>OX376662.1:9182041-10471592 GCA_947386135.1 Melanchra persicariae
AATCTACAAAATATATATTTTGTCTGTCTATCTGTCTGTTTGTCAAATCTTAACGTCTTAACAGCTGTACGGGGTTTGATAAAACTTTGCACACGGATACCTATACCATATCAGGGAATGTCACACGATACTTTCATACCGTGAGTATGTTGTCTTAGGATGATTTCTGTCATTCACGCGGGTGAAGCCGCAGAGTAGACGTAGTTTTATATACAATTTTAGACACAAACTTTCCTTGTTTATCGCTCTTTTTATTATTATTGGAAATCACATCAAAATCCGTGGTTTACAGTAAATAAGCGAAGAAACCGATGGGATCAGACAGCGTCTTTGTTTCATACTATTTAGATATAGATATGTATCTATAGGATATAAGTGGGAGCTCGCTTTCGTTGAGGAAGGTAATGGAATTAACAGAATATCTTAATTGTGAAGGATTAAGGTTGCTTCAATTCGATGTGTTGTGGGTTGTTTTGCTTTTATGCACAAATTCTTCCGTTGCGACCTTTAATAAGTTGTTTATTATTTAGAAATTAATTTAAACATGTTTTAAACCATGCCAAGACAACAAAACACAAACTAATTAAGGTCAGGATATAAGTTCCAGCGAAATTCCGTGCTACAGGACAAATAAGAGAAGGCAAGCAAAAACCGCCTCGGAAAGAACGAAGGCATTAGGTAAAAACCTCTATTAGACCAAGTGATAAACGACCAGAGGCACTCCTGTTTCATGGCGATTACTTATGGACCCTACAAATACCCTGGAGGGCCTAGCTAAGATAACAACGTGCTCCGAGCCTCTCAGGTAAAGTGTTGACGCTTTTTATAGATCCCACCGACTATTTATAGCCTACTGACCTAATTACGTAAAGCGAAAATAAGCTTTCGAAACGCAAAATTGATTTCAAGGTTCTTATCGTAATAAAAATATCTTATAGCTTATAAATTATCGACTTTAATATTCTTAGAGAGCAACGGAAGTTAGAAAAGTGCAAACTGATGTAAAAACCTTTCGTTTCTTCAAAACAATAACGAACTATCATTCTTCATTTCTTTGTTGTAGTTAAACTTGCTAAAGACGTCGGTAAACGATTCCCGGTCGGTAAACACGGGCTGACATAAGTGAGCAAACTCTTACATGATAGAAACGCGTAATCTTTGCGGTCCCCACTCCGAAACTGTCGTTAATAAAACTCCCCTGTGAACTTATCTTCCCCTGGGCGAGATAAAATATTTCTTGCCAAAAAAACAAACGCCTCTCGTATGAGGGTGATTTTCTGCACAATCACGCGCAAAGCCTGGTGACTATTCTGTGGTGCAGACTCTGATCATGATGCAAGCTTGATAAGAAGTTTATTTTACGCGAAAACTCTTTATAGTCCGGGTAGTTTTATTCTAATGGTATTATTATTAAGGGAATTCGTAGCTTTATTGGGAGGTATTTTGAAGTTGATGAGCCGATAAAATTACTGTAATTATCTTTAAGTGTATTTGTCTTTCAGTGTCGATAACCCCAGCTATTAACTTAAGTAGTCAATTCTCGTAGGAATACGTTTACAAAAATAGTACAGACGTCAATTTAAAGATACCTCCCACGTTTGAATTCGTACTCTCGACGAACATCAGCCACTGCGCCGCTCAGGACCTGGTGCTCCTGAGCATGGCGTAGGTAGGTAGTTCGCCCTCCGATCAGAACAGGCCTGAGTCGACGGCACGTTGTTTTCCAAGAACGCCGGAAGAGAAGTCAGCAAAGAGGACGGGGCCGGCTAGGGCCAGTGCCTGCCAGGGCTGCGGAATTTGTTCGAAAGATTAACCGCGGCCCTGGAACGCAAAAGGCAATAGGAGAAACACGGATGCGTTTAATATAGTCAGTAAGAGTCTGACAGAACAGCTTTTTTTTTAAGGATGGAAAATCATCAAATGACTCCTTCGTCATTTGATGGTTTTCCATCCTTTTTAAATTACACCTTTTATAATTTACAGGATGTCAGTGGCGTTCGCTTTCAAATCGTTAAATGACACTTAAATAACCATTGGCACTTACTAACGGTAAAACATAAAACAGAAGCTCTGCCCTACTCTAACCCTTCTTTGCGTACTCCGAGTTTAGTTTAACGGTACTTTTAATTGCAGCTATAAACCAATCTTACAAAGGGTTATGTTGCCCTAATGTGTGTCAGTCCATTATACGCTGAAATTATGCAGGACTCATCTAAATGAATGTTATTATCGCGAGTCGTAAGAATATGTGAGTACCACAGATGTGGAAGAGGGTAGATAACACAATCGGCTGGTATTGCGTGCCTGAAATGGAAAAGTCTAGGTATCTCGCGTGATCTGTACCTACGTTGGAATAGCTCAAAAATACATTTTAGTGGGAAACCCTTTTCCTACCGATGAATCACATATGACTCACGGCAAATATCTATTGTGTCTGCTTCGTGAACAGTGAACATGTTGAGATAAAATAAGTTTTACTTCTAAAAGATGTTTTCAACTAATTGATTTAATTTCTCTAAATTATAGCAGCCGCACGGACCGATCTTTAAAGTTAAGCAATGCTTACCGAGACTATTCTGTGGATGAGTGACCATTTTAACATACCAATATTCCTCCGTGCCTCGGAAAGCACGTTAAGCCGTCGATCCCGGCTGTCATTTGTAGATCTTTAGCAGTCGTTACGGATTGTCAGAAGCCAAAAAATCTGACACCAGTCTTGCCAAAAAGTACCGTGTTATCCAGTTAATGGGTTGTGGAGGTCTGGTAGACAGCCACTCCACGTAAAATACTGGTATTCAGCTGTATCCGGTTTGACTGGGAGCCGACCCCAATACAGTTGGGAAAAGGCTAGGCAGATGAGACAATAGGGTATTTGACTACTATTAAAAACCTAACGTGAATTAAAGATGTCATGAAAATAATGCGATTTGTGAAAAGAAAACGGTAGAAAAATAGAAAAGTGACACCTCTATCCTTGTCACGCAAAGTTGTTTGTAGTGGATGACGCAAATTCACTATGGCGTGACGTACATCAAAAGGTATTAGTGCTGTCTCTGTTTCACACATTTTGAAACTGTCAAAACTCTGCAATTTTTTAACTTCTTTTCTAATTTCAACATTTTCAGAAATATAATTAGTACATCCAGTCAAATAGCCTAATATAGACTGCACATACCTGACAAGCTCGATTTTCCAACTACTTGTCCGTTAATACCATAAATCTACCACTATATCCGTGGTAGGCACCAAATTTTATTAAACTGAACGACCATAACCATGTAACTTTCCCGTGCCCAGTCTTATCATACCCATATTCAAGCTAAAATCGTCACTAATTAAGTGCCGTGTCAGTCGTTATTAAGGTCTTATCTCAGGCTCATATGCCTCATGAATCAATTAGACCGTCGGCTACTGGGCAGAGCGGCCATTTTAACAAAGACCTACGATATATTGTAGACCCGGACATTGTTCCTGCTGAGTAAACGGGCAAAGGCGGTGATCCGAATAACCTGAGAGGATGTGGTTTGTAAAAGTGAATAGAACCACTAAATGATTTGTGTTTATTCGTTTTTACGGATGACTTTTAATGATGACGCTATCGCTTTGTCTGTATGTAGGCACGATACGAGAAAGCTAGAAAATAATGCTGAAAAATTATATTTTTGCTTAGTAATCCGTAGAGCAATTCAATGGTATAACCTACAGTTATTTTATGTGACGATCATATATTGATGATACAAACAATACCCTTTGTTCATGAACTTCTCATATTTGTAAATACAATATTTTTTTACAAAACAAATAAAAGCTAAAAACCAAAACACTGATTTTAACAATGTATTTGTAAAACACTATAAAAATGTACGCAGTCTGTGGTCAAGTGTTTCAATCGCTTCTGCTTACGTGAGTCCTAAAGAATGTCTGTCTTTTTTTGCCTTTTACAATAACACACATTGTGTTGCAAACCTCAAAGACGAGAAGACCTACATTTATGAACCTACCTATGTTTATCCAAACAAAATATTCACCTACTAGCACTTCGCCCGCGACTTCGTCCGCGTGGATTTAGTAGGTACTCCACAAACTTCAACGCCCCCTATACACCCTCATAAACGTTAGTTTTGGAAAATTAAGCACAACGATTTTCATTAATTAGGTACATTTATTACTTAGCCATTTCTACTTATTCTATGGTCTCAGGTTCAGCGCAACTGTTCACCCCGTTCACCCCGTCAGGAGTTGATTATGCAAAAATGGTTAGGTACATCTGTTTCAATAATCCCATTTGTAGTTCGTTCATAGCATTCCAACGTAAATTAAAGCAAGCAATAATGTCCTCCCCTAAAAACTTGCTGCAACCCCTGCTTCACCCCTTATTATGTATGTAGTTTATTTGCGAAAAATCCAAACATTTGTTATTCTTATTGTTTTATCGAAATCATTTTCAACTTCATCGGACCAAGCATTGTTATGATTCTCCCCAGTTCGCTCAAGCCGCGACATTTTTCTTACTCCGAGCATGTTTATTACCGTCGTAACTTTTGAACGAAATGTCCGATTTGAATAATTTAAAGCGTGATTTACACGGACATAATCAACCTTAATTTTCAAACCATTTAAATGGATAAGGATTAATATCATGATACCGAAATCACCATTTTTTCATATCACCAAGGATTTGCTTGAATAATTTTAACAAAAAGCGGTCATGGTGACTTAACCATAATAGTTAGACATATGGTATCGCGGACTTTTTTGTAGACATTGATGACCTCTATAAAATTGTAGTACATCACTTTGCTCTATTGTCAAGAGATTCCGCAGCGTACGCGATATAAGGATTTTTTCTCACACCTTGGGTTACATTATCGAAGTTTTCATACGGATCCCTAACTTTTTTGAAAATATTCTATAGCCTATGTCCATCATCGATAATGTACGATTCTACTGGTGAAAGAATTTTTCAAATTTAGCGTGAAAGCGTAACAGACAGACACAGAGTTACTTTCGCATTTGTAACCGCAATTTGTCTGCGCAGATTTAGTACTTACTAGCACTTCGCCCGCGACTTCGTCCGCGCGGATTTAGTAGGTACTCCACAAACTTCAACGCCCCCTATACCCCCTTATAAAGGTTAGTTTTGGAAAATTACGCACAACGATTTTCATTAATTTACATTTATTACTTAGACATTTCTACTTATTATGTGGTCTCAGGTTCAGCGCAACTGTTCACCCCGTTCACCCCGTCAGGAGTTGATTATGCAAAAATTGTTAGGTACTTCTGTTTCAATAATCCCATTTTTAGTTTGTTCATAGCATCCCGACGTAAATTAAAGCAAGCAATAATGTCCTCCCCTAAAAACTTAATCACCCCTGCTTCACCCCTTATTATGTAGGTATGTAGTTTATTTGCGAAAAATCCAAACAGTGTTATTCTTATTGTTTTATCGAAAACATTTTCAACTTCATCGCACCAAGCATTGATATGATTCTTCCCAGTTCGCTCAAGCCGCGACATTTTTCTTACTCCGAGCATGTTTATTACCGTCGTAACTTTTGAACTAAAGGTCCGATTTGAATAATTTAAAGTGTAATTTACACGGAAATAATCAACCTTAATTATCAAACCATTTAAATGGATAAGGATTGATATCATGATACCGAAATCACCATTTTTGCAAATCACCAAGGATTTGCTTGAATAATTTGAACAAAAAGCGGTCATGGTGACTTAACCATAATAGTTAGACATATGGTATCGCGGACTTTTTTGTAGACATTGATGACCTCTATAAAATTGTAGTACATCACTTTGCTCTATTGTCAAGAGATTCCGCAGCGTACGCGATATAAGGATTTTTTCTCACACCTTGGGTTACATTATCGAAGTTTTCATACGGATCCCTAACTTTTTTGAAAATATTCTATAGCCTATGTCCATCATCGATAATGTACGATTCTACTGGTGAAAGAATTTTTCAAATTTAGCGTGAAAGCGTAACAGACAGACACAGAGTTACTTTCGCATTTGTAACCGCAATTTGTCTGCGCAGATTTAGTACTTACTAGCACTTCGCCCGCGACTTCGTCCGCGCGGATTTAGTAGGTACTCCACAAACTTCAACGCCCCCTATACCCCCTTATAAAGGTTAGTTTTGGAAAATTACGCACAACGATTTTCATTAATTTACATTTATTACTTAGACATTTCTACTTATTATGTGGTCTCAGGTTCAGCGCAACTGTTCACCCCGTTCACCCCGTCAGGAGTTGATTATGCAAAAATTGTTAGGTACTTCTGTTTCAATAATCCCATTTTTAGTTTGTTCATAGCATCCCGACGTAAATTAAAGCAAGCAATAATGTCCTCCCCTAAAAACTTAATCACCCCTGCTTCACCCCTTATTATGTAGGTATGTAGTTTATTTGCGAAAAATCCAAACAGTGTTATTCTTATTGTTTTATCGAAAACATTTTCAACTTCATCGCACCAAGCATTGATATGATTCTTCCCAGTTCGCTCAAGCCGCGACATTTTTCTTACTCCGAGCATGTTTATTACCGTCGTAACTTTTGAACTAAAGGTCCGATTTGAATAATTTAAAGTGTAATTTACACGGAAATAATCAACCTTAATTATCAAACCATTTAAATGGATAAGGATTGATATCATGATACCGAAATCACCATTTTTGCAAATCACCAAGGATTTGCTTGAATAATTTGAACAAAAAGCGGTCATGGTGACTTAACCATAATAGTTAGACATATGCTATTGCGGACTTTTTTGTAGACATTGATGACCTCTATAAAATTGTAGTACATCACTTTGCTCTATTGTCAATAGATTCCGCAGCGTACGCGATATAAGGATTTTTTCTCACACCTTGGGTTACATTATCGAAGTTTTCATACGGATCCCTAACTTTTTTGAAAATATTCTATAGCCTATGTCCATCATCGATAATGTACAATTCTACTGGTGAAAGAATTTTTCAAATCGGTCCAGTAGTTTCGGAGCCTATTCATTTCAAACAAACAAACAAACAAACAAACAAATCTTTCCTCTTTATAATATTAGTATAGACAAGCAATTTTTTTTCTTTTGACACTCACAAAGGTTGAAATCAAAATCAAAAGTCATTATTTCAAATAAGGCTGAATGCCAGCACTTTTTGAACGTCAAAGTTCTACAAAAGACAGTCCCCCAAAACTCCTTGTGTTTTAGTTAAGAAGAAGAAGTGGCGCAACAAACTCCCCAGCAACACATCAGTCTGTTAAGTTTTAAAATCTTCAATTTATACAGTAGTATGCAAAGTAGTTTACAATACATGATAAGAAAAATGATATCCAATAAGCAAATCAAATTAAATAAATTGACACTTGTTAGCTAGCACACTCCATTAAGCCATCAGAAACAGAGAAACTCAATAAGCATTAACAAGTAAACCAAAATAATTAAGCCTCCAGGCGTAAATGGTGTGCCCGTTTACAAATGCAATGGTATAATCTAATAATAGGATTGTGACTGGAACCACAGGTGATGCTGATGAACTAGAGCCAACATAGTAATAATAATAAACAGTAAGATTATCATTTTATCAATAATAAAAAAATAATACGAAAAAATATACAACCGACTTACAAATAAAAAAAAATGCAAAGGATCTTTAATTTTGGAAGTCGGTGTTTGTTTTATTGTAAAAAAGTTTTTTATTTTTAACTTTTTAGTGGTACCCCACACCTAGCAACACCACTGGAAAGTCACAGGAAAGCAAAATACGCAATTTCGTTTACTTGGATGACATATTTTTTTCAGCTATTTTGATTTGAAAACCAAACTACTGAATCGATTTTGATGAAATTTCAATCGGAAAGTATTTATTCACATAAAGAGAGAATTTTTCAAAAATCTATTATATTGTTTTAGTTTAAATCAACTTCGGGCCCGAGAATCTACAACTGCATCATTGGATTTTTGAAACAATATATCCGTTAAGGTTTAGGTAGGTGGTGGGTTTAGTCAGTAATTCAAAATCTAATTTGTTAAAAATGAGCGCTTTAATACTAAATAGTTTGTTATGTGTTATTACTTTCCAGAATTTGGTACATAATAGCAACACTTTCGAATGGTGTAAAAATACAGTCAGTGACTTTTTTTTTTCAAAATTGAAACGTTTCGATTCCCGGCTAGGAATACCGATTTTCAAAAAATCCAATGATGTAGTTTTAGTCTTCATTAAAATCGAGCTCGAGACTTCTTTCAGTGTTTTTCGCTATTCGGATTTGGCCATCCACGAACACTTTAAAAATTCACCTGTAGAGAAGATTAGCTAATGCTAAGTTAAAATTCTCAATAGAAGAGTTTATTATAAGAATTTGGTTAAGTGTTTAAACGAATCATATCATAATGGTTAGAACGTTTTTTTCTAAATAAGGTCCAAAGTCTATTCCTGACAACACTGACAGTAAGACATACATACTTATACAAACGCGTGTAGCAACATTAAGTAAACTGGCAAATTGTTAAATTATGAAACCTTTGTCAACAAATGTAAGGTTTTATTTGGTAACACAGTGGAATTGTGTTTACGCTCACATCGCGAAAATAAACAGGAAAACGTAGTCAGTGGAATTACCGTCGGTTAACTTAATGTCTACGATTGAATTGTTTGTTCGTTCATTGACTAAGGAAATCGAAATTTAACTGATCGTGAATACAATCACGGATGAAATATTGATACGGTTTGGCGCATTTCAGTGAAACTTGTTTCATTGCAGTATTTTAAACAATTTTGGTTGCGTGATTTGTTGCCAGTTTGAGGTTTTCTCGGGAAATTATGGTCTACAGAATCTGTTTTGTATAATTTTGCGATTTTACTTTATAGAAGCGGAAATAGTTATAACGCATGTGTGTATTTTTATTTTGGTAGATACTTATTACGTAGATACGTGTGTTATGTTCAATTTTGGAGAGTTCGTTTATCTGTGGGATGCATGAAGGAGCATCCTCGTGTAGCCCAATTTGTTCCATCAGACACTCAACTGAACCGAGCGCTCGGCGCATCCTGGACAGTCTCACGTAACACCTTATAAGACTGGCCAATCCTTCCCTTGCGGTAGTGGTGCTAACGCCCGCCTGGTTCGCGACCACCCTCCCACCGGAGTTCGGCGTCAAGCAGCCTGCTGTGTTTCGTCGACGCGTGGGAGTACCAGTGCCTCAAGGCAACTTCTGGGCACGCTCGCTTTCATCATGGACCTCATCTATCGCTTTCTATCAGGCGTGATCGAGGTCAAGAGCTAGCCCATTCATAAATAAGAAAATCTGTATCATTTACTTAGGTAAGTATGGCTAAAGTTTTACTTTGACATTCCAGTGTTAGCTTTTCATAACTTTTAATTATATTGGTTTACTTTTATTTACTATTAGTCTACTTCTGTTATATATAAATTCGATCAGCTCAATATAGGCTACATCTTCGAAAAAGAACCAGTTTTATCCCAATAAGAGAGTTCGAAAGAACATTATGTGATTTCTTAATTACTGAGTTATAACACTATGATTCATAAAACTAAAGTTATGATGATGATGATTCTTAAAAGTCTTGTTTTCCGTATGTTTGCATCATGTGATGTGTCAGAGTGCATTGTAAAAACCACAATAAAAAGCTGCCCTACAAGCAAGTGAAACTTAATATTATACTGTCAGCCATTGTATGCCGAGCTTTCACAATCGCTTCCGACTCTCAAGCAGGAAAGAGGAACACTCCCTGACTAAAGTGTTTAACTTCAAGTAAAGATTTATCAAAATAATTCAATACATCATTTCTTGTTATAACTTGCCAAAATTCTAGACAAAGCAGTTCTAAAAATAAAGTCAGATACTCATATACAATAAGCTGAGTAGGCGCGATTGTTAGTCATTTTAATGAATTGTATTATTCGGTGTAAAGTTGCTAAACAAAGCATCTAGGTACTTTTGTAAGGTTCCGTCTAGGCTCAAAGCAGTACAATTAAAGTTTGTGTAACCGGCAGTACCAACAGTTACAAAAGCTTGGAAAATATATTGCTTAATGCGTTGTTTGAAAGCGGTTATTATTTTACACACAATGGAAAATATATTTTGATGTGGACTGTACATGCGGGTCTGACGGGTCTAAACAAAAATTAAGAACATGAAATTGTCATGAGTAGGTACTTGAATATAGTTACGATACATAATAAATGTTAGACAACCACGTGGGCTAAAAAGGTATGTATGTCTAATAATATGTTCACAAAAATACAATACAACCTAAACAGGCAAAAACTATGTTTCAAGCATAATCAAATTACCTCATTTTTCCATTTAGTTATGTTTGATCAAATTCTGAGAATTCACTACTGAATTAATTGTATACCGCAGCACGTAATATTCCCATATTTCTGTTTATAATACAATATTTGTTTTTATTACATATAACCCGACCTTGTGTCTTTTTTCCGAACCGACGACCGACCCAAAATTAATTGAGGGAAAAAAACAGAAAAAAATATAATGGAATTTTTATATTAGGTGGTTACCTACCTGCCTGCCCGCATGCAATATCAGAAAAATTTTAAATTCTATCTGAATACGAAGCGCGATGTTTGAATGAGATCAGAGGCACAAGAAAATAAGGTTGTATAATCTTTTCCCAATTTTCCTTTCAAGATAATTATCATAAAAAATGTTCTCGGGTTTCCCGGTTATTTTTGGGTTTAAATCCCATTTTTAGTTTTCTGTCAGAAGATCAATGATGGCATGAATGGCTTTGATGTTCAACAATCAACGTTTAAAGACCAGATAGTTTAAATACGTAATAAAGACCTTAATTTATAGAATTTAGGCAAAACCACTAAATCACAGACACAACAAAACATAGCGTCACGCCTGTATACCCGAATCGTTAGGTAGAGTTGTACCTAACTCATGCAAATAACCTGAACCCTGCTACTAAGATATTCCAGATGAAAAAAAAAAACATTTGCTTGACCCAGCCATCGAGTTCAGTATCTCGTACGTTAGTAGTAGCGCTTACCACCACTGAACCAACGAGGCAGTCAGACAAAGGTTTTATACCTTTGTCTGACTGCCTCGTTGGTTCAGTAGTATCCAAAAAGATGTTTCTAAGCTAGAAGCTACGTTTATCTTTTCATTATTATTTATACGCTCACGTTTGACCACAATATAACCTGCTGGAAAGCGATGGTGTCATTGACAATAAATAACGCTTGCCTAGAATTAGTTAAATGTAGTAGTTTGCTACAGAACAATATAAATTTTAAAGATGAAACACCCACGCTTGTTAGGATCAAAACGAGAATAAAATTCCATTAGTCGTCCTTTACGTAACTTCCGCGAGCCGACAGCGGACCTGTCAAGTTTTATTCCACTCAGAATAGACGAAAAAGTTTTCAAGTGTTATATAAGATTTATAAACTGCCAGCTAGATTCTTTCAGTGACGTGTAGTGAGGTGTTTCTTTAGCGAGTGCAAACACGTGTAAGAAGTTATAGGGATTGTTTGCTAAATAATAATATACATATTACGACTGAAATGAGGTGATAAATATGTTACTTACCTCATACTTTTCTTTTAGGGCGCGATTTGGTAACCAGATTGGTTTAATATAGTGGTATAACACGACGACTTACGCCATCTACCGGATTGTGTGCACAATACTACGCCACCCGAGTAGATCGCAACACAACCAAGATCAATCATCGATAAGACGATAACAAAGAAACAATACCTGCAGACTACTAGCGACATCTGACATACGACGTGTGAAGTCTACGTGACGATAACAAGTTACAACCACATACAAGCATGATATGGTGAAGACACAAACTAGTCCGACAAGCCGCCTATATAAACCCGCACCACGAAGAAGCTAATCACTCGCTACTTAGAAGGCACAGTGGTCGATAGCCCCGCAGTCACCACTGTTGTCATAAGCTTGACCTGAGCGGAGGCCCCGTCGCCCTCAGGAATAGCCAGCTAGGAGGTTAAGGGATAGGATAGCCCCGCAGTCCAACCCTAGGACCACTTATAGGTTTTGAGTCAGTCTAACTTTGTTTGCTAAAGTCTGTCAAGTGTTTGAAGTAAAGTAAATAAACCCCTATCTGTCATCCAACGTTGGTTTTATTCCACCGCCACCATTATAGTGGTGTTTTTTAAGCCCATATTCGTGGATTGATCAAGGAACTGACGTCAATAATTTTGATGGAAATAACGGTACTTAAGCATGAGGGCTGGTTTAAGACGGCATGGGAAAAGAATGTCTGGAAGGGCTTAAAGACTTGTGGGAAGCCTTTGCCCAGCAATAGAACAGCAACGGGTAGATTAAACGGTACCTATTTTAGCATTCTTTTTGTGTATCCAATTAAATACGTAAAAACCTGCAGTTATCAAAGTACAAAATATATGAGCGTATTTACAACAAACGATATCCAAAAACTCCCAGACAACACCACACACAATTCCAAAATTAACGTATCCACAATAACACTATCTAGTCATTACATAAGCCATGTATTATGTACTAAAAGTAGAGTCGTTAAGTGGTCGTCACCTGCGACGCCCGGCGACTTAAGCGGGTCGTAAGAGCCCTTATAAAGGGCGAAGCGATGACAGGCCGACTCAATATAATGCTTACACCTGCGCTTATTACATGTCGCGATGGAAATCACGTTTTAGCGATGGGAAGAGTGATAAGGGATAACTTTTAACGTGACGGTTTAAGGGTTATTAGTAGTTGAAGATGTGTTATGAAGCAACTTGTTTTTTTTGTGCTTAGTGAAGGGTTTTGCGTAAGGGATGGACGTGTTTTTGCTCAGTAGCTCACAGAAAATAAGCTAGATGGCTGGATTTTGTTATGATCAATTTAAGTAGCCAATTAAAGATTGATATGGTTAATTTACTAAAAAAGAGTAGTCAAAAAGCTCATGCTGATGCTCACGTCTTAACAGCTGAAAGGATTTAGATAAAATTCCTGGAATCAGACAGAGGAAATTTTTAATTACGAGAATGTAATATTCCCATGGGAGAACTTACGACTTTCTACTAAGTGGAATGAACTATGAAAATTCAAGGTTATTAGCACCGCCCAATTACACAGAATACGAGTTACTTTACACTACGCTATGTTGCTCCAGCAACGTACTAAAACGATAGTGAAAACATAATCATGTTTTTGATTTTATATCTTCTGGAGCATACAAAAATAATAAGTGTTGAGTGTTGTATGTACCTCTGCCGGTAACACTTAACAAGCTTACCGTTTTATGTTATTATATCTACGAGTCTTGGTTCAGCCGCGACGAGCGAGCGGTACTTGAGAGGTTTCGCCAAGGAAACAACCTTATTAAAAGACTACATACGGCGACTAGGATCGTAAACATTTAATCAAGAATATGATGCAGTACACAATACGTTCTCAGGATAAGAATACACATCTAGGGATGAGTATGTCTTCTAAATGACATCGTAAAGGATGGCTTAGGAATTATTATTGTTCAGCAGCAATAACTTTACGTGCATGACGTGTTTATGATTCACAAACTACTAATATTTTTCTAGACAAACAGATCATTCGTTTCTAAATGCAAAGTGCAACAGATTAAATGCGAAACCTGAATATTCAGTCATATTATACTCGGTATCATGAAAAACTTTTACTCATCATCTGCTTAGCCTTTTTTTCAAGTATATTAGGGTCAGCTTCCAGTCAAACCAGATTCAGCTGAATACCAGTATTTTACGTGGAGCAGCTGCCTACCAGACCTCCACAACCCATTGACTATGTAACACGGTACTTCTTGGCAAGACTGGAGTCAGATTTTCTGGCTTCTGGCAATCCGTAACGACTACCGAAGATCTACAAAAACCGGGACCAACAGCTTAACCTGCTTTCCGAGGCACGGAGGAGTTTCGGCATGTTAAGATGGTCACCCATCCAAAGACCGACCTTGGCAGTGTTGCTTAACCTTGAAGGTCGACCCGTGCGGCTGTTGTTATTTAGACACGAGTTCCTCCACGAACAATTCTTCTATGGGACCAGAAACTCAACCGCCCCAAACTTTAATGTTTGCATAACTCGAAAAAAAATACTAATCAGCTAATTTTTATTTGGCGATTTCAGGGTTGCTCCGATATTAAAAGTTGTACATAATTATGAGTACTATTGTCCCTATCCAGGTTTTATATTTCATCTGTAATAACGGTTACTGCTGTATAAGCATGCGAAGGAAAATTTTTGTGCATATAGACAGAGTACAGATAAAATTTATACACAGCTCTTGGACATTATTGCTAAATCTATAGGTAAACTGGTAACTGGTCTTATACATACCTAGATGACAGAGAATGATATCTACGAGACAGCCTTAAGATGGAGTGATATAAGTTATTTAATAAGACAACGTAAAGACGTCGCAATGGCTCAATCTTGAATCCCAAGAGTAGTCGTCAAGTTTCAAAGTCAGTGTAGACTTTTTTAACACACTTTTCTAAAATAGCACCCCAAGAGACTTCAAATCGACACTTAGATAAGAAATGTCAAACTAGGTTTAATATAGACCTTACCAAATGGACACTAAAGTTGGGAGAATGTCGCAAATAGTTGACTCTAGCCGTGGTCTATATTTACGAAAGCATTAATATGTTACCACATGTCCAACGCCTTGCTGAGTAAGTGCTTATTAAGTACACTGTGAATGTCTGTAAATACCACGAATAAACAAAATTAACTTAGATGTTTATCAAATAATACGTGAAATCATAAAATATATATATAGTTACCTGGTCATCCACGTAAGGTATGTAAATGTGATCACGTATAAAGAAAAAAATCGACTGCTTAGGAAGATTTTTAACCAAAAAGCCTTAAAATTGAGAAGGTAGGCAAAACAATTAAGACAGATTATTAGGCTAACTGAAGACAAGTGGTTTAAAATCGTATTTAACATAGACAGAACTCTTGAAGACCCACTTAATTAAAACAAACCGACTTGACTGTAGCATTTGTAAAGCCAAATTATATCCCAAAGAAGAAATATTGTACTTTTTGCGCCGCACTGTAATCGGGTAAAATGTTCACCGTCCGTAAAGAAGTCCAATAAATTGAAGAAATATCGAAAAATACAGCGACGTCGCCCTCGATCCGCTAGTTAGGCACCCATAAAACGGAGACCGCACCAGTAGAATAAGTAAATATTTTTCAAAAGTAAAGCCTCCGGGGAGTCAAGAGAAATAGTTTTATTGATGTCTTCGTGAACGGCGACGGGACGAATTTACTTTTCATTACGATAGAAGTTTGTTCGCAAACAGTTCAACACTCGTGGCCGTCGGTGAACGCAAAAAAATACTTCAGCTGCTTATGTGCTCATGTAGTACTTCAGTTGATAAACATAAGTGACTGGAGTAGCTCGCGTGCGCTAACATGTTCAACATGGAGGAATATATCGAACGAGTTGTGTTGTAAAGAAAATAAACTAACAATTTAGTGTCTTAATTACCTACAGACAGAAAATATTTACCTCGAATCGCGTTCACCTATTGAGGTTAAAAATATATTTTGAAAATGAAATACTTCCATTTTGAGTGTCAAGGACTAAGGTACTTCTGCGTTTACATTACGAAACATCTCCTCGCAAATTGCCTTATGGCTAATGGCGACGCTATATCAAGGGTCCTGGAGGCAAAATAAAATTATACAGGTTTTTATAGCGTTCGGAGGCATAGTGTCCCCGGGGTGTTAAACAGCCGCTTTACTGTAGACCCCTTACGCCGACGCACGCACTAAGTTCTCACAAAAATCTTCGTCCACTACTAAATTGATTTGCGATGCGAACCTGCGATATTTTCCGAAGATAATAAACTTGAGATCTTGAGATTAACTACCGTAGGGACGCTTTCGACCCACGTTCGAGTTTTGAATTACTGATTGACGAGCTGAATCTGACACGGATTACTTATTTGAGCTTTGTACATAACTAAATCAATACCTTTAATTTGAAGAAGTAATGTATTACTAACATTTCTTTATAGTTAATTGATAAAGTAATTATGGGACGCAGTGGAAAATAGAATAAATGACATTGATATTATCTCTTTTGTACTACAAACCGTAGTAGGTAAACACAAAAACGTAATCCATTGGTGTAAACAAATGAGTAAGCAAAATATTTTCATTCGGATGGAACTTTGAAAGTGTACAAAACTTACCGTATAGGTAGGTAGGACAAACTTATAGTAGAACTTTTAAAATAAATCATGTTTATGGGACCCTTACGGCAGCTTACGATAAAATGGCCGGCCTCAAGATGGTAAGTGTATTGTCCCAATGCGGTGCAGGGGCTTTTCTCATTAAAGTTGCCGGTAACTAAGCTACAAAGGGATAATTACTTTAATTACCTTACTCGTAACCGTGCCTGGATAAAGATTTTTTTCTACCCATATAATAGGGGCTAGGCTTTAAAAAAAACATTCAAACATGTAATAAAAGTACAGACTTCGAGACACTTGAGACACTGTGACTATTTTTAGAATAAAAAAGATCGTCCACACTGAAGGACAATGGTAGAAAATCACCACAAATTCTCGTCACAAACTAGAGTGGATACAGTGTGGTTATAATAAAAAAAATCCCTTTAGACAATTTTCCATTATCTGGGCGTCCATTGTTAGGATCCAGTGGTCAGCATTTTATGGGTGGACGCAGTGTCGTCGTAACTTCTTATTAAACCGCCGGGGACGCACCGACTTGCCTCTAATTGATTTAGAGACCTCCACGACCGTGACACTACGGTTTTCTTTGTTTACTTTATACTGCCGAAAGGTTTACTTTAACTTTGAAACTTGACGTAATGTAAATGGACGCCAAGTTCGGCTGTTACAGGTTAGACGGTCACACGAGTTATTGAAGTACTTATGTAACTATTGAGTCTATCTTGTTATTAGAAGGGCCCTCCGCCTAATATAAGTCTCTTTTTAATAGAAGTTGCTTTAGATTGATTTAATCATAAGTTTTGTATTAGTTTAGGTACCGATATTTTCTTTAGAAGTAAAATTTAACAAGTACGTTTAACTGGTTTACTTTGAATTAGTATTGCTGGAATACGAACACATTAATTTTTAGTAAAATAAAACCGACTACCTTACCTACCGACTAATTAAATATGACAACTTTAGAAATAACATTTTCCTAATATTCCACATTCGAATATTTCATTCGCCTGTCACATATAATCCAGCTGACATGTAGCTATACAATAATGTACGGAACAACCTACAAATACCTACCCACGTACAGAAACAGTCGAACACAATGAAAATGAAGCAATTAAAATTTCATAGCGACCGACACGCCATAATACCTACTGTAAGTTTTAATATTTTGCAATTACTAAAGCGAATTTTATAGCAAAAAAGCTGCTGCTTAGTGCTACATTCTCTACGTCAGGACTTAAGTCAAGTTTTGTTCAGAAACTAGTTTTATTAAAGCTTTTAAGACGTCCTCAGGCTGGCTAATTGATTTAACAGCCACGACATGAAGAATTTAAGGCCCGCTACTAAACACGCGACTCTCGTCATTAAGTCACAAAAATTAGTGACGCGATCACCCGCCCTCTGCGTCCATGCACAAAGGTTACGAGTCCAATATATAAACGCCTAAAAACTTAAGGTGAGTTAATTTGATAAAAAGAGTTTACCGTGCGGGCAACAAAAGGCATTTAAACGCAAAGGAAGCAGAAAACGACGGAAGAAAAATGAATGATTACAGCAAAAAGGGCCATCAAAACGAATGATAAACGAGCTTAATCCGAGCCCCATCCTTGTTTTATTACCGTTGGACGATTGTAAAAACGTATTAGTGGGCGGCGCCACAGAACTGTGGGTCCCGACGACGATCTATGACACTTTAGTTGACCTTTTTATATCCAATAGACGGCGCTGGCGGTAATTTATTGAACCTTTATTACCCTAAAATACAATCAAATCAACTATAATAAAAGTTGTTTTCGAATATTAGATAAGTGGCAATCCACTTTTATTTTTATGAACTATGATGATGCTATGGAATTCGGAAAAACAGGCACTGTTTTGTGAATAAATGAAATCCATTTTCTTATTTAAAACACAAAAAAAAAACTTGTTGCATTGCAGTTGCCGAAAAACGGTTTTCGCTACCGCGCCATTGCATGTAATATTATAAAGCTGACGAATTAGATGCGACTGAAATCACCAGTACGATGTTAAAATACAATCTAATTACTTACGTTTGCTGTGAAACTCCAAAAAGTTTCAATCAATACAAAAACTAGCTGTGACTACGGCCGCCTCGTTGTCACTTCAGAAAAACTCATAGATTTACGTAAATATTGTAACCGCTAGTTACCAGCCAGAATGTAGGTATGCAAAGATGGAACTCATTTAGGGTTTCTTGTAAACCCGTTACCAAAGCAGGGAGGCAGCATGAGTGCCTGGCGATTCTCCCTGATACAAACCAAGACTTACCTCCCAAAGCACATTATTTTGTTTAAAATAAACAAAACTACGTACCTGGTATCCAAATTAACTTTGGGCTTCCATATTTTCACTAAGTATTAACAAATAAATAAAAAATTTACTGAATTTAATGATGAGAAGATGAGAAACAAACATAATATATTGGCGCCATAAACACAGTCTGTGTTGCTGTCTTTATTTTCTGAGCATTCGAAATTTAAAATTTTGTTGCCAGTGTCGAGTTTCATTTCATAGAAATCTTTTTTGAGGAATATATTATTATGCACTATTAAAATTTTAATAACTGGATAGCATTTCAACTGTAACGTCTACTCAACAACATTTTATGATTTTTCTTTCTTATATTCTCTTTGTCAGCAGTTTGAGCATATCGTTAGAAGTTATTTAAAAAAAAAAATTATTGCTCCGTGCATTATAAAAGACCGAGCCTTACAAATTCAAGTAAATATTGTTCTTCTGAAAGACCTAAATTTTAACAGGCTGATTTTTCCAAAAATATTTCACAGTAGCCATATTTTATTACTTATCTATTTTTCTTCAAATACGACAAAGAGTGAGGTATTAAACCTTACTCTTTGTCGTATTTGATGCCTTTCGTTTTAAATTTTTACCCTTTTCATGCCAACCATTTTAATAACAAATATTTTGACAAAAGCCTTTTTAGCTCAATTTGTTATTCTCATGAACCTTTGCAATTATTGCTGGTTTTCATTGATACTAAAGTACCTACCCACCTACAAAAAAAACTTCAAGTGATTATTCAAAAGTAAGTAGGTACGCATGAGTTTATAGTATAGAGGTAAATAACATTGTAAAGGCTTACACCGAAACTGTTGCAATAAAGAATTACTTAATGAAATACGCCTAAATGTAGGCGGTACGATAAAATCGTCTGGGTTAAAATATTATTCTCGGAAGCCATAAAGAAAATTTTATTTAATGAAGATAAGATTTCTGGAATTAAGACAGAGTTTCTTAGTTGTTGAAATAAGCCCTGTTATAAACCGTAAATACGGCGTTATTCTAACTTTGTAAACACGATTTGAGTAAGTAAAACCTAAGTAGACATTTCGCAGAACTTGAAGTGGATAGACGTTATTAATATTGACATTTTTTTTTTTATTTAACTAGTTTTTACTCGCGACTCCACCTGGGTGGATGTCAGTTATCGCGTAAAAAAGTAGTGTCCTATGTCCTTCTCCATATCCCAGGCTATATATCTGCCAATCTTCGTGACAATCCGTTCAGCCGCTTTAGCGTGAAAGCATAATTGACAGTCAGACAGACAGAGTTACTTTCGCATTTATAATGTTATAGTAGGATTTATTGGCTTCTATTTTCCTTGCTTAAGGACCTTGTGGCTAAAATATAACAGCCGCACGGCAATCTTCTAGTTCAAGCAACGCTAGCCGAGGTCGGTCTGTGGATGGATGACCATCTTAAAATACCGATATTCCTCCGTGCCTCAGAAAGCACGTTAAGCCGTCGGTCCCGGCTGTCATTTGTAGATCTTAAGCAGTTGTTACGGATTGTCAGAAGCTAGAAAATCTGACACCAGTCTTGCCAAGAAGTACCGTGTTAGCCACTTAATGGGTTGTGGAGGTCTGGTAGGCAGCCGTTCCACGTAAAATATTTGGTATTCAGCTGAATCCGATTTGACTGGGAGCCGACCATGATATAGTTGGGAAAGGGGCTAGGCAGATGATGAACGACATTTTGTCACGGCTTCGCTCCTGTAAAGCCGTGTATTTATCAAAGAGAAAAAGCACACTCAGCGATGTGTAATTTTCGTAATCAAATTAGTAATTCCGGAGATAATCTCACACAAACAAATAAAAAGTCAACGTCTAGTTTGGATGTAGAAAAGGTGATCTGAATGTTATTACATATAAAATGAGCCGAACTTCCGTACGAATAGTTAAAAATATGTGCGTAAATACAAGCGACTGTTTACTTTTATCTGTATTTCTTATCTTAACGCTTTTTGTCTTTTTCCGCTTTCTTTGATTACCAGAATGCCCATTCTACAATTTTTAAGTAACTTTCGGATTCGCATGTCAGTCGCAATCTGTCAAAAAAGCCTCAATTTCCATACATTTTTTTAATTTAAAAAATTGTAGAATTAGCTCTCAGATTCCAAATTCAAAGTCGTCAAAAATTTGAATTAATTATCTGCCATTCAGTCGGTAAACAATATTGGATTTTTATAAAAAGGTGTAGGTACAACTTAAACTAGCAACATTTTAAATTGTTCTCTTACAAAAAGATTCTATAAAACGTATTACTTGTTTTCCTCTTTACGCCCCGATCAATCTTATCATACTTAAGAAAGGAAAATAAGGGGACGTAGAAAATGGCGCAGATAGCAGTCGCTCAGTCCTGTGTAGTTGCTTCGAAGATGTCATTAAAGGTATTTTAAAAGCCTGGAAAAATTTCAGTATGATAAAAACAAGATAGGGGAAAAAGGTTTTACGGAAGAAACTTTGAGTTTTTTGTTACTTATATTGTGCTAATAGCTGGAGAAGAACTCGCCCTTCTTTGGGCACCTGATAATTTATAATATTATTTGAAGTTCCCTCCAAGGAATGAGCAAGTGTGGACTACACTTGCTCATTCCTTGGAGGGATGTAAAGATGAAAGGGTGTTTTCAGCACTCCGGGAGTACACAGGCAAGTTAAAGGCAAAATAATAGCCCACTAGGAATGTGACTTAAACATAATTTGCGGAATGTTATGCCATTATTTAGAAACGGAAATATAGTCATTGATGTTAGGTGTGTCACGTGTGTTAATGTACTTTTATTTCTATAAATCTAATTGTCAAATCTCATTAAATCTTCTATGATTGAACAACGGCCATCAAACCCATAGACTTCATACTAAAACCGCGGGTGACTTTAGACTTCAACCCAAACTTAAAATAACAAACCGCAAAAAGACGATAACATCACAATACTTTCATAAAAATATTCACAAACAATGAAATCACAAAGTTAGGGCGCCGATATATTACCCGGACAATATTCGGGCCGGTCCGGTCCGGTTCGGATTGGTCTGGAATGTTTTATGATCCGGGTAACACGCAGTAACGCGTCTGGGCGGCTGTGGCATGTGGACAGAACTGCGACTCATGATTTAGAGGCTTTCATTTCAGAACGGTATATTTTAAAATGTTATGTATATTGTGCCCTCCAATGTTGTTGGATTTGGGGAAAAATTTTGAGTGGGGTTGATACATTTTTAGTTAATTTTAGCTCGCGTTTGGCCGCAATCTCGTCTGCATCTTACGTTTTTTCTGTGTGTCCAACGCCTAAGGCCTGAATTATACAGAAAAAGCGTGGTTAAGACGCGGCGAAGACGCGCCATTTGTGTGTAATTCACGACGTGTCGCCTACCTACGGCATCGTGCCATACGCCTCGCCTGCACCGCGTCTTTACCACGCCTTTTCTGGATAATTCAGGCCTTAGGCCTTGTTTAAGGAGACACGGGGCGTCGCGCGCCGCGTTCGACGACGCGGCCCGCACTAAGTTCAAACACATGGCGTTGTATGAGAGCGTTCAAGGAGTAGCGATTTTACACGCGTTTGCTTGAAATGCAGGCGGAGCCGGCGGATGGCACTGCCACGTCGCACGCAACGTTTATCGCGGCGACGCACGCAGCGTTTCGACCAGCTATTTCTGCAATTCTTCGTTCACGGTAAAACTTAGCGACGTGCATTGCCATATGCTTGTTTGCGCGTCTGATCATGCTGACCGCTACACGCACCGCCTGATTGTAAACGGAAAAAACGTCCGACAGGCCGCGAGACGCGCGCCGCACGCGACGTGCACCGCGTCTCCGTAAACGAGACCTTAGAGCTAATGAAAAAGTAAACTTGATTCTGCTCTCGTAATTTTAATAAGTGCACAGCCTAGTGTTTATTCTGCTCGATGAAAGATTATCGTAACTCATTTCCAAGTTCGGTTTGAGTAGAACCTGTCTACATTGAAAATCGATAGTGTAACCCTCAGCTATCCTCGATGTCAGCATCTATTGCAACACCCTTACTACTAGAAAACCTTTTCTAAGAACCCACCGTAAATCACTGAGCACATACCGTTTTTTCGGTTCAATCCAATTTAATTGAGTCTTTTTCGAGAAAAGTGCTGGGAAACTCTTTCGCTAAAGCTTCCATTTAAATACGCCTTAGAAGATCTTAAGTCTTGAAGAATCTATTTAAAAACCTTATCCTAGCTCTTTCTTGAAAGGCTTTTTTGTTGAATTGGGCTAAGTACAAGAAATGTGTCGTGACGGTATTTTCTTCATGCATTAAGTAATGTATGTAAGTATTAATGTATTACAAACGGTCTTCAACACAAAAAGGCGCGAAAATAATATGTATGTTTTTTATGTGCATTAGTAAAAAAATATATTGTTTTTCGCGTTCCATTGCGGGACGAAATACGCAATAACAATGTTCCTTACGTTAATGAGCCAGGATTTATGGCTGCCGTTTATAAACTCATAAATATATTCGCAAAAATAACTGCTTCCCCTAATTTATGTCACCTCATAAACGAAAAATAATATTTTTGAAATAAAAATGTTGGACGGTGATTTCTTTAATGCGCGACGGGTTTAAATGAACTCTACAATGCTCTGGAATGAGCTGGCATATTCGTTTCAGGAGTTTTGTCAAGATAGATTTCATTCGGTAACATTCTTCAGCGAATGATTCATCCTATTTTTTTATTTTTTATTTATTTATGTATGGGCTAGCTCTTGACCTCGATCACGCCTTATAGAAAGCGATAGATGAGGTCCATGATGAAAGCGAGCGTGCCCAGAAGATGCCTTGAGGCACTGGTACTCCCACGCGTCGACGAAACACAGCAGGCTGCTTGACGCCGAACTCCGGTGGGAGGGTGGTCGCGAACCAGGCGGGCGTTAGCCCTACCACCGCAAGGGAAGGATTGGCCAGTCTTATAAGGTGTTAGGTGAGACTGTCCAGGATGCGCCGAGCGAGAGGTTCAGTTGAGTGTCTGATGGAACAAATTGCGCTACACGAGGAGGCTCCTTCATGCATCCCAAAAAATCCTATTTGGGTGTTCATACATAAGTATGGATTGTCCATCAAATACACGAAGCTTTTACGATTTTTTGTTTTCAATCGAAGCATAACGAAACAGTATGTTTAGATTTTTTTGTAAACTATACTCAACGGCAACAGTGATTAGTTTTAAACACGCCTTTTAGTCGAATTTTAGTCTAACACTCCCCTCTTAGGTAGGTAGTTGTGCTTTCCAAAACCGATATAAAAAGCGCCGTCTTTCATCCACGAGCTGCCTAGTTTGTGGTACCTATTTCCTTTTTTTCTTTCTTTGATTACCAGTCAAATATTAACTATCGTTTTATTTCAACTAAGGCAATTCTTCTGAGGCATTTTAGTTTAGGTTTATAATTTTATATGCATGTCAGTTTGGTGGAAATAAAACTTTTTCTTTTCCTCTTTCAATCCTACTAGAGTCCACTCATTATATTTTTAAAAAATAGTCGTCATCATCATAACACTAAGCAAAAACGATTAGTAACAAACAGAAACCGATTACCAGTGACCGATTACCACTTGATATCTGCCACTGTGATAATTGCCTATTTGCTGGAATCCGTGCCCCTAATTCTCTACGACCAATTGAAAATCTAGGCATGCGAATCGGTAACAAAAGGCAAGCCACCCGTATTGGCCACTGACCAATTAATCAATGGTATCTGGTCATAGTAATCAATCAATATTGAATCTCATGCATGCATGCAGGAGATTTGATTAGCTATAACACATTAGTAACATCCATCTGAACTAATCTATCATATTCATATTATTAATTTTAAAAGACTTCTAGGTAAAAATGTCCTATCTGAAAGTGCCAATTACTGGTATAATACCTAATGTAAAAACATGTAAGAGCTGATTTTCTAATAGCCTGATAACTTTTTTTAGACGAATAAACATGGTGGCTTTTTGGCATTTGGCATCATTGAGAAATGGCTGTTTAAAAGCTTATCTGGAGAAAATATTATTTTCCAAAGATAAACCTCAGACAAAAATTATCTGACGGTCCTTAATGACATTTTATAAACTCAACAAATAGATTAGTTATTGTTAGTACCGCGTTACCCATCTAATGGGCTGTGGAGGTCTGGTAGGCAGCCGCTCCACGTAAAATACTGGTATTCAGCTGAAACCGGTTTGACTGAAAGCCGGGAAAAAAGGCTAGGCAGATGATGAAATAGGTTAGTGATTGTAGTAGAGTTCCTGCTCCTTTAGATTTTAAGATAACCTTAAAGAAAGATTCACACATAGAGTGCCAATACTAATTTATAAGCAACATTCGCATTCGCATCTCAGTCGCAAAGTGTCAAAAATGTATGGAAATAAAATATTTTTTGACAGATTGGGACTGAGATGTGGATGCGAACGTTATTTAATTTTAATAGAATTGGCCCTCAGCGGCCCTACCACAGCTATACACACTATATAGCTCCATCCCTCCTTCTCGCTCGAACGACTAACGCTTTAACACGTCATGGTAGGGCCGCTGATCATACTTTTAAACTTGGGCTATCAAGTTAACATAAAATACCCTTGTTCACATTTACCACAACAAATGTGAACATTATTGGCTCACAAAAAGACTCACATTCAAATGACACGTCAAAAAAATTGTCACAACAATCAAAAAGCACGCAGCAACACCCAATAACACTAATCCACCACCTGACCCAAATATAAAGGAAACCAACACTTCAACACAAAAATAAACGCGAACGGCTGAAATAACCTCCCTTAGAGCAAGAAAACGATTGTAAACATGTTATTTAACATTGTAAATCGGGTTCCTTATCTTCCTTTCTTGAATCATCGCCATGCTATCACTGTAATAAATAACACGGCCGTGTTATCTGTGAACATAATCGCTGATGTTTCGACCGCCTTATTTCCTTCTGTGGTTAAATACACTTCCCTAAAAAAATATTTATTCTCCCGCCGTGCAAACAATTGTGGAATTCTTTCGGCTTGTTGATTTTTCGTTGTGCTTAGTGAATGGGAGTGAATTGTGGCCGATCCAGTTCATAGGATTTTGTTTTTTGAGGTTTTCTAGGTCGGTGTTTATATTCTTATAGAATTATTGTAAATTTAATGACTAGGATTCATGTCTGAAATATGAGTTTGACCACCTAGTAGAAGGCGACGACTGTGACCTCGTAGTGACAGGCACGTTCGGAAAAGACTGGTTCCAACTTCGACCTCCTTGGTCTTGTTATCAAAGCATGATGCATTACTGCCTACCTACGTAGGTACAGTCAATAACAGCCCGAAGATCTTCACTGATATAGAGCGAACTTCAAAAAGTTAAGGCAAGTATATCATAACGTTGCAGAATTGTTCGAAAGAGTTACCGCAGCCCTGGAACGCAAAGGACTATGGGAGGAACACGGGTACGTTTTAGTCAGTAAGAGACTGACACTCCCTTCCGATCCGCCTAGAGCAGAAGGTGTCATTTGATGATTCCCCATTTAAAAAAAAAGTACAACATAATGCTAAACAGTGACTGCAGAAGGGTATCCATGGCATCCTGCCTTCCTCAGGTACCTATTTAATACTATACTTACAACAGTAGGTATAATGAGAGCTTTCCTGTTCAGTAATTATAATAACAGACAAGCTGTAATGACATGCTAGCATGTAAGTAATCACATTCGATTTTCAGTCCCATTGTGTCAGAAACATCCGTAATTACTCTGCTCTAATTGAAGATCAGTGATATCAATACAAATTTAATTAGGGACTTAATCAACATCATTCTAAAATATAATCACATAAGTCTAACGTTTATGTACATACTTATGTAGGTACACTTGTAATGTACCTAGCCTACTAATGATAGCGATCTGCATTTCATGCCTAGACATGGAAACATGCTTTGAAGTTTCAGTAATTTTATAAAACTAGTGGGCAGTGGTCGAAATTCGACCTTATTTTTATTAATGATTTCTATTAAAAAAAAATACTTAAGCATTATTAGAAAAAACATTATCTTTCTGCACTCGTTCTCCATGTAAAATGTTAACTGTGCCCATATTCCTCCGTCCGCGTAATTTTCGTAAAAAGGGGTTAAACATTTTTGCTTATATATTTTATAGGATGCCCAATCCCGATGTTTATAACTTTTAATTGCGATATTTTTTTTAGTAAGCATTAATATATAGGCTTTGCGATTTTGTGTGGTAAATAACATCTACCAAATCTTCAGTTTTGCTCCCTAAAAATGCCACCAATACCAACAATACCAATGCAATACCTTTTGCTCGTGTTTTTCATCAAATTTAGGCAATATTTTTAAAAACTATCCAAATCAAAATCGCGACTCCTTAACTAAAATAAAGACACCAAAAATCTGCAAAATTTGTCCATAAATTTAAATTGTATCCGATATGGCTACCCTATACTATAGATTAACATCACCTACTATTACTCCTGTATTTCCCAGGGGGTAAGGCAGAGGTGCACCTATAGTACTCCCACATTTCGCCAGTAATGTTTAAGTCCTATTTAATAGGAGGGTGAGTCTAGTGCCATCAACCAGGCACCAATAGAGACTCCGGACTGCTACTAAGAAACTTCAGACGAAAAACCTAGTAACACTTTGCCCGACCTGAGAATCGAACCCAGAACCTTATGCAGTCGCTTGCGACTTTATAAAAACCAGGACACTTGGGTAAACAGGATGAATTCATTATCAATATCAAAAACTTCTCAAAAGTAGTAAACAATAATTAATATTGCAAAAAACAATAATTCGACTTATAAAAACGCTAATTCGATTTATAAAAAAGTCAAATTAGCGTCTTAGCATCGAAATGGCAAGTTTATATTGTTAGTAACTAGCGACCCGCCTCCGGCATGCACGGCTGCAAATTATATACACAAATCTTCCTCGTTTATCGCTCTTTCTACTAGTGAAACCGTATCGAAATCCGTTAAAGATGTGAACTTCCGGAAAGTAAGTGGAAGAACAGAAGAAGACCGACTGTTTATACAATTAAGGGCGAACTTTTCAATAGTCAGAAAACTTCTATCAAAGGAATAAAAATGGAAGTTTGACAATTTTTGTTGAGAAAATATGTCAAATTATTCTTCAATAAATATAATCTGACTATTAAAAATCCGCCTTTGAAAATAAACACCAACTAAATACCTACTTCAAACATTCATATCGTGCCGACACTAAAGCAGAAAAATATTTACGTACATTCAAGACCGTCGCTCACCGATGCGAGAGAAAGATAAGTCACTTGTATTTCTTCTAGGCATTCATATAATTCAAAGAGAACGTCAAAAAATAAAAATATGCATTCATTGTTCATTTTCTCTCCCGTTTTTCGCCGCGAAATGTTAAAAAGTTTTATTTATCGCGTCGGACATGTTTGTCGCTTAAAAATTCGGGTGACCTCATTACCACATGAATATTTCATAGAGAATAAGTTGTAAGTTATAAAAATAATAAGCATTTTGACATTGTGTGACACGGCGGCCATTATGGGTTACAAGTCGCCACATACTCGTACTATTTGACTTTGTCAACGCTGTCAAAATGTAATCCAAACAGCTTAATGCTAGTAGTAATAATAACCACTTGTCGTGCTGGATTTCATTTTAATGTTTGTTTTATAAAATAAAAATAGTTCTAATTTGTTTGGGCCAAGAAAATAAACCTCTTTCCTCATAAGTGTTCAAAGAAATGCACATCATCATTATCATCATCAACATATCAGCCAAAAGACGTCGACTGCTGGACATAGGCCTCCCCTAAGTATGGCCACAACAACCGGTCCTGTGCGTCTCGCATCCATTATCGGTCCTCCGTCCACCTTGTGGGAGGCCTTCCAGAGCTGCGTCTTTCGGAAGAAATGCAGTGAGTAGGTATTGTTAGAAACTTTGAACAGTACTTTGACCAAATAAAGGTTTTTACAAATTTTTAGCTTCTTGTCTTTCATTCCGAGATTTAAACCCTTAAAATGACTGAACTACAGTGAGGAGTGTTGTTGACAGTTTGGTAATGTGTTAAGGTTTTTGCGGTACCATTAATTACTTATTGTATTTTACTCGCCCAACGCAATGTATTTTTCTCATGATCAGTCAAAAGATTACCATCAGCTACTACGTTGGACCCACGTTAAAAGGGGGCTGCGGACAATGTGATGATAGGCTACCGTCAACTAGTAATAATATTATCGTAGACCGAATTTTGTTTTGTTTTTTACAAGAGCTTTTTCGAAATTGGAATGAAATTTGGTATAAACACCATTTTTAATATTTTGAAGTATAATTAAACTATATTACTGTAAAGGGGTTCAAACATTTTTGTATAGGTGCTGGCATAGCCATTTTTTTTTTTCAAAATCATGGCGCACAATAAATTCATTTATAATGATAGTCATTAGTTCCACAAGTCGACTTTACCACTAAATATATTGGCAACGTGACATCTTAGGGCACCATGTTGCTACTATGTTGTTTGTTTATGTCCTCTACCCACATGCTTCAACGTGCGCCACGATTTTGAAAAAAAAATCAAAACTGCGGTCGGATTGGTACGCCACATAGGTTCAATCTCCTTTCATCAAAATCCAATCAGCAAAAGAGAGACAAACATCCTTTAAAACAACGAATGATGTATTTTCGATTTATATAACTTTCGTTTGTTATAATCATCTATTGTTAACACGTCTTAAGATATACCTCCATAAGATATAATTTCACTTCTTATATATCGTTCAGTGGATATAACATACACTTTTAAACTAATGATTAAAAGCATCATCATATTACTGTTTAAGACTTCTTTTGATGTCTTAATCATTTTATAATTTTATCAAATGTAAATTCGGCTTTTAATTACGGTCGTGACTAATGAAAGTCGACGAAGCCCCGCTGCGCCGGGCTCTTATTTTTGTCTGCTGGGTTTAAAGGAACCTAATATGAATGAGATCATGGGAGCTAAGTTTGCTCGCTTTGCTAGCTCATTCACTTCATTCGAACCTAACCTATCCGTGTCGGCATGCCCTAAGTTCCCGATCTGGCCCCTCTCGCTCTTTGTTCAGCAGTTAGATCAAATGTTTATTAATTATACAAAATGAGACATATATGAGAAATATGGTAAAGGGTCATTAGAGAAAGTCAACATTATAACATTTGTTATACAAACTGAACATTATATGAAGTGAATTATGTAAAATGTTGTTAGATGAAGTAAACGTCATGTCATTTGAGCATTATATGTAGCTTTTGAAGACAGAGCAAATACTCCTTATAACTCCAAAAATCGCATTACAGCTTTTTCGAACACTCGTAATTTTTCCGATATCTTAACTTGGAAAGGAGACTAGCTTACCCAAAAAAGTAATGAAATTTGTAAAGCTATTTTATCGAAAAGTTTCATTAAAATTCTTTTGGTAATTTTTGCATGAAAGAGTAAAAAACATCAACCGATCCATTCATTTATACTAACTTTTTCATTTATAATACTTACTAGTAGGACGTAGCATAATTGAAAATTTGACATTTTTTTTTTCAAAAAATTACATAATGTCTATATATTATTTTTTTAGAAGCTGTTTATTAAATAAGAAAATGTATAAAACACACTTTACAAGTCCAAATGTCAGATTGTCACCTTTCGCCTATCGGTTTTATGAAATAGACCCCTCGTGTATCAATGGACTATCGAAATGTTAATACGTTTATAGGTAGGTTATCTAAATATATAAAAATGTTTACCTAATAAAAAGGAACATGCTACCTTGACCTCTGCCCACGAGTTCTAAAAACTACATTCAACCGAACCTAAGTAATATCATTAACTGTTCCTAATCTTGAATGTACCTTCATAATTTACTTGTATGGCTCGTATTACGGTAATAAGCGCCCGCCTTAAACGTTTATTCTTGGGATTTAAGGTGTAGTTCCACTACCAGCAAAAAATATGGTGAGACCAAGTTGAAAGTCTTTGTAGACCAGGCTTTGTAGGGTTATGTTTGTAATGAACGTGGAACGTGATAATTCATAACAAAAGGATCTTGAATTTATAATCTGAATGCATTAGGTCAGCTTTTGTTCAGTGCTGTTTACTAGTGCAAAAGGTTTCAATAAATAAATTTATTTCTACCAAATCATTGAGGCATTTGGAGTTGTCAAGGAATTATTAGTCAGAAAGTCTAAGCTTTTTTTTGACGTGACACAACTAAGATCTCTATGGAGAAGAAAAGGGTGAAAAGTTTGATTACAACAAGTTGAAATACAGATTTTGTTACTAAAACAGACTTATGTCCTCTGCACGCCCACGTACATCATACCACCAAACTACGCCTAGGTATTTCAACGCTTTGGCCTTGTTGATGTTTTATAAACTTTCTACTCATCTTTATGAACTACTTTTACTATGGGACCAACCCAGAAAACGTGAGAAAAAAATCAGCTGTTGCACATTTTGTCGAGTTATGCTCACAGAAATGTATGGAGCAGTCGATTTAAAAAAAAAACTTTTTCAGTGGTTTGTAAAGCTATCTATTTGTATAAGCTATTTTACCCAAAAGTTTCATCAAAATCCGTTCGGTAATTTCTGCATGAAAGAGTAAGAAACTTCAACCGATCCATTCATTTATACTCACTTCCTCATTTATAATACTTTACAGGTAGTATTATAAATGAAGAACTGGACTTAGCATAATATTGACAATTTGACATTTTGTAAAAAAATAAAATAATCCTCACATTTTTCAGAAGCTTTTAATCACGAAATCACGAAATAAAAATCGGCTGTTCAGTAGGTTGTCTCTGTGTGTTGGTCCGATAGTGAAAGTTGATCATAAAGATGAGTACAATGACCCCTTAAAAGGCATTGCGTGTATTCTATAACACGTTGTGTTACTATCTTTCTTTTCTTACAACTTACAGTGAGCGCTAACTTCTGCAGAAGTTCGACAAACCTTGAGGTTTTAAGTAATACGAAACAAAGCTAAGTTATAAATTACCCGGTTAGCTTGTAGTGTAACTTTGCCTTAAGGAAAAAGTCGTTGAACTTTCAATTCCGAGAAAATTCTAAACAGGTGTAATTCTGTGGAGCAATTCTTTTGTTATTTCTATTGTTTGTAATGTCTGTATTCATATAATTATTGTAAGGCATCACATTTCCTAGAATTCACTGTAATAATAGCTCATATTGAATTGGTCGCTCACAATGGGCCTCATCAGAAGGCTTAAAGTCACCCAAAGGGCAATGGAGAGGGCAATGCTCGGAGTTTCCTTGCGTGATCGAATCAGGAATGATGATATCCGCAAGAGAACCAAGGTTACCGACATAGCCCGAAGGATCGCCAAATTGAAGTGGCAGTGGGCAGGGCACATTGCTCGCAGAACAGATGGTCGATGGGGCCGAAAAGTTTTGGAGTGGCGACCGCGTACCGGAAGACGCAGTGTTGGAAGGCCTCCCACAAGGTGGACCGATGACCTGGTGAGAGTCGCGGGTAACCGATGGATGCGAGACGCACAGGACCGGTGGTTGTGGCGACACTTGGGGGAGGCCTATGTCCAGCAGTGGACGTCTTTCGGCTGATATGATGATGATGATGATGATGATGATTGAATTGTATAAATAAGCCAAGTCGGTCTACCTGTCTACTGAATTATTTTAGAGAATATTATTTTATAAGAACTTCGACAATATTTTATCAAATCCTATTAAAATTTAATAATATTGTAATTTGACAATATAATAATACATCTATTTATAAATTCTTATTTTTTCAATGTTGCATGCCTCCTGTAAGTGTCTTGTTTACAGCGATCCTCTCTAAAATGTTGTTTCAAAATATTGATTTGTAAATAAGTCGTTGGTGTGCCGATGTTAAATAAATAAATTAATAAGAAAAGGGCAAAGATGGACGAATAGGAACGATAGTTACCGCCGTTTAAACAATTGATGAATGTCCGTTAAAGAACTGAACTTAAAGACACAATTATCAGACTAAGCCAGCTGAAAGTGGCAGTGGCGATGTCTGTCGAAGTAATGATGACTATGGAGCAAGGTGCTTAGTATAAAAACCGCGTCTCCGCAATCGCAGAGTGGGGCGCTTCGAGCTGGATGGACCATCAACCCTTAAAAAAATGGTTGGAAAGAACTGGATAGGGAAGGCACTGGACTTGCGCCCAGCAGCAGTCTTCGACGTGCTGAGTTGTAACCAATCAAGTGAATAAAATATTGAAGACTGTTTCAGCCAAACATAGTCTATTTAAATTGGTTGTCTGTAGTAGCCATAAGTTTTAGGTACTGTAGAGCCTCCTTAGCTGCAGCCTCTTGCAGCTAAGCTGTTCATACCTTCTTTGGAAGTGTCCGGTAGGAATGTATAATTATTTAAATTAGGATTAGAACGTTTCTGATAGACAGAGATAATTTGAACCTTGGAGCCATGGTGCTCCAATACAATTATCATAAAGTTAAAATATGAGTTTTATTTATAGTATTTAGTACGTCGCCGTCGCCCCCAGGCCATATCCCTGTGGTTTCCAGTACTTAGGTACACGGCGATCAGGAAATGAAAAGAAAACAGAATTCATCGGCGCCTCATCTCGCCGCGTCAGCTTGCAAGCGAACTAGTCTACATGCTATGCTCGGTATGTAGATAGGTAAAACCTATGTATGCTTTCGTAAATGGGTTTTGCTTCAAAGTTATGAACTCATTTCAAGAACTCAAAAATCAATCTACCTTACTAATGTGTGGGGTCTTTGAGGCAGCCCTTGTTTGGGTTCGCACCTGAATTCAAGTTTTTTACACTACCTTCAAGGAAATTATTCCAATCGAACATCCTGGGATAAAAATCTATGTACTATTCCAGACTATAATCTATATATGTGCCAAATTTCGTCCAGAACCGTTCTGCTGTTCTGGCGTGATTGAGTAACAAATTGATCGGTCGATCCATTTGAACTTTAGCATTTTTAATAAGTCATTATGGAGTTAAGAGCGCATGCTTATCGGACTTCTGCCACTCAATAACCGAATAATGTGGCAACCCTTGCCAAGACTGGTGAAAGGTTTACGGACTTTTGAATACCCGTAACGACTGCCAAAGATCTACAAATAGCAGCCGATTCATTAGAAGTAGGAAGGTAGTATCAAAGTAAAATAATTCTCTTCATAAGTTGAAATAAGCATATTTTCATGGAGAACGACACCAAGGCCACCCATTCAACTTCACTGTGACTCATTCAGATATTCATAGAAATGTATCGTAACTGCGATTCGTTTCATCAGCATTGGAAAATTACTGCTTTTGTTCCCAAAATGTCAGAAGTACAGTCAAGTATTTTTTTTTATTAATTTTATAAGTTTAGTACACGTATCTTGTTAAATAAAATAATAGCTTATCTAAACATCATACAAAAAAAGTAAAGTATCAGTTTGTAATATCAAATAAACAGCTGTTTAAATGAATACGAAATACTATACGACACTTAAAGAAAAAAAAAACATTGTTACTAAGAAATATTCATTTGTGCAATATTTTTTCTTGCACCACTACATGAATCTGTGAAACAGTCGACTTAAATATGACTGGGAAAAGGTGGAAAGGTTATAATCAGTACATATTGATTTGCGAAAAATGAGAGTAAATCATAAGCTTTTAACTTTTTGTTGCATAACAACTTCTCTTTAAGTCACTTCCTCCACTAAAGTTAAAAAAGAAAATGCTAATTATAGTTATTTACCTTTAAATTACAGGAACACCTCTAAGAAGTCTATAGTGTTAACATGTTATAAAAATGAGATTCGTTCAGAACCCTTTGACTGACTATCCCTCCCTCTGACTTCGACTCGCACTAGGCCAGTTTTTTATTTTAGCCTATACTGTCCTGTCTCCTGCGTTTATTTTATTTAACATGGAGCAGTCGCCCAAAAATATGACACCAGTCTTGCCAGGAAGTACCGTGCTACCCAGCTAATGGGTTGTGGAGGTCTGGTAGGCAGCCGCTCCACGTAAAATACTGGTATTCAGCTGAATCCGGTTTGATCCAATATAGTTGGGAAAAAGGCTAGGCAGATGATGATGGAGCAGTCGCTTTATGTATAAAACCTAATTACCTATATCCTATCGTAACTGAATAACGATACTCCTTGGCAAGATTGGTCTCAGATTTTATGGCTTCTGACAATCCGTGACGACTGTCAAAAATCTACACATGACAGCCGAGACCTACATTAAAGTGCTTTCCGAGGCATGGAGGAGTCTCGGTATGTAATGGATGGTCACCCATCCACTGACCGACCTCGGCAAGCATCGCTTAACCTTGAACTTCGAAATATGCGGCTGTTATTATTTAGCCATTTAAAGATATTTAGTGATGCTTTATTACTGACACAACACAACCCGCTCTTTTATCAAGCCCATTTTTTAAAGCACACTGAAATTCAAAACCTCTCTCATAATAGAACGTTAATGTACAAGAAATCAATCATACTGACACTAGATGCGGGGTGTACTCATTCCGTGATGATGTACAAACCCGGCTGACGGTTCCCAGGAAGATAACCGGGAACCGGGTAACCCGCCATTCTGTACTCATTTGTAACACAGCTATAATGGAACTTTTTTGCACGCCCTTCACTTTTCCTGCGTCAGTTTTTCAACGCCTTTATTTTAATTGTCTCCTCTACATTTAAAGTAAGCTACGGTAATGGGTGTTTGATGAAGATGTAAACTAGTTACGGCTGTGTGTATGACAGATTTAACATGTTATGTTTAATAAGCTATGTGCTGTGTTAATTAATATGTAAAGAATATTAAAAATAATTATGTAGGATAGGTCACGGGATCGAAGTCATGGGAAAAATCTATATAATTGGCTACAAAAAATATTTTAAATGAAAATATTTTATTAATAAGTGTTAATATCGATGCCCTGTGAGTTCTACCCCTACCCTTTTTATATCGCTTGCACATTTATACTTACATATTTATTACTAACTAGTAAATATACTACAATATTATATAAGTATTTATGTATCTGCCAATTGTATCTATACTAATACAATCTAATTGTCAGTCTTTTTCCTCTATAAATTGACTGGTAGAGAATGCCTTGTTGCATTAAGTCCGCCCTTGTACCACTATCCCTACTTCCCTACTAATATTATTAATCCAAAAGTAGCTCTGACTGTCTGTCTGTTACGCTTTCACGCTAAAACGGCTGCACGGATTGTCATGAAATTTGGCCGATATATAGCCTGGCATATGGAAAAGTACATAGGCTACTTTTTTACGCGATAACCGACATCCACGCGGGTGGAGCCGCGGGCAAAAGCTACTTGTACACAAAGTTTAAATAAATAAACTCAGTTGTAGAGTTCCATTTACTAATTAGGAATTGTTTCAGTTTCTTTGTAAACAACACTATATTAAAGGTTTTTAATCTCTCTTGGAATCTTATTAAAGAAATAAACTAAAGTAACATCAGTGATTCGTGTTCTGTGAGCTACAGATTTCCTGTTGAATTTCGAATATTGCCGTGTTTCTACAAACAGATTGATGTTACTGAAACCAAAATTCGAATCCATGCAGATTCATCAATATGTTACAGAGATGCTATAACAGAGCGATAACTATATACATAGGTATCCAGGCCAGACTGACTCCAGATTAATTTTGAAAATAGCGATAAAATTTTCTTAATAAACTTTGTCGTTTTAATTGAAAGGCTAAAGTTATGTGCCATCTTCCCGTCTTACACAGAAGAGTAAAAACTGGTTAAAAACAATGTTAACGATTCTGTTCAAAGTTTCGCCACTAGTTTACAATAAGTTTTCATCGTAAACAAGTCCTTAAAATTCCTCATCAAGCGCGGCGAACGCAGAGTTTCACACAAAAACTGAAACATCAACTTTTTTATTTTTCGTACGCGATATAAAAGGTCGTTTGGAATTTTTTATTGTCACTGAATGATGCACGTTCAGGGGCACGTACAAGGACTATAAAAACGAATGACTGAATCGTAAAAAGGGTTGAATTTATTGATTCGCATTGACGATGACTATACGGGGTGTTCAAAACAGTGTGATGGAAGGAGCGGACGCGACGGCTGAGACGCCCCGCGCCGCAGCGTGCACGCCTAAACAATTTACATAATATGATATTATCATCCACTGCTATGATATTTGCTTCGACGCTATTTTCAGTCACTACGAATATCTCCTAAGAAATTTATTGCCACCCAGGGAGGAAACGGGCCAATTCTTGTATCGTGTGTATTGAATTATTTTTATTTTTTTCGTATAGATGCTGTATAAATTTGTCGTTTTATCGTTATCGGTGATCTTTGTGAACCATAATACGAATTGAATTTATTACACGTTTGCATTTGATGTAAATATTTTGGTATGTGTGAGCATAACAATACGTTTATTACCGAGTATTGGAATACAAATTGATTTTATATGAGTGAATAATATATGTAAATACATTAAGTTCAGCACCGAGATAGTTCACAATTCCAAGTACCCCGGAAATCTTATCCAATAAAAAGTGTATTCTGCAATTTCCAAGTAAATCCTACAAACGAAGACGTTCGTCGAAATCGTCAGTCTTACATACAGTATCAGGTCACGTTACGAAATATGTAGATATTCTACGAGCTCTGGTTTAAGGCTCCTGTAGACAGCAATACGATGACACGTTTTCTTAGAATATGTTCATCTTTAGAACGTTGTCGTGTTGTCGTGTCGTAAGACGCATATTTCTGCGCGAGTCTCTCTTGCTGGGGTTTTTTTTAAGAGTGGGACATTATCAAATGACTCCTTCAGCTCTGGGTGGAGCGGAAGGGAGTGTCAGACTATTACTGATTAAAAGCCATCCGTGTTCTTTTTCAAAATGCCTCCAGGGCCGCGGTTAATCTTTCGAACAAATTCCGCAAGTGCTGGGGTAAGTATGAGACTGTGTAGTACAGGAAAATCATAAAGCAACTTTGGATAAGTTTTTACTTGAACAACGCCTATTCAAAATGGCAATTCGGAAAGAGACGAGCAATATGCAGAAATGCTTACCTTTTTTTCTTTCCGTTTCAGGTAAATTCCTAACATAATGCCTACTTCAAAATGAGTGCAGGTTCCTCACCCATTTTTGATAGCATAATTGTAGTAATATTACCCTATACAGGTTTCATAGAATCTGTCATAGAATATATTTATTTGTGTAAAATTCTGTTAGTTTATCATAAACAAACTAAACTACGTTGAAAATAAATGGCTGCGGTGCTCATGTTTTCCTTAATATTTCACGTTTATGAAATAATATAATTTTAAATTTTGTTATATTCTAGGAACACCAGCAATACATTTTCATGATTGCCAAAGAATTTTCGTTTTTAAAATAATTACTTTTTTGGATTCTAGGAAAACCAGCATTATGTGAACATTTTCTATTTATGAAAAAACATTTAAACGTGGCAATTCCATTAACAATTTAATAAAAAAACAAATTAATGGAATCCGACCGGATTATTTTCAATTATGAATCGAAAGCCATACTTTGATGACGGTGAATAAATGTTTAGATTTTTGTTTTTGGCAATAACCTGCACAAACAATACCGACATAATATCACAGGCAAAAAAACAGTTTTGAGAAAAATGTTTGTGTCTATGGTGTGACAACGGAGACAGAGTAAATGACAGCAATGCCCGTCCCTAACGTGGCCGGATTGTTTTATTATATTTTTAGTGCAGTTTAAGATTATTATTTATTTCCTAATTTGAGCTTATTTTCTGTAAGAATAAACAGTTACTTTTAGGGTTCCGTACCCAAAGGGTAAAAAGGGACCCCATTACTAAGACTCCGCGGTCCATCCTCTGTCACCAGGCTGTATGTCATAAACCGTGATAGTTAGACAGTTAAAATTTTCACAGATGATGTATTTCTGTTGCCGCTATTACAACAAATACTAAAAAACAGAATAAAACAAATATATAAGGGGGCTCCCATACAACAAACGTGATTTTTTTACTCGTTTTTGCTCAAAATTGATAACAGCATCAGGTAGACGTTTGAAATATTCACAGACTGTTGAGTTATATTTTTCACCTTAAAATTAAACAATTAAATTAAAATAAAATTAATATGTAAGGGGGCTCCCACACAACAAACGTGATTTTTTTGCCGTTTTATAGATAATGGTACAGAACCCTTCGTGCGCGAGCCCGACTCGCACTTGGCCAATTTTTTTAATTAGATATAACTATGTAGATACAAAGAGATGCAAATTTTATTGATCCCATAGGCAATACATCTAACACCTAAGCTAACCTAACAAACAAAGAGCCAAATCTACTTATTTTTATGCAAAGTTCGCATTTGCATCTCAGTCTCATCTGTCAAAAAACCGGCCAAGTGCATGTCGTGCCACGCAAACTGTAGAGTTCCATAGTTACAAACACATAAGACAAGACCATGTTTTTAGACATTGTCTATGGGTTTGTTACGAAATGTTTACTTAATCAGTTACATTTTACAAGTTGGTCGACTATTACTCGTTAACTTGTAAAACCTATATGCTACATCTATAATTTTTTTCACGTCTGCAAAAACAACCGTTTGGGCATATAGGGTAATGTTTCGCAAATGAATCCTTGGATAGAAAAATGGTTTTCGCACACCCTCAATATTTTAAAACCGACCCATCCAACGACAGCCCACACCATGGGATAGATGATAAAAAAACATCACAAAATATAAAAAAAATTCCAAGATTTTATGTTATCATTTGGTCCGCGTAATTATTATAATATTTATACCCATACCAAATTCCAACTTTCTAGTGCAAAGCGTCTCTGAGCTAAACCGCGGGCAGACAGACAGACATGGCATGGCATGGGTTCTTTGTTGACTACGGAACCCTAAAAAGCTTCAATTTCTATATATTTAGTAAATAATTGAAACCCACTCAAGAACTTTAATTTGATATACCACACAGTTTTAAAAACTTAATCAAAAAATGGTCCCCAAAAGTGACCTACCTAGTAGATTGACAGCAAATTGGCTGTGACTATATTAAGGCTATTGCTGTGGCTATAAGAGTCCCTTTTATTCATACGGATATTTGCAACCCTATAAACTTACAATAGATAGAAAGAAAGAAAAACCGTTTATTCCAGCTAAAGTGACGCACGTACAACAATTATAATCTTAAAAATAACTCATGCGTCACTACCGCGCGAAACGGCCAACGCTCAGCATAATGCCGAGGCCCGTGCGTGCACGCAGGCACGAAACCACGGCGCTAGTTTTCAGCGTTAGCCAGCCGTGTCGCTGCCTCAGAACAACAAATAAAGCACCAGTTTACTCATTGCTCCGAGGCACAGAACAAAAACAAAAAGACGCTGTTTCGGCAGTTCGGCATTGCAAAGGATAATATAAAATAAAAATACTTATTACATTGCTATTGTTAAGTTAAAAAAAAAAAGACAGAAACCAATAATATAAAAAGATCACTACCGATCACTCTTGTGTGTCCTTGTAACCCTTCTACAAAAACGTGTAAATGAATAGCACTCTTGGGTCGATGGCTGAGTAACTCTGTGCTCTGTAGTCGTCAGCACTGACGGGTAACGCGACGCCGCGCCGACCATTAAAAGCGGAATAATGAAACAGCTGCGGTTTGACGTCTCTCGATACATGCTGCTGATGCTGGATGTGACAGGAAGACGATCTTTATCTACACTCACAACGTAATGTTCCAAATATGAGTTCAAAAACGAATGCATAAATACATACTTTTTTTTCGTGGATAGGTAAAATTAAAAAAAAAACCATTACAGTTCAACATTTTCCTTCGATTTTTAAACAATTGCATCATAAAATAACTTTTTAAGTTTTATAGCACACTTTTTCTTTTTAATTTTTGGCGCGGGCTCATTGACTTAAGTCAATGAGCCAGCTTTTATCTTTGTCTATGTTTGAACGCGCTGCGCAGTCATTCGAATACGCAATGAGAATATCCGCCATATTGGAATTAACTATTTTTCCACTTATTTTATTTCAACTGTATGAGTGAAGATAAAATAGTGTATGCAACGGCATATAATTAGGTATTAAAACACTCGTGTGATGCTATTATCACACTCGGCTACGCCTCGTGTGATAAACCCACACTCGTGTTTTAATAACCCTTTTTATATGGTCGTTGCATAAACTACTATTATATTGGGCATGAGGTATCTTGAATAGATAAATAAAGTTGAGAAAAAAATTAGAAATTGTGAAGAAAACTACAACAGTCAATTGAGTCACTTTGGATATTTTTTTTTTATTATTGGGTAGTCGCGAAAATTCCCAAATCAAATCGCTAGCAAAACTCGATCGGGTATTGATATCTAATGATCACTACTTAGCTCAGCCTTTAATGTACATACCTCTTAAACCCTTAAAAATTAAACCCTTAAAAAAGTGTAAACGAATAGTATTGTAGCCCACCTGGGGCTTTAGACAAGTGACATTCTGTCAACGGTAGCGTGGCTAAGGCGAATGTCAATACGTCAAAAATGTATGGGATTGACAGATGCTATCGAAATGTCACGTCATCCCTACATTTTGGCATTTCGACAGTCGCATTCGCTAATCGAAGGGCACATTGTCTAGGGGCCCTGGACAGTAGTATTATTCGTTAACACTTTTGTGTGTTACAATGACGAGTCATTTTAACCATGAATCCGTTGTGAAAAGGAATACTACTATTCGTCCTATATAGCTCGGTTTCTTTCTCAAAACCGAATTATGATGGCATTGGGACGTCACAGTAGCGGGGCACGAGGCGACTTCGGTTATGGAGGAAGTAACTCTCTAAATACCTAGTACCTAAATATTTAAAAGGTGTTTAAAACAGCCAAACAAAAAAAAAGTGACTTTTTCCAAAAAATAGACCAAAAAATTCCGACTTGTCCAAACTTATCACTTTTTAAGCATTCAGTTGGTGCATCAGCAGCTGGTAACATCAAAACTAATAGAACTAAAGTAAATGCCACCAACTGCAAACTATTTTTATTTTGCTATTTTTTCCTAAATGTATATCGGCTACCCTACACACACACCCTTACATATGACCACACACTTCTGGAACACCCTGTAAAGATGTAAGATTAAAAAAAAAAGAAAAATATCACAGCAAATAATATTTCTTGTCGACCTATTTTTCCAAAGCAAAAGATTAGATTATAAATGAATGTTCCGAGAATTATACCGTAATTACTCGATAGCTTTATAACGAAATGCCTTCAATATTTCCACTCACCCTGACTATTATACAAATAAGACTTAAGTTTCTGACTTCCAAGAAACTGACCTGTTTTTATTTCAGTGAGTTTCTCTGGGACTTATTAAATACTGAAATCTCTGTCTTTTCCAGAAACTCGACATCTGAACGTGAAGTAAGGTTTCCTCGCGTCTCGCCTCGCTTTGTTCTCGGGTGTCCGCACAAAGCAGGCGTTGCACAAATAATTATGTGCATACAATTATTTCCTAAACGCTCGTTCATAGCTTCTCTCCTTTCAACTTTCGTAGCGTGTACTACGCCGTAGCGCTACGCCGTAGACCATGCTTCGAGCTACGACCTAGTGATATGCTAATTTTATTGATTTAACCAACATTTAGTAGGCTTAATTCATATTCAGAACAATAATACCGCGGGACTTATTATTGCGTCACTGTGTTATGACATAGCCAATCTGATGGATTAGAAACACTGATAAGGTGAATGTTAAAACGAATTATATAAAAAGGGAAACATATTAGCCGCACTAGCAATGGGAGCATTAATTTTATAAGCAGTAGAGCTGTAATTAAGGCCAGCAGCACACTAATGCGAGGCTATGACAGCGGGTTTACAACTATCAAGCTCTCAATGGAATAGTTCCACGGCGTGGCTGTCATTCATCACTTCAGCGTCAACTAACAATTAAATAGCACATAATTATTCTCTTTGTGCTCGCTTTTCACTATGGAATACGAACATTTTTGAATAAAAACCTATTTGTACAAAGGCGGTCAGGCCCCGGGATCACACCTCAAACCGGAAGATCTTTCCTGTTCGCTGAAAGAGTACATAATTAGCTTTTTGCTAACAAAGCTCCTAGAATTTTGTAAATTAAAATAAGCCTAATTACAAAGGAAGTATTTAATATGATGTTACGCCTACGCTTAATTGGTCTAAAAATTGCCTTCGATACAAAGAAATCTTTTGACTTTAAATGAAAACCGACAAAAATTAAGCTTTGATCGAAAATGCTTAGAAAGAAAATGCGGTACAAAATGTAGGTTTAATTAATAGCAATAGGGTTCGGGTTACATTGTATGTTGTATGACACTTATCTTTCTTTTGTTTGTCTGAGTAGGCGTCGCGGTGATTCTGCTTTCTATATGTCGTCGCAAGCGATTCAACATGACAATACTATAACCCCGATTTCAGATGGCAATACTAAAATCTGTTTATTTCTTAATGTTTGCCAACCTGTAAACTTTATGATTGGTTTCGCTTGTTACCCTGTAATAATTTCGTAATGTTTTCCAACCTGTACTTTATTCTGATTGGTTGATCGGTTCGTTCGATGAACTCCGCTAGAGGGCGCTTCGGTGTGGCGCCAAAATTAGAATGCGTGGATAAAATCGGTCGGAGAACGCGGCTTTTTGAGAATATAGACCGAGATTATCAGTTCATCGTACTAGCCTTTGTCCCCTTGCCGAAATTGTAAAATATCGAATTAAACGTGTGATTTTGTGTTTAAACCTACGTTTCACTGGTTTACCCGAGCTTACCCATCTACGTCATGGAACCCGTACCAAAGGACAAAGAAGATGATGTTGTCGCTACGCCCACGCTCCCGCCGTCATATATATCATATTTTCATTATTAATTTGGAAAAAAAAACAAATGTTTCATCAGATTTTTCTTTCGAATAACCCTGTAACCAGCAGTACAGTAATGGGACGGCACGATTATCACATTTACATTTTTTTTTTGTAAGGGTTACAATTATTTATTTGTAGGAGGTAATCTCTGACAGTATTGATCCGATCACGTTAATTATTTCATTAATAGAAAACCAAGTACAGGGGCCTAACCACCGACTCTTAAACCAAAATTACTTCAATATTACTTCCAGTGGGAAAGAGACGGAGCTATACAGGACGTATAGCTCCGTCTCTTTCCCACTGGAAGTAATATTAAAATAAAACTGCTTTAAGAGTTGGTGGTTTAGGCCGAGAAGTAGTGAGCCTGCGGACGGTGAGCGCTGGGTGGCTCATCGTCCGATAGGAACGGATAGGAACACAAAAGGCATTTGGAGGAATACGGATGGTCAGTAAGAGATTCCCCATCAGACAGAATAAACGCAATACCCCTTAAGAGGTATTCTGTTACACGTTGTATATACCTATGTCATAAATGACGCAAATAAACACTTTTTCATTCTTCTTTCTCTCGTTATTGCTAGTTAGCTAGCTAGTAATTACTATGAAGGATTTGGTGTGAGTATGATTTGTTCATCAACACCCTGGCCGGTGCCGCAACGGTAGTGACATTGACACAGACCACAATTAACTACACCCTCACACTTCGCCTCTTTGGATTGTAAGTGCTGTGGCCGTTGTCACACCGTGCATCGTCGGAGTAAACGGTTTCGGGGCATAATTGCATTGATAAGATAGTTTTGGGTTTTATTTAGTCTCTGATTTGACTTAGACTCAGTCATTTATAAAATAACTAGATTGGGTTCTTATTGTATTTACATTTGTATAGAAAACTTGATAAAAGTCTCGGAGTCAAGAATTAAGAATTCTAAGTTTGTTTAAGGACCCATAATTTATTAAATACCTACACACTGTTGACAATACACACATTTAAAATGAAGTTTATTGCTAAACAAGTGAGTAAACTCGCTTTTATTTGAACACTTAAAAGTTTATCTTCATATAATTTTACCAGTTTTATTGCTTTATAGAAACTTAGTCCATAAAATATAACAATGCTCAAATATCAAAGGCCGTTAAACTTTTATAATCACCAGACTAAAGCTGTGCAAATAAGATTTTCATAAGACACGCTTTACGAATTGTCCAAATTCAACAAACTTATGAAATTTATTAAATACTCGTACCTAAGTCAACAAATGTTCAATTTTGAAAGCAAAGGGCATTAATAACTATTTATTTTAGGCTTGTAGACGCTCAACGGCAAGTCGTTAGTACAACGGTTGAATAGAAACATTGTTTTTTCCAAACAAGCTAAATAAATAATACGATTTGATAACAGAGCACGTCAATACGGCCTTCACCGCAATCCAGTGCTTGTCTTCGATTTGAATCAATTATGATTTTAGGTAGTAATAAAAATGTCGTGACCAACTACGTAGTTAAACACGAAACTTAATTGAAAAACATAAAACGATTGCCATAATGTACTCAATACCTACTACTACTGTAAGACTTTTCATTGTTCATGACGAGTTTATTGTTTTGTAAACCTGTAGGCTTTCGGCGTCGGTGTGACAGGCGGATTTCTTAAGTCGGGCGTAACTCCCGGGAGCTGTCGGGCGCGCATTGTGCTCGCGTATTAACGACGAACGCACAAAAGACCACGCTCGTATATCAAACTAACGTCACTCCAATGTCTTCCTTCCTCACTGTTACAGTTCCCGGGCCGCAAGAAATGGCCCTCCTTTTTTTATTGAGCATTTAGTAGACTGAAATTATGGCACGTAAAATTCATGCCGTGCGGGAATCGACTCAACCGAACGTAGGCCCAATTTTGTCTGCTGCCTATATAAAAGCTTTCGGTTACAAGTGATATATTTCTTACGCGATTGTTCTGAATAGGTATTATTAGACAATGAGCGAAATGCTCCATTTTTCGCTACGATATTTCATGAAGCGGTTTATTGATGTTATTGACATTCGCATAATCAGTTTCGATCGTCTTACGCAAATTTGGCTAGACAGCTAAAAGGATTTTGATGAATGATCAGTAAGATGAGCGAGCGAGACAATAAATCACATTAGTGTCACCGTAGATGCCTATAAGTTAAACAATTTTGTCAAAAAGACAACAAAAGCGCAATTGTTATCCGTCGCGTCTGGAAATATTTATTTTCCCCCGGGCAAGAAAGTTCGCTCTAACTTCGCTAATGACTTCTTTCTGAAGTCCCAACTTTCCTGGTAGCTGCTTGGAAGGTTTCTGCTATCTATTTAAACAATAGTCGGGGTCCTTTATTATCGCCAAATTTTCCGGTAGGCTTTTAATTGTTATAATCAGTATTTTAGTTCAAACAATTTAGGGTTTCTAATTCAAACATTATCGGAGCAACATCTTTACTTTCAAAGAGTTAGATGTAATCTTTGCCGAAGTTTCTATAAAGTCGACTTCTCTTCCTTTCAATTAGTTATCTTAAAGTAATCAGTTGGAAATAATATCAATAAGCTTATATTATAAGAGGGCTTAATTAAGCCAGTTTGTGAGATAGCAAACTGTTGTGCGTAAATACAAATTGGTGGGTTTAATTAATGTTCAAATTAATCAAGATACTTGGAATATTTTCTAGTCGGTATTGTTTGATGTTAAGTGTAGAATAGAAGAAAGTCGGATGGTATAGGGGCCGTCTAGCGGCATTGTGTGCGGGATTATCGGCATAACTCAAAGGGACACAAAAGGCAGTTTATCAAGCCACGTCTCACTAGATATCTCAGTGTTCAGTTGGCGAAGTGCTCGCAAACTTGGCCTACTGGCCCGGCCCGTATAACAGTAGTTACTACCACCTGTATTTATATGAATAGAATTAACTTCAGTGTTGAACTTAACTTTGACTTAAGTTATAGAGAGATAGTAAGTCTTTGAAGATAAGCACTAACTGAACTAGAATTAATTTTAGGCCTCCATGGTGGTTGATCTTGCTTGTCTGATTAATATTACAATTTGTTGAAGAACCAAACCAACTTGGTTTGTTCCACTATTGTAGGAGTTGCTAACTCTTCTCTTTCACAACTAGTAGTATTATAATAGATACCTACCTACTTCTAAAACGCTGCTAATAAGACAATAAAATCACCATTAAAGCGATTATTCAACATAATTATTACCAACTCTTACTGTGCTCTTATAAAAAGTCCTGCAATAATAAGTGCCTCACAATCTTTGTCGAAAACAAAATAAAAAATATATGTTATGTAGTTACTAATCGTTTTTATTATTATAATATTCTTACTGATTTTTCCTACATACTATAATATTAATAAACATGTCAAAAACCTACCTTTTAATATTTTTTTTAACACAAAACAACTCTGCTCAAGCACCGGCAACACCCGGTATGCGCCGAATTAATCGCGAATTTAGTGTTTATTTACCAATTACATAAGATTTATTTTTTATTTGGGAATTTTCACATGTCATGTATAACAAATAACATCTGATGACATGCATGAATTCCAAAAAAAATATATATTCTTAGTCTTAATGTTCCGTGTATATTAATTGACCTAATATTTGTATTCAGAATGATATATGGACGAACCACGAAAGGCTTATGTGTATATATTCCCCTTAAGTATATTTTGTGTACAACTTTGATTACTGACATCACATCAATACCAATAGCTCTTTGATACTCGATCTTTCAGACGTTTCCATTAAAATTTAACCCAATACATCTGAAAATGACAGCGCTGTAATAATATCAGAATTTAATAAAATGCCCTTAATACAGTCTATCGAGCTTTTTAATTGGTTTGCAAGTTTGATGCCGAAGTCTAATTGTATTGCATAATTAAGATGCAAAACTGAGTTGCAAAGGCGACGAAATCGCCCTGTGAATACTTCAAACAGACCTTAATTAGGGTTTGAAGAAGAAGTTAATGAGCTGAATCGACGAGCCTCACCGCGAGCGTCCCTATTCCAAATCCGAACTACCATTATTTTAAAAATAAACCGAATACTTTCGCGGCGTTAAACTTTTTGGTTTTGTTTTTTTTTTATTGGAATAGATTATAACGCAACTGTCATTCGTTTGGACGACAGTATTTCATTTGACATTCTTTTTACGAATATTTTCGTTTTGGTTTTGGTGTTTTATCTTTTTGCATTCTTTCGTTGTTTTGTTTGGTTGCATTGTTTATTGTTATCATTATTTTCGAATGGCTTTTGTGTTGCGTAACTTTCAGACTTACTATGGTAATAACAAAAATATCTTTGATTTTTCTCTACTTTATTGGACTGTAGTATGTTGTGAAGAGCAGCAGGACTGTAGTGATAGGATAGAAAAACTCGAACTCTCCGGTTTGAAAACCCAAATGCACTTCCACTGCTGGGGAAAATAAGCGAGAGCTGTTCTGTTGCTTTTCTCTTCTTGCATTTTAGAGATTTATGTGTGACACCTACGAACAAATTGTTAATATAGGTAGGTACCTACGTCAGTAAAAACGTTAGGTTGATATCAGACGAAATTTTTAAGTGCGTATATTAGGTACTTATTAGCTGAGCAAGCTTTGTCGGGTTGGGCATTGTTTCTTTTCTAGACATAATATAAAATGCCTTCACTTGGTGTTTTTTTTGATGTTTTAAGGTATATCGACTATCACAGCATAACCTTCATAAAGTACTTACTTATACGAAAATAATCAAAATGATTCCAAGTTAATCAGAAACAAAACGCTCAGGGCATGTTATGAATTCTTCCAACTTACTGAGCTCAGTGTACCGCATAATCAAGTCCTCCCACACAATATCAAGTTAAAAGCCTTGTAACAGAAAAACATTATGAATTCGTTCAAACTATCGTTTAGTTGACCTCAAGTAACTGCGAGATAAATGAAGAGCCAAGATTCAGAGGGAGTAGTGACGAGGGATTGTGGAGACCAAGGATTGTGGCGACGAAGTTAGTAAATAAATAAATTGTTTTTAACCGATTTCAAAAAAAAGAAGAGGATTTCAATTCGGTTGTATTTTTCTTTATGTTTGTTACCTCATATCTTCGTCTTTATAAACCGATTTGGAAAATTCCAACAACGCAGTGTAAGGTAACCAACATAAAAGCCGGGCAAGTGCGTGTCGGGCCTCGCTCACGGTTCCCAACGGTTCCCGCAGACCATGACAAAAAATAAGCAACAAATACTACAAGATTACAAAGTTACAAATGCACATCATTCGTTCGTCTTTCAGTCCTAAGTCATTTTTAGGGTTCCGTACCCAAAGGGTAATACGAGACCCTATTCCTAAGAGTCCGATGTCCGCCTGTCTGTCACCAGGCTGTATCTCATGAACCGCGATAGCTAGACAGTTGAAATTTTCACAGATAATGTATTTCTTTCTTATTGCCGCTACAACAACAAACTACTAAAAACAGAATAAAATACAAGACAATAAACGTGTTTTTTTGCCGTTTTTATAGATAACGGAACACTTCGTGCGCGAGTCCAACTCGCACTTGGCCGGTTTTTATTTTTAGGTCGGTTAATTACTTATGCGAAGACTAATAACTTAATGAAATGAACCGCCACAAACTGCAATCATTAGCGCTTAAATTCCCGAGTACCTACTAATAAATCACGGTAATCGTCAATAAGAGTTCATTCCCGCGGTATCGGGACTCCATCCATCATCTACCTCCGATACTGATTTAAATCTCGATCTAGCTTCAATTTGATTTAGCTGAACTGTTAATTACCTGCGAATCTACTGTGTGCGCAGTCAAACTTGATTTGACGGCTTTAAACAATATTTTGAGAAGCAATTGGAACACTCAGGGGTTGCTCATAAACACATTCATAAACTAGATAGTTATCAATTAGTGTCAATTAGATAAATAATAATATTCTTTAATCAAGTAACACTGACTCATTTTGTTAGTAACAGAAACTAAGCTATGTTAGAGAAAATACAAAAAATAAAAGTACGAATATCACCTCTGCACCATCCCATGAGAAATAGCACAGCAGTAATTCACATAAAAAAACAAAGAAAAAAAACAGAAATAGCTTACTTTTCAAATATTTCGTTTCCTACTCAAGATTCATTGCAAGACAGAACCTTTTTGTGCAGCCGTGTGGCACACACTATGTTTTTTCTTTTTATTGTCAGTCACCTTTTAAAAGAGTAACTTCACAACCCACAACAGTTGAGTGTGTATGTGTATCGATTTGGGCATAAAACTCTGGTCAGCTGGCTGGTTTAAAAATTTATACATCGTAAGCTTATAAAAACTTGATTGTGCAACTCTGTTAAATTTATCTTGACTATTTTTTATGCTTTTTGGGAGCATTGTTGAACTTTACTTCATTAATGTTTTGTAAAAGCAATCATTGCGACAGAAGATAAGTAGGTATTATATTTAAATTACCATCTAAAAGTGAATACCTGATATGAAATAAATGACATTAAGACTTTACTGCCAATTAAACCACAACGACCAACCATAATACGTATCAAATCCAGTCCTCGAGAGGCCTATTTTAAGGATAGGTACAGGACTAATAGGATCTGTATCTACAAGTGTACAGCTATCGTATTAAAACCCCAACGCAACACCTACACAACCACTTAAACACCAGACACAACTGCAGCCTATCCGCCCGTAATTCACACACAATACCGTCAACGCGTCCCTGTACACTCAAACAAAGCTGGAAAGCTATGCTAAATACACACAGCATACACAAAACTCCGTGAAAAAGCAGTCAGAGACAAAATATGTAGTTTCAACACCACAGGAGGACGGAATTCTGTCTTTTCTAGTGTGTTTTTTTAATCTTAGCCCAGCGATACAGATTGGTGAAACGTAATTTGAATTTCCAATGCTACATGATTTACATTGTGTTTTCTGGTGAAGTCTGAAGTAATCCGTTGGATGCGAGAACCGGGGACCGTTCAATGTGGCAAGCGACGCTTGTGTGAGATCTATGTTCAGCAGTATTTTGGTTGATGATAATGATGTGTTCCATTTCATGTAACGTTACACAGCTGGCTCCCGAGATTGGTCGTCCAACGCTAGTTTCAAAAGCAAGCCATAGTAACAATCTGTAACAGTATGGCTTACACGAAACTGACTATGAACCACTCATCAATATGGTGATTGTACCAAGAAATCGTGTCTAAATCACCCTTTCAACTATGCTTCAAGCTTAAAAAGTTATTAGTTATTAGGCACGCCATATTTTTGCCTACTTACCTACCTAGCTCTTCTGCTGACGGTACTACAGCCAGTCAGAAATACCAGGGAGCCATAAACGAGTGCTGAATAAAAATTAATTCCCCAAGGGCGGACATACAAATAGCCCTGATAAAATTTATAACTGTAAACGTGACGGCTCTCGACTCCGTGCGCGGTATAATTTTGTACACATAGCCTGGAATGTGCTCGCCACTGGATAATTATGGTAAATGGTCCATTATTCTTAGGCTGTGGGAAACTGGGCACTATGTAGACTTTTTTTTATGACAAATAAGTTCCTAAATTTTGGATTATGATGACAAAAAAACGTGTGCTGGAAGAGGGTATGATGCGTCGATCTCAAATAAATTGGTGGTAGAAAGATGATGAAATTAAACCCCAAAGGAACGATCGGGAAAGCTATCAGCACCAGGCGTTAGTAAGGCCACAAATATTAGCTCTTTGTATTACTGAGTTTAATATCAAAAGTGATATTCAGATATTAATATAATTTTTGTCTAGCTATTATCACAATTTTCTTCTTTTGTCGGGTTTCCTAAATCCATGAAAGTAAAAATATGGCTGTACAAAATTACAGTATTTTGATACCACATTAAAATCCCGGATGAAATTATATTAATTTGTTTTCATGAAAACAATGTGTAAGATCCAGTAATGTTCTCTTACTAGGGATATTGGATCTTTTTGTACAAAATACTGTAGATCACAGGGCTCGGAGATTCGAATAACATCTGACACTGCTTAAACAAAAACCGTTCTATTAATATTTCCAAATTCAAATATTCTTATTCTTACCAGCCACTTCCAAAGTAGATATGAACAGCCAGATGCTGCGTAAGGAGGCTCTTACAATACTTACATTGTTAAATTACTGAGAAAATGAAACAATAATACGTAAAACTCATTTACTTATTTGTCATGTTTATTTTTCGTGACTAAATTGAAAGTAGTGATTACTTGAAATATGGATAATGCCAAAACTAAAAAAGAAAGTTAATATAATAAGTTCGCTGCTAAATGATAACAGCTACAAGGGTTGATCTACTATGTTAAGCAACGCTTGCTCAGGTCGGTTCGTGGATGGGTGACCATACGTACCATGCCGATATTCCTCCGTGTCTTGGAAAGCACGTTAGGCCGTTGGTCCCGGTTGTCATTTCTAGATCTTTAGCAACCAAAAAATCTGACACAAGCCTTGCCGATGGGGATCGTGTTATCCAATGGCGCCCAGGTGCAAGGGGGTGATTTGCACCAACCTGCCATTCAATATTGAAAATAAGAAGAAATTTAAATTATATATTTGACGTGTGGACAGGCGAAATTAGGTCCTTCGAGCTCTCGAATGATGATGTGGAAGCGTGGTTTTAGACCTAGCGTAGCCTTAAGCCACGCTTCCACATCATCATTACGTGGGCAAAATGTTTTTTTTATTCTTTTGAGTAAACTGACTGCAGAGGCAAACTAACACTGGAATTAAGTAGGTTATAAGTAAATGCGTCAGAACCTACTGAATCCAATTATTTATTAACTCTCGTTAACAGCAAATGTCAGTTAAAAACCTACAGAAAAAATTATCATTCGAGCAATTAATTCTGATTATTCCATGTAATTAATACTAAATCAATCAAACACTTAATTAAACTTTGCTAATTACTAATTACTTGTTGTCATTGTCACTGTCAAAATAATCAAACTAGTTGTAACCAAAACCAACGGAAACAAATTAGCTACAGCTTGGCAAAAAAGAGTATGATGTGGTGACAAGTGGAACTAAATATTTTACTAAATGGAAACCTATGATGTCGACACTCTTGGCCGACAAGTGTTAGATTTTGAGTAACGTTTATTGTTCCACATTTATTTTCAACGATTTGATTAAATTCTCTTACTGATTTCCCATAATATAGTGCGTTAAGTGAGATAGTGGCGCCCTCATTTTTTCCAAACTCTTTTTGGCCAAGCTGTATGTACTTATGGGTATTTTAAGACTCATTAGGGTGGATTAAAATAGAAATAACATATATTGGAATTTGGCGACTCGCCTATTAGTCTTTACTTCTTAAACAAACCTTTCAAAGGGATTTAAAATGTTGACGTGTTTATTTTTTTTTGGTGGTGAACACGAACGACATCAGAATCTTAAACGTAGGAAAAAAGAACAAAACTGTCATCTCACGGTATTTCTAAACGAAAAATAACGTTCAATTATTTATATATTTTTTCCAATGAATCAGCGTGGACGCTTCAGTGACAAGATTATTCTACTCACACTTACTGATTAGTTTTAACTAATTTAGGAAACACGTAGAAAAAAGTTTTTTATTATGTTTGCACCTAAAAGATATATCATTTGATCATTTCTGGACGAACCTAACCACTGATCGGATAAGCTGAATTTTGTTAAAAAAAAAACACAATTCTTGTGACGAAGCTGCGGTAAAACCTAGCTACTAATTATAGATACAAAGTAATTTAAAGCAACATCTTTTTCCTAAACTTCTCGTAAGTCTCATAATTATTCTACTCGCTCAGTAAAGCTAACACAAAATTGACACGGAGCGCAATGACGTCTACAAGTGAACGCTTTACCCAACTTTACTAAAACATTTTTAATTAATGCTTAACTATATTTAATTAATACTACTCCAACCTTCTTAAGATACTTCATTAAAATGTACTTGTCAACAGATTAAAGTTCAGCATAATATACCTTTGAGCGTCGAAACACCTCCTTTTTGAAGTCGATCAAGTACAGGCGCACACACAACTCATTTCGACGTACGCATTTAATTAAGTCGTCACTGAAACGCTTGTTTATGGTGCTTTAATTACTTGCCATGGAAATAAATACACGGAACGCATAGTTAATTAAATATACACACCTGCTTACTGATCAGATTTTGAGGAAATGGAGGGAATATTAAGAATACATTTTTAAATAAATAATCTTTTTTAACGACGTTGATAGATACTAGGTATACAAAATTTTACAACACAAAGAGACATTCTACAAGACATAACAAATTATTGTCAACTAATGAATGGTATGTCTTAAGAATAAAAAACTTTTTACAAAAAATACAACCGACTTTCAAATACAAAGTGCAAAATAGCTTTAATTTTGCAAGTTCTCGTGTGGTTTTCTCCGATTTTTGATACCGACTTCCAAAATTAAAGTTGAAAATTCCAACCAGTCTATATCTATCTCCAAAGTTCTTCATCAGAACTTAACAAAGGAGAATGACAACCAATGGGCTCCTAGTTTTGGTGCCGTGTCAAGACTATTTATTTCTCAAAAATTAAGTCGTATTTTTACATGTTTAACTTCATTTTATCAACATTTCTTTTACCCTAGCATTGGAAAACAAAATTAATATTTATTTTATTGAATTTAGATCAGTTCCGCCATTAAAACTTAACCTGAATGTTGCCAGACGACAGACTATGTCAATTATATAATTGTAATCGATTGAAAACATCGATATTTTACTAATCCGCCGACTAAAATGACCGGAGATAGGCTACAATAGCTTTTCTCACGTCTAATCTAGCTAACACTCTCATGTAACTGATTAGGCGCGAAGTAAACGACAGGTGGGCTCAAATAAAGAAAATAAAAGTAGTAAATAAACCAAAAAAAATAAAAATATCGTATAATTTCATGGTATTTCCCACTGTTAGAAATATTCCGCTACATTCATACCTGATTAGTTTCATTAAAAAATAAAACTTAGTACAGCTTGGCAAAAAAGGGTTTGGAAAAAATGAGGGCGCCACTATCTCTCTTAACACACCATAATGTGGGAAATCAGTAAGAGAAATTAATCAAATCATCAAAAATAAATGTGGAACAATAAACGTTACTCAAAATCTAACACTTGTCGGCCAAGTAGTGTCGACATCATAGGTTTCCATTCAGTAAAATATTTAGTACCACTTGTCACATCATACTCTTTTTTGCCAAGCTGTACCACAGACATTATTGTGGTTAGTACTCAGGTTAGTACCTTTCAAACATCCTTTCATAAATAGAGTTTATAATTATCTTTCAATTAGGTAAATAATATTATTTATAACAGATCGATTTGGTAAATCGATTACCAAAATATTTATCATGGTCACACTTAGACAGATTTAACTGTCAAATCAATACATCAATCAAATTGTTTCGTGTCGTTCTTTTTGCGTCGAGTTGAATTTATTCTTCCGTATTTACTTCTGTTCGTTACAATTTGAAGCTGTCGAGTTTAGCGTTTACGTTCCTCCAGTGGATTTGTTTTGAGTTATTGGACTCCTTTAGTGAAAAGTGAGCACATCGACTCTATTGAGTTTATGTGAGCTTTGTACTCTTGTTTTAGTGAAAGTGAACAAATTGTTCTCTATTTTAGTTTTTAAGTGAGCCTTGGACTCTTGTTTCACACCTTAAAAATGTCTACACCTGGTAGAGGTCGGGTAAACCGACCTCTGTCGCCGATGTGTCAATTGCTCCCTACGTTTGGCGCCTAATCTTCGTAGACGTCAAATCAAAGAATTAGATGAACCAATGCTTATCCTTCTGCGATCCTGGGTAACACCGACACCGGTAAGTTTATAATGTGTCATTTGGTCAGTGGGTCATCTTAGGCGCTTATACGAACATTTAGGATGCCTGGGTTTGGTCAATCAAGGGGTCATCAACTGTAAATCTATATTAAGTATTTCCACTATAACAGAAATTAACATTTTAGGCAGTGTAAGGTGATCTGTGAGAAAACCTAGACCATTGCAATGAGCACATGAATAAATGTACGAATACCCATTTAGAAATTCGCTGATTTATTTTTGTTATCTTTTCAGATATCCTCCGATGACATCCTGTGTGTTGAATGTTTTGTATTATTACAAAACCGGTCATCATCAACCACAACTCTATCCCTTGAATCCCCTGCTCTTGGACACCTCAACATATATTTTGCATGTGGCATGTCAATTGCAAGTCGCAGAACTCATAGGGTTAGTCAAGACTGTCCTCAAAGGAACGTTATACTAAGATGGACACCAGCTCACCACGTAAGTATTTTAATCGTGGCATTGTAACTATGATTGAACTAATTGACCAAAAATAAATAGTAATAATTAATAGTAATAAATAAATAGTAATAATAAACAGTATTTTCTTATTTTTAGGTCTTGAATTTAGAACAAGTTTGTCGTGCTTGTTGGGAGGCTGCATCAAGAGGAATACAGAGCCAGGCCGTTGGTGGCGTTAACAGGCCCACAGTGGAGTCTGCGCCAGTGACTGATGACATGGATGATAACATCGCAGACGCAGTGATTCCTGTACCACCTCCACTACCACTGCCGGTTCCACCACTTCAGGAACAACAATTATCTCGGACATATTCAAAAATTAATTCACTAAAGTACAAACGGGTTTCGGCAAGTTCACGACATTGCCTATTCCTTGGTTGTGTGAACACTGAACGTCTGTTAGTACCAGGCACTATAAAAGAAGTTTTGTTGTCAGATCATAAAGTATATATTCCCTTCACTGCAAGAATCTGTAGATATCATTTACATAGCAATTGTTGGAATGAACTAGAAGCCCCATATTCAGATTTTACTGGATTTCAAGTAGATGATATTTTCACAAAACTTGAAAAAGCTACTGAGAGACAGATTTCAACGACATAAGCTCGATGGATTCTTGTTTATGCCATTATTGGTTGGGACTTACTGCAGAGCAATTTACTGAGCTTCTAAATTGTAACCCTTTATTATATGATCACTTTCCAAATCCTTCTGTTTCTTTCAGCATATTCTTAGTAAAACTCAGAACAGGTGACAGTAATCAAAGACTGTCAACTCTTTTTAAAATGCCAAGATCCACTTTGGAAAGAAAAATGATTATTGTGAGAAATTGTTTAAATGAACAGTTTAATTATTGGTTGGGACTTACTGCAGAGCAATTTACTGAGCTTCTAAATTGTAACCCTTTATTATATGATCACTTTCCAAATCCTTCTGTTTCTTTCAGCATATTCTTAGTAAAACTCAGAACAGGTGACAGTAATCAAAGACTGTCAACTCTTTTTAAAATGCCAAGATCCACTTTGGAAAGAAAAATGATTATTGTGAGAAATTGTTTAAATGAACAGTTTGTTTCTCGACATTTAGGAATAAATCACACATCTATCCAAAATGTAGCATCACGGAATAGAACCATATCGGAGGGTTTTTTTGGGGATGCCAACATGGCTTCAAATGTTAAACCTGCTATTGTAATATGTGATGGCACATATGTTTATGTGCAAAGCAGCAGCAATTATTTATATCAAAAACAAACGTATAGTCTGCATAAATATGCCAATCTTGTCAAACCGTTTTTATTTGTTTATTATATTTTAGAGTGTGTGGGGCCATATATTCCTCGAAGAATAAATGTTTTACCTACTATTTACTGTTGTTTTTTTTAAGTAAGCAGCCGTAGAGCAGCTTGAGATGGATTCGTGCGGTTGTTGTAACTTAGCCCTGAGCTCCTCTGACCTAAGGCTTTAGTCGTAGGTAAGTATTTTTAACAACACCACCTACTAGTGGTGAGGGCACAGCCTACTTAACGCTGATTGCCGGCACAGCACGGCAAGAAAGATTTGTAAAGGCAAGTATTTAACCTACATAATATCTAGCAACAGAAGAAGTTATGTAGTGTTTTCTAAATTCCGGAGTCAATATTAATACATAAATATAATATATTTTAATTGCAAATATGTTTAAAACAAAAAGAAACAACTTGTTTTAGAACCTCAATTTCAGCATCTGAAAAAATAAGATTTCTCTTAAACTAGAGTGAAAAATTGAAAATCGATTTCAGGTTATGAAAAGGTAATTCCAGGTCTACAAAACCAAGTTAAAACCACCGTGACATGCGAAGTTTTTTAGGGGCCCAAAACTCCTAACAAAATGGGCATTGTCCTTTAAATGGGAACATTTCGAAATAAACCTCTTTCGAACAAAAAAAAATTACAAATCAAAATATGACGAAGTTATGCCTGTTTAATCAGCCGTTTCATTAAAAGCCTAACCTTTTCATTGAACTACGCCGTTTAATCAGCGACATAAGTGACATGGGCAAGTCATTAAACGATATTGAACAAAGAATGTCACTTAGGGCGTAGAAAAGTCGGAGCATTTAAATGAAAAGGCTAGGCCACCAATTAAACGGCTGATAAAGCTAATTGGCTGCGACATATCTACACGACTTTTTATTGTACCTACCAACGGAAAAACAAACTCAAACTCCGACAGAAAATAAAGAAAAATGTAGTAACTTAAGTATCGTTTCAAAATGCGAAGGTCAGCCCTTGAAAAGACAAGTTCCATCATAGCACACTTCTTTCCAGTACCTACCTACGTGAGTGAAGTACCTAGTAACAGATTATTAGAAAACCTCTCGACCCAGACGTCCTCAGAGTAATACCTGGCCAGCTGTAATGGCCTATATGAAATCCAATAAATTGTCTATAGCTAGACTTTTTGGAACAACTGACGCGAGATAAGATTTGGAGGAGACGCTGACAGCGCGAATTTTAGAAAAGTTCAAATAAAGATGCGATCAGCAACAACACTGTTGACACTGTTACTTTTACAAATCATTCTATACAACGTGTAACACAACAAACGCGCCATCTCTTATGGGGTCATTGTACTCGAATCATCATTATGAACAAATTTCACTAAGGGACTAACACTGAAATCGAGAAAAAAATTTCGACTGCCCCATACATTTATGTGCGCATAACTCAGCGATATGTACTGAACAGCTGTTTTTTTTCGCGATTTCGGGATTGGTCCCATAGTAAAAGTTGTTCATTTGATGCGTACAATGACCACTAATTAGGTCCTATTGCGTTTTTTCTGTTACACGTTTTATAAAAGTTTTTTTTTTTTGTATAACTTCACAGTGCTGTGAAGCAGCACGGATCCTCTATTTTGTAATGTTTGATTTTATTGAAAAGAAATAACAAACAGCGACAAAATTAAATTTGGTCAGTCAACTCTTAGTTGCCAATTCAAATCTAATTTCATCAATTCTTCTTTTTTCGTGTCGATTGTCTCATATCAAATTTTGTCTGACCAGTATTGAGCAACTTGTACAGCTCTATCATTGGCCTCGTTCGAATCTTGGATGGACTGTACCGTATTTTTACAAATTCGCGTCATCTTAGTTCCATTTGACTTAATACTTTAGTTTCACAATTATGTTTTAGTTCATGAGAATAATATCTTATATACTTGTTTACCTGCTGGGCCTAAACCACCAACTACGGACGGAGCTATGCCTCCGTCTCTTTCCCACTGGAAGTAATATTAAAGTAATACTGCTTTAAGAGTTGGTGGTTAGGCCCCTGATAATTATTTTATAAGCATTATTAATTAACCACGATTACTCAAACATTTCATCAATAAAAGATAAGAAATAAACAATTACATTAATGTTATTGTTTACTTCATGTTTACAACTCGTAGTTATAACTAATGTTTCTATTATGATATTCAATGAAAACATCGTATAAGTATTTACAAAACATCAACTGTAAATAATAATCAATCAAAAAGCAGCACGTCAATATTGGTAATTATTCAGTACTTAATTCTGCGCGCGGTAGGCCCAACGCTCACGGCGCAAAAAATAGGTCATATTGAGTTGCTTTGGTACGCGCACTACATAATTACGGACCAGGCAAATATGTAATTAATTCACACCGGTTAAGCCGTGCTGCAAAAACGACAAACAAATATGTGATAATGGCCACAGCAACCAACACCCTATGGTTACCAACTTTACCGTATAATTACAAATTCACGTCAATTCAGCTTTCTTCCAATAATTTGTCGCATTTTTCGTCATTTTATTCTACTTTATAGGCATAATTATCATCTTACACAATCCACACATCGTTTCTTTCTCTTTTCGTCTTTCTTCTTCTACCCTACTACTACCTCATAACGACGTAAGTTTAGAAAAAACCACGTGGGATTGTAAACCAACTCTTTCTTCTCAATGAGACACGGATATATTGGAAACCATGGACTTTGGATGGGATTAACTGTATTTGTAATTCACAAAATATCGAGAGTTTATAACTGAATAAACATATAGGTAAATTTATTACATTCTAATAGCCGTAACAGACGTTCGAATTTGGTACGGGCGGACCACAGATTTGGTACGCTCCCGGACCATAGCCGCCCGTGTGTAGAGTGGTCCGCCGAACATTATTATTATTAATTGAGTCCGCAGCGGTCCGCTTGTTTGCACATCGGATTTGGTCCGCTCCGTACCAAATCTGTACGTGTGTACGCTTGGGCCGTACCAAACTACCACAGACTACAATTGAAATTTAATAATGTATTTCTCTTAATACAATTTAGCCAATTCTCTGCTTTTTTCCGCTTTTTACGGTGTGGTTTGTACATGGTGGTTGTAATGCTGCCGCTACCACCATAATTTTTGTGCACTTGAAGGCGTACAATTCAGTATAGTATATAAATACTCTGTGGCGTCGTGGGCGGAGTTAGTCCACCGCATGGTTCGCCGGACCAGATCCGGTCGTGTGTAGCGAGATCGAATTTTGTGGGCGGAGTTAGTCCGCCGTACCAAATCCGAGCGTCTGTTACGGCTATTACGATTTTTGCAATAATCCGGTGACATATATGACCATCGATCTCAAAACAATTGTTACAAACTCACAATGCAACCAAAAATAATTATTTCGGGCACACGACACTGTTACAAAAAGTTATGAAGGATTAATTAGGGTCCCCGTTAATAAATGTCCGTTGATTTAGTTAAATGAACCCCAGTTTCGGGGTGAATAGGTTCCGTACCTTTTAAGCACTTGTGGAGGTATTCGCTCGTGTCATACACGATTAGTTTAGTCAGCTAAAATTTCCTGACCGTAAAAACGTATGCACACCCTCTTGTAGTAATTTATATTCAGTCTCGTACTCGCTTTGTTATTCGTTGAGTATTTTTTCCTGCTATTTTGCAAACTATACAACGTGTGACAGAATCAAAATCATAATTATGTGCTTTTACTATGTAACCAACCCTGAAAACCATCTCCAAATCGAGTTATGCACTTATCAATGCAGTCGACGCTTTTTTCGCGATTTCGTGATTGGTTCTATAATTAAAGTTGTTCTTATTGATGAGCACAATGACTTTTTCCAGGTTGTGTTTATTCTGTTTATAGAGTAAAATTTTCAAAAACAACACAACATGTACCTAATATTATTGAAAATTTACCCTAATATTTTGATCTACGAAGCGTGGAGTGGGTGTTATTTTTTGGCAAAAAAAAAACATTTTGAAAACCATTTGTTTCTACAGTAAGTACCCTGCGGCACAGGCAAACAACAAATAACTTTAAGTACCTACCTACTAAATATGCATTGCTCTAAACACGACTGTCTATAAACAGCGTCATCAGCCTCATAATGCATTGATCAGACCGAAGTGGAGGTAGCGGACAGTTGGACACTGGACAGTAATGCCACATAGAACATAATCAGCCTTTACCATCCCCACTGCTGGGAAGCAGGCCTCCTCTCGGTTTACGGGCTGCAATCACCACACGAGTCCAGTGCAGTTCGGTAAATGTCATATATATGTCTTCGAATTTTCAGTTCTAGGACATGACGGTTCCTTCACCGTTTTGAGTCCAGAGTTCATGAAAATTATCATTTTAAAAATAATAAAATCAATTGACGTCTTACAAAATCTCGAAAATGTTTCAGTTGGTTATTTTTTTTTTAATTGTTACAATCAAATCAATTTTAGGTGATACGAGTTTACCGTTTTATCTAGTGAATTACTCGTATAAAAAGTAAAGCGCCTGTCTGGGTTCGAAACTATGACCTATAACTAACTAATAAATAAGTCAGAGCCGGCACCACTTGATAACCTCTGCACTTCAAATAGAGCGATTACTGTCAAACCGTCAGCCATCGGCTTTATCTCAACGCATAATAGGATGCACCAGCCTCCAGTCTGTTTTTTATCGCCGCACTAAAATGGCTACCGGCGCTTACTGCCTACAGCTGCCAGCTTAAATCTGCCACTATTTCTCCAAGTGAGCCCACAGAAAGAGTTCCAAAGTGTCACAGTCAGATTTCCATAAGCGGTGTTACGCCACAGTACGTTAGCGTCGGGACGCTGGCTTCCCGCCAAACAATTACTTCGTCTCGTCAGGAGCATTTCTTCGGCTGATGGCTCTAGAGTGTCTACTGCTTTATACGTAAGTTTAACGTTTAACGTGAAAAAGTGGGTCAGTGGTGGAAACTGAGAATCGTTGTCATTGTACAACCGTTTGGTCTACAACTAAAACTTCAATTCTGATAGTATGTATATCGATTAAGAGAGAAAATTTTAAATACAAAATTTCCGAAACTTCCTGAGCTCCCTGGCTGTATAGCGACATCTATGTCACCACATACAATACAGAGTCAAATGAAGAGACATTGCTAACGCTGACATTGTCAAGGAGTTCAAAATATATGGAATTGACATGCTCTGCGGAAACGTCCCGCGGGTGGAAACCACAATTTTGGAAGTTCATCCCTAATGCTAGAATCTCTCCTAAACAAATGACATTCTGTCAGCGGTAGCGTGGCGAAGGCGATTGACAAAACGTCAAAATGAATGATTGACAGACGTTGCCAATCCCCGTAAACTTGGTCAATCCTATATGTCACGTGGTCAATCCTTATACTTTGGCATTTCAACAAACGCATTCGCTAATCGAATGGCACTTTGCCTGGATCCTCTTGTCTCAGCTCGTACTCTGTTTTCTCGTCGAGAAACGTACCTATTTGAAAGATTCATGCTTACTAAAGTCACAAAGAATAATCCTAAAAAAGTACAAAATAAGCTTCAGTAACTTTTAAATCCCCTCAGAGGTGCACGTCTCTCTCGACTCATCCAATACAAAAAGTTTTGGAAGCGACCCTCTAAAAGTATATTTATCACTTTGTTTAAATATATCTTTAGTAGAGAGAAGACTTTTTTTAGTATTAAACGTCTAATAACATCAGTGCCAGTCATATTTAAGTCCAGACTCCGGGCTTCTGCTGAGCAATTTCAGATGGAAAGACCCGATAACCACCATATAAGGAGTAGAATTAAGGAGTGGAATTCCCTGCCATAGTCTGTGTTTCCTGATAGCTACAACCCGGAAGTCTTTAAATCAAGAGTGAATAGGTTGCTTCTAGGCAAGTGCTCCATCTTCGGCCACATCATCGCTTACCATCAGGTGAGATAGTGATCAAGCGCATGACTGTCAGTAATAAAAAAAATGTTTATAAAGTTCATTTTCCTTCATACTAGAACTGAATCAAACATGCTATAACTCAGCTGATAACAATACAACATTAAATACCTAGAGAAGTTGAACATAAAATATCAACCTCTATCTACCCACATATGTAATTTGATGAACCGCCCGCTCGTAATTGAAAGTGCATTAAAAAGAAAAGAGCATGTGCAACCGAGGAACATGAGTGGTGACAGTAATTAATGTACCTACACGGTGTACTGGCTTCAAATAAAACGACCTTCCGATCTAACAAACCTGGCTACATTTATAAAGGAATCTATATGGGAGGTGGGTATTTGTATTACCTACGTTTTCAAAGCGGATTTTGAAAGAAAACTTTTTTTTGTTCTTTTGTTAAGTTTTAAATCATCAGCTTGTGCCTGTGGCCTCCTTAAAGACTGGTATTTTTAGTTTTTTTTTTTATTTAACCTATACTCTCAAAGTTTGTTTCTCCGTTTACTTGTATTTAAATCCAATTATTTTTTTAAATTTAATAAAACAATGATAGAACGCAGCCTTCTGTAATGACAGAACAAAATTTGAAAAACTAAGTCTTGCTCTATAAGAAGACGTAAGCAGATGGCTAAAAGCTCACTGGGAAAAAGTCTCCACACAATAGTTGCCTCAAGATGGACGGCACCATAGAAGCTGGCCCAGAATGAGAAGGCAAGTCAATCTGGTGAAAAAGATTAGCTGGTAAGGTTTGGGGAAACCTTTGACCGCAGTGAGACAGTATCGACTAAATAAATATTTCTGGCATTTACAGTTGCCAGAAAACAGTTTCAATGATGAAACTTTCCATTAAGCTTACTTATAGAAGAACGCCCTGTTCTTCCACATATCTCCATAAATTATCATCCCAGTATTCACCCTCCTCCATCCAACTAATGAGTCACACAGTCTACCTTCACACACACATTATATAAAGATATATTGGGGTCAAATCAAAAGCTAACATATTTCTCAGAGTGCGGAAGTCGCATAACATGTCATATCAATAGATCATATATAATAATATTGAATACATCAGCTAATAACATACGGCACATGTCATAACTGTCGACAAAGGAAATAATACTGCGCACCTAATGAATAGAATTCATTTTATTTCTTCTTTTTCACCATTTTCAGAACAGTGTGTTAGGCTAGTGTGTCTAACCAAATAATAATAATAATTTACAGTTCTTACCGAATTAAAAATTACTGTTACTGAGATGAAAAAGGTCGCTCTGACAGTGGGGCTTAAAAGGGTTAAAATTCATCATTTTAGTTTTCTACTTTTTAGTTTTATAGATCAGAATGTTGGGCTGTGAAAAAGACGGATAAAAGAGATGGCATGTAGTGGAGATGAGCATTTTGAGATGGATGTGTGGAGTAACGAGAATGGATAAAGTGAGAAGTGAGTAGGTACATTAGAAGTAGTTTAAAAGTGGCGCCAGTGTCGGAAAAGTTGAAAGGGAACCGGTTGTCTTGGTATGATGGTCATGTGAAGAGGAGGGATGAAATGCGTGTAACTAAAAGAGTTATGACAATGAATGTGGATAGATGGAGAGGGAGAGGGAGGCCAAAGAAAAGATGGATGGAATGTGTGAGTAGTGATATGAAAAAAAGGGAGTTAATGATAGTGTGACGGCTGATCAGGCCACCCCAAGTAACATGGGATACGGGCAGGAAAATGATGAAAGAACCTCTACCTCATAGTTAATAGTTTAAAATCGTAGACAACCAATGTGACCCATTTTGACAATTCAAACCTGTAAATGGTTTATTTGAAATAAATTATTTGAATCTTAAAATATTAGCTAAGTAAATGCTGATGAAGTGGCTGGTCAGAGAAGAGTAGGATTCATAATCAAACAATCAATGAAAAAACACATACAAGAGCTAATTGGAATTTCAGATCGAATAGCTATTTTAAACATAAACATACCGGGCTACAATAAATTATGGTCAATCATACAAATTTATGCTCCAAAAGAGAAAACAACAAAAACTGAAAGCAAGATATTCAAATAACCATATGATACTTATGGGCGACTTCAATGCTCAAGTGGGGGCGAAACAATGCAAGGAGGAACATATCTTGGGGAACTTTGGCCGAGGAAGAAGAAGTCCAATGGTGAATTGCTAGTTGAACTCTTACTGCAACACAATCTAACGCTCTTAAACAGTTTGTATAAGAAGAACCACAAGAATAAATGGACATGGATCTCCCCGGACGGCAATACCAAAAACGAGATTGACTACATAACAACAAACTACCCGAGAGCTTCCACAGATACGTCAGTCTTAACTAAATTAAACTTCAATACTAACCACCGTATGGTGAGGTGTAACATAAGAATGGAACCACCCAAAAAACCTAGAAAATATTTTGCTTCACACACTACAGGTCAACACAGCGAAGAAATCATAAAGAAAATAAAACAATCTCTAATTGAATCAGCTGTAGAACTAACTGCAAATAATATTGATGCTCATACAAAATATGAAAAACTATCTAATCTACTAACTCAAGCAAAAGATAATAATACCAAAAGAATCAAGTACAAACTAAGTGATACAACGCTACAACTTACAGAAAAAAGAAAAAATCTGCTTTCAAAAAACCCTAAAAAAGACAACATAAAAACCATAACAGAATTAAGCAAAGAAATTAGAGAGAATATAAGGAAAGATAGAAAGACCAAGAGATTGCAAACATTAGAAAAGCATATATTGAAAACAGGAGGAGTAAAAAAAGCAGTTAAAGAACTGAGAGAATCAAATAAAGAATGGATACCGAAATTAAACAAAAAGGAGCAAACATCATCCAATAGGAAAAACATTAGCGAAATAGCCACAAAATTCTACCAGGAGCTCTATTCAAACCCAGACATTAGACAAAAACAGAATCCGAGGACAGGCGAAAATAAAGAGCCAGAAAAAGAGATACAGGAACCTAAAATACTTCCCAGAGAAATAGAAAAAGCTATATTTAGCCAGAAGATGGAAAAATCTCCAGGCCCAGACAAAGTGACAAACGAACTTCTTAAAGGCACCCTTGAGGAACTATTACCAATACTCACTGCACTATTCAACGAAATACTATCAACTGGTCTAATCCCTATAAAATGGAAAACATCAAATATAATTCTTATATTCAAGAAAGGACAAAAGGAAGATATAGGGAACTACCGACCTATAAGTCTGATGTCAAATGTCTACAAGGTATTCTCCAAAGTTATCCTGGAAAGAATAAGCAAAAAGCTAGATGAAAATCAACCACGGGAGCAAGCCGGCTTCAGACAAAAATACTCCACTCTAGACCACATACACACAGTGAAGCAAATAGTAGAAAAATATAATGAGTATAATAAGAAACTCTTTATGGCATTCATAGACTACTCCAAAGCTTTCGACAGCATAAGTCACACAGCCATATGGGATAGCTTAGAACAGCAAGGGATACCATTAAACTACATTAATATTATAAAAAACATCTACTTAAACGGCGCAGCGAGGATCCAGCTAGAAACCTTGGGCAAGAAGTTCAAAATTGAAAGGGGAGTAAGACAGGGAGATCCTCTTTCACCAAAATTATTCTCGGCTACCCTGGAAAGTATATTCCGCAAACTTGATTGGAAAGAATACGGTCTCAACATACAAGGGGTAAAACTGAACCACCTACGATTTGCGGACGATATAGTCTTATTTGAAGAAAACCCGACGCATTTAAATAAAATGATAGAATCACTTAACGAAGAGAGTAAAAAGGTAGGCCTGTGTATGAATAAAGACAAGACGAAACTGCTAACTAACTCAGAACCAGTCACCATAAAAATTGACAATCAACCACTTGATTATGTGCCTGACTACATCTACCTAGGACAGGTAATATCTCACAAAGACCAAACCACCAAAGAAATTGAACGAAGAATAGGAAATGGATGGAAAAAATACTGGTCTTTGAAAGAAGTCTTGAAATCCAAGGAACTAGGAATGCAAATAAAAAGGAAAGTCTTCAACACATGCATACTTCCAGTCATCTCCTATGGATGCGAAACATGGGCACTCACTGAACACCACCGAGACAAGTTGAAACGCTGCCAGAGAGCCATGGAGAGAAGCTTGACAGGAATACAGAAAAAAGACAGAGTGAGAAGTAGCATAATAAGGGCCAAAACCAAAGTTGTTGATATAATAACCAGGATAGACCAACAAAAGTGGAGATGGACAGGTCACCTGTTACGCGATCCTCAAGAGAAATGGTGCAAAATTGTTACCAACTGGTATCCAAGAGACGGCAGGAGAAGCATAGGACGCCAACAAACAAGATGGGAAGACGATCTGAAACTCACGGCTGGACTTCACTGGAGAAGAGTTGCAAGTGACAGGTCCCAATGGAAATCGTTAGAGGAGGCCTATGCCAAAAGGCAAACTGAGCTTCGGGACATATTATAACAAGAACGCATTGCATTTATACTTATGATAAGTTCAGAATAAAAAGGCTTATTATTATTATTATTATAAGTAAATGCTAAATGCGGGTAGAATTTTGAACCTAGATATTCTTTCACTCGTAGCTCAACTGTAATAGATTGACACAATAATTACCAGCCTAATTTGACAACCCTACGTCAGCAATTTGCCTTCATCAAAATGATCTATTTTTAAACACGAGTACGTCAATCAGTGGTAATTACAATATATTACAGTATTTGACTACTCTAATTACTTTTTTAACCTACTTAAAAAAGGAGGAGGTTCCCAATTCGGTTGATTTTTTTTTTATATTTATTTCCTCATAACTCCGTCATGTATGAACCGATTTGAAAAATTATTATCTTACTACTGCGCACTGTCTCCGAAGTAACTCTGTAGAGATTTTTTACATGATTTTATATATCTTCTAATATCTTTTCGGATTTTATTTTGTTTTATTTTCTGATTCGGAGACTGAAATAATGATGATTCATACTGATTTGAGAGTATTTTAAATTAATTTGAGTAAAATCAAATTATACGATTTCGTTCTTTACGAAAACCTTTAATAAATAAATTGTGAAACATTAAAACAAAATCAACACTAAAAATCTTCCTGAACAATTCAAACAACTTTAAACCGTGTTCAATACTACAGACTAACTTTGGCTTAGTGACAGCCCTCGTACAGCCCCTGCAATTAGCGATATTGTTATAATAAAAACACCAGGCCACTTGAGGGCTTTGACATCACCTCAGATATTATCCGTGGCATCTCTTTGATCCTTGTCTCGCATTCCCTTTTGTCAATCGTTCGGGAGCCCCTACAGCAAACAGTACTTGTTGGTAGGAGCAATTTGGGTTCTATTTCAAAGGCCGATGTACCCGGGTACCAATCAAACGATGGTGACGTCGCTCCAACAAGGTAACCATTACCAGATTCCCTCTCTCGTCATGACCGTCAACAGTTTGGGTTGCTTGCCTGTTTCATTTGTTACTTTTAACTATTACTTGAGTAATGATGGAAGTAGTGGGGACTTTTACAATGTGGTGTACAGGGCTTTTTAAAATGGTTTTTTTAGTTATGTACCTGTTTCTTTTGCTCTGAACTTTTAGTCGCCAATACTAGTGATATATGAATACACTTGCAGTTAGAATGCCTTTGAACAAAATTTTGTTAAATGAATGAATGAAACAAGAACACAGGTATCATCATAATGAAAACTTCATAATACAACAGACAACAGAACTAGTAATTTCATCAAAAACAAAAAACAACAATAAAAACTGCGAAAAGATACGGAAAAAACTGCATCAGTCCTTCAATAATAGAAATATCTGCATCGATAATACTTGAAGAGGCCTTGACAAAGACAAAGAAATTGTTTGGCGGGGAGCCAGCTCCCCAGAGCCAGGTATGGAGAGGTAGAAGGAAGCGAGCCGATCAAAGATTGTTCTGTTTTAAAACGAGGAAAATGCAAAGTTTTGTTGTTCGGAACGATACCGGCTTCCGAAATAAAAATGTAAATTTGTTCAGCTTTCCTGCGGTTTTCTGTTCGGTGGAATTTGTGCTTTTCCAATTCCAGACAAGTATTTGAACAATCAGACAATTCCAATAGCGCTCCAGTCGCTGGTTAGCCACGGTAATTTGCTGTATTGCGTTTTTCGCTTTGGAACTGTTTAACCGTTTTTCACTGTGAATGTCTAACAAAACTATTTCAGGACCCTAACTATGACGTCTTAAAACCGTCATGATTTAGGTGTGAGAGCGAGAAGGTGCTATACAGGTGAAATAGCTCTATCTCTTTTTCACGAAGAAATCATAATGTCATTGTCACTAAGTAGTACGGTCCCGGGTATGCATAAAACTATACTACGTGTTACAGAACAAACGCAATATCAATAAAAATATCAGCCGTTCAGTACATTTTTTAAATAATTTTTGTCGAGTTATACGTACAGGAATACATGGGGTACCTACTTAGTCGATTTTTTTTTTGCAATTTCTGTGTTGTGGTTTCATAGTAAAAGTTGTTTATAATGATGAGTACAATGACCCCTTATCAGGTGTTGCTTTTATTTATTCTGTAAGACGTTGTATAAATTATCCCGCACTTTGCGTATTTTACCCATAATATATTGTTATCTACGCCCTAAACGCGGGTCAATCCAATATTCTCGGGAGTAATTACGAAACAATCACACGGTCATCATGTCAACCTGTTTTTCCAAGAGAAAAACAATCAATCAATGCCGCGTAGTTAGGCAGAGGAGCCAAGGACACCTCAAATGTGGATATAGGCCACATACACTCTCATTTTAAATAAAAAACCAAAAGAATACTACTCGTGCGAGTTCACTTGACACCAGAGGCCCTAGACAATGTGCCATTCAATTAGCGAAGGCAACTGTCGAAATGCCAAAATGTAGGAATTTGATCACGTGACATTTCGATAGCATCTGTCAATCCCATACATTTTTGACGTATTGACAATCGCCTTCGACACGCTACCGCTGACAGAATTTCACTTGTCTAGAGCCCCAGGGAGTCTACTCTCTAAGCCCGTAGTCCATAGTTTCGGCCTTAGTGTCGGGCGTTTTCTACTCCGTATCACCTACAGACTTACGATTAGTCCCGAACCCGAACTAAGAACCACTGTCAAATCGTGTTGTCATTCATTCTTAGTTCGGGTTCGGGACTTATCGTTCCTAAGTCCGTAGGTGATACGGAGTAGAAAACGCCCGACACTAAGGCCTAAACTACGGACTTCGGGCTTAGAGAGTAGACCCCCTGGCTCGAATGACGTTTGTGCAAAGTACAGTGTGCAAAAAAGTTTTTGTTTCAGTTTCATGTTCTTTTACGAAAATTACTAATATTTATACTTTTAAACTAGTAATTGTATATTATTAAATTGAATAACATATCAATCGGTATTATACAGTATCTTATATTTACCTCGATATATCTATATGATAGGAACCGCGATTTATTTTCATGGAAATAATCTGAAATTGAAATCAAGATTCAATAAGTATTTATATTGTATAAAAACGGCTTTTTAGAAATTTAGGGATCGAGTTGGGTAAGGTAATTTAATTGTTTCATTACCTTGAGTAGTAATCGAGTTAATTATAAAATTAAATTGAAACTGAATAATAATTTGGACTCACAATACGATTTCGACGAAAATAATATAAACGCAACGGTAACACCAATGCTAATGCTACTGGCCTCGCACGGCAACGGTGGGCCTCCGTGCGGGGTGTGGGGGCAGTATCGAGTTCCAAGCGAGTGTCAAGTTGACTCAAACGATTTGTACCTAGTTATTTTAGGCAATACCATACACATAGAGAATGGACTGAGTAATACCGTCACAAAATCTACTGCTCTGCAGAAAAGGACAAAGCAACTGTGCTGACAGTATGTCTTTTTTGACATTCTTTATATCAGGTGCTTAAAAACAGAATGTTTTTTTTTTTGGTAACGTAAATGTGAATGCTTTAATTTGAGCTGTATTTACTTTTCCTTCTTTCATTTTTTAATATGCAAAGCTCATCCGCTCCTGAAAACCTGTGACGTATGTAGCACAAATATATTTCTAGAATAAGATAACAACTGGCCGCGCGATCGCTTTATCTCACTCACACTTTTTACCTGTATTTACTTCATACCTGAAAAGGAAACGCTCAGTCCATTCTCGTCGTCTAGGAATCACATCGACAGACGTTAGAAAAACTCATATAAAATGATGAAGACTCACCCAAGTCCTCGGCGTCCTCGCTCCACTCGCCGGTGCCTCGCACCAGCACTGCTGACAGACCCGCAAGCACGGCGCACACCCACACCGACTCCATCGCACACGCTCCCCGCCCCCACATAGTGACACACCCTAACACCTAAGCTTACTTTGGCAACATTTTACTACTACACTAATGTTTCATTACCCAACTATTACTTAAACTCCAACGTTCATTAATTTAATATTACACTATACATTAGCTACGCCATTCCATTACCTCCCAGAAACCGTCTATTGTCAACTTTACAATTGATCAACCCTATTGAATCACTCGCTTAAGTCGCTCCACGAATACTGCATACATTTTCTTAATTAAAAATTCGCTCTATTTTCGGTTGAGGTCGATCTCCAAATCGTAGGTCGATTGAGTTGAGTCGAGTTCCATTGCTCCGATTTGTTAGTGCATGTTACGACTGTGTATGAACGATCCGAGTAATCTTTTCGACATTATAAGTGGAGTGGTGTGTAGTGTGGCGTCACGCACGACCGGCTTTCGGGTCGCGGTTAAATATCCCGATGAATAATTCAGGACTCTTTTAGCGGCGGTGCGCGCTCGGCGACTGAAAGACCACCTGCAACAAAGTACATAGTCCCTCATTTATGTCCAAACATAACTATATTTAGACAAGTCGTTTTGCAAATTGGAAGAGAAATTATAATCAGTGATGACAGACTGGCAGACGTAAATTTTCACAATTAAGTATTTACGGCATCGGAAGCTTTTTCAGATATTCTTAATATTATATTTTGTTGCCCTTAAGTTTTTGCTTACCTCCAAGAGAAGCACACAGTCATGATGACTTAAACCATAGCGCATGAATACAAAAATTAATTAACTTCATAACATTTACCTAGAAATTGTCGAATAAGTATCAAAAATATTCAGTAAGAATTTCCCGCTGCATTTCGCCGTGCTACCAGAGACATTCCTCTGTTTATTTTAAAAGAGATTTCTTCGAGAAAAATTTAACAAAAGCTTTCAAGGAGCAAAATCCGTCATCAAAGGGGACTAAACGAGCCGTAGCGCAGTGCTGAAGCGCTAATATAGTTTAGGGAACAACGTGCCCCTATTTCCTAGCCGTTAAGGCGAACTTGCCGCCTAGAAACTTACTACTATCTACTTGATATTATAGAGAAACGGCAACTTAAATATGAGATGCATACCTAATACACACGTTTACTAGTCTAGCCGAAGTAGTAACCGCTAATAAAATGTGTGCTTACTATCAAATGTTATTTTTATGGTAATGTAGCCACAGTAAAATAAAGTTAACGTCTTATTTCTGTGGAACGTGAGTCAACTTTTGATAAAAGGAACCGCATTTTGTGGTGAATGTGGCTGCACTTCCAGTCTAATTAGAATTTTCTCTTTTCAAATCAGGTTTAAATATTGTGTGTATGAGCTTTGTGAGATAACCTAACTAGCTTCAATACCTATAAAAGGTTCTGTAACAAAGGCAGCGTAGGCCATACTTTTAAGGGTTCCGTACCCAAAGGGTAAAAACGGGACCCTATCCTATTACTAAGACTCCGCTGTCCGGTCTGTCTGTCACCAGGCTGTATCTCATGAACCGTGATAAATATACAGTTGACATTTTCACAGATGATGTATTTATGTTTCCGCTATAACAACAAATATTAAAAAGAGAATAGAATAAATATTTAAGTGTGGCTCCCACACAGCAAACGTGATTTTTTTTCAGTTTTTTAACATAATGGTACGGAACCCTTCGTGCGCGAGCCCGACCCGCACTTGGCCGGTTTTTATAATAAACTTTACTACGGATCTAGTCCGCGCTTCCCTTATCGAGGTATCTAAGTTTCAGCGACATAAGTTTGAAAGTTTCCTGTTAACCAGTCGACAAAAACCGTGCTTAGTTGACCTACATTCTGCTTTTCTGTTTATAAATATTAGGTACGCAGTACCCACTCATAAGCATATTTTATTGGCTTCTCCCGGCAACATTCCTCTTATATTTCTTTATATCCATTCGTAGCTTTGATTTCGTACATGGCTCTTTAAGGAAATTGTTTGATCTTTACGTAGGAAATTGCCTAAAAGCCTTGTTTACAAAATATTTTCGCCATATGAACGTTTACTTTGAGATACTACGAGTGTCTGAAAAATACTGTAAAAAGTTGAGTTTTTGGCAAAATTTATAAGGCCTGATTACTAAGTTTTTCGATAATAAATAGCCCCTGGAGCCGTGGCTAATTTATTTCATGCTTGAGTAGCCCACTTTACAGGTTAAAATAAATTATCTAGTCTTTTATACCAACAGAAAATACGGTGAATTAATAATTTTGATAAGTTAGCTAAAGTGAATTAATTTCATGCAGACTCAATACCCGTGGGCTGTAAACTCAGTCATCGTCCAAAGTCTGCGCTGAGTAACAAAAAGTGAAGCTAAATAATTCGGTTTTCATAATAATACAAAGTTAGTCGTTTCCCAATTTTATACATAGACTTGATTTATTATTATTATCTATCCTAAACTAATATCAGCTAGGTAGCTAGGTAGTCCTTGCAGTACCTAGGTATGTAACTACTCTCACCATTATAAAAATATCATCGCTTCATTTAAAAATTAATTGTTATAAAAATGTAATCAATGTAATTGCTCTTGACACATGCTATTAAAGACTCAATACTAAAAATAAGGGTCATTGAAGCCGTCTTTTAAGTTCGATTAGGTTTAATTAAAACAAGCATATATTAAGTTAAAATCTGGTCTTCGACATTCGTCAATTTGTTTTTTTTGGCAATACAAAGGTAGGTAAAACAATACCCTTCAAATCCAATTTTGAAAGTGTCCATCAACACAAAAACTAACAAAACAATAAGTTAGTTAAAAAAAATATTTTTATCTATTTTAGGTGTCAACGTTGCCAGAAGCATTCGTTTTTTTATACAGAAGTCATAAACGTCACGCACAATAATTTCACTATTTCTACTTCCAACTATTTTAAAAATACTTTATTTTTAGGGTATTCTATGTAAGCGTTCTCCATTGTCGACCACATGATCACGTACCATTAAGGTGAGTACATACCGGTGCTACAGGCCGTAATGTACCATTCGCAGCGAGCATGTTACTATACGCCGTGTCCTAAACTCCTAGTAACATGCGCATGTTCGGGCTCGTTTCCACATACTGACGTTTATATTATTTTCATCGAAATCGAATTGTTCAATTTAAATTAAAACATCAAAGCGTCATTCGAAATGTATCGAGCCAGGTGCCAAGTTAACTCACACGATTACTACTCGTGTGAGTTAACTTGGCACCTAGCTCGAGTACGAGTAGTAAGTAGCCTATAACCATCTTCATTTCTGTGCCAAATTTCAATTTTTTCACTCATCAAAATCATCATCATTCAGCCATTTAGGTGTAAAAACGTAACAAGCAAACACTCACACTTTCGCATTTTACTTAGGCAAATAAATTTTCATACAGCACGGTGACAGACTGACAGACGGACGAACCGCGGTGGCTTGTAATAGGTTTCCGTTGGTTAGCCTTGGGTACAGAACCCTAAAAGGTTAGTAGAAACTCCAGAAAGATCTCTAGCACTAATTCAAAATTCTGCGAATGTTCTTTGAATTTATCATAGTAAGAAAGCTAAGTAAATAAGTGTGGGCTCTTCATGGTTTGTAATGTTTATGTTACCATTATGTAACTTGGCTTAATTCTGTTAAAAATAGCTTGGCTTCAGTGGGAGCCGGCATTATTTTAAGCGTACCATGAATAGCCTATATTTATTTACGGAGAAAACAACGGCATCGTTTAAATAAAGAATCATCCTTTTATGCTCGTAATAAGTTTATTATAATCGTCTTATTTCTAATCAGAATTGGAACAACAGATTTTGAGAAAATCTCCAACTTACAAACATATATTATGCTCATACATTCAGTTTGAATATAAAACATACCTAAGTACCTACTCTTTTTAGAGTCAGCTTATATAACCTAAGAAATATCTTGAATATTAAGCCTTCATATAAAGAAATCCTGTTAATACTGATTGGCAGATTCCAATTCAAATTCACTACGTATAGATTTGATGATTATCATATTTCAATTCAAATTCATTATAGAAGATTTGATGATTAGCAGATTCCAATTCCAATTCATTCATATAAGATTTGATGAATCTGCTAATCAGTATTAAAATAACCAATTCTTTCGGTTATTTCTTAAATAAGGCCCATGATAGCAGTACCCATGCTTTAAGTATGTGTGTTTCGCCCCATCTTAAAACAGGGAATAATTAATTGTGGCCATTAATCTATTCAACATTGTCATCTACATATCAGCTTACCCCCTCACTGATTTATGCAAGCATTATATATTTACACACCTTTTATAAAGTAACAGGAAACAACCCACCCTGTATGTGAGGATGAATTTATATCCTCCTCCCTGCAATAATGAGCTTTTGAATTTTAAATATACCGCTGAAATTAGTGGTACGGATACCTGGGTGCCAGGAAGAATTTCAAAAAAGAATAATGTATTTAGACTTTATACATTATTCTTTTTTGAATTTCAAAAAGAATAATGTAATACATTTACTCTAAACATCATTCTTTTTTTAAATTCTTCCTAGTCCCTTTATATAAGTTCTAATGCAAGTTTTTTAAGGTTTAAGGATGTCTTATGAATATCGCTGTCAGAAATAAGGCCCCCATTGTACCTTTTCATAGAATTATTTAATAGGAAAATATTTTTTGCAAAATGCAGCTTTGCTTTGATCTATCTAATTGCTTTGATGCTTTAAATGTATAGAAATTTTGCCAATATCATGTTGTATGTTGTTTAAATTGCATTTATTTATTTAAACTTTATGTAAACTAGTAGTATATAGGCGAACTTAATTCATTAAGACATCCATATTGTTCCCTATGATGACATAAATATGCGGAAGGAAACAGACTGCCAAGATTTATTAGCTATGCGAGTTAGATACGATGAAGAAAATCCATTTACATACCTGTAACACCAGTAGGGCAAACAAAAATAATAAGGAATTTGATGATTTTAATGAATGGGATGATCTTAAGAGAGGGTGAAAAGAGAGTAGGTACACCTTAGTAGTGCAGTGAGAAACCACAGGCTTTAAATAATGAATAAAGAAATGAATCTGATTAAATAGGAAGGAGCACAATATTTAAAGACAGGACAGATAATGTTTTTGTGATTTACATATTTTAAGCATTTTACAAATCCCACGGATGCCTCTCAAGTTAAAGGGGAAAGCTATAAGTCCGTGATAAGACCTGTCGTACTGTATGGATCAGAATGTTGGGCTGTGAAAAAGACGGATGAGAATAGATTGCATGTAGCGAAGATGAGAATGTTGAGATGGATGTATGGAGTAACGAGAATGGATGAAATGAGAATTAAGTACATTAGAGGTAGTTTAAAAATGGCGCCAGTGACGGAGAAGTTAAAAGGGAACCGGTTGCATTGGTATGGTCATGTGAAGAGGAGGGATGAAATGCATGTAAGTAAATAAAAGAGTTATGAATATGATTGTGGATGGATGGAGAGGGAGAGGGAGGCCAAAGAAACGATGGATGGAATGTGTGAGGAGTGATATGAAAGAAAAGGTAGTAAGTGATAGCGTGATGGTTGACAGGACAGAATGGAAGAAAAAAACGTTTTACGCCGACCACAAGTAACATGGGATAAGGGATGATGCGTTTTACAAACCACAGTAACAATTTCCATATTTAATTATTTCACATAAGGTGAGTGATATATTCTTTCTCATCCTGTAACTATTGGCCTGTTGCCAGTCTTTGAAGGCTTCGTTGTGCGCCATTAGCAATTGCACGAACAGTTTCTTTCTGCACGGTATTGAGAAATTCTTTGGATTTCCGCGGGGCGTATTGCCGATTCATCGCGTCTATCTGAGATTGATACAGTGTATATCGATAGCTGATTCTCTCTTCATTTATAATTGACGCTATAAGGCCCATTTGCACCCTAAATGCATATGCCACCTGGTAATTACACCGTAAGTTTATAACAAATCCGTGAGATTGTAAAATCATTCTTCTAAATTTGTTACGGATATATTGTAAATTATTGGACTTGGATGGGATTGATTGAATTTGAAATGACCTGATCACAATATATCGAGAGATAAAATCTCGCAAGATTTATTACAATTTTGCGTTGTTTGCTGTAATCCGATGACACGTACATCACTAAGCGAACATTGTGGCGAACACCATCCTAATTTTGTCAATGCTTTGTAGATGACAGAACTAAACAGTTTTTTTTAAAGCGTTCAGTGCCAAATGCATTTATTGTTTACTGTTTTAGGCCAGAATTTCGACGTTATCATAATCTTAATAAAATCAATTAAAACTCAAACATAAGAAGATCCGTAATATACAATTGATGCGATGATTCGGTAGATTAAAATTTCACAGCCAGTAACTAAAGAAATCTCAGAAAACTTTTAATTAACACCGGCAATAAAACAATGTTAGCATGTGTTGTTATGGTATGGCATCTGTGGCTTAGTATGGCAATGAATAAGGTAGCTCAAATACCTACATGTCGCAGAAACATTTATTTATTCCAAACCATACATAATTCAAGCAGTTTCATCAACTAAAGGTCAGGGGTCACGAATCATGAGATAACCCGAGTTTACTCAAATACATCCGTGATTTCCTCGAGGAGTTTCCGAGATATGCAAATGTTTGCAGACACTACATTATTTATTAATCATCACATCAGCCAGTCTGTCCCTAAACGGGGCCAATACAACCCTATTTATGAATCATCACGAATAGAGCGTTAATCAAATTAGAGGCACTACACTAGCAGAATGCTAAATCATAATTATGCTAAAATAATTAATTTATCAAGCGCTGTTCAAATTGCTGATACCACTTCACTAAAATATTGTTACAAACATAAAATAATTTCGTTAATGGAACAGCCCACGAATTAATTAGAAACATTTCATAAAATAAACAAGAATTATTTTCAGACAACTTTAGAATAACTAGGTCATAAACCAACATAGATTTCAGTAATTTACATAAAACATACAACAGTAGAGATACCCACCGCCGATCAGCTGATAACTGTCAACAACATTCATTGTTTACTCGTTTACTCTGTGACGATGCAATCAAAACTACTGACAGTTTCGAATTAGACCCACAAAGTTGCGATAACAGCGACCCTTACTTGTCATGTTCATTATACATCGTGCTAATAGGTTTCGCCCCAAAGTCCTAGTGGGTCTTTGTACCGCAATCCTCTTTATTTATATATTTTTTTTAATTTTCACTTCAGTCCTTCACATTCACGTTTAAAGTTTATTTTGATTTTATGTCGATATTAATTACCGCGTATGTGTGTTCGTTAAAGTTTGGTTATGGAGATTACGTGAGGTGTCATGCGTGAGTGTCTCGGGTAGGACACGTGTATCGGGTAGCGCGTCGCGCGGACTACTGGCGCGCTCGGGCCGGAGTCGCGTCGACGCGCGATGCCCACCTTGCCTTGCTCGAGGGGTGTTCGGCTACCCTCGCCCGCCTCCGCCAGGTAAGCTTCCCCGGCATGAAACTCTGATTGAATGGATGAGTTTCCAAATGCTTTTTTGTCGGAACCGAGCGACAAATCACGATGTCGGACGGAACATTTGTGTTAACTTTCCGTGGTTTATTTGAGGGACATAAATTTAAATTACGGCTTCTTGAATTTTCTTTTGAGTGTTTTGATTTATGTTTCGTAATAGAGTATGGTATATGATTAGGTTATTGACAGATTAATCAGTGAATTAGGATGGGAATACCTCCTTACCCTAAATTAAAGCACATAAAAACATCATACGCTGAATTAAACGCACGGCACATACTTAGATGATGTCTGTCTCCCGATCCTACTATTCATAAGAAACACCTTCACTTCAAAACGTGGGGGACATCAGTCCATTCATTTCCAAGTACTGAGTTCCAGACTAATTAGTCTCTAGCCGTATCTTTTGCCACATCGCCGCCACCCTTTGACTTCCGAGCTGCATGTAGACCGGATTCAACTGCTTGCTACGTAGGTACATATTAATTACTGGATCCAAATTAGCGCACTGACCGTACAAAAGTTCTCGTTAAAACCTTGTCAAAACGCTTTGAGAACTCAATCGTTTTTAGCGTAACATTCGTACCTAAATGTTTCCAATTTGTTTCGACAATTATTTAATAATATTCACATTTTTATTTATCACGTATTTTTTTTATATAGGTATTGTTAAACGTTGAGCTGAACACGACTTGGTGAAGAATTTTCATTGTTCTGATTCCTTCTTCTTCTTTTTGCTCTGTACAACGTAACAGAATAAATGCAACCTCTTAAGGGGTCATTCTACTCATCAATATGAACAACTCTATTCTGTTACACTTTGTATGGAATTTCCCTTAAAAATAAGGTGAATTATTAAGTTTTTTATCAAGCTAAGAACCTCATTCTGACTTTAAAATCCAAAATGATCCGCAAGCAAAGAAATTCACACATTTACATCAAAAAATTCTAAAGCGTACATAACGCCCTGGGGGCAAATGATAGGCAGGGTTGTCACGTTGAGCATGAATTATCGACTCAACGTGGAACTCGCCGCATTCGCGAGCTAGCGTCAGAATCGGTATCTCAAACAAAAGCGGCCTTTCGCAAAAACGATGGCGCCATGCCGGTTACCGGATTACGTCGGCATAATCTGACTTAAGGCCTGTTGGCAATCGGTTAAACTGCTTTCGTTAGGTTAGGGTTAAATTAGATGAATAGTATTCGTGCAATAGTGAGAAGTGATGTTTATTGAGCTTTTTGAAGCGTTGATTATATTTTTTTTATTTTCAAACCTGTTGATTTGATTTTGATCGTTTGAGTTTATAGTAGGACAAGAGGGTCACTATGAAATGTGGTCATCATGAACGCATGGAAAGTAAAAAATTAATCATTTAGAAACATTATTACTTTTCCGGACTTGAGAAACACACCCTCAAGTTAAAACTCTAAGAGGGTGGAACAGTTGAAGTGAAGGGAGTTTCCGAAACTTGAGAGCCCTAAGCACAGATGGTTTCCATGCTATCATTAAGAAAAACGTTGCATCGCTTGTGAAGAGGATTCGGTGGAGTGGCAATCAAAATCCTGTAAGTCGTGGCTAAGGACCCGAGAGCTCCTGCGCATCTCATGCGGAATCATTGTCCGCAAGAAATGCCTCGTAAGTACATGACTCATTAACTTCTGTCTGCTGTTGTTTGTTACTAATCCTAATGAGTAAGTTGTAGTAAGGTGTGTACTAACAAAAATGGTTAAGTTGTCCCAAATAAAACAATTTATTATTATAAGCAAACTCAAACAAGTCAGTTCCAACGCGTAGGTACACCATAGCAACAAATAATCATCTAAGTATCATGAAACACGGAACTAATTAACAAACAGAAAAAATACACATAACAGCTAAAGAATTTAATATTCATGAAAAACAAACTCATCTAATACATTGTCTTCCCAAAATTATGATATTTATTTGTTGGAAATAACAGCAGAATTGGAATGATTACGTAGTATTATGAGATTATGAAGCTCGCCGGCCGTTTTTTGGAGCAGCTAAACTAATTTAAAATGAAAGAACATTTTACGCTTCAGAAGCGACCTTTATAAAATGAGTTGGAAAATTGCGAAATATACAATGACGGACACTTTCCTCACGATGGAAAGATCCTCTATTTTTATGAACAATTATTTTCTTTGAACCAAGTTATAGCAAGAACTACATAATGCTGAATTCAGCCCTTGAGTTGCATCCTGAAAAAGCTACCTACGAGTTTTTTGAAATGGCTATCTGAAGATTTAAAAAAATCTGTAGCGTTTTTTTTCGTGTTCATTCTTTTATGGCGAATTTTTCAGTCAAGGCAGAAAAAAATTAGATTATTTATAATAAAAAAACAACAACTATTTATTTATTCCTTTAAAAATTAACTGACTTTTGGCAAATTTGCCCTTAACGGGTATTATGTTTTAATTAGATTGTGCCCTAAGGCTTATCATGTTAGGTTCTCACTCTGAGCCTAAAATCTCCCAAATATATTGTAGGTACCTAATGTCCACTTTCCTTAAAACGTTAACATTAAGGACTTATCCAAGTGAACTGATCTTCATAAATTATTTACATTGCTTGTTTACACAGTACGTGAACCGTACTTAGTTTGTATTTTAGTCATCCGTTTAGGAATTCAAACTGAGACTAAGATTAAAGTGTTTTAAGCAAGTTCTGACACAATAACAATAATCATTGCTGTTAACTGGAATCGGGTAGATTGTTGTGTAATAATATTTAAATCTAAACTTTCAACTGTATACTAACTAGGTAATAAATGTTGTGGAGCTTAGCTTCAGACTTTTACAGCCGGAATTTAAATTGCGAATACCTATTGCCAAAAATAATACCTATGTGGGTGGACACGGTAGTCAGATTTTTGATGATGAATATATAAAACAAACAACGCAGGGACGTATTATTTTACGGCTCTTATCGCAACTGTTTTAAACAATTCTTGAGTAAAATAAACAGACCCTCATCTCCCCATCAGCCCCAAACGAATAGTTTTCTTTACACAAACCATGAAAGGTCTTACAAAACTCAATCTAACTTAATTAAATTAACAATTCGAAACAAATAACGAGCTAACGAATAGTTAATTGGGTTTCACTTTAGAAACGGACTGATTCAATAAGCAATACGTTAATCTGTTGATTAATCTTTATAATCGTGGCGACAGCCCTAGTTTTGCTCAATCACAATCAGGTTATTTAGCGAAATCGGAATAATATTCATTAGGGTTGGTATTCCCGGCGGGTGGTTGCCCGAAGCACGTTCCAGTGGCGGCCATGATTAGCGGCTGTGCCAGTAACTACTGCTAATGACGATCTATGATGATACAATTATCTTTAATAATCCATAGCTGCGTACGTGCATGCTTGATTACCGCGCCGAATGCTGAAGTTTGCGGAGCTGTGCTATAGTTTTTGTTTAAGCTTAGATCATTAACAATAAGTTTAGTATTCTAGGGCCGCTTTTTAAAAGATAAACTTTTCCCGTCATCATCAAAATTACATATTAGCGACAGAGGCCATATATATCCTAAAAAACTGAAACTACTAATTCACATACGTCAAATAACCGCAAAATAAATTAATTTTCATCAGATCTATTTATTATCATGAAGAATGAGCATGAGGTATTCATTGAGACCTCCGCTTCCTGGGCTACATTTTAAACGAACAGGAAAACACGTTTAAAAATGTCCCAGTGACAAATGCAACATTTCCTCATCTGTCAAATCGTTGTCACCTCCTAAAACGCTTTAAGAAAATGAAAAGGGTTTCAAATATCCGTGTTTAATGTTCAAATCGTTTCTTGTGCTCACGGCGTAGCGGGGGAATTGGCGTAGCGGGCGAACTGGCGTACTGGCGCATCGGCGTAATACGCATTAAACATAATATTCATTCGATTCCACACCTCAACTCGATGAGTGTAATGGCTCGGATACGCTGCGCCTAATGCCGTGATTACATTACTGACATTATCAAATGATTTTACGTATCCGTATTTTAACGTTAACGTTTTATTAAAGTTACGGTTTTGTGAGTTAAATCGGTCTGAAGTTAATTTAGATATAAAGTCTACTGAGTGTAGAGGTTAAGATTGCTACCGTGAAGTAATTTGTCAATATATAACAACTACTAATCATCATTTAAAAAAAACTTGACAATTAAAAATACATCTCTCGTTTCAGGAAAATTGACAAACAAAATTCTTCATCTTACGTCCATCGGCTTTTTGGACACCTTCAAAACGAGTATTGTTTTAAAATTGAATAACGTGATACCAATATTTGATTACACAAATATTTTCGCGTCCATTTTTCGATAAAAATGATCAATGCCTCTCAAGAGACCAATGAACACAGCATCAAACAATCAATTGTTTGGTTTTTCAGTGTTCTGGGGACGGCTCCGCGAACAATAAATTCAGGTATGTAGGTACCATATTTTTTTAGGAAAAAGCATCTGTGTTAATTGAATAATGCTTCCAAAATTCGATTTCTCTAATGAATTAGGCTATGTAAGTCGACGATTTCATCAAATAATATACTTACTGTTGGTAAAAATTTCACAATTTCAGTTGAAGAACTTACCACTGCTGAATAACGGCCTCCCCCAAGAGCCGCCTCGTCGCGCGTCGGCTGGTCCTGTGCGTCTCACATCCAGTGGATTCTCGTGGCTTCCACCAGGTTATCGGTCCACCTTGTGGGAGGCCTTCCAATGCTTGTCCTTCGGTAATTGTTACAATATTTTCGCCGGATAAAGTCTGTCATTGCCAAAGGTTACCCTATCTTCTAAGTAATTTATTTCACCTACAAAGTTATCCTTTTGATAATTTTGTAGTTTTAAAGTTAAGAAACACTACTCCAAAACAATGTAACAAAACATCAATATAACGGAAAATTATTGGATTTAACTGAGCATGCATGATTTATACGTAGTTTGTTGAACAACTCTCCGTTTTACTTCCCCTCGACCCTTTTTCTTCGGTTATTTTCTAGCCAAAGAGAAAACTAGTTAACCTCTATTCTACTTTTATCGATACTCTCGGCTTTTCCGGTTTCCCTGGTAAGTCTAATGTATTTACTTAAGCTAAATAATCAAAAAAAGAAATTAAGTTCATTATCCGGCTTTCCTTATAAGCATAATTTTCAGTAGTACTATGATACACCGTAGAGGTTTCCTCTATAAAATAGTTCAACTTCATATAATTGCAAGTTTCTCCTGTAGTTAATATTAAATCTAAGAGCATATTTCTCAAAAGCCAGATTGCCTTTTATCTGAGGAATAGAATTGACCGTTTTAGCTTTTTTGATGAAAAATGTGTTGAACAGCTATATTTATCATTTAGTTAAAATAATCCGACAATTGGAAATTAGCCTTAAATCTAAACTAATATTATTTTAAAGAAGGTAAAACTATTTGAGGAGGTAGATAATCCAATCCCAAAAATTCTTTCATTGAAGCTATATTTTTCCAAAAATCACGGTTTCGTTGAAAAAGCAATTAGAATATAAGAGGAACTAAAGGTAAAGCTTCCACAGCCAACACATTGCACTGAAAACGTCGCCAAAAAATCTGACAGGGGATTAAGCAGCGAAAAATGTGACACAAGCTTTTTTTGCTCAAAGTTTTGCTCTGCACTTTGTGCAGTAACACCTGCTCACTGCACCACGACTGATAACAAAACATAAATGGCATAAGTACAACATTTTTTTCTTTTAAAAACTTAATTAACTATCATCTGCCTAGCCTTTTCCCAGCTTTATTGGGGTTGGCTTCCAGTCAAACCGGATGCAGCTGAATACTAATATTTAGGGATCCCTTCTTTTCGCATAATGTTCTTTGTCCTAATATACTTCGGCATAACGATTTTGGCACAATTTGTTTTGGCATAATAATACTTCGGCATAATTTTTTTAGGCATACATGTTGGCATAATCATCTTAAAGACTAATTTGTTTTGGCATAAATTTGATTCGCATAACGTTAGTAGGCCTAATGACTATTAGCATAACGTTAGTAGGCCTAATGACTATTAGCATAACGTTAGTAGACCTAATGACTATTAGCATAACGTTAGTAGGCCTAATTACTATTAGCATAACGTTAGTAGGCCTAATGACTTTAATATCGACTGAATTTAATATTCTGTACAGCAAAAGTGACAGAACCGAATTGCTGCATAACCGACTCCACGTAGTCTTGTTCGTCCTACCCCTAGAGTGTAATTTAAAATCGCGTAGGCGCGTAGGGGCGAGGCGGCCCGCGGGCTGAGGAGCAGGCGAATGCGAGCGCGCCGCCGCGGCTGAGGCTGGCCGGCGAAGCCGGCCAACAAGCCGAAGCTGCGGTGGTGAGCGAAAGCCGTCTGCGACGATTAGCACACGTGGGGCCGCCGGAGGCCCGCAGCGCCGGAGCCGTGACAAAAACCCTGCCTGCTGCATGTTGCATGCTCGCTTGAATGCTGCATGCTGCATGCTGCATGCTTGCTTGCATGCTGCATGCTTGCTTGCATGCTGCATGCTTGCTTGCATGCTGCATGCTTGCTTGCATGCTGCATGCTTGCTTGTTTGCTGCATGCTTGCTTGCCAGCAGCTTGCATGCTGTATGCTTGCTTGCTTGCTTGCTTCATGCTTCCTACAGCGAAAAAAAAACCCACAAAATTGTTCAATACGTTATATTATATTAAAATGTTACCTATATATTACCTGATTCAGGAGATATGGCTTTTTTCCAATCGTCGAAATAAATTGTTATACCTATAAAATATGTTTTAATATCATTATGCGTAAATAAATTTGTGCTTTAGGATATTATGCTTAAAAAAGTTATGCTTTAGGATATCATGCTTAAAAAAGTTATGCTTTATAACTTTATGCTTAATAAATTTATGCTTTAGAATATTATGCTTAATCATTATTATGGTTAGAGAAATTATGCTTAAAAAATTATGCGTAAGCTGTTATGCGTAATTACATTATGCGAAAATATAATTATGCCAAACAAAATTATGCTAAGTTATATTAGGTCTTAAAATTTTATGCAAATGGATAGGGAACCTAATATTTAACGTGGAGCGGCTGCCTACCAGACCTCCATAACCCATTAACCCCAATTAATGGGTCGGGTAAAATCTGACTCCAGTCTTGCCAAGAAGTACCGTATTATCCATAACACGGCAAGAGTGGAGTCAGATTTTCTGGCTTCTGACAATCCGTAACGACTGCCAAAGATCTATAAATGACAGCCGGGACCAACGGCTTAACGTGCTTTCCGAGGCACGAAAGAATCTCGGTATATTAAGATGGTCACCCATCCACAGACCGACCCTGGCAAGCGTAGCTTAACCTTGAAGATCAACCCGTGCAGCTGCTATTATTTAGCCACGAGCTTAAGTGGTATTTTAGATTTTAAGTGAATCAATGTATGGCAATGCTTATCCTCTCTCCAAGTTTAAAGCCAGCCCTAAGGTCACACGAAGTGTCAACTAGACGTATGGATATGGTCATAAGTACTAGTTTTCGTTGGCAACACACTTATATAACGGTGACAAATACTTCAAGATTAACGCTAATAAAGGCACTATGTGATAGCTAATACAAAAGCCATTATCACCTCTATTATTCTTCCGTTTAATGTTACTACAGTTCGGTTCGACATTGGGGTTAGTTAATGATGATAGGTTCCCGCCTAAAGCATTCCCCGAATACCTATTTTATTTTTATCACGCTTGTTAGAACGTCTGCTGACATTTCTAAAGACCGGGAGATGTAGATCCTAGCAATTATTTTCGAATACGTAACGCTTACAAATTTGTCAATTGAAAAGGGGTTTCTTTGAATGTTTATTTGAAGAGTTGCTTTCGGTAAAAGCACCGAAAGTTTCATTTTTAGCCCAGCAACTTTTTTTTGTATTGAAATTATGTCTGCAATTTATTACGAATGTCAAACGTACAAAATGTTTGGGCTGGATCACGTGGGATCATAAGGACTTTTTAACTATTGTTATCGCTGCACGCTGATAGCATCTCAATTTGCCTAGGCCGTAGTTAAAAATAAATGTATGTTATATATTACACCACCAAGGTCTTAATATCATTATTTGTCTGGCCTTTACCCTCTTATGTTGGGGTTGGCTTGCAGTCTAAGCTGAGGGCCCAGCATGCATGTTTTGACATATAGTAACGTCAACGTAAGTGAAATTTGGATATAAAAATCTTCCCCTTAAATTCAGCTTACCTGATTGTATTTAGACCATTCTTTTGCATGTCGATTTTTAGTCAAGACAGAAACAGCTACCTCATAAAGTCCCCGACCATTACTATAAAATCCAACACAGTTTAAACAGCTCATAACATTTATATTCGTAGCAACATTTCGCCGCGTTTCGCCTCAATTTCTAACGAACACTCCGCGGCATGAAATTTTAGTTTATCGATAACGGAAGCAGCCAGATTAACTTCGGCACGAATTCCTCATAAACGTTTTAGGGCAACGATAAGAGGCTGAAGTCGGCCTATCACACAGAGAAACACGCAAATGGAGTGGTCACATGCGGGCGAACGATTTGAAAGGCATCAGTGCAAACACTATGTGTATTTTGTGGTGACGGTTGCTCATCGGAAATAAGGGTTCATTTTGTGTAGCTAACTGTTCGTTTGAGGTAATGAGAAACACACAATTTTTAACTGACTTCAAAAAAGGAGGAGATTATCAACTTTTTTTAGGGTTACGTACCCAAAGGGTAAAAACGGGACCCTATTACTAGGACTCCGCTGTCCATCTGTCTGTCCGTCTGTCTGTCTCTTCGTCTGACTGTCACCAGGCTGTATCTCATGAACCGTGATAGATAGACAGTTGAAATTTTCACAGATGATGTATTTTTGATGCCGCTATAGCAACAAATACTAAAAAAAGAATAAAATAAATATTTAAGTGGGGCTCCCATACAACAAACGTGATTTTTTTGCCATTTTTTATAGATACGGAACCCATCGTGCGCGAGTCCGACTCCCACTTGGCCGGTTTTTTATGTATGTTCGAGCATAACTCCGTCATATACTCGTATAATTTGCAAAATTATTTGTGTTCGAAAGTTGTTTGTTCGCAATGGTCCCATTTAAATTTCATAAAGAACTTTGGAGGTCGACATGCAATAGATATGGACTAGTTGGAATTTTTGGGAGGCTAGACTAGCACTAAAAAGTGAAATAAAAAAATTTGACTAAATCTTTAATTTGGAAGGCTGTTGCATTTTTCTATAAAAAAGAAATTTCATTCATTTTCTAGGGGCTGCTAGCTGTGTGCGTTGCTTATCCAGTACAGTTTTAATAAAGTACTAATGTTCAAACTGGTACCGTAGGAAGTTTAAGAAACACAATGTATGATTGAAGAGTTTAAGTTTAATAATCAATTCTGAACACATCAAAATCATCTTTTTTTTCATAATTTTTTGAGTTCAGGCAACCCGCCGTTGATTATAGAAGATGAGCTCCCTATTACACACTTAAAAAAACCTTAGGCAGCCTGTCCATTGACGCGGAGCGAGCCAGCCGAGCGGAGTTAAGGAGTAATGCGGAGTGGAGTTGCAAACTGTCTGGCCATTGATACGGAGCGATCTAGTAACGAGTTCACGCAAAGAGTTGGTAATTTGAGCGGGTGGCCGGTGTTTTACCACTTCCTCACTCCGGCTCAATACTCAATATTTTATTTGCATTCCACAATGTATACTTAGGTGGTAACTTAAAAAAAAATGTGATCATTATATACCCTGTTGGGCACAGCAAAAGAATTAAAAATATAGTAGGAGATAGGAAGCTTTAAATAGCTAAACTTATATCTAAACTAGATCCAATACTACGTTCCTCGCTCCGCAGCCTCGTTCCGCTTTCTGATTTTGTATGATTTTATAACCAGTTCGTAAATCCCTGTCCACTGAAGCGGAGCGGAGTTTTTATAAAATTCTATTGGTTAATAATGTCACAGCTCCGCACCGCTCCTCTCCTCTCGTCTCCGATCCAGTGCACAGTCAGCCTTACCCTTCAAGGTACACTAGTATAAGTGACGATATAAGTGTTGTTGTGATTGTAATTATGATTGCTACTTGATACTCCATTCCGTATATACTCCGTGTCTCATCACTACATTTGCGCCGCTATTTGTTTTAATAAACATGTTGAAGCTAGGCCGTACTTCTAGTGTTAGACATAGACAGACTGTATTATTATCTAGACTTAGTAAGACGAAACTAGGTCACAACCCAACACCTGCAATAGTACTTAGCTAAGGTTTTTTCTAAAAGATACATCTGTTATTGTGTTGATGTTTAACAAAAGAAATTAAAAATTGAAGCTTAATTTTATTTTTGAAAACAGATTAGGATTATGTTGTTTAGGTAAACAAATTCGGATTACTTTTGCATTTTTTTATTTTATGTTTTTTTTTATTTTGTAAGTATACTGGATACATGTAGTAATACTGTTCGATACACACGATCCACACTAATTTTAGGTTATTTTGATAATACATATTACTAGCGAGCGACCCGACCTTCGCATGGATGCACATGGACATGTTCTAATATCGAGACTTCTGTGCTCTATTATTGGTAAAAACTGCATCAAAACCCATTTTGCAGTTTAGAACATCTATGCGGTCATGCAAATAGATTCAAAAGTACGGATCAAAGGATTAAGTTTTTTGGAAATAAACATTGTTATTATTATTATTAAAAAAAAAGGGCCAATTCTACATTTTTTTAAGAAACGTTCGCATTCGCATTTAGTCGCAATCTGCCAGAAATGTAGTGAAATTGAGCTGTTTTTGACACATTGCAGATGAAATGAAAATGAGAAAGTTGCTTAAAAAATTATAGAATCGGCCCTCTGGCATAATAGATAATTCTACGTTTGTGAATGGCTTAGAAGACTGTGCATTCAGATATATTAAGTAACGCTCATACCTAAGAATGGTTTAGTCAATGTTAAAATTTTATTTTAGGTTACCTACTTCTAGGCAAGCCTGCTCCACCATCGACCCCATTTTTGCTTACCATCGAGTAAGATAGTTGCTAAATTATATTGACAATAAAAAATAATACAAGAAAATTCAACTGTAACAAACCAAAATCTAAAACAACATTTCCTACTTCCAGTAATTCCCACAATAACATTTCTATGAACCCATCAAACCATACCAAATCTTCGTTACAACAATAAACACTCAATCTAAAATGATAATAGCTGAATATGAAGTATGACGTCACAACGTCTTCAGTGTCAGCTGAGCGGAAAAATGTTCATTTGGCTTACATAAAATATTTCCCGACTTGTTCGCCGGATTATCACTGATTCCTTACTGAGGCTTCTACTTACCTATTACCGTTATTGACTGTGCTATATGAAGGTATAATAAATGGTAATGGTTATTTTTTGCTAATGGTATTTTAATAGGCACAACGGAAAAAATGTACTGAAAAAAAAAACATTTGTAGCAAATCGATAGGTGTCTACGTGGTCTACGCCGTAGCTGCGTAAGTCTCTGGCGTAGCAGAGTAGGTCTACGGCGTAGCAGCTGTTGCTACGCAGTTTTCTTAAATATTGTTCAACTGTTTTGTGTGTTTTTTGTTAATGAAGTTCGTATTTTATAACATATTCTTGTTAATTATTATACTTTGAATAGAAAAAAACTCCATGACATTGGTGAATTTCGAATCATTTTTAAATATACTTTTCTATTATTAAATCCAATATTTTTGCCTAGCCACTACCCTGCTACTTAGCAATAATGCTCTTGAATTCAATATATTATTAAATACTTTTCGTACTCGACCTTAAATTAGGGTAGACCAACTAACTCTTAGGGGGTGATCTAACTAAAAACCAATTTGATACCAACATTTTTTTCATAATAATTGTCGCGTTCGAACACAATCTTACCTGACGGAAAGCGATGATGTGGTCGACGATGGAGCATGCTTGCCTAGAATTAACCTGATCACTCTTGACTTAAAGACCCCTCAGTAGCAGCTATCAGGAAACACAGACTCCTGCAGGAAATTCCACACCTTTACACACAGTGAAGGTATTCCCAAAACGTTTTGTACGTATGGGTGAGATGTACAACATCAGGCACATTTCCAGTAGCATTTATCTCTCTTTTCACACATCACTGAGATTTTGTATATTAACGGAAAAAATAAGTTCACAGTCAAATGCACTTTTAAGTTACCAATATTCGAAAAACCAAAATATCTCATAACCAATCTTTAGGCTCGATTCGCACTACAGTGACACGATAACAACGCTTTGAACTCCGTGAAGCGTCGGAAATAAATATGAATTGCATCGGAACAGGGAAAGCATCGGTAGTGCGACTGCTCTCTTTGTTTCCTTGATGAATGTTTTATAGAAGCGATAACAAAGAGAACGGAGGCGACACTTTGAAGGTTCCTTCAAACCAATGTAGATGAAGTGTAGGCGAATTATTAGAAAAGAAGACTAGACTTACGTTCGACAAACGGCTTATTTGAAAAAATAAATAGGATTATCTTGGAGAATTGTGATTTAAAATTATTTTCGGCTCCGCCCGCGTGAATGTCGAAATATATCCCAAGGAAACATACACTCGTGAAAGAGTAACAAACAACCATACATACAAACTTTCGCGTTTATAATATTAGTTAGGATTTGAAGGCTCCCACAGACAGTAGCCAGTGGTCGCATATTAATATCAAGCCAGTCTGTAGTAGAGGAATATTATGCTTACCATAGCCGTTTGTTTGAGCTAATTATTAACTAAAATAGTCATTAGAACGCGTTGTCACATTGTCGCGTTGCACCTGCCTGCTGAAGCCTTAAACCAGGTATTTCAATAACTTAACACGATATTAAATATTAATATAAAAAAATGTTAATTATATACCTACTAGCATTTGCCCGCGTGTTCGCTCGCGTACTGTAGATTTTCACAAAAAAAATCCGTAGTCTATAACCGTCTCCAGGAGCCCATCCCTGTACAATAAAAAAATATTAAAACCGGTTCAGTGATTAAGTTGTGAAAACGAACAAACAAAGAACCTCAATTTCAGTCATTTATATTATATACGATACCTAATTAACTACTACAATATCCAGATTCAGATTTCAGCATCTACTTGTAACAAATAACTTTGATGGAAGCTTACCTTTACATAATTCAGTCTTATTCTGCCTCGTTGATTCCTCACGAAACAGTTGGTGAGTCCCATTTCAGAAAATAATGGGCTTACGATATTGAACCCCGACAATATTGTTTTATGCCTCATAATTGAATTATTTGATCACCCCGATAGTATGACTTTCAAATTGCTTTTGAAAGTCTTATTTTCTTTTTTTCTTTCTACTCTTTTTTAGGGTTACGTACCTTACAAAAAAAAACGAATCCCTTATTGGATCAGTTCGCTGTTCGTCCTTCTGTTCATATTATTATATCCATAAAACAATCAAAACACATAGGACTCTTTCCATTGACCTTGAATAGTCTCAAAGCATAAGTAAAGGAAAAAATCCGAATGTCAGAAAACTGTTATTTTGTATTTTTATCACACCATTAAAACATACAAACATTTTGCGATAGCAAACTTATTAACAGTTGGAGAATGGACCGTGACGTATGTACCTCTATCGAAGAATGTGACAAAAAATTAACTACTAAGTTAAGTTTGTCCGTCAATCATACCGTCAAAAATTAAAAGACGATTACGATTATACGGAACCCGTCATTTAAGAGTCCAAGTCACACTTGGCCGGCTTTTATAACTTGGAGGGGTTGAAATTAAGGAAATTCTGATCATGTTTTTCCTGGTTATTTGTTTTTAAAACCCATGGAAATACTGATGATATTTTTGTGAGGAGCAAACATGAAATGATTTTATCTCAAATTATGATGGATATTATTATATTTGAATGTATCTACGATGCTTTCTTCCTCAGCATTTTCTCACAAAGAGCTGAAAAGGCTCTCCGAGCAATGTTAATATTCAATTACGCACCAGGAAATACGTTCATATTTTCTTCTTATTTTTACTGGTAAGACAAGTTCTTCGTCGAGTTGTAAAATATTCCTTTAGTAACGCTGTGAAATACTAAGCCATAATCTATCAGGCACTGACATGTCTGAGATAAGACCCGTTGTAAAATATGTATTTTCCACACTTTGGCACAACAAAGAGTAGATACTATTTCAACACAAACTGGGAAGAATTATGTTAAAAGGAATGATGTGCAAAGATTGCTGTGGAACGGAGAAACAAGCATTTTTTAAATTTGTTTTGGGTTTGCTCCAGGCCAGAGTCAGGTCAGAGCTGACAGAGACAAAGTCGACGATGGAGTGAGCTTACCCAGAAGAAGCCTGTTCACTCTAACTTTGAAGAAACGAACAGAGTAGATCTACCTAATGGACTAAGGTTATATGAGTAATATTGTTAAGCATAATAGTTTATAGGATGTCATGTAGCTTATGATTGTCAAAAAAGGCTTTTATTGTTATTATGATGGACTAAGAATTTTGCCGTAGAACCGATGACCGTTGGGGTAGACGAGTTCTTGAGTGAAGATCGCGAATCGGCAAACGTAAGGTGGGAGGCCCTGAGGCTGGGTGGAGCCATGATCTTCGCAGGGTGGCTGGCAGCAGCTGGATGAGAGTTACCGGAAATCGAGTTGAATCGCGTGCACTAGGAGAGGCCTATGTCCAGCAGAGGACTGCTATAGACTGATGATAATGATGATGAATAATTTAGCTTTCTGCATCACTTAAGAGCTTCTTATTTTCGTGTCAATGGAACATGTAGCGGCCATGTTTAAAGCAGCGTCAAAGGCATTCTAAGATCCCAGTTCGTGAGCTAAGGAGATCAGATGGGCAGTTGCTTCATATTAAATCGAAGAGAGTGAATAAGTTACTTCTAGGTAAGCGTGCTTCATCTTCGACCACATCATCGCTTACCATCAGGTGAGATAGTGGTCAAGCGCGTGCCTATCAATTATAAAAATATAAAAATACTTGTTTTTAGCTGGAACAGGACTAGAAACCGATTCCGACATAGTTGGAAACGACCAGGTCCTGATGAATGAGATACTTCATGAACACTAAACGATATAAACAGTGGGCCTAGCTAGAATGTTTTTGACGTATGACGTAAAATATGACTGTGATACTTCGCGAATAACATTTTTTTGAATTTGATACTATATTCATATTATTGTATTAAACCAATCGTGTATGTCACATAAAATTAAACCAAAATACTATGGGGTTGCAGTTTTTATATTCAAAATTCACTTACGTTAACTTAACTATACGTCAAAAACATCCGAGCAAGGCCCTCTGGTCACAAAAAATATCGCCCTGAATTATTAAATTATATTTCACCACTTGCACCTCCGAGCAAGCCGTCGTAATAAGGTTAATCTCCAAAAAGTCCGAATTAAACTAAGTAAAAGGCTTAAGATATTTAATCCAGTTATTAGTCATTCCGTTGTTTAGCAAGGTGATTTTGCTGGCGGCTTTGCCCGGGACTCGCCACATTGTTTCCCAACTAAGGGTTACCCTGTTTTAACGTCAGAGGAGAAATTTAAATATTGGTTACAATTTGAATAAATATTGTAGCCGCAGCTAATTTATTGTGAGGACACATTTGTTTGTTGTTTTGTTTGTCATTTTATTTTATTTATAAATAGGTTTAGTTAAGTTTTATTTTGGGGTTTTTGGGTCCATTTTATATAAATTACTGCTCGATCAGTGTATCCAGTGGAGCCTGGTACAGGCCCCAGTGTCCACAACATGAATATAATATACCCTTGTAAGCATGTACCTACTTTTTTTTTGAATAATATAAAATATAGTAGGCCACCGACCGGTAGAAGGGGTCTACCATCGGACATCCAGACGCACTTCATCTTATCATCCCTACCTTGTAGCTATTCCACCAATTCGCACTAAGTGTTTCCAAACGTCTTTTATAATGCGCACAGCAAAGGAGTGGAACTGCCTGCGTCTGTGTTTCCAAAAGCTTACAGCCCTAATCTCTTCAAAGTTAGAGTGAACAGGCTCCTTCTGGGTACGCTGGCTCCATTGTAGACTTTGTCTCTGTCATATCTGACATTGACTAGAGTCAAGAGCAGACCCATCACTAATAAAAAAAAATATTTACACAAACAAAAATAACCTGCAACTAATACCAGAAACCACCACCAACATGAAAACCGATTTCCGATTCCAACTTTTAAATTCTGTTGGTTTTAGGTTCTACATACAACTAGTTCCTAGTTTTGCAGATTCAATAAAAAGTTATGAGTATTTAAACACGCGTCGAACTAAAGGTGAGCGCTCACTAGCTAATCGAAGCTATCCGCAGGTCGCGCAACCCGCTTGGAAACGAGATAAACTTTCAGCCAACGTTTGTGGGTTAATTTACGAGGGAACGTCCAACATGGCCGCAATGCGATTTTAAAACACATTGTGCGATTTTAAAAGTAACTTCTTGTAAGTCGAAGTTAGTTTTATTTTGTAAGTTATGTTGTTCACAACTAAGCTATGAAAACGTGTCTTTTAGCCCAACTACGCGACAAAAGGAAGGGTAATGTGTATATTAGGACATCGTTCAAAATATTTAGAGATATTTTACACGGTTTCATTTAATGAATGTGCGCTCGTGTGGCCCACCCTTACATAAACCTGTGTCCTTTATTTCGCAAGCAATTTATTTTATAATACAAGCCGTGACACGCGTATCGATTAATAAACGTAATAAGTCCACATTAATAATGCATTAAATAAGTAAAACTAATTTCTTACTGCAACTTATTTTTCTGCTTGAAATGTTTTATTATTTAGCGCCATATGGCAGCTCCAACCAATGCTCAACCAATTAAAAACAATTGCTTTGAAAGTCGACTCTATCTCAATTTTTTATTGTTTCTTTTTAACAAAGACTTTTTGTTCAAATCTCAGTCAATCCGTACTTATAGAACTTAATAAGTCCGAAAATGAACCTCTAGAGGCCTTTTTACTCAATAACCATCGTAAAATTACGCCACAACCCAAGAATTGTAGTATTTACAATAAAACCAATGTTGGTGAGAACAAAAAAAAACATTCCAAGACTGGAAATGTCGTTATTAAGCCGGCGGTGCTCACTTCGGAGGCGTTTTCCTACAAAAAGATGTTTGCAAGTTGGAAATACTCGCCTCTGTCGTCTGTTGAATTTGTTAGAAATCTTTTTTCTTGCGTGGGCACAAAGTTTAGCCGCACTAAGATAAACAGGTAGGTATGGGGTTTGTGTTGGGTTTCACTAATACTTTTATATTTTTGTTCTACTGAAGACGACTGTAAGTACCTACCTAGCGGTTTTCTTCTGAATTTTCGACAAGAATTGTGTATTTCCCAAAACAGAAAAGATAAGTAAAATACCGCCTCCTTTTTGAAAATTAAATCTCTCTATTTAAGTTGAGTAAAATAAAGGATGTCTACTTTCTACACGTGTTTTCGCCTTTCAACACGTCACAAACCAAGAAAAAGTGAGGATACACCACGTGTACCTATTCTACATTAATAATGTATCAACAATCCTAAATATTCACTTAGCGGCACCTTATGTGCGCACCTGTTTAATCCAAACCACCCCAAATTCATTTCAAGCCGCGCCCCGACATAATTACGTTTCATCTTGCTCTTTCGTTACTTTATCTAGAATTTAGTCACTTATCTCTTTACTTCATCGGTCGTTAAGAGTCACCTACAGTCACCTTATAATTTACCTAATTTTACAGCTAATATCTACGAGTACATTATCTATCCCAGTAATCGGTTTACCAGAAAATGAATCCTCGAAATACTTTTAGTTTGATTAATACCTAAAGTACATTTCGGACGAGATTAAGAACCTTTATCTAAAGAAACTGCTATAGGTATCAATAAAACTTAATAGAAAATAAGTCTAGAATATCTCGCATATTAGAAAATATACTATCATAGGAGCAGATAATCCGAGCCCTTAGTGGTAAAAAATGCCAGTCAGTTGAGCGGCCACTGCGTCTTAGGCCATTCAATTTGTCGCAGCCAAGGGAGACCCTTCTCAATACGTAATTGACACAAGCTTATCCCCAAACTTAGAACCACAATTTGTTCACATTTCTGTAAATAGTGATTCGCTATTTTCACTCGCAACGTCTTCTATATTTACTGAAAATGTATTGGTAAACAAAATGTTATTCTAGAAACGAGCTATTTTCACTTACCTTCAGGAAATGATAAACCCACGCGCAAGGTGAAAGCTTTGATATTATCTAAATTTTCGTGAAATTATCTTGTCCGTAATTTAGGTAGATACGTACGAAATTACTTGTAAAAAGGTCTTACTGAGAATTTGTAACATTAATAATATCCGCTTAATTTTTGTGAGTTGGGATAACGTAAATTGGTTTCTTAGGTATAGTGATTAGTGAATAATAATAATGAATTTGTTTGAAACGTCTAATAAGTAATCTAAACATGTCTATGCAATAAGTACAGAAGCAAAGTGAAACAAAATGCTCTAACTCAGCTAATCACAATAAGAAAATTCTAAGATAATAATTCACACCCTTGAAAGCTTTTAAAGTTTCTCAGCGTTCAGTGTAACTTTGTTTTAAAAAGCCATTACTCATTCTTTTGTTAGCGATTGTGACGGCAAATTTTTCACGATGAGACAAATTTTGAGAATAAATTAACCAGCGTTATAATCTTGTGCAATAAAAAGAAGTTTGTTTTCAAGTGTACCTGTGGCTGCCAGTGTTGGGGGTTTTAATTAATTTGATTTTACTTGCTAAAACGATGCACAGATATGTAGAGACAGTAGCATAACTTCTTCACCCTCTTGACGTTGAGCTCTGATATGGCTTAGGCCTCTCACCGGTCTATGACCAATAAGGTTTTTCGGAAAATAGTATATTTAATATTATTTGGGTATATACCTATTTAGTATTGCGTTGTTGATGTGTACAGTTTATATACATATTTACCTGTGTATTAATTAAACATTAATCGCGTTTCTAATATTATTCACATTGCACCTATAACTAATATTCTCTGCATCACCCAAAAGTTGACTGGTAGAAAATGTCTAAAGCAGCCTCTGTACATCTGTGTGCGTAAAGTAATAAATAAATAATAAAACACGTTTCAAGAATTTTCGGCGTAATAAGTGACCGAGCGGAAGGCTGAGTCCGTAATACTCATTTAATATTATTTCATCTTTAGCCCACATCACCCACCATATCACCCCGCCAAGAAGTATGCCCATGCTGCAAGGGAGAGTCTGAAAATTATCCAATAAAATAGATTTAATTATGAAGAGTATCAGGCAGCTTAGCAAACGCAGTCTGTTCTAGACATATTAAACCCATGTATTATACATAATGTAAGTAATATTCTCGACACAACTCAATCAAATGGACAGTGTATACAGGGTGAGTTTTTAAAGTGTCTCTAATCGGATTTGGCCATCCACGCACACTTTAAAAATTCAGCCTGTATACAACGTGTAACAGAATAAACGCAGACGCGAATAGACGCAATTTTAGTGTTAGTCCAATGAACCCTTACGAGGCATTGCGTTTATTCTGTTAATATACAATGTGTAACAGAATAAACGTAAGGCTTTATACATACATAATGTATGTACATATTATGAGGTTTTTCAGTTGCCCTGGCGACTGAGTCGATTGGAGTGGTGGAATTTTCCTTAGAAAGGTCTGAGAATAAAGACCTTAGCTCCCTTCGAATCACATGACCTACCTACACCAGAAAAAAACCACGAAACTGATGATCAAAAACTCCCACTTGAATCTTACTTAAGATATTCTCCTCACACAACCACGCATAAGATTTGATAAATTAAGTGTCCACTTAAACTTCCTTTGTTTGGAGTCTTCTAAAAGTATAATAAGGCTTTTTGGAGTGTCCTTCCTTGTTAATCTACCTTCATTAGTCAAGGCTTTGTCGCTTAAGGACAACAAAGATACCTATAGAAATCTATAGGTTTTACTTTAATTGCCCCTTGTTTAGTTGAATCGTGTCTTTAGGAAATGTAAGATGTCTTAGTAGGAATACATATTGTAGATGGAATAATGATTGAGTATCTGTTGTGAAAAAAGACAACGCTATTCGTCCTGTGCAGCAAACGTCTTTCTTTCACAACGGTATCATGTTAGGGGCACATAAAGAAGGAGGGTTGTGCTTAGCAGTGAGAGGAACAAGTTTGCCAATAGGGATGGTATGACTGTCCGTTGTCTGCCATAGTCAAGTTTTCGTGGTATGATCATGCTTTATTTCAACCATTTGCACAGAATCTCCACATTCAATATAGGAGCATCTCACTGATGTACACCACCTTTTTTGTTTTTTTTTTAAGGATGGCAAATCATCAAATGACGTCCCCTCCGCTCAGTGCGGAAAGACTCATTTGATGATTTGTGGGAGTGTCAGACTCTTACTGACTAAAACCCATCCATGTTCCTCTAAATGCCCTTTACGTTCCAGGGGCACGGTGACTCTTTCGAACAAATTCTGCAGACTTAGACCACCTGGCTAAGGTTATTCTACTCAATATATCGCTGACTCTGCAAAAAAAAATACAGCATTTAGTTCGTGTTGATACTTTTCTGTTTCCCACCAATAGGATTAGGGCGCGGTAGCTGTCACCCTCCTCTTTGTCCCGTCACTCACACACGCAAAGCTGCGCCTCCGGATAATAACGTCATAATTTAAACTCATCATCACCCACTGCTGGCTACAGGCCTTCCCTTTCTTCAGCTAGGTATACTACCATTCAGATTTCGCTGGTAAAATGAAATTCGATCCAAAATGTATGTGATTAATATGCACCGACGCCTAAACAATGTCACTTTGTCCATGGTCATTGCGCTTCCCATAAATCTATTCGCAGGTACCTACCTGGACAATAAATTTATGAATCGTTTTTCATTACTAGAAAATTTATATATGTCACGATATATGTCGATTCAGGATAGCTTTATGTATTTATTTCTGTTTTCGGAATTAACTATGTCAATAAATGTAGGTGGGTCAATGACCGTTATTGTAAGTTTATCTGGCGTCGACCATAGAGCCTCAGGAGTGGTCCTAATATAAAGCGACATGTCAGCATGCCGCGTGATTTTTTTCGGAAAAACCGCGATCGGGTTTGCCGTACAAATGCACGCGACGATCGCGTATTTTTGCCATGATGGCTTTGTATCAGGACGACCAAGCCTCGAGTGTTATTCTTGACGTTGACGGTATTTTTTTTTGTATTAATTACAGGCATGCACATCATTCTCAGAGTAGCATTGAAAAGATAACAATTTATAAATATAAGAATTTATAAATAATAATATATCCTGAGTTAATAAATTAAATTGAGATCACAATATTATTATAAAATTTACTAGGTATTCTTGTAGGTACATTTCATATTATACTAATTTTACTATATACACTTAAAATAAAAACTCTACTAAAAGCTCAAATATGGCGTCAAATATTTTTTTTAAATATGCTAGAATTAAATAAAATTAAATTACATTATTAGATTCAGTTATTACAAATTTACAAAATATTATTAGATTGATAAATTACTAAATTATAAAATACGATTTTAAAACATACGTATCGGCAACCCAACTCGCGTTGGCGAGATTATACCTACTTATATAATAAAATAACACTAATTATCCAGCCCCAAGCATCCAGCAATAAGGGAACGGAAAGCAAAAACACAAATCACAAGATAACAGTGCCGCTTGTAGTGCCACGGAAGTTTCCCGAAAATTTTCAACTTTGTTTCATAAACTCATTATTCATTCTTTTGTTGGTGTCTCGGCTTCACTGCAAAATTTTATGACACGAAAAGAAATTACTTGGACAAATTAAAACGCTCTGTAATCTCGGCTGGCGTGGCTGATAAAGATTTTATATAAATACTGTTTAACCAGGTGCTTCCTCTTGCTTGGGAGGCTTTAAGACGAAGGAGCCAAAGTTTGGTATCGAGGTAAAGTTTTTTATCGGTAAATAATTCTTCTTTTTATTTTTAGAGTCGTGTCTGACTTTATCACAATCTTTTTAGTTGAGACTACTTATTTCACGTTACCTTTAATTCTGTTTGATTATCATGGCAACATTAGTAATCACAAACAATATCTGCCCCGCTCGTATGACCCCTTATTCACAACGCATTCATGGCGTCAACGACGAGTAGGGGTGCTGAATATTGTACAATAAAAACCTTATATGTAATCCCAAGTACGGTGTCACAAACTTTTACAAAAACTACTTACCTCAACACGCCACTGGAATCCCAAACCCCAAGCAAAACAGAAGACGATCGCCACTACAAGTTTACAACCACCGCTTAGCAGCAATCCCATGATGAATCTTAAATCAACACGCGGCACAGATACCAACAAATTCCACAAACCAGTTCATTATTTCAGTACTTTAATTACGAACTTTTCCGAAGTGTTGTAGTCAAAATCAGCGTTGCATCTCAAATATTTATTCAGAACTGAAGCAACGAAAACAAGCTGTGTGACTTCACGGACTCACGGTACACAGTCGAGCTAGCGTGGAGCAAGGTAAATGAGATGCGATGTGCTGAGGGACGACATTGTTTTAAGTCATACCTCGTCACTTGTTCGCGCTAAAGTTCACTTTTAATTTCGGTACGAGGATGTTTAAGTCTGGTTCATACTGAACGCGGTAGGTTTAGGTTTTGGAGTGATAAATCTGAACTTAATATTACAAAGAGGTAATTGTAAATGGTACCTGATGACTGATGGAAAGCTCCACTATCGATGTGTGGCCATTGACTACCTTACGTCCCGGAAAAATGCACAGTTCCTGAGGCCTTTTTTTTTTTTTTTTTTTTATTGGATGGGAAATCATCAAATGACCCCTCCCGCTCTGGGTGGAGCGGCAGGGAGTGTCAGACTTCTACTGACTAAAACCCACCCATGCTCCTCTCAGTGCCTTTACGTTCCAGGGCCACGGTAACTCTTTCGAACAAATCCGCAACCCTAGTAGGCTCTGGCCTTAACGGGCCCCGACCCATGCTGACGACTGCTGGCTTGGCGCGCGTAGAACACAGCGCGCCGTCAACCCGGGCCTGCTCTGATCGGACGGCGAGCTACCCATTGCTCGCCGTCCACAGGCATCAGTCACTGCGCCATGCTCAGGAGCATCAGTTCCTGGGCGGCGCAGTGGCTGACGTTCAACAGGAGGGGGTGAAATGGGGCCATTACTGGCACTCCATTTCAGCCCCCTCCGGAGCCCGTTGTAGGGGCTCTACTGCGGCTGTCGCAGTAGCAGCAGCCGCAGCGGAGCCGGCTTTGGCGGCGGAGGAAGCGGCGGCGGTGGCGGCGGTCGCGGCAGAGACGGTGGTGGCGGAGGGCTTTCTCCGGTTTCCGGCTTTGGTGGGTGGGGCGCAGGCCCTACCCCCAGCCCAGTGGTCGGCCGGCTTGCCAGCTGCCGCACAGACTGCGCAGTGCGGCGCGGCGTCGCAGGAGCCGGCCCTGTGACCGGGCTGACCGCAGCGGAAACATAGACCGCTGCGGTCCACCTCCGAGGTGCATTGTGCTCCCACATGGTGGCCCACTTGGCACCGGAAGCACCTCAGAGGTCGGGGTTCCAGCAGTTTGACCTGCGCGGAAACCCAACCCACCAAAAACCTTCGGCCCTCCGTGATGGTTTTGGCCGCCGACACGGGGCAGCTCACCACAATGGTGCGCGTGCCCGTGTTGTCAGGACGTAGGGTGCCCGCCTTCACCTCCTCTGCTGAGCACCCCCCCGTCCTAACGACGGCGGCCACCACCTCCGCCTCCGTGACGGAGTCGTCCAGGCCCAAGATGCGCATGTCGATGCGCTTGGTGGGCCTGGACACTCGGGCATCGTCCGCGCTTAGGGACGCCCTGAGCCTTTCGGCTAGAGCGTCCGCGGTTGGGCCGCTGGCTGCCCCGGGGATCTCCAGCATCCGGGCCCCAGTCATGGTGACCCGGAGCCGAAGGCCCCCCACGATGCCTAGCTCACCAAGGTTTATCGCCTCCTTCGCCTTGGTGAGCACGTCCGCGTACGTCACGCCCCTCTTCGCCGCGTCCGGCTGCAGTGTAACCACTACAGCCGCGGTTTTCGGGGGGCGCAGCGCAGCCGCGACGCTTCGCGCCTTCTGCCGCCGCTTCCTCTCCCGCCTCTTGGCCGCCCTGGCTGCCTTTCCTGCCTTCTTCCTCTCCCCGGCCACTTGCCATTCGGCTTGAGCCGGGGGAGGAGCTGAAGGCGAGGAAGCCGGGGGGAGCTGCTGCTCAGACGGCGCAGGAGCCTTCGCCGTCCGCGCAGCAACCCCACCCCTCCTCTTCTTTCCCGGGGCCGGGTCCGGTATTCCCGGCACCGGCTTCGCGGGTGCCGGCCCGGACCCTTTGCCCTGGCCGGATGACCCCGGTGTGGCAGCTACGGCGGCCGCATACGACGCCTTTTTCTGGCCTGGGGGGGCCTTCCCACTCGCCGCTAACGGGGGGCGCAGGACGATGCCCTCCAGGACGGAGAACCGCGCCTGGAAGGCAGCCATCTCCTGCCGCACGAGGTCCAGCACCTGGCTCTCCTGCGGCACGGGCTGGCCGTCCTTCTTGCGCCCCCCTTGCGGCGCCCCCTGTGGGCCGGCTCCCCGGAGCCTGGCCAGGTCTGCGCGGAGCCCCTCGTTCTCCTTTCGGAGACGCTCCGTGACGGCAGCCAAGCGGGCGACCTCCGCCCGCAGCTCGGACATCTCGTCCGGCGGAGGCCCACCCCTGGTAACCTCCGCTGCCGCCAGAATGGAGGCCTTCGCCTCGCTTATGGCCTTGTTCTTAGAGGAAAGTTTCCTCTTCAAGGCCACATCGCGAAGCGCGGCCTCCACCACCTCCGCAAACCCGGCCCTCCGGTCATCCGGCTCGCCGCCGGAGGACTCCAAGCCTTGAGCCCCACGAACGCCATCTTCGGGGGGTCGTCCAGCATCCTTGGAGGCAAGGACTCTGCCCTTGCCTCCCTCTCGGCCCTTACCCCGCCTGCTGGTGGGGATCTTCCGGGCCGAGGCAACCTCCTCGCTGCCGGATGACCCCCGGTCCTCCTCTGATCTGGGCCGCTTGCGGAAGGACCTGGAGTCCTCCGCAGCAGCCCTCGCCTCCTCGGGTACAGGGCTCGCCGAGCTAATGGTCGCCAGGTCGTCGGAGTCCAACTCGGACTCCGACTCTACACCCGCGCGACGCTCAAGCGAGCCCTCCTCCCAGCGCAGCGCGCCTTCGCCCGCGCTCTGCCCGGCCGACTCTTCGTCGGGCGAGCTAAAATTAAACCCGATTAATTTTTCGAAGTCGAATTCGAATCGGGGGCCTCCTCGGCCACTGTTGCCCTTGGCAAGCGGAGTGCGGACAGCCCTGTTGCCCCCCCCAGAATACGAGGGGCTTGACGCACTAGGCGTGGCGGATTCCCGGACTGCTGTGCAGTCCGAACCGCCCTGGGGTAATTTCTCTTTTCCAGGCCTGTCCATTGTTTCCTTTTTGAGGGTGCGGTCCCTATCTCCCCTCCTCTCCCCCTCTTTCTCACTGCTTGCTCGCTGCCCTCACAGTCACGTCTGATGATCAGACGCGTACCAGAGAGCAGCGAGCAAGCCAATGAGACGCACACCGTCCGAGGACCCGAACACTGCTCAAGTCTCCGAACGGTGTGCCCCTCTTGTGTCTCTCTTGGTCTGGTCTCTCACTTGGGACCTTCCGGCATGAGTGGCTCTACCGGCAAAGCCCCCAAGATCACTGAGACACGCAAGCCCCACCACGACGGCAACGTGGAGACACGGTTGGTGGGGAGTTCCTGAGGCCTGGCCACGGCAATGACTTCGCAGGAAAAAGCTATTATAAATCTGTTTAAAGTGTAACTGGGTGTTACCATTAGGATTTTTTCAGTAACAGCTCGGAGTCTGGAAGATGGTGGTGTGACACCCCATATAAGGTGAATATTTAAAGTGTGCGTGGATGGCCAAATCCGTAACTATGAAGAATATCGAAAAGCACTATAAAGGAGTCTCAAGCTCGAGTTTGATGAAAACTGCACCATTGGATTTTGGAAAAATCGGAAATCGAAACGTTTGATTTTGAAAAAAAAGACACCCTGTATTATTACTCCATTCGAAAGTGTTACTACTAAAGATGAAGAATACTACTAAAGATGAGAAGTAACAATACATGGCAAACACAAAGCGAAATACCTCATTTTTAACAAAATCCTTTTTTTCGTAAAAACAAACAGCTACTGACAATTTTTGAAAATCTATGATACAGTTTAAGTTTTCAACAACGTTAGGCCTGATAATAATTACAACTATATCATTTGATTTTCGAAAAAATATCAGTTATAGTTCTAGTTATCAACTCTTCCAAAAATACCCTACAATATCAGGCACTCTTCCTTACCCTGTATACACTCTCCAATTGCCTAAAAGACATTTGGACAGCAGTCCCAGTTCAATTTCAAGAGTGTGTCTCCGCTGTTTACAAACCAAACAACTAGACTTTTATTCAAGTTCCTTCCCTCGGCCACTTTACAATGAGCTTGCAAGGCACTAATTAGACTGGTGGACAAATTAATGACGTGTATTCAGAGCTCTTCGTCGCCATGTGAACTGGGTGCTAGGTTGCACAGTGGAGCGGAAATGACGCGGCATTCGTTGCTGTCACGGAGTGTCTACGATACAGAGTGATAAGTAATAGCAGCAAATTTCGTTAGTGATATGTCATAAGATATGTCTTACGATATATCACCGACATATCGGCAGCAAAGTATAAACCTTAGTAATTAATAATAATTCTCATGCACTTATTACGTCGGTACCTTAACGTGTTTATCAATTAGAAAAAGAAAGAAAACTTTAACTTTATTCCGCCAGAGATAACGCAAAAAAATAAAAACTCAAAAAAATCAATTAGGTACTTGTTGTTCATACTTTTCTTGCAACGACATAATAATGTGAGGCTCACGATTGAGGATGCATGACGCAAATGCACAGAAATGACACGCACATGCCGTTCCACGCACAAAATATGACTGACATTCCATTTACTACCTGTTCCGTGGTTTCGACGTGGATGCATTGCATTGTCCACTCGCACCTCTGTGGATTGTTTCGCGAGGATATTTCGCGTCTCTCAGAGTGTTTGAATTGTCACAAGCGTCTGTATTGTTCCGTAGTTGTTTCACGCCGTTGACATTTATCTGGATTTTATGTTTAAATTAAAGTTTTTTATTTAAAAAATTTAATTAAAAAATATTACAATATTTAACTGAAGAGTGAGGCTTATCTTTAAGGGTACTGTATGATCTGTCATGGTATACCTACGGAGTGATTTAGATTCATTCATTGATTTCGATTACACATTACTGTAATCTAAAAAAAAATATCACAATCATAATTAAGTGAGTCAGCTACAATCAAACAGCAACATAAAAACAAACACGACACCTTTCTATACAGGGTGACATTAATGGAAGTGACAGAAATATTACCTTCTGTCCGTCCACTAGGCCAAGTGGAAGCGCACACACAATGGCCACGCATCCGAGTGACTTGGCAGCTTGGCAGCCCGGCTTGACTTGGCAGCTTAGAAGCCATGACTTGGCACTCTGATTAAGATAACACCTCGCGCTTTGCAAGCAAATGCTCCTTCGTCAAAAGCGCGTCTTCAAAGAGATGTGTTGACTTTTGAAATGTTAGATGTGTAGGTGTGTTCCACGTGAGCGATCTTACAGACAACTTTCAGGGGTTACAATCGTGTGGTAAGGGAAGGTTTATATTGAGCAGCTAGTGGATTGAGAGTTTACTTTAAGTATCAAGAAGAAAACTAAATGGCAATGGTGCTAGTGTGCTGTAATTCCCTATTATAGCTCACTAGCGCCATTGCCATTTAGTTTTCTATCATTCATATGCATGCAATTTTTTTATTTGCAAAATAAAATACATAATAGCTCTACTAAAGAATTATGTCTTTTGTTTTATAAAATACCTTCATCAGCGATGAAGTTATAAAGCTTCGAAGTTGACAATTAGAAAGAGAAGTCCTATACCAACTTTGACGTCCAATTCCATGACACTCAGACAGCTGCCATAGAAAAAAGCGTTTTCGCGAGAGGGACAGATATATTTGTATAAAATAGTTACATCTCGTTTGTGATTCGATCAATTTTGATTCTATTTTCACTATTAGTATTATATTTTTGTATATTTATAGATAAACTGTTTAGATATAGTACATTACTGCAGCGGCCCAGCAAAAGAGGCATTGATGGATGAAAGTGTAAATGTGGGACGAGGCGAAGCCGAGGCACATACGTAAGTCCATCAATGCTTTTCTCAAAGTTCAGTACTATACAGTAAATAAATAAATAAATAAAAAAAAAAAAAAATTATTAAGTAACTAGCTTCTGCCCTCAACATCGTCTGCGTGAAATTTAGAACTGGCTCTAGAGAGTAATTTAAAATTTTTAATCCTACTAATATAGGTCTATATCTATACATCTATAAATAATAGTAGATCTGTAACTTTCTATGCGTTTGTGCGCACATGAAATTTGGCACACAGATAGTTCATAGCCTGGGTCAACCCATAGGCTACTTTTTATCCCGATAAATAAAATGTGTTAGCGGGAGACTGAAGAAGAAGTGAAAATGGCCACAATCTCACCAGATAAAAAACTTACCGCTGTACGTCATTGTGAGCTTGATTTGAGAGCTTATAAGAAATGCTAGGTAAAAAGGTAAAGTGTAGTATTTAAATAAAAGCTAGATCTAGCTCTGTTGGGCTTGGAAGACCATATTCGTTATGTAAGCCCTGCTTTACTTTAACAACCGTAAACAAATGCTTGTATATTCGTCTACACAGTGCGTCCTTAGAGACGTCATACAACATTAATGCTACTTTATTATCCCTTTTAAAGAGGCTTATAAATATTTAAGTGGCCCAAGGTTACGGTTGGCTTAATTATAAAATTAAATACTCTTCTGACCGCAGCCGGTTTCAAAATATCTCTTAAAAACTCTTCAAGGAAAAATAACGTTATTCTGTCTATAATTATATTATACAGTCTCATTAATTTACTGTAATTTGAGCGTTATTACGTTAAAAAACCGGCTACGGTTCGGTTTGGAGAACGTTCCGGTCCGAATCAATGACCGACCTTCATTAAAATCGGAGATTTTTATCTAATTTAATTACAACGGCTTTATTCGTGAAAGTGATATTTTTAACACGGAAAGTAAAATAAAATTTTACGACGCTCGGAAAATGCGTATGGTCGTGTAACCTTGATAAAATTGTGCCTACCGAAAAAATATTCAGAGCTGAATATTGTTACACCCGTTGAATAATATTTTGTTTGACAAGCTTTTGAATAAAAAATAAACCTTTGTACAAAACATTTTTTTTTACTTAAACTTCATGCACAAAGCTTCCTACAATGGCGGACTAATTCGTTGACTGTCACTTTCTTTTTTTGTGTTAAAGCTGTGCGAATAAGCCTATAAACGGGTCCCAAAGAAAAAGTCTATAGTACCACACAAAACTTCATACAAAGCTGATTTATTTCAATTTTTTTTTACTTCCAAAGAAAAGTCCCCATCAACTAAAATGCACGATTTACATGTAAAGTATGGACATAAGTGGCCAGCTAATAGGACATGCGCTTGTACCAAATACCGGCCAGTATGCTAAGCACCATAACGGGCTTTAGCAAGCTCTTGGTGTAGTCAAAGCCCAAGCTCAAAGCTTTGTGCTTCGCTAAGGGGTTCCGTTTGCTTATGATATTTTAGACTTCATGGACCAACTTTTGTGCACTGTGACTTACGAGAATAGCTCGGAGCAGTGTTGATCAAATTAATATGAACACTCGACGAACAACGCTTTGCTAATTACTAAGACTACTTTTGCTACGAGATGTTTAATGTTTATTAAAAAAGTAAACCAAATGAATGAGATATCTCACTTTACGCTGCCATTTTAACTTTTTATCTCAACAAGCTAAGTAAATATTTATGAGGAGTAGTGACAGTATCTCGCTAACTTACATAAAAATCGACTTTCGTCGGTACTCACGAAGTAATTTTTCTTAAAAATTCGGTTCTCTCGTTGAAGCACCGAAACACGTTATAAGGTCACAGGCGAGAAGGACAATTTGTTTAACTTTTCAGCTTACATTAGCCAAGATGAGTTTCCCCGGTTCTCTTATGAAAGTCGGCCGGCCACTTAGCGCGACCATAAAAGTTAAATGCTTCATAAATCATAGTGGGAGGAGGCAGCAGGACTGAGGAGCCGCTGTAATGAACTGCTGTCTTATTAATAATAACTTGTTGACGGTTAGATCCTTAAAAGCTGGATATTAACTCGACAGGAACACGGCAACAGCTTGATGCAAGGAATACAGTGACATGCTATGATTTTAAAGTTTCACAACAACACAACAAAAGCCGCGCGGTTTATTGAACGCAGCGCACATAATGCACCTGTCTCTCGTTATTGCAAGTTATGTAACACATATTGGATTCCACAAGCGACTTGCAATTGTAGGTTTAAAAAATTTATACTCAAAATTTATTTCGCGTCCGTGATTAGGTCACAGAAGTTCATATGATAATGTACTATATTTCAACTGAATCGGTCCAGCAAATTCGGTGCAAAGATAGACAGACAGTCACGCATATACACGAGAACCGAGAACAAGGGTTCCATGTTTTTCAAATGGACGTTTATAGCCCTAAAATTAACAAGAGACGCACGCTGAATCGACAAATTGAACCCCACAAAATTATTACAATACGAAAAGTTATCATACGTTTCCACTTTTATCGATCCCCTTTTGATTGTAAGTGAGCAAAATTCCAATTAATGCCATTCTACAAGGCAAGTATTCGACAAACAGGATGAAAGGTTCCAATCAGTCAGAAACTGTTTGCCCGACAAACTCTCGGGGCTCGTGGCTAGTGGCTAGAGTCTCGGCCAGCAACTGGCCTTGTGCGTAGCTAAGTACCCAACTTACTTACCGTCACTTATACTTGAAGTAACCATTGAATAAGGGTTCAATTAGTCTGGAGAACTACTTGACAGACCTCTGACCTATTTCAGAAGTACATTAAGTTATTTAATTTAGTAAGATTCTTTGAAGGAACAAGTGTTGACTTTCATGAAGTTACCACGGTGTATTTATTTATCAGGGACCGAGTTTTGCAGGTAATCTTTTAGTGAGAGCATCGTGGGTTCTCTGGAGCCTAAAGGTTGTATTAATATGCCGCTATCATTTGAAAGCACTCTTCTTAGCATCGATTTTAAATCTGCTGAGAAACTAGATTCTTTTTACCCTCTATTACCTACCATTTCTCTTGAATCTACCTACCTTAGGATCACAGACACAAATCACACCAGAAAACGAGCCACAAATAACTATCAATTCACAAAAAAAATATTGCTCTGTAAAGAAAAGAAATACAAACAAAAACCAATCGTAAATCGACGTAACAAGAAAAAAAATCTGATGTAGGTACTACCCACTCTTAGTTTAATCTGAATCTCGCAGAACATCATTACAAATAAGCCTAAGTATACCAAATTCGGATGAAAAAAGTCTTCTATTCAACCCTCAGCAGGAATATTCTAATCAGTAAAGATAAGATTACATCTTCTTATCCACAGGTTAAAACCACAGAGTATAAAATTTCCTTACACACCACTCAAGTGTAAAACGATGAGCGAGCAACATGAATTATGGACGCCGCACGGAACGCGTTGCTGGAACAAGCTACCGCAACACGCTACTACAACTTGATACACTATTAGCATCTTTAGCCTCTACTTGTATCTTACTAAACGACTTCATGAAGTATTTAATGCTTTTCTTTAAATCTCTTCTTGGGCACTTTTTTGAATTTGGCGTAAACCTTAGTCAAACGTATATGCTGCGCTGACGAGGCACTTACGTCGCGGCAAAGGTACAATCTTTTTTAAATATGAGTAAGAAATAATAGAATAGAGCTTAATATAATTTCCGTAACTAATATGAAATCATCTTAATATTCATATTAAACTGCCTCCGTGGTCGAATGGTTTAGGCGTTTGCCTTGCGACCTGGTGGTCGTGGGTTCGATTCCCACGGGAAGCATTCAAATAAACCATGTCACAGGCCCTTGAGGCAGTTTAGAAACTCTGACACTAGGGTGTGTGGGGCCGTTAGACCTTACTGCCCGAACCTTACTGAAGGAGAAGAAGAATGAAATCATCTATTTAAGAAGAAAAAACCATTTTCTTTTTACTCTTTACCCCTGTTCGGAGAAGGTGCCTATAATCTTAGAAGCTCGGTTTTAATACGGCTAACACTACCAGTTAAGAACATTTCTCGGAAGGGTTTCATTGATACTGGGTTTAAAAGGATTTGTTTTTCGAGTCGGTTTTTGGGAGCACAGAAAATTCTCTCTCATTGGTCGGTTTTTTTTTACGACACGATTGACAATCGAAGATTTGGCGCAGTGGTTGAGCGATCGACTGCTGCGCTGCGTGTCGTGGGTTCGATTTCCGCACGTAACAAATATTTGTATGGCCTATAGATAGTCGTTCCGGGTCTGGCTGTTTGTGTATGTGAGTTTATATGTTTGTAAACGCACCCACGATACGGGAGAAATTCCTAGTGTGGGATAAAGCAAAAAAAAAAGAAATTAGACCACAATCTTACGTGATGGAAAATGATGAATCTCACTCTTGACATAAATACCCACTGATTGTAGCTATGCTATCACACAAGTTGAATACACAGACTATGGTAGAGAATTTCGCTCAGCTGTGCTCACAATGACAGTATCTTATCTAATACCTATAAACGAGCAATACACAACAATAACCATACCACAACAACCGTTCCTGTGCGTCTCGCATCCATCGGCTGCCAACGACCCTCACCAGGTCATCGGATAATTCTTGTACATATAATTATATAATCTGAATCTCGGAAACGGCTCCAACGGTTTTCATGAAATTTAGTATGCAGGGGTGACAAATCGATCTAACTAGGTTTCGTTTTATTCGTGTTTCAAAAAAAAAACCGAGCAAAGCTACCTAGCTTTGCTCGGTTTTTTTTTCACTCAACTAATGAAAAGTACCTAGATGACCTCATCTAGGTACTTTTAATTAGTTGAGTATTGTAATTGACATGAATAGAACTGCGGGTCCTTCTCAACCAAAAAGTTCTTAGCATCGTTAAATCTAATACCTACCTACTGCACTAACCACAAACGAACAAAACTTTGTCACCCGTACACCATAATAGTTTCAAGCCCTTTATTCAAGCAGACAGATACATTCATAACTCACAGTTGGCAAGGAGTCGCGTCGCCACTAAGATATCGCGGAATTTAGCTCCCTCGCAGATAAACACAGCATTCAGCCATCTGAGAGACCTGATATGTCCTCTATTAGTACTCGGAACCAAGTAGAGTCAACAAAGGAGATTAAAGTGCAGGTTGCTCATGAAAATTTCTTTTAAAACACGTGTGCTGGGGGCGTCAGAAATTATCAAAACTTAACGTCATCACTCCTGGCTAAAATAACACCGGCTATAAAGAACAACATGAGTAAAACGAGTACCCTTAAATATAGCAAGCTTTTTATTCACATAATACACAGCATATATATTGCCATACTCCAAGCTGCGAATGAGGTGAGGAATTCCTCAAGAAAAATATTAAATCCTAACTCCTTTCCCGAGCCGAGAAACGATTCCTAGCTTTCGCTTAAAAAAGTTGTGCTTGCGATCTCTAGAATAACAGACCAAGATAAAAAAAACAAACATTGTCTACGGTCTACTATAATGTATGTTACATCCCAGAACACCAACCTCTTTTGTCAACTGTACTCGTACGTCTACATACCCAAAACTAAACGTGTAATACTTATACGTTACAAATATAGCAGTTTAGATCTTAACTAGAAATAGCGCCCTAATTTAGTACGTTCGATCAATTTCCGAACGTTCCTGTCGCATTTATTATTACCGAGTACGATTCATGTGAATGTTACATACAACCGATATTGGTTGACCGATAATTTCATCACGAATTTATTCATATCACTTTTCACTTGGTATTCGATACGTGATATATTGAGTCCAGCTTTCAGAACGTGTATAACATCGGGACTTTATTCCCCAAAGGGTAAGGCAGAGGTGGAATGTAAAAACAATTTTCGAAAATTATGTTGAAGTTTCTTGTATTACAAGGAACTCTGGACGAACGTACGATGGACGTTGAGACACTCAAGAAGGATACGTTTGTTGTCGACTGGGAGTTGATGACATAGGCCACACCACTTCAGTTGAAGACAAGGTTGCGATCTTCAATGACTTTGGGTGAGTGTATTGCTTGATGGCAATAAAAAAAACCGGTTAAGAGGGGAAGAGTCCGCACGGAACCCTCGGGGTTCCGTACCATCATATACAACGTGTAACAGAATAAACGCAATACCTCTTATAGGGGCATTGTACTCATCATTATGAACGACTTTCATTATGGGAACAACAACACTGAAATCACGAAAAAAAAATCAGCTTTTCAGTACATTTTGTCGAGTTATACGCACAAAAATATATAGGGCAGTCGATTTTTTTTAATGACTTAATTTCCATTTCCTCAGTGTCAGTTGATCAGCAGCAAGTTATCAGCATAAATCTTTCTCCACGAGCTCAACACAACACTACACTTCACATTCTGTAACTATTCACACCTGCACCTTTTCTGTTCAATCATTGTTTTTTCATTTTGATAGCTTTCATTACAGACATTAAAGCATCGGGCGGTCTATCGTTATTTACCTACTGTTTTCTTTGCTTGCTTGTGCTTTCAACCCTGAGACGGGCAGAACAAGGCAGCTCTCAAAAATAACAACAAAGCAATGTGTCAGAGACAAAAAGCATTAAGGTCGTTACTTAGCCCACTAACCCAATAAAAACTAAGACAGCCGCGTCCCTCACTAACGTCTTAGGTTTTAACAGGGGCGACGGAGAAACGGCAGCTTTCAAGCAAAAGCCCCGCTTTCACGTAGGAAGCTCTAAAAACTGCTTAAAACCAAGATAAAGGCTCCTAAAACAAGCTACGGCGGCGACAACGGTTGTTTCAGCCGTTTACAACCTTGCGAGGGGATAATGGAGCCCCTTTACACCTTTCTCATGGTTTACACGAGGGTAAATGCGTCCCCACTTAGCTGACATGAGTAAAGTATAGTTAAAATTGTATTAGGTGTGCCAGTGATGTTTTTATTAAGTTTAAAATAAATAAGACATACTATACGTCAAGTTATAGCCAAGTATTGCATAACTCGACTTACAATCCTACATGATTAGAAAGTATACGTGACAGGTTTATTTCGTGATGATGTTACGTGATATGTTTGTTTTAGGAACACTTCAGTTGTTTTAAATTCATTCTATTTTTAATTGATGCCGACGTCGGCAATCGGAAAATGCATAAAAAAATATTTGTTGTCTACACAGTTTATCTCAAAATATAAAAAAAATTGAATACTAAAAGTGAAAATAGAATCAAAATTGATCGAAAAACCAACGAGATATAACTAATTTAAACAAATATCTATCCCTCTCCCGAAAACGCTGTCACAGTCCATATCGGACTTCTCTTTCTAATTTATAACTTTGAAGCTTTACAACTTCATCGCCAATGAAGTTATTTTAAAAATTATTTCATAAGTGCTTTCTAAAGCTAATAAGTACCTATTTCAATTTGTAAATAAAAAAAAATTGAATGCATATATTCCCCAGTCAAAAGTGCTGTGGATAAAAATGTGAGACCAAAGTATCAATAGGTACCCAATTTGAAGCTAGAATACCAAATATTAAAAAAAAAACGATATATTCGATTTCAAAATATGAATTCTAGACGTCAATGGTAATGTGTTGATATGTATTTTGATCAAAATGTTTTTTTTAGTGTACCTAGTCTATTAAGTTTTTGTAAACAATATTTTTTTTTAAACCTAAAAGTAGATTTAATAAGCAATCAAATAACTATTATATTATAAACAGCAATAGAACATTTCCCAAAACACAATTTCCGTGAAACTGTCTTCAAAGTTTCAGACATATTCTTGAAAATAGTTCTGATATTAATATCTACTGAGGTTAATCAATATACTGAGCCGAAGTATACGAGAGCAGAAACTAATTACATATTGAACACTTATTGTTTTAACATAATTGCCGAGCTCCGGAAATTAAATCACGTCTCTATATTAATTTCAAAGAATTGTTTGAACGTCGTCGTAGTTTGTAATATTGTGTTCGTGCTTAGTTATTATAATATTGAGCCCTCCTAGGCTCCAGAGAGGTACCTTATGCTTTAATGTCAGAGATAGACCATTGAATTGACACACAAATATAGCATAACTTCAAGATTGTCACTTTGTCTAGGTAGGTATAGAAGTGGACCTAGCTAAAATGTCAATATTATGTAATATTGTCAGTTTAGCATGGTGACAATTTTCAATGTCAACTGTCAATCTGAGTAGAGCTTTAGCGGCGGCATCAATACTGCCACAAAAAACCAACTTAGCAAAATCAACATCGCAACAAAAAGAACCGCTACGCCATCTATCCCGCCAGTTGCGAACTAACTTAACGAAATCCTACATCGCGGTATCAGAGTTTTCTGTGCGATTTGAACATATACAACAGTCCGATTATCAACTATCGGGCAGTTGCCCACCGGACACAACAACCGTGCGGTCGGAGGATTCTACCTTTTCAATGGAGGTATGCGGGACTTTACACTCTTTACCGCATACCTTCATAGAGCCTTATAGTGCGTCCAATAGATACAGACAGAAAGTCTACGCCGCAGACTTTCATAAAACAACTCTGAATAAAAAAAAATATCACAACGATATTATTTTGTCTGTCACTGTCAGACATTTTTGTTCAGAGTTCAAATTCTGCGCAGACAAAAGTCAGTGTCGTGTGGACCCACTATTAGGTGGCAAAATACACCGATTGACAATCACCACCGCAACTTCACTTCTTTTTAACTAGACATGTTATTACACGAATTTGCAGGTACCTACAAATGTTTACTACAGAAATCACTCAGGATAAATTATTTCTACATTGAAATTATACCGTATAACAGTCTCCGTTGACCAATAGACTATAGATTACCCGACAAGGCTGTCGGAAATGAGTAGACACTGTTTTTCTAATTTAAAGATGGAAACAAACACTGTTTGATGCATAATTTGCTATTTACTTTTAACCGTATTAGTTCGGTAGTAGTACCTAAAGGTACTAGACAGGCGTACCTCCGCCGGCTCGGTAGTAGTACCTTTAGGTACTAAGAGTTACGTCATACGACATCCTAATTAATAATGTTGTTATTGATAAAGCTACTTAAAAAATCTTATGTATGGGCATTAATTAAAACAATTGGATAAATAGGTCAAATGTTAGCGCCAATAATTCTTTCATATTTAACCTGCAAGTTTACTAATTTTCATAAATAAAATCAAAGTGTAAAACGTGATGAACTGTTCAAAATCATCCACCATATTGTTTTTTTTTATTGTTGGGGTGTAGCCAAACGATTCTGCAAAACGATTTTTTTTTAATTTCGAAGTACTCGATTAATTGAAATGAGTGATTTTCATAAATCGATTCTTAGAAAATAGAAAAAATAGGTACGTTGGCATAAAATAGAATGAGCACTGATGATAATAATTAATACTGCTTTCTTATGTAATTTATTTAAAGGTTAGAAGTAGGTTTTTTGACATCAAGGGATAAAACCTACCAAATAAATTAATTTCGCGCCAGATTGTCCATGTTATTCAAAATTTAAATTCAGAATGTGGTCGTATAAATTCAGAAATATTTTTATTCAGAAAAATTATTGATGTTTGATACTTTCGGCAGGTTCCTACAGAATGCCCAGTATAAAAGTTATTTATGTTAAGTAAATTCAGAATGTGGTCGTATAAATTCAGAAAAATTATTGATGTTTGATACTTTCGGCAGGTTCCTAACAATTAAAAAAAACAATATGGTTGTCGATTTTGAACAAAAATAAAGTGGCGGTAATGAATATTACATGTTATTGGATCTGTGTTTGTAAATTGCATTTAGATCTGGGCTTTTTCTAGTTCTTCACGATATTGAGATTCATAATGATCATATTTGTAATCGTATCTACATGTTAGTTTGTGATATTTGTGCAAAATAAAAACGTAAACAAACACAGTTGGCGCGAAACTTGGACGTTGGATATCAAAAAAGTTCATTACCGCTACATATAGCATTAGAAATATGGATGAATTCGTCAAATAATCAAATGATAGGCAAACTTAGCAGTTTGCCTATCATTTGATTATTTGACGAATTCAAACTACATTATAGAGGTAGCCCTCTATAATGGAGTTTGGGTGTCCGAATCCCACAATTTTTATGTTTTTTAGCCTCGAAAACCAGGGCCACGAAAATTGCAACATAATTATTTTTTGTCAATATTTGATCGTACCTATTTTTAATAAACTAATCTAAGAAAAATGACAAAATGCAGAACGCAAATAGCATGATTATGTCTTGATTTTGCCCTTTTGCAGTTTTTCAGCTAGCGAGAAAACCTTCTCGCTAGCTGAAAAACTGCAAAAGGGCAAAACAACCGTAACCAATCAAAGGTGAGGATTGTGTGGTGAAGGACACAAACTCGGCCGTTGATTGGTTACAGACAAGGATCGGGATCAAGATTGGGATTGAGATATGTTATAGAAAGCAGCCGTAAATGACATTTTTATTAATCATCGTAATCGTAATCGTATATCCAAAACTTTTTTTGATGATACCTGTTTTAAATTCGTAGTCAAATTAAATAAGTTTAAAAAACCTAAATAGTTTATTATAAAAATTAAAGTGGTAGAACTTGTATTATTTTTATCTTTTTTGTATTATTTACTTTCTTGATTATGCATGAAATAAAGGGCTTTTTATTTATTTTATTTATATCGAAAACATCCAATCGTAAAACATTTTTCAACTAATCCTTAACACAAAAACCGCAACTCCCATCCAGCCATCCAGCGCTTTACATCGGTGTGGCGCAACTATTGCATATTTTGTATTGCAGCCACATGACGCTCACTGTTGTATGGATTCACACGAGCGAGGAATGTAAGTAAGTAGGTTTACAAACAGGATGGAAGCAGATCCGCAAATGGCTGCCGGAGCTAAAGTCAACGTCGCTATTTGTTTTGTGGAACTAACAAATTACATCGCAGGAAACGTGGTTACGTTTGTTATATGAAATCTGGTTGAATTAGTGGGCGTGTCGGAATTTTTTTGAGGAGAAATATGAATTTGTTTAACACAAGGTGTTAGTGGTACAAATAATAATCCGAGACCTACGAAACTACACTGAAAAAAAAAAAAATAGGATGTTTTCGCATCAATTTGTGAGAAAAATATTTGAATTCAAAATCAGCAACATCGTTAATTAGTAGATTTCTTTGTCACGCCTTATTATATGAAGTGGATTAACCACCAGATGCAAAAATGCATCTTCTTTTTCCTACCATAGTTCCATGTTATTTAGGGTTGATGCACCACGTTTTTTTCTTTCATTCTTCCATGTCACGCAATAAAGATTAGACTCAAAGATGAATTGCAAAAATATCTATATTAGAAAACTTTTGTAAACACAAAATAAACAAGCAAAAAGCCACGTTCCATTGTTCTGTCAATAAACACGACAAAGCAAACCTTTTGCCACTCAATAAGCTCCATCATAACCAATTCTACAAACATCAGTACAAGTTTACACTCATCTTTATTCCGGCTGGGTGTACACCGTAAAGCACTCACAGCATCACAGCATCACTGTATAATAGCTGCATCCGTCGTTATGGATTGACGTCTTTATTGCATACTTCTACTATGGGACCAACTACCATTCAACGACAACCTACCCCGTTCAAATTCCAACCTTAAGCTTCAAACTCTAGGGTTCATTTTCCAGGTTTCAAAGTTTATCGTGGGCGCGCTATCTTCGCGTAGGGTTGCAGTCGGGTAAGATCTCGCCGATACTGGCTGAAATATGAATATCGTCGCGTTGCCATTTGCGTAGTCCAGTCACGATTACCCTGATGTTCTGCTGAGGACTGAGCACTGTCTACATTTGATGGCGAGCTAGTGTAATGGCGACGTTAAGGCGATATGAGGAGCTAATGGCAGTGACCTGGTTAGTTAAAAGGTGTTTGAAAGTAAGTAGGTAGCCTTTCTTCGGAGAAGATGCGAGCGGAATTAAGTGGGTACCTAGACATAATAGAAACCCATCCACCATGAACGGACACCGATTTTTTTTTTTCTACACGAGCAGCAGCAGTGGGACTACTCAAATTCTTCTTCAAGGAATTATATTCCCGCGGACATAATTATTTCTCTCACTTTACGCCTCTTTATCTAACCTGACGTCCAGGGCTTGCCACCACCTCTTTCAAGATAAACCTTGGCATTTTCAGGCAACCATGTGGAGGTTTTTGCCTAAAGACCACAGTCCGGTTTCGAGCCTAGCAGCCTTCTTCATGTCAATTATTACCGTTTTAATATCGAAATAAAAAATTAAAGGCATAATTTTTTTCACTATATGAATATTTCGACACCAGAATAAGCCAGAAAATCTGACACTAGTCTTGGCAACTACCGTAACACGTTACTTCTTGGCAGTCTATAATAGGCAGATGATGTATATGTTACGTAACGGGTAAACCTAGGTTTACTCCATTTTATAGCATTACCCGTAACATAATATACATTATTTCGACACCGCAGGCATTAGAAAACCAAAAAGAAAAGCAGAAAAAATAAAATCTCTCATTTAAACCCGCAAGTCAACATTAACTAAACTTATTCCAAGCTAAAACTAAAACCAGCGTTTACTTAATTGGCTACAATCCTATATACTAGATTCAAATTCCCAACTTTAAAAATAGCCTCAGTAAATCTGATTACCTCTGTGCACAGAATTGAAATTTAAAGTTAGGTAGGTGGTCAAAGCCAGAGGTAAGACTCTTATGCTGGTGGCTGGGTACTTAGCTTCCCGACGAATTTGAAAAGCTTACGGACTGAGTCTCTGCGATGCTCCTAAGTCTATACAAACTAATGTTAACGTAGAATTTCTGATATTCCCATCATTGTATAGTAGTTTTAAAGTATTTAGTCACACTTTTCATGTACCTATGTTTGAGGGGCTGTAAATATGTACTACTTACACGTCGAGTTTAAAAAAACAACCGGCCTTTTATACTCATCGACGAATCAATATCGACCGATACTATAATCCGTAACCTAAAGGTCACGGACAATTAACTTGAATAGAGTATAGATCTAAAGAACTGCAAGAAACAGTGATATTAAAGCTCAATTTTGTAGACGTCAACGTCACATACATCGACTCGATGAAACATTTAATTTTAAATAAATTTATTTATTACTTTATGTACAAAAGTACATGGGCGGACTTAATGCAACAAGGCATTCTCTACCAGTCAACCTTTGGGTTACAAAGGGTGTAGGTACAACCAATAAATAAAAATGTAAAGTAGAATTTTGTTGATAAATCAAAGTGTTTAGTAAAGTAATAGCCCATCCATCCCTCCCAGCCGATCTTTTCCCAACAATTTTGGCTTCAAACCTGTCCAAATACGGCTGGATCTGACAGCCGACCTCGGCCACCCAATTACTGGGAGATATCCTAAAGTTGCTTGTTATTCCTAGGCTTTTGGGTTTCTCACTACTTGTTACCACTGACATAATAACTAATTGAGAGTTATGGAATACGTCAAACAAAGGACTGAATGTACGAGTATGTTACTTTCTGTGACATATTCTTAGTACTTTATGCCATTATTTGATTTAATTGTAGTAGGTGGTATAGTTTACCTTAAATTTTGAATGCTTAACGAAGTTGTTTCATTAATTTAAATGATTGCATACCTTCAAATTATTTAAAATAGAGTTCACAAATAAAAGTTCTCATGCCTACCAAAAAAATTAAGGGCCATTTGAGTTCAAAAATGACGTCATCACAATTATTTACCATGTCACTCTATCACCAAAAAAGATTTTTTTTAATTCTCAAGACGAAGAAATTCCCCAAACGTATTTTCATTTTTAAAAATTTTCGTTGTATTTTCTCCGCGAATCAATTTACTAGAAAAGAAAATTGAGTCAATATAAAAATCAAATATGGCCTATTCGATTTGAAAGGGCGACTTAATATTTAGAAGTCCCCAAGCGTTGTTCACGTCAGAAAAATGTTGAAAAATCAAAGTTGCTGAGCGGCTTTTTAAACTCTTTCCCTTGGCTCCACTTGTTTAAATGTTTACACGGCGAGTCCCTACACGCTTCATAATTTGTTCGTTTTAGTAAACCGATTTTATATAAATTTCCTATATATCAGTCACATTATGAGAATACAGTAGAGTAGAAAATCAACACAATGACATGTTAACAATTTGTGATTGGTCGAATGAGCTATCAAGAGCCAACAGCCAATCCTGTCACTTGATTTGAGTTTTTTTTTTTGAGGCCTCAATCATTTACAATCCAACTTAGGTCTAAGAATTATAACCGAACAGTTACCTAGGCGTTGACAGACCAGCTCGCACCGCACCCGCGTTTTTGATTACGGACTACTTCTCACAAGAACGAGACCTGAGTCCCTGCAGTGGAACTGGCAACATGGGAGATTAATTTTGTGAGAAAAATAACGATGAGTGAAATTTCAACTTTGCCCGGAGTTGAATCTCCTCCAGCCTTGAATGACGTAATAATTGGAATGACTCACTTGTCACTTGACTATTTTGGTTGTTTTAGCTGTAAGTCATCCATATTTGATAAATAAATAAATAAATAATTATACCGGATTAGGTGAACTGCTTGGAAGAGCCCGACTCGGTGAAAAGATGGAAGAAAAGGTAAAAAGAAATGTCGATTTAGATTAAAATTTGTTATCTTTAGATATCTACATTCAACTAAATTACTCGTGACCCCATTTCCAAATGAAAATATTAATATAGAAACGAAAACATGTACCCAAATCGCTGAGATAGTAAATTCATATCTCAGTTCTCAATTTAAAATCGTCTAAACCCGGTATCTGAATTATAAAATTTGCTGACCCATTAATATTCATCTAGACTAAAAAGTGCCAGTGAGGGTTGTGCAGAGCGGCTAGGGGTGCGCCGTCGCAGTAGCTGCACGGAATTGCATTAAGCGCGCGGCCCCCCGACTCGGTTAATTTGTTGGTCACCGCTCGTTACCATTTAATTCGCATCCCTCTAGCCCAGATCGCGGCTCACTTTACCAGATTATCATCCAATTTAGTCCACCCGCTCGGATAAACGAAGTCACTCGATATGAAAAATGTTGGAATAAAAAATCAGGTCGCCCTTGCGGCTCTCCTGCTTTCAATTTATAATAGACTTTTGGATTGCGGCTAACGAAATTTGTTATCAATCATTATCCCATTTACATAGACGGAGAGGATATTATTAAGGTAAGTGGTTTGAGAGAAAGGTTTTTGATTTTATTTTTTTATGAAATGGTTTGGTTTTGAAAGTCTTTTAATGAGATTGAGTGCCGTAGATGTCGGGTTACAGCGGAATTTTGTGGAGCACTAGACACGTGAGCTATAAATCCGGCTGCATTTTGCAAGTTACCACAAAAGTAACGATTTCCTGCCACCTGCACGGCTGCACGCCATCATTCACCACGCGGGCCCATTCACCGCACATCTGCTTACGACTGTCTAGATAATTCAACAAAGCGTGCGCCCCAATTTTCTTGCACCTCCAAGTCAAAGTTGTGCCGTGTGGCACACAATGGGGCGCCCCGCTCCTGGGTAATGCGACACCGCCGTGCAAGGGATTTCCCGACTCGTACGAACCGTGCGACTCATACCATGCGACAAAGCAGCCACTTACCCCGCGTACCGTTTCGCCGTCTCTGAATGCGCCAAGAAATCTTCCCGCTGAAGATCCGCGCCCCGACATGCATGTTTGTGTATCCATTTGCTTGCACCGAATGCCGCGGTAATGGATTTTTTAAGGTACGATATGTAGATTGAATGGATGTTTACTTGCAGATGAAATCATGCGACTTCGGTTCATACGTTCGTTGTGGCGATAGCGGTTGAATTTTTTTGTTTCATTTTAAACTCGGTTATATTTCAATATTGTTAACAACGTTTTTGATGGTGGCCATTTCTTAATTGAGTATGGTAATTTATGAGACGCTATACAACGTGTAACAGGATAAACGCAATCCCTCTTAAGGGGTCATTGTACTAATCATTATGAAAACTTTCACTATGGTACCAACACTGAAATCGCTAAAAGAAAATCGACTGCCCCATACATTTATTTGCGCATATCTCGACAAAATGTACTGAACAGCTGATTTTTTTTTTCGATTTCGTTGTTGGTCCCATATTAAAAGTAGTTCATAATGATTAGTACAATGACCCCTTAAGAGGTATTGCATTTATTCTGTTACACGTTGTATTGTATATTGATGAAACTAACAACTAGAAGATTGACTCAAACGCCTGGGAAGTAAAAAGTCACATAGTCATTGTTAAAGCCTACTAACTTAAAACAAACACATGTAAAAAACGAATCCAATCAACACAATTTCTAAAACATCACGAGAATTTAGTATATTCTGTTTCAATTTAAAACAATTCACTACAATAAATTATGTAGAAAGCCGTCCCAGTCTATATTCAAAACGTTTCAGGTGTCTGCAATACAAATTGTTCCTGCAAAGACATTAAAATGTAAATCCGTTTATACTTAGCTATGCAATGTGCCCATGTGCACTGTCTATGCGAAATGCAAATAACTGAATTATTATACAATATATTTCTTCAGCTACATCGTCTGTTATGGTCGGTTGGTAACACCAGGTCAATATAATCAGTTTTGTATCTTAATTGGTCTTGCTTTGCTTGCGGCGTTACGTTTTCCTGGACTCTGACCAGTAATAACCAGCAACTAAAGGTAGGCCTACGTTTTCCCTGGCAATGGCAATTATGAGCTTCCTAATTACCTATTACAGATAAAGCTATTTCTGTAATTTAAGCCTATGGCAAATCTTAAGTTTCTTGATGCTTGTGTAATCCCAACGCTTCTTCTGTGTCAATATCTTAGTGCTTTATTCATTTATTCCTTCCTATAAGTAATAAGGTATGTATTCTTGCCTAAAACATGACTTAACTCCCGTTCCCTACCAACATGTTACTGTTACTCATAAATATCACCTACAAAAGCTCACAAACGCCTTTTAGCACATCTCGGTACCATTTCTGACGTAAAATCTGAATACAACAGTGAGTTTTACCCTCACCGAATTAGGTAGTCTGCGGTACTTGTCTAATGCAATCCCACTGAGCGATACACGCTCGGAGCGAAATAAATTGCCGTAAAATAAAATGCTAGTTGCTTCAGGAGCGTATCCGAGGTTCCTCTTGCTATCCCTGACGCCGAGACTAACCGCATTTTGTTCAATTTACTTGCATGTTAACGGACTTGGGAATCATAAATGATGGAATAGTATTGGAGATGGGTTATTTTAATGGGTTTGGTGCATTTTCCGTGTGATCGGCGGTGCAACGCCGTCTTTAGAATTTGGTAGGCTAATCTTTTAAAGTTGTCTTAGGGCGTACGAAACTGTGAATAAACAATGATTTGATCGTGAATACAATTTTAAGTTTTTCATAACGTTACATACATTCAATTCGAAATGTAACAACCATATAGATATAAAACGTATTATATATTTTAAGTTTTATGATAATTTATAAAGCTACTTAATAATACCCAGTACCTACTAGTAAAAGGTTCAATCAAAATTTATATAAAGCCTAATCCAATTCTTTGAAAATGTTATTCAAATCTTTACAAAAATATTTCAACACAACTCAAACGCTGAACGAAGGTAATACTTGTATTTACAATAAATTTCTTTTGTACCGAATTCAAGATATTGCTCGAGTACAGGCAGATTATAGCCAGTCGGTTCAGAATTATGTTTTCAACGAGATATATCGAGCGATTTTCATCAGCCAGGCAATTCGTGTTCATCGGCAGTTTTATTAGAAAACTTTATAATAAAAGAGTGTATCGTCGCGTGGTGGGGTGCAGTTTATTGTGCCACGTGGTGCACAGATACACTGGCGTGCACTATGAAAAGCTTCTCATAAAACTGACGGATTCTAATTTTGTAGTTTGTCGGGTTGCTTTTTGTTTGGAGTGAAGATATTGCAAGAACTATTTCTGTTGACACGTCGCGCCTGCCTTCGAGAACCTTAATATGTACCTTAACCAAGTTTGGGGACAAGGAAATAGCGTTTTGGGTGTATTGTGAGAAGTTGAAGGAATGGGCGGGGCCGGGAGTGGCAGTGCAGTGCAGGTATGATGTGCAGAGGTCACCTACCTGTAACAGGTCAGACTGATACCTAATAAACTAGATCATTGGTGGTCAATTTTGAACGCTTGCCTATAGATGTAATCTTTCCCCAAAATTCAATTATTTATAAACTACTAGCTTTTGGCCGCGGCTCCGCCCGCATGGATGACGGTCATCGCGAAAAAAGTAGCCTATCTCATTCTCCTTATCCCAGGCTATACACCGTGTAACAGAATAATATCTGCCAAATTTCATTACGATCTGACGAATATTAGTAGGGATTAATTTTAAAAACTTCTTACTATCAAGATATTTTTTCATATTCCGTCAACAACCCCATTCATTTGATCACGGGGGTGCATGAAAATATTTGTTCAAAGTTCCGCCATCTTTGGGACTACGACATATTAGATTTATAACATAATGATGTCACTTTGTTAACCGTTAATCATTCAAAACTAAAGGTATACTTATGCATAATTTCAGCCAAATGTAACCCACGTTTGAGAATTCAAATTAAGTTGCTAGATGTGACCATACGCATTAGGTATATATACGTATGGTCATATCTAGCAACTTAATTAACCTAACTAAATAACATGGCAAGTAAATAACAGCTATGGTATGCGCCAGATAAATGTGTAATAAAGTACATTGACCTTTCCTTAATATCTCTTCGTAGGGTACCCGGACAGTAAATTATGAATCGTTTTTCATTACTGGAAAAGGAAGGATCACGATAGATCTCGATCCTGAATCGATCTGTCGTGATCATTCCTTTTTTTTTTTTAATTTCAAAAACCGATATTATGACAACCGCTCTAGCACTGACATGTGAAAATTCCCAAATAAAAATTAAATCTTACGTAATAGTAAATAAACATTAAATTCGAGATAAATTCGCGGCACACCGGTGTGCCAGCAGTGCTCGAACTTTATGTCATGTCCTGAGCTTTATGTCATTATTTCTGTTTTTTAATAAAGTGTGGATATAAATGTAGGTGAGTCAATGACCGTTATTCCACATTTATTTGGCGACTACCAGTGTAATAATAAAAAATCTGAGGACTATAACAAGCCAAAAAACAAATGAAAGTGAAAAGATTCGGCGCCGATTCGAAGGCGCTGATCCATTTTTAAAACGCCACATTCGCAAGTGGACCCATACATTTTTGTTCAGTGTTCTTTTATAGTAATCCAGTGTATTGGAAATAGTTGCGGTATCTCCCAAGCATTAACCCTTGTTAAACATAGACCCTTCTCAGTTTCCGAATGGCATGATCTTACAGGCGCCATGCAAATATACCATTGTGAATTTCTTATACGTTGCGCAGCTTATGGAGAATTTCTTCCGGATAGCGAGAATTTTCCCCGTTTATTTACAGATATCATTGGTTTTTTTATTTGAATATATTTCAAGTACTCTTGTTCGGTATTTAATCTGACTGTATTGGTAAGTTATTTGTTGATATGTTTTCTAATGCATAATATAGTAGGAGTGTACTCGTATGAGGTAAACCCTTTTTTGAAGAAAAAATGTAAACATTTGATTATATTTATAGTTGTACCACAGTTGTAGCTACTTGACTTCCAGTTCTCACCAAAATAAAAATAACTCCTTTCATGTCGATTTTAAATTCGCAGATTAAAAAAAAGAAAATATGAGTAAAATAAACTTAAAAATAAATAAAAATCGTGAACAGTTCATCAGTTCGCAAAAATTAAAATACTTTGACATGACTCAAAAAGGTCGGGTCAAAGTCAAAATAAAAAAGGAAGTCAATTGAAGTAAAAGGTTAAAAATGTTCAGGGCCCCAGTGGGAAAGAGACGGAGCTAGACGTCCTGTATAGCTCCGTCTCTTTCCCACTGGAAGTAATATTGAAGTAATACTGCTTTAAGAGTTGGTGGTTAGGCCCCAGGTGTGAGGACTATTTACAATTTCGTTCGTATTCAAAGATTTTTGCTGCTTTTCATGACATTAATAATAGTTTATAGTATTATAATTGTTAGTCTTTGCCTGCATCTGTGTTTCCAAAAGCTTACAGCCCTAATCTCTTCAAAGTTAGAGTGAACAGGCTCCTTCTGGGTAATCTCGCTCCATCGTAGACTTTGTCTCTGTCATATCTGACATTGACTAGAGTCAAGAGCAAACCCATCACGAATAAAAAAAAAAGTTAAAATAAAACAGTTTAAACCGCTCGCTGGGTCTAAAATAAAAAAAAAAATGCACCGCAGTTCTTTAAACAATGTGTCATGGGAAGGGGTAGTCTTATTTAAAAACTTCTTCTGCCCATGTTGATGAACAACTTTCTTCAATGAAGTCATATACAATGCACTATTTGACCACACCTCTCCCTAAAATCCGGTATAGGTAATGAAAGCATATAAATAATCTGTCGAAAAAAGCTGTTTAATGTCGTACATCCAACACAACAAGGCGATACAACCACTTTTTCTGTACTATTAGCACGCGTTCATTGACTAACATTTTTGTTAGGGACACAATACATACCTAAATAATATTGACACATTTTCATTTTTACTATTTTCTATTGACATGATTTTAAATGAGTTGATTTGCATTTAATTTTAATTTTATTTGCAATGTAATCCAAAATTTAAATTGTGAAATTATTATTAGTATTTGTATTAGTAGCGGTTGATATCAAATTTATTTAAAAAAAAACGAACGAAATCGAAAATCACTCGTCTTTAATTAATTTATAACAAATACAATCACACTTAGGTAAAATATAGTTCTTGAGTTATATAACAATGCACAATCTTACGAAACGATGTTATCACGACGACTGCTGGAGACAAAATGAGGGCCGAGTACTGGCGCGCTCGGCTTTTATAGTCACAACCGCACGGTAGTTTAAAAATAACGTTTTGACGCTAATACGGCCTCTCCTGATGTGTGGTTATCCTCAGCCACATTGTCCTGATGATGACCCTTGCTGTGGTTCGCTGCAGTTATCTTCGGCAGCTGGTCTTGGGCGACGCGAAGGGCTCACGTCTTCAATAACTGCATTCGTTATTGCTGGACCCTGGTGTATGTCTGCATCTTCACGACTTGAATGGTCTTCACAGCTAGTTGCACTGGTAGGTGCTGTGAGACTTTCCTCTTCAGCTGAAAAATTAGAGAATGGTACTCGTTAGTAATATCCTTTTTACTTTCTCTAAACACATGTTCTGTTGTAATTCAACACAACATGTCTAGACAGAGGCACCCAGTTAGCTTGTCTTGGTAGAGACACATCTCAATACCCTTATAAATAAACTAATACAGAGGCACCCAGTTAGCTTGTCTTGGCAGAGACACATCTCAATGCCCATAAGAATAAACTTAGACAGAGGCGCCCAGTTAGCTTGTCTTGGTAGAGACACATCTCAATGCCCTTATGAATAAACTGAGACAGAGGCACCCAGTTAGCTTGTCTCTTTCGGCAGAGTTACACTATAACTCAATGCCCTTGTAAACAGACGGAGGCACACAGTTAGCACGTCTTGGCAGAGCCCTCGCTCAATGCCCTTACAAAAAAAAACTGAGACGGAGGCACACAGTTAGCACGTCTCTTCTGGCAGAATTACACTATAACTCAATGCCCTTATAACCGTTCTACATAATATAACAGGACTCTTTTAGTCCATGTCATATCAATCGTATCAAACGTATTTGATACAATACACAACCATGCATGACAAAAGTAAATACAACGGTCTACTTACTATCAAAAAACGTGGCACACGACTCGGGGGTCCACTCTCCTTTCCAAGCAACCATATGCTCGGCGGCAGCCTGAGTAACTTTGCCATACGAGCCAGTTAGCAACTGTAGTTCGTATCGATCGTGGGGAAGAATTTTCGCCACACGATATGGCCCTCGCATCCCAGAGTCCAGCTTGCCTGTTACTTGGGAAGTTTTTATTACAAAGACATTATCATCAAGATTAAATGTACGCTTGACTTTCCGACTCCTATTAACATATTCATCTTGTTTACGTCTATTCTGGTCAAGCAGTTCGTTAGCGCGCTGTCTTTGTAACTCTCTCAACCCTTCGCGATTCGGTCGCACGTCATCAACAGCAACATCGCGAATAAGTGATCTTATGACTGGCGTGACTGCCTCAACACCAATTAGCAATTGTAACGGTGATATCTGAGTGGTCTTGTGTTTAGTGCAGTTAATGACAAGCTGCATTTTCCACAAGGAATCGGACCGAATCGAATGAAACCAGAGAGCAAATGCTCTCTGGTTTAGATGCCTCTATGCGTAACATATTGAGTAAAGTACGACAGTAGCGTTCTACCTGACCGTTCTCACTATGCATTTCAGGTGTCACAAAATGAATTTCGCTACCCAGTTCCGAAACCCAGCCCTGAAAACTTGCACTCTCAAACATTCGTCCTCTATCACACACAATAAGTTTGGGAGTGCCGAATAGGGAAACGGCGTTTGCGAACATTTGTTTTAATTCGTTGGCATCTTGCCTTTTTATAGCATAAAACAGACAATATTTGGAATATGCGTCTACGATGAGCAGTACATACTTATTATCATTTGAAAGAGGTAGTGGACCTAACGCGTCCAAATGAACCGTGTTAAAAGGAGTATCTGACTTATGCCATGATGAGATCGGGTAATGAGGAGCCCTAGGAACTTTTTTGGATGAAAGACAAATCAAACAATGACCTATATACTTTCTTACAAAGGCATAAAGCCCTGGGAACCAAAAATGACGCAGAATTAGGTCAATGGTTTTATCTGCACATATGTGTTCATGCTGGTCATGAAAAATTCTTAGGAGACTTAATCTGTGTCCTTTGGGAATAAAACACAGTAACTTGGGCTCCTGGCCCGTTGGGGTGTATTTATAATACAGCAAATCGTTGCGTACGACATATCGGGAAGAGTCTAGCTCGTTATTGTTTACTTTCTCCATCAGCGCACGAGTTTCCTCATCGGCGGATTGAGCAATCTGTGCCCAATTTTTCGGCCTAGTTATTTGGAGGACATCAACAGGGTTTCGACTTAGATAATCGGCGTGCTGCATCATAACGCCCTTTCTATATTCTATCGTGAAGTTGAAATCCTGCATGTATATCCACCAACGCGCGACACGTGGTAAAAGATCTTTCTTACGTTCTGTCAGTTTAAGCGCGTTACAGTCTGTCACAATTTTAAACGATATTCCCAACAAATAGTGGCGAAAATGTTGTAAGGCTTTTATTATCGCTAGAGTCTCGAGCTCGTAAGAATGGTACCGCGGTTCGGCACCTTGCGTAGTTTTGCTAAAGTACGCCACTACTCGCCGTTTACCATTTTCATGCACCTGAATGAGAACCGCGCCGTAACCGATGGAACTCGCGTCCGTATGTAACTCGGTTGGTAATAAGGGATCAAAAATAGCAAGCACCGGTTCACTTGTAAGGCAACGGATTAGGTACTTACGCGCGTTTTCTTGTTCTTCGCCCCAGTGAAATTTAACATTACTTCGTGTTAAACTAGCAATGGATGCTGTCTTAGACGCATAGCCGGGTATATAGCGACGAAAATACCCTGCCAAACCGAGTAGCTGTCGAACCTGCTTTAAATTTGTGGGCACAGGGGAATCAATTAAAACCTTGATTTTTTGTTCGCTCGGTCTAACCTGACCCTCAGAGATAGTCCGACCTAGATATTCAACCTCTGTAGCCACAAATGTACTTTTCTTTAAATTAATAGAAAAGCCCGCGGAAGTATGTGTTATCAATACGTCACGTACGTTTTCGATTGCTTCATCGATAGAAGAAGCCAATAATAACACGTCATCAATAAAAATGAGGGCTTTACCAGATTCTATTAGTTTTTTAAGAGTGTTTGTAATTATTCGTTGATATACGACCGGCGCGTTCGCAAGACCAAACGGCATTTTTAAATATTCGTAGTGACCTTCTGGGGTCACGAAAGCGGTCTTCGCTACGGAATCACCATCCAACCTTATTTGATGGAATCCTGTTGCCATGTCTAAACAGCTGAAAAACTTGCTCTTGCCAAGGCGATCAATATGATCTTCTATCAACGGTAATGGATAGCGATCTTTCACGGTAACTGCGTTCAACGCGCGATAATCGACGCACGTACGATCTTTTCCATCTTTTTTCTTTACAAGAATAATCGGACTCGCGTATGGAGAGTTGGACTCGCGAATTATCTTCTTGTCTAGTAAATCTTTCACAATATCACGCACTTTTAATTTTTCGTCGATTTAAAGTCTGTACGGCCTATAACAAACTGGTGTCGCACTCGTCAACTCAATGCGCATACTCCCAGTTGTGACGGTTGATAAAGCAGTTCCAATAATAAAGAAATCCTTAAACTGATTTACGACTGACATTAATTTTTCACGATCGCTACCTTCAAGTGGCGTGTTAACCGAAAACTGATCACTTGAGTTGATGAGCAAAACATTTTGACTGACTGATCTAGGAATTCGAGTGATACGTTGCTCATTGTTTGCACGAATGTACGTTACCCCGTCACGGTTCAAAACGTCTGTTCCTATTAGTACTGGCACGTTTAGGCATTTCAGGGGAACAACAAACAGATCCACCCATGCTATGGCAACTTAGAACAAAATTAAAATTCCATTTTTTTTATTGAAAACAGCGCCATCTAGTTTTTAGTTAAGGGAAACAAATTGCGGTGTTGCTACGGTTATTTTTTTTTTTTTTCTGGGAGTTACTTTGTAATATTAATCAAGAAAAATAATATAGTTTTATGATCTTCTTATATAAAATAATAGAATATATGAATTAGTACATAATTAGGTTTTTATTATGAGCTTTAATAATGAAGAAGTTATATTTTGTTATTTAAACGTGCAAAAGTTTGTTTTTGAATGGCCACACTTGAATTGCAAATGGCTGCGTGAGAGTGTAACTACTCGTGCGCATTTATTTTCCTTTTGCAATAGAGTTTTTGTTGTTTCGCTAGTGCATCTGCAGGTTGAGTTGAGCTTTCGTTTCTCCATGTTTTTGAGCCGCGTTACAATTCGTTCGTACGTTCGTGTTGTGTTGTGTTGTGTGTGTTGTTGTTGTAAACAACTGGTGCAAAGATATCAATAATGTTCTCACTGGCCAAATAACCTTTTGGAATATTAACGATTCAATGAAAGAAAAGGCTAATCGGCACTGAATCATAAGGGACGAAAAAAGCGAACATTAATTTTTATTGTAAAATGTGTGATGTTTTTCTAAATAAAATGGTTTAATATTCAATTATGTGTTTTTTTTCCTTTATGTAGTACGTATGTTTGTAGTATATAGCGGATACACTCATCTCTCTACCTAATATCATAAAGGATCAGACAGCAGCTATACACCTACCAACCTATACATTTACTTATATAAATTAGTTCCCTTAACTAAAAACTAGATGGCGCTGAGTTCGACCACTTCCTAGTATTAAAAAATAAGGTAGAGTTGCCTGTCTATAGCCAGTTTACTATTGTAGTCTTTGGATCCACCTCTAGTGAGATATCGCTAAATTCTATAACTAATGTTACGCGACTATTACACTCAATGTTTTGATCACCTATGCCACGTAATACCTGATAAGTGGGTAGTCGGGTACACTTAAAATATTTTAATACCGACTCCGAAATAAGTGAAACACGCGATCCACTATCTATCAGCACGTCTGTAGGTATACCCTGTATTACGGCCGTTGTGACGTCACTGTCTGTTGATGTACCTTTCAACTCAAAACAAAAATTAACGTTGTTTTTATTACGCATTTCAGATCTTTGTTTAGTGAAACAGACAGAGACGTCATGGCCTGGCTTTTTACAGAATGAACACGACCCGTTTGGTTTCTTATTAATTGTTTCTGTCGATTCATCGGTTTTAACAGTTTTTGGTTGTTTAGGGCACGCACGCTGCTTGTGACCCACACTACCGCAGGAAAAACATGTTAATTCGCGATTTTTATTAGGATGCGGACGTTTTCGAGAGTTTCGGTCAAACTGTTTACTTTGGGAATGTTTTACAGAGGTCACAGATGAGTTAGGATTCGGTTTGGTATAAATAGAAAAAAATTCAACAAGATCTTTTGTCGATAAATGAGCGTTAGTTGCAGCGGCACGTACTTGCGCGTCAGTTATACCTCTTATAACAATCGCAACCGTTAAGTCATCGCTTAACCCCCTAACAATATTTAGTCTCAAGATGGAGCGCCTAGCATAATCTGCGTACGTGGAATACTTGTCGGAGTTAGTACTCATGACGTCAAACAAAATATTTGCAACATCGATTCGTCGTGAGCAAAGAGGTTTAAATTCGATCTTAAAGTTAGACCAGGTGCGGTCGTTTGTGACCCAGTCGTTTAGCCAACTACGAGCATCTCCTTTCAAGCAGTTAGCAATTCGGGATAAACACTCGTTGTCGTCCCATCTATTCATATCACGTGCCCTTTCAACCTCTTCACACCAAGAATCAATATCATGTATACTGGGATCAAAGTTTGATATGTAATAGTGGTTGGATCTGACCTTGGTTAACGCACTCAACGCTCCAATGAGGCGATCCGTAGCATCCAGTGACGTCGACGTGCTTGCAAGCGATTCTTCAACGATGCTGGTGTTAGACTCGGGTACTGCTGGTTGTTGCTCTTGAGGCGAAGACGCGATGATCTGCCCAGGTGCCATAACGGCACGTGTTTCTGGATTTGTTGTCGCCGACACGGTATTATTTGCGGGTAGGCTGGTGTTTTCTAGCGCGGTCAGTCGCGCCAGAATAGCTCCAAGGGTTTCTTGGAGTTCAGTTGCATCATTATTTTGATCACGCCTATTCCTACCTCTATTACGAGTGGTAGTTCTTTCGGACATGATTCAAAAGCTTTTCGCACGACACAGAAAAATAGGATAGACAATGGGGCCTATCCCACTTCTGATAGTAGCGGTTGATATCAAATTTATTTAAAAAAAAACGAACGAAATCGAAAATCACTCGTCTTTAATTAATTTATAACAAATACAATCACACTTAGGTAAAATATAGTTCTTGAGTTATATAACAATGCACAATCTTACGAAACGATGTTATCACGACGACTGCAAAAGCAATAAATGAATTTGAATTTGAATTTGACTGCTGGAGACAAAATGAGGGCCGAGTACTGGCGCGCTCGGCTTTTATAGTCACAACCGCACGGTAGTTTAAAAATAACGTTTTGACGCTAATAGTATATTATTGCTAATTAATAAATGTGTACTGCATGCTACAAGTATAAACAAATTGTAAAATATAAATATTTGTACGGCTGAAATGCCGAATATAGTGAAACCCCATAGATCTTAAGAACTTATGTTAGCTACCTATATTCTTGCTAATAAATATCATTCATTAATTCATGGACCAAACTGGTTCTATTCGCATTCACATATGCTAACGTTATGTTACATTTTCCTTCCATTTTAATTAGCTAGCGCAACACTGTCAGCCAATCAAAACGTTCAGCGCTGTAACGCAGCAGAATACCCGCAAATAAGCAAGCACAACGAAGCAGACTATGTATGGGAGCTATAAAGCTATCACGTTCTCGCCTTATCAGAAAAATAGCTTTAAATAGAATGTATAAACATAAAGTCAGTAAACCATAACTCTAAATCTCCGAACAGGGTCCGACCGTATTCAGGACACATTCGACACGTAAATTCTTAAGAAAATATCAAGTCGAAACTTGGACGAACCGCTATTCAAAGCGCCGCGCCGCGGCCGGACCCGTGTAGTGTAACACCGTACCGCACCGTACAGCGTACAGCGCTCCTACACAGGGGGTTGTATATTACAGTGAGGTCGCGACTTTATCTCAGTTTCCGCCCGAGTTGCGTTCACTGGCGATAGAGTGAAAATAGTGGCACAATAAAACAGGGCTCGCCAACTATCGGACCGGGAGAGAGCCCACTCCTTATCGGAAAACGGTTACCGTGATTCATTGCGCCTCTATTTACTTACAGATCTCTTAGTTCGCTGCAACCTGCAACATTTGTGTTACTTTCTAATCAAGTCGAGGGATTAGCGACTTGTTTTATTGCCTTTTAGAGAAATATCGTGTTTGTTGTCGTAGGTGGGATTGTCTGACTCTCTGATGAGGTAAACATCCTATTCAAATATTTGCATGTTATTTGTTTTGGAAAACAAAGGAATCATTGCGATCTTGTTGTGTCAACTCCATATTTATTTGCTTGCAGACCCATCTCCCATTAATTATTTATTCCAATTTCTAATATAAATAAACTGCCATCTTTCATACAATTTGCAAACAAAACCGACGAGGCGGTATGGTAATTTCTAAATGTAAAGTGAGTAATCAATACATCAAGAGCGACAGAAGCCAAATGAAAATGGAAATGGATTCAGGCCAGGAAATGAAAATAGATTTTGAATTGAACGTGCCGAAATCAAACAGTGCTCAATTTCAGCCGCTTGGAGCTTCTCGCAAGCGGCCGGCGGCCGGAGTAGCTAGGAAATACTTGTGAACAAATAAAATGCAACGTAGACCGGTGTAGCCAACTGCGGTTATAAACTCTTTCCTATAGAGCTAAAGTAACTCAAGTGGGAGATAAGACTGGAGTTGAACCCGCCAACAATACACGAGAGCAGGACGAACAGAATACGTAACTGTGCATTATGCACTTTGATACATCGACTACGGCCCCGAGCTCACTGAATGCTTTTAAAATGTTAGCAGCAACAGTCGGGCAGCCGAGGTCGTCCTGGTATGCAAGTACAATCACAACAAGCATGAGACTGACCGTTCGTCCGAACGACCGGTCTGTATTACAAAATGCATTTCTACCGAAAATTCCATCGAGCAATGTCCACATGTAGCCTTAATCGTATCTAATAACACTTTAGCAAACATTAATTGTCATTTCAGGGAACCTCCGGAGAGTTTGGGTTTTAATAAACACCTTATTATGTGGCTAATACTATAGAAAATTTCGTCCGAATTCGGCTTAACGAGAAACAAGTCCAGGTCCCAAGTGTCCCCACAATTGTAGCCGGTTATTGAGTCCGGACTCAATGAGGCGGGCTCATCTAGTTTGTGGACTGGAGTAAACGAACCAACGAAATATTCAATTTCGCGTCCCGAAGCGACGATGCTTTTTACATTTTATTAAAGTACTGTTTAATGCAAAGCACACCCGCCTTCATAACGCGGTGCGGTGATGTCAACTATATGCTTTTGTCTATGAACGTGAAGGGTTCCGGGAGTCGGGGTGTGTTATTCTTGTCATATTGTGTCGGTTCTAAAGCGTTGCATTGTTTTAATATCTACAGTCAGCTTGTAGTTCGTTATTTGAATAATAATGGTTATAATAACGTTTTCGTTCTAGTGCAGTTTTATTAAAATGAAACCGAACTATATAACCCGAAAGTGACCCAAATACTTCGTCAAATGAAATAGGTCCTCACTTTGGTCGCACAACCGATCAGCACTATACAATTTCGCTATAATCCACCACATAAACGGTTTTTGGTCCGTCGATCATTCATAAACGATGGAACAGCATAAAATAATCAATTCAAATTAGATTATTTCGATTTAGGGGAAGCCCGCATATGCGTGTGCTAGACCGCAAACCGCATACCATTTGCAAATAGCTCTCCGATCCTGCCAAACACTTGAATTAAATCATTGAGTACTCGTCAATCATCGATTAGGCTGTATAGTGTATGTTCCTGCGACAGTGGACTAATTTATGTAAAAAAATAAACATTTATCTTGTCTATTACCTACCAAATTGGACTAACGCTTTTCAATGTCTATAACAGGGGAAAAGAATCTGGATTGCTCTCATACCCTCATGACTATTTAAAATACTGTTTTGGATTTAGAGGATAAAGGAGTAGGGGGCTTTCTGACTGGGGAAAAGCTGTGGGTTTACGTGTGTATATGTATTTTGTATTTCATAATATTCCTTATCAATTTATCTTTGATCTGTTTAACACGCTGGACCTCTTATTTTGCCATTCACTGTCCCCGTACCTATCTGAACTCTAAAGCTTAGGTAGACAGCATCCAATTTAAATCTTGACGACACGGTTGGCGCGGTGGTTGAGCGATCGGCTGCTGCGCTGCGTGTCGCGGGTTCGATTCCCGCACGGAACAAATATTTGTATTGCCTACAGATAGTTGTTCCGGGTCTGGCTGTTTGTGTATGTGACTTTGTATGTTTGTAAACGCACCCACGATACAGGAGTAAATCCTAGTGTGGGGCAACGTTTTTTTTAAAGAAAAAAGAAAAAAAAAAAAAATTATTCAGGCCTCTATTCCAGAATGTTGAGTTTGTAACAAAAGAGACCATTTTCGGATGACATTTAGTTTGCATACAAAGTTATCTTCTGTTTCAAATGACATACATACGCGTAGTCACTATAACAGAAACACATAAAGCCCGTTTGCACTTGCGAATTACTAAAAATCTGAGTACATTGTTGTGTAAGGTCTCAGTTGGAATTCCGCGACACCTTTGTTACGCCGTGCAATAAAATATTTCATTACTGTGTGAAACATCCCGCCGCGCTGCGTCGCACCGCGTCGCGTCCTATCGCGCCGCACCGCCGTCGGCGACTGCGGACTTTTTTTTTTAGTGACGAGCTTGCATTCCGATGTGAGTGGGATATTAATATAAAAAGTTCACTAGTTAAGCTCGGAAGTGTATACCACGCTTTAGTGTCGGTTTTAGTGGCATAGAAATCACTGAAGGTAATTTTATTTTATCTTCTGTGAAACTTAATTTAGTAGGAAACGTGCCTAATATTAAAAGCAAAACACAATATATTTACCGAAATAAGGAGTTAAGAACCCACGGGCCAGTTGACCCAAATAACAGTATTTGCTGCAGTTTGAATATACAACAAAATGTTACGCAGAATATGTGAAATGTCCACATGAAAAAAATCTGTGTCGCCCGTCATGCATCAACCCGAAAAATCACGCTCAAAATTCAGAAAGCGCCTCCGTAGCCAAGTGGCCGTAAGTAATCCGTATGAAATAATTAATTCCATACTCACCAACTTATTTTCACTTGCCAACACTACTGAACATACGTCCAAAGCAAAGTTAAACTTAATCTGACCGTCACTAAGGACGTAGAAGCCCTAAATTACAGAAGTGCACACTAAACATCCTGTCAGACCCTATTCATTCATACTTTGCCACTAAAACGCTTACCTACTGAGGCACAAAGGGAATTTCTATACGACTGTACCTTCAGAGGCTTCAGATGTGTGTATAACTGTAGATGTCAGGTATTCTGACAGCTGTGTGCGATTGTACGATCGCTATACAATGGTGGTTGTCTTAGAAGTGTACTTGCGAACTCACAAGTGCTTAATTGTGAGATCGCGTCTTCGCTCGCGTCTCGGATTCACTGCACATTGGAAACTTTTAGTAACGACCCGACGAACATGTGTTGCTCTAAAATAAAATGCTTTTAGTATGGAGCGAAGAGTTTTCGGGTTATGAGTACTTTGCAAGCTAGTGTTAACATGTCAAAATAGTTCTTCTTTGTATTAAGGTTTGTATGCAAGGCTTTGTACTCTGACGTAATAAAATAAAATACCAGTAATGTGGAAGGGTTTTTCTAAGGACAATTAGGCCTTCAACAGGTCATTGATCCATCTTGTGGCCTTCCAACGCTGCGTCTTCCGGTCCGCGGTCGCTACTTCAGAACTTTTCGGCCCCATCGACCATCTGTTCTGCGAGCAATTTGCCCTGCCCACTGCCACTGGTGGACGTCTTTCGGCTGAAATGATGATGATGATGATGAATTAGGCCTTCTCGGACTTGCATTAAAGTCCTTGCTACGTCAATTTTCAAAGATATTTTTAGGAAAGGTACGTCGCTCAAATATTGTTATATGTAACATTTTGAGCACGATAGTACCTACTCGTCATCTTTACTTAACATCTACACTTCTACAGCTTGGGAAAATAACTGATTTGCTCTATATTCTTCATGACATTCTTGCATATAAAATAAAGTTACCTATGTAAAGGCAAGCACTAACGAAGCTTTATGTGTTCTAAAGAATGTTTACTTTTTGTCAATTTCAGATGAAACAACTCGTAGCATGTACTACATACCATGCCATGTACCTACCTACCATCAAGTCGAGCCTATCTATAGACAATAACCAGGCACGGACCCAGAATCCGGGCTAATCGTGTAAAATTCTGAATTAACCAAACGCTGAAATCGAGTCACTAGAACAACGGTTAGTTCTACTCTGCCATTAAGCATTAACGAAACGTTAGTTTTAAATATAATACATGGAATTATTTTGTATACATTTACGAACAATTATATAAATCTATAATATTTATATTTACTCTCATCGGCTGTAATTATCTTGTATACTCCTGCTTCTATGATAATTAGGTACAGGCCGATGAGTGTAAATGCAAGCTGCTAGTGTAGGCTCCTGCCTGCACTAGCAGCTTGGATCTGTCCTTATAGCTGAACTGCTATTTGCCCAGATGCAAGCTACTAGGAAAATGCAGGGAAAAACCTTTTGAAACAGGAATAGATTTTTTCACTTAAAAAGTAACACAGCCCGAATCTTGAATAAGATTTGATCACATAAAAAGTTATTCTTGTAGTGAGTGCCTATTAACCTATAGTAAACCGGCTCAAAACTGCATGAATGAAGCAATTTTCATCCCTTCCCAATTAATAACAAGCCATGTTATTACCACCTCAATCGAACCACCATTAGCCCAAAAAAAGCTTTTTATAAGCAAATTTCGAGGGTATTCAGTAAATAGAAAAGTAAATTAGTGTTGAATTTCTTATCGGCTCATTTCAATAGAGACTGCGGAGCGGAGCGCATCAATCAACCGTGCATGACGGCCGTATATTGAAACACTGAGCCACTGCCGATCATTTTATAGAGTTATCCAGACTTATATTGTGGTGAGGTATCTGCTGTTGAAGTATCTCTGAATTAAAAAGCTGGTATATTGGAAATAATCAATTCCAAAATACCAAGTCCATTTTGAGAGAGAGTGCCTATTTTTTTTAATGGATTGGAAATCATCAAATGACTTCTTCCGCTCTGGGTGGAGCGGAAGGGAGTGTCAGACTCTTGACTGACTAAAAGCCATGTTCCTCCTTATGCCCTTTGCGTTCCAGGGCTGATTCCGCAACCCTGGCTGGATCTGGCCTAACGGGCCCCGTCTACTTTGCTGACATCAACAACTGTCAAATCGTGTTGTCATTCATTCTTAGTTCGGGTTCGGGACTAATCGTAAGTCTGTAGCTGATACGGAGTAGAAAACGCCCGACACTAAGGCCGAAACAACGGACTTCGGGTTTAGAGAGTAGATCCCCTGGTTGTGATCGGACAGCGAGCCACCCAATGCTCGCCGTCCGCAGGCCTGCGCATACGGTGGCCGAGAATCGCCCTGCGACTCAAGTGGAGTTTTAGCCAAAGCTTTCGGAATGTTCAAGGCAGCGCCCATAAGGTACTTTGTTCCTTACTCGTGGCATCAACAGAAATACATAGGTACCTATAATAAGAAATGCAATAAATACTAAGCATAATATGGTAATTCACAGCATGATATGATTTATGATTACATACGATTTAAAAATGATTAGAATCAATCGGCCATTTCAAATAATCACAAAATACCTTATTATTTAGAGAAAAAAAGTTGGACGAAAGATGTTTTTGCAGTCGTCTGTAATTTACAAACTAAGTATCCCGCAAACATTGTCTGTAACATTAATGACTCAGAACCCAGAACCTTTTTTTTTTTCAAAACGACAACCACAATACACTTACAACTTTCCTTTGAATAGATTGTAAAAGTTCACAATTTTATAACGCCATACCTAGCTACGAGTAGGTATAAGGCATTATAGCTAATTTAATAACAGCACAGTCGCCCCTCTAAAATGGGGAGCCGAGTGGATGACAACGATGTGACGGAGATAGGACACGCTGCTGAATTCCGTCTTAGCTGTGTAGCAGACTAGCTGTGTTTCTGGCTCTGCCTGTCTGTTAATTGTATTAAGAGAGGTTACCGTAGCTGATGTTAGGCGGAACAAAAAATTTAAATAAATAATAATAAGTTTCTTTGCCATCGGTACGGTAAGGAAGTTTTTTGATGCGTAGACCAGTAGTAAAAAATATCGGACAAATGCGAATACTGAGGGTTCCGTACAAACTCGTATGTAGATATAGTTCGTCTATTACGGGAATCATATTTCGATTTTTTCCGAGTATATATTACGTACTGAAGTTTTTTAAACAGTAACTATGAAAACACTCTCATTACTCTGATGAAACGATATTCGATAGGTTACATGTGTGATTGAAAATTAACTTTGTATTTGAAAAAATATTCTCCATCGATGTACGTCACGGTAATTTGTTCAACTGCAAATACAAGTTTGTAATCGGAAAAATTGATTTTTCTTATGTGAAATAATGAATGAATGTGTGTGTTACAAATTATACATTTTCGGACTTTTTCCATTACTTGTGCTGTAATGGAAGTAGCAGAGAAGTACCCCATAGGTCTTCGGAGGCACGGAACCCTAAAAAAATTTTAACTACAGATCATACAAATTGCCTTAAGAAGAATGGTAGTGGCTTACAGTTGCTTTGAAGTTCGAAAAAAAATAGTTGTTGAAGCTATTAGAAGCATTAGCAAAAAAAACTTGTATTCTTAAACTGTGTTCATGAATTTCGAATGAATTTTTTTACATTCGAGTAGGAACAATCTGCCACTTTTTTCGAGCTTCATTTCCGTCATTCTAATACTCGAAACCGGCGTGCGTGTATGATTAGAGTGCCAATTCTACTAATTTTTAGGGTTCCGTATCCAAAAGGTAAAAACGGGACCCTATTACTAAGACCCCGCTGTGCGTCTGTCTATCTGTCATCAGACTGTATCTCATGAATCGTGATAGCTAGACAGTTGAAATTTTCACAAATGATGTATTTCTGTTGCTGCTTAGACAACAAATACTAAAAACAGAATAAATTAAATATTTAAGTGGGGCCTCCCATACAACAAACGTGATTTTTTTACCGTTTTTTACAGATAATGGTACGAAACCCTTCGTGCGCGAGTCCGACTCGCAGTTGGCCGGTTTTTTAACAACGTTCGTATTCGCATGTCAAATGATATATGATATTTATATAGGTTGTAAATATCACTTTAACACGTCAATCTTTTTGGTCGTTTTAAATTAGATGAGGCCGGTGTTTCCTAACTACCCTGAGAAGAAACACCGAAATAAACTCAGAGGTCAAGTCTCTTTTGAAGTCCATACAAATTGTACTGGTCAAATCGTACGAGAACCATGTAGGTTGATGTCTGAGGTGGTCTTTTGAGGAAAGTAGGTACCACACAGGTTTGAATGGACCTGTCCAGACAGAACCCCTAACATAACTATCTACATGATGGATGTCAGTCGCAATCTGTCAAAAATGTATCAAAATGGAGGATTTTGTGACAGATTGTGACTAAGATGCGAATGCGATCGTTAATTAAAAATTATTATAATTGCCCCTCTGAAGTATGAACGAAAACAAAGCAAAAGGAATTTGTAAGGATTGTTCTGCCTACATTTATGGCGAAAAGGCGAGAGTTTATGTATGTATTCATGCCTAGCTATCGTTCTAGCAAGTACCAGCGAAATCGTCGATGATGGCACTTTGTTTACTAGTTCATTTTTTTTTGCAATAGTCTACATATTATAACACTAGTCAGCAACCAACATCAACCATTCTTAAATAGGTACGAACCTACAAAAAAAAATCAGGTAGCTATAACAACATAGTAACACCAAAAAATGGATAAATAAACATCCAATAACGCTGTCCAACTCTAGAGGGTCATTTCCTCCGTCATAAAACAAGAAAATAGCAACGATGATCTGCATCTACATAATTAAGTAGAACGAGAGACACAAGTAGGAAATTCGCCTCACAGAGTTGGAGCGAAGCGAAGCAGAGATATAAATTATGCACGTGCAGAAATCGAGGATGACGTTGCGCGATTTGAGAAACTTGAAAACTCGAAACCTGTTGAAGACTTGCTAACTACGGATAACAGTTTAAACATTAATCGGCTGCTACATTGTAGTTTTGTAAAAGGAAGTTTGAAAGAAGAGTTGCCTGGCTGTTTATGCGTTCTTACCTGGCTGATCAGGATCACGCTAATAGAGCTATGTCCTACTATCCTACTTAATATTATAATAAATGCGAAAGTTTGTGAGCATGGATGGATGTATCTTGATGAAATTTGGCACTGAGGTTGATTATAGTCTGGATAAAAAAGGATACTTTTTATCCCGAGAGTATGTTCCCTTGGGATATTTATCGACATTCACGCGGGCGGCAGCTAGTTGTATATATTTTAAATTTAGACATGTGTGTTCTTTTGAAATAAATCTAAATCATAATTGTTGGTTATCCGAAAATAAATAAAAGTATGATAACACAAGGAAATCTATATTATACAGATTTCCTCGTGTTGTCATAATTTTATTTACTCTCTTACCTACTTTTTTTTTTTTTTTTTTTTTTTTTTTTTTTTTTTTTATAGGATGGGAAATCATCAAATGACCCCTCCCGCTCTGGGTGGAGCGGCAGGGAGTGTCAGACTTTTACTGACTAAAACCCACCCTTAGTCCTCCTAGTGCCTTTCTTCCCAGGGCCGCGGTAACTCTTTCGAACAATTCCGCAACCTACCTACTTCATTTGAAAAACTTTGCAAGATTACCTTAAAAAGAAGTTGAATTGGGACAATCGTTGCCGATATGAAAATGCTAAACGTACAGTTTTGTTTTATCAAAACTAATATTATTTTTGTACAAACATACACATTGACTACCTCCAGTTTTGCCATTCGAAGACTCAAATATTTTCTAACAATGTCCAAGGTCCGAGCAAAGTCATCTCCCTGGACAAATAGTGAAAAGAAACTCAAAGAAATAGAGAAACTAGATAGAACATTGAATTCACTGAGTGGGTAAATGAAATACAGCTTTGGATTTATTAATTCACAATCTTTATTTCGTCATTCTAGTCAATTTTCGCAGGAATTATTATTGGGCTAAATTCAATTCAAATTTAGTTAAAGTTTGAAGAAGAGTAAGAGTGGAAGAAGGGGTATTAAAACACGAATGAGGGTTTATCACACGAGGCGAAGCCGAATGTGATTACAGTATCACATGAGTGTTATAATATCTAATTCTGTACAGTTGCATAGGGGGATCCCTTCTTTTCGCATAATGTTCTTTGTCCTAATATACTTCGGCATAACGATTTTGGCACAATTTGTTTTGGCATAATAATACTTCGGCATAATTTTTTTAAGCATACATTTTATGTTGGCATAATCATCTTAAAGACTAATTTGTTTTGGCATAAATTTGATTCGCATAACGTTAGTAGGCCTAATTACTATTAGCATAACGTTAGTAGGCCTAATGACTTTAATATCGACTGAATTTAATATGCAGTGCAACAAAAGTTAGTGACAGAACCGAATTGCTGCAAAACCGACTCCACGTAGTCTTGTTTGTCCTAACCCCTAGAGTGTAATTTAAAATCGCGTAGGCGCATAGGGGCGAGGCGGATGCGAGCGAGCCGCGGCGGTGAGCGAAAGCCGTCTGCGACGATTAGCACGCGTGGGGGCGCCGGAGCCGTGACAGAAACCCTACCTGCTGCATGTTGCATGTTCGCTTGAATGCTGCATGCTTGCTTGTTTGCTGCATGCTTGCTTGCATGCTTGCTTGCATGCTTGCTTGCATGCTGTATGCTTGCTTGCATGCTGTATGCTTGCTTGCTTCATGCTTCCAACAGCGAAAAAAAAAACCCACAAAATTGTTTAATACGTTATATTATATTAATATGTTACCTATATATTACCTGATTCAGGAGATATGGCTTTTTTCCAATCGTCGAAATAAATTGTTATACCTATAAAAATATGTTTTAATATCATTATGCGTAAATAAATTTGTGCTTTAGGATATTATGCTTAAAAAAGTTATGCTTTAGAATATTATGCTTAATCATTATTATGGTTAGAGAAATTATGCTTAAAAAATTATGCGTAAGCTGTTATGCGTAATAACATTATGCGAAAATATAATTATGCCAAACAAAATTATGCTAAGTTATATTAGATCTTAAAATTTTATGCAAATGGATAGGGAACCTTGCATAGGTAAAAGACTTCATCTACACCCATGATAACTAAGAATCCTCTTCATAGGGTTCTTTTCTAATTCATGAAATCTTAGTGCTACGCCTTTTCATATTGTTTTCTCGACTTTCCGATAATAATTGGTCAGAAAAGTCTTTTGCTGCATTAGAAATATATCTGGTGGTGTGTTATATCAAAGTTTGTATTACTCATTTTTGTAAAAAACAAAGTAATTATTTTTTGCAATACTAATATCGAAAAAAAATGGCGGGATATGACGTGAATTCGAAAATTCCTATATTTAATTACCGCGCTGTGGTATTGAAATACGCGTGCATAACCATATACTTTTTTGAAATTCATAAAGATGAAGAAAGAATTGAGTAGTGAGAATGTAGCTGTTTGGTGAGTATTTAAGTAATTTCCTTTGCTTTTTCGACCACATATTAAAAAAGCGAAGGAGTTGCTTAATGAAATTTAGTACAACGTTATAACACTCGTTTGGATGTTATTATGGTTACTATGACACTGGTTGTTTTAATGTTTGCAAAAAGCTAACTGTTTCAGACACTTTTATAGAGTATATAAAGCATGGAAGTAGATAAAAATCATCATAAATTGCTTTATCTACACTCACAACGTAATGTTCCAAATATGAGTTCAAAAACGAATGCATAAACACATACTTTTTTTTCGTGGATAGGTAAAATTAAAAAAAAAACCATTACAGTTCAACATTTTCCTTCGATTTTTAAACAACTGCATCATAAAATAACTTTTTAATTTTTATAGCACACTTTTTCTTTTTAATTTTTGGCGCGGGCTCATTGACTTAAGTCAATGAGCCAGCTTTTATCTTTGTCTATGTTTGAGCGCGCTGCGCAGTCATTCGAATACGCAATGAGAATATCCGCCATATTGGAATAAAATATTTTTCCACTTATTTTATTTCAACTGTATGAGTGAAGATAAAATAGTGTATGCAACGGCATATAATTAGGTATTAAAACACTCGTGTGATGCTATTATCACACTCGGCTACGCCTCGTGTGATAAACCCACACTCGTGTTTTAATAACCCTTTTTATATGGTCGTTGCATAAACTACTATTAAAACATTTTGCAGAGACTTTAATTTAAAACATAACATTAATGAAACATCAAAGTTTAAAAAGTGTAACTACGAAAATATTTCACAAATGGGTCGGGCGCCCCTTCTGGCTAGTCTGTATGTCCCTGAAGACTCTATTGGCTATCTGGACATCTGTTGGCATTCTACAGTGTTTACATTTCATTTCTCGGAGCAACAAACGCCGGTAAGAAGAGGGATGCGCGCGCAGAGATCGCAATCGCGATAGCTTTGAGCAGTCGTTATCGTGATCTACACTGCGAGCACTTTCCTATGGAATAGTTGCTTCAAGACCTGCGTATTCTTCGACTGTACTTTTAGAATTTTATATTATAAACACGGTGTGCTGGTCAACGACCCTAAAAATAGCTCATTTCATAAAACAAGTGCGCATAGTAAACATCGTGGAAGCTATAAGTAGGTGTTCCTTTAAAAGCTATTGTGATGGAGTAAAGCTGATTCTATTGGGCGGTCTGACCACATCATCGTCTTGCTTCAACATGTTTGAATCTTCAGATAATATTTCCTCGTAGAAGACCAATTCAGAGGATTTGGTTGGAGAGTTGTTGCGGTCTGAATCTTGTCTTAACGATCTATCTTTTGAAACAAATGGATCTGCTTGTTTAACACTTGGAGTCCGTTCACATTGACAATCAGGTTTAATGAGAAGGCCATTGCTTTTAAAAGATTTTGTACGAGGCTCCAAAATGCATTCTTCTTGAGTACATTCAGGCAGACTATTACGCACTTTATCATTATCATGTATCAAAGGTATGTCTGCCAAAGTATCTTTTAAGTATTTGTCCAACAGTTTATCTTCTTCTTGGTTATTTTCAAAATTTCTGCGAAAACCATCGTCGTTAATAAAGTCGTTTTCAAAGTTAGTATCCTCAACTCTGTTAGTTAATTCTTTGTGTTGATCATCAGGCTGTTGGATGAATGCACTGTTGAAACCGTAATTTTTCCGTATTTCATTTTGACGTATTTCATTTTGACGTATAACTCCGTCCTGTACTGCCACGTATTGATTTTTCAAATTATACTTTTTAATATAATTTTCTCTGTAAGGTATATTCGACGGAGAAAGTGGAGGCAAATCGTGAACATTTTCATGGATTGCTTTTCGGTTCACAGGTCTTAATAAAGGTGATTTTAAAAGTTCAAAATAATCGCGACGCTCATCCACTCTTTGTGATGCTGGCACCTGCATCTTTACTTTTGTATTATCTTTTCTTATAGACTCACCGTTAAATTTACATCTAAACATATCAGGGGCGGCAAAATATGATGATATTTCTGCCTGGTCTTTGTTGTCCCCTAAATTGAATCCTTGGAATTTAGAATTAAAATTAGGTGCAGAATCGAAAGGACTTGGACAAGGGGTTTGAACCGCCGGCGCCGGTAGAGTGGCGGGGCTAGTCGCGAGAACGTACGCTAATTCAGGCTGAGCTAACATCTTAATAAGTTTGCTCCGAATAGGCTTCTTGTTATATTTCTGGTTAATATAGACAAAAGCTCTTTCACTTTGGTTACTTTTTTTCTCTGTGGCATGCTCATATAAATCTTTTTCATCTATATTACTTCTATTTTTAGGCAGCACTACGTTTTTGGGGAGTAATATCGTTGAATTTATTTTCACTTCTCTCATGTCAGTATTCGCAATCATTTGAGTAACTGTCTGCTGGAAACAAGAAAAAATGCATTTGAAAAAAAAATCACAAATTTAAAGTTAACTTTACTAAAATGTATGTATGTACTTAATACATTTTAGTAAAGTTAATTTTCAGTTTATTTTAAGTTGCAATGTGCAAAATTTCAAATTGTTTTAAGCAAGAACTAAATGAAAACTTAAATCAAGTAAAAGAAACCCAATCATAGGAATAAAATTAAATTAGACACAACTTAACAAAACTACTTGCACTTTACCTGTATAACAAATTATTTAGGTTAAATAATATTTTACAACATAACCACGTTACCATTTTGTTACTCACCTCTGGAACACTCGAGGGTACAATAATTCCGGAAACAAGTCCAATACATAAGGAAACTAAAACAACAAATGCATTTCTCATTTTCCACGCCCGTGATGTAATACAACAAAATAAAAACAAGATTGTGCGGGACTGGACGGGAGTATATAAAATAATATCTATTTTTCAGTAACGTAAATGCGACCGTTCGCAGCTGTCGAGACTGTTGGTGTAGCAGAATGTTGACAACTGCAATGTCAAAGTTTGTAAACAATGAAACAGATCAGTGGATAAAGATTTAAACATACATTGTAAACAAATTAGTCAAATAGTTGACATTTATTTTTTTATTTTGTTTTCCTGGTATGTAGATATTATTAGTGAGACTCATTGTTAATGATTTATCTTTTCATTTATCAAACACTACGCACACAGTCAAATGTACAGAGGTGGACTTAATGCCTTGGGCATTCATTACCAGTCAACCTTTAGGTGATACAGAGATTGCCTCTCAAGAAAGATAAATATAATGTGCTGGTTTCAACTGTGCCGATAGGTACTGTAATACATGCAACCTTGTGGAATGCTGGCATAAAATAGTTCGGTGGTACGTTAAAAGCGGTTACGCACTACATTCGATCCGAATCCGTGAAAATACGGATCTAGAGTCTAAAAAAATCGGACCGAATTCGGATATTGCGTAAGCGCTAATCCAATATCTGATCCAAATCCAAGGTATTCAGGGGCCATCTTTGGATATGTTCGATTTGAATCCGAGGTAATGTATGTGAATACATCAGTTTTTATTCCTTCTGTGTGATAGTAAATCGGCACCTCTTTTTTAAAAGTAGGTAGGTACAGATTTGAGTACTTAACTCAAATCTGTTTTAAAAAAACTTTAAAAGTGATGGGGCGGCTCCGCATTAGTACCGTGAAGCTCCGTAAACAGGCGTGAACGTGAATGTGGATGGTTTTCGTGGGGTTCACGCGCGTTCACGCTTGTTCCCCGATCAGAGTCGGTATTTTGTCCCGCGACAAAGGGTTCGCGCCCCCTTCGCGCGGCGTTCACGCGTACACATCCACATTCACGGCCCCGCGTGACTGTTTACTCCGGACTACAAAGACGTACGACGTGTGGAGTCGCTGCGCGCGCGCTAAAATGAAGTCGCGCGTGAACGTTTGGAATAACGAAACTGAAATGCTCTTTTTAGAGCATTACTATTCTGAAAATGGACGTCTAAAAGGTTGTTGCCACAGCAAGCAAAGTTATTGCAGCAGCAGCTTCTACGTCCATTTCGCGGCGGGTTTCACGAACGATGTGAGCATCCCGTGAATGTGGAGGGCAGAACTTGTGCCGTGAATTCATGGCGTGAATTCACGGCACTAATGTGAAGCCGCCATGACACTTAAACACATAACTACAATTACTGTTGGTTACGAAACCAAAATAGAATAAGTGTTGGTCTCGCAGCAGTATCGAGAAACGTTCATGGCCCTGATGATTTTATATTAAAATATTAATAATATTTAAATATTTTATATAAGTTGTGTCGTTGGTCATGAATTCGCATGAATGATTTTTTCTAAAGAAGTTATTTCAGGATAGCCTAAAACAAAGAAGAAATCAAAGAATCTATGATTAAAAAATCATTTTTGCAGATACATACATACAGATGAAATTTAATTAATGACATTATATTCACTACACATGACGTGCCTTATGAACAAAAGTCGCTTGACTGCAACTATTAACGCAGCAAGACCCTTTACAAAGTTACCGCTTCCACAGCTTAACGATCAATTAAACAACATTGTTTGGTGAATACTCGTATAATAAAAAATATTTCATGTTGAAACTTATTTAATCATAATTTTATATGACTTCATAATTGCGTAAGATGTTCAATATTTACGATGCTTTTGTACAAAACAGTTTATATACTGATTTAGTTCTGTCCGAAAATGGCGACAATTTCGTCGAGGAATACTTCGACTTCGATACCGTTCGCTGCGAGGACCTTGACTTCCGCTTGGAAGACGTCGCTGGCCCAGAGAGCACCGAAGGTGGCGTCCCACTCGTCACTCTGCAGGTTCTGGATGGCTTGACTGAATTCTGCGTCCTCAGACATCTTCTGGTCGAAGAGGGCCTTCAGCTTGTCCTTGGGGAATTCCGCGATGGAGTCCTTGATGAAGGAAGAGAGGTCTTTGCCGCTGAGAGTGTGACGGGTGACCCTCTGTCTTTCAGCGTTTTCTGAAGAAATATAATCAGATGCTTAGTAAAATCTAAAACAACACAACTCTACTATAAAACTCCTTTGAATATTTTTCGCTATTCGTCATAGCTTAGGATTTACCCATCCACGCCTACTACAAAAATTCCCCCTATTTACCATTGTGGTACAATAAAGTAAGAAATGTCTTTGCCATAATGATGTAAGTGAATCAACTTACCAATCATGACGTTGAGCCAGTCAATGAAGTAGTGGATGTCGATGTTATCATTTTCTAAGAATTCGACCACCTGTAAACAAGAAAACAAAATGTTTGTTAAAAGCGGTTTAAACAAAATAAAACGAATGGAAAATGTGCAGTCAAACATTGTCACTAGCTCCTATACAAAATGTAAATTAATATTGAAAAAACATTATATTAAAGGTGGCATCACATTGGTATTAGTTATTAACCTATTAGATATATATATTTTAAGTAACATAACATGTGATCGAGTTTGCTTCCTCCACTATGTCACATAAACCTTTAAAGGTTTAAGACTAGTGGTATATGTCTTCATTATTATGTAGTGTAAATTATGTTGGAAAAATAAACGAAAAATTAAAAAAAGAAAACAAAAGGCATTTCGAGAGAGTTCAACTAAGATCTAAGACTCTTATATATCGCATCGCCAAAACCTGTTGTTGCATTTTGAAGATAAGCATTATAAACCCGTTGGCGTGTCAAGCATGAAGCAATCCTAAACATATAACGAATAATACTCACAGCTACGAATTCAGGCAACGATTCCATCTCGTACACGAGGTCCTTGAAGTTGTTGGTCCTCATGTACTCCAGAGCTTGCCAGAACTCGTCGAATTCGACGTAGTGTTCCATCAGGTGCTCGATGTCGTGGCCAGCTTCCTGGTCGATGACGTCAAGGAAATCCTCGACATGCTCGTGGAACAGCTTCCTGGGCTGAGGAGCCGAGAAGGCGAGCCCCACCAGAGCGAGGACAACTAATGCTTGCTTCATCATTCTGGTATCGTTTCCTGAATTCAGTGGTGTTGATCGATAGGCGGCAAGACCTTTTATAGTTAATGATAAGATATATTCCAATGTTCTTTAAGATGTCATGTGAGATAATATTTTATGAGATAATTTGAAGTACTTGAGATATAGTTTTTCTGTGTTACTACTAGTTTCTTAGTGTGACGAAGATTGTGATATTGACAATTTAAACATTCGCAAATTGTTTCGCAGCATACATAGGTATGCATCACCAAATTACAAACATTATGGTACTGCCGACGAGAACTCGTCCGTTTAAAACTCCTATTCAATCCAACGGTATTCTTATGTTGGTTTCTTTTGCAGAGTTTCAATCAGAGTCTGCTTGCAAGGATACGCTGCTATACTATACTGCGCCTCACACCTTCGATTAAGTTAACGATTTGCATCGAGCAAAGACTCCATTGAGGCAAATAGTTTGTCAAATGTTCCCCGCATTTGACAAACTATTTGCGAAGATATGTGACAAACAAAATAATATTAATTTAAAGCTACATTCCTCGTCACGTCTTTTGTTTTTAAAGACCTTCGACCAAAGAAACAGAGAAACAAGGTCAAGATCTATTTTAATGTCCAGAGTCCCGAAAATTTCCTTAATCTATAAGGTCAAGTCATAATGAGGACCTTGCATGTCTGAGATGGTCACTTGAGAAAAGAACCAAACAGACACAAAATGGACCTGTGCTAGTAAATTGGTACACACGAGTGTAGTCACCGTATAGCTTCACTCAAACAAGTAAACTCAAATGGATGCAGAATGCGGAATACCGGCTAGCTAGCACTAGTTGCGCAACTTAGATCTCTATTAGCCACAAAGCTTGGTAGCCAAAATTGGTAGATTGCTAAAAATAGTCCGCTACTAAAAAGATCAGAAGCTCCTTTAACTCAATGCAAATAAACATACAACCATTTATAAGTAACAGGGTTTCAAAGTTTCACGGTCAGTTAAACATCTTAGTTTGGTAAAAAACACAATTATTTATTTCATGATGATACATTTATAAATACTCGTTACAACATGAGTATGTTTTAGCTTGTAAAAGCGATTGCAAATACACGCGACACACGATTGGCGCAGTGGTTGAGCGATCGACTGCTGTGCTGCGTATCACGGGTTCGATTCTCGCACGGAACAAATATTTGTATGGCCTACAGATAGTTGTTCCGGGTCTGGCTGTTTGTGTATGTGAGTTTATATGTTTGTGAACACACCCACGATACAGGAGAAATTCCTAGTGTGCGGCAACGCTTTTTTTTTTAAAAAAAATAATAATAATAATAATAATTTACGATTGCTTTTATAAACAAAATAGATTCACTATTCAGAAGTTTAGTTCTGACCAAAGATAGCAACGATCTGCTCGAGGAAGACACCAATTTCAATTCCGTTGTCGGCTAGGATCTGGACCTCAGCTTTGAAGACTTCGCTTTCCCAGAGAGCACCAAAGACAGCATCCCACTCTTCGCTATTCAGGTTCTCAACGGCAGTCTTGAACTCTTCGTCTTCCGCTAGCTTCTGGTCGAATAGGGCCTGCAGCTTCTCCTTCGGGAAGGTGGCGATACAGTCCCTGACGAAAGAGGCGACATCTTTGCCGCTGGTAGAATGACGCTCAATCCTCTTCCTGTCGATGTTTTCTGTAAATGCGATCAATTATTTTATAAAGCATCTATTCAAAAGAATACATACAACAAGAAGGCTCTGTAAAGAAAGAAACCATGCGCAGCCATGACGAGTAGCTGACAGAGCTAAAGGCATCTTTCGTCGAATACGACGCGACGTTAGTTATCTCGAAATACAGCCGATCTATTTTGTCAACATCTCACCGTGGAAACTTGGGTGGAGTGTGCAAACTGAAAGCTGCGAGTGAACTGGCACTCCATCACGTTTGTATGGATTGATAACTCACTTCATGTTCACCTCACCACGGCGAAATGTTTACAGAATTGAACTACTGTCCATCATGATCATGATGGTCATCTGACCTTGTAAATTTAGGTGGCGTGAGCTTGAAGAGAACTGTCATTCCATCTTGATTGTATAGATTGAGAGTTCACTGCATATCCACTTCACCTAAGCTTACACGATGTGAGGCTTACAGAGTCGTTATAGTATATGTTTAAAAATAACTTACCGATCAGGTTGTTGAACCAGTCGATGAAGTAGTGGATGTCAATGTTGTCATTTTCCAAGAATTCGATCACCTGTTAATAAAATTAAAGTTATTTTTTGTTTAAAGAACCATGACAAAAATAGTAACTTATAACAGAACAATTTAAAATTCATAACCCTCCTTTTTGCTTCGCCATAATCGGGTAAAAAATATTTCAGACATAATATCTACGAGCGGGTCAAAAAAAAAATTAAGTAGCTGTCAATAAATTGGAAGCGAATTTGGCGTCCTACGGAGCATCTTTATTGCAAACCTGCGAAGATCTCTACGAGCAATGACCGTCAGAGCGATAGTAGGATACCATAGGTTCTAGCAGCGGCGGCGAACCTTCTGTCTGAATCACTACCATGGGAACTTGACGCTAAAATCCTCGCGTCACTATGTCGGTGGCGCCGCCGTCGTGACGTGCTGAAGTGGGTTGAGGACCTGATGCCTCAACATATTGAGGTTTACAGGACTCAGGCTCAGCCAGATAATATAAGGTTGGGTTCCGCTGGGCTGACATCCTGATGCGCTTCTCTAGAGAAACAGCGGCAGTACGCGGCCGTTTAGGGTCAAAAAAAACTTTTTTACAAAAGAATACAACCGACTTTGAAACAAAAAACACTACAAAGTATAAAATAACTATAATTTCGTAAGTCGGTGTTTTTGGTTGTTTCTTCGTTTTTTGACACCGACTTCCGAAATTATAGCTATCATTTATTGAAGAGTTCCGTTACCTATCTCCGAAGTTCTTCATCAGATCTTTACCAAATTGAAATGAGACCAGTCTGGGAAGATACTCTTCCAAACAAAAAAGAATCATCAAAATCCGTTGATAATTGGCAAAATATCGCTGAACAAACATACAAAAAAAAACATTCAATTGAGACCCTCTCTTTTTTGGAAGTCGGTTAAAAACCCACCGGGATCCACGCGAATTCATGCGGGTCGACACACGATAGGGCACAGCGTGACGAAATACACAAGCAGGCCAAAGGTAGCTACAGAACTCCTTGTAATTTTAGTCAGTATATATCCCTGCGCTGCGGGGCGAAGGACATCAATGCGGATTTCAACACATTAAAAAAAAATAAAAAATGATGACGATGGATAGACAAATAGTGCACATGAGAATGATCAACTTAAAACCAAATTGAGAGGACCGAAAATACAACTGGTTATGCAATTGCCAAAAAAAACAGAGATAACGATAACCAATAGTTGTTACATAATCCCACTTCTCACTCACTTAGCAAACTTTTGGCCTTCCTACCACCCGATAAAATAGACATAACTGGTACTCACAGCTACAAATTCAGGCAACGATTCCATTTCATATACAAGATCCTTGAAGTTGTTGGTTCTCAAGTACTCCAGAGCTTGCCAGAACTCGTCGTATTCGACGTAGTGTTCCATCAGATGCTCCACCTCATGACCAGATTCCTCCATGATGATATCAAGGAACTCCTCGACGTGCTCGTGGAACAGCTTCCTGGGCTGAGGAGCCGAGAAGGCGAGCCCCACCAGAGCGAGAACAACTAGTGCTTGCTTCATCATTCTGGTATCGTTTCCTGAAATCTGTGGTACTGACCAAACGGTAACCAGGCTTTATATAGACTGTGATAAGATAAAAATTGCCTAGATTTTTGTCATGTGAGATAGTGCATTTATCTGAAGTGATTTTTATTATTCATCTACAATTTGCATCGGGACACGACCCGGCTATGTGTGAATCAACTATTAACTGCCATTCTGGAGATATATAAATCCTAGGCTCAAAACTGAGCGCACAAAAGAATATTCATCGGTGACAAGGGATTAATAAAACTTCTCCTTTGCCGCTGACTTCGTACTTTTCTGTTCTTCGGCAGAAGACCTGGGTAGCATGTTCACAGATTTGAATAATGCAAGCCTCGAGATGCGAGCCTGGACTTGAAATGAACATGTCATGACCAACTGCACTAAAAGGGAACTGTACAATCATTGAGAGTGCGAAGATTGCCTAAGTCCAGGATTATATCTCTCTCCTTCTTCTTCGTCGTTCCCTCACTGCTGAGGATCGCGACCACATACGACGCGTCTCCAAGTCATGCGGTCTTCTGCAATGTGGACCGCTCTGTACATGCTGCCTCCAGCAGCCTTCTTTATGGCGTCGGACCATCTTGCCGGTGTTCTACCTTGAGCGCGTCTTCCTTCGACCCGGCCCAATATTATGAGCCTTTCCAGATTATGCTTGGATGAACGCATAATATGTCCGAAAAGGCTGAGGGTACGCTCCTGGCATATACCAGAAAGCCGTTTGGTGATTTTGAGTTCTGCCAGTATGGACTCATTCGTTCTCATGGCGGTCCATGGTACACGAAGAAGTCTTCGCCAAACCCACATTTCAAAAGCGTCGATCTTTCTGCTTTCGCGACTTTTTATGCACCATGTCTCTGCTCCATACCAAAAAATAGAGAATACCAGAGCATGGACCAATCGTATTTTGGTGTTCCTTCGGATGCTACGGTTTTTCCAAATTTTCCCAGATTGGTCATTGCACCTTTGGCCATACCAGTCCGACGGCGGATTTCTTCAAGGCAGCTGCCCTCACTCGTGATCAAGGATCCAAGATACACGAACTCATCGACTTTCTCATACCCGTCAAGAGAATTGGAGCTCGGGAGAACTTGAGCACGGTCTACCACCATTACTTTGGTCTTGCCATGGTTGACCTTTAGCCCGAGCTTAGCGCTCTCCACCTCTATACGATTCAGTAGATCCGCCATCTCTTCTTCACTCGACGCAAGTATAGTGGTATCGTCCGCATACCTCAGGTTAGTGAGTCTTTCACCACCAATACAGATTCCGCCGCACCAACCATCAAGGGCTCTCCTCATAATGTACTCCCCGTAGAGGTTGAATAGCTTTGGCGACAGAATACAACCTTGACGCACCCCACGTTCCGTATGAAAAACTTGTGAATTCATGTTTTCCAGTTTCACAAAGCAGGCGGCATCAAGATACAGATTCTGGATCAGAAAAGTTAGATGCGGAGGAACGCCCATTTCAATGAGTACGTCAAACATTGTCTGCCATTGTACGCAGTCAAAAGCCTTAGCATAATCTATGAAGCACAAGACCAGTGGTTTGTTAAATTCACGACACTTCTCGATGAAATTGCGAACATTCAAAATTTGCTCTCGAGTTCCCTTGCCGGCAACAAAGCCAGCTTGTTCACTCGGTATCTGGTGGTCTACATACGCAGATAGTCTCGTGTTAATTATGCGCAAGAGTACTTTACTGGTGTAGAACCTTTCTTGTGCAGAGGAACAACTGCGGATCGTGTCCAGTCCACTGGACACTGGCCTGTTTTCCAGATTTTGGTGCATATCTGGTGCAAAATCTTTATCCCGTCAGAGCCAAGGTTTTGTATCATCGCAGCAGAAACGCCGTCAGGACCCAGAGCTTTATGCTTTAGGGTTTTTAAAGCACTCTGTACTTCAGACAGTAGTACACCTGGCTCTTCCAAGTGGTCATCCCATCTCCTCTCAGTGCCTGATCCCTGTTCATCCCGATATAGATTTATTTATTTATTTATTAAAACTTTATGCACAAGTTAAAAAACACTGTACAAAGGCGGACTTAATGCCATTGTAGCAGTAGTCTCTCCATCTATCCAAAACAGTTTCCATTTCTGTTAAGGTACCTCTACTGTTTTCCACTATCCACGATTTCGGTTTGAGGGCACCTGTCAGTTGTCTAACCTTCATAAACAGATCTTTTGTTTGCACTTTAACTGCATGGTCCTCAATTTCTTCGCAAATGCTGTTGATATATACATCCTTGTCTTTCCGAGTTGATTTTTGTACTTCAGCATCCAGCTGATTGTATCTGCTTCTTTGACCATCAGAACTGAGACCCTCTGCTTTCAGCTGTTTCCTCTCCTCAATCAACTTCCAAGACTCCTTGCTAATTCACTCTTCCTTCTTTCGTAGACTTAAATGCGCCATGACTTACTTTGGCCGTATCTAGAATAATCCTCTTGAGGTTATTCCAGTCAGCTTCACTTGAGTCAAATGGATCTTGTTCTAGTGACTTGATGTTGCCAATCGTTTTCTGGAAGTGGTCTAGAGCTTGTACGTTCAAAGGTACTTTAGCCTGAGGATTCCGCCGTGGGGTTTTTAAGCGCAGTCTGAAGTCGGCCACCAAAAGCTGGTGGTCGCTGCCGCAATCGGCACCAGGAAGTGTCTTAACACAGGTGATTGATGAGCGCCATCTTGACTTAATTGTGATGTAGTCAATATATAGTTGGAGATGTCCACGTATATAGCCTCCTCGGATGCTGTTGGAACCATGTGTTCATGACAACCAGCTGATTTTCCGCGCAATATTGCATTGAAATTTTTCGCCTCTGTCATTTCTTCTACCAAGGCCAAAGGAACCGGTGACTGTGCCTCGTAAAGGATCACCCTTGGTGCATCCCACTTTCGCATTTAGGTCTCCCTGCATGATCACAATTTCCCCAGAAGGTATGGTGCGCAAAATCCTGTCCACATCGTCATACAACTGGTCCGAAACTTGCTCATCTGATTGGGAGGTCGGTGCATATACCTGTACAATGTTAACTGGCATAGGGCTAGCATCAAGTTTGATGGCAATAATTCGATCATTTGGAGTTTGACAGCTTTTGACACTATTCTGTAGTCTCTTTGGTATGATGAAGCCCACGCCATTACCACTATGACCTTCACCTCCCGTGTAGTACATAATGTTACCGCTATCAGTGTTAAAATTACCATTGCCACTTTTGTGCACTTCACTGAGGCCCAGAATGTCGATTTTGCACCTTTGCATCTCCCGTTCCACAACTTCCAATTTGCCGGGTCTCAACAATCCTCGGACGTTCCAAGTAGCCACGCGAAGATGTTTCCTTAGTTGGCTAGTATTTGGTTTTGCTCCGAGACCAGATGCACAATTTCCACTCGCTGCCTGGTGGTCCACAGCGGCGTGGCCGGTAACATATTTCCCACCATGCAACCCAGAATCACGATGGCGCCGAGGGTCAGTCGGATCGCATGACAAAACTCTTAACTTTCCGTAACTTGTCATGTGGTTTTCTTGGGAAAATAGTGCAGTGGTTTCCCCTTGCCTTCTGCACCAGGCGTTTTAGGGATTATTTGCTTCCCAAGGCCGCTGTAGCCTCTCCTGATCGGCTAGCCGACAGGTATATGGTTATACCGCCATTGCTCGAACGCCAGTGCCTCGTTCGTTATCTAGCAGGAGGCACCACAATAGCCTGGAGGCCTGTCGCCGCTGGCTATTCATACGAACCACCAGCGCGTGCAGGTGAGGTTGACATTTGGGTCAGCTAGATGTTTTTGCTGTTCTCCCCTTACCTCCCCAGGATTATATCTATCTTGACCAAATAGTCTCCTTTTAGGAGCTTTTGGTCAATGAAGAATCGCAAATGCCGCAAAAGACGCAAGACGTTTGTAACTTTAGTACTAATACCTTTGCCCAGCAGTGGGTGTTAACGGGCAAATTAGATAAGATAAGATCAACTTTGAGATGGCAAACAGTGAGTCTAAATAGAGCCAGTTGCCTGATGATTAACAGTGATTATCAAAAATTGTAGTACTGGCCACGAAAGACTTGTTGTCCCATTCAACTGCATTCTTATGTCGACAAGCAAAGTTTGCAAGTTCTGAAATTGCTTGTCCAAGATACGCAAACTTCAGACAAGCTCCTGACTCCTTCTATTCTTCGAAGTAAATTGGCACCAGCTTCTTCTTCGTGTCGCTGGCACGACAGTTGGTCAGATTTGGGTGGCTCAAAACATTGCCTCCTCCACAGCATCGTTGGTGGCTACCAACGCACACATACACAGGTCACTCAGGCTGCATGTCTTGGGGCACAGAGGGCAAGATAGGAGGTGGAGCATGGTCTGTGACTGGTCTCCACATCCACACCCTGCAGTTGATGTGTCACGGTAGCCCCACTTAGCGAGGTTCAAATTACACCTTCCTACTTGCGTTCTGAGGCAGTTCAGGGACTTCCAAGTGGACCAAGGAAGGTTAGACCCTGCGGGAATATGTTTGCTTGGTTGTAAGTAGTCCATAGGTGGGGGAGAAGTATCCTGCCAAAGCTTGCACCGGGTGTCAGCTAGGTTACCTGACAGCGAGTGATTGGCGCCAGCAAAAGAGGTGCATTGAACATGACCATATTAATGTCCTCGGCAGAATGGCTCTATTGGGGCTGGCTAGTAAAAAGTTCGGCATTGCTGAAACAGGTGACCATGTGCAAACTATTTCAGCAACACTGAACACTTGACAGACAAAATTACACATTTATTTTAAAAGCTACTTTTCAAATTAAAATTTAAACGTCATGTCTTTTGTATTAACTCTGTATGAGGTTGATGTTTTATAACCGACTTCCATTGAGAAGAAACACTCAGACAAGAGGGCCAGTTCTACAAATTTTTAAGCAACGTTCGCATTCGCATATCAGTTTCAATCTGTCAAAAAACCCAAACCCTTAATTTCCATTTTTTTACATTTTTGTCAGATTTCAACTGACACGCGAATGCGAACGTTGCTTAAAAATTTGTAGAATTGGCCCTCTGGTCAAGGTGTTTCGTAACTCCTTCAGGCAAAAATCAGCCACTCCGCCGCTCAGGAACTGATGCTCCTGAGCATGGTGCAGTGATTGATCCCTGCGGACGGCAAGCAATGTGTAGCCGTCCGATCAGAACTGGCCCGAGTCGACGGCGCGCGTGGAACACAACGCGCCATCGACTCGGGCCTATAAGCGCAGTCAGCAAAAAGGGCGGGGCCCGCTAGGGCCAGAGCCTGCCAGGGCCAGAGCCTGCTGGCCGGCTCTGGCTAGGGTTGCGGAATATTTTCGAAAAGTCACCGCGGTCCTGGAACGCAAAGGGCAATAGAAGGAACATGGGTTTTAGTCACTAAGAGTCTGACACTCCTTTCCGCTACACCCAGAGCGGAAGAAGTCATTTGATGGTTTCTTATTAATTTCTTCTTCCTTAAAAAAAGGTGTTTCGTAAAGCTGTGGCAATTTAATTTCTTTAATCTATAAGGTCAGGTCATAATGAGGACCTCGCATGTCTGAGATGGTGTCTTAAGGAAATAACTCAAATGGGTAAATTAGTACACATGAGTCAGTTACCGTAAAACGTAACTCAAACAAGAGGAACTGAAATTGACGCAGATAGTGGAATACCGACTGGCACTAGTTGCACAACTTGGAAAAGGCCCAATCTACCAATTGCTAAGTTGAATATTCCGTTTTTCATGAAAATGACACCAAAAGCAGGCGACACTTAGGCAAGAGGTCCTCTTCTTTGAAAACATAACTTTAATGTAAACATGACGTTGACATTAATTTAACTCATTTCAGAGAGAGAAAGAGAGTGTTACATTTTGGCAGGTGCTTGGATCTGACGCCTCAGTGCTGCCACCTAGTGTACTTCATTTCAAAAAATCCTCATTGACTGTAAATAAACATGCAACAATACCCCTTTACAAAGTATCTGCTTTACCTACAGTTTAACGGTCAGTTAAACAACTTAGTTTGGTGACAATCATAATTAGGTATTTAATTCTTGCTGATACATTTATACAATCATAAAAACTCGTAACAATGTGAGTCTTCGCTCGTAAAAGCAATTCAATTTACAATTGCCGTTGTAAACAAAATAAAATCACTTAATTTGTTTAGTTCTGACCAAAGATAGCAACGATCTGCTCAAGGAAGACACCGATTTCAATGCCGTTGTCGGCTAGGATCTGGACCTCAGCTTTGAAGACTTCGCTTTCCCAAAGAGCACCAAAGACAGCATCCCACTCTTCGCTATTCAGGTTCTCAACGGCAGTCTTAAACTCCTCGTCTTCTGCAAGCTTCTGGTCAAAGAGGGCCTGCAGCTTCTCCTTGGGGAAGGTGGCGATGCAGTCCCTGACGAAAGAGGCAAGGTCCTTGCCGCTGGTGGAGTGACGTTCGATCCTCTTCCTTTCGACGTTTTCTGGAAATTTCATCAAATACAGAGTCAATGCACCAAAAAAATTGGCAGGTAATAAGGTCTTATGAAGAAGAAACCAAGCACAGTCGTGATGCTGTCAGCTGACATGTATCACCATCATTCTCGCGACCTGGATACGTTAACTGACTAGCTAGTCAGATAACGTATCCAGGTCGCGAGAATCCACTTGCTGCGGGAAGCACAGGACCAGTCGTGGTGGCGAGAAATATATTTGTCCATTTCCAGCAGTTGATTTTTTTGCGATACACATACGATGTTGATAATGAACAATAACTGTCTTTCAAAAAAAAACTTACCGATCAGCTCGTTGAGCCAGTCAATAAAGTAGTGGATGTCAATGTTGTCATTTTCCAAGAATTCGATCACCTGTGAACAAGAAAACAGAATGTTTATAAAAATGAGGTTGAAACAAAATAAAACACAAGCTTAACGTGATAGGCATGTTCTTTTAAACAAAAGAACATGAAAATATTAATTTCGATTTAACGAACTTAACTCTTATGACTTCATCACTAACATAACAACAATAAAAAATATTTGTCCCAGTGCGAATCACAGAAAATGATTTAGTAGTGACTAACATGTAAGAAGCGAATTCACTGCATTCTTGCAATAAGGCGGCTGCTCAAATATACATTGAACATACAATAAAATCATTGGCACAGAAGGGAGGAAGCCCATAGCTACTCGGCAGTGGATGGAACAACCTTACGAATTATAAAAATAATCCAATGCACGCAAATGACGCAAACTGTACATTAGACAGTTCTACTAAGGCGCCCAAAGTATGAACGAATCGGGAGGGTCGAAAAAACAATTGGTTATGCAACTGCCTCAAAACAGTTAGGATTCTCACTCACTTTGCAAGCTTACATAGTAACAGCATAAACACAATATATACTCACAGCAACGAATTCAGGCAACGATTCCATCTCGTAAACGAGGTCCTTGAAGTTGTTGGTCCTCATGTACTCCAGAGCTTGCCAGAACTCATCGTATTCGACGTAGTGTTCCATCAGGTGCGACATCTCATCACCCGATTCCTCCATGATGATGTCCAGGAACTCCTCGACATGTTCATGGAACAGCTTCCTGGGCTGAGGAGCCGAGAAGGCGAGCCCCACCAGAGCGAGAACAACTAGTGCTTGCTTCATCATTCTGGTATCGTTTCCTGAAATCTGTGGTACTGACCAAACGGTAGCTAGGCTTTATATAGCCAATGATAAGATAAAAATTTACTAGATGGTTGTCGAGTTGTCATCTGAGATAGTGCATTTATCTGAAGTGATTTTTAAGTTACCTACTGTTATTATTCATCTGCATACCATGTAAACATAATTATGTCCTGTTGCCTGCCTACCGTGTATAGCTATCAAAAGTTCAAAATTTATACAAATTAGTGCCAATTGGCATCATTAAAAAAATAATAACCATGGGCAACATAGGCAACTAAGGCCCACAGAAAAAATACACAATATGAGTATAATTTTACAAATAAAAAATAAATCAATACATATTAAGAGGGCGCCGAGCGGCCACTAATTTCCTGTTTTAGTGATTATAATAAAACTAAACAATTTAAACCTACCGTTTATAATAATATTAACGTATTATCTTGTGGAGCACAACTTAACGTGCTTATTTTCTGCATTTTCATTCTAAAATAAAAGAAATGACCAAACAAACGATGAGGGCACCACTGAGCGCTCGGCGCCCTCTTAGCCGGCCTAATCTAGTTTAAAACGACAAGAAGGATTGACGTGTAAAAGAGTTATTTAGGTAGCTAGGCTAGGCTAGGTACTTTCGAAATAAATATCATTTTCAACACATTTGCTCAAAAAATGCATTCACGAAGACTGTATACATTGTTCGAAAGTTAAAAATTACGCGCCACATAATTTAACGTGCGGTAAAGTAGGTACTCTCACCTAAGTACATATTTTACCACATACAAAGCGGTTTTTTGTTAATTTCAATAAAGAAATGTTTAAGAATTTCGCTAAGGAGTTTCACATAAGCTGAATAATCGAACCTCCTTGGAAGCGCTTTTGCACAAAACGTTTCTCACTTTAATACTAAAGAGAAAATGAGACGAAAGATATAGTTCCATTTGCAAATTCGCGCCATTTTCATATTAGAAACGTCAAAGATTGTTGCAATTTTCCGACTGATGTCTAAAATTTATAATTTTTCATTATCAATTGTAATGTTTTCTCGCAAATACTCAACTCGTGACTTCGCATCGGGCTTACATTCGTCTACTCGTTTCTAACCAACGTACCGCACTAATATCATATTTTATCTCCTCCGGAGAGAGGACACTGGCTCCTGTAACACAGGTCTACCACCTAGCACAGAAGTCAGGGACTTCACACAAATTTGTAACCACTTTCTTGTGTAAAAAAGATTATTTGTTATTTATTTTATTATTATTATTTATTACAATTATCATTTACGTAGCCTTCCGCGAAAACGCCGATACACGGTACCCGTCGGTCATAATTCCTCCTTCATAAAAGTCTCTAGATGAGTCGGTAGTTGCACCACAAAAGATTTGAAGTTAATCTTGTGGCGTGACTCCAACTTTTCGACTTCAGGGTGAATTTGGTCTTCTACTTTACGTACTCCACGATCTCCTCTACCTTCGTGGTGTGATGCAGCCGCGATACGTCCAGCTGTCCCGCAGCAGTCCCTAGAGCTGGATAACGAGCGCATTTGAACAGGCAAATAAGAAGCTTAAGACCTGCAAGGAACTCGAACGATTGTTCACATAATCACATTAAACCTCAGTAGGCTCCGTAGCCCAAAAACGAAAGCAACTTGCGTGCGAGTTGGTTGCAAGTGGTAACTTAATCAACCTTTGTGTTGTTGTAGGCTAGACCAGCCAGTATGATGCCGCAATTACTTGACGTTCAACATCTTCTAGAACAAGACAAAACAATACTTTGAATTTAAATATTTTTATGGCTAAAATCCCGAATATAGTGAAACCCCATAGATCTTAAGAACGTATGTTAGCTACCTATATTCTCGTTGCAAATTAATATCATTCATTCATTAATTTGTATAATGCACAACCCCCGCTATTCGACAGCGGAAATACATACTTTATCCGTAGTATTAAGTCTATATTAATCCGTTTCAATATCTTTGAAAGTATTAATACATTCGCGTCCCACACACGGATTCAGTGACATGATATGCTCCGCTCACCTATTTCGTATTTTCCATCAATATATCAGAATTTAATTTACAGACCTATTTACTCTCGAATACTTCGCATTCCTGCTGGCAATGGATTACGTCACGACGAATAAATGTTGTAATGTATGTGGGTCGCTGTCATTTCGTGTACTACTCTTAATTTTATTCAACTACCTTCCTTTATTATTTTCTTTCTTCACGTTCGTTCAAATGCGAAATGTCATTCTCATTGTTTGTATTAGTAAACTGTACATCGTTTGCATCGTTGTTCCATGTTTATAAGTCTACCAAGTTGCTGCAGTGGATTCTCATTTGTGTAAATCCTTGATCAACGATTAGAATGTGTGCTAAGAAGACTCAAATTTCTCAATCGAAGCCCGTGGGATCAGAGCAAGCCAACGAGAGTTCATCTGGCTTTATCGACGATTATTCACACCTGCGATTGTCATATTACCACTATCGAGGTGACCTCTCCGACATATCCAGAGGAACTTCTGAAAATACGTACAGCGAAGAGACGTTCGATACAGCGCTGACAGACCTGAGTGATACCTCTCAGCCCTCCATTGTCGAGACAGAAGATGAGCGCCGGAATATCCGAAACTATTACGTATCACAAATCCCGGATCTGCCAGATCCGTCATACGTCGCATCTTCCATAATCTCGTCAGCGTCCCACAAGATGGGGCCCGTTCACGGCGTTCACTTCAGATATAATGATAGAATCGAACAAGGTAGCAGAGTTCCCGATTCACGGAATACACGGAATGATATGGAATTTGATCCTCCTCGTCGATCGACAATGAAACCCGATCAGTTTCCGATACCTAAACGATTTACGTGATATTTTTGATGTTAGTGTGGTGCATGTGTAATAATTTCAGTGATAATAATCGGTATGTGAATTAATAATGGTTATTAAATAAACAGTGATTATATTTATACCGATTTTAATAAAAACAAGTATACTTTGTGCCAGATAAACTTGCAATAAAGTACATTGACCTTTCCCTAATATCCCTTCGTAGATACCCGAACAATACATTATGAACCATTTTCCATTACTAGAGAACATAAAGGATCACGATAGAAGTAGATTCAGGACTGCTCTAAGTCTTTATTTCTGTTTTTTATTTTATGAAAGTCAATAAATGTATGTGGGTCAATGACCGTTATTGCACATTTATCTGGAATCTACTATAGTCAAAAATATCGGTAGTTGCTTTTCATTTTCCCGGCCAAATACACTAAAGTACTTTTTCAGCAAATATAAACTAAAAGTGAAATAATAACATCGTAAATCGATACATCACAAGTTTATAGACACTCGTGGTGCCCATAAAGCTGGGTAAGCACAAGAAGTAGTGATGCGCCATGAAATGCTGCAGAAAAAACATTATAATTACTGTCGCCTGTGATTTCCCTGGGGCTGCCTCGAACCAGGGCTGCCTATAATGGATTCCCTGCATAACTATTGTGACTTCGACATAATACACGTAGGTATTTATTAGAAAGATACTGTTTTCTTGGGTTTGTGATAGATTAGAAAAGATGCTACGTTTAATATATTGTGTAATATATAAAAAAGAAAGGAGCAGGTAGTCAATCTGTTTTACGGATTATTATTTTTGTGTTATAATGACGTACTTATGTTAACTACCACGGGGTTGACTACCTACCTAATAAACTTTTTTATTACTATTGATAGATACGCGGTTAACCACTATCTCACCTAGCGATGATGTGATCGAAGACGGAGCGTGCTTGCCTAGAAGTAACCAATTCGCTCTTGACTTAAAGACTCCCAGGTTGTAGCTATCAGAAAATATAAACTCTGGCAGGGAATTCCTCTCCTTAGCCGTATGCACAATGAATGTGTTCCCAAAACGTTTTGTGCGTGTGGGTGGGATGTCCACCATGTACCATGTAGTGGCGCATCGCCCTACCTACGTTTTGTGGTCCGATGATGGAACGGGCTTGGCGGAATTAAACCATGCAATTCCGTCGCACACTCCCCAATATGCAACCGATGGAAAACCTACAGGCTAGCAACTTGGCGTCGATGCTCAAGACTTTGGAGCTTCGACTCGACGAGCCTATCATTGTCGATGATCCTTTTGGCTCGTTTCTCAATTGACTCAAGGGCATCTGGTATCTGGCAGATCTTTCCTAAAGATGCGAGCAGTACTTACACGATCGAACTTCGGCTTGATAAAGTTTGTGCAGCTGTTCCGGTGTGAACTTGTACCTATGTAATAAGAATTCTGAATAACCTGTGAAACTTTAGCTCGTCACTTTATATTAGTTGTTATTGCTGATGTTTTAGCATAAAAGTGCATATTTTAATACACATGTCACATAATTAAACCCCTTTTTCTCTTAGGATAGGAGGTAACACTAAAACACCACCTGCTACAATCCTGAGGTGCATACTCAATTTCTCAGAACAGGCATACCCACGTAATACAAATGTATGAACGTAAAAGGAGCATAAACAGATAAAATTACCTACTTATGTTAAAGTACTTACTTTCTTCACCACGTCTCCGATATAATACTTAAATGAATCTTAAACAAATCACAGTTCTCCAACCTGTCCAACATTGCCCCATGGAGACCGCTTACGATCATGAAAAAGTCTGCAAAAATAATGGAATCCTAAAATTCCCTCCACCGGGGGACACTATTTATAAGGTTTTAAGTTAAAACAAACTGTCAAACAAGTAACCCGGGGGACGCGAAGTTTCGAATGGTGTTAAACTTTCTCGATGTTGTCTTTATACCTTATTTTTATCTACTATGGAACGGGATGTGGGGTTTTCAGAGAGAGAGATTCGTATAAGATTTTTTTATTGGAAACCTAGGTTTTTAAATGGCTTTTCTCAATCTGCTGTCAAATTCCATGTCATGTAGTACACGAGTACGTAATGTGAGCAACATTACGTACTACTACGTGCTACTGTATTGTACGATTCTTTGTTGTTATTTTTGGAAATTACGTAATCTCAACTGCTTTATAGGAATACCAGGGGCTCTAGACAAGTGACATTCTGTCAACGGTAGCGTGGCGCAGGCGATTGTCAATACGTCAAAAATGTATGGGATTGACAGATGCTATCGAAATGTCACCTGACCAAATTCTTACATTTTGGCATTTCGACAGTCGCATTCGCTAATTGAATGGCACGTTGCCTAGGGCCTCAGGAATATGTTGGAGGACTGGTTTTTCCTTCTGAAATCTTCATAGATTCTGGCAGAGGGACAAGGCAGGCTTTGTTAAACTTCTAGCCTCTAAACTCTTCATCTCTTATGGCCTACCTACTGTTATTATTTAATAGGTTGCATCGTCATTCAATTACAGGATCCACTGATCTTATGATGAACTAGCTGAGCCCGCGACTTCGTTCCCGTGGTCGATTTAAATATAGATAATATATTTATTTATTTTATTATGTTAACTTGCTTTTGCCCGCGGTTTCGCCCGCGTGGATGTCGCTTATCGCGTAAAAAAGTAACCTATATCCTTCTGCATATCCCAGGCTTTATATCTGCCAAATTTCATGACGATCCGTTCAGCCGTGTTAGCGTGAAAGCGTAACAGACAGACAGAGTTACTTTTGCAATTATAATATTAGTAGGGATAGGGATTAGTAATGGTATGGTAGTTATAGCTACATACAACGTGTAACAGAATAAACGCAATACCTGAAAAGTGGGCATTGTAATAGTTATTTATGATATTAGTGCGGTAAGTTGGTTTTTACAAACGAGTAGACGAATGTAAGCACGAGACGAAGTCGAGGGCTTACCATAGTTACGAGTTTGTAAAAACCAAATCCGCACGTGTGTCATACAACGTTTTTCGACACATTTGCGAGAAAACAGTACAATGCGTAATGAAATAAAAAAAATTGTCTTTAGAAATCAGTAGGAAAGTCGCAACAATCTTTGACGTTTCTAATATGAAAATGGCGCGAATTTGCAAAGGGCGCCACATGCGCGTGGTGAAAATTAGAACCAAGTCTTTCATTTATTTTTATTTATCTTCTCTCATTTTCTCTTTAATATTAAAACGAGACAAACGTATACAGCTGCACTTCCAAGGAGGTTCGAATCGGTTCGATCATTCAGCTTATATTATTCTCGTGATGTGAAACTCCTTGGTGGAATTCTTATTAATTTTTATGGAAATTAAAAAAAAAACCGTAAAGAATACGCACGGCGCTATACAACGGAGTTAGCGGTAAAGTATGTACTTAAGTGAGAGTACCTACTTTGCCGCACGCTCCATTGTGTGGTGCATAATTTTGAACTTTCGAACGATGCATACAGGCTTCGTAAATGCATTTTTTGAGCAAATGTGTTGAAAAAACTTTTACAATGGGACCCAACCCGAAATCGAGAAAAATAATCAGCTGTTCAGTACATTTTGTAGAGTTATCCGAAATTTCGAACATACCAAAATGTATGGGGAAGACGACTTTTTGCGATTTTATTTTTAGTCCCATAGTAAAAGTTGTTCATTAATTACAAAAAGATTAAAAGTTTCATTGTACTCATTAGAGTACAGTAAACCTTTTCAGTTATTGCGTTTATTATGTTACACGTTGTATATTATTTTTTTAACCGACTTCTAAAAAGGAGGAGGTTCTCAATTCGGATGTTTGTATTTTTTTTTTTACATGTTAGTCCCGAAATGAGAGGATAGACTTGTGTCGCAAAGAGACTATTCTTATCATCTTTCTTTCGGTCATAATAAATAAACTAGTGCAAAAACACCGATTCCTGTTTTTCCCTAACTGTATGATGCATCAGATTGAGTCACCATACCTTAGAGACGTGACTGATTACGGTGATATGATAACAGCCTCCTAATCTTGAGTCTTCGTTGGACCACTGATAAGGATATCATTGTAATCTCTTCTTATGTCGAATGCTTTGGTCGTTATGAGTGAAATCCTTGAACTTAAATAGAAATGCAAGTTCATTTTGGATCGCACATAAAATAAGAATAAATCAACAAAATGCTATTTTCTTATTTCTTCGTTGAAACTACGGAACTGTAGGTACTTAATCATACGAAAAACATTAATCACAACTGGTTTGCATAGGTTTCTACTATCTAACTAGATATTAAGTACTTACCTACAAATATACCTACCTTTTTTTTAAGGATGGGAAATCATCAAATATGACTCCTTTCGCTCTGGGCGGAGCGGAAGGGAGTGTTAGACTCTAACTGACTAAAACCCATCAGTGTTCCTCTAAATGCCCTTTGCGTTCCAGGGCCTCGGTAAACTCTTTTGAACAAATTCCGCAACCCAGGACCTACCTATCTACTGCAGCAATCATAACCGACCGGCACCTACCAGAAAACAAGTAAAGACATAATTATAAAGACAGGTATACGAGTAAGTACGCAGAATGAAGAAATTCTTCCATCGAATTAACATTAAAGCTTTGAAAGCACATGAGCATAAAAGCAATTTAATCTTATTCCTAATTACTCCTAATTATTCGCAAGAACAGGATTTTAAACACATATGATGAGACTTGACACCTTCATCTTATGGTACCTACCACATAATTGGCATGTGGTGATCCGTAAAGTATCTATTAAAATTAAACACGACAGCAAACCATGGTAAACAAAACACTGGAGACTAGAAAACCTTGCAGGTTTGCCTACATACACATAAGAGATGTACTCGTAGTAACGAGTATGTTTGGTACCTACCCACAACGGCTAGAGAACCCTATTTTACGGCTATCTTACAAGTTTTGTACGGTTTTATAACATGTAACTAAGCGCAAACCCATGAAAATTTTCTTAAAATTAATAATCATCATCATCATCCTCATATCAACCGAAAGACTTCCACTGCTGGACATTGGCCTTCCCCAAGAGTCGCAACTACTTACAAGCGGTCCTGTGCGTCTCGCATCCATCGGCTACCCGCGACCGTCGCCAGGTCACGGTCCACCTTGTGGGAGGCCTTCCTACGCTTCGTCTTCCGGTACGCGGTTGCCACTCCAGAACTTTTCGGCTCCATCGACCATCCGTTCTGCGAGCAATGTGCCCTGCCCACTGCCACTTCAGTTTGGCGATCCTTCGGGCTATGTCGGTAACCTTGGTTCTCTTGCAAGGAAACTCCGAGCATTGTCCTCTCCATTGCCCTTTGGCGAGGACAAATCTCAAAGAGGACAATGCTCGACAAAGACAAAGCTCATTGTACTGAGTGAGGTACTCCATAGTCGTCTCAGCTATAAAGACTATATCGTCGACCAATCGAAGGTGAGTTATGTACTCGCCATTGACATAAATGCCTAGCCTATCTTTTCTACATTATTATTTACTTACATTATCCGTCTTACGAATTTTCGATCAGGTCACGTGTCCTAGCGGTCACGTGTCCTGACGTTAATTTTTTAACCATCCCAAAAAGTGCACAACGCCGCTAAAGAAGTTTTCTCTTCAAAAATATTTACGTTTTAAAAAAAAAAACCCTACTTCGAAAAACGATTGTAAAGTTAAAAAAGGACACTTCTCAAGCAACCTGATGCAGTCACTGGCATCGAATCTGTGATTGAACTAAAATAAACATCACTAACCGCATCAGACAGCTTGAAAAGTGATTTTTTGTTAATTTTTTAGTCGTTTTCAAAGGCTTTGTCTTTTTTGGTGGGTGTGGTTTTTTAGGTAAGTATTCGATTTTTCATTTTAAGTTCTTTCGGGTTTTTTGGAAAAAGTATATACATATATTTATTTCCTAATTGTATAGTAGTACAATCTGTACTTATGTACAGAACACCACACTTAAATACGACCACGCACTTCTGGAATACCCTGTACCTATGTAAGGCTCGCGTTAAGCAAGACGCAATCAATCAACACCCTCAGTTTTGGCTATGCTAATTGAAGGATCGCTTCTTTTACGCTGACAGGTGAAGTGAATGTAATTGGGAAGGGACAGGGATTGTAGGGCATTGGAACCCGTTTCAAAGGGAAATATAAAGAGGAGTTTTATAAGAAGAATTGAAGTCATGGTGGCTGAAGATCATTGTTAGGAAATTGTTTGACGGGGGAAAATTTGGAATGTTTTTTTTTAGCTTTTGTTGTTCCACTGCTGGGCTAGGCATTGGCCATAATTAGCTGCTTTCCAGACATTCTTCTCTCACGCTGTCTTAAAGCATGGTACTTTCGCGTCCAAATCATCTCGCCACCTCTTTCTTCAAAGGAGTCTTCATGGAACCTATGTATAGAAACCTTTTTTTTGCATATTTATCAGTTTTTTATCAATGCACATACCTAAGTATCTACAAGCAACTAGCATACCGGCTCTGGTACAACCAAGGTGAATAAATATTTCATAAACCGCGCGTATATTGAAAACGGCAGACGTGAAAAATTTATAATCGCGGCTATGTCTGTGGTAAAATTTAATATTCTCCGTTCTAGACGGATCCCATATGCATCGGGATCCAATATCGCGAGTCGGTGGCTAATGCGGCTCAGCTGTAAACAGATTACAGGGCGGGACTCTAAAATACGCCAAGTATCCGATATCAAGCACAACTTGAGCCGGCGAGTACTCAAAATCTCCCTTTTGATCTTTATTTTGTGTTAAAAAGGTGAAGTAGGTACCTTGCGACCGTATCGAGTTCGCGATGGACCTTTGTTGTTGTTTACTGTTGTTTACCTAGTTGTTTTACTAAACATGTTGACACTTTCGGTAGGTATCGTGTGTTTATACGAAATTGAACCCATAATTTAGGTCGTTTGATTGTGCGGAATCATCTAAATCTCTGCGTTTAAAGTCAATAGGTATAATGAATAAGATCTCTGCAAAGAATAAAAACCTGGTAGCTCACCAGAAGTGTTAAATGTCTGCTAACCGCCGCACAAAGACAAAGAGCGAATTAATCTCCACCGTTCGGCTGTCATTAGGCGCTCGCCTTTCACTGGAGACAATAGAATTACCATAAGAGCGAGAAAATAGCAGCGGTTCATCCAATTAGCTCACAGGTACTCAGTCGAGTCGTCGAACTACCTCCTAAATCTAATTAGGTAATTGAAATCATTGGGCGATGCGTTGCGCGGAGTGGCAACTGCGCTGCATCGCCAATTAGTTCCCTCAGAGATCGCTGGCTGGATTCGGCGCACGGTGCACGGTGCTCGGTGCACGTAAGCCCCTATTTCCAAGTGACGGAACGCTCAACATGCGAGTTGAGTCGATCGTCTAATTTAGCCAAATGTTACTATGACTAGAGCTGTGTGACGTGAGACGTCACGGAATGTGGTGTGAGCATACTACGCCCCTGTTTTTAGGAAACTCTTGATAGGAAACTTACAATTTACATTGCAATATTAATTGGCATTTTTAACACTTCAGTGGTCTTGCTCGCTGTCCTGTTGCCACAGTTTTTTAGTGGAAGCCACACAGGATTCTATAATTAAGTGATACCTAAAAATCTTATTGAATAACCTTTGACGTCATGGGTGCGATTCCTAGAACCACCTAGAACATGAAAGTACACTCATCTTATGAATCATGCTTAACGATTGAAATTATCCATCGATTGATTGATTGAGAAGCATCCGCAGGATAAGGACCTAATCTAGTGACTCAATTGCAATATTCAAATCTCATAGTAGCACCGTATACCAATATAATCTTATCCATAAGATTTGCAGCCGTCAAGTTTGTTATCAGATGAATATAAAAGTCGGTAGGTAACTATGGACCAACAAATAAACAACAAGACATAGAAAAGGAAAAACCGGGGTTATTTTTTGTTTATCGTGAAAGTGGTATGTGAAAATCTTCTGATTCATTCTCTATGGCAGCTGCAAGCTACCATGCGCTATAGACTGCTAACAGATTGACCATTTGTTAACTTTACAGACAGCAGACATTGCTGTAGGTACCTACTCAGTGATGCAGCAGCCAAATACCTATCAGTATTCATTTAGAGTATTTCAGACTGCCTATTGTACTGCCCCTTGAAGATCGTTCTGTGCGGTTGTTCTTACAGCCACGACCTAATAATCCTCATAATTCTTCTAAAAAGTTATCCGGTATCGTTATCGACATCCACAAGCTTGCATATTCTCCACTAAGAACCAAGCTGAATTTTAGATCAGTCTATTTTAAAATGGCTGACAAGAGTTACAACCTAATTTAGATGGAAGTTTCTCAAATGAGTATTTCACTTTTAGAACGCGAAAGTGTCATAGGGTTGGCGACTTCAATGCAAAATTAAACATGTTTTAGGCTAAAATAGAGTTTGGCAAATACTCAATATCTCAATTTTGAAATGTTGAAATCTACTTATAGCTACCTAAATACCAAACAATATCTCCCAAGTTGCAGTAACAGATAGGAAAGACGCACTCCCTAAATCATTCTACCGATTCTGAGTTCAACTGAAACCGGTATATAATATCTGAATGTATTGCTGGAGAATTTCGACAGGCCCCAGTAAATTGAGCAACACAATACTGAGACTGTTGAACGGTTATATTTCAGGGAGTTACGTTACTGCTGCCGATACGACTAACTCACTAACGAACAGTTACGTTTCCTTACCGACTGATGTATGAAACTGACGTATCTAGTAAGATACTCATATCTCTGTCTACAGTGTATGACTGGATAAACAAGGGAAATAAGACAGGGCATGATAGTTTATGTTGGCTTTTGTTTGGTATCTAAACAAAGGCATATGCAGGTTTTGAAGAAATGAAGCCCTTCTCCACTCTTGGAGGGGAGATGATTTTTTAAACAAAGACGATAGACAATGCAGTTTTGGCCTGAACCGACCAAACTGCTAAAGCCGCTACTGAACACAAAAAAGCGAGTGTAAATCAACCCGTACTGGACCCGAGTGGAGGATTACAGACCACTCCTTCTCACAGAGAGGAAACCTGTGGTCCAAGTGGGACACTGATGAATGATGAAGTATATACTCGTATGTGTGTAAACCACAAAGAAAACAATTAAGTATGTAACGGGAATATGAAAGACTCGAAGTGATGCTTACAATTCCATGGTCAACTTCACGAGCCATCACAACACACTTTTGAAGAAGTCACAATTTCTGAATTCAAACTAGACGAACATAACACTCGTACGCCTATATAAAATAAGCAAGGTCATTGTTGTTGTTTGTCAAAATAAACGTCCTATTAAAATTTATAATACAATTTTGGAACCAGAAGAAGACGAAGAAGAATAAACCAAGGTGCTCAGATACTTTGTTGTAGGTACACCCTGAATGAACCCGTCCCTAATTTAACCAATCAGCCTGAATATAATAATGTTCCCTAATATATTCAACGTAAATGAGCAAATCAAACGTTTATTAGTATTACAAATTAGTTTATGTAATCAAATATGCAAGTGGATTGGATTCCGGTAATTATTTGTAATGTAGCTAGGTACCTGGTACCTAGATACTTGGCATGTATCTATTTGTAAATAGGAAATGGGAACCAGTTGGAATGAGATGATCGCGTCATCAGCCAGTAAATTCCTACTAATTGTCATTGCCACCATGGCCGTTCATGTGGCATATTACCATGAATAGAATATAGGTAATTATCTAGGCGCAGCTGATATGGTGTAGGTTGGTAGATAGGTACTTAGTACCCACACAAAGCATATTGGCAGAGAGATTTATGGTCATCGAATATTGTCATTCCCTAACAATGAACACTGTCGACCGCATTACGGAAGACCAGTTGAATGCAGTGCTGCTTAAAGACGTTGAAACAAATTGAGATTTGCGGAAGGTCACGATTTTTTGTTAATTAAGGAAAGTGGATTTACTGTAGGAAAAGCAACTGAAGTTGTTGAAAAATTTGAGGAAATGGTAATTGTTGCAAGCACTGTTCAGATTCCGAAAATACTTTCAATGAAGGAAGCTAAAGCCTACCGTCACTAACAACCACATCCCGGAAAAATACATGGGTCCGAGGGATGTGCCACGGAAGAGAAGTCACGGGAAAATCTAGTGCCGAATAGGTATAGATTATCATTTCTATTGAAAGTGGAGCGGTTACAACTTTCCATACCGAAATAATATTTGCCACAAGAAATAATCCGAAAGCCATGGAAAGAATTCCAGAGCAGCGGTCCCGTCGGTAGTGTCGCAGAAATTTCAAAGAACCCCAAACAATCCCGTCGAGAAACTCGCTTAACCCTTATTTAAGAAACAGTAAACGACACGAGCAGGAAATAAAATGCACAAAACAAAACGAAAAGCAGTGATCGTCGAATTCCGTGAAGTAACGAAGCAAAATAACAAATCACAGTGATCATTCGGTTTTGGAGCTAATCGTTCTGATTCAGGTGAATAATGTTCGGCTTGCGAACACGTTAATGGTATTAAACTGTGATGGCGGCGTCTACAATTAAACAGGTGATAACTTGCAGGCGTTGCCGAAGTACTAGGTGTCACGAAGGCGCCGTGACGGAGGTGTTTAGCAACATTGCGAATGAATTAAAACGATTAATTCACGTATGGGTAGATGTAATTACACAGCTGTAAGCTTTCGAGGTGTTAATTTGTGCAGTCGGGATCAGACGTGCCAGCCGACGGATCGTTACCGAAAAGCAATGGAGCGCTTCACGTAGGTAGGTAGGACGTACCTATTGCTCGTGTTTTTGGCTTGTGTGAGGCTCAGACCAACAAAAAAAGGTAGACGGCGCACTGCGAATATCAAAGATGAAGCCATCTTTTTATCTATGTGTGTCTCGAAGGGTTGCCATTTTTTATTTTTTTTCCCTAATACTTGGGAAATAATATTTTATGGGTAAGCTAATTTTGTGCAAGTCAGCACAAGTAAGATATTGTTGAGTATGGTATTGTAACTTAGTTTTTTAGAAAGATCTATCCTAAAAAACAAATTTTTACATCACACATACCTACATTCAATTATGTAAACTAGTTAAGTTTTAAAAGGTTGTCGAAGCGTAACAAGCGTAAGTCATTATGTAAATTGTTTCAAAATAAAATAGGTAATTACATTTTAAATCAACTTTAATAAATTAAAAAAGACCACCATAACAAAATCACTGACTAAAGAAAAAGTAGGTAATATCAAGATAAAACATAACAAACGAAACAATAACGTGTAAATGTTATGTTAACATGCTTACAAAATAAATATTATTTATCATGAACAAATAAAGTCTTTTTCAACACATTTGCTCAAAAAAATGCATTTACGAAGATTGTATATATTATTCACAAGTTAAATATAACGCAACACACAATGGAACGTGCGGTAAAGTAGGTACTCTCACCTAAGTACATATTTTACCGCATACTCCGTTGAATAGCGCCGTACGTATCCTTTACAGTTTTTTTTTTAATTTTCTTATAAGAGTATAAAATAATAAGTATGAGAATAAAATATAAGCTGAATGATTGAACCTACTTGGAAGCGCTTTTGCACAATACGTTTGTCTCAATTTAATACTAAAGAGAAAATGAGACGAAAGATGTAGTTCCATTTGCACATTCGCGCTATTTTCATACTACAAACGTCAAAGATTGTTGCAACTTTCTGACTATCTAAAAACTAAAAGTTTTTTTTCATTACCTATTGTACTGTTTTCTCGCAAATGTGTTGAAAAACTTCAAATCTAAAATATTTTATACATTAAAAAAAAAGAAAATAGGAACATAACTCGAAGAAAGAAATCATATATATATTTCTTTAATCGAATGGGGAAATATTAAATCGTATAATGGCAACCCTCACACTTAATGTCACTGCTTTCGTTTGTTGACGTTTTTGTTCGAAGTAACCTAAAATTCATAGTTAATTTTTTTTTTTTTTTTTTTTTTTTTATTTATTGATAGGCAAGCGCTTGACCACTATCTCACCTGATGGTAAGCGACGATGTGGTCGAAGATGGAGCACGTTTGCCTAGAAGTAACCTATTCACTCTTGACTTAAAGACTCCCAGGTTGTAGCTATCAGGAAACACAGACCCCGGCAGGGAATTCCACTCCTTAGCTGTACGCACAATGAATGTATTCCCAAAACGCTTTGTGCGTGTGGGTGGGATGTCCACTATGTACCGGTGGCGCATCGCCGTACGTCTAGTGGTCCGATGATGGAACGGGCTAGGCGGAATCAAACTATGTAATTCCGTTGCACACTCTCCAAAATGCAACCTATAGAAAACCGACAGGCTAGCAACTCGGCGTCGATGCTCGAGGCTTTGGAGCTTCGACTCGACGAGACTATCATTGCCGATGATCCTCTTGGCTCGTTTCTCCATTGACTCAAGGGCATCAAGCTGGTATCTGGCAGATCCGTCCCAAAGATGCGAGCAGTACTCCATACACGATCGAACTTGCGCTTGATAAAGTTTGAGCAGCTGTTCCGGCGTGAAGTACCGTCGCACCTTTGCTAGGATTCCCAACTTTTTGGCAGCCACTTGAGCCTTTGCCTCTATAAATGTGCCAAAATTGAGGGTAGATGTCAACGTAACACCAAGAAGGTCAAGTTGGTCGGTTATCGGCACGGTTACACCTCGGAAAGATGGAGCTGGGTGGAATTGGCTCCTTTTAGCGGAAAAAAGACACGCCTGGGTCTTAGCAGCATTGAACTTGACCAGATTGGCATCGCCCCACTCTGAGACATCCTGTAAGGACAAGTTCAAGCGCTCAACCATAGCCTCTCGGAGAGACCGGATCTGCGACCCACCAGCTTGTGCGTTGGACACGTATCTCTCAGCAACAGTACTGTCGTCTGCATACCCAAAGGTACCGGGTTTTAGCAGATCATTAATATGCAGCAAAAACAATGTTGCCGAGAGCACCGACCCCTGAGGAACCCCGGCATTGATATCCAGCAGTCCAGACGAGCAGCCATCTATGACCACTCGGATAGACCGATCCCTCAGAAAATCTGCAATCCAATCACACAAACCGGCGGGTAGACCGAAGGAAGGAAGCTTACCAATAAGGCTTTCGTGCCAGACCCTATCGAAGGCTTTCGAGATGTCAAGAGAGACCGCAAGTGCTTCCCCGTGTTTCTCGATGGCCTCACTCCAGATGTGAATGGCATACGCTAGAAGGTCCCCAGTGGACCGATTTCGGCGGAAGCCGTATTGTCGGTCACTAAGGATATCGTTAGCTTCTGGGTATGCCAGGAGCTTACCATTCAGCACGCGTTCCATACTCTTACAGAGTATGGAAGTTACTGAGATGGGTCTATAATTTGCTGGGTCAGCTCGACTACCCTTCTTGGGCACGGGCTGCACGTTAGCTTGCTTCCAAGCCATCGGCACCTTACCAGTCTCAAACGAAAGGCGATATAGGCGTGTCAAGATCGGAGACAACTCAGGCGCGCAGGTCCTCAGTACAATTGCCGGTATCCCGTCGGGGCCACTAGCCTTATTCACGTCTAGGTTACGCAATACCCTACGAACGTCCTTCTGATGAATGCGAATGTTCGACATACTCGACTCGCATCCAACAGGAGAAACAGGGGGCCGCGCGCCACCAGGATCAAGACGCGAATTTTCCGCAAACAGAGAAGCAAACAGGTTCGCTTTTTCCTCAGCGGAATGGGCCAGTGACCCATCAGGTCTCAGCAGTGGTGGTAGTGAGGGGCGGCAGAAGTTCGATTCAACCGACTTAGCCAGGGACCAAAACGCCTTACTGCCTGCTGGGTATGAAGCAAGTTTGTTCCCAATTCGGCTAATGTGGTCATACCGAGCCCTCCGCAAAACCTTCTTGCAGGATTTGGCAGCCCTGTTGAAGGCCCTCTTCCTCTGACTCACGTCACCCGCTTTGCGCGCACGAGCGTCGACCCATGCTAGGTACGCCTCATGTTTGAGCGTATCAGCTCGATTGCACTCGGCACCAAACCATGGACGAGCCACGCCAGATATTGTTACGTCAGAGAACGGAATGAAATACTCCATTCCCTGCCGCAACACATCCGTCACGGCGTTCGCGCACGACGAAGCGTCAGTCGAAGAAAAGCAAGTAGGCTGCCAAGGATAACATGCGAAGAAAGATCGCATGCCATCCCAATCTGCTGACCTGTATCGCCAAACCCGCCGGGTGCCTCTAGGGCTAGGATCGGGCGGGGAGTAGACGGACACAGATTTCACCAGACAGTGGTCGGAACTTCCTAGTGGTGAAGAAATCGACACCGAGTAGCGGTCTGGATCTGTTGTCAGCAGAAGGTCCAAGCAATTGGCTGTGTGCGAATCAACATCCGGCACCCTCGTTGCCCCCTGGACCAGCTGGGTGAGATTTAACGCTAGCGCTAGCTTTCGCGTCTCTCGTCCAGCATGGTCTGTGCACTGGTATGGGAAGAGCCACTCCTGATGGTGGGCGTTGAAGTCCCCCAGTAACACCAATTGGGCAGAAGGGTATCGCTGCTGGGCCGCATCCGCCGCCTCACTGAGGTGTTGTGTGAGCCCAGTTGTCTCCAGATCCCCGCTGTGCGACCGATAGACACAGGCATAGATTATTTTATCTAGGCCAGTGTCCACCAGAACCCAAAGCGTTGAGAACCTGGAGTCCTCAAGGTTGCGGAGACGCCGATAGCAGATGTCGTCCCGGGCGTACATACATACACCCGCGCGTGGTTTAAAATAGTGCTCCAGGGTAAACCCTGGGTAAGTGAGGTACGACACGTCTGACGGACATCCGATCTGCGTCTCCGAAAGGAACAGGAGCGCTGGTTTCTCAGTCTCCAGGTGGTGATGGACTGCGGCGAGATTTGAGTGCAGACCTCGTATATTACACAGGTGCACTTTGTGGGAGAGGGAGTGCTGCCGCTGTACAGCCTTTTTAATTCTGTAATTTATAATAAAAACGATGTTATTTCAAGTTCTTACAAGTGAAAAGTGATTCCGTGATACTTTTTATGTGATTTGCTATTGTTTTTACAAATTTTTACTACACAGGAAGGCATAATTATATTTTTCTATTAATGTTTTCTAGACGACGCACATAGGAGTATTTGTACTAAAAACCTGGCCAATATTATTTCGTGACATTTTTGACGTGGAAACTATAAAATAAATAAATTAAGATAGTTTTCAAACGTTTATTGTAATAATATTACTAGTAAAAAAAAAAAAAAAAAAATTAATCGTCGAAATCCGATTCATCTGTTGCTGTTGTATTGTTTTGTTCTTCGTCACTGCTTTCTATTGATGAATTTTCTGCGTCAGGGAGCAAGAGACTTATAGTTTCCGAACAGAATGGGTCTAAAATAAAAAGAGAATTTACTGTAAATAATCTTGTTTTAAAATAATTGACAATTTTGTTCGATCGAGTGCTAAACAAAATGGCGGAACAAAGCGGAATATTTTCTTTCACAATGCTCTTTAGGAGAGTCCAAGCTTTATTTAAAGTAATAGATCAATACTCGGAAATGATCGGAACACATACTAAACCGCTTCTGATTTTATTTTTTTAATAGAAAAAGAGATTATTTTGGTATCCTTTGCGAAATTAAAAAAAAAACATTTGTGAGTCTGTAACCTACATGAAATTATGTTACTTATGTTGTTACATACCTTGAACTTCCATATTCGTCGTATTTATCCCACAAACTATTAACAAAACGACTAAAACAGCAAATTTTAGGAGCACAAAAAAAAGGTTATCGAGAAAACAATGGACCGCACTGGACGATGACTGAGTTCCGACTACCTGTGTGCCGCGCGGTGAAGGGATAAGGGCGCGGGGGGTGCGGTACGTTATGAACAGGTTATTTAGCTGTCCGAAAGTGATGGTTGCATTGAGTTAAGCCACACTTTGAATATTAGACTTATGGCCAGGTTTTTTATGCCAATACTCGTATGTGCGACGGCTCGTGAAGTACTAAGAGCGATGAGCATGGTTTTAGTGTAGGTGTGTGGGTGAGCTTGTGTATTTACTTGAAGGAGCACGGTTTTGTGGCTTCACTTTTGATGTTCGCGGTGCGCTGTCTACCTTTTTTTGTTGGTCTGAGGTGTGAGGTGAACTGCAAATTGCAAACAAATTGGGGAATTGGAGCAGATGTTTCTCTATGTGTATAAATTGTGTAGTTACAGCTAACAACGGGATTTATACTGCGCGGTTCACGCTCGGTGGAGTGTTGCACTTTTATAAAAATACATGAAATAAAACGGGCAGCTGACAATTTGGGGTGAGTTTTTTGCTGTCTACCAAACGATCTACTGATGTATAGGTATCCTGTGGCTTTAACTATAAATAAGGACCTACACAATAGGTGGATAGGCAACTAATTGTAGGTTTTTTTTAGGTACCTATTGATCCGCACAAGATTTTATTTCATAGAAGAAAACCTTGAACCATCATTAACCACTTCTACTGAAGGAGCACCTTGGCTCTTGCCTGCTAAAGGTAGGCAGGTAGGCATGCCTACCTAATTTCATTCTAGGTAGGTACCAGCTGTCCTGATATTGGATTATCACCTTCAGATTTCCACTTCATACTTTCACAACGTGATAATCAGGCTACGTAGGATAAACTCCGTGTTTTCCACCGTCTTATCATGATGACAGTAACGCCGTTATCACTATCACGCGTCTCGTGCGTAGGTACCTACCTTGTCGTTAATCTAACGTCCGTTATAGCCTTTAACTTATGCCGATTAGTAACGGATTTGAAGTTAGCTAGGTTTCGTTAGATACAGGTAGGTGTTAATACCTACTGCTTGTCAATTTAATGGTAATGTGACTGTCTGTCACTTATTCCTATTTAATATCAAAATTATATTTATTTCCAATCCTGCATATCGTAGCGGGCTATTTAGAAATACATTAAGTTTGAACTTTATGGCTTGACAGCCGGACGCGTACCGTAATTAACAACAAAATATTCTATTCATTGCAAAATAGTAAAACGATACTGATCCTTTTAAAAACCCATTCCTTTGATAAACTCGGGACACAACCGAACACATGTGCCAGCTGAAAGCAATATTTTACAAAATACTAAGAATTAGCTAAGTTGGCCCGACGGACGGCAATAAAAAAGGGACAAACCCTTAGAACAAAAGTGTGCAATAGCTGCAACCAACTGATTGCAGCTGCGGAAGGGATCGCGTGGTATTTTTTGTAGAGATGTTAGGAGAGAGCTGACAGGACAAAAAAATGTGTGGGAACGACAAGTAGGTACAGGCAGTTTTGGTCGGCGGAAGAGGTTGGCGAGGCAGAGGTTCTAGGATCACGAAGGCGTGCGGACGCTTATAGTCGAGGCTAGGGATATTTTAAGTTAGGAGACCAAAGTGTGTAGTTCCGTTGTAACTCGTAGCAAGTATTATCTGTTAAGTTAGATATAATTTAGTATTTAATGTGTGTGTAAGTGTTGGTGTGACTGGGTGAGTTTTAACTATAAGTATTTCTAGGTGGCTGGTAGTTGTGCCGGAGAGGATAATTTAATAATCATTTATTCCAGCTAGGCGCAACTTTATATCCATATCATAATCCATACCTTGACAGTTATTTGTCAGTAATGTTTGGTTTAGGGAAACGGCGAAGGCCCCTTTACACTTAACATTCCCTCATACCTACTTATTTGTACACTGCACACCAACACACCCAACTATTGGCCATTATTGACTTTTAACTGACGCACCACATTCATGGGGGGGCAGAACCGTTAATATTCACAGCTTATTTAAAACAGGCTTCATGGCCGACCCGCATTCGGGTTATAGGTCAACCAAGCGTTGCTGATGATTACTGTTTCCTATAAGGTCTAGCTCAGAGTGCATTGCGTGGGGCTTGTTGGACGACCATTTCCAGGGGTAGGAATCCTGACCTAGGATTCACTGGGCACCCAAAAGGGATCGTCCTAAGGACGCTAGGGACCGTGTCTCGTTAAAACTAACCCCGGCCTATGGTATGGCCTATTACTGAATCGTCACTATTTAGCGAGACACGAGATTCGGATGGTAGCCGCTCAGAGCCGCACCGCATATCCAAGAAAGGGGCGAATTAAGGAAATGTGAAGTGTTTGAACCACTTCGCCGTGCAACAATACCTATCTCAATTAACTCTGCTACAGACTTGGTCTACGGAGCGCTTGCGCTAGTTTTGTGTTATCTTAAGTTAGGCAGCCGTAAAAGAGTTGTTAACATTATCACGCGACGCGATTTGAGCTACATAAAAATAGACTTGTCTTCCTCAATGACAGCTGAACTTCGCAGTACTCTGTCTTAGGATTGTGTAAGACAATTATTTAGAGTCCCGGGAACGTGTTCTGTTAGTTTCGTTACAGTATTCAAATAGTGATACTGTGCGATTAGGTCTAACAGTACACGTTCGACAAGGCCACCGTTCCATGTCACGAAATGAGTTCTAATTCGTTTATTCGGTCTGATGTTCTATTGTGAAAATATAAATTAACGTAGAAGTAGTTCATAAATTTATTAAACGCAAGCGTAACGTTTCCTTCACCACCTCACCATAATATAATATACTTTGCAGTCCTCTCGTCTCATTAACTTCATACCTATTTTATTATACTTGTTTGCTTACTTGTGTATTACTAATCGTGAATTCCCTACATTAACTTCACCTTGTATCCCCTCCTTGTCCCTAGCCTCTAAGGTCGGACAAGGCAGTAGTTTTGGGAATTCATTTCGTATAATCGGTGGGAGGGTGCCCCGTAAGGAGACGGACCCTACAGAATCGGGCGGCGGAGGAGCCCGGTTCCTTCCCCACAGGGGAAGCCGACACAAGAACCAGATGTAGTTTAATTTAGGGAAAACGAAAATTTTATCAGCCTAGGGTAATTTAGGAACAGTCACAGTAACCACATGGTTTCGAGAGGATTTTATACCTACCTAACAAGATTAAATTTACTAAAATTACCTTTTGTAAGTAAGTAAGTATTTTAGTAGGTTCCTATGCGAAAATCGTCACTCACTAGCCACCTGAGAGTTAATCTGTGGCCTGAGGGAGGACGTCGCCGAGAGAGGAGGCGCGTCAAGGTTGACCGCGGCGAAAGTGGCGAGACGATCTGATGACGTTTCCGGGTAGGAGTCAGTTTTCGAGTACCTAAGTAGGTAAGGTAAGTATGTTGATTAAACAGAATATTGTGAACCGAGAAAAACCGAGCGAACTTAAAGCGAGCCTGACTTGAGCGCGTAGGCATCTAACGCTTACCCCAGGCCCCGCAAGGAGTAGCAATACGTAATAAGTTACGATGCGCGGGAGACGCGCGCACCAAGCGCACCGCTCGCTCATGAGTTCACGGACTCGGGTAGGTACTAAGTTCCGTCACAGGATAAAGTAATGCAGTAGATCAACTTGAATTGATTAGTATAAGTTTATTTTGTTTTATTTTTCTATTAAGTATTTTTTAAGGTTATAGATGGATTAAGTACCTACGTATTGTACAAACTTGAATCCAATTACTAATCATTAAAAATCAGTAATAATACTTATTTATTTTAGAGTATATGGTGGATTTAAAATCTGACTGACACGAAAATTATGAATACGAGTACGATACAAAAATACGCGTCGCGCGCTATTTGGCTTTGGTGCGATACCTTCGTAAAAATCAAGTAGTAGGTAGGCACACTTACTTTAGGAAAATTATGTTACAATTCTTGAATATTATAATTCAAGAAAGCTTAGAAGTATAAATGGTTTGGAATTTGCCTAGATGCTATTTAAAAAAAAAACAAAAACGTTTTTATATTTTTTAATCAAATAGTTAACATAATAAAAGTTACCAATGCAACTGGCTAAAATTCGTTGAACTGTAGCTGTCTCGGTTTGCATGGACCTAGCTGAGTAGATTGACACGGAATATGGTCCTTGGATTTGCTTGGACCTGGCTGCACAGGCTTATCATTAACATTTTCTTTGTTTTCTTTCAATATTATGTCTCGTATTGGCATACCGCGATTTTGGCGCGGATCCACAATCTCTGGCAATATACATTTCAAATAAAAATCTACAATTTTTTTCTCCATATGCACCTGCCAAAATTCGTCATCTCTTGAAATATTTTCTACTACTAGTTTTCACCGAACCATATTCCAAAAATGCATTGGTTCCTTTCTGTTACATGAAGTTGACCCTGCACTTGGTAATACCAATTACTTTTTTTGTTTATAACCCTGGTATGTTTTATTCTATCGAATTTAAATATATGTATTTTACTTTCTTCAATAGCAGCATTTCCCTTTTCTAAATGCCGTTATTGGACATTTAATTTCAACAATGGTGTCGTTCCCAACTATACCGTCGGGGGTAACCCCAATAAATGAGTATTATTTTGGAGACAAGTCACGCCCTTCCGCATGCTCTATTGCCCTGTAACGCAAATTTTGATTTTGATTTGTTGGTAATTAACAAGTAAAATTTTAAAAACTTACAAAATATCCCTGTTCATTAAAGATAACGGAGCTACAGTGCCAAAGACAGATACACAGGCACACAGACGCACGTACACAGAAACATAGATAGCAAATCGTTATAAATAAATAGGATAGAATTGTAATATGGTGTGTGTTTAATTTCTTTATGTATTTTATGGTGTTACAATAATGATAATGAGATACTACTTTATTCAAATCTATACTAAATAATATTATAAAGTGGAAGTGCGCTAAGTGCGCTGTGGTAATAGCTAATTATACGTAAGTACCATGTACAACAAAGATATTGTTTTTCATTCGATCTAAAAAAAAGTCCGCGACGTTACACCTATATCTATCTCTTATAAATATGCCACACTAAGGCATTTTATGTCAAATAATTTATTTAAAAATTAAAGGTGGTTTTTCAGCATTAATATTAGGCAGGCATATTAATCCTTACTAGCGAAAGTTACTTCATCATCAAGATAATTTTATGAAGATAAACTTTGTCTTTTACAGCATGTTATTTGAACTCACCGTTTAGGAGATAATGTAAAATTAAAATAATTCAACAATATTATTAAATCGAACGGGCGGTGCGCGAGACGCGGCCACCAAACGAGAACGCGTCGAGCCTGCGTGACTGCGTGCGACGCGGTGCAAGAAATTCTTTTTTGTATTATGATTATGAATTTATGATAGTTACATTCATGGGGAAGGCTGTACGGCTATACGGGAACGGGAATTCCTACGGGAATGAAGAGTTCCGTTACCTGTCTCCGAAGTTCTTCATCAGATCTTCACCAAATTGAAATGGGATCAGTCCGGGAAGATACACTTCCAAAAAAAATTGAATCATCAAAATCGATTGACAATTGGCGAAAATATCGCTGAGCAAACATACAACAAAAAAAAACAGTCGATTTGAGAACCTCTTCTTTTTTGGAAGTCGGTTAATAATATACAATACAATAGTCAATTAAAAACAGTTTAGTGTATGTAATTTATAATTTCTATACATTTTTCCTCTTGCCAATAAACACCGATAAAGTAACGCATTGGATTGGAAAAACTATCCAAACTGACCACATGGTTTTTTGTATGTCTTGTCATAACTTGATACATTGTTAGTAATTAGTAAGAGGATGGACTCTAGTGTACAGCGCATAAATGAGCTGGTCCGGTAGCCTAAACGTTACCAAAAGTATGTTATTAAAATATTTTCATAGGAAATGGTCATACTGTAACACTTTTACACTATGGCACGCGACTCACGAGTGCGCTGCGCGTATTGTTTGGCATAGACGAGACCTACACAAACGTTGCGGACACCATAAATATTATTATTTGTTGTGTTGTGGTGGCTGTGAGTAGGTACCCACCTAGCGTATAACTACACTTATATTTCTTCTCTACATGAACACCACAACATTATTGCACCGATATTCAACTCTCATGTAGGAAATACGAGCTATTATTTTTGCATTTGTTTAGGAGTAAGATAAGTGAAAACGGACATTTCTAATAAATAACAAATATTATAAGACTTATACAAACTCTCCGAAACCATCAAGACTAACGTAGCGGGGTGAACTACCTATTTGACATTTGAAAACAGTAAATCATTGTATCATGTGCGCGCGAGGTGGCTTTATGCACTCTGAAATAGGGTTCAAATTCAATTGTTTTACATACTCGATGCGGTTGGTAAATCTATTCCGCGCGAAAACTAAACCACTAAAGCGCACGTCTTTATGCGTACTGAAATAAGGTTTAAATTAAACTGTTTACACACATGTTTGCGGTGTGGAAATTTATCTGTTTCGTGTCGGTACTTACCTAGTTAGTAAAGTAAATGATGTATATACCTATATACCTTTTTGTTTATTCAGCCAAAGTTTATAAAAAAAAGTAGTCACCGCTGCAACGAAGAGCCGTGACAACTTTTTTTTCCCCCATTTTTTTTACAAAATTATAGCTACATCTAATAAAAACTAACTATATTACAACTGTTTGAACACTAAATTGTATACAAGTATTATTATTTAACCACTCGACACGTGAAAATTCCAAAATAAAAAATAAATCTTACGTAAATAAACATAAACATTAAATTCGCGGCACACTGGTGTGCCGGCAGTGCTAGAGCGGTAATCAATTTAGGCTTAGCCAGTAACAGAACTTAGCGGGGGTGGCGGGATCGCAAAAATTTGGCACACGTCCGACCTCCAACACGTTCCGCTCGGGACTAAATGACACGGGGCGCGCTCATGAAACGACAAAATCACTTGATTTTGGAATTAGTGGGATACGTATTTTCATATTTCACATTATGACGGCCGATTTATATCACATTTTTTACGACCTTTATTGTGGTATAAGTTTTATTACTCAAAACCTTATATTACTCAAATGAAATGATAATTACATCTTGATTTTGACTTGTCTTTGCGATTTAATTGGATGCAGTAAAGTGCAAGTAATCGTGTATCGCACGGCCGAAATCGCAAGATCGAAGTGTGAAATATGTAATATATTTTTTTCAAAATTTAAATCCGTGTTGTTTACGAATAAAACACAATTTTACACAATGCAAAACAACGTTTTTCCGGAAAACCTGGCCTTAAATTTTACATGGATGGACTTGGTATCGAAGCAACCATAATAAATTGTCTTTAACATCCGTTGGAATAACTTGCATAATGTATTTAAGTGTATTAGATACCTATACCTATAGGCCTGGCGTTTCTGATACGAAACGTACGCATACGTGCTATCAATCGAGTACCTATGGATGATAACGCGCTAACACTTGACTTTTTTTAGAAAAGGTATTAGGTAAGCCATCAGCTGATGGATTTATTGAGAGACGCGACGTCTGCGAATGGCAGAAATAGTATGTTGTGTAGACAACTAAATACAAAATTTTCCAGAAGGTTTTGTAAACAAGTACTTGTAAAATCTATCTATCTCAAAGACTCCGCGCAAACGAGCCACCGACCACAGCCAGCGGTGGCTGGCGACAAGTTGTTTACATCATTTTTAACACGTTTTGTATGGAATCGCCATACACGTGTAGCGAGTGGCGTCCGCTCGCGACTCGAGTGTCCGCGACACGCCACCGGTCGGTGACGGCCACTCGTGACGTTCTTCTCGACTTTATAGTGCCTATACTTGTGGCGGCACCGACCACTCGTGGCAGCCACCGACTACTTTCGTTTGCGCGGTACCAAAGGAAGTGGCGCGCGACAGCCACCGGTGGCTGTGGTCGGTGGCCCGTTTGCGCGGTGCCTAAATAGTAGGTATAAAACAAACTGTCTACCTCTGCCTGCTTCTCTTCTCCGCTACTTCACCTCCCACGCAACTTGTTTTGATATGTACGGATTTCACTAATGAAAAGAACGAAAAGGTTTTTGTATAATGTTATTTATTTAATCTGTGCGAAGTCGGGGAGGGTCACTTGCAGGCCCCTTCACTTCCAGCTCAGGCTTTCTTGCACCGGGCACTGTGGGCAAATACCCAGGGTGGGCCCTGGGCATTTAGATCGATGGAGGCCCCATCTACATAATTATAGATTTTTAAGCACTATCTTGTGTAAATATTAAAAAAGTAACTGTTCCGCAGAATTTAATAAGCTGGGTACTGACCCACAGCGAACATGTTATGCTATGCCGTGTGAAACAAAATACATACCTACGCATGTAACATGCGCATGTTTCCACGTACTGACTGTACGAATGCTCGCTTTGTAACTTTGTAACATGTTACATTACGCCCCGTAGCACCGGACAGACTGTGTGAATTTTGTTTAGGTTTTTTTGCTTGTTTTAGCAAAATATTCTTCGGTCAAAGTCATAGGGACCCCATCATTTTAATGTGCCCTGGGCCTCCAATAAGTAAAAGACGGTCCTGGTCGCTAGTTAACTTTAAAACACGATTATATTAGGTAATTCAATATTAGGTACCTAAATACTATTTTCGTACAACAATGATCTCATAGAAAAGAAAAAAAACAAGACCGATAACAGATTACCGATTTATTTAATGTTAACTCATCTTACAACATTGCCCATTTCTGGGTCAAATACTAGCAATAATAAATTAATAGGAGGTATCCAAGACCTTATTGTAGGTACCTTATTACCTATTCATTGATATGGCTTTATTAACAACGACTAGTACCTATTGTACATATATATGTACTTAATTATTAATTTATTTCTCTAAAAGAGGGTACCTACTCACTGAGAGCATTCTCTACACGCACTATACATTCGTATGCAATTCCAACACGATTCCGTTGTGAGAGAGAGACGAAGATATTCGGGACGAATAGCACTAGCTATCAATCTTTAGTTGTAGCTATTAGAATTTATTTCCGTATTTGGATTTACATACCTACTCACAAAACAGTTCATTTCACAAACGAACGTTCGTCGCGTTTCCAAAACAAATCCGTGATACGAATGCTCGTGGGGTACAGTCCATAAGGCTAAGGCTAAGTATTCACGGTGCCATATTTACAGAATAGACCGGTTGATTCGTTAGCACTACCTACTGTTTAGGACTACGTCATATCACAACGACATGTTTCACAAATAACAAAATTTGATTTGATTTTATTTTGTTGCCAATCAACAGAGGCAGAAGGCGACACGACACTACACAGTAATGTGATTAGGCTGCGTTTCCACCAGAGATGATCCCTCGCTAGGCATCCTTGCTCATCACTGGTGGAAATGCAGGTTGCGTTTCTACCTACAGGGCTACGTGTGATATGACTTAGGTAGGCCTTTTTTATGGATGGGAAATCATCAAATAACCCCTTCCGCTCTGGGTGGAGCGGGAGGGAGTGTCAGACTCTTACTGATTAAAACTCCTCCTAGTGCCCTTTGCTTTCCAGGCCGCGGTAACTCTTTCGAACAAAATCCTGTAACCTGGCAAGCTCTGGCCCTAACGGGCCCCGTCTACTATGCTGACATGTCTGAGGCACGCGTGGAACACAACGCGCCGCTTTACCCGGGCCTGGCTTTGACGAGCCACCCGACGCTCGCCGTCCACAGGCCCGATATGACGTATTAAACAGTAGGTAGTTCTAACGAATCAGCCGGTCTATTCTGTACGTAAATATATCACCGTGAAAGCTTAGGTGAAGTGAGATAAGGAGAATCGACACACTTCAACGCCACTTTACCTAAGTTTTCATGTTAAGATTTTACAGAATCTTACAGATTGGTGTATCCAGCACAACACACTGATGTGAAATTGTGAACGAAGATTTGGGTGTGCTGTACCGAGTGAAGGTTTTCAGAAAAATTCACGCCACCAGATGGCGCTGCTTAGGCGAGAGATCCTCTACTTTGAAAACATGATGTTGACGTCAATATTTAACTAAAGTCGGAAAAAATATGCGTTTAGACAGGTGCCTGGACCTGACGCCTCAGTGCTGCCACCTGGTGTATGTTATTTCAGAAACCCACATTGCAATAATCCATCCACCTATATTACGCTCGTTTTATATGAACCATTTAACTCTACTAGCAGGCCGCATCGAGCTTTTTTGTGTTGAAATGCGATGCGGGCTGATGCGGACAGATACGGCCACAATCAGCGCTTAGTATTTTCACTATGCAAAATTTTCGAACAATGAGATCATTATTTGTATAATGCAATAACAATTAACATTTACATCTTAGTGGCGCTAATTACATAAGCGGCCCGGCAATAACAACTAATAACAATCAGTTCGGCAGTACCTATTTGTTGAGCGGCAAGACCGGGCCGACCATGGCCCGACCCGAAACAATCACTAGGTACACAATTATATTGTATTTTATTCGGCTAATGTCGATCGGCTGAACTACTATTGGTCGTCAACACCCAACTGGCATAGCCGGACGGCCTTTATGCCCGAACATATTCTCGACCTTGCCGCCTGGCTGTGCCTGCTAATGCCGTGCAAATATAATCTATAACTAGATAAACATAGTTCCAGTCCATAAACATATTTGTGAAAGTAGAATTTTCAATAATTTCCTTTAAATTATTCTTTGTCTCCAGACGCCATTGCAATTTCTTTTTGTGAATCCATTAGGAATGTTTGGATTTCAGAGTAGATTTTCTGAAGCATGAATAGTCTGGGCTTAGTGTACTGCAAAAAAAAAATGCTTAAATTATTATGCATGGGAAGTAGAATTACAGTACCTAGGTACTTACTTTTTTCTAGGTTTGAATTTATTTTTTATTTTCATTATTTTTCACAAGGTGACGAATTACATTTGAGGAAATATTAAACTATTATTGTTGACTTGAGATTGAGAAGCCCAAAAGAATCAATTTACCTTAAACAGTGGAACCAGATTTAGAGATTCTGGATTGTCTTCCTTTTTCAGTACTGTGAGGTAGTATAAAACACGATTCTGAAAACAAATAACAAGGGATTACAAAACATACTTATTGAAAACAAAAAAAAGACCTAAACACAGAGTCAGTGTGGGGTGTGGTGTGGCACTGTGGAGCATCACTGGATATGCTACTTTCCAACTTATCAAGCACAACCACCTTTCTGGTTTTAAGTGTGGCAAATAACAGAAGGCAGGGAGCATAGTCTGACATTTGAGTAGGAAGTCAAGAACATTGACATAAAAAAGAAGATTGAAGAAGAATCATGTTCCAAACTAGTCTTTTCCTAACATGAAATTTCTATTTCCACTAGAGCTTACCATTTTAATAACTTCATTTATAATAACATCGTCAATATTGGACCAGTCCACAAAGGTATCTTCTCTGCCCCACACATACTTTATTGTACTTTGAATACACACAGTTGGAATGATCAAGAGGCTTTCTGAAAATTTTAACAATAAGACATTAGGTATACATAAGCCATCTGAATATTGCTGTCTTACTTATCTTAAAACCTTTTTGAAATTCGTGTTTTGCTGTGCAGTAACACTACCTTGTGGGCAGTAGATAATTCTTATGACAATCTCAATTAATTGGCTAATGCGCAGCAACTCGCTGAGTATTCAGAGTTGTTGTTCAGTTTGATTTTACCAGTACAATTAATCTTTCTAAGTATAGGTAGCGTTTTCAAGCCATAATTGTGTTGAATTACTTAAAGAGTGAATGATAGTGTGCATTTAACAGGTGAGAAATAATAAAGACCTGATGGAAATGACGTGGAAGCAATTTAGAGAAAAAAATAAAACATCATACAAACCTGACTGGACACTGTGCGTGAACCAAAAGTAGACTAGGAATGACAACGAAATTAGTATTACTAATATTGCTGTGAGGCTTATTCGAATATAGAAGAATGCTATTAAGTTTAGTAGGATAGCAAGAAATAGTGATGACTTAGCTCCAACTCTTGAACGACTGTTATTCACATTTTTAAACGTAATTGTAAATTGTCTTGATTTCGGGGAGGTTTGTCTTTTGTAAACGTTTAACAGCAGTTTTATTCCGTTCACATTTTCATATTCCAAAGATGTGTAAGGATTTGAGTAGGCCATTTTTTCTGATATCAAATTATCAATAAACAAAAACTCTGTCACTTCTGCTGTGTTTATGTATTTTTCTAAAGCTAACCAAACACCTTTCTAATTTGTTTACTAAAATAAAACTGCGGCATTTATTGATCATTATTTTTAATTCCTTCTTTCGTTTCTTTCTTTCTTTCTCATAGGTTAACAGTTCAGAAAGAGAAACAGCATCGATTATGCTCAACAAAGTAAAATTTCACACCATTCACGCTGCAACACAACGTTTAAAACACAGCTGAAATATTGACAGTCGTGACAGATCGTGTCATGATGACAGGATTCAGAATGACAGACGTCGATTTTATTATCGATGCATTCTTGATGCATTCGTATTTTTAATATTTTAGCTGTGATACTCTATTATTGACATTTTCAGGACAAACAAACGTCTCAATTTGGACTTTCTTTTATTAGTTAAGTACCAGCAGACTAAAACTGCCTTACAACAAAAATGGACAATCACGTGATTGTTTTACGACATACGAATAGGCATTATACCGTGGCTGCAGCTTGTTTCCCAATAAAACCGACTCTATGTATATTATCATGAACGTAATATGACTAAATGCAGTATGAATACCGATAGGTAGATACCTATCATGTCCCATTAGAAGACCTTGAGAATCCATATAAAAGATAATGAAATGTTCCATCCATCACCTGACATGTTCCATCACATGCCAGGACTAAAGACAACTATAAAAAATAACAATTTTATTATGACTGTAACCATAACAACAGCTAGTACAAATAAACGTCATAAGAAGTGTTGGTGGAGCTGATTGTAATTAAAATTAGAAATATAATTCAGCTAAGTAGTTTATTACTTACTAAACATAGATAAAAGTTGATAGAACAAATGGCACACCTAGACGGTAACTCATGGGTGTTTGACTCCCTTGTAGGATTTCTACATGGCCCTGTGTGGAATGTACCACTGCAGACTTTCATTGAAGAAAAATCTTTGCGTAAGTAGGTACCTATGCAGTAGGTAGTTCGACACCGTCATTGCATCCAATTACAGTACAAAATAGCAGTCTAACCAGCATACTCTGGCAAGTGTCAAAGCCGAAAACTGCCTCCATGAGTCGTGTAGGTACCGCTGTATCATAATACTTATAGCTAGTCTGATTTTAAAGTTTTATTTACAGCTTTTGAGCCGACAGATAATGGAGATGTCCTCGATAAACCCGAGTACAAGAAGATACACGATGAGTACCGTAACTTAGTAAGTACCTACCTACCGTGGTGAGAAAAGGATAGATTAGTTATTGCCATTTACCAGAGCAATTTGTAAGTTTGTTAGATTGGTAAGTATCTAACAAATTCGTGGAACTTCTTGGTTGTTTTGTTGGTACAACCAAGAAGTTCCTCAAAGCAAAGTCCAATCTTGCGTTTTTGGTCCAAGTAATATTTTTTATATGAACTCAGGTGGACGTGATGTTAGGCTCCTTTATGGATGACATCGGCATCTCGGCAGATCAGTTCGAAGCTGCGTGCAAGCTGTCAGCACGAGACCTAGCCGGACTGCCGGCTCACTTCCACCGGCGCCTGTTCGAGCAGATATGGGCCGCTAACGACTACGAAATGTTCGTCAAAATGATGACCCATAAGAATGTAGAGCTGCAATTACAGGCAAGTGTTCTTCACGCACGAAAACTTGAGCATCTTTAGGTGAGTGCAAGGCAGAAAGAAAGGACGTAAGTGGTCATTCTAAATCTTGATTTCCAGGCTTTGGAACTGATTGAGAGGCGGTATGGAGCAATGCCCCACTTATTTTCTGCTGATGCGGAAGACTTGGATACTTCACGAAGCGATGAAAGCGAGGACTGGCCCGATAATGACGATGTCATGACGGAAATAAAGAAGTAAGTCCATACACGGGACTGGCAAACCTCTGAAGACTGCAGCCACAAATAAGTTAATTTCCGTTGTTTCAGATTACAACTTGAAGAGTTCGAAGGTAAAGATGAGGTTGTCAACGTTCCACCTGAAGAAGTGGTTGCTGAAAAGCAAACTTTGCTATCAAAACTGCACAGCTTCGAAAAGAAAGAAGAAACCCACATCTTTGAAAAGAAGGAAGAATATCTTGATAATAAAGATCGCGTCGTGACTGAGGGAAAGAAAATTCAAGTTATGGATCCACCAAAACCACCTCCTAAGAAAGTTGAGGTGACCTTTTCATTATTTGGCCTATGCACATAGCTCAATATTGCGGTGCTTACATAACACTGCAATATATTTTTATTTCGAGATTCTGAATCTGGTTTTAAGAATTCTTTTTTTTTTTTGTGCCAGCTGGAAGTATGTAATACTTATCCTTGTCACAGGTGAGTGAGGAAGAGATGCTTGCTCGTCAGGAGTATTTGAAACAGCAGCGGGACAAGTTGTTGGCGTTGAAGAAGCAAGTCCGGGAGCGGCGACTCGGTGCGGCAGACGGCGCAGAATCTGGAGGTAGGTACCAGCTTATATCAATTATGTTTGGAGTCTTGAGTTATTCCTGTTTATAGTAACCAAACTTTTTAGCCTTATTTTATATGTACATACTTTTAAATCGACGGATCTAATCTTGTTATTCTATGACTATTATTAGGTGTAAGGCCAGAAATAGTCAATCTACTTCTATAAAATAAATCTGCTGTCTGCATTCGATTTATTGGCTTGGCTTGCTTTCAAGTTTTAGTATCTTTTTTACGACTTGTCTTTAGGTGGAGAAGGATCTCAAGGCAGCGTGGCCAGACCTAAGTCAGCCCGCGTGGCACAAGCAGTTTTAGCGGGAGTCACTCAAGCTCCGCCCCCCGACGCCATGCAGCTGCGCCGGGCCCTCGCTTCCAAGCTCAAGACTGAAGTTGTCGATATAGCTAATTAATCTACCATACTTAATTGATCCCCAGGATCTACCATACTTAATTGATATGTCAAACAATGTCCTACTTTTAACTTATTAACTCAAATTAAAAATATATTCATGGAATCTATTAAAGATTTTTATTTACTTTTGTTCAGTATTGTGGAATGTATGAAAGAAACAACATGAATTTGTAATTATTACCTTATATTTATATTGCTTACTTAACTAGTGACATCATAATAATAGCATTATCGTAAGCTTATTTATTTTACACAACTTGCCGATAAGTAAATCTATTTTAATCTGTGTATAAATTAATTTATGATGGTCATCCACCTAGACAGATAAAAAATAGTCATTATTACAGTCTACTTTCACCTAGAACTTCGTATTTTAATTAACGGGGAAGTTATTTCAAGGAATATAAGAATCGTATAAATCTAATTGACAGCTCGATGCCTATTATACACGTGGATGTTGGCAGATTTGAAAATAAAATTATAACATAAAACGTTTTATATTTACAATATATTCTGACAAATTCATTCCACGTATGTAATAATTGAATTCGCCTCGCGTTCACTGTGCATTCTGAATAAAAAGCTGGAGACTTTTTGCACTGATATAGAAGTGTGACCATCATATTATAGTTACAATAGTGGCGGTAGCGGACTTCTTTGTAAGATGTAAAATCTTATGACAGAGATCAATAATTTCTTTTTCAGATACATATTAAAATTGATATGTATTTTAGAGAAGTTACACAAGGTAGTTAAAATGATAATGTGAAAAATTAGGGAAAAAGAGCCGAAAAAAATAATTTCGAGAATTATTAAGAAAGTATAGACACTACTGTTTTATTTGTGCTCAGTTCAATTACGTTTGTTGTTGTTCGGCATTTCGTAGGTATTGTGCTGCTGAGTGCAGACAGCAGTGTCTACGCTAGTCACAACTATCGTGCGGCTAGCGGGCCGGCCCAAGCATATCACTCGTGCTCAGAGCGTACCGCCAGCCGCGACTATCATCACAGTGGCATGCACACCTTTGCAATCATTAATCAAATAATCATGCCGCCAGGAGTTTATAATCGAGAGACAATACAGCTAGATATAAATTATATTATGAACAATGTCTATGACAACTGTTGCACACATTTTATATTTAATACACTCCACGAGCATTCAATTTAACTAAAAAAATATTAATGTATTATATCAAGCTATGCTTTTAAAATAATATTCAATTATCTTTTGATAATATGGCTCCATCGCATCTTGTGTCACACTAGATCAGAAATATTTACATCTCTGAAATATATCTTAAGTTAAACTTGGAACTACAAAAAACTAGGTCTTACGAAAGTATCTATAGTTACGAATGTTTTTGATACATATGGAAGAGCATTCAGTAAATGCAAAATGATATACTATGCATTATGAAATAAAAAACCCTTGACCAGATATAAAATTTGAGCACTGCTACATAATTATGTATGAGGTTTGTAAATTATTAAGTTATTGGAAGCCAGTAAGACGACTTGAACTGAGATCAGCACTGATTATTGTTTATTGTGTAAAATAATGTTTGGACCACTCCTTCGAATTCGTTTCTGGCGACATGTGATTATGCAAAATATTTACTTTATATAGATAGATGTTTATAATCACCAGATTAAGTGTATTTTACAAAATCTAATATTATTTACAAAATACGAATGATAAAACTAGAGGTTTATAGTAATAAAATAAAAAGGATCTTAATCAGATAATTTTATCACATACACATTACTTCCGCAGTGTAAAAAAGCTACAAACAATCGTATTTAAGCAAAGATAGGAAACATTTGTTGAAAGTAAAGAAAGATTTAATACTGATTTTATAATTCATTTTCATCGTAGGCAACACAAGGATAGGAGAGAGAGAGCGAGTGGGATCCATTTCATGACATTACACTCCACAATCAAAATATTAATCTTACTAAAAAGCTCGAAGCGTCACAAAAATAAAATATGTTTTTTTTGAAAATACATTGCGTTAATAAATAAAATAAAACACATTTTCATCAACTTTTTCGTGCCTTCATTCGCCGTGATGAAATGGACCCGTCACCAACTTCTCAGTAAAATCAGGGATTTATAGGAACATTACAACAATATAGGAAATTCATATAAATCACTGACGATCAAATAACGACCTAACACGTTGGCGGCAGAAGTTCAACTCCGGTCGAACAAACCTGGCATATTATATACCAAACCCATCCAAACCATAAACGCCAAGATTCTTTTAGCGAACGTGTTAATTTAAGACCTAAATCAAAACAACATGATAAATCTGGATCCCAATAAAAATATTAAAACTCGAATATAATGCTATTAGTAATTTATTTTACTGAGGATTAAATCAGGCAAAATCATAAAACACTTTGTGAAAATAATAAACAATTAGTTATTAGTTTAAATCAATTAATAGGAAATCTAGCTGCCAGTGTGCGACAACACACGCAATATGTTGAAAAAAAACTAAGGACTTATGTAGACTGCAGGAAGGTAAACTCACGTCTGTCTAAGGACAGCTTCATCAACTGGTACGCCATTGATGCAGCTGTCTGTACAATAGTATACGTAGTGACATACTGCGGATAACGGATGTTACAAAACCAACACGTCAACCATTAGCGAGTTTACGCAGTGCCTTTCGGAAGACGCGTTTTCGATTGAAAAATTGAGTCAGGATCCAGATAAACATGTGCGTACATGTTGACTGTCCAGTTTTAATTTTATTTTTGATGTAAGATTTCACTTCACTTGGCAACATAGCAGCTAACTTCACTACCTGTTTTGAGTTTGTGTTATGCATAAATATATTACGTTCTAGGAAGACCATAACATATTTACGTTATACAACAAGACTACTACTGGTATAAGTGCTGTATTCAGGATTGTTCTTAAATTCTCGAGCCTACAATTAATACTTAAGCGAGGTAGTACAACCGCTAATTAAACAAATCTTGTTCACTTATGTTGTTAATCATATTTATCATACAACCTTTGGAACTAAGCAATATTATGTTAAACCAATTCATGGAATTTTCCCACACATTTTCATTCTTGTTGAGTATTGCTGCTTAGATTTACCGACTATTAAACACAAACAAACACACAACTTAGTTCCCAAACGTCATACTAGAGTATCATAGTACTTGGCTAATTCCAAAAAATAAACATTACTATAGTTTTCATAGATATAATTTATTGTAATCATAATAAATAAAAGGGCAGTCAACATGTCGCTACTAACGCCACTCCTTACAATAATAGCTTTAATTTAGACTAATTTTGGCTAATTTTCATAGGCGATTGATAAAAAAAATTAATAGTCACACTTTGGGAATTCAGTTCTAATAAAATATCTCACCCTTGAAAATTTATAACATTTTAACTACTCATAGTATGCCATAATGTCCATGTTTTACGCAATGGCACTCAGAACATTTTATAAATAGGAAGTGCTACTTTACAGTAGTTAGAATGTTAATATAATTCATTACTATGGGTCATGCAAAATTAACAAATAATAATAAGCCATACAAAACCATTCTCTACTCTCAACAAAGTCGGAGCTTTTAGGAGATATTTTGTTACAATAAAAACAAATTAGATCACTATCGCAAATATACTGCAAGCTTAAAACAAGACCTGAGTAATGATTACTGCAAAAATAATGTTGGAAAAGTACTAACTGTTATCTCCACGAAGCTCAACAGAAGGAATGCAAAATATTGAGAATAAATAACTTGTATATCTGACACCACGAATATTATTTCCACAGCTGACTTGTTCTCGATGCCCAGTAGACAAATGTTTTCATAATGAAAACCATTTGAAATGATGAAGTTCTGGCAACAGATTACTCGATGCCAATCTGTCTGTGATACAATAGCGCACTAGTGAGTAACAATTCCACAGTACAGATAATGATTTTAAATGTCTCTCAAAAAAGATTGGTCGTATGATCCCTCATAAACTAAGATTTTATAAATACGTACATTTTTACATTTTCATATTGCGTTCAGGGTGTTTTTCTTTTTTCTATTATTATTTATTATTAGACGTTTAATTCCCACTCATATTTTCTTTGTACTTTTTGTGATTACAATCCTTGACAAAAGTAACCTAATAGTTAAAATTAGTTCACATTAAATACACCTTGTAACCAATATTTGTTCTACTTTCTGATGCCATCTGAAGTATATTATTACACTACAAAGTATGAAGAACTTCATACAATAACTAACTAAAGTCGAACACTCGAGTGTCAGCACTTCATATTTACAAATAATGGACATAACCCAGCTGCTGGAGGTACTTTACTGTCTAGCGGTTGACTAACGAAAGCAAGTATAAACGACCGATTGTGTCGCATTTAAATGCAATCAGCTGGAAGACGAGGCGAGGGCGAGGTATCGGGACACAAGGGATCTGGAAGAATTAGGATGGCAGTGATAGTGAAGACTTAGAATCTAGAAATCACAATATCGCATCCTGAATAGGATCGTCCAGGTGCCGCCATATACCGGCCCCTCACAGGGACAAGCTGGGTAACCTCGGAGTCAACCCTCGCACCCGACACAGCAACCAATTCTCAGTATCAAACTACTCTGTTACGCTAAAGAGACGCGAGCACGCTTCTGTAACGCAACAGGGTCGCACCGCTGACAGAATACCACAGCGTACAGTAAAGTTAATCTTACGACATGCTCCATGGTTGACTGGGACACGTGCACAGCGCAGCTCGGCAGGCGGCTCTCTGGTTATATTCCTTGAAACAGTGCGGGAGCGGCACTACGCCAGGTGCGGGAGCGGCACTACGCCAGGTGCGGGAGCGGCACTACGCCAGGCGCGGGAGCGGCACTACGCCAGGCGCGGCCGCTTGGCGTCGCGCTCGTCGCCGCCGCCCGCGCCGCCGCCCTCCTCCTCCTCGTCCGAGTCGCCGTCGTAGTCCACCAGCCCCTGTCACATACACACTCATGTACTATGCGATACGCACCTATGTTACATCAAACAAGCTCGGGATTTCGCAAAGCAAGGCCAGAATGGATTCGAAAATTTGCGAATTGGACATTACCGAGTTTTAATAATTCTGTATGATGAGCCATTCCACTAAGATTAAGCTAATACAGAAAATATACAAATTACCTACAGTACATTCTGATAAAACCACAATTTAATATTTTTAGAACAATACTCATTATTAACTTGACAGTCACCTCAACCCAGCGTTTTTCGTAGCTTACTTAGGGTGGGAAGTCTCGACAAAATTACCGATCGAATACAGACCGAATTTTGTCGTTAAGTCCTAAGGCCACCCGTACACAGTCAATCTTTAACACGATCCACAATCAAAATCAATGCGTGGATCGCGTTCATAATTGACTGTGTACGGACCGCCTTAGAAGTTATCGACTGAATTCGGTCGTTATGCGATCGTTAACTATGTCGAGAATTCCCGCCCTGGGTTCAGGAACAATAAGCTAAGACACCAATCAGCTTCTCAAATGACAGAAACAAAGGAGGGGTGGTCATAATTACACAACAATATAATTGGTATTTTGTAAGGAAATACTGCAGATACACAAACAACTACCATCGTCTACCCCTGAAATAAACCCACACACTTAGTTAGCTAGTAGAGTGATAATACGAGAAATTTCCATCCAATAGGTCACTGCAAACTCTTCAAATAAATGCAAGGGACAAATCTCAACTGTCTGATTTTAAAAAGGAAAATGTGTATGAGCGCTCTATTTACATACTACCCCGTGCGTTTATTTAAATTTCTGTAAGTCAAACGACACACCACCCACACAAGGAATTTTAGTTGAACCAACACCATGCAAGTCCTTTGTCTCTGATTTGAGATTGTCACATCACATGATTCCCAGCGAAGCGAGCAGAGAAGATGCGTGAGGGAACTAAAAGTTTACCTTATTGAGTAATCTGGGCGAGGATACCTGAACGTCAGTGTGTGTCGGCTTGCTGGGCGACGTGGTGCTTAGGAGGACTCTGCTGGGGCCGTTCACTGTTTCAGTATTCGAGCACACTTTCTTTTCAACTATTTTTCCTGAAACATATACTGATATTGTAGACTACCTCTCTATACTGACACATTTTGGGTAAACAGTGAATGACTATCGATTGCGGTCTGATTGCACCCTCAGGCCATTTGTTCATGTGCGTTTCTTCACCGTCAAAATTACGGTATGGTAACTGCATTATGCCATATAAAACGGCAAGAAAATCACGTTTGTTGTTAGGAGGCCCACTTACATATTTATTTTATTCTGTTTCTAGTATTTATTATTATAGCGGCAACAGAAATACATCATCTATGAAAATTTCCACTGTCTAGCTATCACAGACAGACAGACAGACGGGCAGCAGAGTCTTAGTAATAGGGTCTCGTTTTTACCCTTTGGGTACGAAACCTTAAAAATTATCAGCTTAGGGTTATTCAGTAGTTGGTAAGTCATAGCCTTTGACTTCTGGATACCCAAAAATAAGAGGTACCTAAACCACATCAAATTTCTTACTAGACAAAGCTCCCATGTCTGCAATACGTCTACAATTATCAGTATCATTTCTTGGGTCAAGGTAACAGATAAGCTACAATAACAAACACACACCGATAGCGTCGAGCGCGTGATGCGCGTGCGGGTGCGCGTGCGCCGGCTGCGCCTCCAGTGGCACGTCGTCCTCCAGCTCGTCGTCGTCGTTGAACCACATCTCCTCCTCGTCGTCCGGCGCGCGCGCCTCGCGCCGGTAGCGCGTGCGCAGCAGCGACGGCACGACGGCCTCTGCTACGCCCACGCTGCCGCTTACTGTGGAAAGGGGTTCATTACAAGGTTGATCATACTCTAGGAGGTATCATTTCGATGGACGACTAGAATATCTTGACACAAATGGTAAAAACAAACCTTAGGGTTAGGTAATTCATGCTATAGAAAAACCATTAGATATTGCAATTCTTTAAACAATAGTCTGATTTCGGCCATGGTGATCTCAACAGAGAATAGCCATCGGAGCGGAAGATATTATAGTGCACAAGTGTGTGCGCAAACACAGATTCACTCCCTCTTTCATCTCTCATTGTCCGATAAGACACGACCAGAGAGAGGTCTGGTGCAGGACCAACAGCTTGATGTGCTTTCCAAGGCAGAGGCTACAAAGTATTGTTAACATGAAAATTGGCAAAACCCTGTAGTTTAGACAGATTGACTGGAAATAAAGACATTTAGAACAACAAGAGATCCTACTGCTTTATCATACTGATAAAGCACATGCAAGGCGCATGAGAAACTGTTGATTATCAACAGATTCTCATGCGCCGTTAGCAGTCGATAAATGGCGAGCGCCAAAAGGAATCTATTTCGAGTCATCGTTATTAATTGACTACTTTATAGTTTATGTTAGAATCCTGAGTACTTAAAACTAATAAATATTGAAAAGGGTGTAATTACATGTAGTCTCACCTCGATCCCTCTCTTTCAGCTTGTCCTGGTGTTGATCGTACCGTGTTTTTAAAGCCTTGAACGTCTGTACATATTCGACATCCTCTAAGATCTTTCCATAGTTTTCCACAACATGTGAACAGAGCGACTTAATGTCTTCCAGCTTTATGAACTCAAATAATTCTAGTATCGCCGAGTCTAATAAGTTGTACCTGTAAACAATTTATTGACCACATTTAGAAAAATTCTTATAGGAACTTCAGAAATAAAATAAATAAAATAAAAAAGATATGTTTGGTTTGTTTTTTTGTTTGGTTAAAGATATGTTTTTTAGTCATAAACAGATGTAAAGAACTAAATAATTTGGTCATAGTCCAATTTACAAAGTAGTACATACCTGCCATTATTTCTAAGGAAAGCATCTATAACTGGTGCAAAGAGGTTCCCCTTTATAATGTATCTGTTATAGTATTCGTCCTTGAGTGCGATGATCTTTCTCATGAACCTGAGCGCGCCGAGCACCAAAAACGTGTGTGTCGACCTCATCAGCACCAGTATGCGACGAAGGAGGTCCTGAAAATAGACAATGTAACATTTATGAAGTAATTTTCGATAGTCTCTGTCTGACCCCTTGAGGATAACAGGCAAATGGATAGTTATTTTCGATGAAAGAAAGTCTCTTGGCATTATTTACTTCGTTTTCGTAAACTTCATCATCGTGCTCATCACAAGCCAAGTTTTGATCATGATTATTCAAATTGTCAGTGTAAGGTCAATGGCACGTAAACTTCCTCAAATGACTGAGATATTTATGATTTTTGAGAGATACTCATATTATAATACAACTAGCTGGCAATTGGCCTGAAAGCGTCAGCATCAACGATTTTCGTTACATAACCTAAGGGAAATAATAACAATGTTTGGCGCTATATACCGCCAAAAAGAAACGCGTAAACGTAATGGCAACCAGGTCGGAAAACTTCGGGTAAATAACTTTGCGCCGTTTTGTATTGAAATCATAAAGAAAGGAGCCATTAAAGAGGTGACCTTGAAACATAAATCAATGTGTGAATAAAAATGGTTGATTTTACAAGCAGTTTTATTTACTGGATCCACCATTGTGGCAGGCCTGTTGGTCTAGTGGTTAGTGACCCTGACTGCAAATCCGGAGGTCGTGGGTTCGATTCCCACCCAGGACAAACTTTGTGTGATGAGCATAATTTTTTGTTCTGTGTCTGGGTGTAATTTATCTATAATATGTATGTATTTATAAATTATATAAGTATGTATATCAGTTGTCTGGTTACCATAACACAAGCTCTGCTTAGCTTGGGATCAGATGGCCGTGTGTGAGTTGTCCCAAGATATTTATTATTATTATTATTTATTTATTTATTATTGTTCATTCAACAAAAAGATGGAATTTTAGTGAATAAAGACTGGCTCTGTCCTGTTCACTATCTGAAATTTGGGGGAAAAACCGCAAATTCATAAAGTTCTAGTTCTATGTATAAGATTTGAACTTGTTTGTCATGGCAATATTTGTTGAATAACTTGACCAAATAAACTAAACTAATCGTACTTAGTTGTATCGTAATTCTCGCATACAAAGGAATACGATTTTCATACTATACAGTTCAAGGATATAAAATGAATGTTACGTAAATAAAAATAAACAGTATCTTACGATAATCTTATTTACGTCATAAACAAGTATAGTATATTCTAATCCATTTATATGTCAGTTTTTGTTTACATAAACTAACATAATTCAATGATTACTGAATGTCCGCGATAGTGAAATGGACGGATTGCGCCAAATTTAACCATTTGGATAGTTGCTGGATGCTGGATAGTTTTTACCAGAGGAGTAACATTTATTCAATTTTAATAAATTCATCTCAATTCTGGCCTTCTGGCGGTGAAGATGGCGGGACGAATTCGACTACTACCGATAAGATTGGCATGAACTAGCAAGGGGCAGAGTTGTGTGAAAAAGGGAGAGGGGAGGCATTTGCCCTGCAGTGGGACAAAATACGCTAGATAGATAGATTACCATACAGTTCTCGTCAAATAACTTTGCCCCTCTGAAGTTAGCCATTTGCAAAGATCGCGCAGGTGCAGTCACGTACACGGGAGCAAGCGGGACGCAAGCATGCATCGAACGTAAACGAGCGACTGAGACATAAAATCGCGCCCCGCTCCCATGTCTCTTACGCATGCGCAGTTGCAGTGTGTTCGTAATTTTGACTACTACGCAGCCACTCGACACAACGTTATTTGACGAGAACTGTACACCTGCTTATCTATCTATTTAGCCTATTTTGTTTTTGTTTGAATTTTTAAAGTGTGCATGGATGGCCAAATTCGAAAATAAAAATATAGCTAGCAAACCTAGCCAGGAATGGAATCGGTTGATTTTGAAAAAAAAAAGACCTTTTATTACACCATCCGAAAGTGTCGCTACTAAGGATTTAATTCTGGGAAGTAATAACACTAATAAATAACACATGGCAAACTAAAGGAAAGCGTTAACTTTTAACAAATTTATTTTTAAATTTCTGACTAAACCCCAACTGTTACTGATAGTTTTTTCAAAGATCCAATGATGCTATTGTAGACTCTCAGGCTTGATGTTGATGACTATACCTAACTGCATCATAGATTTTTGAAAAATGTATTATTTGATCTTTTTTTTTGAAAATTAAAAAGTATTTTGTTAAGAATTTGATCTTTATTAGCGAAACTTCCGAATGGTGTAATACAGGGTGGTTTTTTAACTTTAAAAAATCACCGTTTGCATAAAAAAAGCCTATGAAAAAGAGTATTTGAATACTGCTACCAACATTGTAAAGTTTCTAAAAGTTAACAACCTTATTATTGCTTGATAAAATAACTATCTATAGAATGCTCTTACCTTATTCAATATGCAGGTCTTTATATGGTATGTGTGATGCTCCACACAGAAGGCCAATAGTTCCAGTACGAGTCCCAGTAGCTGCACCGTGTGGTAATCTTCCTTGAGGGGCTTCTCTCCCGTTGTGTTTTCTAAGAGAGGTGCTGCAAATGTGATATACATTAGTGTCAACAAAGATTGACCTACTGTTGTTGATTGACATATTATTATACTCAAAGTCTTGGCTTTTTGTAGAAAGGGACTAGTTTCAGTACAGATTTGAACTGATGATGCACAAAAAAAGATCCTCTGCATATATTAATGGCGCAGTACGCTGCTTTGACGTAAATCTGTACAATGTTCTGTGCATAAAGTCCAGGGCTCTTCAGAGTCATTACACACAAGAATTTCAGATTTATTTCATGAACACTCTTGCATCCAGAGAATATATATGCTAGAGTGAGAGCTTTAAATAATTTGCATAATTTTGTTGAAAACATCTAACTAAAGAAAAACAAAATTTATGTAAATCATCATTGTCAAACAACTTCTCTGCTTGACAGCAATCTATTGACAAGGAGATCACTTGGAAAGTTCTCATAACAACAAATTAACAAACCAACTTCCATTCATAACCCGTTTTCATTGACATGTTTTAAAAGCTAGAATTAAAATCTATTGAGTTTATTCAGAATATTATAATTGCTAATTGTAGCTTGCTGATCTAGTATTACTAACTCATTTTCTAAACTGAACGGCAAGTGTACATAGATTGTGTCTCCATTGTATGCTTTTCTAGGAAGGTGTATAAACAGTCATTTGTACATAATGAGTCATAAAAAGGGTACATTACCTATTAATGTTTGTATACTGTGTTTGTAAAAGAAATTTAGAAAATCTGCCTTTTCACTCTTGTTAACTGATGCAAGCATGCTCTCAGGGTCCAGGAGTATGCGAAGGACGCCCATGAGCTGCACTGCACCACCCAGTTCCGGGTCTCTGTCTCGGAGCATCTGCTCTATCACTATATTTAGTAGCATTTGTTCCTAGAAATAAACAAAGTTGGTTGTTGCAACAGATTATCCTAATGCAAACATTTATTAACTTTGAAAGAAGAGTACTTTGCCACATACCTCTTCTGTATTGTTAGCCTGCTGTAGTGTATGGTCCCTCACTACAGAAGGAGAAAACTCTACAATGTAAGTTAAAATGTCTATAGATGCAGTCTTAGTCTTCTGATCATCTATACTTAGAGTGATTTCTAACGCTGGCAGGATACCTAGAGACACTAAAGTTTTATAAAAAGCATCCTTGTCTTGAGGTTGCAAGTTTTGTGAAAAATTACAAAATTCCTTTAAAAACAGAACCAAGTCCCGTCTTTTAGGATCTGGTGTCTTATCATCCATAAGAAGTTTAAACAAATCTGTCAAAAATTTCTCATCTTCCTCTATAAGTTTCACTATTTCTACTTTGTTGAAAAATATAAAACTGGACAATGTGCTTAGCAGATTGTCCTCAAAAACTGTAGGAGTAGGTAAAACAATATCCTGAATATATTGTACTCTGTATGTTTGATGTATTTTAGCTAACAAATCTTTGTTCTTTATAGGAATGGCCTCGCGGAACTTAGCTAGCTCCCGCAAATACTCTCTGTGCTTCTTGGGTGTCGGCAAACTAGGATCATACTCTAGGCAGCCCACAACATCGAATATAGTGTCATCAGCAAACATAGTGTCAAACAGTGTGTTTTTGTTGAGAAGAAATATACTTTTAAAGATTTCATAGAGATGATGCAATCCTTCAATGTTTTCAATATCTTCGCACATGTGGAACAGATTGAGTAGTTTCTTGATGTAATGTTGGGTTTCTAAGGCAGCTGCAAGCTTGTCTTTGCGTGCTGGTGATACCAGACAACTGTTCACAAGTTCACTGATGTCTTCCAGACGACCCATTTCACATGCTGGCAGCTCCACAGGCTGTACACTGTCTGACATCTCATCAAATCGTTCATCTTCTGATTCTTCAACTATATCTTGTGTTATTTCAACTGATGGATCTTTTCCTTGTACCTGAAAGTAAATAAAAATGTAGCACATATACTTATATGAGTACCTACAAATAAAAAGTCTTACAAGAATTACAAAGAAAGACTCCAATAACACAAAAATGAACTAGGTAGCTGTGACACTACCAGAGTCCTCAGAGTCTACCTATAGACTCAAAAGAAAGCAAACTGCTAATTATGACATACAAATCTGATTAAAGCTCAAAGGGCTGATTGCAGATCACAGAAATATGTAGAAAATTAAAAACACATTTATATCACATCATATCATAATCAGCCACACATCAATGTCAATACGCAAATCTATGATACTACAGTTACATTGTAAGATCAGTCCTACAATAATAAGTATGAAGTGATTTGTGACAATGTGATTCAATTGTAAACTCTAAAATCTTGGATACATATCAATCACTTCTGTTTCCTATAAGAATTTAAATATTCTGAGACTTGTATTCAAATATTTTAGAAAAGTGAAAGATAAACAATTTCTATTTACCTGACAAATCTTCTCCCATATCTCATCGCAGCCTGCTTTTTCTTGAAAACTTAATGCTAAATCAAAGTTGTCTCCTTCCGACCAGACTATCAACGTGTCCTGTTGCTTCTGATACGCGGTGTCAGGTTGTATCTTGCTCTCTAGGAGAAGGGACCCATCGGACTCTGCGCGCACCAGTAACGAGGTGCCTTTCAGCCTCTCTACGTAACATGACGACACATGTCCCGTTCCTCTGTCGTCCCACTGTCGGTCTGCGTTCAGAGCGTAAAGCTTAACTCTTCGTCTCGTGTCTGTCATGATAGTCAGCGCTCTAAACACTATGTACTCAAGTAATGAATCAATTATTATGGCGCTATTCTAATGCACCTCAACACTAAATTACTTAACTCCCATTTGTATAAAAACATGTGCACTTCTGTAACAAAAATAACACACTTTGTAAAGAAATCAGGACGTAATTTTCCCGATTGTAATTACCGTAATTACATTCCATCTTGTTCTTCCAGTTTATGTGAAACACACTTATCTACGACGGGCATATACATAAATCATGTTTTCATAAACAGATTCGATACATAGTTACGGCATCCACATGAAAATGCTTTTTATAATTTGTAAAACAATGGAATAATCATTAAAATATCCGAAATCACAAACAAAACAATACAAACTGTAAGCTTTCTCTTCCACTGTAAAAACACAAGTATTCAATCAATTAATACTAAAACTCTTCATAACGTGTGGAAAACTCTTTAACAATAATGTATTTACCGGAATTATCATTATAGAATCGTCAATTTGACGTACCTTCAAAATAGTACAACATCAAATATCGCCATATTGGATTCACAACAACGCTTCAAAAACGGGGTTCTCAAATCGAAATCCAAAACGCGCGTTATTCAAAAATCTCCAAATTAACTTACATAATATTCTTGTGTTAGAACCTTAAATTATGAATAAAAACCATCCCATTCACTCGGTTAATGCAACTATCCAGTTAAAATGTTGTTTGTTGCACATAAATTGCAAAAAATTATAAAATTTACACCACAGAGTACTTTTATATTTACACATTCTTCGAAAACTGATTTTTTTCAACGTGCCAAACTTTGTGTAGCCAAGATAATAAATTCAACAGCCAAAGACGAATGTCAGAGCCAGTATACTATTGTAATCTTTGAATGTCAGGCTTACACACAGTTCAACATTTAACACTGACACACTGCAAACTATTTTGCTTCCCACTACAACTGCTATAGTAGTAGCTAAGAGCCATAGTAGTAGCTAAGTCACCTTTCAAACAACAAAAAAAAAACTAAATAAAATCAGTTCAACCGGTAACCGGGGAATTCACCACCAAAACAGCCAGTATGCGCAGGGCTTTAAATACCGGTAAAAATTTATAACGTTACCTTGCATTGACAGGAGTTAACGTTATATTAAAATAACGGTAATAGGTTTAACGTTATTTATGCACCATTTTAACGTTATTCTTTAATAACGTTATTTGTAGTTTAACGTTAATTTTATCGTTATTTTTAAACTGTTATCTCTGTGAGGTGGTGCAATGTCAGATTTTATCTTGATCAAAATATGATTCACGACAGTAAAAAATATGTAAGTAGGTACATAATTATAACCATAATTATATTTTTTTTCTCTTAGCTAGATTTCGGAAATCTAGTTATTATACACATCAAATCTAAGTTCATGATGATGAGTAAATGATTATTATGGTTACATCTATGTAAATACATATTTGTTATTGTTGCGCATCACATTTTGATTAAATTACAACCTGACACTGACCTTCAAAAAGCAAAAAATACAAGAAAGTTCGCGGGCTATAATAACACTAATTATTTTACCGTTAAAACGATATTTCTCGTATTTTACGTTAAATGTTACTTAACGTTATATTACTGGTAATGTTATCAAATACCGGTAAATTTTGTAACGTTACTATGGTATCACAATTGAAATTAACGTTATGTAACGGTTATTATTTTGTTATTTGGTAACGTTAACAAGCCCTGAGTATGCGCTTGTGGCAATGCATACGCATGCTTGGTAGGAATTAGGGCATTAGTCCCAATACAACCCACTGGCTATACACCATACTCCACAGTTATTAGATCAATAGTCACATAAGTAAGGCTCTCTAGTCTCGTGGCCCAGGACCGACTTGAGCACGACACAGAAAGACCTTGAAATGCTGCAACGACTTGCCTGTGTGGATTGCCACACTGGCAAGTAGTTGCAGCATTTCTAGGTCTACTTACTAGCAGTATAAGAACTGCACCCACTGTGGCCCTGCAGGCTATGCTTGGAGTGCCACCACATCTTATAGTAAGGGAGGAGGCAGCCCTAGCGGCTTTCAGGCACATCTGGCATTTCAGGCAAACCTTTAACTTAAAGATTTTTTTCTTTTTGCGCAATTCCTCCTTTGTTACAACGTGCCCCAGGTCTGGGGTACAGTGAAACGTTATATTATTATTATTGCGAATGCGGCAGCACGCGAATTCGAATGCAATTTGAATAATTATCGTCCCTGTTCCATTTTACCCCGTATTCCAATGTGCCCCGACTGTCCCTAAACATAAATAATAAAAAGTTTAGACAATGTTTACTGGAAAAACGAGTTCTGAAAATTACAATTACAATTAAAAACAGTAGCGAACTAACAACGAAATCCTAAATCGCGATTCAGAGTTTAATGTGCGATTCGAACAGATACAACATATCGGACAGTTGCCCACCGGATACAACAACCGTTCGGTCGGAGGATCCTCCCTTTTTAATGGAGGTATGTGGGGCTTTACTCTCTGTACCGCTACCTCCAAAAATATAATGTAAACATTGACGACAACACGATAACAGGACTGAAAATTTCGTGTGGTCGATTTGTGCTGCTACTTATAGTTATTGTTCGTTCCATAAGGCCTGAATTAAACAGAAACGGCGTAAGGTGAAGGCGCGGCGCAGGTGCAGCGCAGCTGTGGGACAGATAAGGCGCAGAAGAGTCGAAACGACGTTACGATGCGTCATTAATTATACGGGCTGATTTTGTTGCGATAGCATGTCTTCCTCTTTGCATCACATTTTTTTGTTGGTGAAAACTGCTCATACCGTATAACAAGCGACGTGTTCCTTGCGCACCGTTCCATTCGTGACTGCCTGCGCAAGCGCCGCGCCGTTTGTGTATAATACACGACGTGTCGCTACATTTTGTATTCACGCGTGTATTTGCGCCTGCGCCGCGTCTTCTAACAGTTGCCCCTTGTACTAGTTATAACGACATGCAGCTTTGAGAAAACAGCATTCGTACAGTAATGACACTTGTTTTTTTCGAAGATCTCCCATAACGGCGCAGCCCTAATTTTGTATCTGTGGCCTTTTGGCTGCCATTTGCTGTGTTCTGTCAGTCATTCTTGATGTTATTGAATAAAGATTTGAGTTTTATTTATTTATAGCCACAAACTGTTATTTTACCATAAAATAAGTTACAGAAGTTAATGTTTTTTCATTGATCCAGTTAATTATAATTTCAAGAAAAATATGAGCCGGGTATTTAACGAGCTATCGTGTGAGATTTGTTTTCCATAATCTTCGTTTATCAATATTTATTACTTACTTAATTACTCTTAGTTAAAAATATACAAATACTCACATCATAATCTAGGCGGAATAATCAACAGAAATAAGGAAAATAGCTGAGAAAATTTGGTTAATTACGAACTTGACATATGTCATTTTGATGTCAATTCAAAGAATCTTTACAATAATAGTATTTATTTGTGTTTTTGATATGACTATACATTGAATAAACTGCGTATGTGGATGCATTTGACATAAAAGAACACCTTTTTTATTGCAGTATGAAGCAGAGGGACCAAACTTACTTTTGCAAGTTGAATAGCAATAAAATTGTTGATATCATTTAGTTGTAAAATGAACACAGTATGTCTTATTTGAGTGCTTCGGAAAATGTGGGGTAAGTTGTAATCAAGATAATAAAGCTTTGTATTCTTGTAATATAGTAGTAATGTGACTCTGCAGGTTAATTCCCTTCACCAAACAACCTTTAACCCATTCCGTAGATATTCCATAGAATATTTTTAATTACAATGTTGCACCTGCAGCTAAAAGGCTATGCTAGGCAATGTTTTGAGTACTACAGTGTTCGAGATACTGATTTATCCTTGTTACTTTATCTTCACTGAGTGTTTGTTTTCTGAAATATTGTAAATCATGCATTGTTAGGGATATTTATGAAAAATTTAAATTTAGTAAAACATTCATAATCCTTGGTCTGCTGGTAGCTATAATTGCATTTGAATGATGATCTAACATCCATATAATAATATGCAAATAATCCTGTTATTTCCCAGATTGTAATGTTTGTGCGCTAATGCCAATAGATATAACAATCATAATACACTTGCATAAAAATATTAAATGCATATGATTCAGAACAATGTTGATAGTCTTGTTTTAATAAAACAATAATACAAGTACAACCAGTGAACATGCTGTATGTAGATTTAAATATAAAACACAGCATTAGTAATTTCCAGTTAAGTGATTGATATACAATAATAAGTCATAAAATATATGTTATTACTTTCCATGCTTGCAGCTTCAGTGGTATTCCACAAAATATATCAGAGGCGAGCTGTGCCACACAGTATAAAATGGCAGTCGAGGGTGTTTCCTCAGGGAGCTGTGGTGACGTGAACATGTTTCTACATGACAACCCAGGGGATGAGCAGGGATACATACATCTCAATGACAATTTCTACTCCAAATTTAAAATTGATCCCAACGAACTTTATACCTTTCATGACTCTGATGTCATTGCTGGGGAAATAACTGTGAGCCACACAGAAGATAATTTTATGTTTTCGGATAATGTTGATATTAAGAGTAAGCTGTTAGCAGATAGTCCGAGTAAAGAGCTTGATCTCATTGGAGCATTCACAAATGGCGACATTAAGGAAGATAGCAAGAAGGAGGTGGTATCTAATGGGCACTATCCACCAATGGCTAAGCCGATTGCAAACTATAAGGAAAGTAAGACTACTCATACCAAAGTATTGAAAGTTAAAAATCAAACTCAGGTGAAGGAGCCTGCAAGGTCGGAATCATTTAGTGAAGCTCGAAGACTGAGTGTTCATAGCCCTAAGGCGCAAAGCACTGCCACCACCCCCTCCATAAGTGCGAAAAACAGTATTAATAGTGGTAGTACTACAAATAATGGAAAGCCAACTTCCAAGCAGACAGGTGGGATAGAGACGTTTTTAGATGTATTTAAGAGAGAGCAAGGCTTGGTTGAAAATGCTTCCGTACTTGTTAAAACTGAGTCGCCAGCACCTCCGCCACTTAAAGTTCCAGTGTCCCCTCCGAAAAAAGCTTCATCTGGTAAGTCATGGCATTTTTTTTACTATTTTATTTAGGTTTTTACATTCTTGTTTTAACAGTTAATTGCAACATGCGAATTAGTAGCTCTTCCTTCCTCTTATGATGTCACTCGAATAGTAAACAAATATTATTTTATTTTGTCTTTTAAGACCTGATGAAGGCTAATGTATATTTTTTGACAGCCATTTGACAGTTTTTGTATGGAAAATATGTCAAACCGTCATATTGAAAATGCCCCTTCATCCTTACTAATATTATAAATGCGAAAGTAACTCTGTCTGTCTGTCTGTCTGTCTGTCTGTTTGTTTGTCTGTTGCTCTTTCACGCGAAGACGGCTAAACGGATCGTCATGAAATTTGGCAGATACATAGCCTGGGATATGGAGCACATTATGCTACTTTTTTACGCTATAACCGACATCCACGCCATAGACACAGATAAATGATATAAACTGGCAACTGACGTTTTCGATTTTTATTTACGAGCAGCGCCCTCTGAACGCCAAGCAAGGAACCAAAAATAAACCGATATATGTGTAGCTACATAGGCTACTTGTCTATATAGCTGTTTTATTTAGTTTGTATATAATGTATGTATGTTCGTATATACTTAAACTGTGTGTCGTGGAGAAGAATATAAAAAATTAACTCACGATCGGGACCTGTGGAAGAATTTGGGGGAGGCCAGTGCTAAGGCAAAACAAACTTAACCAACACATAAAACGTGTATTGAATAGTGGGGTAATAATGAAACAAAACTATATTATTTATTGAATTTATTAACAGATTAATTTCGACACATGTGTGCCTCACTCGGTTCGCTTCCTTTATTTTAGTATAATGTTCCCGAGCCTGTTTAAAGTACTCTTAAGATTCTATCGTAAAATTAAAACTATTAATACAGTTTTCATCAAATAATTTAAAAATAAAATAGGCTAGGTTGCAAAATCAACGATTACTTTAAAGTACCAATATTTCAAGGAAAAAAAATTGTTAACACTGCATAAAAAAGTTCCCTGTTTGAGGGATAGATGGCACTTTTCACAATAAAAAATTTTTTCTAAGTTGCCAGGGGCTTTTGCCGCTGGCAAAAGCTATTGCAAAAGCTGTAACAATATAATGAGATTGGAACAAATAAAAAACTGCGTAATTTCCTTTTACCCTACGAAATAGCTTCAGGTTTCACAATTGATGATTATCAACAGGTAAGTCTTCTCAAGCGAAGCCCCGCCGCGGTCGGGGACCGGCGGTGCACGAGGCGTTACAGCGGATACCGGCGGCGAGGCGCGCCGTACCGCTGCCCAATGACGCATGGCACGCGCCGGGCGAAGCGCTGTTCCAATGTGGACCGCTAGGAGACAGGCCGTTGGCGTTCCGACAGATCGAGAGTAGCAGCAGTGATGATGATAATATGCCAGACTTTGGTAAGACAGTTTTATGTGACCTTTGTAATGACGGTAGAGCTATTTGGGCTTATACTGTTTCAGCTCAGGTAGGTAGATACGTTAACTACAGCGTCTGAGAAATTATCCAGATCGTCAAGGGTGTAGTACCTATATAACTAAACATTTTTGTTCAAGTTCAGTAGTGTAGACATAGTGTCTGGGCTTAAAAATGGCACATTGAGTTTTGAAAGATGTAAGGCCGATTCAATCTTAACAACATCTGTGGAGTTCGCTTTTTGCTGCGCAGTTCCTTACGTCTAACTTCTGATGTCACATGAATTTGCTACTGCGCAGCGACTTGCGGATGTTCCGAGCATTCCAGCATTAGGTTTGATTCTACCTGTTCTTTGGTATATGAGTGATTAGAGAAGAATATTTTCGACATCTCTGTGCCGTAATAACGGCATTTGTCGATAGCACAGATATAGATAAACATAGATAACGCAAGAGGAAAACTAATTCGCGTGCAGGTTTCGGTGCCCAGCTTACGATCAAAAATCGTAAGCCGCCACTTTCGCGCTCAATTTGCATCGGTGTACGCTAGTCGGACGTCAGTTAGGTGTCAGTTATGTGGTTAGGTCAGTTAGGTGCTACACGTGGCGGAGTCTTTCAATTGTTTTAAATATTTGATTGATTGATTAGATTTTCCCATCACCTAATAGTGCTTGGGTTGACGTCATATTAGGTAGTCGAAAAATGGCACGCTTGGTTTTCATACAGATCGTGTTATATATGTCTATCTATATCTGTGGTCGATAGCTTAGGTTTTGCTGTAAGGAATCAGCTCACTTGAAGAAAAAAATTACATTAAACCTGTTTCACAAGTTACAACAAAATTATTGTTGAAGTAAATACTTTACATAATATTATGCATAAAGAGTGTATAGGTTAAAACACGATATTCTTGTTGGAGTATTGGTACTTTTTATCTTTATTTGAAATCAACGTATTTTGCATATACTTTGTCCTTTTATTGTGCAGATCTGCACCACAATATTATCGGTAGACTATTGTGCGTAAAATTGACTAATTCCATTATTGGTGAGTCAATTACAATAGGCTTGATTTTGTGACTATAATATCCACTAAAGATTAGAGTTGACTGACGAATACAGTGAATAAATACTATAGTATTCTTAAAATTTCTTTGTTTATTGATGACTAAAGATAAAAACAGCTATAGCACAGATTATACAATGAGGAAAAAAAAAAATGTTTCCGCCTTAATGAATTGTCCACACGGTTGGCGCAGCGGTTGAGAGAGTGGCTGCTGCGCTGCGTGTCGCGGTTTCGATTCCCGCACGGAACAAATATTTTTTATGGCCTACAGATAGTTTTTCCAGGTCTGGCTATATATTATATTAGTTGTGTTTGTACAGCAACAATTTCTTGGAATGAAAATTATCATAACATCATAGTTATTAATTAAATAAGTATATTTTTTTACCATTTCGACCATTTGGGTAGTATTCAAGATACTTAGGCGTCGTCCTAATACAGTTTCGAGCCATGAATCATAACGAATCGAAATTGTTCGGCAATCTTGATTGTTTTGTTGCACCGCCAGAGGGCGGCTTCCGGTTTTGCCAAACACAGGGAAATGAGATATGATAAAATAGAATACCTACAATACAACATTCTTAATTTATATTCCATTAAGTAATACAAAGGTTAGTTGAACAAAATATTACATAGAATGACACAAAACACGTGACATTTTTTATTTCTTACAATCACTGGAATGTGTGTCTTAAGCCCAAGTATTTGTATGATTTGACATATTCAGCAGAAGCAGGCGGCGTGTCAGCATGCGTAGAGGAGAGCGCGGCAGAGTCCCGCGGCGCGCGCCTCGCTCTGCGCCGCGCAGCTCTGCGGCGCCACGTCGCACGCGCACACGACGCGCTCGCTCTCGCCGCGCACCACGGCAACCATCGCGCGCTCGCCTCGCTACTTAAGGTAGCGTCTCCTTACAGCTACGCAATGATTGAATCCCCATGTTAAGGGTTGCTGGTACGTGTCTTCTAGGTTGCAAGTGAAGGTGTTTCTTGACTTATCTACCAGTGTGTGAAAATGCTTGAATGTATTTTTTTTATTTCTTATCAATAGAGCCATCCAGTTCTGCTGTTATATGGCGTCGCCGTTAATGATTTAAGTGATGATGATGATGCTACACAACTTGAAACAGAATAAACGCAATACCTCTTAAGGGGTCATTGTACTCATAATTACTGTCCAATAGTGAAAGTTGTTAATAATGATGAGTACAATGTACCCTTAAGAGGAATTGCGTTTATTCTGTTACACGTTGTATAATTATAGCCGATTTCGGCCACAGCGACCGCAATCCTTGGCTTTTCATCACGGTTGCGAGCCTAGATTTGCTGCTGATGATTTACATGTGTTGCTGTTCATGATTCAGTTCACAGCAAACGAAAAGTTGAGTCTGCTTTAAAAAATGCTTGGCAAAATAGAATAAAAAAGTAGACAAAAAATGGCTTCATTATTAAAATATCACCATATACCACGTTGTCAATATTTTTGTAATGAAGCCATTTTTTGTCGACAAATTCTAGCAGCGTTTATTGTTCTTCATGCAATTTATTGAATTGTCGATTTTGATTTTGCTGATATCCCACGCGAGAGTGGTGATGCCAAACTATATCATAAAATGATGCAATCACATGTATGGTGCAGAAGAATTGGATCGTCTTTTCAATGTGTGCCTATTTTGTAGAACAAAACGTGTGGTTTTTGGACGGCGAAAGTCCGCTCCATATTTGTGTCCTATTATTTGGCCCGTCCCTGTAAATCTTCATGTATGTTCACAGAAACAACTGAACAGATCAGGGTCATCAGGTCGTCTTCCAACGCAGACAGTGAATCATCTGCTCGCGCTACATGGCATGCCTTCCGTGTTGACTGCTCAAGAACGCAGGAGACTAAGGTATGAACTCTATCTGTACCTAAATAGTATAGAACAAAGTAACCGTCTCTTTCTGTTTCTTCACTCCTTCTAAACCACGCAATGTATATTGATACAGTTTTTACCAATAGAAAGAGCGATAAACGAGGAATGTTTATGTATATAATTTGCACCCGTGGGTAGCCGGGGTAAAGTTACGCTAGTAGTAATAAAATTGTGTTATCTTGTTTTTTCCTCCAAGTTTCTCCTGTTTTGAAAAAATCTTATAATTAAAATTCTTAATTCACTGCCTGACTTTAAACTCAACTGTGACAAAAATTTAAGTCGTTTTTAAACGGAACCCAGTTACTAAGCCTGGAGCTGTATCTCATGAAATGTAGACATTTAAAATTTTCGCAGAGTGTAAAATAGTAGTTTATGCAACGACCATATAAACGGGGTTATTAAAACACGAGTGTGGGTTTATTACACGAAGCGTAGCCGAGTGTGATAATAGCATCACACGAGTGTTTTAATACCTAATTGTATACCGTTGCATACACTATTTTATCTTCACTTATACAGTTGAAATAAAATAAATGGAAAAATAGTTTATTCCAATATGGCGGATATTCTCATTGCTATTCGAATGGCTGCGCAGTGCGCGCATCCATAGACAAAGATAAAAGCTGGCTCATTGACTTAAGTCAATGAGCCAGCTTTTATTTTTTTTTTATTTATATACAATTTTACTTTTTAATTTATTGGCGCGGGCTCATTGACTTAAGTCAATGAGCCCGCGCCAATAAATTAAAAAGTAAAATTGTGCTATAAAAATTAAAAAGTTATTTTATGATGCAGTTGTTTAAAAATCGAAGGGAAATGTTGAACTGTAATGGTTTTTTTTTTATTTTTACCTATCCACGAAAAAAAAGTACGTGTTTATCCATTCGTTTTTGAACTCATATTTGGAACATTACGTTGTGAGTGTAGATAAAAGTGTTTGCAGTTCTTAAAGCACCAATAACTTTCCATATAGTTTCAATATGATTCCTTCACACAGAGAAACCGGCTGGTCAGGAGGCGAGACGGGCTCCACCGAGCTCAGTGGCGGCAGTAGTACCGGGGAGTGCGGCTCCGAACGTTGCGGGCGCGGCGCGCTGCCGTGCTCGCGCTACTGCCTGGCGCACGTGACGCGCGCGCCCGAGCAGCGCCTGTACGCGGCGTGCGCGGCCGTGTTCGCGGGCGGCGCGCGCTGCAACCAGCCGCTACTGCCGCTCAACGACCAGACGCCGCTGTGCGCCGAGCACGCATGGAAGAGGGTTCGTGACTAAATATTATAGTAGCCAGCCAGACAAGCTATGACCTTACGGCCCATTCACGACTTCGGTCTTAGCAGCGAGCGGCGCGGCAGGCGGGGCGGCGGCGGTAAGCGGTGCGTTTTACACGCCACGTACCAGAACGTGCTCAAAACTATGGCGTTATCAAATTTATCCCTTCTGTGTTTAGAAAGCAGTATATTTTTAAAACAAGATATTCTTAATATGAGAGGAGGAGTGCACGAACTGAATAAAGATCGATATTTAAATGACGAATTTCGTGACCTATACTAAGATTACAGAAAATATCCGCATAAGTTTTATGAGTAGGTACACAAGAATGAGTGTGGAAACATTTGATTTTGTTCTGCAGTACATAGACGTATATTTAAAACAGCACATCAGATCCAAAAGGGTTGTCACCAATCCAGAAATATTGTTTCTCACTTTGAGGTAAGTATAAATAAAATACAGATAATTATAATATAATCACGCAAATATTAATTATTTATTTATAAACGTTATATTCTTAGTAATAAACGCCTCGGTATCCTTTACCGCCACAAAATCGCCGCCACAAAATCGCAAAAAGTTCGCCGCCGCCGCGCCGTCCGTCACACCTACACCGCTCCCCGCGCCGTTCTGTGTCGTACTTTTGATCTCGCCGCTCCCCGCACCGCGCGCCGCTGCTGCGATTCGCTCCGACAAAACCGCGCGCGTTTTCGCTATGAGCGGCGAGTCGTGGCGTGCTTCAAACATTTTCATACTTTTGTTCTTACCGCTCGCCGCCCCGCGCTTAGCCGCCGCTCACCGCGACAAGGTCGTGAATGGGCCGTTAGAGTCAGACCGCGACCGAAGTTCGGTACTACCGGGGAGTGCGGCACGGAACGTTGCGAAGTGTAGTGCGCGCCGGACTAGCGCCTGTAAGCGGCGCGTATAACAGGTCATCGAGCTCAGGCATGAGTTTCCTCTTGCCGTTTAGCGGCCTATGCCAGCTCACTTTAACATAAATAAAAGTTAAATTCTTAAATATTAAAAAAATACAAACGAATTGAGAAACTCCTCCTTTTTTTGAAGTGGGTTAAAAATATATAGGTATAGTCCGCCGGCGTTGGGAGCAGGGCACAAGCTATCCGTGGTTAGGGCTCTCCTTCTGTATCAGGCCCTCGCTCCAAGCGCGCATCGTCAGCTTCGACAGATAGACGTCGAAAGTTTTGGCCATATTTTTTCATCATCATTAGTAATGTTATTTTTATCACTTATTCAACAGGACAACTACGACAAGCTAGCTCGCGACTGTCGCCCAAAGAAGGTGGTCCGCAAGCGTCCGTGCCCGAGCGTGCCGCGCGGCCCGCGCCGGGCCAAGCGCCGGCGCCGTCCGCCCGCGCGCCTGCGGCCGCCCACCGCCGAGCCGCCACTAGGCGCCGACCAATCACTATCCGGTATGAATACTGCGGCACTAGTTGCTTACTAAGGCTGGCCTGCAAGCGTCCGTGCCCGAGCGTGCCGCGCGGCCCGCGCCGGGCCAAGCGCCGGCGCCGTCCGCCCGCGCGCCTGCGGCCGCCCACCGCCGAGCCGCCACTAGGCGCCGACCAATCACTATCCGGTATGAATACTGCGGCACTAGTTGCTTACTAAGGCTGGCCTGCAAGCGTCCGTGCCCGAGCGTGCCGCGCGGCCCGCGCCGGGCCAAGCGCCGGCGCCGTCCGCCCGCGCGCCTGCGGCCGCCCACCGCCGAGCCGCCACTAGGCGCCGACCAATCACTATCCGGTATGAATACTGCGGCACTAGTTGCTTACTAAGGCTGGCCTGCAAGCGTCCGTGCCCGAGCGTGCCGCGCGGCCCGCGCTGGGCCAAGCGCCGGCGCCGTCCGCCCGCGCGCCTGCGGCCGCCCACCGCCGAGCCGCCATTAGGCGCCGACCAATCACTATCCGGTATGAATACTGCGGCACTAGTTGCTTACTAAGGCTGGCCTGCAAGCGTCCGTGCCCGAGCGTGCCGCGCGGCCCGCGCCGGGCCAAGCGCCGGCGCCGGCCGCCCGCGCGCCTGCGGCCGCCCACCGCCGAGCCGCCACTAGGCGCCGACCAATCACTATCCGGTATGAATACTGCGGCACTAGTTGCTTACTAAGGCTGGCCTGCAAGCGTCCGTGCCCGAGCGTGCCGCGCGGCCCGCGCCGGGCCAAGCGCCGGCGCCGTCCGCCCGCGCGCCTGCGGCCGCCCACCGCCGAGCCGCCACTAGGCGCCGACCAATCACTATCCGGTATGAATACTGCGGCACTAGTTGCTTACTAAGGCTGGCCTGCAAGCGTCCGTGCCCGAGCGTGCCGCGCGGCCCGCGCCGGGCCAAGCGCCGGCGCCGTCCGCCCGCGCGCCTGCGGCCGCCCACCGCCGAGCCGCCACTAGGCGCCGACCAATCACTATCCGGTATGAATACTGCGGCACTAGTTGCTTACTAAGGCTGGCCTGCAAGCGTCCAGTGCTTGTCAATACCGCACAGGTCGCGTTGCGCCGGGCGTCGGCACCGTACACCCGTGCGCTGGCGATCTCTTACTGCCGAGCCGCCATTGGCATATTATGTGTTACGCGGTAAAAAGGTGAAGGGCGAAATGTAACGTTGGATAATGCTGATCGAATTTCTCTAATTTACAAAGTGATCGTTTTCAGTACCCGCATGCGGTTGCTGTTTTGTTGCGGATGTATTATGCCGTATCGTGAACGAATAACTTTGAAATGCCAGAATGTTTTAAATTCGTTGGGAGTTTCGGGATGAAACCTCACCGTGATTTTCATAATAACGCCCAAAACCGAACATAACATAATTCGTTATTGTACACCAAAACAATTTTTAAAACAGTGATTTAGTGATGAACTCAAAGTTGAGTTTTGCAAACCTTTGAGTGATAGAGAGAGATCATAAGGGAGGGTAGGGACCTACGTAAGGACTTGCGTTCGTTATCAATGCCTAAGTTCAAAATATCTTACAGAAAATGGTAACATACAATACATTGTAACAATTTTCTGTATGTTGACCTGTTGATATAAACACAATTTATTAATAAACAAAAAAGAAACAAACAGCTGCTTACGCTCGCGTCATTTATAAATATTCTGGTGCCACGCCAAGTACGTTCTCTGATTGTAACAATATAAATTCAATGTATCGTTGTTTGTCTGACAGAACTGAACGTGTGCTCGAACTCGTCGACCTACGACAGTTCCGAGGAGGCGGCCATGGGCGCGCTCAGCGAGAGCGAGTACGTCACGGTCGCCAGCGACTCGCACGAGCTGGGTAAGATACACTGAATGTCTCAAGTTATACATTTTTGCCATTTGAATTTAGGTCGTCGGCTCATTCATGAGAGCTTCTTTCCCCACAAAGTGGGTCTTTAACTCGTTAAAAGGACGGCACATAAGTAGATGAATGAATTTACAGCACTAGATGGCACAGTACGCTGCACGCTGTAAATGTTCACTTAAAGGGAGCGTGTAGGAACTCTAGGTGGCAGTACAGAATCGTCAATGTCAAGTTTTTACGGAAAAACTTATACGCAGTCTACGTCGTGCACGTTCTCTAAAGAGTGGTCAGTAAAGTGGACAGTCACTTCAAGGTCGATGACTCATAGATTTTTATTAAAGGTTCAATACCTTATGAATTAAGAACCGACGTTAGAGCACAGTGTGCGTTAAAAAAAATAGCGAAATTTGAGCATCGAGATAAATCAAAATTGCTGTACTGGCTAAATACATATCATAAATGATAAATCATTTATCTGTCGTGTAATTGAAAAATGGAACGATCTTTAACTCCGAAACATGCAACCAAGGAGGTAACTTATGCATGGGAAGCCGTCACCTCCTTCTGCGAAGCACTATGCTAGTGAAGGAGGAGGCGGGCCGCGTGAGGGAGAGACAACCCTCGCGCCCCCCCCCCCACAGCCGCCGCGGCATGGGGAGACGCCCCGGGCGTCGGGAGTCGCTGGGCGATTCCCGACCACCGTAGGTGCGGGTCTGCGGACGGCGAGCGTTGGGTGGCTCGCTGTCCGATCAAAGCCAGGCCCGGGCTGACGGCGCGTTGTGTTCCACGCGCGCCTCAAAGAGATGTCAGCATAGGAGTAGGGGCCCATTAGGGGCCAGGGTTGCGAATTTTGTTCGAAAGAGTTACCGCGGCGCTGGAAAGCAAAAAGCGCCACGAGGAGCATGGATGGGTTTTAGTCAATAAGAGTCTGATACTCCCTCCCGCTCCACCCAGAGCGGCAGGAGTCATTTGATGATTTCCCATCCTTAAAATAAAAAAAAAGCAGGTAACTTATCAAAGGTTTTATTTCAATTTCGAGCTGGCTTGCAAATAGAAAACTTTTTATTAAAAAAAAAACAAATGAACTCTTAAACGCGGGAAAAATTATTGTTGTTCGTCATTGATTAATTTTGTAGGTACTACTTAGTTTTAATTTCCGCGCATTGTTTGAGAAAAGTACTATACAAGCCTTGGCCACAACTAGTCATTGATGGCCTCGTCCCACATTTACACGTTCGTCCATCATGCAATGCCTCTTTTGCAGGCCACTGCAGTAATGTACTAAAAGTATACATTTGTGACATTTTAACGCCAGAAAGATACTTTGTAACGCTACACTGATCATTTCCAAGACTACTTGATGCTCTTCTCGTGTATCACGTTGGTTTTGTCCGTGTCATCCTTGATATTATTGGCCTGCTTCACAAAGTGCGATAATATTGTTATTTAATTTTGCAGAAGTGGAAGTTGGACACGTACCACCGGACGACATTTTGGATCCTGCTGTGCTAAGTCAAATACCTGATGAAGCATTCACGGAGTTTTTTAACCAAGGTATTGGTCCACCCTTTTGTCTCCTCTTTAGTGTCTATCACTTTGTTGAACGGTGTGGGCCTACTAGTATGACTTGTGAGAGTTTCACATTCTGCTCAAAAAACTCCTAAACGGTCAGGCGATTTGGAAGGTTTTTTAAATTAGTTGAGTTGAGTGTGTCCCTGGTTGGTTCAGATTCACCATTTGGCTCAGTAGGTGCCACTGCAATCGGGTTTTAGATTTTATTCTGACGAAAAGCAAACGTTCGGGCAAGACGTCTGTCAGGACCGCTAGTAAATTATATGTTTTGTAAACAGCGGAAGGCGGCACAGCCTTTGCGGAGAGCTCAGAGCTAGCAGCAGCATTGGAAGCGGTGTTAGATGAACGTGGCTTGGACGAGCGAGTGCTAGACGAGCGGGCACTGGACTCCATCGCTGACTGCGTGTTCACGCACTCGCCGCACCTCGCTAAGAACAAGGTGTGTATATGATAAGCGGTGTTAGATGAACGTGGCTTGGACGAGCGAGTGCTAGACGAGCGGGCACTGGACTCCATCGCTGACTGCGTGTTCACGCACTCGCCGCACCTCGCTAAGAACAAGGTGTGTATATGATAAGCGGTGTTAGATGAACGTGGCTTGGACGAGCGAGTGCTAGACGAGCGGGCACTGGACTCCATCGCTGACTGCGTGTTCACTCACTCGCCGAGGTGTCAACAACTTTGCTTGAAGAATGCTAGTACCAGATTTTGAGTTTATTTTATTCATTTAAAAAAATCCTTATTCAATGTGTGATAGTGACTCCGCTGTTCTTTCCTTAATCTGTTGCCAGCTGTACCATAACTTCGCAATCACACCAGGAATAGCGCAGAAGTTCCATTCTCAATTCTAGGTTCTCACTTTGTCCCTACTCATTTCAGATGCAGGTCGCCACGTCCCTCCCGATGGAGATAACATCGCGCGTGCCCTCATAACACAGTAACTTTACTCTTATATTAAGCTATAATAAACATGTACTATAACTTAGGAACAAATTCGATATTCATAGTCTCAAGAGGTGGAAATATTTTTCTTCATGCTTTAATTTTTGTATGTGCGCTCGTGTAGCGATGTGTATGCGGATGTGTGGGTTGTGATTCGGATTGATGTTTGTTCTTTGGGATTGTGCCTTGGAATCAATATTGTGGTGTTGTGGCTAAAAGTTCATTGCTAACACGATGGGTGGTGACCCCATGCCACTTAGAGAAAAATAACATCTACAGTTCTTTTTCAACATGTGAATGCATATTGTGCTACTGGTTATACTGGGTGACTGGTTATTCGTACAAATTATAGAAGAAACTTCCTTGTATGCTTATTATACAAACAGTGCCCACTTTTAGCCAGATCTGTAATTTATTTTTGAACCTATTGAAAGCGATTTTCAAAGGTATGATTATTTCTTAATAAGTTTATTTTCGACGTAGTTATTATTATTATCATAAGCTATCAGAAAAGAATCAGTTTATTATCCAAAGTGGAGTAAATTTCACATAATTAGCAGTTATTGGGTTGTGCTCGTGGCTAATTTGTAAATCGACCGCACAGACCAATCTTCAAGGTTAAGCAACGCTTGCCGAGGTTGGTCTGTAGATGGGTGAGCATATTAACATACTGAGACTCCTCCGTGCCTCGGAAAGCACGTTAAGCCGTTGGTCCCGGCTGTCATTTGTAGATGTTTGGCAGTCGTTACGGATTGTCAGAAGCCAGAAAATCTGACACCAGTCTTCCCAAGAAGTACCGTGTTACCCAGTTAATGTGTTGTGGAGGTCTGGTAGGCAGCCGCTCCACGTAAAATACTGGTATTCAGCTGAATCCGGTTTGACTGAAAAGGCTAGGCAGATGATGAGATGATGATATTTCCAAAAAAAAAACTTAAAAAATTCGATAACTCGATGACATACTAATTAGATCGCAAGATATCAACGTCAAAATCGTTGCAAATTAGCTCTAGAATTATACATTTCAAGGAATGCATGGAATTACCAGTCAGCTGTAGAACATATGCAGAAAAGTACAGCCATAATATTGATTTTAAGATTCAATCGGCATTATGAAAGAACAATTTTGTGTTCAAACAAATGGCTAGTTTATAAACAAAATTCTTACATAGATACATACGTCCTATTCTTCCTTGCCTCAATTTCAGATCTTCCAAATTGTATTTTTTACCGTTTATACAATCACAAATAGAAATACTCATTTTGCTGCTGTTTCAGCTTAATATAATCATTATTTAAATGAAATCAGTTATTGATAAAACCATACATAAAAACTCTTTCTTCCTTCTTTAAAAAAAGTAAAAATCCTTCAAAAATTGAAGTCCTAAAGACTTATATACTATGTGCTCTAATTATACATCTTTATAAAAATTATACATTGTGATTACTGATTTATTTTGCGCATTTTGCCCAGTGTCGTCGAATAGCGCGAAATATTTAAACAAAAATAGAATGCAATACAGCGGGTCTATCTAGTAGACATCACGCCGCAAAAAGTAAGGTCGAGTGAGATTGAAGACAAGTGTCATACCACCTTGATTATACGGATTGACAACTTACTTCACCAAGCTTTCACAGTGAGATATTTACAGAATAACATTAAACTCTTTATCAGTGTATATTTAGCTGTCGGCTCATCTCTTCACAGTTGACGGAGTTGTGAATAGCATTTGGGCAAAAGTTATGAAGACACTCATAATAATAACAATGATCCTGCCATATTATCATTCTCTCCACCACATTTGATTGACTGCTTAAGGTGTTAAGTCCGCTAAGCGTCTATGTGCAAGAAGTATAAATAAACGCAGGTAACACAGGTTCTTATTTCTACTTTATCACCTTCAGAGTTACATAACTAACGCACTTCCACCTAAGACGCGTAATATCCATTTTCTTTATTTTTGCTTTTGAGGAACATAAAATGATTTATAAAATAATCTTTTGTGCGAACGGATCTCATAATTCATCCCTTCGACAAATATCAACACTGGGCAAACGTTAGTGAAACAGCGCCTTAAAATTAAAAACGTGTGCGAAATAAATAACAAAGTAAATCTCTAATAATAATAAAAAATAGTTTTAAATTATTGTGAACCACCACAACATTTGTTTGGATCATAACGTTGATCATAGGGCATAGGAAAAATGACATTCTATTTTCAAAAAGCCTATAATGTGTTTGACATGCGAAATGTCACGTGGTCAATCTCAGACATTTTGGTCTATGGTTGATAGAATGTTACTTTCTCTGGAGCTCCAAAAGCATTTGCGTCAAGCCTTCATTACTAGTGTTGTCATAGATTAGTTTTAGGGAAATTGTTATGAACTTACGACGTAGAGAAATGGTTTTAAGCAAGATTAAGAATGGTATAATGTTTGAGATTGTGGTTATAGGCGTGGCCAGAGGTAAGGGGCGGGGCTAAAAACTGTTCTTGTTCTTTTCTAGTTTGTAGTTTCCTCTCAGTGGATGAGATCTTAGAGGGGGCAATTTAACTTATAAGCAATATCTTTTTTGATTAGCCCTGGTGAGATTATCTAAACAAAATCTCCTGCTTGTGTCTGCCGTAAACACAGTTTACATCAGGGAGACATGAAAGTCAACTCAGTACTTTGTGTTCGTGACCAATACGGCTACGATTGACATAAGCGTATGCGGTATCAATATTACTTATTACTCTGTGTTATAACCCCCACCTGGCCACGACCATTCTCGTGTCTATAATTCAGAACTTATAGCTCGTTTACATTATGCTCAAATCAAATAAAACCGCATGTGTTAGTATGAACGCTCTCTTATAGACGAGATATTATGCGTGGCTTGAGATAATGACTTATGATTATTATAAAACATATTTAAGCAATTGCGTATTATATTTAACGATATGTTATATTTTATGCATAAGACAACACATACATATAGAGTGATATAATCGACTATTTAATCTACTGGGTGTTCCAGAAGTATGTGGTCATATTTAGGAGTGGTATTCTGTATCTCTTTAACAATTAAAAAAATATATTAAAAAAAACCGGCGAAGTGGGAGGCAGACTAGCGCACGAAGGGTTCTATCAAAAACGGGGTATCTATAAAAAACGGCAAAAAAATCACCTTTGTTGTATGGGATAACCCCTTAAATATTTGTTTTATTTTAATTTAATTATTTATTTTTAAAGTGAATATATAACTAAATATTCTATGAATATTTCAAGCGTCAACCTGTTGCCGTTGTCAATGTCAAGCAAAAAAATCACGTTTGTTGTATGGGAGCCCCGCTTAAATATTTATTTTATTCTGTTTTTAGTATTTGTTGTTATAGCGGCAACAGAAATACATCATCTGTGAAAATTTCAACTATCTAACTATCACGGTTCATGAGATACAGCCTGGTGACAGACGGACGGACGGACAGCGGAGTCTTAGTAATAGGGTCCCGTTTTACCCTTTGGGTACGGAACCCTAAAAATGACTTAATAAAACCTGACCGGAAAAAACGACAAAAAGACTAAAAATAAAACACTTCACAAGCGGTCTGATACAGTTTTTGGTGATTATATAGTAGTTCAATCACAGATTCAATGCCACAGACTGCATCAGACTGCTTGTAAAGTGATCTTTTTGGAACATATAAGACGTTTTCCGAGGTAGGGTTTTTTGAAAAAATATATTTTTTTATTTTGATGTCGCTTCTTTACTCTATAGCAGCTACAGAACAATACCTTTAAATATGGCCACGCACTTTTGGAACATCCTGTATAGTTAGCATTCTGAATAATTTGCAACATATAAGTACTGGGAATAGCTGGAAAGTTTTTGGCTGTGTTATTTGTTATTAAAACTGATTTTCCAAAAAGACTTTTTCGTCTAACATTTAATTTTTTACTAACTAGCGTCTGCCAGCAGCTTGGTCTGCGTGAACGTCGGAAGTTATCCTAAAGGCACATGTTTTCGGGATAAAAAAATCCTATGCCTTTCTCCAAGACCCAATCTATCTCTTTATCAAATTGGTTCAGCAACAAAGGCTTGAAAACTTAACAGACAGTTATCATTACTAGCCTACACTGTCCCACAGCTGGGCAAAAGCCTCCCTCCAGTTTTTCCAGCGAAAGCTGGGCAAAAGCCTCCCTCCAGTTTTTCCAGCGAAAGCTGGGCAAAAGCCTCCCTCCAGTTTTTCCAGCGTTCTCGATCTTGTGCTTCTTCCTTCCAATTCTTAAGGAAGCCATCTAGGTCGTCCCGCCATCTCCGTTCGTGTTGCTGTGTCAGGTCACCAATCCTGTGTTTTATAGACCCACAGCTTGTCCGTTAGACATGTCCTGCCAGGTCCATTTCTAAGACTTCTTCCAGGTTACTAGTGAACAACAGAAAACTACTTTCGCATGTAGCTTGAACTTACAGTAAAACTGACACTTATTTAAATATTAATTTTGCCGAGTAAAATAATTATGATTATATCCAGAAGACTTCTACCATTGGGTACCACTTTTGGTTATATAATAATACCTTTGGGGTGTCTAATAATGCAGCCCTGTGGAGGTACTAAGTTGCATGTTGAGCATGCAATGGGAATGTTACAGCATGCAAGCTGACTAAAAATAGTTCTGGCTGAATTTGAGCATGAGTCAGTTTTTAAGTTAAGCAGCTAGAAACTTCCGGTGATTTCCAATTAAACTTGATAAATACCCTCCAAGATTAAAAATAGCAATAAGAGTAAATAACTAATGGCAATGAGCATTTATAATTAATTAATACTTTATTATAAAACGCCGCCTTTGACTTCGCTTAGTACAAATTTAATTACTAGTAATAATTCTTTAGTAAATTAATAAGCATGCGGGCCAGCGTATAATGTAAACTGAGCAGTTTCTGTAGAAGTGTTAGAAAAGATTTACTGGGGAAGTATGGGTTAAAGTCATCACTATTACAAAGCGAGAAAGAGATGAATGTATCCAAGCCGAATAGCGCCATCTCGTTTCCGCGCTGAAACAATGTTGACTTTTCTCTAATACGGCCTCAGATCGTGTTAAGCTAAATGGATAGTCATTGTAACGTGTAGTGTGAGAGGATGAACGTCAGAGAATTCCTGCAGTGTCGCAATTTTTATCTCTTATTGAACCATACGTGATACTTTTACTAAACGAAATTGATGTCTATTATATATTTATCTTGTAAACGCTAGTTGACATATTATTACTACCGCAGAGGATGAAGACGCCCCGGTAGCAGTGGCAAGAGACGCCATTAATAGTAATAATAATAATGCCCAATATTCTTTTCTTTTCGAGTCGATGGTTACCTCCTTAGATTGTTTAGGCCCAGTAGGAGTAGGCATCCTTTAGATCTCCCAAAGTACAGGTACGTATGGCGCATGTTCTGAACAGGAGCACTGCACTCACATTAGGTATCCGACGGGTCTATAAATCCTTATGTCTAGCACAAGTTTAGACTGCATTATCCAGAATAGGGCCATTTGACTGTATTTTATCTATTACATGTCTCAAAACATAGACTATAGTCCAGTCCTAAGTGTCTCTATGGTTTGCATGGAGTTTTGACAATGCCGTCTCTAGCACTGGCCATGGATGTCTCTCCGTTCTCTGTGAGAACTGCAATAAAAACTGTAAAGTGCCCACAGTGCAATTAAATCATTGTCTGCCGTATTTAACTATTTAATGTTACGTTTAAGTTGATCATAAAAGTGCCGATCAGTGTTGTAGTTTGTATCGCAAGTCTTACACCAGGGCAGTCTCGACATAGTTACCGATCGCCTACTGACCGAATTCGGTCGATACGTCTTAAGGCCGCCCGTACACAGTCAATCTCGAACGCGATCCACGGATTAGATAATTGATTTTGATCGCGGTTCGCGTTCGAGATTGACTGTGTACCGGCTTTAGATTTATCGACCGAATTCGATCGGTAGGCGATTGGTAACTATGTCGACATTTTCCGCCCAGGTCTTTGTTATTAATGTAATGTAAATAAATTAAAGCAATATAGACTGGAACAATTAACATGGTCGAAAGTTAATGCTAGATGTAACAATAGTGACCGAGCAATCGCTACTGCCGTCATATCATATTAGAAACATTTATTTAAAACAATGTGTTGTACTCGTGCCGACAAAAGAAATAAATAGTGCTAGTAACAGAACCAAATAAAGAAATATTTTTGTAAATTTGTTATGTTCCTAAATAAATCTTATGTGATTGTAAATGGCTGAGAAGCGATTCAGTTTAAAATATATTTTGCTATTATTGAAATCAATTGGTGTAATTTAAGTTTTAATTTGTATTTATCTTGATGAATGATCACTAGGAAGTGCGATTATTTTAAACTCGTTTCAATGGTTTTGTGTTTTTCAGTAAAAGGTTTTAAATATAATTTCAGCTTATCTAAGTGTTATGTAACATAATAATGAAACATTTTTGTATACAAAGAAAAAAATACTATTCCAAACAATTTATTAGACAGCGCTCATAAGATTGTATATTTTAAAAATATAGATTCAAAATAAAATTTTCCGTTCGCTAGTGTAGTGATTGTGTGACCGCGGCCACGGCTTTTCTGTTAATTAATGTCGTAGATACATCCCACGGAAAAGAAGAGCAATATACTGTTAACGAACCTGTTTTAGCGATTGGGAATACTTACAGCTACATAATTTTCATGTACACTTACGATTCGTTTAGGTCAAGCCTCCATAGAAATAAAGACAGTTTAGTACGCAACGGATTACACGACAAATAATTATCGCTCAAGTGCATATTCCATACAAAAGCACGGCAGTCGATATGTCACTTTAAAATCTGGAGCTAGTGAGTATTGCTATGCTTCGACGATTTTAGCGTAAAGCGTAGACTGAATGAAAATTGAAAACATATTTACTCGCTTTCTAGAAAATCATGCAGATCATACATCGCTGGTTACATTCGTCGTGCGTACTGAGCCTAAGTTTCATGTTTGTTTATATATCGAATTTTTTTATTACAATCCAAACAAAATCCAGGGATGAGAAGACATCAATCCAAAAGAAACGATTTACTTATGCAAAAAGAACTACAAAAACAATCAGCTGTTCAGTCAATTGTGGTTCGCATAACTCGACAGAATGTAGGGAACATAGTGTTCAGCGGGAAAATTTTAGACGTTTATTTAATCAGGTAGTATTTTTAGACAATAAACAAAAGTATGCGCTAACAGGTCGATGACCGCGGCCCACACGCGAATAGTAGTGTATAAATGTATCGGATACGCTTAATATTCTCCATATGCAGTACCTGCACTTTCGTTTTATAACAATATACAAATTACAATAGATTTAGGAACTTGTACTAAATGTATCTATGTATTTTTACGTGCTAGTTTTATTTATTGTTTGTACTTTTTGTAGATCAATTCAAATTGACTGCTCTTAGGGAGATTAACGTAATGTAAGTAAATATTTTGCACCTTTAGTTTAAGGGTTATTATGTAGATACAGAACATACGTCGGGAGGTTTTTCAGCATGTTCACATGGCAATCACCTACCATGTGATAATGTTAGTAGGTTTCATTAGTATCGTTTATAAGTTTTACATCGTCATTTCACGTCAGTTCACATTGGACAGAGCCGATATGGGCGTGTTTCGTCATAGTTCGTCAGTGTTCGTCGGTGTTCGTGTTTGCTAGCTTCAAGTTGAGCAATAAGATAATGGAAATAAATGGAATTTGTAAACGAGTGATGTTATTCAGGCGGTGATCTTTTGAATAAAGTAATTTTAAACTAGCTTCAATCTTCTTTTCCCAATTCAAAAGTAAATATTTTAATAAACTAAGAGTATTTTTCTTACTTAAAATAAATGTATCAAAAATATATTTAATATGACTTACAAACAAGTAACATTATTAAGTAAGATGTTTAGAGTTTATTCATGAAAGGATCATCATTGAATAACATCTCTCGGCAGAATAGAATATTGCGACTAGGAATGATTGTATGGATATTTGGAATGGTTCTGACTGTATTAGCGCATAGAAATGGCTAAAATTTAGTGTCGGTGTTAGCAGTTCGCGAGATGTGGTAATTAGTAGTGTTTGTGTCACAGAGCATAGGTTAATTCGGACAATTCAAATAATTACTAATTGTGGAGACAAATCTCCACTGAGCATTTACTGATAATAAAGTGTGGTGTTACATCTATTGAGGATTCAAGTACATATTTGAAAGGTTCGAATTATTTGAATGCCTGTAACGTAACAAATAATGTAGATAACCGCTACCTCTTTGAATGCCTGAAATTGTTCACAGTTTATTGTCCAATGTGTGTAACATGATGATGTTTAAAAAAATGAAATAAACATGAAGAAATTTTGACTCTTAATGTATCTTTATTAACCCTTTTGTGAGAACGCGACGTAATATGGATCCCTTTATTACTTTATGTAGTTCTAAAAGAGCGGGCCAAGAATATACCTTTGCGGTATCCCTAATTTCTTTATTTTTTCCAGCCAATATCATCCATTCTTGTACTGCAATAATACCATATAAGCCGACACAAAAACAATACATCTGCTATTGGATAAGCAGACTATAATACTCTAATGTAACAAAACATATTAGTGTTTTTTTGTCCATTATTTAGTGCTCATTATTTAAGTATCGACCATCATCATCATCGTTTCAGTTGAAAGTCTTTCACTGCTGGACAAAGTAACAGCATAACGATTTTATAAAAAAATAAGTACAAGAAACAATCTTGTATCTACATCTACACTAATATTATAAAGAGGAAAGATTTGTATTTTTGTATGCAAAACTACTAGACCGATTTCAAAAATTCTTTTGCCGTTAGGAAGCTACATTATCATTGAGTAACATAGGATAAAGAGTATTTTCAAAAAAGTTAGGGATCCATATGAAAACTTCGATAATGTAACCCAAGGTGTGAAAAAAAAATAAAAAAAAATCCTTATATCGTGTACGCTGCGGAAACTATTGACAATAGAGCAGTGATATACTAAAGTTTTATAGAGATCATCAATATCTACAAAAAAGTCGTCACGCTTAAAAAGTCATGACGCTTTTTGTTCAAATTATTCAAGCAAATCCCGGGTGAAATGTAAAAATGGTGATTTTTATATCATGATATTAATCCTTATCCATTTAAATGGTTTGATAATTAAGGTTGATTATGTTCGTGTAAATTACACTTTAAATTATTCAAATCGGACCTTTCGTTTAAAAGTTACGAGTTTACGACGGTTATAAACATGCTCGAATAAGTAAGAAAAATGTCGCGGCTTGAGCGAACTGGAGAGAATCTTTATATTATGCTTGGTCCGATGGAGTTGAAACATGGAAAAATGATTTCGATAAAAAATTAGAATAACAAATGTTTGTATTTTTCGAAAATTAACTACATAGTAAGGGATGAAGGGGGGATGATAAAGTTTTTAGTGAAGGAAATTATTGCTTGCTTCAATTTACGTCAGAATGCTATGAACAAACTAAAATTGGGATAATTGAAACATATAAGTACAGTAACAATTTTCGCATAACCAACCCCTGACGGGGTGAACAGTTGCGCTGAACCTAGGCTCGAGACAAGTGAGATTCTGTCAACCAACGGTAGCGTGGCGAAGGGGATTGTCAATACGTCAAAAATGTATGGGATTGACAGATGCTATCGCATTCGCTTATTGAATAGTACATTGTCTAGGGCCTCCTGAGACCATAGAATAAGCAGATATGGCTAGTTGAGTAATGATAATCTTTGTGCTTAATTTTCCAAAACTAACCTTTAAGGGGTAGAGCGGGCGTTGAAGTTTGTGGAGTACCTACCTACTAAATCCGCGCGGACGAAGTCACGGGCGAAGTGCTAGATTTTTTTTTATATAATCGCTTTGCGATATCAAAATTTAACGTGGAAATCCTTGGAACCATTTTGACTTATCGACAATCATTCATTACACTAGTTTAAAAAACTCAACTTTGTCTGTTGCTGTGAATTTTGTGGGTGATATTATTCACTTATAACCTGATCTTAACAAATCTACCCTCAACAATTTTTGTGCAGCTCAAATTTTATTGTTGTTGACTTTCATCATTTCTGCGTATTTATTCGTTAATTATGTGGGTATTTTTAGTGTGTTAACATAAATTTTACATAGGTAATATGTGGAGAATATGTATTAAAAGAGGCCTATTGCAGGAGTTTCTATAACTCACAGTACAAAGTTAAAGGTAGAATGTGATAACATCTCGTACTATGACACCTGGGCAGCAAAATATAGTCCGAAATTCACTAGTAGTTCGTGATCGAATTATTTTACCGCTACTATTTACATATAAAACTGGGAATCATGAAACAGTTTGTTACAGCACTCGATAAGATCGGTAATTGCTTTTCCCACATTTGCCAAAAGTTTCCTCAGCTCACTATGGAAAAAATTATAGCCGGTAATTTTGACGGATCCCTAATTAGACAACTAACGAAAGATACTAAATTTAGAAATTCTGTGACAGCTTGAATTAAAAGCATGGACAGCTATCGTATCGGCGATGCAAAACTTCCTCGGAAACAGAAAGTCTGAAAATTATGCAGAACTTGTAGAAGACCTATTACAATTCAGGATTCTGGGATGCAATACGAGCATAAAACTGCACTTTCTCCATAGTCACCTAGACAAGTTTCCAGAATATTTAACTGACGAGCGAAGAACAGGGAGAGTGTACTTATGCATCAAGATTTACGCGTCATAGAGGAGCGTTATCAGGGTTTCTGGGATAGGAATATGTCTGACTATTGCTGAAGTCATACGCCATTCCTCTAAGTCCACACATAAAAGAAGAGCTATACCTATGGCGAACTTTTTTGGAACACAATGATTGATATAAAAATACAATACCTACATTTTTTCTTAGTAAATAGGTAGGTATTTTTAATTTTTAAACGTAGGTAGGTATATGAAACTTGTAAACTAGAACTGGGAGCCTAGCACGAATGTTTTGATGTAGGTATAGTAGGTATCGTTGACGTAGGTATGTGTATTTTGAATATAAAAAAACTACAACCCCAACGTATTTTGGTTTTAACGAGTATTATAGTTATAGTAAAATTTATGTCTGACATCCTTCTGCGACTGCGCAAACTAATCCCTTACAACAAGTCTGGGTCCGTATGTCAGTGTATGGAAAGAATCGACGAGGATTTCTTTATTGCACTTGTTACGTAATGTTCGAATCGACTTGTTGTGCGCCGAAGCGCAGAACTCTGCTCCAATTTTATTGAATCTGTATCCTGTTGTATTGCGATGCGTAAAGAATAATGCATATAAAAATACTTACGAGTTTTACAATATGGATTGTGTGGGTATTTAATCGATTGTGCGTATTTTCGATGTTTCAAAAAGCCTGTTGCCACAATGACCGTCGGGCATGTTCCGAAAATGTACTTTCAGTTTAGCATATTCATTCAATTGATTGTGTTTGTCAATGAGAGGGGCGGCTCCTCTTTTAGATGTACTTAACATGAAAGTGGTGCTACCCTTCGCGGTTTAGGAGGATTTTTTTTTCGCATGTCCGTGACTACTGCAGGACCCCGAACCCCAATCGCTTCCATATTTGGTAAATAATTAGTACTTAATTGGATCTAGAACAACAAAATTGGTAGGTACCTCAGTAGTTTTCGAGAAAATCGACTTTGAAGGTGGTCCGGCGATAGTCACGCTCCTTTCAGCAGGACCACCATGAGCGCAGAAAAAGGGGGCATGCTACAGCTTTTCTAAGTACACAAATAATTAGTACCCTTAATGTGGTTCATTTCGTTAACAAAAAGCAAAACTGAAACATATGTATTTATCGCGAAATCAACGATGATTAGTTTCGTGCGGTCGTTCAGCAGGACCACGACTTTGCATGTTGATTCCAAGTTTCAGGAGCTTGTCGTTTTCCTCAAACCTACATAGAAAATTAGTACCCTGCTAGATTTAATTAGTACCCAAAATTCAAAGTAAGTGCTCCAGTAGTTTACGAGATATACCATGGCATTGGTGGGGTGGCTGATTTCCCTTAAAATACAACACTTAGGAATATGAATTTTTGGTCACTATGACTTCATTAGGAGTACTAATTTTTGGATAAATTTGGGTACAAATTACAGAGTTTTTAATAGGGAAATCTTGAAATGAAAATTTAACACTGACTACCGCCACCCCACCAATGCCATGGTACCTATATCTCGTAAACTAACTGGAGCACTAACTTTGAATTTTGGGTACTAATTCTATCTAGCAGGGTACTAATTTTCTATGTAGGTTCGAGGAAAGCGACAAGCTCAGGAGCTTGTGTGAAGTAATTACTTTAAAAATGAAAGCGTTATACGAAGAAAGTGACCAAACATACGCTACCTACCATAAACAGTAAAGGATTTGATGACTTTCTTCCTTTTACTTTTTGTATGTCATTAGCTGTTGTTTCGTATGTATATCACGGCACATGTATATAATCTATCAACAGTACATTCGAGTGTTTGTTTACTAATGATAAGTTACAACATGCTCCTTCATATTTATTCAGATTGCGTTGTATGCACCTACTGTTATGTCGACAACTGATGCCGATACTTTAGTATTCTTGAGGCTTGGGCATACTGTTATTGGATCAGATTGCTAATAGTTTCTCATTGATACAAATATACCTGTTGAATGCGGAAGTGTATCTCTCAGTTGTTTGGGTATCTAGTTGTAGAACTATCTACGTATTCATGGCTGAACTGCCAAATACTTAGGTTACGGTGAAAGGGTGAAAGGTTTAATGAAACTAGGACTGTAGCAGAGCCTAATAAGTATTTACCTAAAAACCGTCCTATCCTTCAGGAACTTTCAAAAGGTGTCCAAACTCTGGGGCTAAAACCGGGGAGTGTCGGATTCTCACCTCACCATAATCAACCCAGTGCTCACCATTAGCACAAGGAAGTGGCACCTTGTCCTTGGGAACGACAACCCCTGAACCTTCCCTGTACAATGCCTGTTAAACGACATTGTCACGAATATTATGTGACAAACAAAAACTTATCCTGTAGGTACTATTGCGTTGAGTTTCTGATTTAGCATGAGGGCTACCTACATCGATGCGTTTATGCGCTAACGCGTCCCTGGAAAACTAACAGTTATTTTATTCTTTTATCTACACTTACAACGTAATGTTCCAAATATGAGTTCAAAACCGAATGCATAAACACGTAGGTACTTTTTTTTCGTGGATAGGTAAAATTAAAAAAAAAAACCATAACAGTTCAACACTTCCCTTCGATTTTTAAACAACTGCATCATAAAATAACTTTTTAATTTTTATAGCACATTTTTACTTTTTAATGTTTTGGGCCGGGCTCATTGATTTAAGTCAATGAGCCAGCTTTTATCTTTGTCTATGGATGCGCGCGCTGCGCAGTCATTCGAATACGCAATGAGATTATCCACCATATTGGAATAAACTATTTTTCCATTATTTTATTTCAACTGTATGAGTGAAGATAAAATAGTGTATACAACGGCATATAATTAGGTATTAAAACACTCGTGTGATGCTATTATCACACTCGGCTACGCCTCGTGTGATAAACCCACACTCGTGTTTTAATAACCCCTTTTTTATGGTCGTTGCATAAACTACTATTATATTTGCAGGTACCTACAATTTTGAAAATATCTACTGTGCCATTGAGTCTTGCTTACGTAAAGGTCCACTGACTGATCACGTACCCAACGAACGTTTCTTATTCATAGTAATTTTCGGTCATTGCCCAATTAGAAGCTTAGTTCTGCTACCAACCAACTTTCAATATCCTTGCACGTCTAGACGAAAAGTTGCAATTGCAGTCTGCATTGTCAATCTATCATTGTTTGGAAATATCTAACTATCTAAGCACATTGGATGCAAGATGTCTATTAGCAAGTTTAGTTGCAAATGAATTGACGCCGTCGACAAACTTGCGCTGTGAGAACTGAACTACTATCTAAGCTTTGCAGCAGAATTTGACTAAGTAGATTCCTATATCTGCGAATCTAGAAAAGGTTCCGCAAATCAGTTTTGTTCTTTTTTCATGAGAAGGTATTGAACTTTCTTATGAGCATGATATGTTTAGCCAATAGGCTCATGCCTATTGACTAAACATGTCTCGTTATCTAAGTGACCATTTACTTGATGACTGGACACCGTTCAAGTGGTAATTATCATCTTTCACACAGTCCATCCATCTTTTTCTTCTTCACTTTCTTTTTAATCATCCACGATCATTTTATTCAACTACAGCAGTCATATTGCTAGTTGGTTTCCATTTTCTAAAATTGACCCTCCAGCTGGTCCGGGTCGATGGCGCGTTGTGTTCCACGCGCACCTCAAAGATATGTCAGTAGTTTGGGCCCTGCTATGGTCTATGGGTGGTGAAATTGTTCGAAAGAGTTACCCTGGAACGCAAAGGGCATTTGAAGGAAAAAAGTGGATTTTCGAGTTTGACACTTGCTCTGGACAGAGCGGCAGGAGCCATTTAATGATTTCCCATTAAAAAAAGGTGACCCTCTTACCAAAATAAGGAACCAAAAATGAAACGAGAGATGCAAAGAAATAATAAGTTTTATTTAATTAACTTTCAATTAATAACACACATTTTACTATTATAATACACAATAACAGGTTAATCAAACAAGACATAATAATTAATTACGCTATGTGTGAACAATCCAATAAATATGAGCACTTGTTGACACTGGTACTAGCAACAAATCAATCTTAGGTTATGTCCATTAAAGATGCACACCGTTTCGTAATAAGAATTAGAATTAGAGAACCTAACACTAAAACCTAACCTAACACAAGATTTAGTAAATGGGAGATTTTTTTTTTAGTTTTAAACTATTGTCTTTGTGACTGATTACAAAGACAACCGCCTAAAACTAAAAAAAAAATACCAAGCCTGGCCTAAAACTAAAATGTATAGCTAACAACATGCGACGTAACTTAACATTTGATAGTCCAAACTTGCCGGTGTATTCTGTCAACATTTCACCGTGTAGGTACACTTAGGTGGAGTGAACGAAAAGTGAACTGTCATTCCATCTTATTTGTATGGATTGATGGCTCACTTCACGTTCCCTTCGCCTAAGCTTACACTGTGAGATGTTATCAGAATCGCTCTGCTGAAGGAAATCTGATATAGGCAGTTATTTACTAATTTACCTTTCTATGTGTCGCCGCCAATTAGGTAGCGTAGACAGCCGTTTAATTGGTGGCCTAGCCTTTTCATTTAAATGCGCCGATTATTCAGCGACCTTAGTGAGTGAGAGTGAGTGAGTTGTTCAATATCGTTTAATGACTTGCCCATGTCACTTATGTCGTTGATTAAACGGCGCAGTTCAACGAAAGGCAAGGCTTTTAATGAAACGGCTGATTAAGCTAGTTGGCTGCGACATATGCAATGCAAGTAACTCATAGATAGAAATCTTCGTAGATAATGTGTAACCGTTTATTTTCCCAAATACTTAAACAATAAAAACCCAATACACTGGTAGGTACCAATTATAAGGTCAAAACTCCCGTGATTGACGTTTCTGACTCTGCTATTAGGTAAGCACAACTGTCTATTTAAGTGGAACTGCAGATAAGTAGGAGTAGGTACAAAACATACGGCATGACGATGTAACACGCGCAGCGCATTGGCTCGCCTCCCGTTACTGCACCTGAAGGTGCAAATTTATTTCAGTCACGTTATTTGTGGTGACACAGAATATAACATCATATTTATACAATTAGCCAAACATATTTGTTTAATACATAATTAACACCATTTATATGTATGAGATCTATTTGTTCAGCGGGTTATTCAAAGAAATCTGAGAATTAATAAATTAAAAAATATTTACTAATTTCTCATAAAAGGCACACACATATCATTCAACATTAGACATTAGCATTTTAATGAACTCATAGATAAATGTTTTCATAACTAAAAACACAATGTCTCAGATATCAAAGTAAATGTTTCCAAAACGAACAAGCACAAATTTTAATGGACTTATTGTGATTGTTCGTTTTCCCATAAAACGTCAAACATTTAAGGACGCGTTTACAGATGGGTAGTCAAATCATTACTTTTTTACACAAAAGTATGTTTATTAAATAAAATGCTTTGCATTCTTAAAATGATGGTGTGTGTATAATGGTAAATTTTCTCAATAAATGTACCGAAGTAAAAAAGTTCACTTCGGTACATTTATTGAGAAACTGTACCTATCTAAAATTATATTTATAGTTCAGAATCGTACGATGCACATCTATCAACAATTCATAGGAAAAACATTTTAAGAATGCAAAGCATTTTATTTAATAAACATACTTTTGTGTAAAAAAGTAATGATTTGACTACCCATCTGTAAACGCGGCCTTAAAGGCAAATACACTTGCAAGTAGCTTGCATGGAAGTAATACTTAGGAGTTCAATATTCAATGTGGACTACTGACTACGTACTGACTTCTTGTTGACGCACATTATTCATGACGCAAGCTGCAACTTGCGTGCAAGCTACTTACACAGAAAAAAATAAGATAAAAAACAAAGGATCTTCTTTCTTCTGAGCGTCTTCTGACGTTGTTGTATTAGGATGAACGCAGAGGCAGTGTCGATAGTGGCTGTTGTAGTTATGTAAACAACCAGCTAACCACACTGCCAACGCGGTCTACCATTTATTCGTATCTCGCAATCTTCCATCTTGCGTCGTACCTACACTCTGGAATCTTGCGTTTAAGAGCTTCTTCGTGGTGGAAGAGATGAGAGCCTGTGTCTTATGTTTAGAGTTTTATTAAACTAGAAACAGAAAAGGTAGGCTACATCTTCTGCTTGAATTTTGTAGGAGCTACAGGAAGATCACCAATTCTTGTTTAGTTCACGTGTTCATCCGTTAAAATTGCCGTGGGCACGGAGTCTTGTTCAGGTTTTCTGTTGCTTTCGATGAGGTGGCCACCTATAAAATAAAAAGAGAATTAACATCTTGCTTGTACATGCAGGTGTTTGGTGGGACCGGGAATCGAACCCGCGCGATTAGAAATTGTTCAGTCACTGCGCAGACTGTGTGTGTGTTGAATGCATTTTCCGAAAATTGTATTACATCTCTTTCTCATTTAATCACAGCTTCTTATCTAAGAGCTTGTTCTCCGCTTCTTACAATTTCTTGGGCAAAGTGAGATGACCTTTCGATCCGGGAATCGAACCCAGGCTCTATTGTATGATTCAATTGTGATCACTCACTACCTCCCAGTAGAAAAATTCAATCTATTGACTTGAAAGTTTGAATAATTTCATATCAAGTGTAGTGTGTTAATTCTAAAGGAACTCAATTGAATCAATATCATCATCACCCTGTAATTCTGCATTTAGGTTCTTAACCCAAACTTAGAAATCTAGATTTTTGGAAAAAGGTTTTTTGTTGATATTCCTATATTTCAGAGCCTATTAGGTTGAAATTAAACTGTATTTTTTACAAATTTATCAGATTAACTGATTTTCTCTTATAGCTCGTTTTATCAAGTGGTTTGTTTGGGGCTTGCGCACGCGCAGGAATACACGATGCTGGATTCGCTTCACAGTTATTTTCGATTCTTCTCCACGACAACCTGTAAACAAAAATATAAAGATATTGCGGGTGTCTCTCTATCATCTAATATTGGAAAGTCTTGAAGACTTTTCATGAAACTGATTTTCTAAATTTACTTTCAAATTGCTTTTTCAAGTATATTTATGAAGATCTACTTGCATTAATTATGGCAACTATCATCCACAGGCTTAGTCTACAATAATGTTGGTTTTAGCCAACTAGTTGCCTGAGTGTTGCCACCGCAACTAAATTATTGGTACCGATATTTCAAGATAAATAACATGTAGGTACGATAACTGAAAGACACGACATGGGGGAAATATATCCATATAAATTCCCTTGTGTTATTATACTATATATTTATGATTATTAAAGGCTCTCAATACGTGTCGTTCTTTCTCAACAGTATTTTTCCCTCAGGTACAGAGCTGCACGTTTCGGCGTAGGCGTGTAGACACGAGTACGCTTTCGTCATACCGTGGTTTGGATTTGATATTTGAGTTGGAAACACGATTGCTTTCAACTTGCCCTCAAGTACATTTTATTTAAAAGTGCTTTCTGCGACATTTCTTAGTTTCCTCCAGTTTGACCTTATTTAGGAATACAAAAACTTATGCTCTCATAGCAGATGTTGTAATGGGGAGTAGAAATTATATTGGCCGCTAGAGTGATATTAAAGCTGTATTATAGTGGTGGTTCCCTACCTTACTAGCAAATAGGTCACATGTCTTGTCCCTAACCTACTCCAAAACATGTACATGGAGTTTTTGTCCATTGAAGAAAAGAAGAAGCGAATCCCAAACTTACATGTCTCATACTAAATCTCAAGTTTGTACCCACTTGGCCCCATAGTTTTAGAGATGTCGTGATGAGTGTGTGTTTATTTCGCATACAGATGAAAGCGTCACAGCCTACTGGGGATTTCCGAACAACGTATCGGCTTTGATGCTTTCCTTATCTGGCTGTCGATAAGTTTGTGCAAGTTTCCACAGAACTGAACCGGATCTCCGGCGACAGTAACTTGTTATTCAAAAAAACATTGCGTATCATCAGAATCGGTTTGAGAATGGGCTGTCCTGTGAGGTCCTTTTTGATACCTCTGCCGTACGCTAGTTCTTAGTATAGTAGGCATGTGGCTTTAGGTATAAGTCCTTATTAGAATGTAGGTATCTAGTTTTTCACCTCATTAAATAGATAATTGGTAAAATCACCAAACCCGCCGCGTTGCTAACATAGTATCGACCTTTATGCCTTCATTTAACATATTTGACATGCGTGCTATCGCAATTAATCTAACTAATTAAATGACATATAAGGAAAACTGGTCGAGAATGTTACGAGTCATCATATCTTATATCTTAACTTATATTTTGAAGATGTAAAATTGTTTGTTTATATGTTTGTTAAAGGTGATCTCTAAAAATACTGATTATAGAGGTAATTACGAAAACAATTCTTTCACTGACGGAGGGCTCCAATATCGCTAAGTGGCTTGTTATCCCGGAAAACATATGTTTCTTGATAGCTACTAGCTTTATCTCAAGAGAACAGGCCAATTCTAGGCAAGCATGCTCCATCGCCGACATGATAATAGCTTACGATTAGGTAAGATAGTGGTCAAACGCAAGCGTTTAAATAAAAAAAAACAATACGTGAAGGGAGCGAGGCTGCAGAAAAAATAGAGCTGTAATATCTATAAGTGCATTTAATTATTGATTTAATACTAAATTATGCGAGTTTAAGTCGTGTTCGAGGGCGACTGGCGAGTGATTTGTCACTTTATATTTACTGCAATTTGTAACCAAAATTACTATTCATGCTTCGTGTAGCACCATAATTCGTATACTTACTTAAATCATTGTACTTTTTCTGGATAAAGCTGAATATGATCTAGGCTTATTATGGTCGCACTGACTGAAACATAACTGCCGCTCTATTCTGTCAAAATCTCACCGTGTTAACTTGGGTGGAGTGAGCATGAAGTGAGCTGTCATTCAAGTGAGCTCACTTCACCTAAGCTTACACGGCGAGAGGTTTACAGAATCGCACTGCTGTTTATTGTCAAATCGTAAAAATGTATGGATTTTCGACAATCGCTTTCGCTTTTGAATATCGCTTTGTCTAGAGCCCCTGGGGTTCGAGACAAGTGAGATGCTGTCAACGGTAGCGTGGCGAAGGCGATTACAATACGTCAAAAATGTATGGGATTGACAGATGCTATTGAAATGTCACGTGATGAAATTCCTACATTTTGGTATTTCGACAGTCGCATTCGCTAATTGAATGGCACATTGTCGAGGGCCCCTGGTCACCTCTGCTTAACACTTCGAGGAATATAGGCGTAATGATTAGGTTATTCTAGATCAGTGGTTCTCAACCCTTTATTGCCGAGGAACCACTTAGATTTATGTGTTTTAGCTGGGAACAAAAAGTTAAATCATACGTTCAAAACGTGTAGAATATCTTTCCTTTTAAATCGAATGAAAACGAGCATCGTCATAGAGAACCATAGATTGAAATTGTTCTATATACATTACTAGCTTTTGCCCGCGACTTCGTACGCCCATATCAAGTATGAAATATGCTTTACGACATATTCTCATACCTACCAAATATACATAAAAAAATCATAAAAATCGGTCGAGCCGTTTCAGAGGAGTGCCACCACAAACACCGTGTCACGTGATTTTTATATATATAGATATGTACCTATCGAAGTCAATGAAAAAGCAAATCAATGATAAGTTTGAGTTAAAAGTTTGATCATATAAACCTTTCGCAAATCTTATTTTAGCTCTTGCGGGCCACCAGTGGTCCGCGGACCACAGGTTGGGAACCAATGCTCTAGATACAACAGTTTACACTTTACTTTTTTCTAAGAAAACACTAATTGTCTCCATGATATCATGATATATGCTGCATTAAATTGTCGTCTATTCACTTGCCTCAAGATACTGCACTTATACATATTAGTCTAGTAGAATACACGTGTACATTTCAACGATAAGAACTAATATACTCTATTCATTTAATAAATTATTTAATGACTAACTCTGTGCGGCGGCACTTGATATGTTCTTGTGCATTTATTTATCAGTAATTAGATATTAATAAACATTTGCTTATCAGTGGCACAACCTTTAGAATCACTGCGCTACCTAAATACTTCTAGCTAGCTATTTTCCTATGCATGTCTATGTTTTGCTGAACGTTTACTCTGTCCCTAGTACAGAGTTTGTAATATCAGTCCTAGAATATTGTAGATGTTTACGGTTATATCTGACAAGCTTTTTTAATAACTTGCTTCGTTCGTATGTTTGTCCGGTTACTAGCTTGTAATTCATTTTTCAAGACCTTTCAGGTATCCAATTGAGCTCAAACTACGGTTAATTTTTATAAGATACAATGAACTATGAATCTATCTAATCTATCTATGTACTATGAATCTGATCTGGTGACGCTGGATGGTAGCCACAGGAACTCCTCAACAAAACAAGCCAAAACAAGACTGTGTTAGGGCTCATTGAATATGTACCGTGTTGTATTAAATTAAGTACATAACAGCTTGTTTGCTTATACATATTTATAGAGTTCATAAAATTAAATAATGAGTGTTGCTAACGATCTGTTTGTTGGTCCTCATCGCTGAAACTGGCAATCTAATTGGAAGTCCTAAAAAGTCGCAGTTTTAAGCCGCAGGCAAAACCGTCAGCAGTTTCTTTTAAAGATTTTTTGCAACCTTTTTAGTAATACACGCTTTCTGTCTGCTCAGCTTATGGCCTTTCGATTTCTCTTAATTATCGACCTGATTGGACAGACCTCCTAAAATGGGAGAAATCATTATGGTGAAAGACTTTCAAATATGGGTTTTGATAAGTGATTATGACCAAAATCTGTTACTCTGCTCATTTGACCTACGATGTCCCAAATAAAAGCAGATGTTAATGTGGTCTTGGCAAAGCATAGAATTTAGTATAGGTTATTCTTGGTACTAATAAGTTTAGATAATATTTGATATTGAGTGCTTCGACCATGATAAATTCTATTGACTCCAGGAGCGAAGTGATGATTCTTCTCGATCATGTTACGTTCAGGTTTGCTGGTGCCAATGATAATGAAAAGTATTTACTTAAAGATGATCACTATAATTTTGAGTCGTACTCCATTATGGGGTGAACAATCATAGATCATACTTTTATTATAACTTGTGTGTTCTAGAGTAGGTAAACATTGATGGGGGTGGAGATAAAAAATAAAATAAAACAAACAAAAAATAAAATAATTTATTAGAGAAAATAATAAAGAATGCATAAGTCTTTTGCCTAAACGACGACGATGATTCACCATTGACTATTGTAGACTTAAAGACCGCTAAATCAGGTGACCTTATCTCACCTACCCTTACCAGTGTGAAAACATAGATGACCCGACCTATATTAAATAAGATAACGTTTGCCAACAACGCCTCAATCCTGTCGTCGAGTGATTGCATTACGTGGGCACAAGGTGAGAAATACAATAGTGAAATGAGATTAGAGACAATGCAAGGCTAGTGGTAGGGCTTCCCTGGACGCCAGCCTACCCCACCGACCGAACCGACTTGACCCACTGACACCGATCCACTGACTCTACACAATACAATTATAGAGTCACGTAGTATGAGTACTTAGAATACTTCTTGTAAGATATTGTCATACCTAGTGATAGAAACTTTAAATGCGCGTGTGAACTTTCCGCTGTGTAACAAGGGAAGTGAAATCGTAGCTCCGTTGTTGGGAAGTACACAGTTACACACGCACTTTTCGTGATTGAGCGCTCTCTACAAATAAACTTTGACTTAAATGCTTGCTAAATAAAGTTTATGATTCTTATAGAAAACCTAAAAACAGTGACAAAGAGTCGTCAATATGAAGTATGTTTGTTTAAAACAACATAATTCTACCATCAATTCGTTTGCCATTGTAAATGGTATTACATATATGTCCATACATGGTCAGTTAATTGTTGGTGATATTGCAGCATAAATACTGAAACCACTGTCATGTGATGTTTGCTATCTCTCGATAATTTTTATTCATATTAAGTGTTGGATTTAGTCAATTCTTCTCATCTGTGTATGTCTTAATTAATTTGCAGGCGAGGTATGTACCTAAACCATCTATATGAACCTGCATCCTTTATGTAAAATTGATTTAATTTTAACAAAGGTGAGCAAACGCCTATGTTGAAAATATAATTGGATTGACTATGTAGGTAGTACAAAGTCCTAATATAGACGATAGATTGATGATTATCCAAATAATTTAGTTTTCAGAAACCCCGTGTAAACTGGAACAGATAACTATGGAGCTAACTGCGCTACCAATAGTACTAGTAACTCGGTAAGATTACCAAGGCCGCATAAGAATAGTGCAGAACTATGAATATGAGAGCGCAACATTGTTTGTAGCTATTTCAACGTGGCTCTAATTATACCGTGGCCAATAGTTTGCTTCGCTGTAACCGTGTGGGCCACAGCTGACAGCTTTCAAATGCTCCGCTCGCTCATATTTGTGCCAGTTGGGCCTGATTTATATCGGCCTTCTCCGCTCCGATCACTATATAGTATAGCTGTGTTTATATAAACTGCTCGATCGAACAGGTGGATTGATGTAGGTAACGTAGTGATGTAACCACTGCTCTAGGATGCATCGTCGCGTTTTTAAATTATTGTTTTGTCGGCAGTGATTAAAGTCATTCTTATAAATAGGCATGCTGTGTCATTTACTACTTTATTTGCCTATGGAATTCTGTGAATTCTAGTATATAACACACAAGTCACGCTTACGACAGAGCAATATGGCGGCAAAAATAGTAAATCCCCACAAACAAGCGGCTGCAATAGTGCGGCGAGCGACGATAATTACTGCCGAAGGCTACACGAGGGAACACCGCTGCCGCTGCACCGCAACAATGGCTTCCTACCATTATGTCTTTGTTAATGTACTAAACTATATGTACCATAGATTATGAATAGAAATTGCAACTGTCTACTGACACTACGAAATATCATGCATCTAACAATTTAACTAATCTACTGTGGTTCATCGTATGCTCAGGGTTGGGTTCTAGAAAAAAAAAAAAAAAAAAAAAAAAAAAAACAATAATAATCTCGAAGAAAGCTGTAATAAAACCCAGAAAAATATTCAAAATACAATCAAATTAACAATTTGTAACACTAATATGGAAATACATACAATAAAATTAACATAAGTGCTTATATAAAATAATATTTACTATACAAAAATAATACGGAATAGGTAAAAGCCAAATTAGATACAATGACTAAAAATAAAATAGATAAAGCGTACAATGAACTCAAGAGGTTTTCTGGAACACAATTGACGAAAATAATTGAAAAGCGTAAGATATAAAACTAAACACAATAAAATAGGAAACAGTATAAATAATTAGGTGCATGTAAATTATAACCATTAAAAAATCGTTCACTAGAGTTCATAACAGTTCAAAGAACTGGTGGTTGGCGTTGTCTCGTCAGGAGCGATGCTACACGCTCCGGGGTGTCGTACCAGATAGTGCATTTACAGTGTCAACTTTGCCTTAACGCAAACTTGTAGCGTGCTTTGCAAACGCACTCCTGGCACGAACTCCGGAGCGAAATAAAACTTCGATATCGATATCTGACGAACGAAGGGCAGCACTACACAGTCTATGCACTACGTACGGAACGTCTTTGCTGTTTGTCACTTAGTGTCCCCAAATTAAACTAATTGGCACAGGACTTGGTTCTATGTAAGTTTTAAAAGCGTTTGTTAGTGCAAAGCGATGATAGGTTAGTAGTATTGCTTTATATTCAAGTTAGTATTGCTGTGATTTTGCATGCTCTTTATCAGTGAACGCCATTGGGTTTAACTCGATTCCTTTCTATTCTGTGTGCGCATTCTTTGAAATAGTTTTATTTGTTTTTAGAGCCCCAGTCTAACTCGTAATAATAAATCCTCGTGTTGATAATTATCGTGCATCTAATTCGCACTTAAGGCAACTGATTGTTATTCTACGTACGGAGGTGTCGTTTCATCATAAGGCTGACATCAACGGTTAAGGATGCGATGAATGACAAGGCCACTAATAGATAACATACTAGGGAAATCGTGGATTATTAATTATGAATTACTAATCTCTGCGAACGTATCGATATTCAAGACTCATTTCGGTAACTGGATTGAAACTGTGTAATTTATGTAAAATAAACTATCTTTATTCACAAGTGGCAGTCATACAGGTTTTCATAGCTGCAATTTTCCTTTTTATGAGCATTTAACTATTCATATGAATAAAACAAATGACTCGCGTATGCTCAGAATTTTTATGTGTGCGACTATTAATTTTCGTAGCGCGAGGAAAATGACATTTGTGAGGTTATAATGATCTCACTTTCCGCTGATGTTATTACGTTTGTGTGACAAGACTCGAATGTAGCGAGATCTCCCACGGATTTCGAAAGCTTTGTGTATTTTTAAAATATTCAAAACGAAAGTGTTGAGTGAAAGCGTGACATTTTAATAACGAGCGCGGATAAAGCAGACGTCTCGGAGCTTGTGCGTCGAAATGTTGAGAAATAATTCTGTATTAAAGCCATATTAAAGCATTAATTACTTGTGCTGGTACTTAGTGACTGTAATTATTTTACGAGTGCTATAATTAACATACTTTCAGTATGCAATGCGAGGGAATTGAGCAGAAACTGCTGATGCAAAACATTCTCTCTTTTCATAAGAAATCAAATGACAAATATCATGTTAATACTGTCAATGATATTTGCAATTGAATCTACATAAATACGCGTGTACTTAGTCTATGTGTTTAATTTTTACAGAGATATCTTATTTTCCTACATTTCTACAGCGGAGACAATAAATATTTAATTTCATGTCGCTTCCATTATCTACTTCTATAGGAAAATATCGATTTCTGTAAACATACAAATAGATACTGTAGTGCATAACACGAGAACTTGACTATGCATTTAACTTATTTTGTTATTTCCTCATTGAGAAACAAGAATTGTTCTGCATTCTAGGAATGGCGGACGAAGATTAATATAAGTAAATACATGTATGTTGTTTATTTTATGTAGCTGAATGCATTTTTGTGCTTCCTTTCATATCAACAATCAATTGTATGTAATGTTGTGACATAAATGCATGCGGTCTTAAGTTTACTTGTATTAGAATGCCTTGATCTTTAAATTGTCATAAAATCTGCATTGTGATTCGGATTCTTCGAGTATCGTTCATTCATTCGAGAGGCTCGTTACCGATATGAATAATATTAAATTTAATTAAACGCAAAGCTAACTGTAACCATGCATTAAGCAACGATGAACTTTCACTTCGTCACATGCGTACAGTCACAAACAAAAATTAAACTCTAACACTTTGAACTTCGATCTCCATATTCATTTGCGTAGTCATATAGTAATGTGCAAATGAATTATTATTAATATTAATCAATGGCTACATTAACAATGCTATTTAGCTGATGTGTCATCGGGTTCTGGTAAGTACATGCACGCACAACTGGCTTCATCAACGCGGCATGGATCAAGGCAATCATTTGTGTTGTGCCTATGCGCACGCAAATGGTTTATGAAGTTCGGTTCCATTGACAAATACTTTGTGACCTTTTAATTGTGTAAGTCTTAGGTGGCAGTCAATGTACTTACTTTTATGTTACGTTTTTTTTTTAGTTTTGGTTTTCAGAATTATCGTGCTACCCATTTACTGGGTTGTGGTGGTCAGTCTACGAAAATACTGGTTTTCAGCTGATTCCGGCTTGACTGGATGTTGACTTCAATATAGTAGGGGAAAAGGCTAGTGCTTTCTATTAGGCAAATTTAGTCCAGGCAGATGCTAAGGATGGTATCTAAGATTTGATCAGGTTGCCTGGAAGAGATCGCGGAATGCGATAAGGCCGCCAATTGATTATTTTTTAGTTTAAGGTTTTCGTTGTGTTTATATTTTTGGTGTACAATACATAAATAAATAAATAAGATTTAGTTTTGGTGATAGTTATTAGTTTTAGCTGGTTTTGCGCGTGTGATTTTTTTTGAAGGGCAGTGTTGTGTGCTAAGCAAATGTTTAAAGTGTTCTCCGTGCCAAAGATCGTCGGGAAGTGGGTGTAGCGATGCAAGATAAGTTTTTCCGTAATGACGTAATGTTGCAATGGATCCGAGACCTTGTGTTACTTGACACGTGTGCCATTTAATAGCCAGCTTTATTTGTATACGTAATGCAGTGAAGTGAGCTGCATGTGCAATGCATTGCATATCTGTGCTAATTTATGCATATCACGCGTAAAGTATAGAATAGAATGACAGGGTGCAGTTGAATAGGTTTTCTTTTTATGTTCTGCGGAGTTCATTCATTATAGATTTCCTATGAGAAATTGCAGAAATTGAAGATTGTTTTAGTTTTATGAAATTAATGAACGTTGTTTTTGCCTCAATTTGGCTTTATTTTTCTTAGTAATGAAGCGTATAGAGATCGTTGGTTTTTTTCCTTTTTTCGGTCATTAGCTTGCTTCTGGTCAATTACAGCGTTACACACGGATATAATCACACTGATTGAGAATAATTTCATGTGGTTAATCAACTAAAGACGATCTCAAATATTTTCCATATAATTTTCCACCAATACACTGCGGTTGATAAATGCAAACGATTGTCCAATAGCCATTAAAGCTAGAATCTTAGCCAGGTATGTAATTATATTGAAGTTTTTACGACGATTCTTGGTATAATGACTGTGATGTCGTTAGGGTGTTGTTTAGCTTGGCACAATGTGAAACAAAGGTGAGCTAGCAAGTGGGTCAGAGCGGTGGCCTTGCGCCGCGAGAGCGACCCGGTCCACCATCCGAGGGAGCGCACACTCACGCTTTAATTGTATTAGGTACACGACAGAAGCACTAGTACTATGCACCGTTTTATAACGTGTCATAATAGTAAACTATTTTTAGGAAACGCCCTCGTATGTTTACGCTAACGCATTTTATTTGCATGCATTATGAACTTATACACGTCCTTGTATAAAATGTTGGGCAAGTTTTTGCTGGTTTTGCAAAAGTTTTATGCAGATGCATTATGTGTTAGGTACTTTACCTATTTTTGGCTTAGAATTAAATAGTAATAAAATATGCATTTGCATTTAATAAAGCCCTGATGAATGGCACAATGGTCGTAAATCCCTCTGGGTGGTGCTAAGTGGGAGGCGAGTGCTAGCAGCGAGCGGCTACACGGGTTTAGTACTAACGCCTCCGCGCACGCTCCCGCGCAACACTGCACTCTGACGTCATGACATGCAACCGTTCTGCACTATGTTACTCACCAACTGATCATACCGTCATCCCTTTATTTATAAACGCCTATTTTATAAGTGCGAAAGAGATGAATGGATGCAAGTCTATCGATCATTTCGAGCTATTCACACCTCGTAGGGATCGCTAGTCGCAACAATCTTTTTCTATTGGAACTATTTCATGAATTAAACATTTGTTGAAATCGTTAGTGTTGCGAGTGAATGTAACATGAATATAAACTCGTTTGCGGCTGGCATTATGTCACGACAATCAATCCGCTTGAAAGTGCACAGATGTAATCGTAAGATCGGCTGAACATGAACGCTCTGAGAAAGTAGGACAAATAATTGTTAGGTCTCATGCGCTAGATAAGCTGCATTGTGCAATTGTGGCGCGCATGGGACATACATGATAGATGTGTCCGCTCATTGGCGGCACTATTGATATGTCCTTGAACGCATGGCCGGTAAGGAACCGCATCATATGGCATTTGAAACATTTGTTGTATGTTATGAATCGCAAATGAGTGTGGACGTGTGAGAATGCGTATACAGGTTGTTACTTTTACAGCGCCGTGCGCGCAAGGTATGCGCGCTCGAGGAAGCCGCCTCGCTCCACCGAATACTTTCCCTCTCGGCCCGACATCGCATCCGACAGTAATTGCAATTACAAACATTTTATAATTAATTGCTATCCATACTCGGGGGTTTTCGCAACAAGAAACTGGCATTATGACGTGTTGGTGGCCAGCGTTTGGTTTCTAAATGAAAGCACTTTACAAGCGGGTTGATCGTGAGGGAAACGACTTGGTCTTTGCCATGGCAAACATTGCTTGGAGGACGCTAAAGTTGTCTATGGATTTACAGATTTTGCTCGATGGGAAGCTATCTGATACAGTTCAAATCTATCTGACACAGAACAGTTCTTGTTCCTCCGGTTCGGGAGTTTGTGAAAGATATGCGATAGAATGTACAAATAGATAGTCAAGTTTTCATGCACAGAAAAAGCAAAGCGATCTACTAGAGAAATAAGATATGTAAGTGTACAAACATATAAATACATACATCATGTTTAAGGTTAGCATGCACAGCGATATGAGTTATTGGATTATGTATGTTGAACACGTGATGTGCACCGTGAGGTAGCACGTGCCGAGCGACACATGTATGTGGCAGGGGGTGCACTCCACCGCGGGCCGGGCGGCGAGGTCGTGGCCTCTGTAATTATCTAGTTTAAAATAATCCCGCAGTAGGCGTAGGACTTGCGCAACACAATTCCGACGTTCTAGAAGCGACACTAACACGACACTGGACACTTCACTGCGCTGGCGTGCGGCGGCGGCGCGCGCGCCCGCTCCACTGCGCGCGCCCGCACCGCTGCGGCGCGTTCCACTTTTCCTTCCGGCGGAGCGCGCGCGGCGCGAGTTGGCAGCGGCACGCCTTGCATAACCGACGGTTTCGCAAAGCGCTCGCTGCAGCGAACGGCCCGGCTTGAAATAAGCGGCCGTGCTGCCAACGGGGCCGCCAGTTGACGCAACGCTGCCGCCGGCACCCGGCACTCCAGCGGCCCCACCGCTGCCGCCCGCCGGCCGGCTCACCTGCGTCCCCCCTCCATCACACGACCCTCCATCTGGTTTCTCAGACACCACTTTCGCCTCTATGTGTACTCGCTTTCATCGTCAGCGCATCCACGCTCCACTTTGCTCCATTGTCGGGCGCGGAGAACGTATCGCGCGATCAGGACGGGCACGTCGAGGAGCGAGGAGCGCGCATCGCACGAACGCAGATAAGAACGCGCGCGCCAGATGCATCGGTAACTAGGCCACCACGCACTCTGCCATCTGTTTGCATGATTGCACTCCATTTAGATTGTGGGATAGCCGATTGGAAACATGATTTTTATTTTTTTTCGCGACTTTCGTTAAAAAACCGCCTATCGGTTTAAACTGACCCTAGGTATCGTAACGGTAAAGAGCTGTTAAGTGCCGCGCGTAAGTCTCGTATGTCGGCTACAATATTGTCGCGAGCGGGCCTCGAGCTCCACAAATAGACGTTCCATTTCGACGGCCAACTCACGGCGACATGCGAAAACTTTGCAGACACGTTTTATTATTTTATAGCCAGGTTTAAATTGAAAACAACGCTTTATTTACCCTCCGGGGACGAGTCAACTTTAAATACAGACGTGGCTAGGGTCAAACTAGTTGGTAAATCGTGACTAAATTGTTATGTCTGGCTAGGCTCCGTTTCCCTAGAAGCGAGCTGTCGGACGGACGAGTCTCGTTGGTGGCTGCCGGCTTTCGCAATATCAAATCAGTATAAAGATAGGTAGCGCTCTGTCATCGCGGCGGCCTCGGTCTGCTGTCACTGCCCGAGTACTCGCTGGTAGCGGTGGACCAATAAATAATATTTCAGCGTTTAGCGGGTTTACGCTTCTAGTATGCGCGCCAAGGCCGCGTGACTCACGCTGGCTGGTGTAACCGCGAGCTGCGAATCTGACTCACTGCCACGTGTGCTCACATCGTGATGGCATGCATCCACTGCACACGATCAGCTGTTGCCCGTGCGCATTTATTTGGAGTTACCGATCTAGTTCTACAGTAGGGACGCGACATGCTTTTGCACCGTTAATCTAAACATTTAAATCAAAGTATTTTTTTCTACCTCTAACGTTATTCGCTATTGACCTTATAATATCCTTCAGAATAACAAATTGTTACAAAAAGCCTGCTTTTTTACTGAACAATTGCGATTGTTCTCGTCGCGCTAGTTAGTTCAGTCGGGGAAATCCTAGAGCGCGTACAGTTTTCTTAGATTTTCTTTGTTACTCCGCTAATAGACAACGCTATCATAATGAACATAAGACCACTCTGAAGCGTCATTTCGATACGTAAATGATTTATATTCCGTTTCGAAAATAGACTAATCCCACTGGTTTGCTCCATTTCTCAAGATGAGAATGACATCTCACACACTGCCAGGAGACAGTTTAAACCGTGACTTATTACAAAATTTCGAATGCGAGATGTAAAATCTAGTTGTCTATTTGATTTCTACATCGACGTTACGGAATTTTTCGATTAAACTGAGCTCGCAACCTTACAGGGCCTAAACCACCAACTCTTAAAGCAGTATTAGGTACTTTAATATTACTTCCAGTGGGAAAGAGACGACGCTATACGTCCTGTATAGCTCCGTCTCTTTCCCACTGGAAGTAATATTGAAGTAATACTGCCTTAAGGGTTGGTGGTTAGGCCCCAGAAGTGTTTAAATTGCAGTTTTATGAGTGTGTCCATGAGTAAGGTGAGTGTATTCACTTACATAATATTGTTGTTTGTCTACATTATATGCAGTTGGCTCCGTATCAGAACAAACTTGATAATTAATCAGGCAGTAATGCAGTGACCTACAAACCTTAGGTGCTATCATTTATTCAGAGGGGGGAGGGGGGGGGACATAGGTGTATTTTCGTACTCCTGGGCACGACGATAACCGTGTGTCATTCCCACGTCGAGTTTACGATCGGTTTTCTTTAGCACGTTCAACGAGAAACTATTTACATTTCCTTCGAGAAATAAACGCTTTAAAGCTCCTATTGGATACTTAACACGACGGTTAACGAACTTTAGTATTTCTGTAATTGTAAATAAATAAAATTGTTCTAACTGGTTAGTATAGTAGCCGATTGAGATAGCAGTGTGTTTCAATTTCCTCTGTATAAACTATTGCGACAACTTGGCTAACATTTTAGTACTTTATATTAATTAACAGTCATACTCAAAGGTTCTAATTGCAGAAATATTGCAAATGCAGCAGAAATTACTAAAAGCGACTATTAAAGAATATTGCAGGAAAAGAAATCGTTGCAAATGAAACAGTCGAATTACCGAAGGCACTAACAAGTTTCGTTTTATCTTAATAGATAAAACTAATGTAGAGGTGGAGTCGACTATTCGGCCACATTTATTGTCGGTGTTTAGTCGGCAAAAATACAGGAAATAAAAAGTACAGAAAATGAATTGCTAGTACTTCATATTTTTAGGGTTCCGTACCGAAGGGTAACCAATGGAACCCTATTACCGTCCGTCTGTCTGTCTGTCTGTCAGCGGGCTTTATCTCAAGAACCGTAATAGGTAGACAGTTGAAATTTTCACAGAGTGTGTATTTCTATTACCGCTATAACAGCTATATTAAAAATTAAAATAAATTCAAAATTAAAGGAGGCTGGCTCCCATACAAGAAACGTGTTTTTTTTTTTTGATTATAGTACGGAACCTTTTGTGTGAGAGTCCGACTCGCACTTGGCCGGTTTTTCAAACTCAATTAACTTTTACTTGAGGATTAAAAATAGCAGTTTGACATCTTCTGAACACAAGATATGTCAAACAGTGACAATAAAAAAATCAGCCTTAACAATTAAAAGAGCCCGACAAGAACAGAGAGAACCTGAGCTATCAAACTATTAAAATCAGTCAACTATATAACACGATCGACTAGCTAAGCCAACTACCCGGTCATATTTATAGTCGGTAACTAGTCGGCCATTTGAGCGCCGACTAGTCATCTAGTAAAGTCTATAATTGCCCATCTCCAACTATTAGTCGATAATCGAGTGTGTATTGCCAATATCGATTATTTCCTGTTCAGGCACGCCCGGGCTGCAGAGGGGGCGAAGTGCGGGGGGGGGGTGCGCTGGCATACCGCCCAAGGACGTATTCTAGGCTCCCTAGAAACGGTCAGGGTCAGGTCATGTCAGCCAGGGCCAAGTGTTTCAAGGGCGTGTGCTAACACCGTTACTTGGTAATATCTAGTCTAAACACACGAAGTCGATCCATAACGCGGTTTTGTTATTTGTATTAAGTTTTTCCGTGAGGTATAGATATTAAACTTTGGAAGAAACTGTTAGCCTAGAAACAGCATTGCTCATCGATGTTTTTAGTATTAAATTTTTATACATTCCAAACAACAAATATCATGTTATGAAGATTTTATTTGAACTTGTGGAACAGTTAAATCATTCTAATTGAACGTTCTAAAAATAGCCATAGACGGCCCTATAAAAAGCGTTTGTCCTACATGAAACATGATTATGATATTAACAGCCATTAGGAATCATTAGCGGTAACTCTTTGATGCATCGGTATTTTTCAAACGTCCTTGGTTCATTTTTGTAGAGGACGCGTAGAGGCTCTACGCCAGCTACGTCGTAGCAAGGAAGCGCGCGTCGTAGCAAGGAAGCGGGCGGCGTAGCAAGCAGGCGTAGCACGTAGCCCCTTTATTTTTCGTAGACTAGGGGCTGAAGTGTACATTGACCATGTTTGTTGTTGATTTTCTTTGGAATTCTAAAACATCACTTGAAGGAATTTTGTCGTTTTTTATTTATTGGAAAGATTAGAAATATATTTGTTAAAATTTTCTAGACTGAGTTTTTGATCGACTCATGTTATATAATGTACTGCAGATATAATCAATATCATAAACAATTACAACCCGACTCCTTTCGCGCTCACTTTCTACGGATTTGCGAAAAAGAAACATCACTAAAAAAAGGTACTAATGACATTGCGTGTAGCGTCGAGGCGTATCGTGAATTACAATGGCCGGGCGATCACCGGTGTTACGACATGCTTTAGAAAGTCGAGCCACGGTCAACGGTCCCGCGGGCGAAAGTTACCGCGCGCGTGTGTGCGAGCCTTTACATGCGTGCCGCGCGGGTGTGTGACTGCCTTTATGCGTACGTTTCGCAATCGCAGAGACGGAGACTACCACGAAAACGCGAAACTTTTGGATACCGGTTTCATTTTTAGTGCGAGTTTTCGAAACTGCCTTTCTATCGCATTAGTGAAACAGTGAAAGATGTGACGTGCTCGCGTGGTAGCGCCGGATCGTGCAGCGATAGCGATGAAAGTGATAGTACAGCTGTCAGTCAGACTTTAATCATGATTTTTTTTGTGTTAACAGACTCGTGCGATTACGAATGCAGTGAAGTGAAGACACGATCAGTTAAGTTGGAAACTAATCAAGTAATCAATGTTCTTGCATAATAGGTAATATACACGAACGCAGTACATTTTCACGAGATGTTTCAGAATTCCAATGATTGAAATCAATTTATGAATTAGGTCAAATGATATTTGAACAAGGTAAATAAGCGGAAACATGCTACATTACAGCACAACATCAATGATGTGTGTTTATTTGATAAAAATGTTTTATGCAATTTGAAGCAAACAAACCGAGTACCGGATTCCCTTGGAGACTTCACACGACACAAATCATTACAGGAGGCAGAGATAACGTTTATGTAATGAGCTAGTATGTAGTTAATGAATGAAGATCACCTTGCGGTATCACTGATAGCACTACGTCACAAGTATTAACGCGGCGGAGACTCGGGAGGGACTGCGCGCCCCTGATGGCGAGCTAGTGCCGAGGTCCCGGATGCACCTGCGCTGTAGCGCCGTGAGTTATTGCATTACCCCCCCCGCGCGCGCAGCTCCCGACCTCGCTTCCCCCCTCACTCCCCCTCCCCCGCAGCCTTCCACTTTCCCCCTAGCGCGACCTTCGCGCCTGCATCCCTGGCCAAATGCCAGCCGTGCATATCTCGAGTAGACTATCATCCCCGACATCCTAGATATGTTACCAACAATGATACCAAGCCAATCTGCACTCTGTCGGCTCAAAGGACACCGCAGTGAGCTATGATCTGTTACCTTGCTTATAGCAGTGATTGATTGAAATGAATAAGTTAGTATGTACTGTTCGCGCAAAAACTTTGTACATGATCAATAGGAATTTCTAAACAGAGTATTGATTGGTTTTATAAGGAAATTCTAAACAAATACCACATATGTTCGGCGGCAGCGGGTGAGCTAACACAAACATTATTACATATCTAAATAGAGCCGTTGATCTAAATCTCTCGTATGAGTTATATCGCAAACAAATCCACAGATCCTGACTAACTGACCTATATTCCTACAACATAGAACGAACAACATAATACATTACCACAATTGTATAACAATTATATGTAGCTCTTATCAGTAATCTCTTATCGCACACTAGTTAAACCCAATTTTGACACGTAACAAACATCAAAAGTAATTACGAGGACTGGTTTAGTGCAATAGCCCGGTGCAGCGGAATGTGAACGGTGAAAGTAGACGCGTCCGCTACCGAGAAAAAGAGTTTTCCACGCCGTTTCACCTTGCGAGAGCGCGGCCACCGCAACAGGTGTAGGCAGAGACACGAGACCACTACGTCGACGTAAATATTGAACGCACAATGTAAATGAAGCCGATTTATTTAATGATGGAGCACAGTGGTGTATGCCGATGCAAGTGGAAGCGAGGCGCGCGCGCTAGCGGAGGCGCGGCGAGCGACTGCGGCCGACCAGCTGCACCGAAATAACTGCTCGATGCAGCCGGGCGGCTCGATGCAAGCCTCCTCCGCTCCTCCCCCCCCCCCCCCCGCCGCCGCAGCCCCCACACTCCGCACCCCCCCCGCCCCCCGCCCACCCATCCGCGCGCGCACCCTCCAGGTCACGGCTGCAGGTCGCCATGACAATGCTAGAGCGGAGCTGCAGCCCCCTCGATCGATTCAGCTGTTGCTTCTAGGCACCAAGCGGCCCTGAACTTGAAACTGGTGTGGGGGGGTGGTGGTTTAGATATAAACCAATGTATAGGGAAACAGGAAAAAATACGGCAACGTTGCTGTTAGTGCTATGAGGAAGTATATGTCGCGGATACATAATGACAACCGTTGATTGACCGTCTAGTTATTATTGATCAATGAATCTTCCAGAGCAATTCAGAGTGATCTTAAATCTTAAATAATATTTAAGATATGTTCAGGGCCTGAACTCTTCCATAGTTTCCTGCAAAGATTCATCAACTAGTTGGAGGACAAAGCCAGCTCGGCGTACTTCAAGGTTCAACAATACATCTGGCACATGCTGGTGTCAAGGCTGGGCCAGTCCAGGTCTATGCAGCGTTGTTTGGCTAGCTGCCAAGGTCTTTCCTGCTATTTTATTCTCCAGTTGTAGTTTCTTATTAATTTTGCACATAAACGTCATATATGCTTTTATGTACCACATGTAGTTAGTAATTTGTACATGAATGAAAGATTAGATAATCGGAGGTAGGTTTATGAGAGCTGAAGTTTGGAGACCGTTTAAGTTTATATTATCCAATATAATATTTCGTAAAATATATTATTTCGTACGAGTACTCCTAAAAAACACTTTCCTATATTTAAGTAATTCTTTAGGCAACCCAAAGAAAGTCCAAAGGGACAGTCCAGTTGCTCTCCCGACCTTGCAGAACTTCACTTCGCTGTTCAATAATATTTCTGCGTAAGATTACAGAAAGTCATAGATCAATGTGAGCATTATTACGACACTATCAGTCTGCCCTTGCTCGCTATACGCGTGTTTGTGCAATGTAGGGATGTGCCAGAGGTAGTTGGCATGTCTCTTGGCTTTGATCAGCCACTCCTCAGCCAACGATATTTAGACACGAAGACGCCAAGATGTTATCTTATTAAGGTAATGTGATGTGTGCTAAATAATTGTAATTTATAAGATTACAGACGACAATTTATTGACGACGCCTGATATTTATGTGATTATGTGGTCTGGGACATCTAGAGATGGTCCTTTCCATTGTCAGAGACCAAAAAAGCCTATGTGTTACACCAAACTAATTTTAATAACTGCCAACATCATCTAAAGTACCTCAGAGTCTACTATCACAATTATTCAATAGAGCTGGTACATCGCAAGCTACCTACATAAATAATATTATATAAAAGCCTTCAAACGCCCGGGCGAGGGCCGGCTGGCTGTAGCTAGATATAGAGCCACCTACGTGCTAGATACAGACCTCCACAGATTCTAGCCTCCTCCCGATCCCCTGTGTATCGATCGCCCGTGATGTCCGCGCATAAATAAACGAGATGGATGTAACTGTGTGTGCAGTTATCATGTATGTATAGGTATGTTCTGGAGCTTTTGAAGGCCGAATGTGTGTGCTGTTAGGAGTTTTGACGACGGATTATTATTATTATTCTATCTAGCCCGTACTGTCCCACTGCTGGGCAAGCCTCCCTCCATTCTTTCCACCGTTCCCGGTTGTGTGCCTCTTCTAATTTGTATTTTGACGACAGATATGTTGAAGATTTTAGTTGACGATCAAGGAGTGCGGGTCACAATTCTTACGAGAGTTTTCGAGCAAAGAAGTTGGTTTTGTACTAAAATATAAGGCATACAATGCCTTCTTTGGTCACCGTCTCCAAAACAAGGATCAGGGTGGGAAGATAAGAACCTGAGATAGACTCTGCAAATAATTGTTGCTGGTTTGTCCACTAAGGGGCGTCGTAAAAGACGCATATAAAGCACTTTATATCGTGAATAACCTGTTAAGAAAGCACCGTGGTCTCGACATTTACTTAAGTGTTGCGTGTGAATCGGTGTGTTGTGGTCAGTTTTCTTTTCAGCACGTGTTTTTCTACCATTCGTTCAAATAATGATTCATTTACATTTTCTCTTTTTCAATATGACGCCTTATAGTAAAACAAATGAAACAGTAAAAAAAAAAAATTGGCTTTCATGGCCAAATTTTTATATTTCGGTCTGATATTATTTTTATTATGATGATTTATTTTTTCAGTTTAGAAAGATAATTCGAAAATATCTGCATAAGGAAGTGAACGCTGTCTCACTATGTTTCAGAAATTGAGTCAAACTGCAGTGCGATTCTGTAAACATGTCGAAGTGAACACCCGGGCGGAGCGCACGACGGGTGAGTTGTCAAACCATACAAATAAGATGGAATGACAGCTCTATTGTCGTTCACTCCGCCTGGGTGAACACCGTGAGATGTCGACAGAATCGACCAGCTGGACACTCTTTTCTGACGAATTTAGACTGACACTTTCGAAGCTAAGATCCATCCATCTTTGCAATGAAAAATCTACGATAAAGGTACATAAGTGATAGAAAAAAATTAAAACGACTAGCTGATGCGCGCGACTTCAATCGCATAGATGTCGGATTCAAAGAATAAAAAAGTTTCAAAGTTCCCCCTCCCATTTAAAGTTGAAATTTCCAAAAAATCTTTTTAAACTTACCTACGTTATAAAATAAACCTTAATTCCTAATTTCAGTTTTGTAAATTAAGTAGTCTTGGCTGTGCATTAATAGTCAGTCAGAAGTTCAGGACACACGATTTTAAAAGTACAGAAGGAGACATAACCGAACCAAAACGTATAGATAACCAATTATTATCGAATGACGCAAACACCACCTACGTACAATTCCTAGCTGCTACAACGCCCAAGGCTTGAGCTCGATCGGGGCGTGGATGCGCCCACTCATCACCCCATCCCCCACTGCACCCCTTGGCGCAGTCCGCGTCCTTCAGAATACAGAAAGCCTAGCCTCCCACGCTGTACCTACATATATCGATCGTTAGTGCCACAGCTAAATACGTGGCGAGAGTAAATGTCACGGGAAAATGAGATTTGAATTTTTCTGTAGCGTGAGTTTTGTGTCCATGTGAAAGAGTTAGGTATTGGGAAACCAATTGTGAAGAGAAGAAGGGCTGCAGGATAACTTTCTTGCTCCCCTTGCCTGTACACGGCGGCCTAAACTTAGGTGTAGTGCCAGCCGATGCTTTTTCCTACTCTAAAGTAACATAATTATGATGAAAGATGATGGATTCGGAAGAACTGCTCTTTTACCGGCGAGGCAGGCTTTGTAATTTGTACGATGATGATGCGATATTTTGCAGAGATAACGTAAATACGGTCACTTTACATGGCGGCTTTATCGCCTTGAACATCTTCAATTTGAACGTATTTATTGTAACGGGTGTAAAAAGGTACTTGTTTTTCTCATAATATGACTTTAACCTAACCTTTAACCTTTTGGCAATGGAGATGTTAAGGTCAAAGTTCCAAATTTTCTTAAATATTTTTCGAAAACTGTTATCTGTTATCTAACACGACTCCAGTACGGTACCGTCTAATACATTAATATTAGAAAAATGTTTGCCTGTTAACGTAACAGCGCTTCCCTAAGTAACAATTTTCCACTTCAAAAATAAAACTTAGAGTAAAATAAATTCAGTTAAGAGTTTCTGAATATTGAAAAATTAGCCCTTAGTTGAACAAGAATGCACAGGTGACTGTTTCGACATATTATGTCGTTTAACACCCTGTATAATTTCACTATGTATTTCAAAGGATGTCGTTCTACGCTACTTAAATTAGACATTGCCGGCAGCGGAATCTTTGCCTGTGCTCTCAAGTTCTTTGCCTATGAAAAATTGTGGTTTTGTGTGTGTGGCTCTCTAACGGCCGCTTTCTATAATATATCTCCACAATTTTGTGTAGTGTATAAAGTTCTTCTTTCCAAAAAATATGGAATATAAAGCAGGTCCCTGCATAAATGCACACAAAAAATGTGAGCTTATACAATAAAGTAGATCCATACACAGCATCCAACAGAGTAATTCAATCCCAAAATTCGTGGAAGCAAGCCCGAGCAAGGCCTCGTCGGGCGGTGTTCAGGGGATGCATCGGGTGCACCACCCCATTTTCCTGGATCAATACGCAGAAAGGGCGAGGCCGCGGGGCGCTGCTAGAGGTGGTGTGTTGAGTGCAACCCCCTGCCCCCCGCGCGGCGTCCTTCAAACGAACTCTGCACCCACACAGTTCCTAGGAAATCTGGGCTCCCCTCGCTTGCCTGTATCGATCTGTTTTGCAGTTGGGCCCGGGGAACTGCGTGGTGCGACATTATTACGCAATGATTTATGTTATAAAGTTCTTTGTCTGTTTAAAATGTCATACATTTTTTAGAATTATTATCACGTACCCCTACAAATGTACGAATAAATATACCATTGATACTCTAAAATTTATTGTTAAAGTCGAAACTTTCTTTGTTCTGAGCTATGATTTAATCATAAAGATTTTGAATAAAACTAGATTTATTAGAACTCGGGGGTAGACTCTATTACAGTTTTTCCACCGTTGATTATAACGGAGATTCAGCTTCTTATGTATGTTAACCTTTTCAATAAATATTTCTTTGGTAAACTTACAAATAAACTCATTAAAAAGAATCAGCAGTGTGCTGTCCAGTCAGCTGCTAATTTTGTGTATTTTATCTATGGGCCTCAGTTGCCTGATAATAAAACGATTATTATTATTATAAACATTGGCCGACCACGGGGATAATTATCAAGTCAGTATCCCATTTCCGCATTGCCTAATCTATGGCCACTCTCGACGAGCGAGCCGCAATGTAGCCAATATTCGGTCGTGATTTTATGAACTTTATAAAAAGTAGGTATTTTCTCGATTTTTTAACCATTTATTACCAAAAGTAAATTAAGGGTAGGTAATGGCTGATCCTTTTTGCTAAGTTTATGATGAAATAATAACCTATTGATATAAAAGCTATCTTTTTTGCCTGACTATGTATGATTAAATACTTGATACCTTACATGGCACTGCAAAATAGTCGATACCGGCTCAGTTCCCAAAAATACTGTTTTATATTCTTTAAAAGTTTTCTTTTGCAATACGACTACGAAAGATAAATAAGATGACCAGAGATTTTATTTTGGCCGATTACTTTATCGAAAAATTCAAACGTTATTTCTAGCTAGCAAAAGAAGTTTGTTTCAAATACTGTCTAGATTTACTTTGTCCAAGCTGAAGTAAGAGTGACATAAAATCACATTGAAATAATCGTTGGTTAACGAGGCTGTTCACACGGTTCTATGAGAAACTGGTTTGCGTTGTAAAGGAATTTAAGATTTGGAACCATAAGAAAGGGTAAAACTTTTGTAACTTCAATATAGGATGAAGGACGTCCATACCGTTTTGAAGGGATCGTTCTGCGACTTGTATTGTGGTAATGTGGATGTACCTACTGACAATCAATAACAAAGCCAAACAGGTCAAAGCTTTTAACGTTGTGGCAGCTTTCAAATAATTGCGATTTTGCATATAAAAAAATAAGGCCTTTTCTCCTGATGCAAACAGGCAAGTCCTCAAAAAAACATTCTTTGAAATGTTTGTTTTTGTTCTATAGAAAACTTCAAAATCACTATTTCAATAGTTCACTAAAATCAGTTCCTTCAAAGTCAAAACGTTTATTTCAATTAGGCCATTAAACAGCACTTTTGAACGTCATCATTTACATTTAAAATAATATAAAGTGACTCTACTGTCCGTTCGCAAGGGTAGATTCTTATGGAGAAGAACGGACAAGAGACTCCATAGTCTTAGTACTTCATTTCCGAGAATAAGGACTTGCTCGTATGAACTATGTCTGTACCTACCAAATATGTACCATAACGAACATTTATGTAAGTACTAAGTCTGAACTGAATTGAACTCATTGCTGAATATTTACAAAGACAATGTAAATGAAATGCTATACCTTGGACAGTTAGTTTCGTGTCCTACAAATCCTTTCATCGTCATATAAGAAAATAATGCTTACGACCTTTATAAGAGAGTTGATATGAGTTGAAGACCTACCTTATAATAACAATGAAGATTGAAAAGAGCCTTATACTATTTCCATACAACAAGGCAACAAATACCTAAGATATTTAAATGTAGTTGACATTCCACATACAAGTAATACGTAGGTAACCTACCAAGAGACCTGACCTATTTCAAACAATAAGCAGAATTTCATCTGCTAATCATCTAATTCAGGTCAGATCAGGCTCCGAGAATCTATGTCGCGGTGAGGTCAGGTCGAGGCAGGTGGAATCAGAACGCGAGGACCTCGGGAGTTATTAGGTCACCAGATGCGAAGTAACAGCCTTCGACAGGTCAATGGGATAGACTTACAGGCCGCGGCCTTCCCTGGAAGAGATCTACTTTTGGCTGGGTCTCTAATATTTATAGTTTATAGTCAAGATTTTTACAAAGATAAGTGAAAGTATTTTTTATATAATACATGTTATTTTAGGGAGCTATTCTGTAGGACTATTCTGTAACAACCAACAATCCGTGGTAACTTTAGTAAAGTGAGAACTTCATGCTTACTTCACCTGACCTTTCACGGTGATTTTTTTCTTGACCGAATATCGACCGGCTGATCTTTGACCAATAAATATTTCTATTGTTGCTAAGTACCTAAATATAATTTTCTCAAACATAAAAAGTAAAAAAGAAAAGTACTATACAAGCCTTGGCCCACAACTAGGCATTGATGGACTTATGTACCTATGTGTGCTTCGGCTTCGCCACGGCCCGCATTTACACATTCGTCCATCAATGCCTCTTTTACTGGCCGCTGCAGTAATGTACTATTTCATGTCAAACATAGTTTTTTTTTTGCATTCTCATTAAAGCAATCAGGGTATTTTCGGTCGGGGCAAGATAACGCAGGTGGCGAGGACCTCGGGAGTTATTAGGTAACCAGATGGAAGTAACAACGTTCGTCAGTTCAATAAAATAAGCCCATATACCACGGCATTTCGCTGGAGAGATCTAGTTTTGGTTTTGTACTATTTATTATGAATCAAGACGAGGGTTTGGACATTTTTTACGGTATCGATGAGTTACTTTTAAGTTAGAATTTTTGTATCTTAGGAAGTTATTCTTCTAAACGTATTGATGTAAAAGAAATTGCTGAGTGTCTTAGGTTTCATGTATTAATTAATAAGTATTTGGTTTTAGCACACTGACCATTTTAAGGAAAATAGATTCTCAGCCAGATACTAAGTTGGTGTAGGTAAATCAGTTTCCTTTGTCCATTAACTTTGTTTCCGACAATAACTCTGAAATAACTAAAAACTTTTCCCCTCTATTTGTTTTAGTAACGTGAGTGATGTACCGTAAAATGTATCCGAAGCTATTCATTATTTTTATGGCTGGCAATACCCACATTAGCGTAAAAAAAACTAGTTTATGTTGGTTTTTACAGAAAAAACAATGAAATATCGTTCAGTTAACACTTTGACAATGAGTTAATTACTATGAGTTATAATGATAGCTTTTAAATTTATTTACTTTCAAAATGTTTACGTATATTTTTATAAGTAAAGGCATTTCTTTGATATTAGCGATTTCATTTTTTTATGTCCAAATATATATACGTTTTAAATAGCAGCTCGTTTTGAATATGCTTGAATATTGGAGTTAAGGATTGTGTAGCCAGTAATAACAGAAAAGAGGACAATTAAGTAAACACAAAAAAAAAACACAAAAATAAGTTGGACATGCAAAATTATACAACTAAAACATAAATCTATGATTATTCAAAACGACACACAACACAGAGAAGTTAACTTTTACAGATATTCATCCTTTATTACACATTCCATGAAGAGAAGCCGTTGCATTTTGTAAAAGTGTTCTAGAATAGTGCTGCTGATGCTATATTGTATGTCATTTCGTAATGTCAAGTCAAGGAAAATATTTTTCTTTTTCAACACGAAAATGTTAGGCGTGAAATAAGTGTAGGTATTTCTCACTATGATAGGCGCCAGATAAACATGCAATAAAGTACATTGACTTACATACTTTCCCTAATATCTCTTTGAAGAACCTGAACTTTTTCATAAATTACTAGAGAACGTAAAGGATCACGATAAAAGTTGATTCAACTTTGTCTTTATTTCTGTTTTTCATATTAAGAAAGTCAATTAATGTATGTGGGTCAATGACCATTAAATTGCATTATTATCTGGCGCTTACCATACGGAGGAAAAGTCGTCGGGCAGCCGCCGCTGGTCGCCCGTCAACCCCCACAAAATTAAAAAAAAATTCCGCTAGCTATTTTCACACTAATTTGTAACTAAATATCATGTTAATATTAAATGGTATTTATTTTTTCGAGTACCTAATTGTGGTGAAAAACGTCGTTTGATGCACGTGGGCATTTGTCATTGCAGTTTCTCGGCTCTCCAGCTCATCGTCTTCGGCTTGGGCGTCTATACCGCCTCGGCTGCAATGACAAACTTTCCCCACTAGCATCAGATTCAGATTAATTTATTTGCAAAAACATGTGTAGATAATATACATGGCATAATGCTTAATAAAGGTGTTACGAGTAATTCTTTGGCTCAACATGTTTGACCATGGCTGGTCTACAAATTAGGTTAAAGACGATAAGATTTCAAAAATTAAAATGCAATAATAATACACAAAAAAAATATAAAAAGTACAGAAAATCAGAATAATAACATTAAATTTAAAAAAATAGCTAAATAGTCATGCAATTCAAAATATATAGAATAAGTATGTAGTAAGTACCTCTAGATTGATTTTTCATTTAGAAATTCATTGACGTTGTAATAGGCTTTTTCTGTCAGTATTTTTTGCAATTTGACTATCATATGTTTAATATCTCACTTCCTCAGAAAACGATAGATTCCATTCTTGGCATAATATACAAAGACAGTTTTATGAAATGGCAATGCAACCTGATAATTGCTAACTCCGTAAGATTGTAATAAATCTTTATTAGATTATAGTTTCTCGATATATTGTGAACAGGTAATTTTGAATACAATATCCCATTCAAATTCAAAAGATTCCAATATCTGTGTCTTATTGAGAAAAATTAGTTAACAATTTCACGCAATCTATTACAATCTTACGGCATTTGCAATAGCCCGGTGACAGCTACAAGTAAAATACAATCAATTGTAGTGTGTCATTTGATAAACTTTTAATTTACATACTAACAGAAACAACCATAAAGGTAAAATGCAAGTCCGTACAATTTCACAAAAATTAAACAGGTCCAGTGCGAGAAGTTTCACGTCAAGAGAAGTAATTAATAAAAGTCGTCGTTTTCGTAAAGAGCCAGTGACCTGCGAGTGAAGTCGACGCACAAACTTGTTTATTGCAACGAGAAAGGAACATGCATCGCCGTATAGCTGACGTTAAAATAAATGATCTTGCACGTACCTACTTTACTTGAAAGACATATTAGTGGCTTTATCATTTTCAGATCTTGAGGTAAGTTGGTAGGTGAGTCATACATAGTTGCAAAAAATGACAAGAAAATATATTATTTAGTACAAAAAACTAGCTGAGGCCTGCGACTTCATCCGCGTAGATGTTGGTTTCAAAGAACAAAGACTTTCATACAAAGTACCACCTTCCATTTCTTCTTTTTTTTATTTAGGATTAGTTAATGCATACAACCCCGGAATCCCTAGATTTTATTTTTAATAATCAAAGTAATTCTCGGAATCTAGGTACCTCCATAATAGCCAAAGATAGTCATGACACACGATTTTACCAGTATACATAGATGACATCTATCTACAAAACACATTATAAACACTTACAATCATCAACTTTTCATTTACCCACAGTCATTACAAAAGTAATTACACAATTAAAACAATTATACGAATAACTACCTCAATAATAAAGCACTAAAACAACAACAATTAATACTGAACATTGAGTGTAATTTGTAGAAAAACATTCGGAGTCGCGATCGAGGAACATTTTATCAGACAACTTTCCCTCACGCTATGGAGCGACACGTATCGTGACGTCACGCCGTCACACAGACCTGCCCCCTAGACAAAAAACTTTTCTGTAGCGTTAACGTCAGACGCTCACGACAAAATGTATGGGAATGACATTAGGTGATGACGTTTCCTTTCCACACCTAATGTCATTCCCATACATTTTGTCGTGAGCGTCTGACGTTAACGCTACAGAAAAGTTATTTGTCTAGGCCCCCTGCGCGTACGTACATCTGCTGGGCATCGTCAAGATTCCCGCTAATCGTGGTTTAATACCGATTGAGTGAATTAAATATAAATCTGCATATACAGAGTGGATTTTTTAGACCGGGCACCGGTTCCGGGCGTTCGTTGTTTCGCTTCTGCATTGTTTCTTAAATATAAACAAAATATGGACAGTAAAGAATGGAAGAAGTGTTAGAAAAGCCAAAAATTTAAAAAAACTTTGAAAAATGTTAATTTCAAATACTATTTGTAAGTATTTCATTTACTTACAAAATACGTCCAAACGTAAAAACCCACCCTGTATAATATATTTATGCGACCACATAGTGGCTACAAGGTACAGTCACCACATCACCACACGTGTCCACTTTTGACAGGTTAAAAATAACCAGAGACGAATATTTAGGTTACGCACTATCCGCTGTAGGTATAATCTGTCAGGTGCGGTTCATAGCTGGAGCACTTCCTACCAAAATAGATATTAATGACAGTTTAAAAAGCTCACAGACATTGGGATAATTTTAGTGTCTCTGTTTCGATAATAGATGTTACTATGTTCAGACTATTGTCAATTGTAGTATTGACAATTTTTTTATAGATACCATCTACCTAGTTTTGATAGAAAATAAATATTGTATTTTGTTCGGCTAAGTTAATCTATCAATCATCTCCGCCTTTGGAAAGAATCTCCAAAGAAAATAAAAAAAAGTCGACGCATTTGCAAGAAAAAAAAATTAAGAGAAAGTATAGTAATAAAATACAAAATAAACAAAAATGTTCATCCTTGAGATCTTATTGGCCATTTCTAGAGAGCGACTCTTCGTAGCCAGGATTTCTCTGCGTCATCAGGTTTCCTCTTCTTATCTTCGGCCGACGAGTGGGAGAACTAGGGAACAACTGAGATACCACCAGCTGTGTTCACTCCGCACTAATTCCCGAGAGAGCACAGCGTGGCACCCGGTCGTTCGATAGCCCGTTGCTCAAGCATTTTCTGTATTTTCTTCTCAATTATTTTCATTTTCTTCACTTCCCAAAATTTTCTCTTCAATAAACTTCATTTTCACAGCGACCCTATACTTTATTTCATGAAAACTTGTAACAGCGCCATCTATGTTGGAACGCAGGAAACAAAGCTTTGCCAAGTAAGTAAACCGGTTTGTTGGAGTGCACCATTCCAAAGGACGGAACTTGCGTTGGTTCCGCGCGTTGAACATAGATGGCACTGCTACTGTTTACATTCAGTTCTTGAGATAAAATTAAACAAACTAGATTTTAACGTAAAGTTTTTCACTGCAGAAAATAAAACATTTCAAGAAACAATGGAGAATTGCATAAAATTGTACAGCGGTTGATATCGATGGATATACAGTATTTTTATTTTTTGATTAATGATTATAGTGTTCAAACACGAATTAGGAATAGGTTTTTAGCTGAATTTCAGCAAATGAAAGTAAGCTATTTGGGAAACAAATAATAAGGGGATAAGAAATTGTAGTGAAATACTTGGCAAAAAATGTATCTTCGACTTTTTCCCTTTTATCGTGAGGACTGTGATGAAACATTGCTGGTGCCGTTTTAAAATAATGCAGTCTAGAGAGTTTATATTCACCTGTATCCTGCATTTCTCGATAGGCAGTTTTTACCCTATTTGTATTTACATAAAATGTAGGTATGGATATGTTGGTATGTCGAAAAGGTTAGTCATCAATATAGCAGCGGTTAATTATAACGTTAAATTAACTTCTGCACCTGAGACCTAATACATTTTCAAGAATTTTATCACATAGGTATAATATAGGCATATCAAATACGATAAAATTATACATTACTGAATTAAAATTTATCTTAGGGAAAATTGACGATTTTCCTCGACAAACGAATCAGTTAGGTACCTACTTACCTGACTTTACACCAAAGTGTTTTTTTTTTAGAAACAAGGAAAAGGTCTCATTAAATAAGTTTAGAGGTTTAAAATTAAATATAGACGTTTTGTGTAGGCACGTAATATATAATTGCAAGCTTTCAGTTTTTTAGTTTTTTATTTGATGTTTTTTCAAGCTGTGACTAGACACAATCTTACCAACAATATTTTGCTCGACCTAGCCCTTGAAATAATTTTAAACCTTCAAAACGTTCTCACCCACAGAATATTTGACTGAGCTTTGAAAGGGTAACTTGAGTATGACTAATATTCGCTGGGGAAGTCGGCGTCGCCACGGAAGGGTCCCGCCGACCCTCGCCTCCTTTCGGGCACGCCATACCCGCCACGTGCCAACCTTGACCTTGAACGCACACACACAAAACACAAGTGCACTTGTTGCACACACACTCACTTTTGTAAGTAGATTCATGTTTGGACGCATCCCCCTCGAAAACTTTGGGCCTGACTAAATAACTATTGTTGGAAATAATAGTTGTCTCGAAAAATTGATAGCGTATGTTGTAGACAAATGGGTTATTATGGTTAAAGTTAATACAGAATTTACAAAGGGTATGAATTCTTCTTAATATTTACATGTACAGATTTTTTTTAATTTTCAATTTATTCTTGTATCTTTTCACCACGTCCCTATTCTTATGTATGAAAAATAATTTAGGGCGGCTTACTAGTTTAATAAAGTACAAAAATGTAATTTATGTAATCAACTTACTAAATACCCTAAAATATTATGTAGATTTCTTTTTAGTATTACATCCACATATTACAGCAAGCCATGATATTACAGCAATAAGAACACTTATATTTTTTGCATTCGATTGTTTTTTGCGATCATATCAAGTTTTGTCATCCGGTTGGACGTTATAAATACGAATGTTAGTATGTATTTGTTTAGGTATTCCGCCAAACAGGCTGTGATTCATACATGTAACTAAACTCTTAAAATGAATACAACCTTACAACATGTTTCACCTGGCCTCTAACAATTATTAGGTTAATCGCAAAGGTGTTTGGTTTACAGATATATAATGTGTGGTTGTGCCGTTATTCAAAGGAAGTTGATATTAGTTATGGCTGTTAAATCAATTATTTTGGTATAACTACATTGGTTTCTTATTATGAACGATAAATTACGTAATTACGAATATTTAAATTACGAATAGTACGTTAATATAAGATATATAATACATGTTCATGGACAAATCCAAACACAGGATATGGCTAATCACCATACTTAATAATAAAGACTTTATTAGTAACACGCTTAATATGACAGACTGCAACAGAATTAATGATGATCATTACCGGTCCTTAGAACTTCAAAAAGGCACTCAAACTTGTGCAAAGTTCTCTAAGTTCTCACTTTACGTGGTGGCACATCACCGCCGACTTAATTCGCGCATGCGCCTTCGATATTATCACCTTATACCGAGTACAACACTGCATATCTGTTATATTATCTATACTACACGTGTGGGTGTAAATATTATCATTATCGCTCTGCGATAAGGCGATGCTAAAACCCTTGAATGGGTCGTACGTTATAATGGTTTTAAAAACTGCATCATTCATTTCTTACGTAGCTTGGGTATGAAGTTATGGGTTGTTTTATTTTATGTTTATAAACTTTGCTAGTACATGGCATTATTAAATGCATTAGTGAGGAAAAATGACAAAGGCTTTGTTTAACCAGCTGTCGTGACAGTCCTTTGATATCCTGTCCAGTCTTTTTATTTTTACACAAAATTTGACTGGTAGAGAATGCCTTGTTGCATTGAGACCGCTGTGCCCACACTTCACACTTAAACGTACAATTTTTAAGGTTACCTTAATGTAAAAAATTTTAAGGTTTAAAATTTTTCTCTCCCTACTCCAAATTAAACAAAAAAGAAACCACAAATGATGCCGTTACCAATGAACAGCATTAATATTCATTTAGAAAGAAATAATATTTAAAATAAAACTGTACCTATGGACTGGTGTCCGATATCTTAAATGAATCTCATTGGAAATATTGGAAGTTTCGGGCCCTAGTCCCCCACTAATTAAACGAAGGGGTTGGGAATCCGATGCCTTTGTCTGTGTCGACTAAACACCGAAACGGATGGATCAATTTCGATGAGTTTTTTTGGTGTATTTTGTTTTTTTACCTATAAAAAAGTAAAATGTATATTTAACGTAAGTTTAATCCACCTGGCCCAATATTTATTTTGGTCAGCCTATATTTTGACAATCGTGTAGTTCATTAAAACCTATACATAAGTGCGGTTCTACAATACCAATATCACCTTTGCTTCATAAACTAACAGGTGAAATACAGGTTAATCAAGCATATGCACAAAAAGATATGATAAAGTACGTCAAGCTAATAAAAACTTAGGTTGTGACATTATATTTATGTACATTCTGTTACTTTTTGTTTAGATGTATACATAATATGGGAAAGAAAGAAAGATTAACGTGTATTTGATACAGTTGAGATAATTTAAATAAATACTATTTTTATTTTATGCATCGTCATAAAATAAAATAATAAAAATAGTAGAACTTTATCGATTTTAATATTTTGCTCTTAAATTCCTGAAAATAACCCAGAGTTATCACTGTTTCTGTGATTTTGTCGCTTCAAGCTTCAATGGAAAGCCTTGTACGTCATCAACGATTTGTAAAAATGATATTAAATGTGTAATGATAATTGCCAATGTACCCGGGTAGGTACAATAGGCGAAATAGACAAGTACCTACTTCATAATGAACCTAAACCACTAGACTCATCCTGATAGGTAGTTGCGCAACAAATTCCGATTCTTACTCACAATATGGCTACTTGTTGTCTAATAAAGTACTCTTTATATGAGATACACTTTGATACCTACACCTAGTGATATAAAGTAATAATAAACGCAGTTATAATTGTTTGTTTGTTGGAAGTAATCTTCAGAAGTACTGATCCGATTCTGAAAATTCATTCACTGATAGGAAATTACATTTTCAACGATTATGATAGACCACTTTTATCCACGAAAAATGCACGTTTTCCGTGATAATAGGTCACGTGAGCCAAGCCTCGGGAAAAAGCTAGTTTATAAATACGATAGCCCCTTTAATACCTATTTATTCCAACATATATATAATAATAATATACTTTTTTATTTTAAAGATATTATGTGTGATACCAAGCGACATACTGACTCACTGTTTTACTTCGCAACTAATCTGTAGGTGTTGTATAATCAACAGGTTTTAAGACTGTGCTATTATGTTTATTATTATAATAATACTGAATGCACATATTGTTTGTAAATAAAAATAAATGAATTATTGTGGTCCTACAAGTTTTTGTACTTAATTATCATCTGGGGACTTACCGATTCCCCTAAAGTTTACGTAAATTTTCGGTACAAATATGTACCAGAATATTTTATTATAAACAATAATAAATTGTTAAGTAATCTTACCTGAACACCTCGGGACGCTAGTTCTTCAACAGTGGATATCATCAGCCTGTCGCCAAACTGTCGCTTCACCTGAAAAGAAAAGAAAAAACCTTTAATTATCTTCCCAACAAAGCTCATTTTTATTTTTCCGTGACTAAAAAAGCTATCGTCTGATTAAAAATAATTAAGTAATTATAATAAAAGGCTACAACGATATCTTGTCGGTACTTAGTGCGATAGGTCAAATTGATTAAAGACATCTAATAATGCTCCAATAGCGTTATTAATTGTTTTTTTTTTATTAATCCTTAACATGTCCATAAACGTCATAGATAAATGCTTAGTTATGTTGCAATCTTTATATTAATACTGAAGGACAGTTTTGTACTTAATAAACTTATGTAATCTGTTATTGTTTTATATATATACTGTTGATTAATATTCTTGGCATTATTTTATTAATACAAATAGGTACACATTATTTTTAAGAAATTGACCCTGTTTACAATTCGTGAGCCTAAATATAACTGTTTTACAATTATGTACTACTAAGTCATTTATAATTAAGTAGATGGTCACGGGAAGTTGTCAAAGAGTTCGTGTGAAATAATTGTGCAATGACGATACTGGGGAATACCCTGAAGATAAATAGATTAATAGGTATCAGAGTGTAACCAAATAAAATGGAGACTGGACGAGAACTAGCACTACACTGCAAACATATTTGTTTAGTTGCAATGGTATCATTTTTGCCATTAAGAACGACTGCCCTTTCCTATAGAATTTTCTAGAATATCTAGACATGAGACATCCGTATCTTGCAATGCAGAATTGGTATCAATGTATAAATATCAGTGTGCTAATTTTACTAATTTTTAAGCAACGGTCGCATTCTCGTCTCAGTCGCAATCTGTCAGTTTTCTTATATTTTTGACAGATTGCGAATGACATGCGAATGTGAGCGATTACTTAAAAATTAGTAGAATTGCCACTCTGTTCACTCACAAAAAGTGAATTACCGATGATGGTCAATTTTTAAAAACAATAAGAGTTCTTCGAATTTTGAATAATGTCACTAGAATCGCGATTCAAAGCAGAATGGCAGTACTAATGGCTCATTATATGGTACAGTTTAAACTGATGATTTAAGTTTTTTTTGGTTTATTTTGACTGTAATGAAAGGCATTATTTTTGTATTTTTAACATATTATGCTTCGCACCCACAGTATTATCAGCTCGTAAAATTCTTAAGACCAATAACGACTCAGTAAGGTCGAAGGAAAAACACCACAGATCAATAAAAAACTAGTCACTTCATTACTTTTGCAAATGCTGACTAAATAGACACACAGTAGGTAGGTACCTACTGGATAGCCCGGTTAATTAAAGAAAGGTTGCATTATGACCTCTTCTGAATACAACACTAATTGCAATCACAATGCGCTGTGGTTGCCACCGGAAAATTGCAAACGCCGTAAGATTGTAAAACATCGCGTGAAATTGTAAACTATTTTTTTCCAATTAAGTCATTCAATAGTTTCAAATACGGATACGTATTGGAAACTATTGAATTTTGATGGAATTTATTGAAACAATTTTTTCATAATATATGGAGAAATTAATAATCTAATAAAGATTTATTACAATCTTGCGGAGTCTGCAATTTTCCGGTGACATGGTCATTGTCACAATTTGCCATTTCCATGTTCATTGTTGGCCATTGGGAAACCAACCCTTGTTGAGCAGTAAACAGTGATGGGCTAACATAAAGATGATGACATGGTCGCATGAGGACATGGCATACAGGATTAGCGTGATGGCAATTACGACCACACCACTCCTGTATTCTCCTAAGGGTTGAACACCGGTGTATATTAGTCTACATACACCCCACATAATAAGCATGCAAAAGACGTAATATGAAGCCTATAAGTAGCACTAAAAAAAACATCATTATTAATTAAAAAACCAAAATATTCCCCAAGTTCAGTTATTACAGTAAAACTATTTAAATTACTATACCATTGCTAACACAAATCACCTTGCAGGAAGTCTGCGTTTGTCTTTTGACAACACTGTCAGTGTGTAAGACTGGCCTACAATTACATGCGACCACTTCGGAAACCACTTACATAAAACTAGCTAATGAGGTATAATAACACACTACACGAGTCACAGATGTTTCATTATCATGTTAGAAACTAACTTCTACCAGAGCGGCTTCATCCGCTTGGACGTCGGAAATTATTTCAAGGGTACTTCGGGGTAAAGATTACAAGAATCCAAACAATCACTATTTAGTATTTATATTATTTAGTAGTTACTCTAGGTTACCTGTACATAACAATGTAAAGAGTAAATAAAATTATTATATCTCTTCTTCAATACAATTAAAACTATCCCCTACAACGAATTTCATCAAAATTGTTGATGAGTGGTGGAATTAGTTTTAAATAAACCATGAGTTGTTGAATAATACAACCATGTTGTATTATTCAACAACTCATGTTCGAAATCCTTGAGGTGATCTGTAGCGTGGAAAACATGGGCTGAGTCATGCGGTCATACCATGACGTCGACGAACACGTTACCCACGAAATAGTGTGGTGACGCTGAAGATAATGAGTATTTATACACGTGTCGACCAGCACTGGTGCTGTGATAAGCCAAAGCCGAGCCGTATTTTGTAATTGGTTTATTAAACTTTCCATGAAATCATTTGAAACGGTCAATCATTGCCACGATAATAATCTGGGGTCTCGGCCAGTATGTGAATTCATAGGTAGATGACCATACAATCAAAATATGTTGATGATACAGTTCAGCTTCCTCTTATCATATTTCGTAGAATGTGAGAAGGAACTAATCAGGGTCACATGCTATTGCAAAAACAAAGTTTAGCAAAGTTCTTATTGATGATGGTGTTTTGGCTTCCAATTTCTTGAGTTGTTTAATAACTATTTGTGATGTAAAGAAAGTTCGCCCCACGAAACAGTCACGTGGACCATCATCATCATCTTCACAGTTTGAATGGAAGTAGTTATTATTTTGTAAGGATTTTCCTTGAACTTGAGCTTGCTCGTGTAACCAATTAATTCCGAATTTCACAAAGTCGCAACTGTCTGAATGATTCAAATTAAATTCCGCGTTAACATTGTTGGAGTTGGAGATAATATGTCGAGTCGAGGTCCGGATGCTTAAAAAGGGCATTTATTATTTCAGTAAGCAAATTCCCAGCTAAATATAGATCTCGTGATCGACACGGACTCTAGGCTCTGCGTCATCAGCCCACGCGGGGGAGGCTTGCGGTGGTGCGGGCCGGGGAGGGGGGGAGGGAACGCTCGGCTGCTACCAAGGACAAGCGCATGCGCGGAAACAGCGCCTACACTAAATAATGTCAAAGGGCAGCCCGGGATGCCTGAATACCTAGGGCGTGATACAGGCTTTGTGAAACACAACCTGGGTCAGTTTTGTTCTTTTTTGTATGTAGATATGGTGATTGATGTAGGTGTATGTAGGCAGGCATATTAAAAATGTGCATAAACGGGCAATACTCGTATAGCATAGAATCTGAATTTAAACAATACAAATTTATAAACGCAGAATATTGTTTTAAAAAAAAATAGAATAATACATTTCGTAGACTTGGACATGGGATGGGAACAGTGAGAAATTGCTTGAGGTAATACCGTAACAAAACTGTATGGACAAAGTAGACGTTAAATAATAACTTGAAGAAAATAAAAATGAATTAGAACAAGATCTTGTGAATGAAACAATCTGGCAATAAACTGTAGCAAATATACAAGAATATTTACAACAAAAGGAAGCGCCTGGCCAACATAAAGCAGATGCTGCGAAAGCCGTCTAAACATCCAGATCTTTACAGTATACAATTGGAAATAATAATGATAATTGTTAACCTCTAAAGAATCGATAGGTTTTTATATTTAAAAAGAACTAAAACGAAGCATTGAACACTTGAAAACTTCAACTGGTTCTCATAATAGAAGAAATAAAATTAAACTGCAATATGAAAATGCTTGAGCTGGTAACAACAAAGATTAAAATAACAATGAACAGTAATTTATTGGACGCTCCTTAGTATTCATGTGAATCAAAATAATAGCCTCGTTGGTCTAGTGGTCACAACCGCTACTGCTGAGCCCGAAGTCCTGGTTTCGATTGTGGAGCCACCCAAAAATCGTCGTCCGCAGACCCGCACCTACGGACTCCAGTATTACCCTGGAGTCCGGATTTGTATCACCTTCTTAACTGGCTCAATGTTAGTGTACTTGTGGTGTGAATATAGGCATGTTGATACATAGAACAAAAAAGCGAGTCAGCGTATGTAATTGTCGAGAACGAGTCAATTGTGGTAATTAATAATATGAGACACATACCGACCCTGAATGGACATCCGATACTCTTAGGCGCTGCGGTCTTAATCTTAAGGACGACGATGAACTTCCACATGTGTTGATTGTCTTCATTGTCATTGGATAGGTACCTACTATGTTATTGGCCAAAACTATTACAGTAACACTAAATATAATGATGATCAACATGTTTCTGGTTAAATATGCACTTTAATTTTTGTTCTTTACCACTTCTTGTTTTGTTCATCGGATATACCCATAACCCAATTAAAATTACCATCATATTGTGGTATTAGGATTTTTATTAGATTTTGATACAATTTTGTATACTGCACCCATATGCAGATAGAAGCTTGATATTATCCAGAAACGATCAGTCCCGGCAGCAGCATCAATGAAATTTGAATTTAGAATATAATAAATGAACAAAGGAATTCGTGTTAGCTAAGTAACGAATACTTGAAAACAATGCTGAGAATTTGAGGCACAAATTAAGAGTGTACGACAAAAACAAATATGTCTACCTTAAAAATGATTTTTTACTCAAGTTACAACAATGTCGCTCGTCTCTACACGTCATTATTCTCATCAAGGTTTGAATAAAGTCACAGAGACCTTATAACGTATTGAAGGGCAAACTCAATTGTGGACTGACTGTGTGTCTAATAAGATCAAAAGGAGGATTGGTCAAACGAACGGGTTTATTGGTCTTGTTATCATTTGGGACGATTTCATCTTCTGCACCACCTGCGTTCATCATAACATAACGTGTATTTCTTCATACATATTTACCTTTATTGAGTTTATAAGTATGCTGGAATAGTGTCGGTATTTTTCTATTTTGATCAACAATTTAGTGCATAACTCTAACAACATAAATATCATCGCGTGAACGGATATTTTTAACTATCAAATGCTACGTGCTCCAAGAAAGTACGCTAGTAAATATTTAAATGTGCTTGGAAATGTTAAGAATGGTTTGTTTTGTATAAGTGTGCATGTAGACTTGTTTCCCATTAGCGAAATCTCCACCTTGGCATAAACAAACACGTAGGTGTACATGTCGATCTGGCGTGATCGTGAAACCGATGTCAATCTTAATTGTACAATCCCTCTTAATCTGATGAAACTGCTCCCCAGAATGCTGTGCCATGCAATGAATTTTAATGTTCCTTTTCGTATTTATACCTTCGTATATAAGCATCTTGTAGCAGTATGCGTTTTTGCCAGTGCATCAAAAAGTGCAGTGCCAACAAAAATAACCAGAATGAACATTCCATTAACAGGCAAAAATCTCAGTCATAAAGATAAAAAAATGATAAAAAAAATTAGCATTCTCATCCCATGCTACGTCGGCAAGTCGGCATCGGCGTACAGCGCCTAGGGGAACATCTGACAAATGCACACAAAGGTCACATTCCCGTCGACTGCCATTACGACTCCATAAAACGTTCTGTTTTAAATTGCAAGCAAACGTGCAGACGAGTAAAACAGAAATAAATAAGCAAGTCTGCGCTGGCAGCGCTGTTGCTAGGCGCGCTCAAGGTCTGGCCGGCCGTGGCCGTGCCCCCCCATACCCTCTGCCCTTCCCCCCGCGCATGTGCACCGTCAAGCTGCATTTGCCAGCCGCACACGCGCGCAGTTCCTCAGACATGCGCAGCGCTGCACACACACTCCGCACCGACGTGCTACACGTGTAAGCTTAGAAAGGGTTCGCGTTAGTGAGCGTGTCGTACACACACGATGTCTGATTAATGATGGTGGATATTCTTAGTTTTGTATACAACACACACGTACACGGCTTCATATGTTTGTGTACATAGTGTACGCTCCATTTGAACTAAATGTGGAAACTGCCTGCTTACGTGACATCCGCGGAATGTATCTTCCGTCAAACTGATTTTTCGGGTGTTCCGCATCGGGAGCTCCTACTTCTTCAAAATATTTCTTGATCAAGATTTCAAAATTATTCGAGCATCCGAGTTTGCAAAAAGAAAATATGTTTTTAAATGACTCTCCGTCATCAATCGTCTTCGTTGAAATAGATTTATGAAAGAACACCCACCTCTTAGTTTTCATGAAAATTGCAACGTTCAGTCATTCTGCAATAATGCATCAACATCCATTATTTTTTATCTTGGCAAGTGATTTTAATGCTGTTACAAATCACTACATGTTATATTTCTGACTTGTACAAAATTCTTTCGTTTATTCGAATTTATTCTCGATAGTCCATAGTATTAAAATATTTCAATTTGCCACGGAAGCCCGGAAGTTGTTTATGTTCCAAGTTTTTCAGTATTATAAAGGAGTGATGACGAAGTAACATTGTGTGTTAATCGCATAGCGCATCCAATGGACTGCTGCCAGAATTTAGTGACGAAATGAGTTTTTACGTAATAAAAGTTATACGAGTACGTATTACGATAATAATGACTACCTATTACTACTTGACCTTGGCACGAATTTTTAATGATTCTAAATTATTTTTTCCGTCATGCGACTTCAGTCTAAGCTACGTCAATCGTCGGAAATATTTTCCTACATGCTGTTTTCTTTGAGCGACTGAAAACTTAGGAGTTAACGGTGTTTTGCATGGTTCCTTTTAGCAGTGGACGGATATGTAGTACCTTCTTCGTGACATGTTCGATGTCGAACCTGCTCATTCTTTTAAAATATTCGTGTCAATGAGCATTCTGTCAGAATCTTTTACGAATACAATCCCTTTGAATGAAATAAGTATAAAGGCAAAATAAGAAAGCCGGTGTCTGGTTGCTGATCGAAAGTTGCATTCGAGGAAGGGTTAAAGCTGTGCGCAGATCAATAACAAGTCTATACACAGACTATCGCTCTATTAAAATCTAAGTGTACATCCTCAAGATAAATCCGTTTAGTTTTGGCAGACACATCTATTTCATCAACAACAGCTACTTCTCTTCTGACTTACGTGTGCAGACAGTCTAAGGAAACCATGTTATTTAGAGTCCACCACCTTTAATGAAATAAGTTGTATGATATTTATTACATAGCGAGATTGTCTCGTAAGATAAACAAGTGTCGCTCGTTCCATACATGCGCTTTGGCAAACCTCGGTGTTTATTTATCGATGATGATGATGGTGTGATACACACGACTCCCACGTGAACTGCACTTTATCTATATTTCAGACTTCACTACTTCTTACAATGTGGCGACTTTTATAGATTTATTTCCTTTTAACATTCTACTTTGTGTTTCATTTCATCTTCTATGAATAGATGTTTGATTGATTACCTATATAAATATTTATATTGAAATATTATGTTGTGTTTTCGTTAGCTCCCTTTGGCATCCTACGCGAGTTGCAAGATTCCAAAGAAATTTTCGTTTATAAATTAGGAACCCAATAGATCTATAATGCGCTTCAAATGTTTGCATCGCAAAACAAAATGAGTGTAATGATATGAATACAACAATGTTATCAATGAGTATGATAAACTCGTGTTTGTTGTTATCTAAATATATCGCGAATTTATTGTAGGTATGTTAGATATATACCTGTCTCGTAATGTATGGGACTACCTATAAACTACTTGTGTTGTTGTAAATAAACAAATGGTCGGCCATCTTGGCCGCCATGTTGTCGATGAGACGTCAATGTGACGTGCGCGTTCGTCAGCTGATAGCGATACGTGGTTCTCGACGTTAAACTCTAGCTAATGCAAATAAATAATTATATCCACTTCTACCGAGTGCTGCTCAGCCAAATGTCCGGTGGCAAAACGAGTCGCAAACGCACACAATTCAGGCTCGATGAGTATATAGGTAATCAATATAAAAACTCCATCATTTACTCGATTTGCATTGATCGATGGCTGCAGCTCGATCCGGTTTTAGATCCACAATGCTGAACAATAAAATAGGATTTGTATTGAATAGCACGTTTGTTTTGGAATTCAAATTCCACAGGCAACCTGAACGTTTCCTTGAATAATACCAAGAGTACTGATTAGTCATTCCTCGTGTTGCTTACTTTTGTTTCAGAAATCTTTGAATCAACTGTTTTCTTTTTATAAAGTCCTTGACTGTAAAATAGAATCAGTTGTAAATGATAATGACAGTAGAAGAGACAGGCGTGGTATTATTATTTGGTAGATTATTGTTATTCAGGCTTCGCGAGCGCGGGTTCAAGGCAAAGCCGCCATCAGCATGTGGGAGGCCCCTCAGTTTCGTATTATTCAACACTATCAGTTTAATCTTGGAATCAAAAATCTAATTCAATTGTTACAAATGTTTGAAGTAATTCGATGTCCTTGCGATATTGGAAAAACATAAAATTGTATGCAGCATTAAGTACTTGTAATTCCATACATTCGTTCTTTATATAGTTTTGTAGCACGTGTCGTGTTTTATTTACATTTTTATTAATTAAGTATATCGTATCTATTTTTAACTGTATATATTTACAAAATCTTCGAGTTAGTATTTGATGACGTCATTCAGTTCTTATTTGCTCCTGTTCTGTTCGCTGTTTTCTTTTAGATGCGTCAACGACCATAAATGGATTCTCAGCAATTATTTGGATACCATGACAAACTAATAAATTCTGAGATAGTTGTTCACTTGTTCCAATTTATATATACCTATTCTTAGTATTAATTGTAATAAAATTAATACTAAGAATAGGTATACATAAAATAATAGGTATAGGTAATTTACTTATAACTTAGTAGTGATTATATTGATGAAAACATTGAGCCATGAATGTGCAAGTTGAACTATAAACGGATATTCCAAAAGAAGAGTGAGAAACAAAAGATCATACAATAAATTAACGAAAGCATTTTTAAATTATAGCACTATTATCCAACCTAAACATACCTACCATACTTCTTATGATACTGCTAACCTGAATGTACGAACGTATTGAGGAAAACGTTGTCTATAACAACAATTGGACATTAATTCTAAACAATTGATCATGAATGCGGCTTACAGCACTATTCCTAATATTGTCTTCAAGATTTTTTGCTACTTAAAATACCAATATGATTTTATACAGCAAATGTAGGTTCGAGTAGTTGTATGGTTAACAGACTATCACTTTTCAAGAGCCTATTTTTAAAGTGATGTGCTCATTTTTTTTTTCAAATAGGTTTTAGTTCCTGAATTAGTATTCAGTTCATGTAGGTAACAAATTCAGTCAAACAAAATGAAGAAGTCTTAAGTTGAAAAGATACTGTAAAATAACCCAGAAAAGACATAGATGAACGAGATGATTTCAAGACAGACCCAGATATTACAGAGGTTGGCAGAGTTAAGTCAAATTATTAACTTCAACCACACGACTTTGTTTTGTCATCATTTATATTAGTATGCTTTTGGTAAAAGAGTAAATAGAAGAAAGCAAATAAATCTAGATTGTCCTTTCAAACAGGTTTAGTGCAAGTAATAAGTATTTGGCGAAGAAATTAATAAAAATAGCGTTGTTAATCTTAACCAAAACAGGCTCAATGTGCGTAAGTCTCCATTGCAGTAAGTTCCAATTGTTACTAATTAAACCTTTGTATATCTTCTCTGGCTTTTTGACGCCATTAATGAATCCATGAACAAAACTTCGACAGATAAACATGGGTTCCACTGCCATGAGAAAATATTAGAATCTGAATAATTGGCTACGAGTTAAGTTTTTATTTGCGCTGGCCTACCGAGCCAGCGTCGACTGGGATCACCTGATCGCCTTGAACTCATGTTCGACATTTTTTGCGAACTAACGCTACAACAGGATACATAGCGCGCCGCCGTGCTCGGCCCTTTAGTGGTTTAGTTGATGCCCTTGATGAATCTTAGCGATCTTTTGGGGCCGTTTTATGGCCTGGAATTCGGGCGGGCCGATCTTTACAATTCATTTTTCCCTTTTGGTCAGGCGATGTTAGTTACATAACTACCGCAATTTCAAATTTCGCTTGATCCGTGTGAATTTCCTGCACATTATATAAGATTCAAGCATCAACACTGAAGAAAAAGATGTCACTTAAAATTGCAATTATTTGCAACGTCAATAATGTTTTAGACATTATACGCGCGGAAATTTGCTTTATCATTAGATACTAGTAATAATAACTTCAAGATCATGACGCGGTGATAAGGCTCGAGTCAAATTGAGTCATGTAGAGGGCACACGAGTTAGTAGTCTAGGCAATATTGACTGTCTAATGTCTAGAGTAAACATGGCTGTTAGCACGAAACGCGCAGGCCCCGGATGAGTTCGGATCAAAATTATTTATTCATAAAAAGGCTAGCGTAGCCGGAGCTGTATACTTAAAACAATATCAAGGACGACGTTCACAATATTATGATGCTAACGTAAAGTTATTTAGGACTGATGATCCGTTTGACATTTTTCTTATATTTCCAGCACCTTTCCAGGGTTTTAACTAAGCTACTTATTATTATTAAAATATTGTTAGTTGAGAAAATTTCTGTAGGAAACTTACTGGAACGTAGGTTTCTTTGGAATTGTTGCATACTGGTATACGGTGTGGCATCAACAGCGCTGTCAGTGGAGTAGCACATTGTCATGCGTCGTCCCGGCAGGAACCAGTCGCGTTGCGGAACAGTAACATCGCCATACAATCTGCTCACCGCTGATATGCACTCTGATTCACAACGGTTCATCTGAAATTGCCGGCTGGCAATAAGCTTTGGTGCGTCTACGCTCATGCGGCGCGAGACTCGCGAAAGGCCTCAACGTGTCAATTTTTACCGAACTGTAATTGGTAGTCAGGTGAGCCGCTGGGACGCGTCGGTGTGGAAATGGCGATGCGGTGTGTGGCGCGGTCGTCGGTGAGGCACTGACGGCTCGCCGGCTGCCTGCCGCCGGCCGCTCCTGCATTGCGGCGCGCAGCCGCACTCGCGCGCGCATGACCTTGGCATTGAACTTGGCAATGGGCCGGCGCGGCGAGGGGCGCGGCGTGCGGGGCGCAGGGCGCGGGCGCGGGGAGCCGCAGGGGGATGGTGATGCACCGGCAGCTGCACCGCCCCTCTCCCGCCATCCTTCCGTCATCGCCACTGCCCGAGCCCAACTTACAGAATACAAAGTAGGTACTGATTCCTGTCTTCAACTGTATAATGCGGAGATATTCCTTGTGCCAGCTTCTATATACCCGATGGTGACGCGTCGTTTCCGTTGTCTTATTTACTTTTTATGACACACAGAAGCGTTCGAAGTGTAATAGGTGGAACGCACGATTCTATAATTGATAGCGCTGTAAAACTAACAAATTGCAATAGACAAATCTGGGATTATAGTTTTTGAATAATAAATAAGACAGATTTTTTTGGATATTTGCCCGAAGTGATTCGTTTTTGTAATGGTCTGCTTGTATTTAATTTTTTGTGGTATATGCAGTGAAGAATGTCAAAATATTTGAGACTAGGTAGGTAATATTTTAAGGAATTTTAATTAATGACGTAAATGATTTAGAATTTAAAATAGTGTACTTTTTGTTGTACAATACATAGTTGTAGTATAATTTGGCGTTGTAGCAGAGATGCGATCATGGTGTTTGCTCGTGCGCCGCTCGCTTGAGGCACATCTGATGTAATATCGGTGGAGCATAAAAACTGGTCGCACTTGAGACTTTAGTTACCAACCGGCGATTTATTAAGCTCGCAATCATTTCTTCGATAATTACACGTTTATGATATCAAGTGTAATTCATTCTATTAATAACATCGCTTCAGTCAGAAGTGGAGTATAATAATCAATTGTTATAATTTAAAATGTCGTTGAGGAATGAGCAGATTGATTCTGACATCGTAGTTATAAAACATAATCAACCGTGGGTGATGAGCTATCTTCCTACACGTGTCGGGGTGCGAAGGCTGCGGGGCGCGGGGGGTGCGGGGTGGTGGAGGGGTGAACGGCGGGGGATGTTGTGAGATCGATCTGGATGCGCGCGCACCTCGCTCTTCGCTACCCGTTCTAAAGGCCACACCGATCCCGGGCTGCCTAGGTACTTAGGTTCCAATGCCAAGCACTAACTCGATACATCTCTGCTATAACAAATAGGTATATATATCAATGTACTTTGCGGTAACTGTATTGATGCTCGTTCTTACTTCACATTATGCTATCGGCGAAAACATTAAAAACTTTTTATCTTTTTCTTCATCTCGTCGGTTTACCTACTTTAAGTCACGTACAGAAATAAAATAGAAAACTCATTCTTCTGTTATTTTGTCTTTAACGTTTGCGATTTCTGTTACAGTTCACTTATCGTTGTTAGCTTATATAACGTAGGAGATCCAATTATAAGTACCCACAAGTTTATTACCTTGAGAAGTTTTATTACGAAGTACCCGGCGAAGCCCACGAACATTAATTTCACTTATAACTTTGATAACAGTGCACTGAACTATGCGTGAAAAAGATTGATTGTATCTTGTTTTTATGAGTTTCAAGCTAAACCATTAGGTTCAGTATTGTTACGTGTATGTTCTTTCTTTTATAATTTTAAAATTTATCGACAAAGCTTATAATCTCATGAAAAAATTAGTGGTTGTCTACAAATATATCTTTTTTTCAACTACGTACCTACTTATTTGGTTCCTAATCTTCGTAGTTAGTATACTTTGCCAGGTTAAGATTTGCCATAAATTAATCAACGGTAACTTGAATATCTTGCAGATTTCGCAATTTTTTTGCAGACAAATATTTTTCTGCTAACTTATACACAGAGCTGGGCCTTACATGTTGCCTTGAGGTACACCATTCTTGTATACTTTTGAGGAAACAAAAACTGGTTTAACCTATGACAGATCTTTATTGTAAGTACTGTGTCAACCCCTTTTCTTTTCCTTGAGCAATGTTAAGCGCTAAAAACCCAAGTGAATCGATTTGATTTTACATGCAGCCCACTGAGCCCATGTCAGTAACTATTTAGTAATCTGTGCCTACATGTACATGTTAATCAAATGAATTGAAAAAGATCATTGTCAAAATGAGGACAAAAATTAATTAATCTTCAATGAGCATGAAACGCCAGACTTTTCTGCATGCATGATGAATACATTGAAGAAAAATGAAAATCTTATGACACATTGTCATAACGTAGGAGTCACCAGAGGAAAATGGATGACTGAGTTGTGGTCAGCTTGTCACCTCGTCATTATTCGACCCACTTTGATCTTTTTATATCTGACATTTTTTTTTCCTGTTGCACCTATCACTACGTCTATTAAAAAAAAAGGAAATGGTACTTACGCCTATTTACCTGCTTCGGAATGGGCGTTTCAAAATGTGTAATAATAGCCTACGCTGTTTCGAGATTCCTTCAGTGCATAGGTAAGCAAAATGCCGCAAGAATATACGTCACGTCTGGATTCTTAAGAAGGGTAGGGGGAGAGATGCTATTTTTGTACGTTCACATTTCACTGCAGACGAAATTAAGTCCCAGGGTCGTCTGATGCTAGCCAGCGGCAAAGATTTTAACTTGAGTTATTTAATCTTGATCTGAATTTTTAACATAATGAAGATGAAGAAATTCTACAGTTCTGCTGAATTTGATTTGACCTTTCAGGATCTTTGTTCGGTATCCGCACTACTTTTTTATTGATGCAGTATAATTATATAATATTTTTTTTGTAATAAAGGCTAGTAGGTAAACTTATTTTAGGGAGCTAGAGAATCTGTCAAATAAAATAACTGAGTCGGAGAGTTTCATTACATTGGCTTTGATGTTTTTTAGCATAATTGACTTCCTTTCCTCGAATTCGATTTGCTCGTATATTTAACTTGTACATACTTAGGTGCTTTTATCTTTTCGTATCACCTTGCAAAATTTTTACGAATCAAATCAACAGTAAGCAAGATCTACGTAGGTATACATATTTATAAGCAATGTTATCTATATCATCCGGCCGTTCCGAAGACATTTGACCTTTGTCGCGCTCTTATAAGGTTAAAGGTTGAAGGGACCCGAAGCACTGTTAAATATCTTATGTTCACGTTACACAACGTGTCTTAATTCTGAGTTTCTTTCGCTATTTTCAGACTTGTTCTTTAATGTTTGTTACGGAAGTCTTTGCTAAATTTCTACAAGTTGATTAGACTTCAAATTTCATGTTTTACAACAATAAAACATGAAATTTGAATTTTACATTCTTTAAAAGATAAATGCTGCCTAAAAATGTAGCATTTGATATGAACTTTATCTAATATTCTTCCCATATTCCGAAATTAGCTTGAATCAAAATAAGGCAAGCATAACTTTTATCCAGAAAAGATTAATAGACTCTTCCACTATTTGTGTAATTTTCTCTATAGGTATGTGTCTTTTACGTCACTGCGGCTAAGCCTGCACATAAATAATGCCCTATGTGATCGACAGCCAATGAATAATGCATTGTGTTTAGCAGAAGCCATAATTATGGTTTTATTAGTCGCACGTGTCGGTTATATACTCAAGTGCAATATGATTTTAAATACCTGAACATGAAATTGATCATTTGTCAGTGCTTAGTCACCGAGTGTGTAAATATCATGTTTACTAACTTTATCAAAGTGTGGTCACTATCTTTAAAAACAACTTTTCCTGTTTTAAATATTTTTAGTGTTCTGTTTACAATGACTTTTGACCTTCAAATTTATTGTTACGTCATTATTAAAATGTCTATTTACTTCATTAAGAACAAGTTTTTTTTCTTGTGTAACATTTTCTAAATGAGCATCATGATCATCTTCAACAAGCTTACTTTCAATTTTATCAACCATATTTTCTATCCTATTATCTGCATTCTCAATTTCCATACGTCTTCAACGCAAATCACAAAGGGTACGAGCACACTATCGAACAGGGATTACAGCCACGATTCTACTGCGTATAAAGTTACGGCATTTGCCGGCGTCACAGCCGCCTCGCCGCCCGGGCGGGTTGGCCTTGCCCTTCACTGTTCACGAAGGCTCACGAAGCGCGAATCGATCGGCGCGAACCAGCTGACCCGCCCAGCTCTTGTAAACACTGCTTTACCATCAATGGACGGCTATACTTTGTTTGGGAAACATTTATATACTGAGGGTAAGTATAAATAGGTAAGGGAGTATTATGGGAATCATATTTTAGGATGTCAGAAAAAAGAACTATGATTTATTTGAAATTAAAGTTTTATATAATTATCAATGTTTTGCAAATGGATGATACACAGGTGCGTATGCTAACAAAGAATAAAAGATTGTTTGTTGGCTTGGTTTTATATGGAAACGGCTTATCTATGTGATATGCGCTCCTATGGTTGCATTGCAGCCTAGCAGCTCACGTAATAGTCACTAACCTAGCCTAACTATGGACCCGCTTTTGTCATGTGATGTCGGTTCACTCTGTGGTGCTTTGTTATTTTTAAATGTAGTATTTAACTGTCAATTAAAAAAATGCTTTTTACCCCACTACTTTATAAAAAAAAATTGATTGCAGAGCAAAATAGTTACCTCAAAATATTATTATTATTTTAGCAACAATTTGAGTTAGTGACGCATCGTTTAAACGTGAACGAACGAACGTGATGATAATTGTATCAATCCACGTTTGGTCATATCATGAAATGCTTGGTCACATCATGAATTGACAACTTCAAACCTAACTTGGGCGACGGAGCTCTGGTATGCGGGGGGGCTCCTGTTTTTTCGGGTGCCCTAAGATCGTATACACTCTGGTTAATTATATATAATTGATATGATTGATTGATGTTAAAATATTTAACTGATGTAAATAAATTGACTGGTGATAAGTCTTTTGATGTGTATTTAAAAATAAGTCTTTATAAATAAAGTTATATCTATAATCTATTTATTTATAAAAATAAAAAATATGAAAAACAAAAAAAAACAACCATTATATATTATAAAGAATAGTTTTTGTGTTTTTGACGTTTTTAGTTTTACATTTTAGAATTTTAACAACACCATAATTATGGAAGGTGGTAAAATTATTATAAACTAATAAAATTATTCGATTATTTTTGAAAGACTTGTTTTCCACAGTCAAATAAGCTATTTTGAATTACTGACAATTATTGTCACTTCGGCAGTGATGATACATTCACAATTATTTTGCCTCTGAAAGCAACCTTATGGCTACGAGCATAAAAATCACTGTAACACAAATCACATGTAAAATAACTAGGAATGGACTGTACTTTTCATATCATGACTGTTTCCATAAATTGTCTGATATTCCAATGGTAGCTATGAAAAAGGTTTTCCAGTTGTGGAGTCACGATTATTCTTTTGATTTTTCTATAGTTTTGTTTATGGTTAGCGCCAAATAATAGCGGTCCAATGACCGCCCACCTACATTTATTGAAATTCTTAATTTCAAAAACAGAAATAAAGACATAAAACTGTCAAACTGTCCTGAATCCACGTTGTGTGAACCCTTACATTTTCTACGATTGAAAAGCGATTAAAAAATTATTTTATTGGGAGGTACCCGTAAAGATTTAACGGAAAGGTATTGCAAATTTATGTGGCGCCTACTATGGAAGATTATCCTGATACAAGTGTAAATGTAAGTGTGTGTGGCACATATTGCCGCATTGAGAAACCTCACTTAGACATAATAATAAATTAACGTTATTTCAACAGCCTATCTCGGCACAACCACGATTCAAGAGAAATTCCTAGTGCGGGGTAACGTTTTTTTTTTAAATACAAGGAAAGAGTACCTAATCCATGATGAATGAATCCCAGGAGAGGATTGATGAGATCCCTACTAGTGAGCCTTGAAAAGAGTGTCTTCAACGTTTGTTTTATAAAAAGTTAGCTGTCCCCCGCGGCTTCGCTCCCGTCTGTATTTATATATCTGTGGCTCCCGTCAACTAGCTACTAACCCTACACCTACCCTAAACCTAGCCTATACGATGTGTAGGCTAGGTGTACATCTACCCTGCACCTACCCTGCACCTACCCTGCACCTACCCTGCACCTACCCTGCACCTACCCTGCACCTACCCTGCACCTACCCTGCACCTACCCTGTACCTACCCTGCACCTACCCTGCACCTACCCTGCACCTACCCTGCACCTACCCTGCACCTACCCTGCTCCTACCCTGCTCCTACCCTGCACCTACCCTGCACCTACCCTGCACCTACCCTGCACCTACCCTGCACCTACCCTGCACCTACCCTGCACCTACCCTGCACCTACCCTGCACCTACCCTGCACCTACCCTGCACCTACCCTGCACCTACCCTGCACCTACCCTGCACCTACCCTGCAGCTACCCTGCACTTCCTTACAATGGTCTTACTCTTAAACAATGAGACTTGTTCAATTAAATTGTTTTCTGTGTCTAATTCAGTATGAGTGAATTCTTTAACTGCTGGAGAAATGTTCAATCACATTGTATAAAATAAACAATTATATTAATAAAGAGGAAGGGATATTGTCTGCAGTTTAAAGGATTTTATAAGCTTCTTCTTACCCTATCTCCTAGTTAAAGTAAAGTAAAATCCACACTAATATAACTGCGAAAGTAACTCTGTCTCATCATCATCATATCAGCCGAAAGACGTCTACTGCTGGACATAGGCCTCCCCCAAGTGTCGCCACAATAACCGCTTCTGTGCGTCTCGCATCCATCAGCTACCCGCGACTCTCACCAGGTCTACTCAACTCAACTCTGTCTGTCGGTATTTGTTTGTTATTTGGATAAAACTTGGCACACGGGTAGACCATATCCTGGAATGGGTTATTTTTTATAGAGTATGTTCCCTTTATATAATTTTCGAATTCCTTGCGAGCAAAGCTGCTGGCAGGAGCTAGTAGGTATTCTATAAAATACCCTTAAAAAAATCTGATTTACCCATATGTCACCGGAAAATTGCAAACGCCGTAAGATTGCAAAATAGCGCGTGAACTGTTTTTTTCTACAGTAGAAATTTCAATTTAACACGAATATTGGAAGCATTTGGACGGGTTTGATATATTCAAACCCGTCCAAATGCTTCCAATATTCGTGTTTTTAATATTCATATTAATATTCGTTCAAAATTATTTTTTCATTATAATTATAGGTAATTTTATAAATATTTATTACAATCTGTCCGAGTCTGCAATTTTCCGGTGATATAATTATTTGACAAGTTTTGTTTTTATTTATTGGTTCGCGAGCATTATACCACCAAATGCTGATGATGTGATCGACGATTGAACATGTTATTCTCTCACCGTTTACTTAAAGACCTACAGGATACATAATACTACCAGGAAACATGGACTTGGACAGGGAATTCCACTCCTTAGCTGAGTTCTCAGATTCAAAGCATATTTTCCTGTTTTTTGTATAGGATACGAAAGCCAAATATATTTCAAAGGACGTCGTTCATACATATACACAACACACACCTTACTAAAAATAGATAAAGAAATTGAACACAACTAAATAAAATACAATAAGGACGTTGAGAAGGGTATCTTTGTAAAGCTTTTAGATGGGGCTTCTTGGAAAGGTCTTAATTTTTGTATTTTATTTTGTTATTTATTTTTCTTTCATAGATTCTAAGAGAGATATAATATAATTTATTGTACAAACAACAAATCTACAAAAATGTGAAAATAAATATTGCTACGTTTTTGTATGCCTTACTGTTGGATAAGTTACCGGGAAATTGTGGAATAGCAAGTAACGCAACGTTAACTAAATACAATTTCAACATTCTAACCTCGATGACGCCAACGCCCGCTCCTTTTCTATCTGTAGGATTTAAAGGAATCTAACCTATACAAGTCAGGAAGCCTTGAGCTCCCTGTGCCCCATGTTTTGCTGCTTAGTCCGATATATTGTAGAACCGTACACTGATTGGTCGCCAACATGTCGATGTCGTCAGTTTATGTCGGTTAACAATTTCTTAAAATGACTTCGGTATCAAAATGTGATGGTCTATAATATCTTGAAACGTTTAGAAAGGTATTTCAAATGTTCAGTTGACAATTCATCGAGAGTTTACAATATCTCAAGATGTTTTATAATCTTACGGAGTTTGCAATTATCCGGTGACGGTTATAAAATTATAGAATATACATTTTTGTAATATTAGGTATAAAAATAATAGAATTAACGAAAATACGACGACGTATAAAAAAAAAACCCTTAAGGTAAAAGAAATAAAGCATAAGGAAAAAACTAAAATAACAATTACAAAAAAAAACATCAGTCTACTAAACAGAACACAAATAAACGGGTGGCACAGGAAATATAATTGTGATTCTATTGACTATTTTGCGAAGGTACTACGTCAATAAACATTTTTTTTTTTGTGTGTGGGCGGGTGGGTTCGGTCGATAGAGGGGAGATGAGCCGCCCACTACTTCCACCCCGCAGCTTCCCCTGGCCCAAATTGAGGGGGATGAGACACGCACACAAACAAACAAACAAGGGGATATAAACATATGTCAATATTAATGGGTATATGTTGTTACTTATGGAGTGGATAATAAATAACAAGCAATTTGATATGTTGGACTTGTGAGTGATATTGTGAATATTCTTTTATGTAATGGTTACAAAGCGGTCTTTGTTGTGGCCGTTTTGTACAAGAATAATTCATTGAACGTGTTATTACAAAATAAGATTTGTGAAAGTTAACAATTTTGGAATTAACCTTTTAATGAAATATATAGGAAGAAAGGAAAAGTGTTTATTTGCGCCATGTTTGTATTAGTTAACTTAGTACCTATACTACCTATCTATATAAATAAAAATGAAGGGCTAAATGTGTTGCTAAGCGCAAGACTTGACAAATTCGGCAATTAGTTTTTTTTTTAATATTCGTTAAAGTCCGAGGAATGTTCTTAGAAGAAGAAAAATTCGAAAAATTGCACGAAAAACGTAAAAATCACCGGGATTCTACTATGATGTACTATGTCTTAAGGTTACATAATTCTATGTGCATAGAATTATATGTAACCTTAAGATATATTATATTTTAATTCTGAAGTTCACGCAGATGAAGTCGCGGGCAGATCAAATAATACATAATAATGTATAATGGCCATCCAAAACGCTATAATTTAAGGCAATTTAAGTTTCGTTCTTATCCAGTTTGCACATTGAAAAATAAAATATTTGTTCCTATATCAGGTAAAAAATATAAACTACATTGTCCTATCTTGACGACACCTACCTGCTTATTTTTTATTTTTTACTATTTATTTTTTTTACAAAATCGTGATAATCACATATATGTGATAATCACGATTTTGTAAAAAAATACTCAATTACAAAAACTTGTGACTTTGACTTGTGATTAATCTGTTAAAATCAATTGAGTTAAGATTTAAATAATCCGTGGGTAGTCAGAAATAATGCGACGAATTTAAAATCTTAACCGCCTTTTTTTGTTCTGTTGCATACCTACATTGAATCGATGTAAAAATATTAATTTATAAGTCGCAGAAAACTAGTTTTATCAGCAGTTTCATTAAAAGCCTAGCCTTTTCATTAAAACTGCGCCGTTTAGTCAGCGACATAAGTGGCATGGGCAAGCCATTAAATGAAAATGAAACAAAGATGTCACTTAGGTCGCTGAAAAATCGGCGCAGTTACTTATTAAATTTGAATGGGGTACACAAAATGTTTTTTTCATAATATATCGAGAAATGATTATCTTATCAAGATATATTATAATCTTACGGAGTCTACAATTTTCCTGTGACCTATACCTATAATAGATAGTCCAATCGAACAATCCACTTAACCCGTCTAAGTTTCAAACGATGCTTTGATAATTTAGGGACGTGGGTAGGTACTCTCTAATTTCGTGCCCCATGTTCGACGGTTTCAACATGGTTTCAACTCGAAACTGTTCGAAAATATAAAACTTAATACTTGTGGCTAATCGGTTTAAATCAGTTGAGTTAAGATTTAAATAATCCGTGGGTAGTCAGAAATAATGCGACGAATTTAAAATCTTAACCTCCTTTTTTTGTTCTGTTGCATACCTACTTTGAATCGATGTAAAAATATTAATTTATAAGTCGCAGAAAACTAGCTTAATCAGCAGTTTCATTAAAAGCCTAGCCTTTTCATTAAAACTGCGCCGTTTAGTCAGCGACATAAGTGGCATGGGCAAGCCATTAAATGAAATTGAAACAAAGATGTCACTTAGGTCGCTGAGAAATCGGCGCAGTTAAATGAAAAGGCAAGGCTTTTAATGAAACGGCTGATTAAGCTAGTTAGCTGCGACATAATTATATACACCTTTCAATATATTAGTATGTCACCGAAAATGGAAAACGCCGTAAGGTTGTAAAATATCGCGTGAAATTGTGAACTATTTTTTCTAAATAAGACGGATTTATTGGAAACTATTGAATTTGGATGGGGTACACAAAATGTTTTTTTCTTAATATATCGAGAAATTATTATCTTATCAAGCTTTATTAAAATTTTACGGAGTCTACAATTTTCCTGTGACTCATATAATAGATAGTCCAATCGAACAATCCACTTAACCCATCTAAGTTTCAAACTATACTTTGATAATTTAGGGACGTGGGTAGGTATACTCTCTAATTTCGTGCCCCATGTCCGACGGTTTCAACGCCAAACTGCTCGAAAACATAAAACTTAACACCCACCTCAGGGTAAGTTCTAGTTAACCCTTAATTTATCCGCCACAAGCAATTCTAAGTAAAGAGAATAAAAAATGGATAAAGGCAGTACCTACCTACGTGCCGACGTAGATGTGTGACGCACACCGCCGCTCCGTACGAATCGGCAAACAAGGGATTACCTCAGAAGCGACCTTAAATATTGATAGTTAAATTATGGGCAGTTCCAGAACCACTGGGGGCGAGAATTTGCGCAAACTACCTCCACGGGCACCGTAAATTTCTTAGACACCATAAGCTGATGAATAATGTGCCCATGTGGCAGTGGATACAACTTGACAAAGCGGAATCCATTAATACAACAATAAGTTTCCAATACATAACAAATACATGGAAATAAAAATCGTATAAGAACAGATATTGTTTCGAGTACTTTGACTCTAACACTATTAACGATACTTAGCAGGCGGTACAAAAACCTGCACAAAAAGTGGGTATTCGGTTAATATGTGGAAGCAAACATCGGTGTCTAACCATCCTTGAGGGATTAAGATTCATTTTAAATGTGATCATAATGAATTCAGTTCCCAAAACAACGTCAAAACTGTTTGCTCAGACGATTAGCGTGCAGAGCGGGTGACGTGACACGCTGCGCAAGGTGAGCTGACCAATTTCGCGCAATGAAAAAATCATTTTTGTTCGCACTACCTACCTATAACAATGTTACCTAGCTGTCGTTTAGTTCCTGTTCTTATTTATGAGCATCGAAATACATCGCTCATCTAATTTATTCGAAGCGTGCAAAACCACGCAAGCCGCGCGGTGCTATGTATACGTACATAGGTGGAAAGCGTGATTACAAACATTACACAACTGATCGATTTTTGCATCAAACGAAACGCGGTCGTGAGTTTATTTAGGAAATAGTGGTATTACCTTTGTCGGTGCTTCCACGGCTGGGCTGGGGATCAGGATACATGGCACTCGCGACGATTAATGCGCATTTGTCCCTCAGAAAATGTTTCCAGAAAGAGGGCGCCGCGTGAGAAGAACCTACCAACGCGGCGGTGCGCGGCAGAATCGCTCGGCCTCGACCTTGGCCGTCAAACCCGCGCATGCGTCGCGCGCCGCACGCCCCCCCACCCCCCGTGCCGCGCGCCTTCGCTCCCCCCTGCCAATTATGTCATTATGATGATGTGCCGCCGAGTCCGCTGCTGTTGTGTTGCCAAACACAGTCGCGCTCTGCTGGAGCTGGATCCAGATTTTTAATAAGGTCAAAATGATGTAGGTATCCACATTCTTGAAATCAAATATATGTAGCTATGTACGAAGACGCAGTGCGCTGCGCCGCGCCACCTGCCGGCGGCACGGAGAATCATTTACAAGCTAGGCAGATATTGACATTGGCATGCTATTGTAGATATAACTAATCAAGTAGGTAAAATACGATGCTCAGTTTTATCAATCGTTTGTAAACATGAAACTGAATTCTAACTGCTGTGGCAAGAGAATATGGCCGATACGATACGCAATCAAAATAAACACTGATGTTTTTTATTTACATACTTATCAGCTAATGACAAATTGATGAAAAAAATAATCCAATTAGTAGTATTTTGTTGACATTTCCTCAATTTCCTCGTAATCATAGACAAATCAAGTCAACAGTCAATTCGACCGTGATCTATAGAAGCTCTTATTTTCGTACTACCCACCTGTATTTTATATTATTCAATCAAAATAATGATTACCCATAAACTTCGTTTAGGTTCAAATATTGTAAAGAAACTAAAATTACAAGAGAAAATTGCATGGACATAATGCATATTGCTAAACTCTTCCCATCTCCCAAAAATCTAAAAGATTAGAGAAGGACCGGTGTAAGTGTCTCGCTGGGAGTTGGGATCAGTCAAGGGTCTTCCACATTAATTCGTTCTATCTTTACAGGGTTATCTTCCAAGATAGAGTTACACCTATTGCGGATGGGGGTTAGCGATTGGGGATAAATGAGTTAAAAAAGTTTTGTATCAATTGACTGATTTACACCGCAAAACCTAAACCGCTGGTTCTAGAAGTTTGAAATTATTCACAAAAATTCCTAATAACAATAACGATAGTTAGCGCTGAGATTTTTTTTTAATTCATCTCTAAAGCGGTTTAGGGGAAGTTCGTCATTTTTACAGGCTTTTGTTGAACTTGCAATGTTTGTTAGTGCGGGCCATACGGTTCGGAACACGACGAATACCGAACAATTTTTAAAATTTTATCAACATAAGTAAAAGTATAAATATAACAACATATTTTAAAGTTGCAAAGCTGCTTTATCATCAGTTCTTTATTGTGCATAGCAGGGCACATCCTAGTTCTATACGCAAAGTTTAGGAATGAATAATTGGATAAATTAATTAATACAGGTATTGGTTTAAGAAATAAAACTAAGTACCTTAATCAAAAAGTTTTATTTTGCTTACATCTAACATCAAAAACAATTTATTTAACGATTTATTTAAACCTTTCTCTATAAAGCTTCTGTTTAGTTTATCTGTAATCGTTTCCTAGCTTTAGTTTTCACAAATGTATTATAAATACATGACTTCGGTTAATTTAGTATTCCTCAAATAGTTTTTATAATTTTTAAATTGCTAAATGATTTGTAAGTCAAGAGTCCGAGTCTAGTCCTGCGGTAGCTACGCCACTGACCTAACTATACCCATTATTGAAGATTTCTGTTGGGCAACACTGACAATCCAAAGCAAAACAGAACAAGTGTATTTTGGGAATGCTCATTTTCATCATAGTCAGTAGCGTAGCTAGCACACCTGAGGCGGGTGACACCTGAGGCGGGAAATGTGGTATCATCCCTCAAATAGAGACCACCTGGGCAGCCTCCCCCCCAAATAATTACAGGTTGAGACTTTCGTTCTGGTGATGGCAGTCGCAGCCCTTTTTTGGGGGATGCTCCATTAGAATTACTGTGCTAAGAGAACGCAAGGCGAACTTGAAAAAAATTAAAACCCCGAGTCGGGGTGCAAGAAACTTCGTTGACTTATGCGGGTAAGCTCAGTAGGTAACTAAGACAGATATGAATGTAAGAACGAGCGAAGCGAGCTTGAAATTTTTTTCACTCCACCTCGGATAGGTTTGAATTTATTTTGATAATAATATAATTCATAATTTAGTAGAAGTGATTTCGTTGTTTTTTAAAGAAAAGCTCAAGAACTATGAAAGTGTAGAATAGCTCGAAAATGCTTGCATCTCGGTACATTCTGCACTATCTCAGTTCTTGATCTTCCGGGTGTCACCCGGGGCAGTTCGCCTCCTCCTTGCTACGCTGCTGATATAAAGGTCAAGAAAGATCATTCTCACTGCGGAAAATAAACTAAATGAAGTCACCAATAAAAGCTGAAAACTGCATCAACCTAAACACAGCCCCGCATAGCAACAGTAACATGAAACAACACTTAATTATAAATCGACCGAGTAAATTCATAGGTACGTCGGAAGGTAATGAAATCTATAAATAATGCTAACATCAGAGTGATGTAATCTGCCATTGTTGATTTACCTGCACTTATGTTTAAACTGGGTACATAGACGGTCGGCTGCATAGGTAAACGATAATGAATGCTTCAGTGTGGAGCGAAACACAAATTAAATTAGAATAATTTAATTAGGAGCTTTGTTCAGTGCGTGGTTGTGATTTCTGACTTAGTCTGGGTTCCCTGTAACTAAGGTTTTCTGATTTGTATGAAAATAGTATGTAATGCATTTTCAATGCTCCAAAGACCAATAAAATTGCTGGGAAGTAAGTTGCGCCACTTCTTCTTCACAGATAAAACACTAGGAATTGGTGACGGGCGGGCGTTGTGGAGGACTGTCTAAAATTTAAAAAAAATAAAATTTTAGACAGTTTGATATATAAGATTTGATGTTTTGACCTACATTTTTTTATTTAAGTACCTACTTAAAAAATTACGTCAATAACACCTTCAAAGCTATAACCATATTGCGATGTTACTACCACAAACATTCTTATTAGTCTTGCTAGAATAGGAAATCTTGCAAGAAGATAGCCTAGGTAACTAAAATCTGCTTCTAGAGAAATTGCTGTGCTTAAACTTCATTATTTATTTAAATATTGCTAACATGCAACCATAACAATTTGATCTTCAAAAGTTACAAGAGACCGCCTGACCCAGCCCCTAATAAATGGTCATACGAAGGGGAGCAGGTTTAAAGTAAAATAAACATTTTGTGTTGCTAGGGAAGCTGCTGTTCAAGGTCAAGAATTATTCACTTCACGGGGTGAAGTGAATAATTCTTGACCAATTTTTAGAACCCGAGCGGAAAGATGGTTATTTAATGGTTATTACATAAATATTTTTAAATAAGTATACAGAGGTTATGTTAGCCATGTAGCTCATAAAATGATTCCTTCCGCTCTGAGTGGAGCGGAAGGGAGTGTCAGACTCTTATTGAGTAAAATCCATCCGTGTTCCTCCTCATGCCCTTTGCGTTCCAGGGCCGAGGTGACTCTTTCAAACCAATTCCGCAACCTTGGAGCCATGTAGCTGCTATGACTTTGTGTGATTTTAAATCCGCTTCATAGATGATACAATTACAGGCAATTTTTTAGGTAAGATTTATTTAATTTGCCATCATAAAATATTTACTAATAAACAGAAAACATCACTAGAATGATAAAAATATTGATTTAGGAATGAAACTGGATTTGGTATCACGCCATTAAGAACTACTAGCGCCATCTACATCTCCGACTAGACACTATTTTCACGGTCAAAAGCGGATTCAAGTTCGAAACTACTCCGCATAGCAGTAACGCTATTCATACATAGATGGCAGTAACTACGCCATTTAAAGTAAAAAAACTGCATAATCGGAATGAAAAATCGATAGATTCTCTATATATTTTTTTAAAATTACTTTCTTTATAGCATAAAACGGACGGCCCTACATTCTAGATTGTTACTGGCTATTAACAAATGTTTTATTAATCATAGATTCCATACTACTACAATATGTATAACAGAAAATAAAATTATAAAAATCATAGCGCGTAGTAGGCCTACGCGCTACGCCGTAGAGCGGTCTACGGCGTAGTGCCTACGGCGTAGAAGTAAGGACTGCATTTTAAAATATGTATTAGAAAATTGAAGTTTACTTTGTATTGGATGCCTTCATGATGTATTTTAATGTTTTATAGTAGATAGGTTTAATCGGGCAAGTGGATGGAACATTGAAGACTGCAGGTAAAATTATAATATTTATTTACAACGCTGAATTACCTGTTATTGTATTAAAACTAAACTTAAAAAAGCATTTAACTATTATTTAAAACCTATTAATCCAAACGTATAACTATAGTCCTATTTCCTGAGCAGGCTATACGTAAAAAAAAAAACAAAAAAAGAATGTAAATGATCCTGCAGATTTTTATGCATTATTTGTTTGTTTATAATTTGTTTTACCAATACACATAAAAATTTATTTATTTTAGATTGTGAACTTACAATATTTTGGCCAATATTGTTTTTTTTTTCATTGTGTGTGTACTTCATTTAATGGTAAGTTCAAAAGTATACGTATACACTCCTTTAAGAAACCGCAGGGTTTTTGTTACAGTTAGCGTCAAAAATATCGGGGCGAACAGAATGTTCAGAATGATCTCAACAACTAAGAAAATTAAACTTTATCTCAATTTGAAAAAGTTCTTGTCAGAATGACAGTTGTCATGTGCTGTCTTCATTCTGAAATATTCAGAGGCCCTAGACAATTTGCCATTCAATTAGCGAATGCGACTGTCGAAATGTCAAAATGTAGGAATTTGATCACGTGACATTTCGATAGCTTCTGTCAATCCCATACATTTTTGACGTATTGACAATCGACTTCGCCACGCTACCGCTTACAGAATGTCACTTGTCTAGTGATAGAACAATATCACATTTCATCTGATCCCCTCACATCTCAGGAACAAAGCTGAAATGTTTCATATAGCGGCTCCCTCCCACACCGTTCAAACAAGAACACAGCAACATTCAAACATGACGACACGGTTGGCGCAGTGGTTGAGCAGTTGACTGCAGCGCTGCGTGTCGCGGGTTCGATTCCCGCACGGAACAAATATTTGTACGGCCTACAGATAGTTGTTCCGGGTCTGGCTGTTTGTTCATTTAATTTTTATAGTTGTTTTGATCATTTTGAAAAAAATAAACAGTTTGATCGTACCGATATTATAACGATAAATCCTTTTTTCTTAACTCTTATTTTGAGCTAACTACAACTGATTACTTAATAACTTTACACCGTTGCGCATAGGTGACACACAAAATAACACATATTCCAAAAGTTGCAGATTATAATTGCATTGCATTGTAGTTTCATATTTTAGAAGAGAAATATATCGTGTCTGGTAGGTTATCGTTCAAATGTCCGCTGCCTGTTGGCACAGTGCTCATACTTGTGCTGGGGCTCACCGTCACCGGGCTCGCTTCTTGGTGCAATATCTTCTTGATCCTGCGGACATAGAAGAAACAAGTTGCAAAAAAAATACTGTGTGTGTGTGATATGGAGTATATTGTTCCAGAATTTGGTAATCTAAATACTAATTTAATAAAGCTGAAGCTAAAGTTTGTTTCTTTGCACGCGCTAATCTCTGGAACTACCAGTCGGATTTCAAAACATCTTTTTGCATTTGATATCCACATTCATGAGAAAGGCTATAGGTTATACGGGAGAAGGAAAAACGGAACATGCGCGTACAAAGTCGCGGGCAAAAGCTAGTAGCGATAACTTATCAAAACATTGTCAAATTAATTAGTAAATCATATGTAGGTACCTCCTTTTCAAGCACAGTGCAAGAAGCTTGTTGGCCGGAGCCTCCGCCAGTAGCCAGAGTAGGAGGGCGGCTATACAGCCCCAGAATATGACACCCGCTGTCGAGTTCAACTGAAAAATTATTTCGTTAAAATAAATTAAAAAGTTAATTGGTTAAAATTAATCAAAAAGTTAATTGGTTAAAATTAATTAAAAAGTTACTTGGTTAAAATTAAATGATACTCAACATTGCTTTGATATTTTTTTTAAGGATCTCATTAAACGACTCCTCCGCTCTGGGCGGAGCGGAAGGTGGTGTCAGACTCTTACCTACTGAGTAAAACCCATCCATTTTCCTCCAAATGCCCTTTGCATTCCAGTTTTAATTTTTTAGTTTATAAAATTTTTAACAAGTTCCCTGTTCGTTTCAGTTGCAGAAATCCCCATGTTTTGCAAACCGGGGACCCAACAACTTGCGTTGTGGAAGGAGGCTTTAGAATTTCGTTTCCTCACACTGAACTGTAATTTTATTCTCAGTAAATGTTACTTACGATTTCAAAATAATCGTTGTGCTGTGGGTTCCTGGTGATAAAGACGCTCCTCGTGATCAGTAATGTGTGTGTCAAGTACAGGCCATAGGAGAGCCGGCTGAGAGGCACCCATGGGTACCAGCTTAGAAAAGGTTTTACAAGCGCTGAAATTAAGTAGAATTCTTACAGAAGTAAAATTCATAAATCTATATTAACACCTAATTTATGTTGTTTGACAGTTTGAGCAGTGAAAAAGCTCAGGTACTGTCAGACAAGGTACCTATTGGTTTGATTTTGGTATTAATTTTTGACTTGGAAGAATAAGGAATTTTCACAGCTTATGACAATATTGAGAGTGTTAATCCAAAAATATTAAATTAATTAATTTCAGCTTTTTTTTCAGGATAGATTTATTAGGCCAATTTTGACTCATTGTACCCTTGACTTTATTAAAACTATGAAACATGCATGAGGTGTAATCGTAGTAAATTAGGAACTCCAACGACATCTACTGGTACTTACGAACATGTCCGAACGAGCAGCACAGCACTAGCAGGGCGACCCCACACGCCCAGGCAGGCCTGTTCAGAGCTGCGTATACAGCGCCCTCTAGCGGATGATAACTGCGCCAGAGGAAGGTGCTGCCCAGTACCATGACCACTAACATCAGTGTTAGGGCGACGCAAGTGCCAAGGACCGACCATTTCTGATAATGAACATAGTGGTTTAATGATGAGAGATGTCGTTATGATTAAACAAAGTTTTGAAGTTCCACAGCTACGGCCAAAAATAAAAAATTATCAGTGCTTTGCAGCTCGGTTGGGTAATAATCGTCAGGTATCTGAGTGTCAATTCTACTAATATATTAACAATTTTCAGTCTCAATCTGTCAAAAAAGCCTAATTTTCCATACATTTTTGACAGATTGATCGTTGCCTAAAATTTGTAGAATTCAGACTTCGGGATAGTTATCAAATGTTAGAAAAACAAACTGTGTATCATACAAAACAAAATTCAAATTCCATTGCAACCCACAATTTTCAATTACATCAAAATCAAAATTTATTTAATAAAAATAATGGCTAAATGTGTTGCTAAGCGTAAAACTCGAGATTTGCTGTGGCCAATTTAGTATTTTTTGGAGGAAGGTTCCCAAACTAAAAACAAAAAATACCGGGATACAACTATGATTAATTTATTTTTAAAATGTACTTCAATTCTCAGGGTAAATCTGAGTCCAGCGTAAATCGTGCCACACACATAGATGCCACAAGAAATATCAGTCATATCAGAAATTGCTGAAGAAGTATAACTTGTTGACTTTAGAATCTAGACGTAAACTACTTGAAGCCAATATACTGTATAATATCGTCCACAATGATTTTGACTCCATTGAGCTTACAAGTGAACTGTTATACGGTGCCCCGCACAGTCAACATGCGTAGTGCTCGAGCTGGAACACTGTTTGCTGTGAACAGTTGTCGCACTAACGCGGGATTACGCTGCCCTACTCGTCGAATGGTTGACACTTATAACAATAATTTCATATACATTGATATTTTTAAATGTAATCAATATTTTATTAGCGCAGTCTATCATGATAATGCATGTTTTTGCTTGTTTAAATAATTGTATTGTAAGCACGGAATCATTATTTTATCAGACAATCAGGTGACACAAGCCTGCGATGTCCTAGCCAAACTGGAAACAACTTATGTTACTACAAAGTATGCTTCCCGTGGGAATCGAAACCACGACCACCGGGTCACAAGGCAAACACCTAAACCACTCGACCAGCACGAGGCAACACTGGAGTTGGTGGTGATGGATTTAAAAACAATGTAAAAGCCTGTATAGCGGATTATAGTCCGCGCTTTCTCACAGATGGAAAGCCCGAGTTCCAGCTGTGGGAAGATCGAAATGTTTCCTAATATATTCAGCTTCAGAATTCATTTGTGCCAGCCACCAGCAAAGGAAACAAATGATTTTTTCATGCGAACAAGTTCTCGCGACTTGCGACTCTAAAGCAGACCACTGGGGCCATTATAACGAGAAAGCATAATTAAGTAATATTGATGTGTAGAAATCAGTAGTCATTTAACCCACCTGTCTTATCCTGTTCAGGTTCCCCTTACTGCTGTACGTGACGAACAGGTATCCGCTGTAGAAGCCGACCAAGTAAGCAGCGTACCGTGTGTGACTCTTTATGTAAGCCACGTTGAACTCCCTGCTGGCGCGAGGGTCCATTATGAACCTGGTGGAAAGAAGGTAGAACTTAAAGTTATTATTAACGCTGTTATGAGTACCACATAGATAAATTATAAGAGAGTTTTTCCTAGACACTGAAAAAAACGAAATGCTTTTGCGAAAAAGTGTCGTAGGTCTGTATAGTTTTAAGGAAATGTTGGGTAGTCAAACCTTGTTTTCATCGTGTAGAGCATTTTATATGTACAGATCGGAAGAACGTCAAAAGCTATCACAAGGTCAATTTCCAAAATGGTCTGGATATTTTCCTCTCGCTGCATTTCACAAAATGGCAGATTTTAGTGGTACACGGTACGACATAATTCTAATAATGAGATATTATTCATGTTCTGATTGTATTTTTTTTATAATAAGAGAATAGCAATATAATATGGTATTTAAAGTTGTTAAAATAAGTATCCTACATACGTATGTACCTTGTGATATCCTGCGAAATTAAATAGTGACAAATGGTATCATGACATTAAGTAAAGTAGGGTTTACTAGGTCTGAGTTTCCATCGCCGAACGATGCGTGTTGTTTACATCGGGAAGGTTTCCGGATAATGGTAATAGTGCAAATTGATTAATACTAGATAACGATTCATACATTAGAACAATGGCAATAGGAAATCCTCCGTTATGAAACTATTGTAGCTGAGGTGCGTTACATTCAGCAGTTGAATGGAAAATGATGGAAATGTACCTCTTTTCTCAGAATTACTTTAGTAAAAACAAACAACTGTAGTGTTGTTTGTTTTGAATATCAATTAAGTTTTGATGTATTATCGATTGTAGTTATTACCACTCATTAAATATGCCTAGCTTTTTCCCAACTATATTCGGGTTGGCTTGGAAAAGTTAGGGTCGGAGAAACGATTCAACTCTTAACCAGACAAAGTGAAGAGTGGAGGTATAAAGAAAACACAATTTGCACTTCCTAAGAGCCATCAACCAGGAGATAAACAGAGCTAGACCTATTGGCACCAAAACTACCAGGGTAAGCCCAGTTGCCAAGCACCACGGAATAAATATTAACACTAATTCTAATGGGTCGATTCTGTAAACATGTCGAAGTGAAGCCTTAGGTGATGTGATGACGAAGTGAGCTGCCATTCCATCTGGATGACATGGATTGACAGCTCACTTCGTGATCACTTCACCCAGGCCTTAATTTTGGCATGTGTACAGAATCATACTGCAGAAATCAATAAATCTGGCATCAATCAGAGACGAACCATGGTGTCTCCGCCGAAGATGGCGCACCGACGCCTTCGATGTTTGTGTCTTCGAAGTATGCACTTACGGGCCGTTTTGTGGTAATAAACGACTATAAATAAATAAAATCTTGCCAAGGCATATAGAGTTTCCCAGTTACTGGGTGACAGAGGTCAGATAGGCAGCCTCGCCATGAAAAATACTCAGTTGCATTCGGTCAGGCTGAAAGCCACCATCATCGCTTACCTGGACAGGTTCATTGTATTCCTAAAAATATCTGTGACATTCCACAAAACATAATTGCAACACATTAATGAAACGAGATGTTCTAATGAAGCGCAATAAAGATAAGCATCTAATTGTTTCAAATGGCACAATGTACTGGCGGAAGACACGCTACGCAAGTTATAGGGAAAACATCTTAAGATTTACCATGGGGGTGTTAATGAACTGCGTTTCATTGTGATTGCCATAAACAAGTACCCATATCATAATTACAAGTAGATGTTCAATTTTTGCCATGAAATAAGCAGCAAAAGGCTCACAATGGAACTCCTGGCTGGCTAGTAAATTTCCGTACACCAGCTTTTTTTTTGCTAAAAATGTGGTTCCAATCACTGGTTGTTAAGAAATATTAAAAAAAAAGAAAACCTATTATTATTTTTATCCAATATTCTATTCAACTTTTGCCCCAACAGCTCTGGAACTGCCGACCATGCTCCAAGATCTGAGCACGTCTAGCCTCAAGGTGCATCGGTCAAAAACTAAAACGATGACAAACATCAACATACGTAGGGTCGAAGTAGATGGACAGAAAGTACATTATGTCGATGAGTTTCTTTTCGTTTTCGTTATTTTATTTCGAAAACAGGTAGGAAAGGGAAATTGATCGCCGCATTGAAAACGCCTGGAAAAGCTACTGGTCTATGAAGATGCTAACGAAGGGTGAAAACCCGATATGCCTGAAGCGGAAATTCATCAATATGTGTATACTGACCATCCTAACCTACGGTGCTCAGACCTTTGTCACTCACCGAGTCGCAGAAGTTCCATCTTGGGGTATACCAAAGTATTCTGTCGTAAACGTAGCCAAAAAGCTGCCAGGCTGTAATGGGGTTGGGCGGCTCACATCGGCCGAATGCACAGTGACCACTGGGCAACAGTCTCCACGCAATGGGTGCCAGAGGATGGACGGCGTCATCGAGGCTGGCCCAGAAAGCGGTGGCGAGATGATCTGGACGCACACCGCGAAGGCTGGTTCGAGGTGGCGCAAGAAAACAGTGTCTGAAAGGATATCGGGGGTAGGCCTTTGACCAGCACTGGGACACAAAAGGCTCATAAAAAAAATCTAACCAGTTTAATGGCTCACGTTTTCTTAAGCTTATAGCCATATCTAAAATCTATCTGGTATTGGGGTTCATATTCCAAAACTCCAACTCAAGTCGAACTCCAACTCTATCGGAACTTGACATAAATTAAAATTTTCGTGCTCGAGAGATGAGTTTTAGCTGAGCCAGCGCGTTTACGCATTTGCTTGCTTATCTCTCGAGTACGAAAAAGTTTTACATGTTGGATTTGGAGTTCCAGTTCCGTTGAAATATAAGTAAATACACAACAAAACTACTTGTATGAAAGAAAACCTTTATGAGTTGATTTTATATGGGAAAATAGGTATAAATATGATGATGTAATAATTAGGTTAAAATCATCCTGACCATACTCAACGTTTCAAAAGTTGCAGTTGTATGGTTTCTAGATCATATAATCGCACAATTGCATCCAACATAATCATAGCTTGCTAGTGTTACTACTGGCAAAGATCTAAAATCATAATTACGCAAGAAACAGGTTATTTGAAGAAAAATTATCAGTCGACCAACTTACCGCCGTTTTCAACAACAAAGTAGTTGGTCGACTTGTTTAATTTTTTTTATCTAGAGTTTGAATTTTGATGTCAGAATCTATCTAAGTAGGTATGTGTATTCGGTGGGGAAATAAAAGCTCTACTTGACAAAGTCTTTATCGAAATACCCAAAAGTAAAGGATTGATCTCGTGACAGCCAGTTATCGAACCGGCTGTCACGTGATCAATCCTTTACATTTGGGTATTTGGATAAAGACTTTGTCTAGTAGAGCTCCTGTCAATCTCATACATTTTTGACTTTTTGTTAATTGCCATCGCGACGTTATTGTTATTGGAATGTCACTTGTCTCGAGCCTGATAGAATGTCACTTGTCTCAACCCTCATTAGGTATGTGATGGTTACCGCCGCCTTTAGGCACCTTGCGCACTAGACGGCCACGGCCGCGACCATTGGCCGCAACGACCACATTAATTAAAGAAACCATTACGACGTTCATCGTCGCGCACTAGGCCGCAACGGCCAACTGGCCAACTTACGTATAGTTTGCTATGAGCGCTCGCGCACTAGATCTCGACCGCGGCCAGCCATTCGCGGCGTCCTAACGTAGCTTAGGACACCGCGTCAGTGTCATGCGGACAGTTCGTAGGTGAAGACGCTTCGTATCGGTATCCACATCAAGTACAGGCACACAATTTCTATGTCCATACTGTTCGAGCTCAGAACAAAAACTGCAGCAGCTCGACAAATGGCCGCTTTACGACCAGTCGTGGTCGTGGCCGCAAACTTCCAAACTTCTTTTGGGGTGGTTTGGGATCTACTTCCTCGCGGTCCACCCCGGGCAACGGCACCACAGGCTTGCCTGTGGTACGGCAGAACGATCCCACTTAAAGCGGTGGTAGGCTCCGCAAGGAGCCGCCTGGCTCGCGACCACCATCCCGCCGAAGTCCGGCGCCAAGCAGCTTGCTGTGTTCCGTCGGAGTGCGGGAGTGCCAGTGCCATTGGGGGAGAAGGAGACTGTCAGTTGCTCTGCTCAGAACCGGTCTTGGTCGCTGGGCTGGGCTTTCCGGGTAACTCATTTTGGAGGGTAGCGGGATCCGAAGCACGGTGCCAGCCGTTGGCCGACCGCAGTTAGTAGGGGGCCCAAGTAGCTCGCCAGCCACGTGTGAAAGGCTGCCCCGCCAACTAGCGAAAAATCCCGGTATGCTCCACCGTGCCAGCTGGCGACTGGATGGGAGGACCCGGTGGCCATATTTGGGGGGGTTCGGGCGTCCCCGCAGTCTCCAAATGAGTTCCCCATAGGTTGGTTTAGCTCTAGTGTTCCACTTGGTTCACTGAGCAGCGCCTCGACAGTTCGACTTTTTCCCCTAACACTCTAAAACTACAATGACCAAAGCAAAAAGGAATAAGGTTAAACAACGGCTGCACTTCCTCCCACTCAAAGTGCACCTCACCAACATCAGGGGGTTGCACTCAAATCTCGATCCGGTCCATCATCATCTCGAGACCGAGAAGCCGCACCTGTTTTTCCTAACGGAGACGAAGATAACAACTCCGTCGGACGTGGCGTACCTCAACTACCCGGGCTACTCTCTGGAACACAAGTTCAGGAAGCAGGCTGGGGTCTGTGTGTACGTCCGCGATGACATTTGCTGTCGTCGTCTCCGTTGCTTTGAGAAATCGGGTTTCTCTGCCATATGGCTACTTGTGGACACTGGCGTGGAGAAACTTCTCTATATTGGCGTATACCGATCGCACAGCGGTGACCAGGAGACAACAGCGCTGTTTAATTCCCTCGTGGAGTCGACGGATGTAGCCCAGCAACGGTACCCAACAGCGAAGCTCATTTTTCTGGGGGACTTTAACGCCCACCATAAAGAGTGGTTGTTCCCGTACCAGAAAACTGACCATGCCGGGTTAGAGGCGCGCAAGTTTGCTGTAACGCTAGATCTAACCCAGCTGGTGAATGTGGCAACGCGGGTACCGGATGTTGACGCCCATACACCCAATTGCTTGGACCTTCTGCTGACAACCGATCCTAGCAGTCATTCAGTATCGGTCTCAGCTCCGCTGGGAACGTCTGACCACTGCCTGGTGAAATCCGTGTTGACCTGCTCTCCTCCAGATAAGAGTCCTAGGGGCACGCGACGAGTATGACGATACGAGTCAGCAGATTGGGATGAGATGCGGCACTTTTTTGCGTCTTATCCTTGGCGGCAAGTGTGCTTCTCCTCGGGTGACCCCTCGTGCTGTGCTGATGTGATTGCGGACGTGATTCGGCAGGGGATGGAGTATTTTATTCCATTCTCCGACATCCCGCTCGGTCACAAGTCCCGGCCTTGGTATAATGCAGAATGCGCCCACGCAGAGGCCCGTAAAGAGTCTGCTTACCAAGCCTGGATCAAGGCCCGCGACCGAAAGGCTAAAGCACGTAGGGTTCGCGCGAGGAAAAGAGCCTTTAATTCTGCTGCCAAGTCCTGCAAGCGGGTTTTACGTAGGGCACGTTTTGACCATGTCGGACGTATCGGGGCCAAACTAGCATCACACCCTCCGGGTAGTAAGCAGTTTTGGTCCCTGTCGAAAGCGGTTGAAACGAATTTCTGTCGACCCACTTTGCCTCCAATGCTAAAACCTGATGGTTCCCTGGCTCACTCTGCAAGAGAGAAAGCAAATTTATTTGCCACTCTCTTTGCAAGCAATTCACGTCTGGACGCTGGCTCCAAGCAACCACCAACTTTACCTCGTTGTGACTCTTCGATGCCGGAGATCGCAGTTCACATTAAAGAGGTCCGAAGAGTATTGTGCAGTCTAGACGTGAATAAGGCCAGCGGACCTGACGGTATTCCAGCGAGAGTGTTGAGGCAATGTGCACCTGAACTGTCTCCTGTGTTGACACGCCTGTACCGCCTCTCTCTTGAAAAAAGAACGGTGCCGAAATCATGGAGGCTTGCGAATGTGCAACCGGTGCCCAAAAAGGGAGACCGTGCTGATCCTGCACATTACCGTCCAATCGCCATTACCTCCATCCTATGCAAGGTTATGGAAAGGGTTCTGAACAGTAAGCTGCTGACCTACCTTGAAGACAATGATCTCCTCAGTGACCGTCAATATGGTTTTCGCCAGGGACGGTCAACTGGTGATCTTCTTGTGTATGTCACGCACTGCTGGGGCGAAGCCATCGAGAGACACGGCGAAGCACTTGCTGTGTCGCTCGATATCTCGAAGGCTTTTGACAGGGTCTGGCACGCAGGTCTACTCAACAAGCTTCCTGCTTATGGCATCCCAGCTGGTTTTTGTAGCTGGATATCAGACTTCCTAAATGAACGGTCGATCCGAGTAGTCGTTGACGGCTGCTCCTCTGACCTCATGGCTATTGATGCCGGAGTTCCTCAGGGGTCTGTTCTCTCTGCAACTCTTTTCCTGCTACACATCAATGACCTACTTCAGCCTGGTCTTGTTGGGTACGCAGATGACAGTACGGTTTCAGAGAGATACTTGTCCAGCGCAACAACCGGCGGGGATGAAGTCCGTTCCTTGAGAGAGGCCATGGTAGAGCGGACAAATTTGACCTTAAGCGTTGTCTCCCAGTGGGGTGATGACAATCTGGTCACTTTTAACGCCACCAAAACACAGGCGTGTCTTTTTACCGCAAAAAGGAGTCGCTTTGACCAAACGCCTACTTTTCGGGGTGCATCTGTTCCCGTTACTGATCGGCTCGAGCTCCTAGGCATGGAGTTGACATCCAGTCTGAACTTCGGCGCCACCATCGAGTACAAAGCCCAAATTGCGGCCAAAAAGCTGGGCATCCTAAATAAGGTGAAGCGATACTTCAGGCCTGGACAGCTTTTAACCCTTTACAAAGCACAAGTCCGATCCTGCATGGAGTATTGTAGCCACCTATGGGATGGCTCAGCTAAGTATCAGCTTGCCGCGCTTGACTCGGTGGAACGCAGAGCTAAGAGGCTCATCGGTGACGCAAAACTGGTGGATGCCAAGCTACATAGCTTGGCTCATCGCCGTAAGGTTGCCTGCTTATTGGTCTTCTACAGATTGTACTTCGGTGAGTGTGCCCAAGAACTCCACGACCTCATCCCACCGGCCCCCTTCTACCATCGGACATCCAGACGCACTGCATCTTACCATCCCTACCTTGTAGATATTCCACCAATTCGCACTAAGCGTTTCCAAACGTCTTTTATAATGCGCACAGCAAAGGAGTGGAACTCTCTGCCTGCGTCTGTATTTCCAAAAGCTTACAGCCCTAATCTCTTCAAAGTTAGAGTGAACAGGCTCCTTCTGGGTAAGCTCGCTCCATCTTAGACTTTGTCTCTGTCATATCTGACATTGACTAGAGTCAAGAGCAAACCCATCACCAATAAAAAAAAAAAAAAAAAAAACTTGGCCGCAGCCCAACCATAGCTTCTGCGATCAAGTTTGCGAGCATGACCACCACGACCAGTCGTGGTCGTGGCCGTCAAGTGCGCGAGGTGCCGTAGACTTCTACAATACAAAAGATTTTTTTTTTGATAAGCGCGCCTTCGACCGCTGTGTCAGACAAGCCACAGCACTAGCTGAGGGTAAGCGATGATGTGGTCGACGATGGAGTACGCTTGCCTTGCTTACTCTTGACTTTTAAGACTCCCAGGTTATAGGTGTCAGGCAAAAGAGCACCACCAGCAGGGAATTCCACTCCTTAGCTGTACGCGCAATTAAAGCATTCCTAAAACGCTTTGTGTGTCATCACACTGCAACACGTTCCGGTAGCGCATCCGATGATGGAACGGTCTTGGCGGAATTAAATTGCGCAATTCCGACGCAAATACTCCGAAATGTAACTGACAGAAAACGGCAGGCCTTGAGGTAACTACGTGGCTTCTACGTGGCCTCAACAACTGCCATGCAGCTTGGCTGCTTATAAATTTAAAGTTGTGGTTCTTTATCTGATAAGCTTTTCAACAAAAACGTTCTACTAAACTATAAAGTTAGAAGTGAGAATAAAATACGTACTCAAAAGTAAATAGCTGAACAGCAGACAGCTCGTTGATATAGTTGACGATGCCCGGTAACACAAGAGCTCCCGCAGTTACCACGACTGCGATGATTAGCCCCACCTTAGGGAGGGTTCTGTAGATGCAGTACACCAGGACAGTCACCACAAAGAAGTGGAAGTCGCAGGGGATGTACCACGATGGGACTATGCACTGAAAAAGTAAAGCTGTTCATTTTGGTGTAAATAGACGTTCTCCTGCGTGACTGATAGTGATTATTGAATATTGTTGACAATACAAAAAGGCTCGTCGATAAACATTAATTAACAAGTTACATTTCCCTTTAATTAACACTTCTTTAAGCCGTGTTTTAATGAGTACCTACCTGCTGAAACGATTAATGAAAATAATCTTGCATGTCCTCAGCCGGCCATTAAATGCGAAAAAGTTAGTGCTCCCAAAAAGCGAGACTCTTCACACTGATAAGATAAAATCGCTATTGGAACGCTAAGCTGACTTATGAAAGCTAAATGGAATCACCAATCAGTCCTGTTTTGGCGAAAGAGGAGGAACGGGGGAGGCCTTTGCACAGGATTGGGAAATTAGTACAGCCTGATAAAAACGTTACCACTCACAATATTCTCCGTGTCGATATAATTGTTGAGCATGACGAGGTTGACCCACCAGTTCTGTCGACATAGCTCTGTATCGTGGCCGGCGACTCTGTTCCACAGTGGGCCAGTGCCCATGTAAGGATACACGGCGCACACGTAGAATATTACCACGGCGAATGCAACCACCAGTCTATTGGTATTAAGAAAAAATAATGAGTTGGTGTTGGTACTTTACCAATTAAAACAATTATTTCGAAAAATTGTACATACAAGTTGTTTAAATCAAATCTCAAATCGTTTATTGCAATCCACAATATATATATACAAGTGGTAAATATAAAAAAGAAATAGAAACAATTATGGACCCTGTCAGGCACAGCTAATTTTTAAATAAGTAGAGAGAGGAAGAACGCAGAAATAAAAATGTTCCTATTTACTATGTTTCAGAAGTGCGTGGTCATATTTTAGGGTAATGTTCTTTATAAAATACCGAAATAGCTTGGCAAGGAACTACATACCTACGCCGTACTAAAATACACTTTCCCAATATTAGACACACATAAACCAGACAAGATCAAAAATAAGTTCCGTATATAAATTATATTTGCTAATTTAAGGTACTTTTACAATCGAACACAATTTCTCGTAATCGTAAAAAATTCTTATGAAGCTTACCTTACGTATCTCTTCAGGATGATGAAAATGGGGTTTGGCAGCCTCTTGAATTTAGCAACGTTCGTGATGGTGAGGAAGCCAGATAATAGAAAAAATGTGTCCACGAAGAGATCGTCGTGAAGTATAAGCAGACCCAGCGGTGTTTGAACCTCCTGTCAATATAAAAAGAAAATAAGACCTGCAGTTTTTATTTAGGGCCTGATTACCTACCTAGGGCCAGAGCCTGCCAAGGTTGAGGATTTTGTTCGAAAGAGTTACCGCGGCCCTGGAAAGCAAAGGGAATAGGAGGAGCACGGATGGAAGTAGAGTCTGACATTCCCTTCCGCTCCGCCCAGAGCGGGAGGAGTCATTTGAAATCATCAAATGACTCTCCCATCCATAAAAAGGGCCTGATTACATCGTCCAGCTTTATCTTCTGGATCAATCCACCTAGCCTTTTCCCAACTATGTTGGGGTCGGCTTCCAGTCTTAACGGATGCAGCTGGATACTAGTATTTTACATGAAGCTATTGTCTATCTGACCTCCATAAGCCAGTTAGTGTTACACGACACCACATGGTAAGACTGGTGTCAGATTTTCAGGCTTCCGATTTTCTGTAACGACTGTCAAAGATATACAAATGGCAACGGATCCGATGCCTTAACGTGCTTTCTAAGCACGGAGGAGTCCCGTATTCTGGTCCCACATCCATGGAGTGACCTCAGCAAGCGATGCTTAACCTTGAAGATAGTGTAAAGTTATCGACATTAAATTAACATTAGCACAAACCTGATCCGACGTCAGCCCGTCACTGATTGGGCCCGAGTTAGAGATTCCAATCTGATGGTCCAACACTATGAGACATATCGTGAAGAATCGAATGCCGTAGAATACCTCTACGCCTTCCTTCTTCATTCGCAGAAGATCAAGAGCATTTTCTTTCAGGCAGAATGCCTTGAGAAATCCTGATTCTGGAAAGAAATCCGCACAGTTGTAGATTTTTTGTTTTCAAACGTTGTCCCACACTAGGATCATGGGTGCGTTTACAAACATATAAATTCACATATACAAACAGCAATTGGGGGTGAAATAAACGTAGAGTATCATGATGATCTTACTTCTAGAATCTGGGTCCAACTCCTTTTGATGGCAATTCAAATATGTGCAGATTAGACAAATCACAGTTAATGATCCCATTACACCGCTGTAAAAAACATTACATGAGTAAAAATTCGACGCATTTATATTTCATACACATTTTATGTACTGGCACTTCAGTGGGTTTGGCAATCCTTGAATGCTCTTTGTTTAAGTCATATTCTTTCTCATCGTCGCCACTCTCAGTGAAGTTTTTATCAGCTCACATGGTGGCAGCACCGAGGTGTCTACACGCGGTAACAGACCATGTATACTTACAAGAACGCATAGAACAGTGCGTCGTATTCCCTCTCGTCGTCGCCACTCTGGCAGGGCTCAGTGACGCTGATATCGGCTCTCATGCCAGCCGCACCAAGGTGGCTTCGCGCTAGCATGACGCCTAGCAGTCGCTCCACGGTGCGCGGGGCACACGCTGATGGCACGCAGGCGCCCCATGTCAGCTCGTTGAGAGGACGAGTGTGGGGGGGTCGGTGCTGCGATAGGATAGTACAAAATTGTAGGAAAATAAAAGTAGATGACGTGATGGACGATATAAAGAAGTTTCTTATGTCACCGGAAAAGGTTAAAGGTTAACACACAAGCGCGACCGGAGCGAGGAATTGGAGAATCGTGAATGCAGCGAGGGATTCAAGCTAGACCAAGGTTAACATTTAATTCCCTATGAGAGTACTCTGCTTTTCACCACTTTTTTTTTAATGAGAAATCATCTAATGACTCCTGACAAATGAACGGAAGGGATTGCCAGACTCTCACTGACCCATCCGTGTTCCTCCTAATGCCCTTTGCGTTCCTGGCCCCGTGACTTTTTTGAACAAATTCCGTAACCCTGGCATAACTTGGTGAATAACTTGGTGAACAGAATATACCTTTGTACTTATATGAGTATGCTTGCCTCTTTTGGATAAGACAGAAAAGTAGAAAAGTAAAACTAAAAATAATGTGTTCTAAATCTTTTCAATCTGCTATAATTTCGTAGCGTTTTCGTAGCATAGAGCTAGGCAGCTATCTCTTTTAATAATGAATAAAACACAATGTGTTTTTTGCTTGTTATTATTAAAAGTCAATGTACATAGCGTGTCATCATCTTAGCAAACTGCATTATTGTTCACTTATTTCAATTAAACGTAAACATGCGATATTAGCATATCCAGTTAAGAAAAATGAGTTGTAGTATAGATTGTTATTAAGGTGTCGTAATCTTGAACTGCGTATAACTGACAACGAAGAAGGGGTCAGGGGTTTGATTCCCATCTTTATTAGCCTAAACTGTCCCACTCGTGGGCAAAAGGAGGCACCCCCATTCCTCCCATTTCTCTCTTTGTTGTGGTTTCTTCACGCCAATTCGTACGTGAATTGGCGTGAAGACATCACGTTACAGCTGGTCGATTCTGCAGTGCGCTTCTGTAAACATGTTGAAGTGAAGTGATAACGAAGTGAGCTGTCAATCCATCTTGTTTGTATGGTTTGACTGCTCACTTGTCGTTCAATTCGCTTAAGTTTTCACTTCGACATGTTTATAAAATCGCACTGCAGTATCATTGCGAATTCGTTAGTTAATGTTGAATATAAAAAAACTACGACCCCATAGTATTTTGGTTTAATTTTATGCGACATAAACAATTTGTATCATACAAAAATATGAATATACAATTCAAATAAATATTATGTGCTAAACGAGTATTATTATTTTAATTATTGTGAAATTCTACGTTACTATATGTCATAAACATTTGTGCTAGGCCCTCAGTAAATAAACCAAGAGAAACACTAGTAAGGACAATTTTTATTATTATGTGGAAGATAAAAATAGAAATCTTACCTCAATAAAATCCAAAGCCGATTGATAAGGATAGTACGGCTTCTCAACTTTCCGTCTTACATTCTTGTCAGTTCGTTCTAGAACGATCTCAGCGAGACAGTACTTTGTTTTCAGTTCGGGTTGCTTCTTGGCCCATGGCGCGTTCATGCACTGGTCGAAGTTTCCAAGCTGGTACCGATTACCGAAAAGAAGTCCCTGTGGTTCTGACGCTTGGGCATCCCATTCTGTATGGTGGAATGAAGAAGTGTAATAATATGCCTATGCGACCTGTACAGTGTCTATGCTATGGCCACCGGAATTCAATATGGCTGAGCCTAGATAAAGCAAAATTCTATCAGCGGCAGCGACCGTCAATAACAAAATGGATGTATCCATTATTTTTCAACTATTTAGGTACTAATTTAAAAGAGTGTCCTTGGAATTTCGTGCACGTTCTTCTCCATAGAGATCTTTGCTTAGGAACTGGCTTCATCTTTTTGGCTGACCGCAAAAAGTGCATGTTATATAAGTGTAAATTTAAATAAAAATTAAAAACATTTATTAAACATGTTATTAAATATTTTTGATTTTTATTCTATTTTGTTGAAATTCCGGCAAAGCTAACTTTGACTAGATCTGAGTCTGTCTCTGTTGTTTGTTGCTTTAGCTAATATAAATGTTGTTTAACCTCTCAAGCACTGACATGTGAAAATTCCAAATTATGTAATATATCTAAAACATTAAAATCGCAAAAAACTCGCGGCACACCGGTGTGCCGGCAGTACTTGAGCGGTAGCAGCAATAAAAATACACAATCTGTTAAAATTTTAACCAACCTGTTAACGGTTCATGAGATAGAGCCCGCTGACAGACAGGCGGACGGATAGCCGTGACTTAGTGTTATAGTTCTGTTAGAACGAAACCCTAAAATTACCTACTTACCCCAAACAGCCCAAAGAGTAAAATTCTGCAAACTGTAAAGCAGACGGTAGATATGATTCAAGCACGGCTCCTCCTCAGCAGTCCAGTTCTGATTCTTCATAGCGAACAACACATCATCGAGGTACACACTATTTTCACCACCCTGTACGTTTTTGGCGGACTCATATTTTTTCGCACTTGTTTCTTTAAACATTACATTTCGCGTGTCGTTTTCTGTCGGCAACTGTGTGGTGAGCGTTTCACTCATCCCCGTATTTTTTGCTCGATCAGTCACATGGCAGTTTATTTTATTTATTGCTATAATACCAAGGAATATCATGTAAATGTACTGCATTGTTTACTGTCGGATAGTTAATGGACTGAAGCTGGGATGCGTCTGAGTTTAGTTATAAAAGAATGACATTGCATAATCAATGCGGTTGTTACTTAGTTGGCAATTAACTTCTATTGTGATCACGGTACGCGAATGGGGTAAGTGATGATTGACTATTACTACAACTTGAATTAATTATTAGTGTAGTCATCATCAATTGAATTTCGATGACATTGCAATCATCTTGTAAAGCATTAACTTAGTTCAATCTCTGATGTTACATTCCAGACACAAAACAAACAAAACGCGGCATTGTTAAAAATTATTCTAAGTACAGTCAGCAACAAAAATATGTTGCCTAATGTTTTCAGTGGGATAGTTAAAAATCGTACGAATATTATAAATGCGAAAGTTTGCTTATATGTTTTAATATACATACATTATAATTATGTAAAGTATTTATGTTTGTTACTCCTTTACGCAAAACTAATAAACCTATCGCTATGAAACTTGGTATGTAGGTAGCTGGAGATCTGGAAATAACATAATAAAAAATCAGCTAAATAATAGCTGTTTTTTTTCGAACATTTTTGACGTTAGTTTTAAATACTAAAATCTAATCGAAATAAAAAAAAAACTTAAATGACTACTTACAAATAAAATTATTTTTGTTTAAATCACAAAGATGTTTGTATTTATTGAGGGTCTCCAATATTTTTTGCATTGATTGAGTTATTATGTTTTTTTAACATAATCCATTAATCCATTTAACTCTTACAACTGTCAAAACATAAATCGCGATTCATAAGCATAAGCCGGTTACCGGTCCCTGTGTTAAGGCTACGGCTGATTGTGTTTTACGTTCTAACTAATGCACTAAGTTAATTAAATACCAACGAGGATTAAATTAATAATATTTTATATTATTCGATTCGTGAAGTGAGTTTTTTTGCCAACGATACATTAATTTCATCTTGTGGAGGAACTGGTACTAAAATTAATAATTAAATAAATATTAAGGTTTTGCTCTAGAGGAAGTGAAACCAAATTTTTGGAGGAATCGGATGTCGCCATGTAGCCGTGTATTCTGACCCGACTTATTTTTTTCTTATTTTAAAAACGTAAAGTAGGAAGCAAAGGACAGACAGCCATGGAGCAAAATGGAGGAGGCCTTCACCCGTTGAGGGGTCCATATTGAATTATATTAATGAATTTTGAAAAATAATTAGAAAAATGAATTTATTTAATACTAGCTTCTACCAGCGGCTTCGCCCGCGTGAAAATCGGAAATAGGGAAGTTTTTTTGATTTTTATTGTAACTACACCTACCCTACACCTATCCTACACCTAACCTGCACCTACCCTACACCTACCCTACACCTACCCTACACCTACCCTACACCGACCCTACACCTACCCTACACTTTCCCTACACCTACCGTTCACCTACCCTATACCTACCCTATACCTACCCCATACCTACCCTACCCTACCCTAACCAGCCCAAAAATACTATGACATGTTTCTGGTCTCCTGGTACTTGTGAATCTGAAGTACTAAGGCAGCAGCGGCTCTGAGTTTCCACTTCCTCCTCAGTCTCCATTAATCCATGCCACTTACCGGGATAAAAAGTAGCCTATTTTTAATTCCAGGATATGAACTACATGTGTGCCAAATTTCATCCAAATCCCTTCAGCCGTTTTTGCCTGATTGTTACACAAACATACAAACATACAAACATACAAACATACAAACTTTCACCTTTATAATATTAGTAGGATTTACCAATGTATACAAAATGATAAAACATAATTAATTGATTTAGAATTTATTTGAAATGTGATATGAATTGTAATATTTTTATATTTAATGCATGCACTAGTAATAATCCTGTAATATATTTGTTTTATAAGTAATTCATTATGGAATTACAGAGGCTATATTATTATAAAGTAGGAAGATTCCCAAATTCAAATAGAGAGGTCAGTGTTAACTGTATTACATCTCTTTTTGAAAACAGCAAATAAATACCACCTTCAGAAAGTCTGACGCAAGCTGATGATTAGCAGATTATAAATTCTAATTCCCTATTTTTATGAACCCAAGTTTGAATCAAGAATTTGCTAATAGTTATTTTAAACACACATATACCGCCAACGCCATAAACCGAGCTATAATACCTAATTGCAAGTTTATGCGAGTAAACAGAGCATTTTCAATTTAATTAACCGGGTAACACGGTAATTTTTTTAGTAACAACAAAGAGGTTTTATGCTGCTGAAAATCCGTATACATTTTTGGAATAAATAAATATGTACATCCTTAATTAAGTCAAACAAATACTTCATCATCTGCCTAGCCTTTTCCCAACTATATTGGGGTTAACTCCCAGTCAAACCGGATTCAGCTGAATACCAGTATAGTAAGTCAAACAAACATTTATTAGTTTCAAATTATTCACAATTCACAATAATTTGACGACACGGTTGGCGCAGTGGTTGAGCGGTCGACTGCTGCGCTGCGTGTCACGGGTTCGATTCCCGCACGGAACAAATATTTGTATGGCCTACAGATAGTTGTTCCGGGTCTGGCTGTTTGTGTATGTGAGTTTATATGTTTGTGAACGCACCCACGATACAGAAGAAATTCCTAGTGTGAGGCAACGTTTTTTAAAAAATAAAATAAATAATTATTAAAATTTTTTGAAGTAGGCTGTATCTTCACTCACCTTGCATATGGCACGTGAAAAAAAAACGCGCGCCATTTCCGATAATTTGTAATATTTTGTTTTGATCGTACCTATTTGTTGCTGTGTGGTAAATTATTTAAAAAATGTCAAGTTTTAGTGCAGAAGATGAACAATTAATAGAGTTAACCCCGTCAGGAATACTAAATGAAGCACAAAATGCAAACGATAACTAAATACCCGCAAAATCTAGAGAAAACTACTTAGCTGCCTATCATAGTTTCCTACAATGGAAGAGTGAGTAAAAAACCCAGTAATTTTCTGAAAATGTGTTTTTGGCGTATTTCTCTGAACTTGCCAATACATCAAGCTCCCTGTGGTGCATCTATTCCATGTTAAAAAGCATGGTAAAGCTCAAACATGGTGTTGATATCAAAACGTACTGTAACCTGATGGCATTTTTGAAGAGACGCTCGGAGGGATGTATTAGTCGGAAATCTAAAGTTTTGTTTGATTTTTAAAAGAAGCTCCGGATAGTCTGCTATCTATATGCTGTTAGTAGTAGTAATTCATTACTACTGAATTACTACTACAGCATATGATTAATCTAAACGTATCTATATAATTGCGTAACCTTAGCAAAATTTTTTAGAACTAATTCATTGATTTATTTGCAGGTTGCCTTAATATTCGGTGTTACTGGTGCGTGTAAACGACAAGAGCTTCATAATATTACAACAAAAGATGTAGAAACCCACAGAGAAATGCTTTTCGTCAAAATTACCCAGACCAAAACCAAGATTCCACGATCTTTTACAATCCACGAAACATTTCGTTAAATAGTGGAAAAATATCAATCTCTCTGTTTAACAAAAACAAAGAATGACCGCTTTTTCCAAAACGTTCAGAAAGGGAAATGTACTGCACAAACAATCGGTATTAACAAATTTGGTACCTAGGTAATATGCCAAGAGAAACTGCGAAGTATTTAGGTTTGGCTGAGGCCGATTTTTACACTAGGCACAGTTTTAGAAGAACTTCGGCTACAATGTCGGCTGATTCGGGGGCTGATGTATTAACTTTAAAGCGACACGGTGGATGCCGTTCTGAAGCAGTCGCTGAATCATACATATAAGACTCTTTTTCATTCATAACAAGGTGAAAATCAGTGACAAAATAACGCAAGCCATTAATTTGGAGCCAAATGCAAAAAATTTTTGCCCCAAACCACAACCATGTACATCTCGTAGCATGAGTTATTTGGTGCCTACTGCTTCCAGTAATTTATATTCACCTTTGTCGCTGACATTTACCTACACAAGAAGAAAACAAAAGTACTAAAGAACGGGTAAGCACCAATGTAACACAAACTGTGAAATTGTCATCCAAATCAATCCAATATCTTTGAAAATTGGACGTTCATAAATTGTTGTAATAATGAAACGATATGCAATACAAGTTTGTTTTTTCCTCGCAAATGTAATATAAATAAAAACGTTGTATGAAACTCGCGAGCTCTGCTCATGACACACTCGCCTGAATTACGGCCAAAGACTACATGATTACGGCTGCAACCCATAGCCTCTACCTCACTTGTATCATAAAAAACTATTATGCAACTATTGTTTGGGTATTAAAACACGAATGTGGTATAGCATCACATGAGTGTTTAAATACTTAATTATGTACAGTTGCGTACAAGACTTTATCTAAACCCATGATATAAATCCTCTATAAAGGGTTCTTTTCCAATTCATGAAATATTGGTAGGTACGCCTTTTCATGTTGTTTTCTCGACTTTTCTGGTATTAATTGGTTAGAATGTCCTTTGCTGCATTAAAAATATCTGGAGGTGTGTTATCAAAGCTTGAATCACTCATTTTTGAATTCGAATAACCTATAAGTTTTTTTTTAAATTACGGCGCTGTTGTAGTAAAACGCGCGTGCATTACAGTGTTCTTTTATTGAAATTCATAAAGATACCACGAATTGAGTAGGTAGTGAGAATGTGGGTGTTTGATGAGTAAGGAAGGGATCGAAAAAGCAAAAGGAGTTGCATAATGAAATTTAGTACAACATTATAACACTCGATTGGTTGTTTTAATGTTGGCAATAAGCTAACTGTTTCAGAATTTTTATAGAGGATTTATAGCATGGGTGTAGGTAAACAGTATTTAACGAATAATTCGGTCATATTTTAAAGATCTAGGACCCAATAAGTATCTATTGATTCGTAGTTATAAATCAGAAACATAATAATATTGCAACTAAAGATGTGTTTATTCCTCAATTACGCCATCTGTGTCGTTTACCTAGAACTATTTACCCTCGTGAGCTTTGGGATGGGTGGTAATTGGGTGTGCAACTTTTGGGGCAACGACGAGCCGCGACAATGGAATGAACACGAGGGTTGTGGAAGTGACTTTAGTTTAGTAGCACAGATGACGCTACTATGCTAAATCGGTTATTCAAAGTTAAAACATTACGAAGTATAGGTACATTCTATTTCGTCTGGTTCCGTTTTTATTTGCGATCGGAAGTCATCAAATGATTCCTCCCGCTGCGTAGAGTGGGAGGGGGGAGTGTCAGACTCTTATTTTGCGTCCTAGGGACTCATTCCAACATTCCGCAATCCTGGCCGGATCGTCTGGAACTCTACAGGTTTATGTAATTTACACAAGTTGTACCAAATTTACCTATCCTACGATTATTATAAAGGTGAGAGTTTGTATGTTTGTATGTTTGCATGTTTGCATGTTTGCATGTTTGCATGATTCCATGTTTGCTTGTTTGCATGTTCGTATGTTTGTATGTTTGTATTTTTGCATTTTTGTATGTTTGTATGTTTGTAGGTTTGTATGTTTGTATGTTTGTGTAACAACCAGGCAAAAACGGCTGAAGGGATTTGGATGAAATTTGCCACACATGTAGATCATATCCTGGATTAAAAAGTAGGCTGCTTTTTATCCCGGTAAGTGGCATGGATTAATGGAGACTGAGGAGGAAGTGGAAACTCAGAGCCGCTGCTGCCTTAGTACTTCAGATTCACAAGAACCAGGAGACCAGAAACATCAAGTACCAGGAGACCAGAAACATGTCATAGTGTTTTGGGTTGGTATAATTATGTAAGTAGGGTAGGTGTAGGGTAGGTGTAGGGTAAGTATAGGGTAGGTGTAGGGTAGGTGTAGGGAAGGTGTAGGGAAGGTGTAAGGTAGGTGAAAGGTAGGTGTAGGCTAGGTGTAGGGTAGGTATAAGGTAGGTGTAAGGTAGGTGTAGGGTAGGTGTAGGGTGGGTGTTTCCTGAGTAAAAAATTACAATACAAATCAGGAAACCTTGCTATTTCCGATATTCACGCGGGCGAAGCCGCAGCTGGTAGAAGCTAGTAGCTTATAAGTACTTGACTTTATAATTCGAGATAATTTCAATCCATCGCGGCCATCGCGTATCGAGCTGCTTAGCTAAATATGCTACAACATGCTACAATAACTTAAATATGCTACATGTTTTAAGTTACTTTTGAAGTGACCTTTGTATTAAAAAACACCCTAAAAAAGTATGGATTGCAATAGAATTTGAACTTAGTCATTAGTATGACATAGAGTTTGTTGTTTACAACTGTTTCGACTTCTTGACTAGCAGAACCTGTGATTGGCTTCATAAATTGTCCCCTTAGTGCCAATTCGACTAATTTTATGCAACACACTCGCATCTCAGTCGAAATCTGTCAAAAATGTATGAAAAAAACACTATAAAGTACAAAATAACTTTTATTTCGGAAGTCGGTGTTTTTGGTTGTTTCTTCGTAATTTACAAAATAAAAAATTGTATTAAGATTTATTTTTCACTTTTTAGTGACACATAACAACACCACTGGAAAGTCACATACTTGGATGACATATTTTTTCCAGCTATTTGGATTTAAAAAATCGGCCAAGTGCGAGGTAGGACTCGCGCACGGAGGGTTCCGTACCATTATCTATAAAAAAACGGCAAAAAAAACACGTTTGTTGTATGGGAGCCCCACTTAAATATTTACTTTATTCTGTTTTTTTCAGCGGCAACAGAAATACATCATCTGTGAAAATTTCAACTGTCTCACTTCAACTTCACTTTCAACTCATCACGGTTCGTGAGATACACCCTGGTGATAGACGGACGCACAGCGGAGCTAGTAATAGGGTCCCGTTTTACCCTTTGGGTATGGAACCCTAAAACCAAACTACTGATCCGATTTTGATGAAATTTCAATGTGGACCACATTGAAACATCAAAAGATTTTGTACTTCGAGCTAAAAATTAATTAATTCATGAATTCTTATTACCAAAATTGAACATTATTTTTCGGCGCAAGTTTTTTGCGATAGCAATTCAGGCAAAAATGTAACTGTATTAGATTGGGTTTAATTTAAATTAAGAGACTATGTCTGACTTACTTATAAAAAAATAAACAAACCTATTTATTTTTTCATCAACATTTCTCAGCGCGAAAATGTTTAATTTTGACCACATTTAAAATTATTATAATTTACCTATTCTTTAAACGTTGTAAAAAGAAAATTAGACATAACTTGATTTTCCTAGGTTTTATTGAAATAAACACGTTTTATTTTCTCAGAATGACGTGAATTATTAGAATTGCTAAGATCAATAACAAAACGACTCAAAAAAAATTTGAGTTAGGAATTTTTGCAAGGTGCAAACACGCTAAAAATATCTACAGTTTTCTATCTTCATACGAACGATCGGAACGCGAGTCATACCTACGCGCCTCGAGTTCAGTCCACAGAAAGAAACGGAGCTATACGTCGTGTATAGCTCCGTCTCTTTCCAACTGGAAGTAATATTGAAGTAATACTGCTTTTAGAGTTGGTGGTTAGGCCCCAGGGTTGAGTTCAGGGTGCACTCAGGACACAACCAGTTGCGAATGCCCCGCAGTGACGAACGATCGGTTTGATGATTTTGTAAGCAGTAGAATGCGATTTGATAACATGTTATTGAAATAAGTACTAGTTTTTAGTTCTAGTAAGATTTTGTAGTAGATAGTTAGAGGTTTTGATTGGTGTAGGTAGTGCACACGCGATGAGATGGTTGGTTTGCATCGTTTCGACATCAGATGACCAGACCAAAAAAATTGTTATTTCGAGTTGCTCCGTGCTTATAGGTAATGGGGACGTTAATAAGCTGAGTTGAAAAAATATATTATAACTAGCTTCTACCAGCTGCGGCTTCGCCCGCGTGAATATCGGAAATAGCAAGGTTTACCCTACACCTACTCTACACCCACCTTACACCTACCCTACACCTATCTTACACCTAACCTACACCTACCCTACGCCTACCTTACACCTACCCTACACCTACCCTACCCTACACCTACCCTACCCTACACCTACCCTACCCTACACCTACCCTACCTACATAATTATACCAGCCCAAAAATACTATGACATGTTTCTGGTCTCCTGGTACTTGTGAATCTGAAGTACTAAGGCAGCAGCGGCTCTGAGTTTCCACTTCCTCCCCAGTCTCCATTAATCCATGCCACTTACCGGGATAAAAAGTAGCCTATTTCTAATTCCAGGATATGAACTACATGTGTGCCAAATTTCATCCAAATCCCTTCAGCTGTTTTTGCCTGATTGTTACACAAACATACAAACATACAAACATGCAAACATACAAACATACAAACATACAAACATACAAACATACAAACATACAAACATGCAAACATACAAACATACAAACATACAAACATACAAACATACAAACATACAAACATACAAACATACAAACATACAAACATACAAACATACAAACATACAAACATACAAACATACAAACATACAAACATTCAAACATACAAACTTTCACCTTTATAATATTAGTAGGATTACTTGTCAGCTGTTTCTTGCATTTTAGTTGAGTAGGTAGGTGCTGAAGTTTGAAAAGATTGGAGTTTGGCAACCTTCGGCGACAGCAGTTTACTTTTTTTTACCCAGAATACAGGGAAATCTATTTTTTTCAGTCTTCTAATCAAATCTACTATTCAAAACTCGACATGTATTTTTATTGAACACTACCTTTTTTCCTTTCTTTCATTCACGACGATCTTCATAATTTAAATAAAAAATATTATAATTATAACAATCACAAAACTAAAAAGAAACTCAATTATGTAGATGAAATTAAAATACTAAAGGCGGGCAGCCCTATCGCGTGTGTCGTACCGCGCAGCTGTAGGTAGTTAATTCAAGGTGAGGGCCGAGTCATAGTACTGGTAGTTATTTATACTGTGCTTGTGCTTAAGCTAATATGACTGGCCTATCTTACTACTTGAAAACTAGCTTTATTAGATTGTAGAGCATTTTTAGGGATCACTTCGTTGTCCGTCTGTCTGTTAGTCAGCCACGATACATTTTTCTCAGGAACGCGTGCAAGTATCACGTTAAAATTAATATCAAATACGTAGGTCATATATGGCCCCTTGGAGCTCTAAATAAATCAAGCTTCTATGTCAACGCAATAAAAATGTTCATGCATCATTTTTGCGATATATTTTGATTGGAAGTATCATTTTTGCGATATATTTTGATTGGGAGTATCAAAATATATCGCAAAAATGATAACTAAAGCAAAACCTATAGGTTACTTCCCGTTAATCAACACTCATGAGCTTTGTCAAGAAGCAAGGTCATATATCAACAGTTATGGAAATTTGCTGTTGAAGAATTTGTAGCAGTCACTGGCATTTGTAGATCTTTGGTAGTCGTTACGGATTGTCAGAAGCTAGAAAATCTAACTCCAGTCTTGCCAAGAAGTATACCATGTCACCCAGTTAATTGGATGTAGAGGTCTGGTAGGCAGCCGCTCCACGTAAAATACTGGTAATCAGCTGAATCCGGTTTGACTGGAAGTCGACTCCAATATAGTTTGGAAAGGAATTCATAAATATAATGTAATGTGATTTCCATAATTTATTAACTTCTCAATGTCTAATAAATATCTTTAAACATAGCTACAAATTTTCTACAATTTTTCTTAATATTACTTCGACAAACTAGGTATTAAGTAAGTACATATTACATAAGTGCAAACTACGTCTAATATAAGGTACGGGAGTGCAAACTATAAATATCAGATTATGCTACAGACTTTACTCCCTGGTTCTGAATTTAGAAATCAAAGTCTACTATAGCATGACAACTTGTCAAATTTTAAGATGGAGTGATATTCTCGATTCAGAAGCCGGGGTGAATCGAAACCGCAACGTCCTAACATGAGTTTACTACAGACAAACTCTTCGTAAGGACACATTCACATTGGTTGATTATGATTGTTGGTTTTGGTTATGATCTAAAAAGTGGCCCATATGGACCTAGACAAGGTGATATTCTTACAAAATTAATGTTTGTCAAAATTAGCACATCAATCGAAAATAATTTTGACAATCGTTATCGCTATTAAAATGGCGCTTTTTCTCGAGCCGTGAACCAGACCTTTTAAATGACCAATGTGAACTACTTCTAATAGTTGGACGAATTAACCTAGAAAGTTACGGTGCGATCCGTTCCCTGCATACATATTATAATACACAGAAAATTATTCTTAACTAACTTATATGAATACAGTAATAATTTAATTTAACATACAGATATTTAACAGTAAAATTCATATTCCAAGTCAGTTTGAAAAACCTCCACTCAACTCAGTCGAAATGACAACGGATTAAACCCTCGATTAAATGTCAATAAATAACAAGCTGTAACTGGCTATTTGACGAATCATCAAATAGCCAGTTACAGCTTGTTATTTATTGACATTTAAACATTAAAAAAAATTAAGGTGGAGGAATCGATTTGAATATGGAGGTAAATACATGCATGTGATAATTAATAGTCCGTCTTACTAATCTGTATTTATTTATTTAAAAAAAAAAAACTAAAAAATCATATTTTAGTTCAACGGGGACAACAGGGTTAATAGGGTAGATGACTAAGAAAATCTAATTGATCTGTCAGATAGATTTCCAAAAAATATTGGAGACGTATTTTTTAACAAAAAATTAAGGTGATACAGTGCGTTGAAAACTCGTGTGACGTCACGGGCATGGTATACTTTAAACATAGAAGTGACGACACAAGCTCCCACTCCTGATCTGTGACGTAGTTTATCTTCGTAATTTTTTATTGATTTGATAAAGCAAAAAATACTTGTCCAATATTTTTCGATAATCTAACTGGCGAACTAAATTGAATAATATTTTTTTTACTCAGGAATCATCCCTATTGGTACGAGAATAAAAGAGTTTTGTAGAAAAAACATAAAAAGATCAAAATCATGATGGTATACTTATTTTCACCAATATCTATGATACACTTTTTCAAAACTCATTGACTGATGCCTGATGTGCAACTTAAAAAAAAACCTACTTAAACTAAAAGTAAATACCTAGTAATTAATCCTTTATTTAAATCATAAATATAACACACACAAGCCTAGATGATACTATAAGGGTTTCTTTTCCCCATTGGGGTACGGAACCCTGAATTATAAAACTATAATAAAATTAAATAGGTACTGAAAAATATAATTTTGTTGTATTATTTCAAAAAGTCAATACATAAATATAAATAAATAGATGTATCTATTAAGTTAATTGGCATATAAAGTAATATATTAATATCTTAAAAAATAAATAGCGTTTTTTTAATATTTACATCTTTGGAACGCGTTACATAGACACACTGACTAGACTTGACTCGTTGAGATAAATCTTTATGATTATAAACTATTATTTATCTTTTATAATTCCTAATTACTTAAATACATTATTTGATAATAAATTCCATTTAATGAAACATTAATAACAAATAATAGCGTATTCTTAATAATAATACCTATAATATGACAATTTTGGAAAATGAAACTACAATGTACTCTCATTTAGTATAATAATATCCATTATAGAATGGAAATGAATAAGTACTACTAGTACTACCTACTTATAAGCTACGATGAAGAATAAATAAAATTGCATTTCTGTATTTTTTTAAGAGTTATAAAATATTTCGAGATACAATAAGATAAATACTGAATTATTTACTATTCATTTATTTTTTTACATGCATCAAAACTGTAAAGTTTCTGTTTAAGTTTTAAATTCGAAGGGTCACCGGTCGATGTTTATTCTTTAAGTTTATTTTTTAACTTTCTTCCTTATTGTTTCTTCAAGTAGACTAGAAAATTGACTAGAAAAAAGATTTGAGATCTTGTTTGTATATAAAGCCTAAAATATAACGATTAAATTAAGAAATTGACTAGATTTATATACCCTCGACTAGATTGACTTCTCAAGACTAGAAAAATAATATTTTTGGTTAATTTTATACTTCTAAATTAAAAGTGACTAAAACACAGACTAGAATATAATATTTTTTTAAATTGTTACACAGACTAGATATTATGATATTAATTTGTTGGCACTTTGATTGTGTTCAATAATAACAAATTTTAATGAACAATAATAATAATTTGATTGTGCCTAAAATAAAATATTATTTATTTTAAATTAAAATGACTAGGACTGAGACTAAAATATATAAGGTACTTAAATCAATGACTAGATTTAACTAAAAATGACTAGCAAAAATAAAATTTAATAATAAGTGAACTATTATTTATTTATAAAAAAAAAAGTTAAAAGAGACTAGACTCTTCATGACTAGATGATATTGTATTCAAAGTTACAAATAAAAATGACTGCATATTACTTACTCTAAATTAACTAAAATAAAATACCTACTTATAGAGATCAATACGAATGACCAGAAAATAAATAAATGACTAGAAAATAAATTATGTTTAGTGTTCGTTGACTACAATGACTAGAAAATTCAAAAGTTTTATTTTTATGTTCTTTTTTGGTGTTTGTTTTTTTTGGTATAAATATTTGGTTAACTAATAAACGTTTATATATATTAATTGCAATAGTAACTAAAGTATTTCTAAACTATGTCATGAAATACCGTTTCTCAACTTACATCGTAGTTAAAGACGTCCTTGTTCAAAGTGGACTCAATTCCGAAGAATTGTCTGTTTAAATAGTAATGAGTGGAGGTGGCACGGCAGGTTACGGTGCCACCACAACCGGCTGAAAGCACGGCTGCATCTAAAAATATGCTCATGCAGCGATCGATGACGGTGACCCCTCGAGAAATAACGAACTGCCGATCGAACTTAATGCCAATACTGTCTTACTTACTTCGCCTTTTTATATGTCAGAAAAGCTGTGATTTGATTCGATGTTGTACTTGTATATGGTTCGTTTTGAATTGAATGTTTGAACAGAGTATGAAGAAGAACATTATGATTAATAAACCTTGACATTGATTGGAATAAATACCTAAACCGCAACTATATTTAGTTGCACTCAAGTGACTATAAAATTTTCTTACTGACTAATAAATTCCTATATATTTCTTTACTCTGATTATAATTTATATCTACCTTAAAATACATATTTAATAGACTAAAGACTTAGAATTAAAAGTGAATTACAATCTACAAGTAAATATCACGCCAAATGTTTCACATTTGCGTGGATTAATAAGTTTGGAATGTGCTGTAGGAGGTTATAAATATTTACATATTATTATAATAAACTAACTTTAATAAATATCTAAACACACATCAAGCTTATTTACAAAGAGACTACATACAATATTCATAAATTTATTATTTTAAAACTATTTTGATGATATGATAGAGAACAACTACCTACTTAGAAAACTGTTAAAATGTTGTAACTGTTATGATGTCCATTGTCATCAAGAGTATTAAATACTTCATGAACTTGTAATAGGTGACGTTTAAATTGGCGGCAATCCAGATTCAAATGTGTTCCATTTTTGACTGGCCAGTAACACTTACCAGCTTACGAGAAGTACATGTGTGCGTCGTGAGCGTACGGCGCAGAGTACGGGTAGAGAGTAGTGGCGACGGGTGCGTACGGCGGCAGCCGCGGCACGGGTCGCAGTACCCTCCGTCACCCATCCACTACCCCCCCGCCCCCGCCTTCGTCCTCCGAACCCGTGACGTCGAGACTCCGCGAGTCCTCCGAGGAACAAGAGGACCCACATCTTGGACGCACGCCCTCCCAAGACAACTCCTGTTGAAGAGGCGGGATCTTGTTCCAGAAGGTATTGAAGCCAGTCTCTCGGATTCCATCCTGTTTTAAAAAGGATTGCTGTTTAGAAAAGAATACCTATAAAATGGAATAAGCAACAGTCCAAAAAAATCAAATGCAACATGAATTTACAAAACCAGTCTGTTTCTGACGTTTGAAAATATATGTTATCGGAACTAGACACCACACTTCACTATGCTTCAAATCACATTGATTTAACTGGGCTAGGAAGGTTTTAGAGCTTAGCGTTACTCACCGGTTGATAAGCAGGATATTCAGCATGAACCTGCCGGAACGCTGATGGTTCCTTCTCAGGCTCGTTTTCGGGTTGCTCATGAGCTAGCATGTGCTTCCTCAAGTAAGCTTGTCTGCGGAACATCTTGCCGCATCTCTGGCAGGGGAAGCGACCCGAGTCGGCGGCAGGAGGGTCGCGGCGCTTGACCGCGCCCGCCACTCGGGGTTTGTGCCAGCGACGGTGGGAGGCCAGGTTTGCGGGGCAGTTGAACACCTAGACAGAGAAGAGACGGGATTTTGAGTACCAAGGTACAGTAGGCTAAGTTCTAAAAATTGACAAAACAATTATTGTGTCAGTTTTTGAAATAACTTATATTTTAGATTAGTTGTACTTATTATGGGTGCAATTTCTTTTATGACGTTATATATAGTAATATCGTAAAGGAAACCCCAATTTTCGAAAAAAAAGTAAGTACATTAACCGAAAACAGTAACTGTTTCCGATGTGGATGAATTTTTCGATACCCTATGACTTCTTCCCCTTTTTACTCCGCTTGTATTTTTTCTACTAGTTGGTATACTGGGTAATTTTTTTTCCAGTGCGCAAACTTTAAGAACCACTTCTGCCAATGTAAATGAACAACTTTCCCCAAGAAAGCCATAGTCAATTCCTAAAAAAAAATTGAGTCTCCCTTACAAATTGTGGTCAGTTGATGACAATTTTGTATGGGAAGTTCAAATTTTGTTTTAGGAATTGACTATGGCTTTCTTGGGGAAAGTTGTTCATTTACATGGGCAGAAGTGGTTCTCAAAGTTTGCGCACTGGAAAAAAAGTTATCCAGTATAGTACCGTATCTATAAGTTTTAAATATTTGTAAATAAGTAAACATAACCGAAAACTACTTTATTAAACAACATATTTCCAGAAACAACGAAAACGATCATTTAAATGTATCGATACCCCATCACAGTAGCATTACGCAGATAAGTGCTAATATTCTCTCATCACGCATCACCGAACGGCTCTATTAGCGGACGAGCGCCCTTGCACAAACATTTCATGTCACCAATTGCGGTGCGTTCCCATAGAAATGTGCCAACTGTACACCACCCTCGCAAACTGTTTCCCACGGACAAAAAACAACAGAATTGTGTACCAACATACTCGTATCTAATAAGAGTGATAAACGCAGTTTAATTAATAAATGACGAATGTATTGGGATGCCATAAAATTGAACGGGTGTTTCGTTATCAATTTTAGTTCAATAACAGTTCACGTGGGAATATTGGTTGATTAAACTGATCGGGAGATATGGGATAGTGGGAGTTTATCGTTTCTTATTAAACAGTTAATTTATTAGGAAACAATAATACTTGATTAATATTTTCTGTTATTTGGAAAATTAATTGATCTAATGCGTACCTTATCGCATTCGGGGCACCGGTATTCAATGTGCACGATCCTTGAGCAACGATGCTGCGCCAGCGCAAAAGCGTCGTTATACAGGCGCCGACACAGCCTGCAGATGTACCGCCCCAGTCTGTTCTCTATCGCCGCTATCAAAGCCTTCGCCTCGTCCGTCACCTCCACCACGTTAAACGCCGGATCAATGTCTCCCTACCAAAAGTACAATTATGAGCATGCAAGCCAACATTCACAACAAAAACGATGCCTTATCACAGCAACTGTTACGACTATTAAGTAATTCCATATCATTAACAGTTTTATTACGTCTAAATTGAACGTTACCGTTCTCTATCTCAATTCAAAGAAATACAGTAGTATTGAAACGGCGTATTTCGTATTTAATGTCGTGGGGCACACCCCCGCGGTAAGCGTTGTGGTGCGCCCTTAGACCTGTTATTAGCGCAAAACACAGCACAATACCCGATTTTCTACTTGTTTAATTGCTGAAGCGATAAGCAAAGTCGCCGTGCGCTGTAATGTTATGGTAAGAACGTCTAATTAATAGTTCCTGTGCAACTTTGCCATTTATTTTCGATTCGTATGTGAGATTAGACTTTGTTTGCAGTTTGCCGGTGACGTTTTTCTACATACGCGGTTTACGTGAAAGAATGTTTGTACTAATTACCTTTCGCACGACTAGAGTTTCATCCTCTGCCAAATCTCTTATGATGGTTCCGGAGACGGGTGATGTCTTGTCTTCATCGAACATGAGCCTCCGGACAGCTTTGCTTTTCTTAGTTGGTTGCGTCGGTGGTTTTGGAGACTTTTTAGGTCGTTCCTCTAAATCTTTTATTTCGACTACGTCTGGTGAACTTCTGCCACTTTTCGATGGCGTCTCTTCCTCCTGCGGTAAACATGTTTTCAGTTCTTCGAAAAACTGTTGTGTGAACTTAAGTTTCTTAGCCTCAGGACTGTCGCTGTCGTTGGAGTTTTCATCTTCTAATTTTCTTTTTTCTGTTTTGTCTTGCGAGTCCTCTTTAGTATCATTGTCTTCGAAATGTCTAAATATTTTCGGTGATTTGTCTGGTTTGCTGTCGTCGATGGCTTTTCTTTTTTGCGAAGGTGGCGGTGGCGTGCACGGAGGGGTAATTGGTGTAGTGGATTTAAGGGACAAGTCGAGTGGTACTAGAGGCTCGTTGTAGTAAGCCAAATATTGCTGGAGGAGTGTGGGATGTTGTTGTGGGATCAGGTCGTGGAGGTAGTTGCTGGAGATGCGCACCGGTGGAGCTGCATACTGCTGGTAGAAGCGTGATGTTGTCAGGCGATGGAAATGCGGCAAAGCAGCCTCCATCTTCGTCAGAAGATTTTTTATTCAATGATTTCTATACTCATTTTGTAGAAGATCGCGTTCTTTGTTTGGATTTACCAACATTTTTATCAAACCTGCAAAGAGGAAAGGTTGTTTATTTATCTGCGGGTCAAATGAACATTAATAAAGTAAAGTGCAGAGAGGACAGTGAAGGTTATTCAAGGGTTCGGTAAAAGGTACAAAAGGCGAGGCGTTGATTCAATTGTGGTCGAGTGGTCCATTGGTTGTAACGAGGACGAGGCGAGCAACGCGACGATGTGTTTTGAGAAATTGGTGCCCACTACTTTCGTGATTGGGTCAGCAAAAAGACAATATTATTTTGAAATAATCCTTTCTACTAATATGTAGGTTAGGTTAATTAAACGTGCAAGTTTCTAATGTGTATGTGTTAAGTTTCTTTTGAAACAATAACTTATCAGTGGATAAACGAATAAGGATGGGAACTTAGGCCTGGGGTAGTGATACTTTTTATCGAGGTCTGACGTTATTGAGGGGTAGTTTTCGACAACCGTAAGCGATTGCTGGGAAAAGCTAGTAGATGATTTATAAAAACCTGAAATGAATTGAAAGCTTAGTCTTCAAGAGGCGTGAACTCCACTTTATCAACGCGTTTAAAACGGAACCAATCTAATCCTACAATTACTCAAATATGCGTAATTTTAATGCCGTTTATTTTCTTGGAAGGTAATGTCAGTTAATTCGAATGCGACGCTGAAGTGCACATAGCAGTACAACATGTAAGTTCCGTCAGGTTCACACGCAGACCATGCGGAATGTTTATTGTTACAATTTTTACTACTCGCTTTCATGCAATTGTTCTACTATATTAAAAGTTAAGTCGTACAATTTAAAATTCTTCAGGCTTTGTATAATTTTCTAGTTTTCTGCTTACTTTTTTATGATCTAATCATTAATTATGCATGGGGGCTTGTTTCTGGAACGATCATTTATGTAAAATTATTGTGACATATTCTCAAACACCCATTAACTGCTGTGATGGATGAATTTACAAAAGCCAATGGCATAATTTAACTTGCGTTTAATCGTTAACGTGTCGCAATTGTCCTAAAAAAATAGTTATTTCACTGTCAAATCTCTCGTTAGCTGATTGGTTGTCCAAAAAAAACAGTCTTAAAAAAAACTTACAGCATAGAGACGCATGAAGCCGTACTTAAAAAGCGTCCAAATTCACGCCGCTGCAATATCAACGCCACCGTATCAAAACGCATTCGCAAAATGACTAGTAGCAAATCTTACTCGTCATGGCTCATTGTTTAGTTTATTTTAAAATTAAAACTACATAGTTTCGTTCGAACTCGAATTTTAGTTTTAAAATAAACTAAACAAGGAGATGTTATATCTCTGGTGTGGACACAACTTATGTCGACAGCATTGTACAATCTCATGTTCCAAGTACAGAGGCTTACTGAGACTGTGGAGTTTGGAGACGGGCCGCAATCATGAAGAAGTATTTCCGGAGCTGTAGATCGCTACGCAGACCAAGTCGCGGCCAGAAGCTAGTATTGAATAACGACTCTATTTTTTGAATTGATCGCTTAAAAAAAATCTGTCGGTACCTATTTACTTATAAAATTTTAAAAAATATAACTAATGTGTGGTATGTACTATATATTATGTATATATATACTGTACTATTTCCATTCTCTTGTTTCAGGACGTTCTGATATTAGGACGATTTGATACGGAAGCATCTCGACGACAATCAATGTCCAAAACTTGACAAAATGTAGGGAAATTGTAGGTTGACAGTTTACGACTACAATGCGATGCGAGAAGTGTCCCTCACTGAAAAATAAACCTCAACACTCCTTCTTCCCTTACAATACAAACATGACTTTCTCACCGACAGATTTGAACAAGATTACTCGTAACAAGCGTAGACCGTCAGTAATCCGCGCGTAGCTCACAAACGCAATCAAGGGGTGTCGCGCGCGCAAGGTTACCTAATTACTGTCAACGGGGCGCTCCCACGCTCCCGCCAGTAGTGCCAACCCTACTGAGGGTGAACTACCCTCTCCTTTTAATAAATTTTATTGTATGGTTTGAGCAAATAGTGAATATGTTGTGGTAAACGGATGTTTAGATTGCGTTAACTTTTTTGCGTTTGGATGCAGTGATGTGCAGTTGCAAATGGGGTTGTTGGTTTGATTGAAGCGTAATTTTAAAATCGGGGAGATATGTATGTACAGATAAGCAGTGGTATTCCCTGCCGGGGTCTGTGTTATCTGAACGACTAAGTCTTTAAGTCAAGAGTGAATAGGTTTGTTCTAAGCAAGCGTGCTCCATAGTCGACCATATTATCGTAGTAGTACTTACTTAGTAGTCAAACGAGAGCTTATACCTAAAGAAGAAGAGTTAAGAAGTTGTTAATTTTCTTAAAGGTTTCTTCATTAGAAGTTAAACATAACACTTTAGTCCAATTTTGAAAAGCTTTGTTGTTTCAAAAATAATCAAAACGTTCTTTACTCCTTCTTCGTTAAAATAGTTAAAAATGTAACAAAGAGAATATTTAATCATTTAAAATGATATTCTGAACCGTAAACTGAAATATGTATAACAGTGTACATTTGTGGTAAAGCTCCATCAGATTTGGGCGGCTTAATAATTTGGGAGGCCGACCAGAGAGGCGGGGCTCCACGGTGTTATGGTGTTATATTATCAGTGACTGTACCTATATAAATGAAGCTACGTTTTTATATAGGACAGAACTGTGTTTATTATTCATTGGTACTTTAAATTTTATTATGAAAAATCATTTTTTTTAGAACAGATAAGATTCATTCAAATAACTAGAATTGTTTTTTTCGGAATTTTTATGATTATTTCTTATTGATTTACGTACAAGTTTGTACGATTTGATGCAAAGACTATCTCCATAATTGGTCGTAAATATCTCTTAAGCGCCCCATCGTCAAAAAGTTTATACACTTCCAAAAACTAACAAACAACATGATAACAATATTAAATTCGAGAAAAACTGACGAACAAAATCGAATCGAATTAAATTATTATCGTTATGGTTGTACCGTTCTTTATCAATCCAATAAAGTCAAACAATCTGCTGACAGACAGAAGAATGGATAACGGAGGCTTCATTAAGGTTCCGTTGATTACTCCTTTGGGTAGGTACCTACGGATCCCTAAAAACTGGCGGATTACTTTATCAAAAAGCAATTCGCCAATTATTCGAAAGCTATTATAACTCCAATGTTAGTTGTGGATCAAGCGGTCGCGTGTTCTAATCTAACCCTATTAAAGTGAACCCATTCGACAGATAAACATTGGTTTGTTTATTTAAAAGGGTTCAATACGGTGGAAGAACCCGAGATGTTCAAAAATATAGGGTCTCTTACCGGGTCTACGGTTGTGCTAATAAGTACAATTTTATTGTCAAGGTAAATTATTTTTGCAAATAAAAATGTATGGAAATTGACGCTTTTATTGAGAGATTGCGACTGACATGTGAATGCGAACGATGCTTAAAAATTAGTAGAATTGTCACTAAGACAGCGAGACAGATTGTCATTTTGCTTATTAGTACGAGAGCCCACGACCAAAATTTTTGTCTCATAGCAATACAGCCAAAACCGCATCAAATCGATAGATACGATTATCCTGAACTCGAAAATACTAATATCAGACATTTTCCGCGTAGCGTTTGATCTGACCGAATTTTCAAAATTGTCAAAGAATTTTACCGAACTGCATCATAGCAATATGTCTGATTTGCAGACTGTAGTTGAATGATAGTTCTGAGATACCGGAAACATATTTTTCAGACGTTAGTGGTGTAGCGCAAACCCGTAAAATCACTTAAAACAATTAAAAATGAGACAAAAAAAATGTCTCATAGCAATACGTCTGAAAATCTTTTTTATTAGTAAATTTTGGTTATTTGATCGAAAAAACAATTTTCAGACGGAAATGTGAACGCATTAAATTTTGAGACCGTTTTGAAAATGTTAACAAATTTTACCGATCGGTATCATAGCAATATGTCTGAAAATTGTTGGACATTATAAAATAAGTTGTCCACATGTGCAAAAAATTTATATCAGACAAATTAAGTGTAGCACCTTCTCTATCAGACAACTTTTCGATACTCAGATATCATTTAATAATCGTATTGAGGCATCTTGAATTCTCTGTTACAAACCAATGAATACGATGCGACCCTGAATTTATTAGATGATAATTAACAAAGAATTTACCCGAAACCGTAACATTGAAGTTGAAGGACTGAAATAAATCGCACAAAAGGAAACTGGGATGAAGTTGAAAAAAAAACGGTTTATTCAAAGTTACAAAATATTCTCGTATTCAATCGCTGTCGGATTCGGAATCGTCGTCTTCGAAATCACTCTCGACGTCGCTCGGGAGATCTTCAACGTCCTCTTCTGTAAAATAAACATCGTTAGTAAAAATCACGAACTTATTTATGAAATTAACAGCAAAAGCCATGTAAACTGTACCTGTTGTGGATGATGATTTGTCGTCCAAAATAACGTTGCTCAACTCAGGTAGTTGGTTCCCAGAGAACCACGAAAACTGAAATCGTCCCTCGTCTTCATACCATCCGCAATCTGCAGGGTTCAGTTCGGTTGATTTTTTTGAAATTTAAAGCACACTTGAGTAACTTTTACAAAAGAAATAAGTAATGACATCTGTCATCTGTCAAAGTACATATAATAGACAAGGGAGATTCTTGAATATCTATGAAGGCTGTAAATTTAAAAAAACATTTAACAGAGGCGTCGGCCAGGCGACTCCGAAACGTTATTTTCGTTTTTGGGAGTATATGCTACACTTAAAGTGTCTGAAAACAGGTTTTTGGTAATCATGGCAGCAATACGAAAAGTTAAAATTTTTTTTTATCCGTATTGCTATGATACAGGTTGGCTAAATTTGTTGACATTTTCAAAAATGCGCTCAGGCTATGTGCTACGCGCAAAATGTCTGAAAACAAACTTTTTCTTAATACAATTATAAAATCTATGTACATTTTCACTATCAGACGTATTGCTATAATACCGACTGCCTTTTTTTTTGACACAGCAGAAATGGCCTCCCACGCAGTTGCTACACTTTCGACCGTTACTACACACCTAGTCGGGTTCAGAATCATACAATCTAACGATTTTATAGGGTTTTTGCCGTATTGCTATGAGACATGGTTTTGGTCGTGGGCTCTTATACTATATTGCATCATTGAAACCATTGATGTTGAAGTCTGGTTTCCGTAGCGTAGTACACACATTGAAAGTTGTAAAAAAAACTATTACAAATCGGGAACTGAATCACTGGTTTATTCCTTTGAGTGCCTAAATATGTACACATTATATTTAAATTAAAACATGCCTATCATCGTCATTTCAGTAAAAATGCGTCTATCGCTGGACCTCCTCCAAGCGTCGACCTGTCTTTCCCCGATCCCTGAACCTCATCCTGTCGATTCCCGCGGCTCTTACCACCTGGTACAGACCACAGGAGTTTACGTTGTCATTTTTTTTACACTTTGATCACCAGATCAAGGTATAAAAAGACCCCTAATGAACATCATTGACATTATCAAATCAAAACAAACTTCACCGCATCGACACCAAAATCAAACTTAGATAATAAAATCATTAAATCAAAACCGACAAAATAAATAAATTAAACAAAACCCTACAAATGACTTTCTACCCTCCTACAAATGAATATCTAGTTTAATAATAATATCCCTCGTAAGACTTGTATAAATTGTCGTGTTACTTCGGGTAATTAATAGTTTAGCGTGTGTCGTCCTCCCGGTCATTAAGGCGGGGGACACACCGCGGCCAGACCGAGGTGTAAAAGTGATTACACTTAATTAACACCTTTCTACACTCACTGTGGTGGTAACACCGATTTTATTGACGTGGAAATTGTTGGGAACTAGATTTGTTTATTAATTATTAGTCTCCGTATGATAAGGTATAAAAGTATATTGGGGTGGCTCCCAGTCAAGCCGGATTCAGCTGAATACCAGTATTTTACGTGGAGCGGCTGCCTACCAGACCTCCACAACCCATTAACTGGGTAACACGGTACTTCTTGGCAAGACTGGTGTCAGGTAAAATTTGTAAAAAGATTAATTTAATTCAAAACTTTATAAAATAGAATACTCTTAATTATGTACACTAAATAAGTTTTAGAAAAGATAGAGGAAAAAAACAATTGCCTCACTAATAAATCGTTGCAATAGAGGCAAATATTTAATAAACCACTCAAGTCTCACGATATGTTTCATAAGACTTCAATAATTGCATATTATCACAAAACATTATACAATAACCATTGCAATAATATTGAATGCTGTTAAAACACAAGCCTTCCAACTTCACTGAGCAAAAACTCTTTCCCCTGTATAAACTTGACATTTTAAAGTATTTAAGTAAATACTTATAATATTGTCCGTATTATCCGTATTAATAACAAGAAAAAATCATACAGCAAAGTTGCAATTTTAGTTGTATAAGGTGGCTAAACTCGATATGTACAACTTTTACTTGCGTTAATTGGAGGTCAAATAACGCTTTCTATTAATTGCCTAGAAAAACTTCGTCCACACATGGCTTGTGGTGCCGTCTCATTGGAACTAGTGGTTTTCTTAGCTACAGATTAATTCGATTAAGTCAAAAAATGGAATTCTTAAAACGGTAGTGATCACCAGCTACAGTAACAGCTGCACTTGCCATGTTGGTTCTTTAAAGAATAATAATTAAATTACTGCACTTAATTAGTCAATCAAAGTATGAAAACCCAACAGTGTATTTTTTAGCAAATCTCTTTTTGATAACCGAAATGGGACACGCCAAATAAAAAAAAATATTGAAAAGAAAATAACTCTTAACTATATAATAAAGGCACCAAAAAACTGCAAAATTCATTGAAATGGGGACGAAACAAAGTTGTAGGTCATCCGATAAGGCCACCCTAAACAATTACAACTTCAACTCAAAGCATTTATTTCAAATAAACTATTTACAGGCACTTTTGAATTGACAAAATAGGTCAGTAAAAAAAAGATAAAAGCTAGTCAGTCTGTATGGAGAAGAACGTGAGAAACTCAAAGGACGCTGTTATAAATTATGTTATGTGCCTATTAATTAACTCAATTTGGCCTGTACCTACGTCGCGTAGCACGGGTAAGATGCGAAACGTGATAACGGTTAGAGATATAAGATGAGGGAGGCTCTGTCCGGCTTCAGCAAACTTCAGCGGACTTGGTCGAAAGCTAGACATGTGGTAACCGATACACTACGAGCACTACGAACGACTTTGTTGGAAGTTTGCTACGAAAATGTTTGCTACGCGGAAAAGAATATCTCAAGCTGAGCTTCGTAGCACTTGATTCTCATTCATAATTATTTTACTTCTTATTCTGTTTACGGAAGTATAAAAACCCTACTGTAAAAAAGATAGGTACAGAGTGAATAATTTAATCCTGGATTTCAAACTTAAGATATAAAGTTAAAAGTACTATTATAAGCTAGCGCTTGAGAAAAGTTAATAAGGCTTGACAATTAGCAATGCAAAAATGCAACAAAAAAGGTAGAAAGATATGTTGCGTCTTATTTAATGGAATAGGGAATCACGTAATACGTAAATAATGTATAAGTGCGTAAATAAGGACTAAATTCAACAAGACACCAATCAAATATTAAAATTTGGATTACGTTGGAAATTGCACAATTTTGCAAAGAGATAAACAATTACAAACAAAACAAAATTATTTTAGATATAAAAGGGTTTTCATTAAACTAAAACTTTAGTAAAATCAGAGGGAGATGCCAATCGGCCACGTGCGAGGCGAAACGCAGGTGCGTGCGGAGGGCGTTACTATGGCGAAAACTAATGTTTAGTGACTCATACCTTGGCCTGGTCCTCTTCTGAATCACCCGGCGACACCCCTGCTCACGAAAACTTTAAAAATTAATTTTAAAAACCGTACTGGGAATTAACGAAGAAAATTTTGACAGATTTGATTTTTAAAACTTTTATTGTCTATGGGACTATTTATTTTTAATTTTTCAATAGATAAAGGAGTTCGTTTAAGTTTGTATAGTTCGGTGGTGTAGTTAGGGGTGCGCGGTCCGCTCGCTGGGGCGGTCGACACAGGACTGGCGCGCTGCAGCCAGGGTGCGCACCCTGACGCGTGCGGCGCCGTACCCCCGTACAGGGTGCTGTATTGTATTGTGTACTTACTTTTACTTTATACCTGATTCAGACGAGGAATAATAATAGTGATGTGGATGTGGTGGGAGTTGGGGTGTGCCAGCGGCGAGCTTTTAACTGGGAGTTGTATTAGAAAAATGTGGTTGTCACGTTATTTACGGATTTTTTTTTTAAAGTTTATATTGATAAAAAATCGGTGAATTTATTAAAGACTTTTCTTTTCTAATCCTTGAAATATATAAATCAACAATAACTTACCTGTTAATTGAAAAACACTACACACAAGCACGGAGACATGTCTACAGGATGGGGAACAGTGCGGGCCCCCATGCACGCGCCACAAGTGTCTACTTGGGCTTTTTTAAACCTTTACCTTGTACCGATAACTGATAAGACCCCCATCTCTGTGGTACCCTGTTGCTACTCACTTGGAACTCGAAACAATTATACGAGTATTTAAAGTCGATATTTGTTTCCAAAGTGCGAGTTTTGAGTAAAGAACGTTTCAAAAGCCAGATACTCATACATTGGGCCTTATTTAAAAACTTTTCTTAACTCAGGAAGAATTCAAATACTGAATAGCAGATTTAAGCCAATCATTTTTAAATAATGGTGTCCAAGGGAAAGTTTGTCAGGTTTTCAGGCAAAAAAATATTTTCATTGATTTTTTCTCAACTTCAATTTCTTAATTCGGTATATTCGGAGATGATTGGAATGGGGAATATGTAGATGTCTGTAGAGGTTCATTTGAATGTGCAAAAAAATCTAAAGCGCATATGTACATTATTCCGTTCAGCGGCTTAATTCCATGAACTGTCTGATGGTTCCATATTGATTTTATGTTTAACTAAAAATAGACGACAACACTGAATGGTTCGCTCAATGTCAATTCAAATAGGTATTTCTAAGGTATAGTTTCTTTGTTTATTACTACTCGTATTAAAGTTTACGAAAATGCTGTCTTTATATAATATCGTGTAGTTTCTTGTGCCTCTGTTCATTTGCTTCGAGTGCGATTCATTAGTAGCCATTTTAATGTTTATCATGAACTTGACTAAAGTCAAGGTAAATGTTACATTTTGTTACATAGTAAGCTATTAGTTAGGTAATCGTCTTTTTTTGTTTTGATAAAAGCAAATTTAAATGTTAATGTCTTTAAAGTCACATGCCATGACATGTTGACTTCCAATTTAACCATTAGGTCTGTCAATCTAACTACTTATGACACAGTAATCTCAAACAACAATAAGTTTTTTTAATAACTTAAAAATTAAGGTTTTTCATCTTAATTTTATGTTTTTTCGAAGAAGTCAATTTAAATTAATAAAATTACCTAGGCCACTTTTTTCATCCCTTACATAATGAACACAATAAACACATTCAAAAACAAAGTTTAAGCGTAAAACGAGACACAGAGATAGGTTTGTTTGGGCGGTTCAGCGTGCCGCCCGCCCAGGCGCACCGCCCAATCCGCTGGCGCCCCGCCCACCTCGCCGCCCAAAGAGCTGAGAGAAAATAATTGAATGTAATTGAATCATGAGACTGGAGAATTCAATTAACGCATCCCAGTGGCCGTGTTGTCAGTAATCAGTGCAATTGTCAAGGTTTGAATGCGATGCGACCGAGTCGCAACTCTGCGCCAGCCTTTTGTTCATGAACAAACATGCTTATTAGATTCTAGTCAGATTGGGATGCTCTGTGCTGTAATCTACTTTGGTTTAGTTTTGATGGAGAGACATAGATATAAGTTACGATACAAGCCCCCTTAACAAATTCAAAATTTGGACCTTTCAAAAGTTTTCAAGTTATATTTTTGGATTTTTTTTTTTTTTCACTCAACTGCCGTGAAACATTAAAACACGGGTGATTGATTCAGATAGAAATAACTTATTTTAACAAAAGAGTACGTTTATTGTTATCACGGCAGTTTAATAGTCTTACTAGTGTGTCATACAAAAAAAAACCAGCCCAGTGTGTGTCGGACCACGCGCAGTGTAGGGTTCCGCAGTTGCGCATCACAATTGTCGGCAAAACTATCTTTTTTACGTAACTAACAACTTTATCTTACTAATTTTAATGTAATTTACGAAATTTTCCTTCTCCACATTACACATTTACACCACACATTTTATAAGTGGTCGACTATTACTCGTTTACTTGTAAAGCCTACTATGCTGTGATAGCTTTCCTTTTAAATTCGTTATATATGCTACTACCATGAATTTTTTCACGTCTCCAAAAACAACCGTTTAGCTGGCAGAGGGCCTCTGCACAGCTAAACCACAATCCAACGACACCCCATATCATGGGATTTTATTTTACCACTTTGTCGATGATTAATTATATACACATACCAAATTTTAACTTTCTGATGCTAAGCGTCTCAGACGGACATGGCGAAACTATAAGGGTTCCTGGTTAACTACGGAACCCTAAAAAGATAGCTTCTTATGTAGGTATAGATGATACCTGACAAAAAATACTGCATTACCACTGCAAAGTATTTGACAGCCAGATCACGTTGTGTTTTTAAAATAGTCTTGTTTTGCCATATAATGAATCAATTTAACTAAAGCGCTATCTGAACGTTGGCTGATGTTTTGTCTTCGCCCCTATCAAGCCACAAATATAGAATATGTTAGATACCGGCGCGGACGCTGATGCGCTAGGAAACTGTACCTGCCAAAACAATTAATTTGATTGACAAGCTACGTTATTTATTTTAGAAGCGTCTTAACCAGTAAGGTAGCCTTTTATGCCAACATATTAGTATAATGATTATAAAGGAAAACTTTAAAATGCTACTTATGTACTAGACATACCGCCATTGTACGAACATATGACGTACTAGATAGTACTTAAATCCCCTTCAAAGTGTCCGGCTTAGCGCCTGCGCGGCAACGACCTAATTAAACTATCATAACCACCCTTTTTTAATCTTACCGTGACCCTTAACATTGAAAAAATAAAGATGATTGTCGTTTGGTTGGGGTCTACATTAAGTTTGTCGAAGAAGGGTTGTGCTAACTTATTTTATTCACTCACCATAATTCTTAAAAAGTAAACAATAGGTGTGGTTGTTGTGTGGCTGTAGTGATAGATAAGTTAGTTTTCGTAGCGGAACTGCGAAGCCGTACTCGCGCACGCGCCGGAAGCCTGCGCCCGCGCATCCTCTGCTACCGGTGTCGCTTACTACCGGCTGGACTTGTAATTGAATAGTGTACTTGCGGATATCGATGACAAGTACTTGTCGTTTTATTGGTAGGTTCTAGATCATTATGTGGTCGTTTTTTTTTGTAATTTTTAAAATTCTTTTAGTGAATTGCTTGGTGATTTTCCGATGTTTTTTTCCTAATATAAAATTTCACAGTAAGTGATACTGTCAATGCCAGTGATACATCTACAAATGGATTATACCACCCCGTGCAATGGTAAATGGGAATAAATCTCCTGATAAAGTTCAGTGATCAAAATGAAGTCAGCCAAGCAAAGCCGCAAAATAGTTAAGTACTAATCATTCATGTGAGGGAACTACCACTATTTACATATTTTTTTTGTAATTCAAGAACAAATTGGGCACAAAATTAAAAATAAGAACCTGAGCCTTGCTAACCTTATTTATTTTCAAAAGTGTAGATACCTATGGGAACATTGGGATCTCATCAACAAAACTCAATTGCATCCCGTTATGGGAAACACAGGTAATCCGTTACGCCAATTGATTAATAGATACACCCTCGAACCATCGCATGTGTTTCACCATGACAACTGACAACAAGCATGGTTTCACACCGATATTGGCGTAGGAGTACCTGCCTACCTACAATTAGGTACATAGATGATTAATAGTTTGAAACAATATTGAATTGACGTGAGAGTGCAACTTATATGTCAAACCAGAAAAAAATACAATTTGACTTTTTGGTACCATGGATGGCATTGTAATCAAATATTAGAGTTTTTTTCAAATTTGAGGTTTCGTTCTACGAGAAAATCATCTTGTTTTGTAGTGCCAATCTTTAAGAGTCTAGGCCCATATAAACGTAAACTCCAACTCTAACATGACCACGAAAACGTCATTGAAAACTTGTCTAATTGACGTTTTCGTACTCGAGAGATGAGGAAACAAATGCAAAAACTTTAATTTATGACAAGCTCCGATGGAGTTGGAGTTCGAATTGAGTTGTAGTTTACGTTTTGGAATATGGGCCTAAGACTAAACTTCAAACGCGTTTTTCCCCAAATCGCAGCCTTCCAGTACAACTAAGAATACCTGTGCTATATGAAGGCTATATTTTTATTATATATTTGGGCTGAGTTCAGAGTTTGGAAGTAACAAGCCCAGAGTCAGAAAGATAACTGACATTAGCAGTTGCCGATGGAGGAACGACTGACACAAGTAATTAACTAATGTTTTAGGAATCTAAACAGCAAATCTGCATTCGATCACATTTTAGCAGCTGATCTGAATGATTAGCAAAACGAATAACAGTTACAATTGAATCAATTATTAAGTATTCAGCTAATTGTAGTGTGTCGCTTGAGTTCGTCAGTCCGTCTCGACTTTACGACCTATGTGGCCCAATAGCTTGTAGCTCCTGATACCTACATCATGGGTCTCTTATCTGATCTTTCAGAAGGGTCTGAAATTCATTGAATACATCTTGGGGGTCTTTAGTCAACAGTGAATAGATTACTTCTTGGCAAGCGTACTCCATCGATCAAACACGAGTCTATCGATATAAAAAAAACTTTGCAATATAATGTCTCACACCTCTCCAACCTGCAAACACTACAACACAAGCAGTCCACTCAAGGGTCCTAGAGTCAGCTCGACCATCGAGCAGCGAGTTCCCACCACAAAACCTCATTACACTCCCATTCAGGAAAAAAGGGAAACAATTACAAAAGGTGTGTTGTGACGCGGCACTCGAACGTGTACACATCCTTCCGACATCAGTGTGTTCCCACGAGAGTATCGCTTTGTTTACACCTCGGCTCGTGAGGACCATTGATACACCTTTTAGGTCTTTGTTAGACTTTCCAGGTCATAGAAATATTGATGTGAAGTGTGGGTTAGTTTTTTTACCTGAAATGTTTAAGTCTAATATAATAATACACGTAAATGTTTAGCAGAAGAGAGTCGTGAGAGATCCAGTGTACGGAATAGGTAATGACAAAGCTTTTCAAGTACACGCTTGCAGCTCAAATCGGTTTTCTGATAATATTCGATATCGGCAATAATATTTACCAATTATTTTCGCAGTCTACAATACCATGAAGAGATTAATACCAAAGCAAATTTTATCTCAGAACATTGCGATAAAGCCGTACATTAACCGTTATATCGAATTTCGGTATTGATTCGGACAGCAAGCGTGGAAATCAGTGCGTAGGGTGCGCGCACGCCGCCCTCGATCGACCAATCGGAGACGGGCTTGTGACAGATGCGCGCGCAACTCTATTGTAGTCCCAACTATTGTGCGATGGACAAAGTTGGGGTGGCGTGCGTATGAGAGCAAACATATGAACCGAACATTACTTCACTGCAATAAAATAACGGTGAAATGATGATACACTGTTTGCGAACGACGCCGACGCCGACGCTACAGCTATCGAATGACTCAAATATTGACGAAAGACCGGAGATATATTAACTTCTGGAGCAAATGATGACGTAGTCAATATACATGTACTGATGTATCACTTAAGTGCTAAAAAATGTATTCAGTACTATGTGTACCCGAGGTATCTAACAGTACTTTTTCTGTAGATATAATCTACTAACTTAGAATAACTAATATCTGACTTTGAAGTAGGTACCTCTCATCTCACAAAATAATTACTTAATAATATAATTAATTTCAGTTCAGTTTACTAAAATCTATAATCGTAGAATATCTGATTCTGATATTTCTCGATAATTGAAACAAATAGCTGGAAATAATCTCAGAATCAATTCTGTTAACCGTGGCAACATCGCCAGTCTTCTGGGCACACAGGATTCATCAACATCATCATCATCATATCAGCCGAAAGACGTCCACTGCTGGACATAGGCCTCCCCCAAGTGTCGCACAACAACCGGTCCTGTGCGTCTCGCATCCATCGGCTACCAGCGACCCTCACCAGGTCATCGGTCCACCTTGTGGGGAGGCCTTCCTACGCTGTGTCTTCCGAAACGGTTCGGTTGCCACTCCATAACTACTTACAAGTCCACACAGGGTTATTTAGAAGTTTTTAGATGTACTTACATAAATATAGTTAAGTTTTAAAAGAAATACTTTTACTTAAAAATTAAAAAAGAGATATTCTGTTAGAAAGCTACTGGCGAGCAGATGCAGTGTGATGATTACGGAACGCTATGCACCCCATATTAGCATAATCTCCATGACAGACTTAAAAATTGAATACCCTGATTAACCCTTCGGACATATTCGTTAAATTCAAACTTGTTTATCAAAAAGCTGGTTGTCGGGGCAACGCACCCCCGGCCTGCGTGCCCGTGCCATCCCGCAGGTGTGCGCAGGATTTAATCAACTGATTGTTACTGACATACTGTACACGTCACACATACATACATACTTACCTATGTAATGGGGTAAGGGAACTACCGTTACTAAGGGTAAACAAAAGCTATAAAAATATTGGAGGTAAAACAATCAATTGATGCGTGTTTTAAAGGTTCGATTTGTTTTGGGGTTGATTCTACTCTTCTAGGTGCTTCCATTTGATTTCAGATTAAAACAAAATTAACTGAAAGTTTTGATGAAAGACCTTTGCAAGCTGCTTATCTGACAAAAATAACGGTCTCACACAGAAAAAAATCTGCACGTTTAGGAATTACCATAAAAATAAAGCTCATTAAGCAAATCCGTAGTCAGGCATGATCATAAAAATATTTCATGTAAACATGAATGGATGCATTCTTCGTCCCCCGTCTATAATCTGGTATAATAGTGGAGTAATTTACGGACCCATAGTCCATTGGCGAAAAAAAATGGGAAAATAAAAAAGCTGTGCAAGCATCGGCCATGACAGTGCAGGAGCGTGGAGCTGGCGCTGCGCCTGCGCACGTGCCCGGCACGCGCCGCACGCGTCCCGCCGCGCACCTTGCTACCGTTTGCAGAAAAGATGTTAGTTTATTATATAAAATAATTTTGAAACTTGTTTTTTTTTACAGGTTTTTTTTTAAAATGAAACCCGTTTTAAGGTAAAAAAAAAGTAACGAAATAGTTAACAATAGATATATATTATTCATTTTAATAAATTGGGAGGAAAAGGTTTGCATTATGTTGGTTCTGTATATGAATTGGTATTGTACAAAGATACATTATTTTAAAAGAACCGTTTAAAACAATAAACAAATGGGAACATTTACTTATTGTTTTTTAGCCTTAGTTACATGTGTATGTCAAATACAAACCATCCCTTTTAGAAAATAGTTATAAAAAATAATAACAATCTCCTTTATTTTAGCTTCTGACCGTACAAAGTTTGAGTACAAAGCACCGGATTATTTTATTGTATTTTTCGGTGAACGGTTTCTCTTTGAAGGGGAGTGCAGAACACCTATCTTCCACCGTTGAGCACAGGGATTTTTTTACTAAACGCCATTACTTGTTCTATTATTATTTTTTCCTTCTGACATACAATGTTGTATTTTGGCAGGAAATAAATATGTCAAATACGTCTGCTATAGTTTATTTTTTTGTCGGTAAGGTGATGAAAACAGATGTATGAAATTGAGGCATAGTGCACCTTTTATACCTGTGCGTGTGCTCACTTTTGGGTACACTTTAATTGTGAGCACAAGCGCTTTTCTAAGCGTGATTAAACGTCATCGCCTGATTTATACCTACATGCATAATAATGCAAATGGGCTATGTGAAAACTATTAGGTTATCAGCCAGGATCTCATTCATCAGTAAGTTTACTTCAGCCATTTTATTTCAGTAACCGACGACAAAATCACCACCATTTATTATTCTATACAAATCTGCAAAAATAGCGCACCTCAGATCATATGCTAAACGCTGCTGCAATCATGTCAGACCTCCAAAATTCAAACAAAAAAAATGCCAAAAGGATTACAATGTCCCTTCGGTCACAATACTAAAAGAACTGGTTAGCTTCGAGTTGAATAGTCAGAGTCTATAGTTGAAAGGTCGCAGGCGCACGTTTGAGCAGCTGCGAGGGCCACGCATGCGTCGTGATACGGGCAGGTGTACACTGGCGACAATAGAAACGAGTATGCTCTGCTTTATTATTTTTATTGTACTGATAAAGGTAAAAAGGACTGGGCAAGTTGACTGTCTACTGCCACTGCTGGTTTTGGGAATTATTATTTATTTTTAGCACTAAAATTAGGGTGTTGAATGGTTATGAAGTCTGACCACTTGAGGTTGAGTAAGTTTGTAAGTATTCAGTTATCAAGTTCAAAATTACGACCACGACTTGAGGATACGGTACAGTCAAAAAAGTCTGTGATTCTTCTTCCAAGAAAAATATACCTACTAGAAACCAATTTTAACGACATACTATCAGAACCTTACAACGTTAAAAACACAGCATCCTTTCGTTCTTTGTGGAGCGGAAGGGAGTTTCAGACTATTACTGACTAAAACCCATACGTGTTTCTCCTATTGCCCTTTGCGTTCCAGGGCTGCGGTGACTCTTTTGAACAAATCCGCAGCCTTGGCAGTTAGTAGGTCACATGTGGTCACCAACTAACTCTAACCATCGAGCAAATTGTACCAATAAATGATCCCAAATCGAGTATCTTTCCACCCATATCGCAGTATGTATGAGCCATAACACACGAGTGCTATCGCCTTTGTACAACCACCATACTTATCTGCAGCCAACCGAGCGAGTGAAATGCGGGCTCTCCACACTATAGTTTGTGCCATTCAAATACTACGATACCGTGAATTCCGTACACTCGAATAATAAAATTGCAATGCTGTTCGCTTATTGAATATGTATGTAGATGGGGATCGTTAAGTTTTAATCACGGTTTGAGATTCAAGAACCCATCGAATTTCATTTTAAAACGGTTATACGGCTAATAGTTGATACACTCTAATCCCTCATGTTCCTTTTAATGTCCTGTAACAGGCGTGTTGATGGCAAATAAACTAAGTTTTCAACTACGGTAATACCATTCGTTTACGCGGCCATAAGGTTCTCACATATAGGTAGGTAGGGTACGCGGCACAAGACGAAAGGTGGGCCATGAACTACGGAGAGACGCCACGCAATCACTGAAGATCGAAGAACCATTCACCAGCATCCAAAAACCCCCCACCTGTGGAGGTTGTCTTTCTTCTATAAGATCTACTGCTGAACATCATAGAACTAATCAAATCTACAGCCACAGCGACCGATCCTAAAAAGGTGTAAATGAAATAAAAGCTTGTAGTTTGTCAGAATTTCGTTCTATAAGTTAGCATTCTAATATTAAACCCTTCATTTTTTTCGAAAAACCTGTGCTAAAATTTATTTTCGTCGTAATATCAAAAACAGAAACGAACTTCAAAAACAAGTAACATAAACACACACTTGAACGTCAGGTCATAAATCAAAAGCAAATAAAAGTCCGTACACCCATTCTTGAGCCCATAATCTTAGACCCAACAAGTTATGAACTTGTAATGTTTTATCAAAGGCTCGTAAATCAGGTGGAAGGCGCGTGTTCCCCTAATTTCCTCACTAATGGCTCGCCGAAGGGTGCAACAGGTTGGACCGCCTTGACCTGCTTCTTGAGGGGAGCGGTATCAATGCCACTTGCTTGAGACTACACGTGCATAACGAAACTAGATGGTGTAATGGGGAATGAGGGCTGTTTGCGTGGCTGCAAGACAGTGGCTATACGTTTAAAAGTCTATATTTTCTTTTTCTTATTGTGTCGCCAGTTCATGAAACTATACTGTTTCGGTCCAGTAAGTGGTCACGTTTATTGCTTCGTCGGAGGCGTTGTTTAAGTCATTTATATATGTTGCAAGTGAATAGACATTTGGGACACTCCAGCAAATAAGACATAGTCTATTTTCTTAAGATTTAGTTATACATGTTTTAGTTCCTTAGTGTCAGCTTTTTCTTAGTAGGCATAAAGCATTAGCCAGACTCAATTCGTAGGTAATATTATAAAAGAAAAAGTAACTCGTGTCTGTCTGTTACCTCTTCACGTCTTAACGGCTGAAATTTTCTAATGTCGTTCTAAACCGAATTTATTTAAAAAAATTATAATTTTCATTTAGTTTTTCTTGAGATTCCATAACCTTGAGTGTCTTATTGGGACACTGCTAATTGTTTTACTTTACATAACTTTTTTAGTGAGCGTTTCTGTGTTTCATTCAGGAACACGCTCTACAAATATAATGTTTTTCTTATAAAACGTGAATTTCTTCTTCTCTCCCTTCCAGCACGTCTTACATCTTAGTTCGGTGGCACTGGCAAGTTACTCACGTGCCACCTGTTTTATTCTGACACAAGGTGTCGGGGTGTCGAGATTTTCACACCTCATAAACACGCAGATATGAAGATATAAACAATTAATCAATTAAAGAACTTTTTCTGTTTGTTTATGTTGTTTTTAAAGGATTCTTAAAAGGGTGTTAAGTTGATGTTAAATGTTTTAACACATTTTTTAGAGGTTTGTTTTGTTCAGATTAATATCATCGTAAGAAAGGAGAATCGAAGGATTGTTTGTATTTGTATTTGTTTATTCCGAATCAGTGAAAACTGTTTTTTACAACCGTATATAGGGAGAAAAATCAAATCTGTTCTTATCGTCTGATTTTTACGAAAATATAAATACCTAATAATTTCTCTCACACACATGTCTCTTGGGTGTCTGCCTGATTAGACTTACAAAATATTATTTTTTAGAAAAAGCCCCGCGTATCATAATGAGCACAAACATAGTTACCATATCTGGAAATATTAACGAAAAAACACGTGAGATCTATTACCGATACATATGATTTGGGCAACATTGGCCGCACACCGCACCGCGCCGTCCGGAAGCATTGGAAATTAGCCCATTATCATAATTAGACATGCAGCTGGTCCGTACGGCTTGTGCGGCTTGTGCCATACATATGTACTATACTGCTACCAATTTTACACTGAGTTCACACGTGAGGTGAATGCAGCAGTTTTTTTTTAATTAATTTAAACTCGTAATTAAGTTTTTGGTTTTTTATAGTAGACATTGATTGGCAATAGATTGATAAATTAAGAAAAAAGGTTGATCGAAAACTTTATAATACTAAATAGACTTATTATGATCTTCTTATATTGTAAGTACCTATACGGTATTGGAGAGTTAATGCCTTTAAAAATGTCTAAATCCAGATAATGCATGAAAGCATGTTAGGATATTAATTAATATGATATTTTACAAAACAATTTCAGGCTTATTCATAAAAAACTAAGCATATGATTATTTAGTTTACAGACTGATTAGCTCATTCTTATTTCAAATTCTCCATTGAAAGCATTCAAATCATTGATTTAAATTGTTTTAAGAATATGCCTGTATCTTTAAAAACAAATTGTTATAACCTACACCAAATAAATTAATATTTTATCCACAGACTCCAGCTCGTAGCACGCTGTTGTACAATATTTTACTAAAACGTTCATGTAATAGATCATGTCTAGTGTACTCGAGTGTCGGCGGATCTTCACGAGTTTGAAGGACTTCCTTCTCGGACAAGTCTGCCCTCGCTCATAAACTTGCAGCTACGTTATAATTAAGAAGCGCTGTTCTGGCGTCGAGTTAATTATACGAAGTAAAGGGAATTTTGTATGTGAAATTTTTGTTTTGAAATTGTAGGAAAAACTAGAGTTTCCATACGAAGAATTTTTTGAGCAGAATGTGGCGACTGGAAACCCAGTTAATTCATAAAATTCTAATGTATACTATAACGAACTTTTCACCATAAAGCAACCCATCCATTTAGAATTTAGGTGTGATTTCAATCTTTCATAAATATTGTAATTTACTGGCGTAAATAGATGTACTTTTCAGTCGAATTCAGTCATTATGGGCTGATTTTTCAATGGGGTTTCCTAGAATGACGAGCACCAGGTGGCAGCACTTAGGTATCAGGTCCAGCCAACTTCAAAATGATAATGTCTTCTGACATTTGTGAAATTGACATCAACGTCATGTTTACGTCAAAGTCCCTTTTACAAACCGGAATAAATAAATATGACGGTTTGACATTAAATTCTGTATTCGAAAACTGTCGAACGGCCATTTCAACTCTTGAATTTTGATTCTTAACTCACGATTGAAAAATCAAGACCTGTCTGAAAGGTGGAACTGAAAGGTGGAGACGAACCAAACAGACAGTATGTGAACAAAGTCAGTCAAACCAATAAAAACATGATATCAATACGAACAGTTGCACTCAACAAATCAAATTTTAACAAAAAAATCAAACACTCTCTGCAAAAAACCACGACTTCCGGCCTCATAGTCACCCCATTGAACATCTGACGAGGTGAATGAATCCTCAACATTAGGGTGTAAGGGTGCTTGCCGATACCGAGTGATATAAAATGTACACCGTTTGTAAAGTTACGGACAAACAATTACATTCCGGCACACATCTGTCGGCGTTTAGACAATCACGATACGTCACGCGATTTTAAAGGGTAGCTTTTAGTTTTGATACTTTTGGATTTTGTTCTCCGTCATTCGTTGAGGTATAGGAAGGAATATGGATTTCCTGAAAAGGAAGTGTTGACCATAAAAAGGTTTTTTAGGGTTCCGTAGTCACCCTTATAGTTTCACCATGTATATCTGTATGTCTGTAAGTTGAAAACTTGTATGACGTCACATTTGAGTAGGTACACTTTTTACCTAAACGTGACGTCACAAGCCCCAACTCCAAGATCAGGAGATGCGTTTTATCTTCGTAATTTTTTATTGATTTCATAAAGCAAAAAATACGGGTCCAATATTTTTAGATAATGTAGCTGACGAACTAAATAGAATCTCTTTTCTTTTTTTTTACTTAGGAATTATCCCTATTCAGGCTTTGTTCACAGAACCTCTGGGATATAGGCAAAATATTTTTTTTTTAAAGTCCAACATTTTTAAATGTATATTGATGTATATGGTTAGTTAAGTAACTAACTATATACTTAGACCTACATTTAATAGTTATGTCTCTATGTCTGTCGAAGTTTATGCATTTACTTATACCTAAATAGGTTATAGTTATACTCCTCATTAAGTAAACCTTAAAATATCGCATCAAAGAACTCCTTCGCATCGCTGTCGACTGGAAGTGTGCCCAAAAGACTGGCGGCATTGCCACCTCTGGGTAGGTAGGTAATCAGGTCTATTCATAGCAAGTATCAAGACTACATGAGCGCAGTGTACTCTCCACGACAGCTGCGACTCGCGGCACGCACCCGCCGCATTAATTCGGTAATGCGCCGCCTTTTAATTACGGCGCTGATAAATCTGCGCGCGCGCGTGCCGTGTCGCGCGTGTGGACACCGCCTTATGCCGTAGTAATACTAATAATGTGTACGGACCCTTGAATTTGGCCTGCTTTAGGTAACAATGGGTTGGTAAGGTTAAAGTTTTAGTAATAATAAGTAGGTAGTTCTATATTTTTTTTCTATCATCAGTTATTTTATTTTTCAAAGTATTATCAGGGGTTTGAAGAATCCTTCCAAAGGCAAGGAAGATCAGCAATCATCATGTTTAGCTTGATTTTAAACTTTCGAAGGTAACTTTTGTCTACTCTGACCAATTAAATTCTGTCTCATCGCAGTGAAGTAGGTAATACGAAATGGAATAATATTGATATTTCATAAGACGATGCGCAGTTATTGACAGGTATTAAATTTTGTAACACTAGGGTGTTACAAAATTCGAAACATCCCTTGACGACAACAACAACACTGGGCAACATGCAGTACAATGCGGCTACTAAAGAAAGTAAACTCTCACTTTGCTAAACTCTATATTATTTGATTTCGGCTATCCAACCGGAGAAATTATTGCGACGAGAAGTTTTTTGAGTGTTGATATTCTGCTCGCACGCTTCGCTAATAATAAGAGTTAATTTCAGGACAGTCTGGCCGTATAACTTCTTCATGCGGCATACCCACCTTGGTATTGTTCGTCAAATCGTTGAACTCCTCAAAGTTCTATGTTGAAATGTACGATAACTGACAAATGCTTGCACTGTCTGGACAAGTCCTCTTAAATCTGTTTGGTCCTTTCGTCAAAAGACCACCTCAGACCTACACGGTTCTCATATGATTTGACCAGTACGAATTGTATAAACTTTAAGAGACTTTAACTTCTGAATTTGTTCGGCATTTCTTCTCAGGATAATCAGATAGAAAACACCGGCTCTATCTAGTTATAATAGACGAGAAAGTATTATTTTAAACCACATATCTATGCTCAGCGCGGACTTCCGTGCTATCGCATTTAAGCAAAGGCGATGCAGAATGGAATATATCCGATTTTGTATAATCCTTGCTTGACGTCTCAAAACTGGACAACATGCAATACAATGCGGCCACTAGAGAAGTTAAACTCTCTGTTTTCTTAGACATAACCCATTATTTGCGGTCGACTATGCTACCATTCTATATCATCCGGAGGAAAAATTAGGTAGGTAGATAAGCAACAAAACGCAAAAAAAAAATAGTTTTGATATTCAAACAGATTCAGATTTTAGTCATCTCTAAATTCAGGGTGAACAGCTCTAATATTAGGCCACATGGCTCAACACAACATATTACTTAGGTAATAACACAAATTAAAACTCCCAATCTGCCACCGAAACGTACATAATAACATGTCCACGGCCACGGCAAAGTGATAATTACGTCATACCAACTCCAAGCGAGCAAAACTGTTGGAAATAATTGTTGGCGCCCAAATTGAACCTGGTATGGCGGGAGTCGCCATTTTCCCCGCTCTCCCCTCACACGTGTGCTAATAACCTGTGACATTCCACTTATTATTACCCTACATTGTTCGGAAATATGTGCATGCAATGCCGGGATTTTGTGTTCAATATAATTGGCTATTTGTTGGGCTGTAATTTTCTTGCTAAGTATAGGTAATTTTTAGCCCACAGGGTGGAGTGAATATAGCACGGGAATATAGTGTCTGTTAAGGTGGCATTATTAACATAAGGCATGTATTTAATGCGGCGACAAACTAACCTGTTATAGGGTTTTAAAAATAATTAAGATGGGTAGCAAAAATAATAGGTTGGCAGCTACAGTGAAGTAGCATTTTAAGTATAAAGTAGCAGCTTTATATAGAGTTGTGAGCTCTGTTTAAATTTAAATTGGCAGTGATTCTAGTATAAATAAATAAATATTTTTGGGTGGTTTAAAAAAAATAACCACGAAGGGGATGGCGGGGTCTGTTCGCTCGCTTCGCTCGCTCACTTGACCCCGCCATTCCCTTCTAACCTAACCTGTCCGAGTCGGGGTGCCCCAAGTCCCGAGCTCGCTTCGCTCGCTCTTACACCAATTAAAACACATATACCTACGTATGACATCCCACTGTTAATATTAGCCGCCAAGTCATTATTTTTTGTAACCAATTAGTTAGTCGCCTAATAAGTTGTTATTCGCCTCAAAAATAATTAGCCTTAACATAAATATATCATATAAAAGAGGAAGTGTTCTTTGCTAAAATAGTAAACCAAACTTATTGTTTAAGTTTAACTCGTGTATTAGTTTATTAATTTGAGTATACATTACTTATATTGTATTTATAGTTTATTGGTATATTTTTATCTTAAATTAATATCAATAACGTCCCTATTTTTTCAACAAAAACCTACCACTATTGGTCTCTGCATCATCCGCCTCTGTACATTTGTGTGCGTAAAGTGTTAAATAAATAAAAAAATATATTTAGAACTGTTTTTTTCAGTTACACAGGTGGAGCTGTAAACATACTCGTATATTCCATTGATATCTTACTAATGTGATCGTAATGGGCCAATGTATTGATCGAGTATATGGAGTGAGATATCTGGTTTTAAAGTTTTAATAATGGATCAAGATTTAGGTTTTGAGGCTCATACTACAAATTGTGTAAAAAACTGCTTTTACTTATTGAAGATTCGTAGTTATTAAAAAACAACTGTAGGCAGTGTACCACACATTAAAAAAAAAACATTAAGTATTCTACAGTCTTTATTGACGTTTTCCAAAAAAATGTTTTTTTATTAATAACCAATTATGTATCTATTTTATTTACCCCCTGAAAACCAACGCTGGGTGTTTGACGGCCAGCAACTGCTGCGATGGTAAACCTTTCGGTATGGGCACGGTCATCGGTTATATTTATTGCTCTTTTTTTACTATATGTCTGTTGCTGTTGTGTTACGAGTATGTCTGTGTCGAATAAATGGTTTCTATTCTATTCTATACACATATTGTTTTCATTAAAGCTAAATAAAAACAGAAGTACCTATGAAAAAACACAATGACTTTCTATATTCCTTAATTTCATCATGCTTTCTCCCTGCACCTCTTTCCAATCAAATATATTTAATCGAATCACTTATAGAAATGTCCAAATATTTTTTTCTTGTCACAATTAATGACTATTATTTATCTCACCACACAAAAAGTTCTATAGATTAATTTACCGATTAATGAAAAGAGAACATCTGTTTCTAATGGAACTATCAAAAATGTTTGATAGCAATCAGTGGGGCGTTTGTATCGAGAATCATTGACGTCTGTTTTTTCATTATATTTCATAGGCGTATAAATATTGAAGGGCAAAATTATAATGATCATAGAATGCAATACATCTGAGGGCCTAGCACAAATGTTTTTGACAAAAAAAAAAGTTGTAATAAAGTGTAAAATTTAACGTTGCGTTAGGTAATGCTACGTCAAAACACTCGTGCCCTCTGTAAAACGGTCTGTATCCATTCATAGAGACTTAATTGCTCTTCAAAATGACTGCAAATAATATACGTAGAAAAAAACAAGCAAACCCCAATAAGACGTCTAGCGGAGACAACAGTTCTTTTAATTTAAGACATTCATAACTGTACTTTTCGTAGATTCAGTGGTTCTGAAATCCCTGTAACACTTCTACACTTAATTTTTTTTAAGTATATGGTTACTACTTTTAATGATAGGTACGTATTTAGAGTGAAAAGTTCGTAATATTATATAACAAGTCTGCTAAAGACATTCAGTAAAGCAGATCTACAAAGATTGTGCCCGGATATGCATTTTCCATTTCCTGAAACATAAGCCGTGATCAAAGAGCCTTTAAATAAATATTCCTAAAGCTATCAAAGATAAAACGAGATGTCATAAGCAACAAATGGACGGTGGACATCGCGAGTAGGAACCTTTCAATAACTTGAGAACGTTGAAAAACTGTCCCTATAAATCTGTTGAGGGAGAGCACCGGCCAGGGAAGCTATTAGCCACAATCCCCCGTGACTTCCGACTAGGGTACACATGAAATGATTTTAGAGGAGATAGTTTTTGGTTTTGGAGAAAACGCTAGGAAAATAGAGTGGATCGTAAACTAATCTGGTTGAAAATAAAACGTTGATAGTAAATAAATTAATTACTGTGATAATCTAGAAAGAAAAATGAATTCAAAGCATGTATATTTTTGTGACGTTTAGTAAGCAAACATCTACTAAATTAGCTTTTACGTCAAGAGGAAATGATGTACCCTTTTTATGCGTAATTCTGCGCACGGAGGAGTGTGTGATTTAAAATAGTTCAATTTTTACATAGATTATAACAAAAAGCAGATTCCCCTAACCTATTTCTTCACTGCCTTCATAAACAGAAAACTGTGAGCTACATTACATTTAACTTATAATTCTACTTATCTGGCAACATCATGTACACCGTACAAATAGTGGTCAGATAAAAGTAAGATTGTGTACACCGCCCGGAAGCAGTGTCCGCCGCGAGACCGGCGCCCTCCGATATGTACCTAGCTTTATGCGCACACTTGCACGCTTCCCACTGCTTGGATAGACTTCCATTTGTTACAGACACGGATTTTGAAGACCAAGCTTTACTAGAATTTAAATTTAGAAAACTTATCAGTCAGGCTAGTTCTAGGTCTAAGTCACCTAGAAGAAAGTTTCCTGGAATAATTTGGGGGAGGTCTTTGCTAAACTGCCTGGATTACTTAGAAATTTAAACTTGCTTTCCACTTTTGGAAAAGTGACGCATATCGCAATTCCGAATAATTTATAATCCGATCGCAACAAGTTAATTTATTTTGGGGGAGGTCTTTGCTAAACTGCCTGGATTACTTAGAAATTTAAACTTGCTTTCCACTTTTGGAAAAGTGACGCATATCGCAATTCCGAATAATTTATAATCCGATCGCAACAAGTTAATTTATTTTGGGGGAGGTCTTTGCTAAACTGCCTGGATTACTTAGAAATTTAAACTTGCTTTCCACTTTTGGAAAAGTGACGCATATCGCAATTCCGAATAATTTATAATCCGATCGCAACAAGTTAATTTATTTTTAAGTCAATGGCAAACATTCTCACTATCTTTAAGGAATAATCATTATCGGTACAATTGAAGCTAAGAAAAACCGGCCAAGTGCGAGTCGGACTTGCGCACGGAGAGTTCCGTACCAATCTATAAAAAAAAAACGGAAAAAAAAGTTTGTTGTATGGGAGCCCCACTTAAATATTTATTTTATTCTATTTTTAGTATTTGTTGTTATAGCGGCAACAGAAATACATCATCTGTGAAAATTTCAACTGTCTAGCCATCACGGTTTACAAGATACAGCCTGGTGACAGACGGACGGACGGACAGCGGAGTCTTAGCAATAGGTCCCGTTTTACCTTTTGGGTACAGAACCCTAAAAATCACCCCCGCCCAGTCCCTGTCTGCCAAACCCCATTTTTTCCGCCATGAATGCAATATGATATGATTATTGTCTCTGCTAGTGACATTTACCCTGCACTCCAATACTCGCGCTATCATTACACTGTGGCGGCATTGATTCGAGGAATTTCTAAATTGCCGGCTATTTGTGGCAGACCCACTTCTTCAAATGTCTTACTGCATGTAAATGTCACGTTATCGGAAAAAACCTTCGTGATTTGTTGTGTTCAGTAGGGAAATAGAGTTTTCTGTTTTGTTGTTCATTTTTGGAAACGGGAATAAATGGTTTTCTTTTGTTTTGTGTGCTACTTGATTATCTCTGTTTTAGCCTAATGTAGTACCTAAGCTAAGTGTCATTCAGAGGCATTACAATAGGGTTGCGTATAATTCATGATTCACAATTCTCTCTTTATTCTTTATTGTACACCAAAGTAATCAAAATACAGTGAAGAAAAGTTCATGTACAAAGGCGAGCTTAACTCAAAGTTGAGTTTTCTCCCAGCAAACCTTTGAGTGATAGAGAGAGATCACAATAGAGGGTAGGATCCAGTGCACATTAAAATAATACATATTTTATTTTATATTAATATACCTACATGCATAAACCTAAAAATACACATACATATATATGAATATTATGTGAAAGTCGAAAGGAAATGATCTTTAACTTTCCTCTTGAAGACATCAAGGGAAGGGCTGTCGCGTAGGGAGTGTGGGAGCGAGTTCCAGAGACGCACAGCAGCAACAGAAAAGGAGCCATCATAGCGGCTCTCTAAACTAGAGATTAAGGAACATCGGTTTTTGTTCTCAGATTTTGACCCATTATAAAGTAGTTCATATTTTACTTCTTGATAGAATACCAATGAGCTTAAAAATTAAACCTGTATTACCCAGTGCTAGATTTTTGTGACGCCAACAAGTGCCCGTAATAATATGCCCGATAGAATCTCAACGGAGGTTAGCCAAATAAGCATAAGCATGATATTACAGTGCACAAGCGTGTGAGCAAAAACATTATTCCTTAACTCTCATAGTCCGATGGAACGGCTGTCCGAGACGACCGGAGTGAGATCAAAAGATCACGATTAACGGCTCAACGTGCTTCCCGAGGCAGGAGGTTTTATTCCACCGATTTCCAAACTCCGGGCTGGTACTGAGAAAGTCCTAACAGAGAAATCCAATAACACATGATCGGAACCACACGAAGTCGCAGTTTGCATAGATCAACGACGCAGTAACTAGACCAAGTGCCTCGAACCTTTATCTTATGGTAAACGCAATCGATCCGTGTGAATTCCTGTTGTACGCTACAAATTAAACCCTTGGTAGATTTCTATTGACACCCTCAAGCAGATGTACAAAACATAATTGCATGAAATCGTTAAAAAACGTACGTATCATAAAGACCGTTGATCACCATAGTAACTAGGCAAGGTGACAGTATTCACACACTCCCGGAAACAGCAAGCTGCACTCTGCCCTCCGTGTCCGTCCCATTACTGAGAAAATACCAACCAAACAATATTTCCTACACACTGGAATTACAACTCTATCGCCCTATTAATAAGGTTGTGTGTCTATTTTCTTGACATTAAAAAGTCTGGATGACGTAAGCAAGTTGAGTAAAGTTCCGCCGGCGTTCGGTTACATGTGGTTAGTAGTAGAGTAGGTGGTTAGTTTGTATGCATGATTGCTTCCTGAAGGCTGTCGGACCCTGATAGTTGGTTTTTCGTTTGTTTGATAGAAGAGGTGATGTTTTTCTATTGGGTAACATAGGTACATAAAAGCGGCTGTTTAGTGTCTGTTTGCGAAAGCAACCGTATTGTTGGTAGGAAACATTTATTTCATGTAGAATTCCATACTCAACTATAAAATCATACATATACGAACGAAGGTAACTCCATCTATGTGTCTCTAACTATCTGTTTGTTTGTTACCACTTCACGTATTCACGGCTGGACGGATTTGGATGAAACTCCATGACTATGACCGATGATGATAATGATAATGATAATGTCCTGACATTTACTGGATTAGGAGAGTATGTTCCCTCGGGATAATTTTCAATTTACACGCGGGTTAAGCCGCTAGTAGAAACTAGGGTTCTATAATCAAAATGATTACGGAAACGGAAATTATAAAAAGAAACATAATCTGACATAAAAAATACTTTAAACCTCTAAACCAATAGTAAATTAAGGTCCATTGATGTAATTAGCTTATTTAAAAATTCAGTGACATGTCGTAAATACCTATGTAGGCATAGGTACTTATGACATGTCTCTGAATTTCTAATATGATTTCTTTCACTTCGCCGAAAATGCATTATCATGAACAATTTTCTCGGTTACCACAAGGCAACTTGCAACAAAGTAATCAAAATTGATTTGATACCTTCATTTTTTCACAGAACAACGACCCGTGGAGGAAAGACGAGTAGGTAGGTACTTACCCTATGAAGTGAATAAAGACATATCATCAAATATGAAATGATACCTGAGGGCTTAGTGCTGAACACAGGGGCGCCGCACTCGAGGCTCGGGGCAAGCATTATAGTGTTACGTTACGTTATTAGTTGCACGCTGCGTTACGCCTGCAGCGATCGCAAGCGCATGATATTCTACACCTTTCCAAATTGAAATATGTTGTGTTTTATTACGGGGAAAATGTTAAATCAAAATTGTGAGTAGGGTAGAGCAAGTCTTCATAGTTAATCAATTGCCATTTTTATGAGCGTTATACTTACAATAGTTATATATACAACGTGTAATAGAATAAACATAATACCTCTTAAGGGGTCATTGTACTCATCATTATGAACAACTTTCACTATGGACCAACACTGAAATCGCGAAAAACAAATTGACTGCCCCATATTATTATCATACATTTTTGTGTGCGCAACTCTACAAAATGTACTGAACATTGAATTTTTTTTTCGCGATTTCGGGGTTGGTCCTATAGCGAAAGTTGTTCATAATGATGAGTACAATGACCCCTTAAGAGGTATTGTGTTTATTCTGTTACAGGTTGTATAGATAGTTTGCAGTGGCCATCGAACAGAAAAATCTCACGTATTTTGCCTCGTCTGTAATGATGAAGTTTGCCGATTTGCATCAAAATTTACTACGAGTATATCAGTGTCCATAAATGGTGATGGGGCATGGCTACCATCACCGCCACCTCCACGAGGCAGAATGAAAGCCCGAGCCAAAGACGAGTTCGTTAATATAGATAGGAGAAACTGAAATAAAAAATGCGTGTCAAACGACATTTTTCAATACATAAGAAAAACATTAACATGAAGCTTTCTTACCTACTGATACTTTCAGCACTTTTGTTTCTTCAATACGGGTCAAATTACCAAGAAATCTCCCCTAAAATTAGACGAAAACAATCTCGAATAATAACTTCACAAGTTCACAACAATCACTTAAAACATGAATATTTAACAATAAAGCGCGCGAAAGATTTCTAAGTAACTAATTGTTGTATAGCCCTCGAAGCACAGTTTATTAAATGGGTAAGATAATTAAATTAAGCGTCGTCTTTGACGCCGGCCCGGCTAATATTTTTATTAAAGGTTCCGTACTACTGAATAGGTAACGGTAGGGAGGGTGTTTTCGAACTTGTAAAAGAGTTGTCGATAAAACGTTTAATTCATTTCTTTGTATTATGCGCTATGTTCTATAGATTCTATGGATCTTAATTTTATTGAAGTGAATATTATGGTAATCATACTTACATTATTACTACCTGAAAAACAGGTTTATCATTAAAAAGTTTGTTACAACTCTAGAATGTTTCGTATAAGGTTTCGTACTAAATCATGAAAATAAATACTTCTTTCAAAACCAGTAAGCACATCAAAAGTATTTATTACAACCATAAATGCTGGCCGTTAGCTGAAAAAATGACGCGTTGCCAAGTAATGCAAAAAAAAACAAAAAAAACTTAAAGGCATCCTACGGTTATTTTGACCCCAGCTGGCCAGTCATCTGCCAAAGTAATGAACCAAAAAGGTTGCATTTCTCCAAAAATTAAGTAACAGGCTGCCTAATTTAAATTAATTAAAGAGAAAATTAACAGATAGAAGAGCAGAAAGGTACTACATACTTATTTCAGAAGCATTTTTCCAGCAGACCTGCGAAGAAGAAGAGTTGTAAAAGAAACTTAGACACAGTGATAGTACCTATAAAGGTTCAGGCAGGGTATTTAAAATCGAATAACAATAGCCTCACTAACAAATATACACTGAGTAGGTACATATAATTATACAACGTGTATCAGAATAAACGCAATACTTCTTAAGGGGTTATTGTACTCATCATTATGAACAACTTTCACTATTTCAATATTTCAACATTGAAATCGCGAAAAAAAAAATTTACTGCCCCATACATTTTTGTTCATGCACCTCGACAAAATGTACTCAACAGCTGATTTTATTCCGCCATTTCCGGGTTGGTCCCATAGTAAAAGTTGTTAATAATGATGAGTACAATGACCTCTTAAGAGATATTGCGTTCATTCTGATACACGTTGTATAAGATATTATTTGACACAATAAAACAATTTAGTTGAATACGAAGATGGAATTTCTTATCTTTAAATAGTTTCCAAGTTAACATCTTACGAACAAAATCAATTGAACTTTCCTCATGAAACCATTGCATATACTTTATCGACTTCGATAGCTTCCCATCCCGCCGGCTTTTTTCCCGGCGAGGTGATAATGTCGGAGTTTGAAGTCGGCCGTAATTACAGACACGAGCCTCCTACGACCCGGCCCGAGCGGGGCACGGCTCATAATCGAGCCAATTTTATGTAACTAATAAACAAGACACAATTAACCCATAGACTTTTTAATATTTATTACAATTTTTTTTACAAGTAACATATTTACTTCATTATATTGTGTACCAAGAACTTGCTTTATTCGTGTGAGGGTGTACCTTTACTTACACCCTTCGCACGAATAAAGCAACTGTTAATAATGTAACAAGAGACCAAGTTTTCCAAATGATGGCACTCACGTCATCTCTTTACTTAACCAACTCTTTGGCGAATCATTCTTTTAATTAATGTTTCGTATTAGATATATTTTGAATATTTTTTGCGACAGTGGCTCCACCCCAAATAGCTAACGGTGAAAATCTGAAAAACAAAGACAGACTTTGGTGATTGTCTTTGCCTTTATTTATTTTCCCCCGCTTTTTAAAATTCGATATTTTTGAGATTACTAATGTTGTGTGTGTTCAAGTGAACAGTGCCAAAATTGCAAATAGAAAATCTACGAGTTACACGCAGCTATACGTTTAATACAAGTAGCTGGTAAGCACTTAATATTGTTTGTTCGAGAAATTGCATAAAAGTCACGACACCGCGTAATAGAGGGCCGCGCGAGTCAGCGAGTTTCTGCACGAATGACTCCGCTCCGCTCATATTCTATGTTAATCGCCGCTACCGTCATAATTCTGTGTTATTAACTTTTAAATTACAAGCTTATTGAGTTACAAAACATTATGGAAATCGGCTAATAGGTGGATTTTAAATATGTCAAGGAAATACTTTGTTCACAATAAGTTTGGGATTATCATTTTCATAATCAGTGACGTTTTTAATGAAAAAGATCAAAACGTCTTTTTATTTCACGAAGTTAAGATTTTTCTTAAACATGGTGTTACGCGTAGCCAGTGCGTAGCCTTGCCTAATCATATATTATATATTCGTCAAAATCTTCTAATTTTTTATTGAATAAACAAAATGTTGAATTTGAATTATTGAGTTTTTATCAATTAAAAATGGAACTGGTTCTTGCTAATAAAATAAATGATTAGTAGATTTTAATCGATTTATTGGAATAGTAGAACACATAGGTACCTAGTTGATATTCCACTGTTGAAGTGAATCAATATTCAAACTTTAAACAAGATACAAACAGGCCTCGAACTTAATAGAACAGTTTCCTAACAATACAAAGAAGTAAATGATCTTAATTATATTTAATAACGTAATCCTGAAACAGGTTTGCATCAAAATGAGTCTGTACGGAAAACATCGAGGAGTACAGGGCGGTCTAAAAACCCGACGGGGCGGCGCGACTCCGTCCCGACGCAAAACACTCCACTCACTCGAGTCAAATTGGAAGCTAAATGCTGAATAAAGTTATTTGCTATAAATGCCTCCGGGCACAAATTTCAATTATTGTCACATCCGAATAGTTTCGTAGGGGGCCTGCCGTGCATATCGTCACCCTCCGCGCTAACTGTCTTATCTAGCAATTCATCATTTTTCAGGGCAATCGTTTTTCGGTCGGACGCTACAATCATGTTACTGTAGTTGCGTTGGTTGTGGCTTTATTTATGCATTAATTACTTTTTTATATTGCTCTTGGCTTACTCTTTAAGTTAGTAGTTGCCCTGAAGCCCTAAGGTATCTATTTATTTATTTATATTCATTTGAAGCAGATACGTCACTCTGTGAGAACTTTGTTTTTCAATTAGTGTCAGTTATGACGTGTTGTTTGGTATAAAAATATAAATAAAACTCTATTAATATCTTATCAATTTATTAAAAGTAATAAAAATTTCGTTCGTAATATTAAAATGTTACAAGTTACGTTTAGGAAGTTACAAAAATAATATTTTAACATTTTTTTCAATTTACCTGTGTACTTTATGTATTAAACTATACTATAACTAATGAGATGAATTAAGACTAACCCTTTTTTCAAATAAATTGTAATTATTTAATACATCTAGCTTATACTTTTTTTTTAAAGGATGGGAAATCATCAAATGACACCTTCCGCTCTGGGTGGAGCGGCAGGGAGTGTCAGACTCTTACTGACTAAAACCCACCCATGCTCCTCCTAGTGCCTTTTGCGTCCCAGGGCCGCGGTAACTCTTTCCAATAAAATCCGCAAAAGGCCCTAACGGGCCCCTACTCCTATGCTGACATCACTTTGAGGCGCGCGTGGAACACAACGCGCCGTCGGCCTGGGCCTGGCTTTGATCGGACGGCGAGCCACCCAACGCTCGCCGTCCGCAGACCCGCACCGCCGGTGGCCGGGAATCGCCCAGCGACTCCCGACGCCCGGTGCGTCTCCCTATGCCGCGGCGGCTGGGGCGTGAGGGTTGTCTCTCCCTCACGCGGCCCGCCTCCTCCTTCACTAGCATTACTGCTTCGCAGAAGGAGGTGACGGCTTCCCATGCCTCCTCGCTCCGGACCATGGATTGAACCAGGGCCGGACGCGAGAGGTCGCCACCGCCGATCGCCTCGACGAGGACACGGCGGTGCTCCGCCCAAGCGGGGCAGACCTCCACCGTATGCTCAACCGTGTCCTCCGGGTGATCCTCGCAATGAAAACACCCGGGCGTTTCCTCCCTCCGAATCCGAAACAGGTACCTCCCGAAACAACCGTGTCCGGTGAGTACCTGCGTCAGGCGGAAGGTGAGGACGCCGTGGCGCCTCTCCAGCCACTCCTCAAAGAGGGGCACTATCGCCGCTATTGTGGCGTGCCCAGCACTGGGTTGCGACAGTCGCTAATCTAGCTTATACTTGTGCTTATAATATGTACTTAATCACAGTCTTTGCAAAATGATTAGTCTTAAATTGGACTTGGAGGAATTCAGTGTATGTGATTATTCACTAAGTACGGTTTGTTTTTTCGTGCCAATCTAAAAATTGGAGGTAGTTGGCTTGGTACAAAAATGTCCCCACTTTTTTCAGAGCATAGCCGATGGTGCTATGTACAGAGTCTCCTTCGCTTTGTCCATGACATGGCACGGAGAAACGTAAAGTGATTTCTTGAATATAAGTGGCATTGTTAATGACATATAGTAAGGTCGATGCCACGATGGAATTTTTGTTCTGTCCACTGCATCCATCAGCAAACAGGTAAACAATATTGATGCCTTTTTCGTCACTCTTGCTGAGAAAGTCATACAATGAAGTCGAAATTTCTGTTGACCCTCTTTTGTTTGCTCCCTCATGCCATGTATAACACGAACAGGCTCCAGAAGTCATATATATTATTATATCATATATTGTGAAATTGTACGCCGAAAGACGACGTTTATAAAAAACAGCATTTTCATTGCTGATAGGCAAGCTTATGACTTCATCATATCAGCCGAAAGACGTCCACTGCTGGACATAGGCCTCCCCCAAGTGTCGCCACAACAACCGGTCCTGTGCGTCTCGCATCCATCGGTTACCCGCGACCCTCACCAGGTCATCGGTCCACCTTGTGGGAGGCCTTCCAACGCTGCGTCTTCCGGTACGCGGTCGCCACTCCAAAACTTTTCGGCCCCATCGACCATCTGTTTTGCGAGCAATGTGCCCACTGCCACTTCAATTTGGCGATCCTTCGGGCTATGTCGGTAACCTTGGTTCTCTTGCGGATATCATCATTCCTGATTCGATCACGCAAGGAAACTCCGAGCATTGCCCTCTCCATTGCCTTTTGGGTAACTTTAAGCCTTCTGATGAGGGCCATTGTGAGCGACCACGTTTCGAGTCCATAGGTCATCACTGGCAACACGCACTGGTCCATAGACTTTCGTCTTGAGACACTGTGGTATGTGAGACGAGAAGATACCGCGCAACTTCCCGAACGCCGCCCAGCCGAGTCGGATTCGACGGTACCGGTCCGTAACTTTTTCCAGAGATGTTCTAATGGTACCAAAACTTATTCCTAAAGTCTTTAAGAAAAACGTTTGGCAAACCTGGAGAGACTGATGCTGAAAAGGAAAATAATATTGAAGAGTGGCTTGCCTCCTAGATTCCGGTCCAGCAGTTCGCCGTTTAACAGGTTCTTTTTTCACATGCCTCACAATAAACTCACGCTGTGACTGAAGATTGTGACTTAAAGATATGGCAATAAGCTTCATATTCGTAAAAAAGCTTTGATCTCTAAACGACGTAAATGCAAAAAAAAAATAGTAAACATTGTTGAAAAAAATTCTAGCTAAGTGCCCTATGTACATACTTCAGTCATTTTGCATCGGGACGAAAAAAATTAAATCTTACTAACTGTAGTATGTTCATACGACAGGTAGTGAGAATATTTTGTCCCTCCTTTTGCACATACGCTAAACAAAATACTTGACTATCTTCTAAACGATAAACGATACAGATACGACGACTAGAGAGAACTTTTTCGAAATAAAGTTATGAACACGTAGGTAATGTCAGTGTAGATACGACAGTTTGTGGGATACGACAGTTAGCGGGGAGGACGACGATATGGTACATTCATTCACGAAAAAGTCTGTCGAAATAAAAATGTAAAATGTACTAAAGAGGTACATTGCTGTACCTCTTCAGTACATTTTACATTTTTATTAAGTACATCTATTTTAGTAACGGATACTTACATTTGAATGTTTTGAAAGCGTTGCGGATATTTTTTTGGAAGGCAAGTCCATGGTAACTCGAATCTAGATCGACTACATCTCAACTTGACATGTTCATTATATTGAGTTAGTTTTAATATTATTAAAACTAACTCAATATAATGAACAATTTAAATAATCTGCTACAGAATTGAATAAACAGCACTTAAAATTGATGATATAAAAAACTTACTTGCTGTTATGCACGTATGGCTGCTGCAATGGACTTCAAGTTCTAATCCATTATGAAAGCTTAGGTGATGTACCTACCTTAGGAGAATATTTTCTTCATTCTTCTTCAACAACACTTTTTATTTCGACTGTACCGCACAGTGGGCGTATTCATCTCATAAAGGGGTCAAAATATTTTATTAGCCTTGCGATTTTAACGTCGTCGCGGGGGCGCCAACTAGATTAGAGGCCCGAGGCGATCGAAGCGCGTGCGACAAATCGGCACTCCGACAAATCGTCACTACCCTTTTATACAAACTAATTCTATTTCACGACACTCAAAATCGTGCAGCATCTCAATCACCCTTACTTAAGGTTCATATTCCCTTGGTAAATATTTTTCCAGTGACGAACGAAACGCCTTTTTCAATTTGTCCCACAGTGGTCAAGGATGAATGCAGTGCAGATTGGGCGCGTCACTTCCATGTACAATTTGTGTTATCGGTATGAATCATGAAATATTTAAATCTTTACTTTGAAAATAAAAAATCTTGACAACCAGGGGTAAAAAATCTGAAAGAACATAATTCTCTTCGAACGTAAAAAAGTTACTTAATCTCACATTATAAGGTAATCAAATCATCGTTCTCTTGCACTTATCCAGTGCAAGAGAATGATTTAATTCTTCTTGTTCCATACTTCATATTGGTTGTCATCTCAGTTCTGTCCTTTTCAGCAATACGATCTTAAAATTTAAAAAAAAAAATCAAAGAGCCGACAATCTTAATCCAAATTAGGCTGAGGATCGGCACTTCAAGTCAATACAGCCCTTTTTACCACTTCTTTATCATGAAATAATCTGATGAAAATAAATAGGTAGTTTATCAGTGGTCCAGGTTGTTATGTTAAACTATATAAAGCAACTTAAAAACCATCGTAAACAATCTGTTAATAAGTTCAGTCTGCTGTACATAAACGACTCTTAAAATATTCATGAGTATCTCCCCTACGTCTTAGGAGGTCCCCTTACGTATAACTACTATCGATACCAGTTAGCACATTGGTGTGCTCGGTTTTCTTCATAGCTACATAAATACTTAAGTAAGTTTAATACTTAGGTACCTAATGCTTACCCAATGCTTAGCTATGACATGTAGTCACTATGGGTGATATGTATGTTTTTATGTACAACAAGGCCTGAAATAAAATTATGTATTATTATTTTTATTATAAATGATTAAATTGTCCTAAAAACCAGGATTTAGATTACCTATACAATGTTATGGTTACTATACTACTAATAATTCCACTTTCAATTTAATTAAGTAGATAACTTAATTAAATTGAAAGCGGAATTATTAAACCATACAGGAAAATCTTCCTAAGATCTTAGAAACTATTTTGAGTCTTGTATTAATTTGCTTCGACAACTTGGCTTGCCAATGAAACATTTTTAAAGTAGGTAGGTATATTTTATGATAGGTATTAATTGAACTTTTTATAATCCAATTTGTTATGATTCAAGAAAATCATCACGTTGTTCCTGCAGCTGAGCTAATATGCGTAATATCGCAACTCAGTTTTAATTGCAATAAATCTGCATACTGAACAATAGCTGCAGACATAATTATTTAACTAGCCGCATACCTACCTCAGCTAAGACCTAGCTTGTAATTTCGCATCAATTAAATTTGCGTTTTACAAATTAATTGAGTAAGAATTGGGCCTATTAACTTTGTATAATAATGCCGCTAAATACTAAATCGCGTGAGTTTTGTTATTTGTTAGTCCACACCGGAGGAAAAACGGCATCACAAATCATAGGAGAAACTAAACGTCTTGACTTAAAAAATAAACATTAAAAAACAAGGTTCCTTTTTTTAATATAGAGGGAAAAATGAATATTGTTGGTTCTGGAGCGATGTCATTCGCAAGGCGATAATTACTGGGCTGGCTGACGTGCTCAACAATGGCGATGCAATGTTAAGCCGTGTGCGTCAGCGGCACTCGCCAAGCAACGCTAATGATTGTACTCGTTACGACTTCCACAATTATTGTATTTGAAAAATCTTGACAGCTATCAGACACAGATTTTTAAGACGAACAGCTTTTAAATTTGTCAATTTCAATTTCAATTTCAATCTTTATTGCGAAACACAGTACATAATTACATTCCAGCTGTTAGGTGAATGCGCAGTTCACTGTATTTACCAATTTAGGCATGCACAATTATTATTCAAATTATAAATGTCACTAATTATTATAAAAATCATAGGTGCCGTATTGTAAATTAAAATTCCAAACACAAAATTTCATAAATATGATCCAAACCAATTACTCCAATAAAAACAATGTCATCAATTATCATTTAAAAATTAAAACGTTTATAATGTCATAAATTGATATGAAAAAGTAATGTCAAAGAATAAAATTAATGTCCTAATACGATCAATGTCAAAATAAATAATACCTAAGTAACTAATTTCAGAGTCAAAAAGTAATGTAAGTACATTAAAAACATAATAAATTATTAATCTAAAGAAATGAAAATAAATCGGACTAAAGCAATTACCAGTGTGTAGGTACTGTTATTACTATACAGATAGATTTCTGTCTGACATGTACTCGTGTATTGTGTAGTACGTTTTATTTAACAGTAACTCATTCAGTTGCTTTTTGAACATATTAATGTCGTTAATATTTAATATATAGTCAGGAAGTTTATTGTAAATCTGTGGTGCCATTCCTAGAAGGTTCTTATGGAATACCGCTTTTTTATGTTGTCTACCACTTATTTTATTTTTATGTCGCGCGCTGTGTAGTTTTCCAAATAAGTGCAAGTTTTTTTTAACAAAAAGAGCCACTTCATATATGTACAGGCAGGGTACTGATGGGAAAAGAGTGGTTTACAGCTTTCCGTGCTTTGAATGCCGCATATCGCCCTCACACACCTTTTTTGCGCTCTAAACACCGTCTCCATGTTCGTGGAGTTACCCCAATATACGATCCCGTAGCGCAACGTAGACGTAACATAAGCATGATATGCTGTAACTAAAACCTTGTCCATCGAACTATGGACGTACCTACTGAAAATGTTTTTCATAGACAATTAAAATAAGTGAGCTACATGTCGTTATTCTTATATTTCCTAGTTCAGCCCAGACCGCGTAGGTCCACCGTGACCCCACGCTTCAATTTGAACGAAATAACTACAATTACAATACCTAATATATAAATGTAAACAATAGCGTCAATACTTTCACGCCATCTCCGTCGGGTCGATTCAATCAGTGTGACCAAACGTGTCGCGCGCTGAGAGGCTTAGCCTCCGTAGGTGTTCGCGAGGCGCTCCGACGCATCCTCTGGGATTCCGTCCGTCCTCGCGTTCCGCTTACTTGAAAAATTCAATGTGCGACGAACACCCCACGTTGAAATGAAAAGCTCTGATATAAAGAGAAAATATCTTAGAAAATGCCGCCAAAAAGCTCATTACTTCCATTCCAGTGTTTGGAGAAATGTAATAGGTTTTACATAGCAGTGTGTGAAGGAAGTCGCAGAGCACTCTACATGTGGAATCACTGTCGTCGCAAATAAATCAATGTAATCACAGTCTCAGACGTTCGATGTTACGGATGTCCATTAAAAAATCATGAATAAAAAATCTGCTCGCGTCACACAAACAGGCCATCTCAACCCTAAACGAAATGTTTTGATGTAAACGGGGAAAGAATGCTCGTCGGATCTCCCCTGATAGTTATTTGATATGATTTATTCATACGCGCGGCGTTCGGCGTTGTGCACCACGTCAAATGGAAGTTTATTTAATAGAAAATACTTTCCGAAATCTATTTATAAAGCCATTATGGCCGCTTTTTTATTTTAAAGCTGTTCCTGACGCGCGCTTGTTATGCAAATAGCGCGGGGGCTGCGGCCTACTCGCGATGTTTATCCATCTAACTATAATGTTTACCCGTACTTTTATTGGTCGATTAAGTTTCAAAGTTCATAATTGCATTCATATGATACTTAAGTGGGGAAATCTGGAAAATGCACGATTGGATAAAACAAGTTATGGAGCACAATGCTGCTTATTTTCAATAAAATCGAGCCATAAGTAAAAAGGTTACCCATTGACAGGCCTGTTGGTCTAGTGGTTAGTGACCCTGACTGCAAAGCCGGAGGTCGTGGGTTCGATTCCCACCCAGGACAAACTTTGTGTGATGAGCATAATTGTTTGTTCTGTGTCTGGGTGTAATTTATCTATAATATGTATGTATTTATAAATTATATAAGTATGTATATCAGTTGTCTGGTTACCATAACACAAGCTCTGCTTAGCTTGGGATTAGATGGCCGTGTGTGAGTTGTCCCAAGATATTTATTTATTTATTTATTTATAAATAGCTCTTGTTCGAAGCACAAACTATACTTACCTTCATTTTAATCCCCTCACTACCAGCAATAAGTCCAAGAACTCTTTTACCGTCCAGTCATTTTAATATTCGGACCTCTGCCTCTCACAAAGTAACAGTAAAAGGACAAAGGACAGATCCGGCGGCTGATAAAGTATTCACAAACCGCCCCGCCATCTGACTGGAGGATCGTGGCGATCTGCCCCGCCCATTACCACAAGCGGCTTATACACTTACTACATACCTACATAATGTACGCACCATGTACAGAAATTAAAGCCTCATTAACTATGTATTACGAGGTTTCAGTTGGACTATTCCGAGAAATGTTGCTAATTAATTTGCAGGCATTCGTGTAGGTAGCGTGGTTCTGTATGTGTGAGACAGTTTATAAACTAACGTAATCATTGTGTTCAAAACAATAGGCAACTAAATAAATTGCATAAACAACTGCTACTCGAAGACGGTTCTGCACACATGATGCCAATAATAAATGCTGAGATAGCAGTCTTCCCAAGAGGTGGTGCTATCTAGTACCTAGGTTCTGGTGGTCCGGTTTTGACAGGGAGCCGACCCCAACAGAGTTTAGAAATAGCTGAGCAGATGATGACGCGTAGGTTCATCACCACAGATCAACTCAAGAGATGTCATTGCAGGTTATTGGTAGGTTGGCAGGTTATGATTAAATGATTTAATCTATTCGCAGTTGCAAAACCGACTTCAAATAAAACTCCCAAAAAACACTTTAATACATGTTCCAAGCCCAACACATCCACAGTTATCTCTCTCTCGCATTTCTCCAGCACTAATGCTGGCTGAGTGCGTGCGGAGTGGCCATGCATATTTGATGCGCCTCTAATGCGCGCCGCGCTAAGCGGATTGCGGCCTCCGCTAAATGGTGCCACTCCCTTTGTCGCTTGTTTGCCGCCGCTGCCGCCGCCAACAGACGTTGCGGCCCGCCACTGTTACGGACTTTGATGTTACATAACGCTGTCTGTTTAATGTTGGATTCCTGATGTTACATAGTCGTAAGTAGTAAGTTTTTGTATGTAAAAAGACGAAGTAAGTAGGTACAAAACTTCAAATGAGTGGAAATGATGAGAGTTTTTTGTTCGAGTTTATACTTAACTAAGCCACATCATCAGCTTTCATAGAAAAAATGCACAACGTACCTAGTAACAATTATTTTTGATTAAATGGAGAATATTCACACACGCTACGCTACATGCACTAAGCACACTTTAAGTACACTGTTATTTGAAAATTCCCGTCGCACTGTGCAGTTCCAATCGATTGATCTCATTGAAAATTATAGGTAAAACCGAGATTATGGAAACACGATGCTTCGTTCTCAAAGCTCTATTTATTACTGGAAGTACCTAATCCACAAAGACTTACATAACAATAACTACTATAAAACTCAACTAAACACATTCCAGCAAAATGAAACGTACTCACAACCTTCATTGCTCTATCCACATTCGCATTCGCAGAAACGAGATCCGAGAGCGTACATTCAAAGATCAGTGAGCTTCTTATAAGAGAAATTAGCCGACTCGTGAGCTCACTGAAGAATGTCCCACTTTATTAGATTCCATAAGCTCTATTCATCGTTTTTTCGCCCTCTCGCAGGGAACCTTTGAGGCATGGCGTATTAGTGAATAATGCGATCGAATCATTCGATCTCGCGTATTAGACGCGGTCGGGGTCGTCTGTAATGTGCCCAATGATAATAGACTGCCAGTATTAGGCGATTATACTAGCTAGTGATAGCCAAAGTTTCGATACTGTCCTCTTCTATTTCTATAAAAAATAGATGCCGCCTTTGGCAGCCATTTCTGTGCCAATACTTGCAAACTATTACAACAATGCTGAAGTTCACAATCTATCAAGAAGTAGCAAATTGTATCAACCCTTTGAAACATGAAAACATTCATGAAACAGTTGAAATTCTTGCAACAGAAACGGTGAGGTAACTTTGATAGCCAAGTTGGAAAAAAGTGGATTTAATGACTATTATGTTGCTACGTGTCGGTTACGTAACCGGCTACGTCGTAGCAACTGTATTTATAGTTATGATGTCATTTTTTAAGCTATACCTACCTAAATATTTATTATTTAAATAGATTTCAATACAAGAATATCTGCGTGAAAAATCAACTCAATATAAAAGTAGGTACATTTATCTATTTCCATCTCTTTAGCGCCTGTGCATAGTACCATAGCAACGAGTTTTACTTGCGTCATTGCTAGCTTGAGCATCATTGTCCATACGAAAAATATCAAAAATGTTTGTTGTCGATCACCTGTATGATTCCATTAAGAATTACAGGGGATTAGTGTTGAGCCGTATGTAGGCACATTGTGATCACAGAATTTAACCATATTTATTTTATTTGGTGGTGGATTTATTTGGGTTATATTTGGGTTGGTATACCTATTACAAGGGAAAAATCTCAAAGCAAACCAATGAGTGTAGTATCGAATAATAGAAACAAAATACAGTGAAAGACTATTGGTAAATTAATATACTTTAATAACAGTAAATTTTATATAATTATTTAAATTTAAAAAAGTCTCTCTCTCATCACATCGATATTCAAAGTAAATCAAACAGACAGTCGAAGAAAAAACATATTACTGTGGGCTGAGTATTACAGTTAAAATACTGTCTAAGAGATTCTAAATTCAAATTCCCCATACAAAATTTTGAATATTTTAGCTAAGTAATGGTTATAAAGTTTTATGAATACGGATTATAAAGTTGTATGATTTAAAGAACTGATTTTATTGACTTTGCTCTAATTTGATCTCTACATTAATTTGTCTATGAAAACTTGAAATCTTCTCGTTTAATCCACCTTTTTGGTGTTTTTTCCTGCATTTTCGTCCCTGTAATGTAGGTACCTATTATTGTTACATGATTGTATAACTTCTACATATTGTTTTTGAGTTTGTATTTCTCGTCGTTAATTAATTGTCCTGGTGGCTCACATATAAAACGAAGTCTCGTTGTTCTAATATAGAACTACGAGACTACGAAACAACTACGGGACACTTGTAAAGAAGCAATAATTTTTATAGTAGGTACTAGAAGACCCGTGCTTGTGTTGATAATATAATAAACAAGTTCTTATAAGATGAATAATCGTAACGTAACCTACATTTGAAACGCATATTGATAGTCAAGATAAATGTACACACCTGGACACATGTCCATACTAAGAACAAAACAAAGCCTCAATTAGAACCGGGAAAAAAAGCAATGAAAACATGAGAAATGTACAGGGGAAAATTGTGTTTGAGTATAATTTGAAAAGTCTAGCTTTCTTTTTACATCAATACCTTGGATAGAGCGGCCGGACGGACTCGTAATAGATTTTTGTTTTAATATTTGTCTTGTTTTTAAACAAAAAGTAGAAAGACATGAAAGTGATTCGCCTTCATGATTTCTCACTTTTCCACGTTATGAGCCGTACAAAAAACCAGTGTAAACCAGTAACAATATAGATTTGATTTTCACTGATACTATGAAGTGAATATTTTCCTAGACACAGAAGCATGATTTAGGTAATACCCACCCACGTCCCCCCAGCACCGAACATCCTAACAAATTCATAAGAAGATTCCTCAATAACCCTCGTTCGTAATAATCTTTGTCCTACGACGTCCGGCTACATTGACGACAGAAGTTAAGCCTTAAATATCGTAGTTCTACCACAATAAGCCTTCCTTTGTGTAAGGTAATCTCTTAAGGCTCGGACTCATTCTGTCGGTCACCGCCGAGCCCCAGGCATTGCGGAGGCTTTGTATGGGCATCTCTAATTCTCGCATTGTCGTGAAAAGACTCTGAATAGGATTTTCTAATCGATAGAACGAGACATATATTGTTACACCCAATTGTGTTGCTTAATCTTTTTAGACAAAGATGTGGATGACAGTTTTTAGATTAGGTAAGTAGTTATCCTTTGAAAGAAAAGTCAATTGGGAAGACATACGACAATTATTTACATGTGGTAATTCGTAGTTGATAGTTGCAATCTGAAATCTAGCGCCGCGCCGCCCACTTCGGAATTCGGATGTGAGCTTGTTACACTGAGTTTGGCTTACTGACTAGTTATAGGGAAAACCTTAAGAAAGTATAATTTTCTGACACATTGCCAACTTGGGATCAAGTTAGAAGTTCCAACCGGGTAGGTAGCCCTAATTCCCTCAAAGCAAACGTTAAGACTTCAAACAAAACACGGTTTTATTCCAGTAAAAACCCACGCCTGGTTACCCAATTCTCGTCGAGCGCGGCGAGACAAAATCGCCTGTTCGCCGACCGATTTCCATGGAATTTTTCTATTACGGGAACAAATTGCACGCCCGCCGCCTCCGTAATATTGTATACCAGACTTGACGCTTTATTATCTATTATGGAACATGAACTTGTTCTAAAAAATAGTCCTGGAAAGTAATGCACGGAAAGTAGAAAGTAATGACACTTATTCCAATTTTTTCCTAAAGTTTCCAAATTGAAAATAAGTATAAAGCTTTGTTGCTAAGACAAAGGCAACTAGATGATAATAATTGCTATCTATGAAAATAGTGTAATAAGTTATTTTTAATCGACTTCAAAAAAAGGAGGAAATTCTCAATTCGATTGTATTTTTTTGGGTTTTTTACTTCATATCTCCGTCATTTATGAACCGATTTGAAAAATTCTGGTTTTACGTGAAAGGATATACTTTTCGATTGGTCCCATTTAAACTTTACCAAAATCGGTTAAGTAGTTTGGTTTTTAAATCCAAATAGCTGGAAAAAATTTGTGGAACGAAATTGCGTATTTTTGCTTTCCTGTGACTTTCCAGAGGTGTTGTTAGGTGTGGGGTACCACAAAAAAAAAAAACTTTTTCACAAAAAAAAACACTACAAAGTACAAAATAACTTTGAAGTCATAAATAGAATATATTATGAAATAATTGCATCATACAAACTTATCTAAATCTTTCTTTTATCATCTTCAATGTGGACAGTATCTGCCGCAATGTTTTTTATCAAATATTAGTAATGTTATCACCGAGAACACTTTCCGTGTTTATACATATTACATTGCTGTGGGTGGTATGTCAAGGATTTGGGCGTGTGTAAGTAATAACATCAGCACTGTTTTAACTCCGAAGTTAAATGACGCTTACTTTGGATAGGAGACCATTTATTATAATATACCTAGATATTTATTATACCCTCCATGACTCCGAAAGCACGGCCGTTGGTGCTGGCTGTCCTTTGAACATCTTTAACAGTCAATGCGGGTAGTCAGAGGTGGTCAGAGACTCGGCAGCGGAAGTCTGACAACCAGTTACTAAGGTGTACCGTTTAACCCGTTGGCTGTGTTGTGTAGGTCTGCATGGCAGCAGCTCGATGTAAAATACTGATATTCAGCTGCATCTGGTTATACTAGACGCCAAACCCAACATAATTAGGCAAAGGCAAGACGGGTGATGGACAATGATACCTACATAAACTATAGATACGTTACCCGCACTCTATAATGGCAATAAAAAACGAAGGCTACTGCAGTGATTCTATTACCCGCGCGCGAACGCAGTCATAGTTATCTGGCTAACGATTAGTGCCGATTGTGCTTACGCTGAACCCAAGTTTTTAAAGGTCCATATCGACGATAATATAGTTTTAGTGGAAAAGGTCGTCTTTTGGTTACCCTTCACGCAGCAACTTAGAATAAGGAGTATCTTTGTCCCCACATTAAGTTGGTTGCTACTCGCTCATCCAACAGTGGCAAACAAACGAGCAACCGCACAATTTTAACCAAGACGTTTCCACTTACGTTACTCAAAGACAGTGGGGAATATATTTCACAGGTGGTTAAGTAATTTCTCTAGTCCGGTCCGTTGTCCAGCCAACTTGTCGTTTGTGTCCGGCCGGACAAAGAGCTAACGATGTGGTGTCCCAACTTCCACTTGCACGCATCACTGTTATTGTTTTAATGGTCACATTTTATGCCATGCTTTGGTGGTTTTGTTTCTGAACATGAAAATTGTACTCGTGTGTGAAGCTGGACTAACCACAGCACCACGATAATTACGTAGAAACATCAAAATAGTCAATATTAGACTGAAAAGCGAAATAGAAGACATCTTTTTCCCAATTACAATTATATTTCATATTCGTTTATTGGTTCCACAAGGTAAAACAAGATGTCAACAAAAGGCTTAGAGTTAAGAGCCGTTACAGACCCTGTCAAGGCACAGAAAAAGTTATTGTATGAAACATAGATACTTATATATTACTACTAAGTTTTGTACTTACTTGTAATATACTACACTACTACTATACTATACTTGTAATCTATACATATAATAAAATCGTAGATTTGCTGTGTCTGTACATTGAATATTTTCGCATAAAAATAACTGAGAAATGTTAGGAAAAGGGTATAAAACGCAAAAATGCCATTTTTGAAATTTTTGTCTGTTTGTCTGTTTGTCCAATTGTTTGTGCCAGCATCACGCAAAAACCACTGATTGGATTCGAAAGTTAAGTTATTAAAAATATTAAGTGTTAACCCGAATAACATTTAGCGTTTATTTCATCAAAATCGACCCACAAAATCAAAAGATATTGAATTTTTAATTTTAGTAAGGAACTTCATACAGCGCTAAGCGTTGCAGTGACCGACTATTAGGCGCCATCTATTTAGAAAGACAAAATGCACGTAAGCATGAAAATAACATCAAAACAAATTGTTGAGTTATTTGTGACACTTTTAATAAGTAGTAAAATAAAAGTGAACATTTTAATACCATAACGTTACTTATTGTTATAATGGGCTCCTTATTTACCGTCTTCATTCGGCCAAATATTTTGTCAGTTTACCAAATGGTCGATAGATGGCGTTAAGATTTTTCGTCAGAGTATGACTCTCACACGATTTTTAGCAGCATTGCCGTTCGCTAGGGTATTCGGTCGCATAAAAGGTCTTTCAAGTCTTTGATAGGGTTTCGAGTCCAAAATCGAAAAAGAAATCTCTGATTTGTTCGGATTGTTGTTGTACCTTGGACGTCGGACTTGGTAGGTCATGAACAATTCTGGTTCTTGCGTCGTAACAGTGCTGAACTGGACGGTTCGACTTCGACTGGCGAATCCAGGCCTGTAGGGTTCCGTACCAAAGTGCTAACGGGACTCAACTACTAAGCCTGCGCGATAGATTCAAATTCGAAAGGTCGAACGGTTCGATTTGCGAATAAAGGCTATTCTAAGGCTATTATATTACCCCACCAACCGTGTCTCCACGTTGCCGTCGTGGTGGGGCTTGCGTGTCTCAGTGATCTTGGGGGCTTTGCCGGTAGAGCCACTCATGCCGGAAGGTCCCAAGTGAGAGACCAGACCAAGAGAGACACAAGAGGGGCGCACCGTTCGGAGACTTGAGCAGTGTTCGGGTCCTCGGACGGTGTGCGTCTCATTGGCTTGCTCGCTGCTCTCTGGTACGCGTCTGATCATCAGACGTGACTGTGAGGGCAGCGAGCAAGCAGTGAGAGAGAGGGAGAGAGGAGGGGAGATAGGGACCGCACCCTTTAAAAGGACAACAATGGACAGTACTGAAAGAGATTCTGTACCCCAGGGCGGTCCGGACTGCACAGCAGTCCGGGAATCCGCCACGCCTCGTGCGTCAAGCCCCTCGTATTCTGGGGGGGGCAACAGTGCTGTCCACATTCCGCATGCCAAGGGCATCAGTGGCCGAGGAGGCCCCCGATCCAAGCCGTCCTTTGAGGACATGATCGGGTTTGACTTTGGATCGCCCGACAAAGCGTCGGTCGGGCGGAGCGCGTTAAGAGGCGCGTTATATTGGAGGAGGGGCTCGCCTGAGCGTCACCCGGGTGCAGAGTCGGAGTCCGAGTTGGACTCCGACGACCTGGTGACAATAAGCTCGGCGAGCTCTGGACCCGAGAGGGCGGGGGCTGCTGCGGAGGACTCCAGGTCCTTCCGCAAGCGGCCCAGAACAGAGGAGGACCGGGGGTCGTCCGGCAGCGAGGAGGTTGCCTCGGCTCGCAAGATCCCCACCAGCAGGCGGGGCAAGGGCCGAGAGGGAGGCAAGGGGAGATTGCCCGCCTCCAAGGTGGCTGGTCAGCGAGCCGAGGAGCTCGTCGCTGACGGACGACCCCCCGTAGAGGGCGGTCGCAAGGCTCCTTGGTTCGGAGTCCTCCGGCGGTGAGCCGGATGACTCCGGACAGGAGCGATTTCGGAGGGCCGGGTTTGCGGAGGTGGTGGAGGCCGCGCTTCGCGATGTGGCCTTGAAGAGGAAATTGTCCTCTAAGAACAAGGCCATAAGCGAGGCGATGGTCTCCATTCTGGCGGCAGCGGAGGCTACCAAAGGTGGGCCTCCGCCGGACGAGATGTCCGAGCTGCGGGCGGAGGTCGCCCGCTTGGCTGCCGCCACGGAGCGTCTCCGTAAGGAGAACGAGGGGCTCCGCGCAGACCTGGCCAGGCTCCGGGGAGCCGGCCCACAGGGGGCGCCGCAAGGGGGACGCAGGGACGACGGCCGGCCCGTGCCGCAGGAGGGCCAGGTGCTGGACCTGGTGCGGCAGGAGTTGGCTGCCTTCCAGGCGCGGTTCTCCGTCCTGGAGGGCATCGTCCTGCGCCCCCCGCTAGCGAGTGCGGCGAGTGGGAAGGCCATCCCAGGCCAGAAAAAGGCGGCGTCTTATGCGGCCGCCGCGGCTGCCACACCGGGGTCGTCCGGCCTGGACAAAGGGTCCGGGCCGGCACCCGCGAAGCCGGTGCCGGGGAAACCGGACCCGGCCCCGGGAAAGAAGAGGAGGGGTGGGGTTGCTGCGCGGACGGCGAAGGCTCCTGCGCCGTCTGAGCAGCAGCTCCCCCCGGCTTCCTCGCCTTCAGCTCCTCCCCCGGCTCAAGCCGAATGGCAAGTGGCCGGGGAGAAGAGGAAGGCGGGAAAGGCAGCCAGAGCGGCCAAGAGGCGAGAGAGGAGGCGGCGGCAGAAGGCGCGAAGCGTCGCGGCTGCGCTCCGCCCCCCGAAAACCGCGGCTGTAGTGCTTACGCTACAGCCGGACGCGGCGAAGAGGGGCGTGACGTACGCGGACGTGCTCACCAAGGCGAAGGAGGCGGTGAACCTTGGTGAGCTAGGCATCGTGGGGGGCCTTCGGCTCCGGGTCACCATGACTGGGGCCCGGATGCTGGAGATCCCCGGGGCAGCCAGCGGCCCAACCGCGGACGCTCTAGCCGAAAGGCTCAGGGCGTCCCTTAGCGCGGACGATGCCCGAGTGTCCAGGCCCACCAAGCGCGTCGACATGCGCATCTTGGGCCTGGACGACTCCGTCACGGAGGCGGAGGTGGTGGCCGCCGTCGTTAGGACGGGGGGGTGCTCAGCAGAGGAGGTGAAGGCGGGCACCCTACGTCCTGACAACACGGGCATGCGCACTATTGTGGTGAGCTGTCCCGTGTCGGCGGCCAAGACCATCTCGGAGGGCCGTAGGTTTTTGGTGGGTTGGGTTTCCGCGCAGGTCAAACTGCTGGAACCCCGACCTCTGAGGTGCTTCCGGTGCCAGGTGGGCCACCATGTAGGAGCTCAATGCACCTCGGAGGTGGACCGCAGCGGTCTTTGTTTCCGCTGCGGTCAGCCCGGTCACAGGGCCGGCTCTTGCGTCGCCGCGCCGCACTGCGTAGTCTGTGCGGCAGCTGGCAAGCCGGCCGACCACTGGGCTGGGGGTAGGGCCTGCGCCCCACCCGCCAAAGCCGTAAATCGGAAAAAGCCCTCCGCCACCGCCGTCTCTGCCGCGACCGCCGCCGCCGCCGCCGCCGCTTCCTCCGCCGCCAAAGCCGGTTCCACTGCGGCTGCTGCTACTGCAGCAGCCGCAGTGGAGCCCCTACAACGGGCTCCGGAGGGGGCTGAAATGGAGTGCCAGTAATGGCTCCATTTCACCCCCTCCTGCTGAACGTCAGCCACTGCGCCACCCAGGAACTGATGCTCCTGAGCATGGCGCAGTGGCTGATGCCTGTGGACGGCGAGCAATGGGTAGCTCGCCGTCCGATCCGAACAGGCCCGGGTTGACGGCGCGCTGTGTTCTACGCGCGCCAAGCCAGCAGTCGTCAGCATGGGTCGGGGCCCGTTAGGGCCAGAGCCTACCAGGGTTGCGGATTTGTTCGAAAGAGTTACCGCGGCCCTGGGAAGAAAGGCACTAGGAGGACTAAAGGGTGGGTTTTAGTCAGTAAAAGTCTGACACTCCCTGCCGCTCCACCCAGAGCGGGAGGGGTCATTTGATGATTTCCCATCCTGGAAAAAAAAAAAAAAAAAAAAAAAAAAGGCTATTATATTATCGATTATTAGGGTACCGTACGCAAGGTGACGGGACCCTATTACTAAGCCTCCGCGATCAATTGTGATTCGTGTAAAGTATCGGACGCAAATCGAGTTGTGTCGGACTTGGTCGGTCTTGAACAATTCTGGTTCTTGCGTCGTAACAGTGCTGAACTGGACGGTTCGACTTTGCCATAAACAAAAATAGAATAGAATAGAATGTAACCACTATTTTTCTAACCGCACGAGCACTCCGCTGTGCCGCGAATTTATCGCGAATTTAATGTTTATTTACATTATGTAAGATTTATTTTTTAATTAAGAATTTTCACATGTCAAGGCCGGATTTCGAAAAGGCTACAGTATCGTGGACCATATTCACACCCTTAGGCAAATAATCCAAAAGACCGAGGAATACAATCAGCCTCTGTGCCTTGCGTATGTGGACTACGAGAAAGCCTTCGACACCGTCGAGACCTGGGCTGTCCTGGAGGCCATGCAGCGATGTCTCATCGACTGCCGATACGTCGAGGTGATGAGATGTCTGTATAAGGCCGCAACAATGACCGTCCAAGTACAAGAACAGAGCACAAAACCAATCCAGCTGCGTCGAGGTGTTAGACAGGGAGACGTCATCTCTCCGAAACTGTTTACGAACGCGTTGGAGGACGTTTTCAAGACGCTTGATTGGAAAGGACGAGGCATAAATATCAACGGTCAGTCCATCTCGCACCTCCGGTTTGCGGATGACATTGTCATCATGGCAGAATCTCTGCAAGAGCTGGAAGTGATGCTATACGGTCTGAGCGATTCTTCAAGGCGGGTGGGTCTCGGGATGAATCTGGACAAAACCAAAGTCATGTACAATGGTCATGTCAACCCGAGACCTGTAATCGTAAATGGCGCTACCCTCGAGGTTGTGCAAGAATACATATATCTAGGCCAAATTATTCAACTGGGGCGGCACAACTTTGAGAAGGAAGCGACCAGAAGAATTCGTTTGGGCTGGGCGGCATTCGGGAAGCTACGTGATATCTTTGAATCGTCGATCCCACAATCCCTTAAGACCAGGGTTTATAACCAGTGCGTCCTACCCGTAATGACTTACGGAGCCGAAACGTGGACACTCACCATAGGTCTGGTCCACAAATTCAAGGTTGCTGAGCGTGCAATGGAGAGAGCAATGCTCGGGGTTTCTCTGGTGGATAGAATTCGCAACGAAGTCATTCGCCAGAGAACTAAAGTCACCGAAATTGCGCGAAGAATCAGCATGCTGAAATAGAAGTGGGCCGGCCATGTCTGTAGACGGACAGACGGTCGATGGAGCAGACATGTGCTAGGGTGGAGACCGCGTATGGGCAAACGTAGTGTGGGACGCCCTGCGGCACGATGGATCGATGATTTGAAGAAGGTGGCTGGCAGCGGTTGGATGCGGACGGCTCAGGACCGGGATGGTTGGCGCTCTTTGGGGGAGGCTTGCGTTCAGCAGTGAACAGCAATTGGCTGACATGACATGTCAAGGCTCATGATTTAAAAGAATGGCCGTGGAGTTTCTTGCACGTTCTTTTCCATAGAGATCGCGGGAACGTAGCTTCATGTTTTTGACTAACTGACCTTAACAATTCAAAAGTGTATGTAAACGGTTTATTTGGACAAAATGATTTTCATCTTGAATCTTTCCCAAGGTACTCCCGAATTAAGAAACAGCCTGTGTGCTATGCTATCCCAGACTACAATCTATCTTTGTGCGAAATTTCATACCGATCCATTCAGCCGTACAAGCGTGATTGAGTAACAAACATCCAACCATTCAAACTTTCGAATTTCAAGAACTAAAATAGTAGGCTAGCATAGATCTAAGCCCACGCGGACGACGTCGCGGGCACAGGTAGTATAATATATAAGTAAGATAACGTAGCCCGAAACTGTTCAAATTCAAATTCATTTATTTCGTGAACACAGGGTATATACAGAAGGTTTCACTTTGTATATTATATATGTTACTGTAAAAGTCCGAACTGCGGTCAATCTTAGGATTTACCGGTAAATCCTAAGATTTACCAAGTCTCACCGGTAAAAGTACGAATTGTTCTATAATAATCTTTAATTTCGGACTTTACCGGTATTCAGTCGGTAAATCCTAGGTTTTACCGTAGACACCGGTAAATGCCCGAAATCAAAGATTAAATGGTCGTGTCAACTCGTGTCTCGCTCGACTAGCGGTTAGTGTATAATCCCCCAGAAAAACAGATTGCACATTGCACAAATGAAAGAGGAGAATGGAGAAATCTACTATTATATTGGACCCTGTTCCCGATACCGATGGACTAGTATTTTTTTATATTTTTAAATGTTTTTTTGCCTGTATTTTTTAAGAAATATTTAAAAAATAAGTTTAAAAGATGAATACTTAAAGAATAATAATAATGATTGCGCCGAATAACGAAATTATTATCAAAAGACTGTTTAGCTTACTTAGCCAAAGTAGGTGTTATAATTTTATTTATATAACGGGTGAGACGTAAATTTTATTTTGTTACTTTTTTCTGCATTTTATTTTTCTAAAGCATGCTAAACATGTTTTAAGACTTAGCTAATAAGAAAAATAAATTATAGTACTGTTGAATAAATAGTAATTTCTGATTATTAACTGCATATTTTTACTCTGAAACTAACATTTAACGGTATCTGTGGTAAAACCTAAGATTTACCGACTTAATGGCCAGTAAAAGTCCGAAATTTTTGATTATTGTAGAACAATTCGGACTTTTACCGGTGAGACTTGGTAAATCTTAGTATTTACCGGTAAAACCTAAGATTTACCGCAGTTCGGGTTTTTACAGTAACATATATACAAAGTCCGAGCTGTGTCCCGCCAAAAGGCATACAAAATACCACTGAAACGGTTGCTTTGCTCTGTTCCATCTGCTGCTTGACATCTCCGTCGTCCCCGGAAGTGGAAATTATGTTTTACTTACTGTTTCAATAATTATTTATTTTCTAATTAATTTAGGCACGAGATCTAAGACAGCTGAAACGTTTGGCCCTCGAATGCAAAGGGTATTTGAAGGAATACGGGTGGATTTTAGTCAATAAAGAGTCGAACACCTGACACTCGGTCACGCTTCGTCCAGAGCGGGAGAGGAGTTATTTGATGATTTCCCATCAACAAAAAAAAATGTATCAAAGCAACTGGAAGTGCCAGTGAATGTAGCACCTCATAAAGTCACAGACCATTAGACAAATGGCGATAGGATTATCTAATATTGAGGGATTTATTTACAAAGAAATACATCACCTTTGTACCTATTTTTTCTTTTTGTATGTTCTCACATATATGTGTGTACATAAATTGATAAATAAATGTACTTACTGATTAATTTGAACACCGAGCTAAACAATGAGCTGTATGAATCAGGCTAGATAACTATTAATTTTATCGTTTTGATGGAAGCAATCATTGTTGATTGCTTTTATATACTTAGATAACAGGCCACCTTTGCCATTGTAAGCAAAGAAGTCTTCTATAATGGCGAGTCATGATGAACAAAATTATCTTATTAATGAGAATTAATTAGATAAGGTTTATTTTTGTCTAATACACAGTCAATAGCGTATAATAGAACACGTAGACAGGGCTGGACAGTATTTGAATTACTTGTAATAAAAATACGTAACTGAAATACAAAATACATTTTTGGTATTTGTAATTCATTTACTTCTTAAAATTGTAATTGGCATTTGGTATTTCAAATGCCTGACGCTGAGGTATTTTGTAGTTAGTATTTCAAATACATACTTACAGCTTCAAAATATATTTGAAAATAAATACATTTAGCAAACTTTTAATGGGTGCGTTCTGTAGTGTCTTTCATTTACCACGACACTTCAGTTCTGCAAAAAAACAGCGCTCGATAGCTTTCATAGGCAAAAAGGCTAACCTAACCTAACACCTCACTGTATTTTGTAATTAGTATTTTTATTTTTTAACAAATTATTTAAAATACTATATTTTGTACTTCAAATACACGGCTTAAAAGTATTTTGTATTTTAAATACATGCGAGATAGTATTTTGTTATTTTAATTAAAGAAAAGCATATATTTTGCCCAGCTCTACATGTAGAATACATATTGATATTACTCTTGGATACAAAGTGATTACAGCACAATAAATTATGATATGACAAGATAAGGACAATACATGAAACATAACACGATATTTAGACAGATAAAAAAAATGACCAGTTTATCTCAAATGACAACAAAGATATTATAATTTACAAAAAAATATCTGAAACACATTCACGAAGAGCTGCTGCTCGTGGCTACATAATATAATAACAGCCGCAAGAGTCGATCAAAAAGGTTAAGCAACGCTTGCCGAGCTCAGTCTGAGGGTGGGCGACCAACATACCCAGATCCCTCCGTGTTTCTGAAAGAATTACGTTAGACTGTTGAGATGTCATTTGTAGATCTTTGGCAGTCATTAAGAGTAGTCAAAAGCCATGAAATCTGATCACCAATCTTGCTAAGAGGTATCTTTTTACCCAGTTACTGGGTTGTAGAGCTCAGATAAGTAGTTGAACCGTGTAAAGTAATGGTACTCAACTGCATCCGAGATGCCGACCCCAGCATAGTTGGAAAAGGCTACGTAGATTTATTATTTTGTAATGCAAAAGACGGAGAACTTTCAAAAAAAATCCTGTGAACTTGTAGAGCAAAGACAGTCTCCTAGATTAATGGAATTGGACAACAGACAATATACGAAACTCAATGATGGATGAACTAAATAATCGTTATGATATGGCAGAAATATTTTACTGAAATATTATACCTTTTGTATAGCAGCAACATTAAATTAATTCGAAATTCTCAATTAGCACTACCCTGACTGTGACCACCGCCTGTCAATTGATTCACTATGTCACAATTCCCGATCATACACCAAAACCGACTTTATGTCTATATAGTCAAAAGCCAGAGTTAAATATAACCAGTGGAACGTGTGTGAACATTCGATTACACACGCCAGTGGTCAAGTATTTATCAATTAAAAGCAAATTTAGTTGAGCAGGCATCCCCGTCGTCGTGTTAGGGCACATTCCAGGGTAATAAGCCACGTGTACGGCTGTGCTGATATTAAATGCCTACGATTCCATCCAGTGGAGACAGCCTTAATTGGAGGCTGTACAGTTACTCCAGTTTTAATGAAGATAACGTGTAAGGGAAGATATGGGTTAATAATTTCTGCTACACACAAAATAGGTTCTTGATTCATGGAAACGGGTTCGTAGTTGACTACAGCAAACTGAGAACTATTTCTTTGAAATATTTGACTAATTTCCACATAAATTTATTAAATCTCTTTGAATCTTCGCCAAAAGCAAAACTTCTTCTACTTTGCATTGAGGAAACCACTTAAAAGATTAAGTATTTCCATGGAAGATGGGTAGGCTATTAGTGTGGGACGCTACATGTGTCGATACTCTTGCGCCATCCCATCTTCCTAGCTCTTCGTGCTGTGCTGGCGCTGCCGCTGCGGCTGGGGAGAACCTCAAGCGGCGAAAATATAATAACCTTGTAGGTAGTTATATTTTCGATCAGTTTGGGGTTGAAACTCTCGGGTCGTGGGGTCCGAGTGCTCTTTACTTGATCTGTCAAGACGCTTAGTTGACACTTCGCGTGACCCTAGGGCTGGCTCGGACAAAGGATAAGCATTGCCATACGTGGCAATGCTGCCAGCCTTTTGGGTACATTACCCGTGGCCTACGATGCGGAGGAATTTTTCGACGCCATGTTTTAGAATATTTTTAGTTTTAGTTAAGTCTTTTATTTCAGTGTCTATATAGTAACAGTTGTGAAAATTTGAATAAAAGTAGATATATTCAAAAAGACAATAAATCTTTAAAATTCTTAAAGCTTTCTTTTTTTATTATAATACTTAGACATAATTTACTGCAAAAGAACAATGAAAACATACTAACCAGTCATTTCAGTTTAACTTAATTATGAGAGCTAACAATCTAAATGGCAATCAACATTTTTTTTAATATTTTGAACGATTAGTGACATACGATATACGAATACTTATTTAATTAAAAGAAATTTTCCAACAAAAAAACTACAATTTAAGAAATAATTTAAGTATTCAAATATTTTACTAAGTAGTCGGATTATTCGAATTATCCGGATAGTAACCGGATTTTAAATTTGATGGATAAGTCGGATATTTCGGATATCCGGAGAGCGTGCCCTAGTCGGGGGTTCTTCTAGAATACCTGACGACTTTACAAACTTAGTTAGTATATAAATTTGGAGGTTTAAGAACTTAAAATTAGTTTATAAACCTCCAAATTTTGTTGTCTACATACGTTTCTACGCAACGTTCACAACAACACTACGAACGAACCACATTGAGAGAGACTGGCCTCCACGACACAGGGAATCCTAGTGTGGAGACCAGTGATCTATCTGATTTAATTATGTATATTATGAGCATTAAAGATTATTATTATTATTATTGAATATTTTCGTATAATAATGATTTCAACCAGAAATCGCACAGGATAGACAGACATGGAAAGAGAAAGGGAAGGCCTTTGCCCTGATGTAGGATACAAATGATTCTACCAAAAAAAAACCCAGTTTCAGCCTATTGCTGTCCTTGCCGGACTTAGCTTCGTCTAGAATAACGCCACAAGTGGCCACAACACTCGATGCTTCACTTTCCGTACCCAGTCTTTCCCAATCAGCCTCCTTTTTACTTTTAAATTTACTCATTAGATCGCGAGTCTAACTAGCTAGAAGCTCAAACGATCTGACACTGCACTTTCCGATACGAACTCTTCAGCTCCAAGAGCTCCTAAGGATATATGGCGGACATCGCATGGTAGATACCAACCACCAGGTTGACATCGCCGCAAAAAAACGTTCCATAGTCTTGGGTGGTTGCTCGCTGCTGTCTTAAAAGGCAACTAACCCATTTTATTGATTGGTTAAATATACGGTCAGCATTTGACCGACCCATTTTTAACGGTGACTGCTTAAGGATAGTCATAATGGTTGGCGAAGCAATTATATAATTAGGTACGTATGAGTACCGAAATGTACTCGTAATTGTATGAATGACATATCCGTAAATAGGTACAACATCATAATAATATTATCTTAAATACGTATGTTGTTTTACTCTTTCCACTTTCGGAATAAGTTCTGTATAGATTTTCCTATTTGCAACGCTGTTGTAACGCTTTTCAATTATTAATCATATCGTTTAATCATTTTTCTATACATACTAATTACATTTTTTTTTAAAGCACAAAAAAAAAAATAAAAAATAGTAGTCCGCCGGTGTCGGGAGCGGGGTCCAACCTACCGGTGGTTAGGGCTCCAGAGAAAGCAACCTCCTCACTATACGAGCCGTGTCAAGGAGTACTGCCTTCTGTATCAGGCCCTTTACCCAACTGCGTAACGCCAGCTTCGACAGATGGTCGTCGAAGCTTTTGGCCATCAAGCCATTGGTCGTAACAACAAACGGCACAATGACTGCCGAGTCCACATTCCACATGTCGACAACCTCGTGGACTAAGTCAAGACACTTAATTTGTTTCTCTTTCTTAACACTCTCCCTGCCGACAACATATAAAGCTTTTTAAGTTCAGGAGGCCATGGAGGTCGCAGGCGGGTCCCTAATTTGCTGATTGTGAACGCCGTGAGTCAAAAGTTAAAATTATTACAAGAGGCGTGGGAGCCGCAGGCGGGTCCAAAAAAAAATCTTTCAAGACGCCGTGGGATCCGCCCTGACCTCCCGAATACAAATATTTTTTACAACTACTGGCGTGCTGTTATAGAAAATGTGATAGGTACTTCTCGTGCGTGTACATGAAATGGCCTGCTGAACAAAATTTTTTGGGGGTCGCCGGCGGTTCCCATCGTTGTTTTAAGAATGTAATTGCAATTTATACTAAAGTATGAACTTATTTTCAATTTACTCAGCTAAAACCATTCAAAATTACGTCACCGTCGCAGAGTACATTACTTATAAGTATTAAACGTTACCAGAGTAAGTTACTTCTTAGGTAGGTACCTAAGTAGAAGTAGTAACGTAGGTACTCTGGTTAGCAGAGTGCATATTATTATCTACAACCAGTATACTATTGTAGTCTTTGTCTACAACTAGGTTCTTTACGAAAGTTCTAAGTCCCAAAAATATTTCACGCTGCCGTACAAATTGATATGAAAACTAATATTATTCACGTTTGGATTGAACGCAGCGCATGGGCGTGATTCGGACGACCCTCTAAGTTCGCCTGGCTAATCTAGCGGAGGGTCCGAATAAAGTATATGTAAGGTAAACAGATAAATATGAACGAATTTATTTCCATTCAATGTCAATATTAGTAGTGGAAAATGACTCGTATTTACTGCTTTGTTTGCATACATTGCTAGTTTCTGCCCGCGACTTCGCCCGTGTGAAAAGTTTTTCGGAGTTTTTATTTCTTTTTCATGGAGCCTTTTTCTAAAATAAAAGTTGCGTAAGTAATTCCTTTATAACATTAGCTAACTGCCGTAAAAATAAGCAAGAACAAACAGACGGATAGATAAAAAAATGTTTTTATTTTAAGAATCGTAATATTACTTTCAATTCATCTATCATCATTTCATCTATCTTATAATTTATTTGTATGGATGTAGGTATAGATAATATATTTTCTTCTTGAATGCCAAGTAATTAGGAATCCTGTCACAACACACAGCGACGCTTTAAATATAATAAACAATGGGTGCCAATTAAACAGAATTCTTTTTAATAGCATCATTCGCCTCTAAAAATCTACACTACCTTCGTGGACCTTGTCTTGAAGCTGTAAAACATAAAATGGTGATGAGATAAGAAATCTGTGGCTTGACTTATAATTTCTCATAAACAATAATTTAATAGATAACTGTTTTAAATGAGAGTGATTTAGTATCTATTGTCTTAATATGCATATGTTTACATAAACAGTGAGTTACCTATGTGGCAAAATGCTTCTGAAAATCCTTGTGGTTTTGAGGCACGTACACGCCTCATAATAAGGAAAATCGTTTACCTAATAAGTTCAGAGGAAAGGTTAAAAATATTTCTTGGGGAAATAGGTACGAAACAAAACTTCGCTTCTAGATTTCTTCCGAATACTGAGCAGAAAGTTCTACTCAAATTCTTTTTCATGGTCAATTTAAAATATAATACAGTTGTCGGCATCGAATAGGCCCTTGCAAATCTAATTTGCGTCTCTTTGGGTCCATGTTAGGGCAGGCACTACAGTACTTATGAGATTTAACTTTTCGTGCTGGATCTTTGACCTCTAGGGATGGTCTATTAGAGTACATAATTGGTTTATATAAAACAAAAAAAACGGGATTCCGCGTACCTTACAGGGTAATTTGTAAAACACCAACAACCTTTCAATGGGTGTAAGTACCTACTCATGATAATAAACAACTTTTACTATGACACCAACTGGGAAATATCAAAGAATAAATCGGCTGTTTCATACAAAATGCAATATTCACCCGATGAAAATGTATGAAACAGTAGATTTTTTTTTTGATTTTTCGTGTTTGGTCTAATAACAAAAGTTGTTTATAATCATGAGTACTTTCACCCACTGAAAGGTTGTTAGTGCTTTACAAATAACCCTGTATAGTATCAACTGTTTGTACACGTACCATATTGACATTGATAAATTCCTGTTTGATGTCCGAGCTGGTGACAATAATTTATTTTATTGTGAGTCACAACTAGGTATAATACTCAAGAAATATTTGATTCAGATTTTTTATCTTACTTTTAATTAAATGAAATATTGAATTATGAAAAATGTATATTTCACTTCACATCTATTTTTTGGGTTGGTATGGATGCAACTGCATCCATACCAACCCAAAAATTGAATAACAAAGCAACCCTTGAATAGGGCTGTATTCAAGTCCCACACTTGGACATAATTAAACTTAATTATGTCCAAGTGTGGGACTTGAATACAGCCCTAATACAATATGCACGTGCCTTTTCCTCCATAGAAGAGTCAGTAAACTAAAGACTTAGGTACTTACTGCAATCGAACTAGTTAACCATAGCAGGTAGAAGAGTATAGTCCCGTGTGTTAAAGTGGTATTGACTTATGGGATTTAAAAAGGTAAATAAAAGTACCTATTCATTGTTTCTGTACTTTTTATCTTCGGTAACTTCTGCAAGTATTCAAAGATACTAAAATGAACAGTAATGTCATTGGAAATTCATTTGCGATAAAATACGGGTTTTTACCAAGGAATGTCTGTCTGATAGATAACATTTTCGCACTGCAGTGAAAAATATAAGTAGGCTGTAATTTGCAATAAGTTATCTACCTGTTCTCCCAGATTTTTCGTTCCTGTATGGAGTATTGCAGCCACTTATGGGATGGCTCAGTAGACTGTACTTCAGAGAGTGTGCGCAAGAACTCCAAGACTAGGGACCTAACCACCAACTCTTAAAGCAGTGTTACTTCAATATTACTTCCAGTGGGAAACGAGAACGAGCTATACAGGACATATAGCTCCGTCTCTTTCCCACTGGAAGTAATACTGCTTTAAGAGTTGGTGGTTTAGGCCCTGATCCTAACATCGCCCGTTTACTAACGGAATAGCAGACGTACTGGTGGGTACCATCCGCACTTGGTCGTTATCCCGACTAGACGTACTCAGCGCTTCTCCTCCACATTTATTATGCGCCCAGCCAAAAAGTGTGGAACTCTCTGCCAGCGTCTGTGTTCCTCTCCACAGATAACCCGTCTGCCTTCAAAGCAAGAGCGAACAGGCATCTTCTGGGCACGCTCGCTCCATCATAGACCTCATCTATCGCTTTCCATAAGGCATGGTCAAGGTCAAGAGCAAGCCCACTACTCAAAACAAAGATGCCTTGTTCAAAATATTTTAGCTGAATGTAAAATGCGGAATGCGAAAGAAATCCCAACACAAATTAGCATAAAACGATTTCAGAAAATATAAACTCACAAACCCAACCCACATCAGAGAAATTATAAAAAATATTTATTTTCTAAACAGATTAAAAATAACATTTTACATACATATGTACCTACATGTCAATCATTTTTTTTTCTAGGTTGTTCCACGTGAGTAGTTTAAACTGAAATAACATAATTGCATGATTTTTTCCTACTTTTATTTTTCTTTAATGTCTGTTAACGACATAGTAGGTAAAACTTCTGTTGGCAAATAAGATAATAGTTTAGTTTTTTTGCATAGATTTAGGCAAATCAATAAATAATTTTATCTTTTTCGCTAGAATATTGACGTTCGGGATTCCCGATGAGGAAACTTTTAACTTTCCAGCCTACTGCTCGGACTGTCCGTGTTATACAGAGTGTTGTTCTAACTTCAAGTTGAATAAATGGCCTTTTATTTATTTTGTTCTGCGTACTGGACACAGAGGCACATATTCCTAATTTTGGACACTTAAATTGAGCTTAGTAAGTTTTTGGTTAGCAAAGGGATTTGTTAAATTCGAGTGTTGCAAGCAGCTGTTGGATCAAACTACACAACTCGTGTACTGTTACCAAAAAAATGTAACTGTTAAACATTATTATTCGAATCGCGTGTTCCATCAAGTCGCGTAGTCTCGTAGACTCGTAGACCGTTAGTACATGAAGTTTGTAATGAAGTAACAAATTATGCCACCATATTTTTTATACTGAACTAACTTCTGCCAGCGGCTTCGGTGCGTGAAACTCGAAAAATATAAGGGACAATACACCCAGGATAAAAAGTATCGTATGTCCTATTTCAGTACTTACGTGATGAGTACATTTGAGTATGGATAGATGGATAGTATGGATGTTAATACAGATGTGCACATCATTATTTATCTTTAACGATCGAATGCTGTTGACTGCAAGCAAAATAGTACTGACTGGTTTTGAAAGTCAAAAAAAATCAATGAAATCATTGAGCAACATCTCAAATCAGACTTTTTTTGACGTACACAAAGATATCTTGTGTAACAAAATAACTCAAGAACATCACGGGTTTCAACAATTATTTAACTATTGAGTATTACAATCATGCTATAGATAAAGTAAGTACTGTAGTTCAAACACGCATGTTTATCCTCAATAAATGTTATATAATAAGGTTAATGTCTGTAAATGATACGCATTGAACTTGTGAACGGTACGTCCGACAGTATTAAATTAATTAGCGCTGGACGCCACACTATCGTATTCTAATTAATTAATTTAAATAGAAATGCTACGGAGATATAGTCTTATTTTAGTTGTGCTATTACAAATATGTTTGAGTTACAGTGCTTATGTGAAGGTGAGTACAGATTCTTGTTGCTTTATCTTGTACATGGTATTACGATTATCGTGTTTTGCTCAAAATATGGATGAGAACGATATTTCTAGTATTTGCGTAGGTGCGAATTGAGTGGGATTAAGTACTCGTACTCCATTAAAATCGTTTTGCGTTATTTTTCAAGATGATTCAGATTTTTTTTATACAGAATTAACCGCTCCAGCCCTGACATGTGAAAATTCCCAAATAAAAAATAAATCTTATGTAATTGGTAAATAAACATTAAATTCGCGATTCATTCGGCGCACACCGGTGTATTGCCGGTGCTTTCAAATCTTAGCTATTATCCGAATTATTTGACCTTGCCTCCAGACCCTACCCGTGGCATGCCTGGTAGGGTCTATCAGACCAACCCTGTTATTTTAACCGTTGTATTTAATTAAAATATGATATTTCTGCGCCACAATTCTCAATAGCTGAGTATTATCAACCAATCGAAGCCTTATGGCCACTACTTCAGTCTGGAGTCGGCTGAGATAGTGAAAAAACACAAAAAACCCCAAGCGTCGTCGATGTAAAATTTTCTGCCTACACTCGTAGATCGGAGTAACAGGGGCTAATTGTTTTATTATTATTAGGTTAGGTTTAGGTTTAACGAATTTATAACTCATAAAGAACAATACATAGTTCACTTAATAATGAGCTTAAATATATTTTTATTATTATAAATATTATTCATAGTCTTTGTCTTAGGCCTTCTATTTCCTGAAGTTTCACCAAAGTGTAAAAAAAGGCCTGCCTTTTTGCTAAAAACATGACACCCAATTTTCAGTACCTATTTTTAATTTAGTTATAATGGTGGATTCTTATTATTATTTTTTTTTACTTCTACATTACATCCCTAGTAAGTACTTATAGCTAGGTATATGGGGAATATGCATGAAAAAAAAATTGTTATTTACACAGTTTATCTAAAAATATACAAAAATATAATACTAACAGTGAAAATAGAATCAAAATTGATAAAAAAAACAACGAGATATAACTATTTTAAACAAATATACCTGTCCTTCTCGCGAAAACTCTGTTTTTTATATATATATGCGTCATGGACTTTGACGACTAAGTCCATATCGGATTTCTCTTCCTAATTGTCAACTTTAAATCTTTATAACTTCATCGCTCATGAAGTTATTTTAAAAATTATTTCATTTTGTAATGTATAAAAAATTGCATGCATATTCCCTATTACTACAACAAGTACTTACGAGAAATAGTATTTTTTAAATTCGAGTCTGACGGACCCCACCAGGCATATCGCGTTACTTTTTGCCATCAGGCATGCCGAGGGTTAATATTATACATAGCTCATTTGCTACATTTCTTGTTCGAGACAAAGTTTACATCAGTTTTTAATCTCCAGAGGTCAGAGTATAAGTCTATGTAAATAATAATATTTACCTACAAACAATGTTTAGGTATCCAAACGGTTTGGGGGTTTAAGACATTTCAAATCAAGAACTTATTTTAAAAATAGCTAAGGTTTCACTTGCATGAAAAGTTTTCATGGGTTTTAATTTTTTTTAAACGGATGCCTAATCCCTTTTCTATAATAAAAGCTAAAGATACTCCTTATAACATTAGCTATCTGCTAGTGAACATTAATCGTGCCGTTTCGGAGATTAGCCAGAACAAACAGACACACAGACAGACAGAAAGACCGACAGGAGGAAATACATATAAAAAAACATGTTTTTGTCAATATTATGTAACTAATTTACTTTTTATGCATTTATTAAAAATGCTGTTATTTTGAAATTACAAACAGACACTTCAATTTTATAATTTATCAGAGTTACTAAGAAGAATTTTTGTGTTAGTGGTTTCGGGTAGCTATAGGTACCTAAACATGTACCTATCTATTAAAACACTCCTCTGCCGAATCCTCTCGATAAACAGTAATTGTAGATAGCGTCTACTAAAAACTAGCGTGGCGTTTATGTCGTTTTTGTAATCAGTGATATAGCCACCGTAGACTCGAGGTGCCGTCGCGGCGTCGCACTGGTCACACACCAGGCTAACGTCAATTGTTTTGATAAAAACACGAGTGACGATAATTATATCTCGTGCTTATCGAAAAAATTCAGATAAATGTAAATAAAATGATAAATGTATAATAACAGTGAGAGTGTTCAGTGTCTTCACTGATCAACCAGTTTTTTTTAGTTAATCATGGTAAGATCATTAAGTTTTTTGAGATTTTTGGACTTGACAAACATAATAGGTAGGTATCTATTTTTAAACATGAATGTGTTACATATCAATACGTGTCGTTTTGCTGTAAATTGAAGAAATACTGACTGGAATGTTCTAAATATAATTGGTATTGTAGTATCAATAAATTAAGAAACACAAAAACAACAGAGCAGCGTGTGACACTATAGTGTTCGTTTATAAAGTGCGTCATTAGCTTTTTTGAAATAAATTGTTATCTATTCTATATACAGTGACTTTAAACTGATTGGCTATATTTTAGCTTCTATATTCTGGACTCTCTTAAAACAAGTTTTACAAATTTAGTCCATTTTCCACAAATTCTGAGAGGTGAAAAATTGTGAAACCCTTTAAGACTTACGACAAAATATGTATGTTATGTTACTCACTTAGAATGTAGGAAAGTATGTATGTAGGCACTAAGAACCTAAAAGTACCGTACCTATATTATACCAAAACATCTTCTAATATTATTTTTAGTCGGAAAAGGCACTTGGCACAAAACTTACTGTGTGTGGTAATTAAAAATACTCTCTGTTATGTTTTAGCCCAAGCGCGTATGCGTGATCGGTGCCGGAATAGCAGGCCTTGCTTCGGCCCGATACTTGAAAGAAGCAGGGATTAACTTCACAGTTCTGGAAGCCACACAATATGTTGGCGGAACTTGGAGGTACGACCCTCGCATCGGTACAGACGAGAATGGTCTACCTCTACACACCAGTATGTACAAAAACTTAAGGTATGTATAGATATTTAAAATTCACATTAGTATTTAGGACCTACACGTAGTTTCTGGGTGTATTTTAAAGAATCCAAAACATTTCTTCTGGTGCGTTTACGAAGACTTTTATAAAAACAATAATTGCAAGAATAATTTAACGTAATATCGTCTACTGGAACCAGATATTCAATGCAAATATTGAAACGGACTTCATATTACTTATCAGTTGCTTATCTTAAGGGGGATCCCTAAAGAGACCTCGCCATACATTTTTCAGGAGCTGTAATCTCCGTAAATAAACAGTTTCTGCAGAATAAAGCAAGTATAATGAGATTTTATAATGTATTGTGATCGCCTATCGCCCAAAATTTAGAAAAAAAACAGTCTTTCTATGAGAATTAGACCCAATAAAAAACGAAAAATCTTTACATGTGTGAGTGACCTGAATCGCGCCATCTGACAGAAATTTATAGAACCACCGAGAAAAAGTTCATTGCTGTTATGTTACGAGTTTACGTGCGGTGAACATTTTAAGTAGATGGCGCTGTTCGAAAATTCGAACAAGCGCCAAGGTTATCGAGTGACGGACGCGGCGATGCGACGTTGCCATTCAAGACGCAATTTGGCAACAACGCGTGTTGCCAAATTCCAGTCCATGCGTGATTGTGTGTCAAAATTGTGTTTCTAGCAAGTTAGCGCCGGCGCGCGGGTTTGCCCGCGGATTTTATATTTTATGATTGATGAAATGTTTTTTTTTAGGGAATGAGAAATAATGCTAGAAAGTGAAAACAATTATCTGCGATCTGCCTTTGGTTCACACAGATACAATACTAATGTTATTATTGTATTACTTATCTACTTTAAATAAATAGTGCCTACCTACCTAAAGATTTAAAAATCTTTCCACTGTATGTAAGTAGGTACTGATAAAACATTTTCTGACACGGTTAAGTACTAATTCATTGGTTTGGGTTGAATCAAATCAGAGAAAAGAAGTTCATGTAGGTATACTTAGGGTACCTATACCTAAATCAGGCGATCAGCGTAGGCAAACTACCTATTTTTTTCCTAGCTACCTACGCAATGGTCGTCCGTCTGTCGGTCCGTATGTCTGTCTGTCCGTCTCTGTCTGTCACCAGACTGTATTTCACGGACCGTGATAGCTACACAGTTGACATTTTCACAGATGATGTATTTTTTTACATTTGTATCGCATGATTGTAATATTATAAGTCGCGTAAGATTGTATATTTACAAGTACCTACTTACTTATAATTTCTTCTAGATAAGACAAGTATTGAAACTATTGAATTTGGGTGTGATTCAGTGTATTCGAAATTATTTCTTCTCAACACATCATCTGCCTAGCCCTTTCCCAACTATACCTACTGGGATTGGCTTCCAGTCAAACCGGATTCAGCTGAATACCAGTATTTTACGTGGTGCGGCTGCCTACCAGACCTCCACAATCCATTATCTGTTCTCAACATAATCATAGATTATAGTCTAAAACATAAACAACATTTATTACAATCTTACGATGTTTGGAATTATCCGGTGACACATACGAGTACTTACATAGGTAGGTACCTACTCTAACCAACTAATACCAAGATATTCTAAGCTGATAACAACCCTTTGCTTTGCCATCTAAAACCATTCCACCAAAGAACGCCAGTAATCACACTAATCACTGAATGTTACGACTGTATCACCTAAAGAAAACATTCTTAGATCGCGACGAATAATTGCATAAATAATCTTTTATTTATTTAGTACCTACACGTCACAATTTATTTACACGTTAGGTACTATTTAGGTTCAGTCACATTACAACAACCTGTGTAGGTACAATATACCTTTATTACCATTAGATACGGGACTTAGTCACAGCAAGCGGTCCTACTCAGTTGGCACTCAGTCGCGCACGGAAAATCATTGATGTGACCTTCAGAATGATTGGCCAAAATGACCGATCAGCTTAAAAATATTACTAAGATCTAATACCTATTTGCTACTATTTGATATCTTTGTTTAAATAATTGGTACCTAATTAATAACTGAGAAAATGAATTTAAAAAATGGGCAGTCATTCTGATGTCAGGATGGACTGCCGACATTTAGGATCTCCACGTAAAGGCTCAAAAATTTCAATTCGCCTTTACAAAAATTTAGTACCTATTTGATACCTAAACATACCTATATTTTTTCTAGATTTTTAAGGCAAAGAATTTTATTAGAGATTTTTTGTTTAGGTAGGTACTATGAATAAATATACTTACCTAGTTCTACCCACATGTTAGCTTTTATCAGTATCTCGGAAATTGTTATTAATTAGTAGTACTTATTGCTAATTATCGTGTAAATTGAACTACCTTCACTCCATAGACTTGAAAAAAAATTGACTTCACTTGACTTTCTGTATCAAGTAGTACCTACCTAAACATAGGAAACCAAAAATCTGTAATAAAATCTTTAATCTTTGCAGCTCAACAGTGTTTTAATAATACTAGGAATAAAAATAAGACACACCACTCGTAAATACAGCCAAAAATGTTAATTTGTTGAAAATAACAAAAATATTTTATCGTTTGCTTCGCCATGTTTGTGAGAGCGAGATAGATATTAAAAACATGCGTGAGAGACACGATACGCACAATTCGCGAGTTGTTGAGAGATTTTGTAAACAACGCGCGACGACTAGTACCAGACCGAGGTTGCGTAAGGTTAGCAACACAAATTTCTTCAAACATATTAATAGTTTTTTATTATTATTGTTTTACCAACCATGATTATTTAAATTCAAGTCAATTTTATAAATAATTGATAACAGTTATGTTTTACGCAACAGGTACTTATTTAAAAAAAATGTTTTATAAGACAAAGTCTAGTTTTTAGTACCTAATTGTTGGTGCAGAATCACTACTTCACTATATTTAGTTATCTTTATTACGCGACTGTGGCAAAGCAAACGGTTATGATTTCAAGGCTTCCTCGTAACTCCCAAACTGCACGTCATGTGCAGCCATATTCTTTATTTATTTATACATAAATGCATAATGGTGATACTTAAGGCTCTTTTTTATTCAGGTTTCCTAAAGATGAATTAAGGAGACAAAAGTGGCTTGTTATTTTCCGAAAACAAAGGCAGAAGTAAAGCTTTAGTAACCTTGCGCGATCGAGCGAACAATATTAATTTCTTTTTTAACTACCTCAAAATAATTAATGTTTTTTATTTTATTTGCTAACGCTACCACATGCCATGTCATTCATAATCGTAAACATTCGTCAACATTCGGCAGCTAACGCGATTTCGCTCGCACGACAGCGCCGTCTCCTATCTCTATCCTTGTCTATCGGTAACAGTAGGTTGCGACTGTGATGACACTGATCACAGATGTGTGAGTTTCGGTGCATAGTCGTACGCCGAGCCCATGTTTACTGATTGCGATGTTAGAGCGTAACATGCAATGTTTATTACCCAAAATAATTTATCTGAATAATTTGTTATGGTGAAAAGGGATACCTTTTTACCACCAAATCCGATAGGATATCGAGCCTAGAAACAAAAATATGCATAGACCAATAATTATATTATTATTAATATTTGAAAATATTAGGTTTGGTAAGGATAAAGAAAGATAAAAAATAATTCAAAAATAAATACAACTATTGAGATTTGAACCCACACCAAGCCTAATGAAAGGCAGTCTCTAAACCGACAGTCTATTTGTACGGTTGATAATTGTTTCAAATAGCCGACCTTATTTATGTCAAGGTTTTTAGCTGCTCAGCTTCCCGAAAGTATAGCGTGATGATAATCATTGCTAAGGTTATATTAATAAGAAATAGATTGGAATATAACAATTTGGTCCTCTGGACATTTTAATTTCCAACCATTTTTGAATAAAACGACATCTAGTAGGGTCGAAAGTTACTACTATTTACTTTGCATGTGTGTGTAAAGAGTAAATTCATGCGGCTAAATCTTTATTCTGCTGTAATCTTTGTATGGTAGCAGTTAACAAGCATAGTGATTATCTAAAAAAATCAAGTTAATGCCCTAGGTATAGCCTATAATAAAGTTGTCTATTAAAACTTTCTATGTTAAGTGTAAAAATTGAAAATGTTCGAAATTGTGGATGTGTCGCCATCTAGCGACAAAATGGCAGTGAGAGCATTCATCCATTCACCTTAAATAACAAATATTACCTTTAAACTCCTGTAGAGCATTGTTGACTTACTTCTCAAATAAACAAACAGATGGCGCGGTATAAAGTTTGTACAGTTATTTATAGATTGGTTGTAGAAAGCGGCATTTTTCGAACAAGATAATATTACTTCCTTTCTATAAAAAACCGTATAAACAGTACGTGAGTTTACAACTAATTTGTGATGAAATGGCATCCATTTGTTTATTCACCTAAATTTTTAACTTCACAATATAAATTAGCATTGCCGGAAGGCCAAAACCAGTTTTTGCAAATTTTATTTAGTATAATTTTTACAACATAATTATTCTTTTCTTTTAGAACAAATCTACCGAAGGCCACAATGGAACTCAAAGATTTCTCGTTACCAGAACACCTGCCCTCATACCCCAGTCGGCGTGATTTTTACCGCTATCTTCAAGATTACGCCAAACATTTCGACATATTAAAATATATTCAGGTAAGAGACTTTTCCTACTTCCTTTGTGACTAGGTAAGTAAGAATATTTTCTGTTATCTATGAAGCATGTTATGGATTTGTATCAGGCATTATTGAAAAGATGAAAAAAACCTCTTCAAAAGAAATATAAAATCACTAGCTGCCGCCCGCGTGAATGTCGATAATTATCCCAAGGGGACATACTTCCGGGATAGAAAATCCCATGTGTTATTCCAGACTATAATCTACCTCTGTGCCAAATTTCATCAAGATCCATTCAGTAGTTTTTGCGTGAAAGAGTAACAAACATACATACATCCATCCATCCTCACAAACTTTCGCATTTATAATATTAGTAGGAACTAGGTGTTGGATAGCAGGAAGTAAGATAGGAAGGATTACCATCCACCGTCCATCCTCAGTGGTTTCGATTTGAGACTTCTCCGTTCTGCCATTCAATCCTGTTAGTACCATTATTTCTGGCAAACTGATGATCTCTGACTTAAGACTCACTTGTGGAGTAAACAATTTCAAAATAAATTCCTCTCTACAGTTTTTACACAACGTAGTTCAAGTGAGAAGAGTAGGCGATGTGTGGAAGGTCAGACATGAGTATGTGTTAACGAACGAGACGTTTGAAGAAGACTACGATTATGTAATCGTGGGGAGCGGACACTTCAGCAAACCTAACATGCCTAATTTTCCTGGTGAAGACAAATTTAAAGGTAGGTCAACTTTCCGTTACTGTTTTCCTACTATTTAAGTTGATGTGGTTACGTAAATCATGATCTGCCTAGTATTTTCTACCAGGATTTAACGTGGCTCATTTGATCAAAATCTTCTCTTTAAAGATTTTCCTAAATCCATCTGTACCATTCTAATCTGCTTTCAATGTATAAAAATGTCTTACTTTTTTACTACTATGACCCCTTCTCTTCCCTAAAGGGACAAGTAAGCAGTACTGTTCTTTCAGGTACAATAATCCACAGTCACGACTACAGAGAACCAGAACCGTTCCGAAACCGTCGCATCCTGGTAGTGGGCGCCGGCCCCTCGGGCATGGACATCGGTCTGGATGTGGCAGACGTGGCCAGTCGCTTTCTCCACAGCCACCACTCCCGGATCAACTTTACCACGCCGTTCCCTCCTCAGTACCACAAGAAATCAGACGTCCTAGAGTTTAACGAGACCGGAGTATTTTTTAAAGATGGGTCCTTTGAGGAGATTGATGATGTTATTTATTGCACAGGTAATACTATATTTGAAGTGTTACTTATTTCACAAATATTGTAATACAGAACTCTTATAGCCAAGAGGCGGCCCCAAACCGTTTGAAAAACGAGGGTCTCTTAAGACTTTAATAAATAAATAAAAATCTTTATTTATACAAAAACCTTCAACATTGCATAAAGACTAGGTCACATAAATTGCAGTGAATTAAAGGTCATACAGATAGAGTAACCCTGTCTCCCAAACTTAGAGATCCTGTGACTTAAGAGTCAGTGTTCTGCTGTCACTATGATTCAAAAACCTTTTACTAAAAAGTGTGTTTACAAAATCTTGGCAAAAAAGTACAACTAAATTATTTTAACAAAGATTTAAACTAGAAGTGAAGGAATTTATTATACGGAGTTGTATTATGAGTTTGCATGTGTAGGTAATTGTGTTTTTACTTTGATTATAATTATTTTTTTGGCGAGGCCGGCTGGCCATAATCTAAAGATTTAATAAAGCTAAGAACAGTTCAGTACGTCTTCTAGGTGACTTGCGCTTACTGAACCAATTTTGTAACAGGTTAGCATAACAGCTGACGCTGACCTTATCGTCTTCTTCAAGTCCCAGAAATGGATCTTTAACTAAATCATTTGAGTGATGTCTCTTCTTCCGCAGGATTCAACTACTACTATCCGTTCCTGGACGAGTCGAGTGGCCTGATCGTGCACCCCAAGAGTGTGGTGCCCCTGTACCGGTACACAGTGAACATCAACCAGCCCACCATGTTCATGATGGGGTTCTTCATTAGAGCGTGCCTGGTGGTTGCTTTGGATGCTCAGGTAAACATCGTTTTTTTTTTATATTCTTGCTTTCTGCGTTTTCACCAATCGGTTACAAGTTTTTCGCTTTGCCTTTCATTCTTTAAACCAAAATCCTTTAATACACTACCTCGACGGGATCTGAATACTCTGTGTTGACTATGGCAGCCAATGTGGATTTCTAGGTTTGATTCCAAGGTAGGACAAAAAGTGGAAGAATTTCTCTATGACAGCACTGAGTATGAAAGTTGGTGGTGTGACAAAATCTACACAATTAACTCTTAATCGACAGTACACCGTAGAAAACATTTCATAACATGAAACATGAATGACCCCCGAAATATAATTCCAATGGCCCGTAATCACTAACTTATGGATTGGTGACACCAGTCGTAGCCATAATTGAACTAATTTTAATATAGCATGTCGTCTTCCAGGCACGTTACGCCGCGGCCCTGATTTCAGGGAACTTCACACTACCGCCTCGCGACGAGATGATGCAGGAATGGCAGAAGAGGATGGACGTCATCCGCTCCAAGGGACAACCTCAGTCCTTTATACATGTACTCGGGGAAAGGGAGGTGAGTTACTGGTGACTTACTATTCATTATAAATATTCTTCGTTGAGGCTTAGTTCCCCGCACTCGTCTACACTTCTACACTAATATTATAAAGAGGAAAGATTTGTTTGTTTGTTTGTTTGTTTGTTTGTTTGTTTGTTTGTTTGTTTGTTTGAAATGAATAGGCTCCGAAACTACTGGACCGATTTGAAAAATTCTTTCACCAGTAGAATCCTACATTATCGGTGATGGTCATAGGCTATAGAATATTTTCAGAAAAGTTAGGGATCCGTATGAAAACTTCGATAATGTGACCCAAGGTGTGAGAAAAAATCCTTATATCGCGTACGCTGCGGAATCTATTGACAATAGAGCAAAGTGATGTACTACAATTTAATAGAGGTCATCAATATCTACAAAAAAGTCCGCGATACCATATGTCTAACTATTATGGATAAGTCACCATGACCGCTTTTTGTTAATATTAGTCAAGCAAATCCCATGGTGAAATAAAAAATGGTGATTATAGTACCATGATATTAATCCTTATCCATTTAAATGGTTTGATAATTAAGGTTGATTATGTTCGTGTAAATTACACTTTAAATCATTCAAATCGGACCTTTCGTTCAAAAGTTACGACGGTAATAAACATGCTCGGAGTAAGAAAAATGTCGCGGCATGAGCGAACTGGGGAGAATCGTATCAATGCTTGGTCCGATGAAGTTGAAACACCACGGCATTTCAATGTTTTCGATAAAACAATAAGAATAACAAATGTTTGGATTTTTCGAAAATCAACTAGGTAGGTACATATAAATAATAAGGGGTGAAGCAGGGGTGAATAAATTTTTAGGGGAGGAAATTATACCTTGCTTCAATTTATGTCGGAATTCTATGAACAAACTAAAAGTGGGATAATTGAAACAGATCATGTACCTAACAATTTTTGCATAATCAACCCCTGACGGGCTGAACGGGGTGAACAGTTGCGCTGAACCAATAATGAGAATCGTTGTGCTTAATTTTCCAAAACTAACCGTTATAAGGGGATATGTATAGGGGCGTCGCAGTTTGTGGAGTACCTACTATCCCCACGCGGACGAAGTCGCGGGCGAAGTGCTATGTTTGATAAGGTAAGACATAACATTACCACAGCATAATAAAGTTAAAAGAACAGACGAAAGCTGTCGATTAAACTGAAAGTCTCAAATGCAAGAGCCGGGATGAAGGCGGGGTTGGCATTTAGATATTGTTTAAGATACTTTTGAGAAGTGAGCTCCCAAAAGTATCTTAAACAATATCTAAATGATGGACTTTGAACAGCTTAAGTAATTTGTTGTTCGTAAGTCCATCATTTTATCGATACTCTTCAACGGACTTTAAAATTGGATCTCTAATTTAACTAAACCAACAAATCTGTTATTTCCAGGACCAATACTACGGCGAACTCTCCGAAGAGTCAGGCATCGATCGCGTCCCCCCAGTGATGTTCAAGATCCGCACCCTGGACACGGAGGCCAAGATAGAGAACTTGTACACGTACAGGAACTATGAGTACACCGTCATAGATGATCACACCTTTACCAGGAAAGTTGAGGACCCAGCTCGCCGTAAAGGCTTAAACCTATAATGTTTTGAGGCTATTTCAATACTTTTATACTTAGTTTAATATCGTTTTTTCTTCATAACCGTCTGACCTCATTGAGTACACGTGTAAAGGTTGATCCATACATAACAGAGCTGCGTCCGGGATGCGTCCGGGCCTTGGTCCGTTAAAACGTGGTCGGACACGTCCCAGACACGGCCGGACATGTGTGAACAAGTTCATATAAAATGTATGTAATAAGCACCGATGTTTTTTTGAGCTTTGGACGGACCGCGGCCCGGCCACGTCCCGGGCACGGCCCGGATATGCATGGATAAAACTAACTATCACAAAAGGACCACTCGTTGAAGAAAATAGTCGACTCGACTGACAAAAAGTTATGTTAAAAAACTGGCACATTGCCATAAAATTGTTAAAAAGTGCCATACAAATGAATATAAGAAAATGTAGCGCAGGCGTTAATGCATCGGCACGTCAAGCTTAAAAATAAACTATTACAATGTCGATTTTTTATTAGCAACGATGTATAGATGATATTAATTAATTAATACTTGAAGGGATGAAGAGTCAAAGATAATTATGGCATTTCAAACTGTTTATTATTTAAAAAATAATAACATCAAAAAGTACCTTATAGTTGTTAAGGATTTTATTCACTATAGATAATTTAATATAAAATATTTAAAAAAAAAAAATTATTAGTAAAGTGCACTTCATTTACAAACAAACAAAGTATGTACAAAAACGAACAAAACTGGAATAAGTAGATATAATTTGTACTTATTAATTAATACAATAATTCTTACATAATTGTTGTTATTGGTAACAGTCAACTAAACGAATACAAATAAAACATATTACATTAAAAACTCGGTTTATTTAAATTAATTCCTACCTCAGATATCAATACAGGCAAGATTAATTTCTTCGTCAACAAAATTAACTTTCATCAGTCAACTCAGTACCAATTTCCTATTTATTAATCTCATCATTTAGAATTTGATCTTACATAAGATCGATACATTCTTAATCTTCCTCAGAAGACTCCATCATTACTCGCTAATGTTATCCAATATGAATACCATAATAATGAATAACACATTTCTTCTAAAATCTTCACACATTTTATATTTCGATAGGACAAGGCTGTTCTTTCCTAGGAGTATACTTCCTCTCGTAGGTGTGTTCATCAATGATTTTGTAATCATAATCACGGTAGTTCAGCAAGTCTTCTAAACGGTTCCTTCCGTTAAAACGAGCGATTTTCGTCAAAACTGGTGGTGAAGGGTTGACCTCAGCTTCTGCTGTCAGGTTGCCAAAATAGTCATCCTTGGAAAAAAATAAAGGGAATTGATATAAATAAATATTAACGGAAGATGTCTTTGCAGAGCATCCAACCTCCGACTGCTTGATATAAAGGAAATTCCTTTAGCCTAGGAAAATTTATGAGACAACACCAGTTAGTCCTCTAGCTCTAGCACGGATTGTCTCGGGCTCCTTTAGATATTTTAGAGCCTGTTTTTTCAAGAATACTCTTTCGTTTAAAATCAGTACCTAAAGGAATGGTTTTGGAACTATGGTACTTCCTCTTAGAATCCCTTAGTCGCTTTCAACGACTTGTACCTACTATAAAAAGTGATTTACTAATGTGTAATTAATATGAGCCCATGCAGCTGTACTTTGGGAGATGCAACCGATGCTGCATTTAACAGAGCCACTTACCGGGAACAAAACTAATCTATCGAAGATAGATAGATCTATCGATCTAATAGAAGAACATTGTGTAAAGAACACACAATTAACGACACGGAACGTTAGTGACCTAGTTCAAAATCAATGTATTTACCATGTTGCTAATAACGTTGACGTCCACGATCCTCATGCCCTGGTTCTGCTGGGCGTACACGTGTTCCAGCCAATTCCTTAGCATTTCTTCTTTGGACGGCAGCTCGAACTTGCCCGATGCTAAGGCTGCTGCATACTGGCCCTGTTCAATAAACGATGTTATTATTTGGTACCGGAAGACGCAGCGTTGCAAGTTGGAAGGCCTCCCCCACAAGGTGGACCGATGACCTGGTGAGGGTCACGGGTAGCCGATGGATGCGAGACGCACAGGACCGGTTTGGTTGTTGTAGCGACACTTGGGGGAGGCCTATGTCCAGCAGTGGACGCCTTTCGGCTGATATGATGATGATGATGATTATTTGGCTTAAAAACTGCTAAAATATTTTAGGATGTGCGAAATATATGTCAAAAAAAATTATGAGTTTAAAACATTTACTATTCATACATATTTTTTCTGCCAACGAAAACAAAAAAGAACTGTTCCGAGACAAATACCATCTAACCTACATAATATGGACAGAGAAAATGACCAGAGACCAGTTTAAAAACAAACAATCTATATTCTAGTTCTAACTACCGACCTGAGCATCCATAACCCTGTTGATAACTTTCTTGGATACTCCCACAAACATCATGCTGGGATGTTTGATGTTCACTGTCTGCTGGTACAGGGGAAGTACGAACTTATGTGATGCTGTCACTCCTGAACTGCTGTCAAGGAATGGATGAGCGTAGTTGTAACCTGGAATTATGGATAAGCTTAAGTTTAATCTAGAGTGTAATCTGTGTGAAGGCAGTTCAAGGCGATAATAGTTGGACAGGACACAATTAAGACAAAAAAACGTCGTCATAATGATCTTCGAAAAGTGCTCTATAAATCTAGGCTGGATTTGTTATGAAGGTCTAATTCATCTACGATCGGATGAGATCAAAAATCTTACAACATTCAGTAGTTATGCGAAATTACCTGTACAAAATATAACTTCATCAAACTCCTCAGTAGACCCATCGACAAAGAAGGCGCCGGTCGGAGTAAAGGAGTCGATGTCAGGCTTCTTCACATAGCTCTTGGAGAACTCTGGCTGGTTGTAGTTGAGATGGTGGCTGTGGAACAGCTTCGCGGTCACGTTGGACAGCTGCATGGCGAGGTCCAAGCCCGATGCGCCGGCGCCGACTAGGAGCACTCGACGATTCCGGAAAGCTTCTGCATCTTTGTAATCGTGGCTGTGGATGACTTTTCCTGAAAATAATTTTATCATCGATCAGCAAAAGAAAACTAATTTGCTTTGAATGAAATACACAGATGAAATTAAAAGATTGGTACAAAAGACTATGAAAGGACCATACAATTTTGAGACGTGGGCTGACAAATAGCCAGTTCTTTTTGTTGTAGCTATGGAACTTATATGGTAAGGTAAGTACAATAAGAAATCCTTGAAGTTGCCACAAAACGTGACTGACAACAAAACAAGCTTGCAAAGTACAGGAAAATGATACACGAACACAAAAGCAACTACAATTATGACCAAACGTATTAGTTCGTGGGAGTTTATTATGTTCAGCTTCATAAAAAAATTAATAATGTGAGGCCAGTCGGTTCATTGAAAGAGGAAGTTCTTAATTACGGACAAACTTGATCACGATCCAATCAATTAAGGAAAACTTTGAAAAAGTACAAGAATTCTTCGACAATAGCAAAGAGTTTCATAGTTTAGCAGACTCTTTTATCATTTTAGCAAGAAAATCGAAGTTCTTAAACCTGCTGATACGAAGGCATCGTATCAGCCGGTTTAAGAAATTCGATTGGTAAACAAATTATTTTAAAACTTTTTCTGTATTGATTTAAAAAAAATTGTTCTTCATGAAGTCTTTTTAACCCGAACTTCTCAAGGTGCCTCACGTAAGTACCAATAGTTATTTTATTTTATGACAATTTAAATAATCATCATCATATAAAATAACTGCTAAAGCAATTTAAACTGCAGCTGCACATTACTTTTCAAGTAAAATAACAGGCTTGCCTAGTTTGGGGTCAATGTCAAAACTCTGTAATCTTTCTGGCACTCAATTTTATTGTTATTTATTATTTTTATTCCTGCGTTTTTATTAAAAATTAGTATTCTTATTTTCTTTTTCAATCAACTAACCATGTTGACATTCAAGTCAAGATGGTTTCTAAATAAGATGAAATCACGTGTGTGATGCAGTATAAATACTATTGCTATAGCGGAACAACCAAAGCCTTATTTGCAGTATGGAGTGCATGGAATCCTGCCAATCCCGTAAGGCGAAAGAATGCGATGACACACAGCTAGGCTGTATTGCCTATCTTAAGACTAATATTTATCAATGTGAGAACGGATGGAAACCCTCGATAAACCTATAGATAGATTATAGAAAACGTTTTCAAAACAATGTGGAGATGGTTTGCGTGCCCCACTAACTAGAGTTTTGCATTGTTTTGCATCTACTCATCTTCTTAAAAATTAAAAACTCATGTATCTCCAAAACAGAAAAAAGCATTAACCGTATTTTTTTTTACTTTAAAACTGGCATTAAACCAACCTTATCATCGAAATCCATGAGCTCCAATTGGGAGTTTCTTAAAGATTTTAAGAAGAATTTTTTCTTCTGAATTTATAAAGGGAAACTGATTGACTGACAGATCTACACACAACCGAAACTACTGGAGCTAGGAACATGAAACGTTGCTCAAGGCTGCTTTTTATAATGTAGGTGAGCACTTGAAGTGATTTTTGAAAATTGAACCTTTAAGGGAGTCAGAAAATCGTTTGTACAAAATCTGCGCAGACAAAATCGTAGACGAAGTGCTAGCCTTCTATACAAACTGTAAATACATCATCCAGTCTTCGCTTTAGCCACCATCCTTACCTTGGAACGCCTTCAGTTGTTCGATGTCAGGTATGACAGGGCTGCTGAACTCCCCGCTGGCGATGACCATGAAATCGCACACCTCTGTCACTTTCTCGTGCGTGTCAGTCTTCATGTATGTCAGTTCCCAGTGGTCGTGTGCCCATCTGACCAGGGTCACATAACTTTGAAGCTGAAATAAATAGGTAGAGTACCTATATAGTGTATTTGGGTACTCAGCTGTATGCAGGGCTAGGCAGTATTTGAATTAGGTACTTGTAATTAAAATACGTAATTGAAATACAAATACGTATTTGGTATTTGTATTTCAATTACTTATTAAAAATATAATTTCTAATTGGTATTTCAAATACCAGACGCTGAGGTAATTTGTAGTTAGTATTTTAAATACTTCTGGCTTCTAAATACATTTGAACACAAAAAACATTTAGCAAACTTTTTAATGGGTGCGTTTTGTAATTAGTATTTTGTATTTTAAATAAAAATGTTTAAAGTACTGTTTTTGTATTTATATTACAAAAACACGACTTAAGTATTTTGTATTTCGTATTTTAATTTATTTATTTATTAAAAACTTTTGTAGACTTAACAGGTCAACCCAAGACGTCTACAAACTAGTTATATATATACTAAATATACGCGTACCTAAAGTTACAATTTGTTGTTATAGTAGTTTAAATATAATACATCGATAGTTGCGCGGTATCTTCTCGTCTCACATACCACAGTGTCTCAAGACGAAAGTCTATGACCAGTGCGTGTTGCCAGTGATGACCTATGGACTCGAAACGTGGTCGCTCACAATGGGCCTCATCAGAAGGCTTAAAGTCACCCAAAGGGCAATGGAGAGGGCAATGCTCGGAGTTTCCTTGCGTGATCGAATCAGGAATGATGATATCCACAAGAGAACCAAGGTTACCGACATAGCCCGAAGGATCGCCAAATTGAAGTGGCAGTGGGCAGGGCACATTGCTCGCAGAACAGATGGTCGATGGGGCCGAAAAGTTTTGGAGTGGCGACCGCGTACCGGAAGACGCAGCGTTGGAAGGCCTCCCACAAGGTGGACCGATGACCTGGTGAGGGTCGCGGGTAACCGATGGATGCGAGACGCACAGGACCGGTTGTTGTGGCGACGCTTGGGGTAGGCCTATGTCCAGCAGTGGACGTCTTTCGGCTGATATGATGATGATAGATAGTATTTTGTAATTTGTATTTTAATTAAAGCAAAGCATGTATTTCGCCCAGCGCTGGGCTGTATATTAGATTGGAAACCGATCAATCTGCCTAACTTTTCCCTGACAGTTGGGAAAAGGCTAGGCAGATGGATTGATCGGTAGTGATAGAGTTTTTTGGGGAACAATGTCTCTTTCTTTTGATGTAAAAGGTATAAGTTCCAGTGAAAATAAATAGTAAATTTGCTATTCTCTATACAGGAGTAACTCTTCGAATTATTGTAAAGTTGGCATGTACGAACATTATGTACAAGTAGATATGTACCTACCTTTATTCTATTGAGGAACGAATTTTAACGAGAACAATTGGCACACCAGCGGCCCTACGCCCTAGCGCTGGTGTTAGATATGCCTAGAAAGAGACTGGCTATCGGTGTAAAATTTAGTATAAGAGAAAACCCTTAAACAATAACAAAATTAAATTATACATGCCATCTTTCATCTGTATGACAATGGAATAGAATGTAGAAAACGACACTTGTCTCACGGGATACCTATCCCACGTTCCGTTAGTATTCATCCTGGCATGTCATACCACATCTATGAAATTCAATGAATTATTCATAAACCAATGGTGTGAACGATAAACAACAAAACATCATGTACCTATACAGGTTTCTCGTCACGTCATCAAGCTATTGGCAATGAACAAATTGTTTACAGCCGTACATCCTGATTTTATTCCGCGATTATTTATGGACTTAGTTACGATTATTTAAGGGCATGTGATCATTTGTTTGTCTTCCTCTTTTTGTAGTTTATCACGCAATCTGTTATAATTACACTTTTTCATAATGAAACGGTGATTCTTGTGGGTGGGAATCATCGCAAGTTACAATGCACTGTTTACAAATAAGGTTAGGTAATTAAATGTACAGTAGGTAACGATATATAAACTATAAATACGTTGCTCGCACTCTGAAATTGCAACATAAAAAGAAGGCAAATATCGCGTCCCTTGCGCGTAGGTATACGTAGCTATCCTATCTTGCTACCGATATCGCGTGATGTTGGTGCATGACGCGTCTATATTTACCTATAATACGTCATTGATAGCAAGCTGCATGTCGTCAGATGTAACACTTCGACCTTGAGCTGGCGCAGTAGAGTCTTATGGAATTATAGGCCAGTTTTTATTATTATTTATTTATTAAACTTCGTTCTTCTACTCGTTTTTTTCACTTGCTTCCTACTGAACTTAATAACGCTTCAACTACGTTGTTCAACAGAAATGAAAAACTTACACAGAAAAGTGTTAGGTACATGAATACCTATCAGATTACGAACTTTGCGCTTCGCATGTTTAATTCGTTTTAAGTGTCCTCCATAACGTTGATAGTTGTGTTACCTAAGTTAAAGTAAGAGTAAACACACAGTCATAACTTTAGTTCCTTATGACCGCTGTGCTGCCTTCATTCACACGATAGGCGTTATGCAAGGCTTTGACATTAGTTGGCCAACAAAAGATTTCTCTTGGCTTTTAATCTCTCCGCGTTGTTCTTGGTAACATCATGATCACTTTTGAATTGTGTTTGAACATAGGCTGCACTTTAGTTCGGTCACTAAGCCGATTCTCACAACAATTATTATAACATAACTTCACGCCTGCATTCTACGAAGAAGGGTTAGGCAGTATGTACTTAATACGGGGGTCACACTGAAACTTTTTAGAAATATAAAATATTGTAAGAAAAGCAGCCAATGAAAAAAATATTTACATTTCGAATTAGGAACTTTTTGGGAATCTGTAGATGTGTAGTTAATTCATTATTATATCATTTTTTTTACAAATTGGCCGCAATTAAGAAAATGTCTGTCGTGCGTCGAAATGGTTATGACTAAAGAAAATTTTCGCTCAATGATTTACGAGTTATGACGACTATCTTGGCGGTCTGACTCAACAACAATGTTATACACACACGATAGACTTTGATTAGCATTTCATGACGAAGCCCCATCCCGTGCCACTGTTGACACTGGTTTAATGAGTTTAAACGTGGCTGAAGCAAACTCACTGATGATTCGCGGGAAGGACGTCCATCTACGGCGACTACTGAAGATAACGTCAGTGCTGTGCGGCTAATGATAGAAGCTGACAGAAGGATGTCATATCAACAGATTCGGGCAGCTATATATAGGCATTGGTATGAATCAAGTACAAAAAGTTTTACATGAACATTTAGGCGTCAAAAAGCTTTGTTATAAATGGACCTCATCATTTAACGGAAGATCAAAAACGCCGTTGTTTGGATTGGTGCCGCTAAATGCTTGAAAAGTATGATGGAGGTGACTCGAATGCTGTATATGACATAGACACAGGTGATGAAAACAGGATATATTGTAACGAACCCGAAACGGGACATTTCGCCATACAATTGTCCTAGAAGATAAAAGGACTGTTACTGGAGATTGGTATGTCAGTCATTTTTTACCAGTTATCTTTGAAAATTTTAGACAGCAGCTCCCAAGAAGCAGGATCCTTCTTCACCAAGACAACACTACAGCTCACTCCGCCATGACTATCGAATTTTTTTTATCAAATGTGTAGTTAGTGAGTCATCATCCTTACAGTCTCGACCTGGCACCTTGTGACTTTTATTTATTTCCAAAAATAAAAGATAAACTACAGGAATTCGTTTCATGAACCCTGCGAATATGCCGTGGCTGCGTTTGAAAAAGGCGTGGAAGTGATCGCCCACACGAAGAGTGAGCCCTCTGCTTCAGTCAATGGTTCCCTCGCGTGCGACGTTGGTTAGAAAGGAACGGAGAATACTTCGAAAAGCAATAAAAATATTAACAGGCTTCTACCATGTTTGACAGATATTCTTATAGAAAATACTTCAAACGCCTAGACGTGAGTAATTTATTTTCTTTTAGCCGTGAAAGCTTTGGAGCTAGGTATCTCCGTCGATTCTACTATTATTAACGTTCAATAACTAGAAGCAGATGGTCAGTTTTTCAATGCAATAGATCTACATCATTGCTATTTCTAAACTTTGGTAGGCTATCCGAAACGAGTCTTCTAATAAAACAATGCTAATCTAATAAGGTATATGTCTTGCTAAAACTCGAAAATAGCTCGACCAAATTGTATTTTTTTAATCTCCTCAATACAATTTTAGATGGGACGACGGTCACCGGATCTTCCACTCATTGAATAAAATAGTAGATTATGCACCCAGGGGATAAAGCAGTGTCTTGTGTCACGGGCGTCATATTGAATCTCGAACGCAATGAAGGATTCGGGAGTTAACTCCCGAGCGTAGCGAGGGAGTTTAGAGTTTAACTCACGAGCGAAGCGAGGGAGTTAATACAAGAATCCTGAATGCAGTGAGGGATTCAAGCTAGCCCAAGACAAAGACACCTTTATCCCCGAGGAGGATACTCTACTTTTCACACCTCCTGTGAGAAAATAAGAAGCCATAATACGAAAAACGAAATATTTTAAATTTACAAACACTAAGTAGAGATATGTATTTAGAACTATACTGTTTCCCTACTTAAAAAAAGTTAGTTTTAATACCATACGGATTTGCAATATCCGCGCCTTTTTTGCGTTCCACTCGGTATGCCTAGTGCCTACCACATAGCGGCCACGACCAACTCGATTTTCGTTTTTTTGTTTACTTCTCTGTGGGTAAGTAAATATGTGCAGGCCTAATGTTAGCAACCTAATACAATTTATGTGTACACAAAGCTTTATACAGAGCTTTATATCAGCTAGTAGAATGGGTTCGGACGCTTGGCTGTATGCAATTTGAATTTAGAACGCCATAGGAGATGCTCGAGAAAATAGTTTTTAAATTAATAAATCGACTATAAATGGGTTTTAAGTGTTATTCTTATCCTTTTATACAATAATCCGTATATAACCAATTATTCTTATAATATTGTCTTCAATCCTGGACCCTGGTCAATCCTTATGATTTTGTAGAAATTCGAGAATATCATCCCTAAGTAGTAAGAGTATCGAGAATATCTTTCTTCTTTCTGGAACAGAAAGAGAGAGACAGAGACAGAAGGCGTTGTGAGTACCTAATACCGCCAATTGAGCAGACAGATGAGGTTCCAAATTTAAATCACATTATTGACCAGCGGGTTATAATGAAATCCAGTACAATATTATTGCCCGGCAGTGCCACCGGCCAAAAATGACTCACTTTAGGTTAGGTTAGCATGACATATAATTTGACGTTTTCGATCAGGTGGTGTGAAAACACTATTTATAGAACAGAGACAAGTAAAGCAAAAGGTTGAATTTCATAAGATCATCTTAAACTTGTGTATGCGAAACCTGTCCTGAGCTACATGTGACCCTAATGCCAGCTGAATGGAAATTATTCCCAACATCACACCTTACAACATTCTCTCACTAAAATTACACAATATTAACAAACTCGAATTGAATTGATTATTAAATTGTCCTGAGGTGCACATTTGCACAAGTCGTACGGTTTGACTTCTATTCGATACCTTTTTACTAATCACTCAGTTAGTTCACTTGAATGTCAAGTAGGTCATTTAAGTACTAAGCTCGTTTTATTACAAACTTCTAACAAGTCTGTTACAATAAACTTAATACTTACAAAGGGGGTGACTGGGAAGGAATGCAGGGGTGAATCGGCAAAAAACTTTGAAGGGATTTTCACGTTATTTAAATCTTATTTGTAGGATTTGCGGTCTTCAATTTTATTGAATTTGCGTTCATAGATAACCAATATTTTTTATGATAGTGAAAACCTTATCAAAGTTTTGTTTCTATTCGCAACGATATGAATAGGATCCGAGGGGTTCCTATTCACCCCGTTTGACGGTAGTTATTCTGTTGGCTGTTTCCATGCGATATCATTATTTGATTTTTAACCTTATTCTTAAGAATATTACGGTAATCTTATTCGTGTTTTGTCTTTGAATCATCAGATGCCAATAGGTACTGTTTCCTAAGTAGACATATTTTAAAGAAAAGATTATGGCTGGTTTATTAGACTGGCACGCAGATTACCAAATATTGGGAAATCTTAATATGATGCTAGCCATACTGCAATCGACTAGATTCTCGCCATACCAACGTTCAATTCTAACGTTAGCTTAGATATTAAACGTTCTCCGCTCCAGTCAACTTCTTGCCTTATAATTTTAGTATTAACTTGCAAACGGTTCGTTTCACAACAACTATTACAAGCGTACAAACCTAGCAAAATTTGTCTCGTTTTAGGAAAATATTAAAAGAAAATGACTCCACAATCCCAAAGCACGTGCCATTTTCTTACAATACATTTCATTTGATTATTTTCATATTATTAAATAGGTACTTCTTGTATCATGTACAAATACTATTATGTAACTTTGAGGGAGATAAGGTTTAGTTTTGTTTCTTTTTTCATAAGACCGCTATATGGCAAAGAAAACACAAACACAAAACTCATAACGTCAAATAAAACCATTAGGTCGTCTCAAATCGAAAGCCAACTTACTTGAATATTGTTCATCAGTTCGAAATGCTTGGCGAAGTACTGCAAGTACTTATAGAAGCAGGGTCCTGTAGGATACGAGGGGGTGCCCTCGGGGAACGGGAAATCGGAGTATTCCATCGTCTGGCGCGGAGTGTTTGTTCTGAAACGTATTGTTCACTTACTTACATGTCAATAATATCGAGTGACTCTATGAGCTTTAGAAAATACTTAAAAGCTTTAGGGATCTTTGACCTGCAGCCAAGGAGTTCACAACGTGGCTTAAGGTTTCAGCGAGAGCGATACCTACCGGCCGGCAATAGTTTATTTAAATTAATTAAGTACGCAGAAAAATAATCGTGACTGCTGGCGTCATCTCATAAATCTAACATTGAGCTTTTTAAGATTGTAATTATGTTTTTTCCTCAATTGGGTTTTTTCTCAATTAGCTGTATTTTACATGCAGCGACTGCCTATGTGACCTCATAACCCAATGACTTGGTAATATGATAACCCCTGGTAAGACTGCTGTCAATTTTTTTTAAAGAGATAGCGCTGCAGTTTAATTAAGAAGAACGTGCTATTTCGTATGTTATGTTACATTGTTCACGACCTTCACCTTGCAACTCAGTGAGCTCGTTAACTTATTTATTGCTTTTAGTTACTTTTATTATACTATCCTCATTTATGTTTAACACTTATCCATGCATTAAGAAACAAAAGTGGCCTTCAGTTTAATGTTATGCGTTAACAATAGTTTGAATCGTATCTATATGACTTATTGTTATTAATTTTATTCATGTTATTATTGGATATATTCCTATTAAGTTGCTTTAAGATGTTGCCAAGGTTTCTTTAAAAGTAATTATTCTGGTTAACAACTATAGATATCACAATATGAAATTATTTTTCTTGTTCGTTTGTGGGGTAGTGTTGTTCTTCTAAACTACGCAACGGTTTTTATGCTGTTTTTAATAGGTACCATTAAGATAACTTATTCCGGGAGGAAGGTGAGTATCACATTATTATGAAACTCTCAAATAATAAAGAAAGCTCAGTGTTCTGTCAAGTCAAATAGCCGTGCGAAGCAGGAAGCCAGAAAGGGCTCGTTGCTAAACAATAACAGCTGCACGAGTGTCGAGGTAAAGCGACTCTTGCCAAGCACGGTATCTGTTGGTCCCGGCTATCATTTATAATTCTTTGCCAGTCGATACGGGAAGTCGGAAGTCAAAAATCTTACGTCACTTTTGCCAAGGGGTGAGTTTACCAGTAGGTGGGTTGTGGAGGTCTGAAGGCTTGATCTAAAATATTGATATGCAACTGGATCCGGTTAAACTTGTGGAACTTGTTCGAAAGAGTCACCGCGGCCCTGGAACACAAAGGGCTTGAGGAGGAACACGGGATGGGTTTTAGCCAGTAAGAGTCTAACACTCCCTTCCACTCCACATAGAGCGGAAGAAGTCATATAATGATTTTCCCATCCATAAAAAAAATGTATTCCGGTGTATATCGGCTATATAATCCAAACCAATATAGTTGGAATAACGTTCGGCAGATTCATTGAATAGCTGTGCAAAGCAAGAGCGGGTCGCTGGAGTAGGCACCAGATAAACTTGCAATAAAATACATTTACCTTTCCCTTATATCCCTTCGTAGATACCCGAACAATAAATTATGAACCGTTTTTCAATACTAGAGAACGTAAAGGATAATGATGGAAGTCGATTCAGGACAGCTTTATGTCTTTATTTCTGTTTCTTATATTAAAAATGTCAATAAATGTATTTGAGCCAATTACCGTTATTGCACATTTTTCTGGTGTCTACCATAGCAGCAAATTATATAAATTCAGGAAACTTTTTGTACGACATATGAAAATAAATAGAGGTATGTAGGTATCATGAAACTGGTCCTCATATTGGTCACTGCGAACTTATTTCATAATGGACCGGTTTCCTTAAAAAAATAAAATTATCTAATATCCGCGTTTCTCTTGGCTTCGCAAACATACTGCAATCATGTATTGTTGTGTACTTTGCGCATTCGTTGCAAAAGAGGCTACATTACGATTGGGTACTAATGAAGCTTCTAGCACTACGAGCGCATTGCGTGAGAAAAATTTACATATAGGTAAATCTACTCAGAAATCAAGTCAAACATTGCAATCGCAACAACTGCAAGTGCCTTTTCCGTTGAATGTAACCAAACACTAGAAAAGGCTAAGTAAACACGGACGACGCTAACTTAAGACCTTAAATAAATATTTGCCTTGTATTCGACATTGCTTCACCTCCACCTTTTTAAGGTCATCTCATTTAAGGATAGGTAGGTACTTATCAGAACACACTTTCAAGTACACTGGCATTGACAGTCATTACCAAAAAGGTAAGGTAAGTCTTTAGCCCCCATTCCAAGTCTGATTGAACTAGCTATGGGCGATTCCAAAATGTTTTTACAATCGAAAGAATCGGAGTCGTTAAAATAAACCATCAAGTCAACCATCGACTCGCCGTTCTACAAAATTATCGAGATGTTTTTCGATTGTTTCGAATCAATAGAATCGACCGCTAGTTTTCGATTGTTCGAATCAGTCACTCTCACAAGAACACGCGAAACTAACTAAACCATCAAGGAACAACTCTCGAATGAACGCGCCATGCGTCTGTCGCCAGAACAGACCGAGTCGGACTCGAGTCCAAGTCGAAACAATCGAGAACCATCGAGATGTTCGAACAATCGAATAAAACCTCTCGACATCGCGCATCGCTAGATTGAAGCACCTCCACTCGACTCAATCGCCATGCAGGTAAACGGAAAATCCATCTATTAATGTGTAACTGTCAATTTAATGATTCGAGGTGGAGTTGAGTTGGAAGACCTGACTACGAATATGATTAAACTTAATTTAAACGACGAAAATACATATATGCTAACCTTAAGTTCTTATACATGCTAGTGAAGAGGGGCAGTCCGTCTTCATCAACGCCGACATGAGGGTCGAACCTCCAGGTGCCTCCTATGAAGCGGGAGGCTTCAAAGACTGTGAAATTGACGCCATACTCCTTCATGTATCGGGCGGTGCCCAGACCGGAATAGCCAGCACCGATGATGCAGACTCGGGGAGGTGGGATAGACTGGAAAAGATAAAAAAAATGATTAAAATATTTTTAGGTGAGAGAGAGAAAAGGAACCTGGTGGCCTGATGCATGATGAGCAGTGGTGGTCCAGTGGTAGCAATTTCCGACTAACGAGTTGTAGGTCAAGCAGGCACTGAAGTCTGTGTGATTTTTTACATCATCAGCTCTCAAAATAAAGATAGAAAACATTGTGAGGAAACCGGCATGTCTTGTGTTTGCGGGTGAAGAGTTCGGGTTGGTGGATGCACATGTCTTGTGATTAATCCGGATACTACCAAAACACTATCCGAATTTTTCGCAATTTCAGTGTTGGCCCCATAGTGAAAGTTGTTCATAATGATGAGTACATTGACCCCTTAGGAGGTATTGCTTTTATTCTGTTATAGGTACCTAAGTTTACCTCTGGACTGTCGCGACACCTAATTTAGCTATGATGCCATTGTTTTACTGTTGTGTCTGATGCGTTGACAGTTGATAATCTATTTGGAAATTTGTTTACCTTCTGAAGTAACAAAGACTACTAGCAACTATGACAAACTTTAAGTAAAGCTACTCTAATGTTATAGTCAATAGATAGGTACTTTCTAGTCTAGATCAAGGTGACATACATAGCTAATGACCCTCATGAAACTAATTAGAAAACCATTACCACACTGCCATGGCCCCTATAGATATGATAAGGCAAGGATTTCGAACCACGGTACGCGTGCCAGTACAACAAAATAATTTAGGCACGCAAAAGCTTGCGTTCTGCTTTGTTGTCAATAAAGTTACTTATACACAAGATTATAAGCATCTAATTTGCAACAGCAGATAGGTATCACATATTTATTGGCCCATATTGCTAGTCTTAAGTCCCTCTTTGATGGCATCACGGCACGTCTTAATTACATTATTAGCATGATTACAAAAAATGGCACGATCATCAATAAAGGTTCGCCATTCGCCATCCCTGTGATAAGGTAAATAAATCGCGAACTAACGACACACGGCTTCGCAGAGTCTATCGTGAGAATCTAACGTTCGATCGTTATTATTTCTTCACATTATTTATGCTATTTCAAGCACTAATTACCTACCTACTGCAAGTCTCATACCGGAATGATGACCCGTTATGATTTTATAACTAGATACTTTATCATTATTTTTATACGTAATCGTTTATAATTAAACTAGCTTTTGCCCGCGACTTCGTACGCGTATATCCCGTGTTTTCCCTTCCCCGTAGGAATTTCCCGTTTCCGTATAGCCTATACTAGCCTTACACACGAATGTGGCTATTATACACAAAAAAAAATTCCTAATCCGTCTGGTAGTTCGAGAGATTAGCACTTTCAAACAAACAAACTCTTTAGCTTTATTATTTAATGTACATGGTGATTTTTTAAAGTATGGATGGCCAAATCCGAAACTATGAGGAATATCGAAAAATGTTGAAAGGATTCTCGAGCCCGATTTTGATTAAAACTAAAATGTTTTTCTATATTCCAGTTTCGGAATTTGGATCTGGCCATCCACGAACACTAAAAAATCAGTTTAAAATCCTAAAACTCAATACTTATGATTAATAAGTTATAACATTCGTCTCTTTGTACTATTTTCTGTGCAAATAAATAATTATTCTTTTCTAACTTATAAAAATACATATTATTATTCATTACTTATTTTTAATCGAACCATTATATTATTTTATTTTGTATATGTGAAAGATTGATCATTCAGATGTCGTGCCTCAACGGTTAAACGGATTTAGATGAAACTTGGCGCATCGATAGACAATGTAATGAATAGATTAGGGTTATTATATCCCAGGAGTGGATTTCCTTAGAATTATATTGACTTTCATGCGGGCAAATCCGCTCGCTAATCCTAGTCGATAATTGAATAATTTGTTACTAAATATAGCCCTGACTCTAATCAGCGGAAGCAAATCATACATATTCTATCTAGGAAGTTACAATATTTCTAAGTTAAGAAAATATAAGCAAGAACGCGAGAGTACAGAATTTTAATCATGACTTCCGCTAAAGATACCTAACCGACAGGTCGAATGATGATCAAATAAGCGAAAATATCCAAACGCTAATTTAAATTAAAATAATCTGGCGTCATAAACATGTTTGTTGACGAAAACTGATAATTTAAAAACCAAATAATAATATCGCAAGTTGATGACCGGCCTACATAAACGAACAGGTATAGATAACAAAACTAAAGAATAATCCTGGGAACTATATCAGACCTTGACCTTATACTTGCAACGGAAAAAGAACATGAGAAAAGGTCATGGTTATTGACCAGTAGAGGATAGAGGAAGAGAATGACATGAGTAGATCTGCATTGGAGCACTCTCAAACCCAAATGGTACGTACTTAGCTATTTTAAACCCGTTGTTTTTTTTTACATTTTCAGGAAGTAAGTAAGTGAAAATCGTACAGCGAACTGAGCCCATCATCATTTGCCTCGCCATTTCCCAACACTAATTGGGAGTTGGGACAGCTTCCAGTCCAACTGGTGTTTTGGAGCGACTATTAGCAAAGAAAAAGAAGAAGCACATGACCGACCGATGCAGCGATACTGGGGCGGGGAAGCCTTTGTCCAGCAACGAACATCTTTCGACTGAAATGATGATGACTGGCCAGCTTATACCCATCGACCTCACAGGCGGAAAAATAGTCTGCCAACCACAGTGTAGACGCAGAATATCTACTTTACCGTGGTGTAGATTACCACGCCAGTTAAAACAAGTAAATGCTTACGTCATAAAGAGCATAGTCCTCAGTTTCTTCCTGTTTCATCAGCTGCACTATACAAAACACGATCACTACAACAAACACACATTTGCACACGCGTTTATATTTGATTCGTATCATTTTGCTTCTTCGATTGCTTGCTGTCGAAGCAACCGAATCCAGGAGTACAATCCGTGTTCTGGTAATATAGCATTGAACGTCCTGAGATAGATCAACTTACTGATGGTGACATGAACAACGGAATGTACGCCAAGCCGTAGGTACACTAATCTATGAACAGCCAAGCACCGTGAGAACACTTCAGATTTATTTATGAATTAATACATGAATACGTATTTATCACTAAATATTTTTGTACATTGTTATAAAATATACGTCTCCAAAAACATTGACTTCTGTCCGATTTTGGCAGTTGAATGATTGGTTATATGTACCAGAATATAAAACAGTGCCAAAACCTTAAAATGTCATAGAAGTAAAAAGGTTACTTGTACTTTTCGATTCGACTTGTTTTCTTGAATGTTTGACATATGTATGTTAACACAAAATTAATCGAACTCATGGCCGATATGAGTATTGAATTATTACGAAGTTTTTTAAACCAACAGAAATTGAATTTTTAATTAATCGAGAGCGCGTACATCTACACGGTTGGGAAAAGATGTACCTGAATGAGAAATAATAAAGAGGGTAGAATGTGACCGACCAAATTACGGACTTAACGTAATCTTAAATGTTCTTGGCCTTGACATAGGCCGCTGATGATTAGCGATTCTTTATATATATTATGATACTTAATACTAATTTCAAGCAAATCGGCCACCGCCAAGTGCTTGAGTAACTAACCATTACAAGAATATGGATTATTCCAGAACACTTTATACTCCTGATTCCTGAATCCTGACTGACATGCAGGTATTAGAATATGGCTTTTTGAAAACGTTAGGAAAGACCAGAGGGCCAATTCTACTAATTTTTAAACAACGTTCGCAAAAAAGCCTTAATTTGAACACGTTTTTGATAGTTTGCGATTGAGATGCGAATGCGATCGTTGCTTGAAAATTTGTAGAATTGGCACTCAGACGTTTGTGATTTGAGTTTGAAAATCTGACAAACTTTTGCTTTCAAGCAGGGTTTGACACGATCTTAAATACAGAAAACGGCCCTATTTTTCTCCCTTCCAAAAACAAGGGCCGTGTCCGACTCTTACTTACTAAAACCCATCCGTATTCCTCCAAATGCCCTTTGCTTTCAGGGCTGCGGTTATTCTTTCGAACAAATTCGGCAACCCTGGCAGGCTCTGGCCCTAGCGGGCCCCGTTTACTATGCTGACATATCTTTTATGCGTGCGCGGAACACAACGCACCGTCGACCCGAGCCTGGTTCTGATCTGACGGCGAGCTACCCAACGCTCGCCGTCCGCAGGCCCGCGTCTATGGTGGCCGGGAATCGCCCTGTGACTCCTGACGCCTGGGCGTGAAGTTCGCCTCTCCCTCACGCGGCCCGCCTCCCCCTCGCTAGCTGACTGCTTCGCAGAAGGAGATGCCTGTTTTCCATGCCTCCTCACTCCGGACCATGGATTGAACCAGGGCTGGACGCAAGAGGTCGCCGCCGCCTATTGCTTCTACGAGGTCACGGTGGTGCTCCGCCCAAGCAGGGCAGACCTCCACCCTATTCACCACCGTATCCTCCGGGCGATCCTCACAGTGATGACACCCGGGCGTGTCCTCCCACCGAATCAGAAACAGGTAGCTCCCCAAACAATCGTGTCCGGTGAGTACCTGCGTCCGGCGGAAGGTGAGGACGCCTTGGTGCCTCTCCAACCTCTCCTCAAAGAGGGGACTTGTCGCCCTAATATTGGAGTCCCCAACAGAAATCGGCCCTAGCAACCGATTTCTAAATTAAGCATTTCAAGACAGGTATCTTGTCGAGTGGAGTGGAAGAAGTTTCCTTCAAAACTTTGAATACATTTATTGTATTCAAAGTGTGTCGACATAACTCATATTATACCTGCACATAACTAACTAAGTTTAATGAGATATTAAGATAAGTAGTTGTATTAAAAGTGGTAGTCAGGTTTATAACAACATTTGGATTTAAGTATGTACCTACGTAATCATATATCGCTACTAATCTCTTATTCACGAGTAGCATTGCGCAACGTCCGGATAAAGCCGGACACAGCCAGGCTTTTTGTTTGTTGTGCGGCCAAATTAGACGGTGTCCGGCCTATCCGGCTTTTTAAAGGAGACGATTCAGTAGTCCTAGAAAATGAACCCAACTCCGGCTCGAACGTTTCATATCTCTTATTATAGAGTAACAAGAGTAATTTTGAAAGAGCGACGTTCCAACAATTTTTACTTTTTCAACACATTTGCTCAAAAAATGCATTTACGAAGCCTGTATGCATTGTTCGAAAGTTAAAAATTATGCACCACACAATGGAGCGTGCGGCAAAGTAGGTACTCTCACCTAAGTACATATTTTACCGCAAACTCCGTTGTATAGCGCCGTGCGTATTCTTTACGGTTTTTTTTTAATTTCCATAAAAATTAATAAGAATTCCACCAAGGAGTTTCACATCACGAGAATAAATAAGCTGAATGATCGAACCTCCTTGGAAGCGCTTTTGCTGTATACGTTTGTCTCATTTTAATATTATAGAGAAAATGAGAGAAGATAAATAAAAAAAATAAAGTATGTGGTTCTAATTTTCACCACGCGCATGTGGCGCCCTTTGCAAATTCGCGCCATTTTCATATTAGAAACGTCAAAGATTGTTGCGACTTTCCGACTGATTTCTAGAGACAAAAAGTTTGTTTCATTACTTATTGTAATGTTTTCTCGCAAATGTGTCGAAAAACGTTGTATGACACACGTGCGGATTTGGTTTTTAGAAACTCGTGACTATGGTAAGCCCTCGACTTCGTCTCGTGCTTACATTCGTCTACTCGTTTGTAAAAAACCAACTTACCGCACTAATATCATAAATAACTATTTCCAATTCTTTCCTCAAACAAGAGTAATTAAATAATATACCATCATCAATTCACCATCGCTCTAACTAGTGGCCGTAACATGTTTTTTGTGGTCAGTGATGTTTTTGAGCGTTAAACCTTATTTATTTCTTGGAAAGCTGGTAAGTTTTCCAATTCAGTGCCTACTTACTATTCATAGTACACATATTGTTCAAGTACACATTTATTAGCTAATGTGTTTGCCCTCGGTTTCGATACGTTATAACAATTTAAACTTTTTTGATCAAAAAACGATTATTTTGAAAAATACCACAATATTTATTCCGTGTCTTCGACTCAGTTTAAATTGATTTTGTTTTCGTTTGTTCTTCTAAAACTTACATTTGTGTTATTTTCATTATTAAAATGCCAGAATGCCTGGATGTGGATAAGTATTCAGTTTTCATAAATAATAACGCATAATTTAGATTTCTAAAAGAATTCTCTCAGTAAAAATGGTGGTGATAGTAAATTCTGTTAGGTAAGTATTACATTTCCTACTCTACAGTCCGTGATACAAATGATTAGCGCCGGAGCTGGGTTAATTATGTACCGTCACCTTTAAGCATTTTTTTTACATTTGTCATGACTGTGTTGGTTTCCGCTCCGCCCGTCTCACCTTGTATCGTTAGCTACGTTTAATAATATTGCAATAATTGAAATTAATATTGTAATGAATATTGATTGAACAATAATAAAGAAACTAGTAGGTACCTAATAATGTTTCATTAGAATTTAAGAAGATGATAAATAATAAAAAACAATGTCGTGTAATAAGACTTGAAAATTAAGGTTGTCCGCTGCCAGTGTTGCGGATTTTGTTCGAAAGAGTTACCGCGGCCCTGGAAAGCAAAGGGCACTACGAGGAGCACGGATGAGTTTCAGTCAGTAAGAGTCTGACACTCCCTCCCGCTCCGCCCAGAGCGAGAGGCGTCATTTGATGATTTTCCATCCAAAAAAAAGGATGCCCGGCCTTTTTACCCATATGATCGGCTAAACTGGCTGATCTGTCCGGCTTTTCGGTTTTAAAACCTGGCAACCGTATCACGAGCATTGGCGTGCTGTGGCGTTGCATAATACCAGTGCACGCGCATTGTACCTACAGTCTATACTTACTTAGGTACCTGTCTATCATACTAACAAAAATAATTTTATCATCTGCCTAGCCTTTTCCCAACTATAATGGGGTCGGCCTCCAGTCAAACCGGATTTAGCTAAATACCAGTATTTTACGTGGAGCGGCTGCCTACCAGACCTCCACAACCCGCATTTACTGGGTAACATGGTAGTTCTTGGCAAGACTGAGATTTACTGGCTTCTGACAATCCATAACGACTGCCAAAGAACTACCGAAAATAATTAATTACATTATTATTTCGTTTTGTTTCGCTTTTACCCTTAAGAACCTCAGAAAATATATACCTAGACATGTTTTATTTGACGCAAATGTTAGGTAGGTACCTACTTTTTTTACCATTGCTCGGACATGGCTTGCAAAGTTGCGGTCGCACAGAAAAATAAATAATTTCTTTATGATCGATCTCTCGATTAGCAGCAATCAAAGTGAAAATGTGGTTTAGTTTGTCCAAGAAAACTCATTAGGGGATCCTGTTTGCGATTCAATAAAGTTTTCGTGATTATTCATAAATTGTGTACCTACAGGCTAAATGCTTAAGTACTATCTTATTAGTTATTATATTATTCATGGTAATAAACGAAGCTAACATTATTAACGGTAAGTTAATATAACCATTTAATACTCGTAGTGATCGTTTCTGCAATTGGTATAATTGCAATGCATATTAAAGAGGAACCTCAGTAAAATAAATACCTACCTATAGTTAATTACGAGTTGATACATACATGCATACGTTGATGAGTTGGTAGTAGTTGATGTATGGAATTTGTGGTTATGTAGCAAAAAATATCTAAGCATTTGGAGATGTTCAGAAAAACCTACTCATGTTCTGAATCATAGGAGTTTCCCGGCAAAGATACAATTAGTTAGGTAATCAAAGTAAAAACATAGTGCAGTTGTAACTTATTTACAATTAGTGAATATGAGAATATGGCAATTTACGAAATAAACTTGTAGCTCTACATCAGAAGCAACCAAAGGATGCTTTCCAGCCCAGTATGCAGAAAAGCTCGAGAAATGGTAAAATGCAAGAGCGAGCGAAGCGAGCTCTAAAATTATTGTAGGTACCCTGGGCTGGAAAAGGTTAGGGCTTTCTGACCTTTCATTTAGAAATACTTACGTATGGGTATGATTTAAGCTATCGCCAATTTTATTCGTTTTGAATTTCTTTAATAATAGGGTTTGTCCTCAAAATAGTGGATCTGTCACCAAAATGTAGTTGCCAAATAATTGTAAAAAGCAATTCCATAATAAATCACATGTAATCCTCGGGATATATTATCAAGTATCAAATAAATAGGTTGGGATTTATTATAAAACGGGAAGTAAACCATATTACTGGGTGGATTAAAAAAAATAACCACGAAGGTGATGGCGGGGTCTGTTCGCTCGCTACGCTCGCTCACTTGACCCCGCCATCCCCTTCTAACCTAACCTGTCCGAGTCGGGGTGCCCTAAGCTCCCTGTGCCCTATGTTCGAATATTTGGTGACAGATCTACCATTCTGAGCACCAAGCTATTATTTAAGTAATAAAACTATTATTATAAGAACGAAGTTTATATTCATGTAATGCACTACAATTTTATTGGTAATCCATCTCATATTTTACACATTATATTAACAATAATTTGGTAATTCATACCTGGGAACACTCTTTGTTTATCTGAGAACGAAAATATTTCGTGGCGATAGATCTATTTATTAGGTGATACAACTTGATGACAAATATAAATTTTGGTGACAAAAAATATAGTTCCCGAAAAAAAATTTGGAAATATGAGAATGAAGAATGTAGATATGAGCGAGTTCACAAAATTTTAGTACTTACCTACCCTTCTGTAATTTTGAATATCTGTCGGTAAGTAAATTAATTTACTAACAATACAAAACAGTACATTTCCATTTGACTCGTGCTACTGGAACTACAGTAGGTAGGTATGTAGGTACACCCGCTACCATCGCTACCAACATTCATCCAACAGTCAAATTCAGACTAAAATATAATTTGACATAGGATGCCCTGAATAGGTACCTATTTTAAAATTGTTGCTCTACCTGCCGACATAATAAATAACACTTGAAACAATTTTACGTTTGTTGACCAACAACGGAGAGCGGATTAGCCTTGTAGATTGAAGTAGGTACTGCGGCAACTTATTTGAATTGAAGGTAGTACACGAGTCGTCAAGGACAAAAACGGGCTCGATTATTATTATGTCCTGTCTATTATGTGGCGCGAACAACTTTATCGCATTTAAATTCATAAGTATTTCTTGGAAATATTCGTAAGTAGAAACCTAGTCGGTATCGGACGAAATGAGGTGTAGGTACCTACTACATTAAAAGCTGCGGTCGAGATTGCTATACAAACAATACAATACAACAAAAATAGGCTCGATAAACTTGAGTAAGAGGAAGAAATTATCATGAGATCATTTTATTTATGCAAGTTTAACTTTAATGCATCCTGTCATTCCTGTCGTGTGTTATACTTCCCTACTATTAATATTATAAATGCGAAAGTAACTCTGTCTGTCTGTTACGCTTTCGCACTAAAACGGCTAAACGGATCGTCATAAATTGGCAGATACTTAAATAGCCTGGGGTATGGAGAAGGACATAGGCTACTTTTCGTGATTACCGACATCCACTCGGGTGGAGCCGCGGGCAAAAGCTAGTTCTTCATAAGCCGGTATAAGCCGGTGGTGGTTAGTTTGGTCTCACATAAGCCCTCCCCTTATGAAGCCATTTTCGTCACTGATTCTTGTAAGTACAAGTTTTTTTTCAGAAGTATTTACTTGATCTCTTGAAGTCTATTGACAAACCCAAATGAAGAAACCCGATTACACTTAGCCCAAGGTTATTAATTATTATCTACTAGACCTTTATCAGTCAATCTCCATCAAAATGTACATTGAACGAAAACGGTTGTATTAATTTTTGCATTTAATTACGTGCTCAATTAACACAGCATTTAACATTTTTCTGATAAAACTTCAAATAATAAACATAAATATATACATTCCACAAATATATTGGTCACCAGTTGCCACCTGCATAGGTATGCAAATTACAAAAATGCGTAGGCACTAAGGTACCTATTACAGACTACTGTTTATTTACAGATAGTCTGCATTAAGTCTTTTATGTTATGTAATATCTAAAAGCCAATTCATAAATATACATAGGTAATTATTTACAAGCTAGATTAAAAGGGGACTAGAGGAACTCATTGGGCATCCAAAAATTCGTCCACATCGCTGTCAACAGAAAAAGTGACCTGACAGCTTGACACATTGATAGAATGGCAATACTGATTCTTTGGCCGGTAACTACGACTAGGTACCTACTATTCGTCATACATATCATACGTAGTTACGTATCTCAGCAAATTCCCTGTCTCTAAGCATTCATCACACAAAGTTAGATAGCCTTAGGAAAGTAATCGGTTTCGTAATTTAAAAGGTTAATGACAGATAGTGCAACCATAGGTAATTACAGTTAACGTTGTGTCAATTAACCGTTAAGTGATTGCGCCTTGTACAGTTAGTTAAATTAGATAATATTAATTATCTTAATTGCAAATGATACATTTGTAAATTGCATTTGTGAGTTGCAATTTTGGAATCAAAGTATCTCGTACGTACCTGACAGGCTGACACCAACTTAACGTTTGTATATTTTGTTGCATTTTTATCAACACCAAAACCGATCCTCATACACAAAAAGATTCCACCTACTCAATATGCATTGGAAACTCTGTCAAGGAACACCGGTGTATTCATCATACCCATACTGGCTGACATCTTCCATAAACAAAAGTTTGATTCACGTTGGCGGTTACAAACGGCCATTTATTTCTGCCCATGACACGACTGCCCACCGGAGCTTCAGAGATTCTCCATTGTTCGACGATAACCATGGATCTGTCATAAATTACCTACGATAATGCACCTACTGGTTTCGAAAGTGGTGAACACTAATATTGTTAACGGAAAACAAAAGTGGAACCATAAAAATTTTGCCGTACCTACAACTTTCGCGGAGCGATCTGGGATCTCGCTCTCATTAATTTGCGCATAAGTATTTGAGAGTTTGGAAACAACGGAGCTTGTTTTACAACAACGTTATAAACATCTGTTCACTAAAACTGCTGCCGGTCGATTCTGTAAACATGTCGAAGTGAAAGACTCGGGCGTAGTGATCACGAAGTCAGCTGTCAATGATACTAGGGATGGACGAAACGTTACATTTCCAATCATATCGACATCGTCAAACGAGTTTTTTCAATAATAAAATTTTACAAATTTTACATAATTATAAATTTCATATTGGTACAAAAGTGGTATTTATGAGTCAAAACATCAATGCATAAGATCGTTTACTCCTCAAAGTTTTTTATACTAGCTAAGTCCTTATATTGGGTAATCAATGAACCCATTTTAATGAAACTTGGTACGCCTACACAAAGCAAACTGCGCGTGCGAAAAGTGGAAATTTAATTAAATCAACAACAATTTGAAAACAAGCGAAGTGGTCACTGCACCGTATTCAGCGGACTATAAGGCAAGGTGAAGTGACCGCTCCCTTCGACCGCGTTTTTTTTTTAATCTTTGATTCTTCCATAAACATTCTGAGAGTATTTTAAATTCAAATCTTTTATATATTTTTTTATGTAAATCAGATTTTTTTTTTTTAAATTCTTTAGGCGTTTTGGTAGGTACCTACTTTTTTTCATAAGTAGGCAATCAATTATTTGAGGGGTAAGTAATAATTAGAGATCTCACTTTCAAGAAAAGCCTGATTTCAATAAAAAAAAACGACTGGCTGGAGTAGTGTGGACCATGTGAGACCATTGTCGACCATGAAAACGGGTGAACACTGACAGTAAATACCTACTCTTTGACGGTAATTACCTAAAGTTTGACAGTTTTGGTCACCTCACCTTCACGCGTTATTAATGTGTTACCAGATTATTAAAAAAGTCCGATTTCAATAAAAAAAACGGCTACTGTTCAAAGCTTTATGTATTAATAAAACAAATCCGGACGCCTAATGAAACCCTGTTATGTCGGAATAAAAATTCTAATTCTGTCTTGAAACGCGTGGCTAGCTTCCGAAGTGTGAGCCATTGTGACCATTGTCAACCATGAAAACGGGTGAACACTGACAGTATACCTACCTTTTTTACAGTGTTGATCACCTATTCTAACCTTCGCGCCTCGCATCGAGTACATAAACTATCAAAACATACGGCGGGAGAGGGAAAAAATAATAAAATTTACAATTCGTATGACCACCGAGCGAGCAGCGAAGGTTGAAGACCGAATAATTACGACTAAAATGTGGCAAGACAGTGGTGTTAATGATGACGAAGCTTTTGTTGCTTCTGCTACCAAAATGGCAAGAGTAGAATCAAAACCGAATCAACCCGATCCATGATGAACCGAGCACAACCTTCCAGATTTTACCACCAACACAAAATGTGCATTCCAATCTGGTTGACAAAAAAAGCAGTCACGATGGAGAGGACACCTTTAATGACAGCAGCGATAGTAACCTCATGATATGGAAATCACTCATTATTGAATTTTGTGGTGGAGAAATAACATTGTCAAGTTCAGTGCCAAGTGAACTATTGTTTAGTGCAGCTGGCTTAATTTCTTAACCCCTAAGAAATTGCTTGAAAGGAGACAAAGCCACAAAACTATTGTTTGTGAAACATAATTAATTTGACTATCCTTAGTTTTGATTAGGTACTAGCAGGTAATTTTTGTATTTTTAAGAAAGTGTACCTATTGAAATAAATATTAACGACTTTCTATTACTTCAATCAATCATGACTTATTATTTTTCCACTTCCACGAACACCTCTGCCTAATTGGAACAATGTAATTTTTGGACACTTACTGAACCCAGCTAAATCTCAAGCACTCATTGTTGGTGGCAGATACATGCTCAGCCTATTGGATCACCAGTCTCTGCCGCCTGTAGTGTATGACTCAGTGCTCATTTTATACTCCAAAAGCGCTAAAGTTGGTAAGAGGATATTCTACTCTTTCCAGTCTCATAAACGTCTCCAAAAATTCTTACCATTTCACACTAAGGTCAGTCTTGCTCAATCTCTTCTTCTACCACTTATAGACAATGCCAATATCTATTTTCTAGATGCTTCTGAGGTACCTACTCCTAAACAAACTCGAGCACTGACACTTCTCTTCTCCTTCGTACTCTGCATCACACTTCCTGTCGCTGTGGTGGCTCCTTCTCTCTTACTGCAGTGCATCTCTGGAACTTGCTCCCACACTCCCTATGCAACAGCCCTTCTGTTGATTGTCATCAAGAGGAAAGTTAAAGAGCATTTCCTTTTGATTTTGACATAATATTCTTATATATTATTATGTATGTGTATATATTTAGTTATATATGTAAGTAAGTACTTATATTTATTTATTATAAAATATATAATGTGCCCTGGATCCTACCCTCTATTGTCATCTTTATCACTGAAAGGTTTGCTGGGAGAAAATTCAACTTGGAGTTAAGCTAGCCTTTGTACAGCTGTTATGGTGTACAATAAAGAATTAAGAACTAATCTTGTGATTCAAAATGCCACTGAAATTACCACCATTTGAGAAGAAGAATAAATGATAGTATATGGCTCACTGACTTGTATCTTTTCTATTCTAGCAACTTACTTTTCTATACTAATCAGCCATAGATAGTATTAATAATAATTATTATTGTGCTATGCAATGATGCTTACTTCTGCATAGCTACATAAAATTAAAACCATGTTACCAACAAATTTAGGTGCAGCATCATCAACTTTATTCAGATCTAAGCAATATTTCCTATCTTTTGTACTTGGAGAGGATATAAATAAATCAATATCAGGCGAAATTACAATTTTACTCATTTTTATCCACATCAAAAAATACTAATACATCTTTTGCACTGAGCCAGCGGCAGGCAGAAGCCTGCAGAGTTCCCATATTCTGGATCTTCTGCTGAGGTGCTAATGGCAAAGTTAGAAAACTTGTCTGGATGGAAGCTGGCCGGCTGCCTATAGCTGAAAACAATGGGTAAACATAATTCATCATTATGCTAACTATTTTATACATTATTTCCCATGTTATGCTGATTGGTAATTCTATTTTTCAATAGAACATTCATCTATGTTTTAATTTATACAGCACATCAGTTGCATATTGTGAGCGTCTGAAACAATTCCATCCATCACATGGAACAATGTTACTCCTAGCTATTTTTAGAATAATCAGAGTTACAACTCTTATTAAGTGCCCCCATCAATCACTAATATAGAACGGTGCCCCATTCATGGCTTTCGTGGTCTACATTGTTATAATGTGTAAGTATTCCTATTTAATTTCGTAGTTAAGCAATACCTACTCAATTCATTGCGGTATACCCTTTGATTTGTGATCAAATCAAGATCAATCAATCAATTATAAAATTAAGATAACGTTTCAGCTTAGTAGGTAAACAATATATTATCACATCTTGGTAGGTCGGCCGTACTGTCGGCCCGACTCGGTTTAAACACATTTACGATCATCACATATTTAATAATTATCACTACGTAGGTACCTATAAAATTCGAAACTCGGAGAACTTCAAAACTTTCTTTTGTTTGGTTAAAAATAGGTAGGTAGGTAAGCATTCATTACCCATACCGACGCGACGTTTGAAAATTTTTCGAACTTCATTGGCGAGTGGCGACATTGCTTTTTTTGAGATTTTGCTGTGTTGGCTACTGAGGCTTTTAAGCCAATCATATTTTTTGTTCAATTCTATTGAATTCGGGTCTTCGGTTATAGAATACAATGAAATAATTACTTAACGGCTAAAGATTTATCTATGGAGGTATTTTTATATCACAGCATTATATAAAATATAATGTGGTTTAAATACTAACTAACATGGCAAACCGATTTGGTTCTGTATTGTGTTCCTTTTCTTTTTATCCGTAAGTGCCATATTTTTTTTGTCATCATTTGTCCAAATGATAACTTGCCCGAACAATGTCACTGATATAGATATAGTCTGATATAGATTTTTATTTCAATCGGTTGCAGAGATAGGTACCTAAAGAAAACTTCTTATAAAAACATAGCCCTTCCTTGGCAGTCTGGTAAAAAGTGATTATTATGAAGGCGATTAATGTTTTTGACACAATTTTTTTGAATTCTTTATCCCAAAAAACACATAGGTATCAACACTACTACTAACATTAATATACACTCCGGCCCCGGCGACACACCGGTGTGTCGCGAATTAATCGCGAATTTAATGTTTATTTACCTATTACATAAGATTTACTTTTTTTTGGGAATTTTCACATGTCGGGGCCGCAGCGGATAAAGTTTTGTTCAAATTCAAACATCGTTCGCCGGAATAACCTGTCACGAACAGCGTACCCTTTGCCGCCTAAAATTTGAAGCACACGCTCCTCGGTGTTAGTAAGTTATCTTACTTCCTCGAACCCCCCACCCGTCGCCCAGTTGCGGCGCGCTCAGCAGGTTTTTTTTTATGTTAGATTTTCGGTCCGTCCAATACTAGATAAGAAAGAAGGATTAGTTTGTTTAGTAGGTAAGCCGATGGCCTTTGTCGCTAAAAAAAATCTAAACAAATTCCAAGAGTAAAAATACTTAGGTAGGTAGGTACTTTCATCTACTTCTTTTTAGTCTTGGTAGCCCCGCCTAAAGCGTTAATTTTCGATGTTACTTCCTCCCAGAACCTTTGGGTTTTGAGGCGGGCATTTGCGGTGTTACTATGCCCCCTGGCCATCTCCGGATGGAGTTCCATCATTTGAACCAGGGCAACAAACTGCGCCTCATTTGCAGCACAAGAGCGAAATGGGCTAGAAATATATCCTTAAATTAGGTCAAATCATCAAAAATTACCTGTAAGATTTCGTTTTTCAATATTCTCAAATACTTTATAAGAACCTATTATTTAAAAATCTGTCCGTAGTGCATACTTACGTCATTCTTATCGAATAGGTAATAAAAAATAAAAAAACACGTATCGTAGGAAACAGCGCGGCGTTTTGAATTATTTATCAAAAGGGCGTGAAATCGCATGTCTACACCAAGTCTATTGTACCACTCTACCGCATTTTTGTTTTCAATATGTGTACTAGTCTTTAAAGATTAATTTTTCGGGCTTCCGGAATCTATGGCCACGGTAGATTCAATTATTGCAATAATAGTTTTTTGGTTATATGTGTTAAATACATTCACAAAAATAATAATTAACACTTGTTAAAAAAAACGAACGTTTATTATTTGTCTTTGTTAATACTTCATTAACAAAGACAAATAATAAACGTTCGTTTTTATTGCAATAATAGTTTTTTGGTTAACCAAGATGTGTTATAAATACATTCACAAAAATAATAATTAACACTTGTTAAAAAAAAACGAACGTTTATTATTTGTCTTTGAAGTGAAATATGAAGTGCCCATCACTTATCCCAATAAAAAAAGAAGAACAATGTCGGCAATGCTAAATAAAATAAAGTTTTGAAGTCCGGGTTTAGAATGTTGCAATTACTAAATGTGTAATGATAATAAATGTAGTTACAAGCTTTCATTCTATCTATATTTCTAAGGTGTTATAAAATTAACTGCAAGAATTTTGTGTACTTGCTCGGTATTATCGAAACATTCTGGCCATCATCCATTGACGTATCCTAAAAAAATATGATTGGCTTAAAAGCCTCAGTAGCCAACACAGCAAAATCTCAAAAAAAGCAATGTCGCCACTCGCCAATGAAGTTCGAAAAATTTTCAAACGTCGCGTCGGTATGGGTAATGCTTACCTACCTATTTTTAACCAAACAAAAGAAAGTTTTGAAGTTCTCCGAGTTTCGAATTTTATAGGTACCTACGTAGTGATAATTATTAAATATGTGATGATCGTAAATGTGTTTAAACCGAGTCGGGCCGACAGTACGGCCAACCTACCAAGATGTGATAATATATTGTTTACCTACTAAGCTGAAACGTTATCTTAATTTTATAATTGATTGATTGATCTTGATTTGATCACAAATCAAAGGGTATACCGCAATGAATTGAGTAGGTATTGCTTTACTACGAAATTAAATAGGAATACTTACACATTATAACAATGTAGACCACGAAAGCCATGAATGGGGCACCGTTCTTTATTAGTGATTGATGGGGGCACTTCATATGAGTTGTAACTCTGATTATTCTAAAAATAGCTAGGAGTAACATTGTTCCATGTGATGGATGGAATTGTTTCAGACGCTCACAATATGCAACTGATGTGCTGTATAAATTAAAACATAGATGAATGTTCTATTGAAAAATAGAATTACCAATCAGCATAACATGGGAAATAATGTATAAAATAGTTAGCATAATGATGAATTATGTTTACCCATTGTTTTCAGCTATAGGCAGCCGGCCAGCTTCCATCCAGACAAGTTTTCTAACTTTGCCATTAGCACCTCAGCAGAAGATCCAGAATATGGGAACTCTGCAGGCTTCTGCCTGCCGCTGGCTCAGTGCAAAAGATGTATTAGTATTTTTTGATGTGGATAAAAATGAGTAAAATTGTAATTTCGCCTGATATTGATTTATTTATATCCTCTCCAAGTACAAAAGATAGGAAATATTGCTTAGATCTGAATAAAGTTGATGATGCTGCACCTAAATTTGTTGGTAACATGGTTTTAATTTTATGTAGCTATGCAGAAGTAAGCATCATTGCATAGCACAATAATAATTATTATTATTAATAATACCTGATTAGTATAGAAAAGCAAGTTGCTAGAATAGAAAAGATTCAAGTCAGTGAGCCATATATTATCATTTATTCTTCTTCTCAAATGGTGGCAATTTCAGTGGTATTTTGAACCACAAGATTAGTTTTTAATTCTTTATCGTACACCATAACAGCTGTACAAAGGTGAGCTTAACTCTAAGTTGAATTTTCTCCCAGCAAACTGAGTGATAGAGAAAGATCACAATAGAGGGTAGGATCCAGTGCACATTATAATTTTATAATAAATAAATATAAGTACTTACATACATAACTGTAAATAAATACACATACATAATAATATATAAGAGAATTATGTCAAATTCAAAAGGAAATGCTCTTTAACTTTTCTCTTGATGACATCAAGAGAAGGGCTGTTGCATAGGGAGTGTGGGAGCAAGTTCCAGAGATGCACTGCAGTAACAGAGAAGGAGCCACCACAGCGACAGGAAGTGTGATGCAGAGTACGAAGGAGAAGAGAAGTGTCAGTGCTCGAGTTTGTTTAGGAGTAGGTACCTCAGAAGCATCTAGAAAATAGATATCGGCATAGTCTATAAGTGGTAGAAGAAGAGATTGAGCAAGACTGACCTTAGTGTGAAATGGTAAGAATTTTTGGAGACGTTTATGAGACTGGAAAGAGTAGAATATCCTCTTACCAACTTTAGCGCTTTTGTAGTATAAAATGAGCACTGAGTCATACACTACAGGCGGCAGAGACTGGTGATCCAATAGGCTGAGCATGTATCTGCCACCAACAATGAATGCTTGAGATTTAGCTGGGTTCAGTAAGAGTCCAAAATTACATTGTTCCAATTAGGCAGAGGTGTTCATGGAAGTGGAAAAATAATAACTCATGATTGATTGTAGTAATAGAAAGTCGTAAATATTTATTTCAATAGGTACACTTTCTTAAAAATACAAACATTACCTGCTAGTAGGTACCTAATCAAAACTAAGGATAGGCAAATTATGTTTCACAAACAATAGTTTTGTGGCTTTGTCTCCTTCCAAAAATTAAGCCAGCTACACTAAACAATAGTTCACTTGGCACTGAACTTGACAATGTTATTTCTCCACCACAAAACTCAATAATGAGTGATTAAATATCATAAGGTGTCCTCTCCATCGTGACTGCTATTTTTGTCAACCAGATTGGAATGCACATTTTGTGTTGGTGGTAAAATCTGGAAGGTTGTGCTCGGTTCATCATGGATCGGGTTGATTCGGTTTTGATTCTACTCTTGCCATTTTGGCAGCAGAAGCAACAAAAGCTTCGTCATCATTAACACCACTTGCCACATTTGAGTCTTAATATTGGGTCTTCGAGCATCGCTGCTCGCTCGGTGGTCATACGATCGTCAAAAAGTAGGTAGTTATACTGTCAGTGTTCACCCGTTTTCAGGGTCGACAATGGTCACAATGGCTCACACTTCGGAAGCTAGCCACGCGTTTCAAGACAGAATTAGAATATTTATTCCGACATAACAGGGTTTCATTAGGCGTCCGGATTTGTTTTATTAATAAATAAAGCTTTGAACAGTAGCCGTTTTTTTTATTGAAATCAGGCTTATATAATTGATTGCCTACTTATGGAAAAAAGTAGGTACAAAAACGCCTAAAGAATACCATTTAAAAAAATCTAATTTGCTTACATCCCAAAAAATATTTTAGATATTTTTAAGTTTTGAATATAAAATATTCTCTGAATGTTTATGGAAGAATCAAAGATTAAAAAATAACGCGGTCGAAGGGAACATTCACTTCCCCTTGCCTTATAGTCACCGGAATAGGGTGAAGGGAACACTTCGTTGTCCTGGCACTTCTCACGCAAGCGCGGTCAACGGGTGAACGACTGAACGTTACCTACGTTCGCGTGTTCACCCTCTTCTTAGAGTCGGCTGAATACGGTGGAGTGACCACTACGCTAGTTTGAATTGTCATTTTCACTTTTCGCATGCGCGGTGTGCTTTGTGAATGGGTTCATTGATTGATTTGTCCCAACAGAAAAATGTGATAAGGTGAGGATGAATACCTACTCTTTGTAGGTAAATTTATTATTGGCAACAGTTAAATTAGTAACTCAGGTACTCAGGTTGGAATTGTTCTTTGTGTCGTTCCTACTTAGTAATATTTGGCTTTTATAAATATTTGGCTTTAGCATTAAAATTCAGTAAACTCGATTTATCGACAGGATTCTCTAATAGATTTGTCCATCACTAGCGTTATTGACAGCTTACGTCAGTCCAAGCTCACTGCACCTTTTGTTTGTCGAAGTGTTCACTACGACATGTTTACAGAATCGCACTGCAGAATACTTTTAAATCAAACAATATCAATCTACTTTAGCTCAACAGTTAAAACGGACTGCTAATATTCTAATTAATTTTAACAGTTATTAATTAAATTACGTCACGGTTAACCATTAAAAAAGCCGTTGTTCAATAGTTTGACAAATGGTGTGGTACAAATCAATTATTTTGACACTAATACTTTTTAATATATTCCTAGAAAATAAATTAGGCACTCACGTAAAGTTATTCTTATTATAGATAAGTAGAAGATAGAACTACCTAATATTAAATGAACAAAAAGGTATCTCCGGAAGTAGGTATCTGTACTGGTCTAATTATTTTTACCTATAGAAAGCGAAGTCTATAGCTAAGCCTACAGAAACCTCGTATTTTTGGGATTGAAAGTATAAACACCGAAAAATACACGGATCCTGTATTCCTGTCACAGGAATCCTGTGGGATATGCACCGAAAAAAGCGTGCAGACGACATGCGAAGTCGTATTCTTTATCAGAAAGGACACGCGCTCAGATAGCGGCTACAAACATGGAGAGACATTATGCGGCCCAGCCGGTTGCGAAATGCTTCCCGCTTCGCCTTCGACAACATTTTCCGGCTCTGCACGCGCACGAAATGTGTCGGCGAACCATCACCAACAGCGTTCAACGATACGATCACGAAGCGTACAGTTTATACGACGGAAATGTTCCTAGTAATTATAGGAAAGTTTATAATTGCCAGATTTAATTAGATTTTAGACATCATTGTATGAAAACAAAGCAGCGTTGGTTGATTCGTATCAGGCGGCTATTGTCGAGTGAACAGCGCCCACCATAACAACAATGAGATATAAATAGGTAATTCAGAAATGCGAGATTTGTGACCGCACTTAGACAAAAGTCAGATATCCTCGTTCGTCTCTACCCTTCGTTTATCTCCTTTTTGGCCACTTAAGTCCAGTTCGTCTAGGTATATCTCAAATGTGAAAAAAAAAGATTGCAGTAATGTGCCTGACTTTGAAGTTTTGAACTCTTTTGCGAATAAAATCGGACCTTGTACTGTGTTCGGTTCGAACTTCAATAAGAATTTTTGTTATCTGCATCTGCAGGCAACAAAAATGAAGGCATGAAGCTCTCAAATTTTTAGGTACCTACCGAAAATATGAATAGAATTAATATTATAATAAATAATATAAATAAAGCTTCGACGACCACCTGTCGAAGCAGTTGGGTAAAGGACCTGGTGCAGAAGGCAGTACTCTCGATTTGGCTCGTATTGTGAAGAGGTTCCTTTCTCTGGAGCGCTAACCACCGGTAGCTTGGACCCTGCTCCCGACACCGGCGGACTACTATTTTTATATTTTTTAATGCTTTTTTATTGTTTTTTTTTATTGAAATATTTAAAAATATAAAATGCGCATACGCAATGGAAGTCAAATTTAAAAAAATATATATAATACGAAAACAGGACCAACTTCTTTTTTAAAATCGATTAAAAATAAGTTGATATCTTTGTCTATAACTAGGCGTCTTTGAGTGGATGATGTCGTAGTCTACCTGTGTTCTTGTAGAGACCATGCGACATTTTCTACAATTTCAGTTCGTAAAATACGATTTACAAAGTAGATAATAAAATCACAGAACAGACAATAATTTTTAAAAACATATTCTTCCTATTGCGTTGCGTTTGGTTTCTTAACTTTGGTTTTTAGAGCTAATAAATCTAAGCGAGGCAGTCAATAATAATACAAACATTTTGCAAAATAATAGAGTACCTATCGAGATCGTTGTTGTTTTTCATAAAACAATTCTCACCTAATCGACTGTTCTCTTAAAACGACCAATACGTTTAAAATAGTAGATTTTTTTTGACCGCGTAAATATTCATAAGACAGCGTCCGTTATTTTTTAAATAAAAACCCTTTACTCTAGATTAGCATATATAGGTTAAGCTTGCAAGTAATAAGACCCGACCACCAACTTTTTAATTTGACACTAAACAAAATAATAACAAAACAAACCACCTACCAGAGTCAAAACATCGGCCACTTCTAAGATCACATTCAACAAACATAATATTGTCACGCACGATCGATACGCCATTATAAGCAGCTAAACATTAATGGAACACAATAAAATACTGCACGTTTAATAGCTTAATAATATGAAAAGTTTATAAAGTTGCGCTTGCGCTGATGAGTGGCGTTCCGCGAAGAGACAACACAAGAGTGAGCTCAGGCTATGGGTGGCTGAAGTAGGGGACCACTCGGCGACCTTGACCGTCGAGGCTCACTGACTCACATACGCAGACCCTGTCTTCTTATTGCTTGCGAATCGATCACAACAAAAACTTAATGATAATTATGACGATGTGAAGACACTTAATGACTCTCCAATGATACAGCGTTTTGCGCCCTGCTGCGCTCTGCAAGACGTGTGGCAGTCCTTTATTTATTTTAGCATGCTCGGGTGCCAATAAGAAGGTTGTGCTTTTTTAAATAAGCTTACCTACGTGAATTCAAGCTGAACTTAACGTGAACTGGACGTAGAAAGTAACCTGACTACAGTGCTTGGCTACTTTGCGTCAAAAAAAATGTACCAAGAGAAAATTTTAATTTCCTCGTCTGATTCTCAGAAAAAGCTGCCACTTTTTCTAGTAAGACTTATTATGTGTTTACCAACAGTCTTTAAAGGTATAAAATAGAACCAGCCTTTAAAAACTTTTTAACCGACTTCAAAAAAGGAGGAGGTTCTCAATTAGGTTGTATTTTTTTTGTTGCCTCATATCTCCGTCATTTTTATTTAAAATTCTTAAGAATAAGAATAAGAATAAGAATAAGAATATTTTATTTGCATAAAACACGGTACATTTAGGTCTTATTTTAGAATTGTGTTCTTACATGTTTCGCCATTTTCTGGCATACAAATATTTGAACAATGTTTAAGGATACAAATTTTAAAGCTAGATAAGTCTACCTAATAGAAAAGTATTAAAACATCTATTAATATTTGGTAAGACTCTCAAGTATAATAAAGTGCTTACATTAAAAGTATGTATAGCTTACTTAGTTGAAATTTTAATAGATTATGATAAACTAATTGGTAGGAATAATTAAAGTAATCGGTAACCATATTTGTCCGTTACTTTTTTATCCGTAAATTCTTTAACACTATAAAAACAATTACCAATCAGCCATTTATGTTATTTGGATTTAAAATGTTTCAAAGGGAGTTCCCTAATTTCTTTTGGTATATTGTTGTAAATTTTTATTGACGTTATGAAGCTATTTTTATGGCATAATGTGCTTTTATGTGTTTTAAATATGTAAAAAGAAACCTATAGGTACTTCTCGATAGGTCCCATTGAAATTTTATTTATTTATTTATGTACACACAATAACCATACCTAACCTTAAAAAAAATAAAATTGTACTTATACAGAAAAAAGAGCACAAAGGTACTGCTTATTGCTTGCTTATTTAGTTAAATCCAAATACCTGGAAATCTACTCAATAGATTTAATTCAAATTTTGCATGACTATTAACAAGAGGTCAGGGCTACACATTTATATACGCTATTACCTGTGGGGGATGAGCAATAAAGCCTTATTTCTGTTAACCATTCTGTAACAGCATGTAATATTATGAAATCCTACTAATATTATAAACTAGCTTCTACCAGCGGCTTCGCCCGCGTGAAAATAGGGAGAAATAGGGAGGTTTCTTGATTTGTATTGTAACTACATCTACTCTACACCTACCTACACCTACTATACACCTACTCTACACCTACCCTACACCTACCCTACACCTACGCTTCACCTACGCTACACCTACACTACACCTACCCTACACCTACCCTGCACCTACCCTACATCTACCCTACACCTATCCTAACCAGCCCAAAAAATATTATGACATGTTTCTTGTTTCCTGGTACTTGATGTTTTTGGTCTCCTGGTACTTGTAAATCTGTAGTACTAAGGCAGCAGCGGCTCTAAATTTCCACTTCCTCCTCAGTCTTCTTTGATCCATGCCACTTACCGGGATAAAAAGTAGCATATGTCTCATTCCAGGATATGAACTACATGTGTGCCAAATTTCATCCAAATCCCTTCAGCCGTTTTTGCCTGATTGAAACACAAACATACAAACATACAAACATACAAACATACAAACATACAAACATACAAACATACAAACATACAAACATACAAACATACAAACATACAAACATTCACATCCTACTAATATTGTAAAGGTGAAAGTTTGTATGTTTGTATGTTTGTATGTTTGTGTAACAATCAGGCAAAAACGGCTGCAGGGATTTGGATGAAATTTGGCACACATGTAGTTCATATCCTGGAATAAAATATAGGCTACTTTTTATCCCGGTTAGTGGCATGGATTAATGGAGACTGAGGAGGAAGTGGAAACTCAGAGCCGCTGCTGCCTTAGTACTTCAGATTCACAAGTACCAGGAGACCAGAAACATCAAGTACCAGGAGACCAGAAACATGTCATAGTATCTTTTGGGTTGGTTAGGGTTGGTGTAAAAAGGGTAGGTATAGGGTGACACCGAGCGTCCGGCTCTCTGCCTATGCGACACAGGAACCTCCCGAAGCAACCATGCCCCGTGAGGACCTGTGTCACACGAAACGACAGGGAGCCGTGCCTTCTCCCGAGCCACATGTCGAGCACTGGCCGGATGGCCTCGATAGTGACGAGGCTCGATAGAGCGAGGTAGGGCGTGAAAGCCTGTTCCGCCATTCCGCCACCAGGACCTCGCGCACGCGGACGCTCGGTGTCACCACTGCGCCGCGCCGTGCCCTCGTCTCTGTGGTAGGCAGTGACCTCTCGCTGCCGGCTGTAGTCCGTTCTATGGTCGGCGGTGAGGAGTCCTGGGATGCGGTGGTCTCCTTCTGCGAAACTGTCATCTTGCAGAAGGAGGCTGCGGAAAGGGAGAGGGAGATGTCGAGTGCTCACCCGGCCCGCAGCAGGCGCACCGGGCGTCGGAGGAGGGCATACGCTGCCCTCCTTCTGCCCCCCTAACTGGGTCCAGGGGCGGCGGACTTGGGGATGTCCGTTGCCCCCCATTCATCCGGACCCGAGGTGGCGGCGCGTGGTGTTCCCGTGCGCCCCTCTGACGTCACGGGGGGAATTAAACACCTCACTCCCCCCGCTTACGAGATGTGGCCCGCAGAGGCGGGCCGGCACCAGCCGGGGATTACGGAAGTCGCATACGTTCCCGCGATCCCCGGCGTAGGTGGAAGATGGAACACCGGGGTGGTTTTAGTCAGTAAGAGTCTGACAGACCCCTCCGCCCCAGGGCGGAGGACATCCATGAGGATTTCCCCCCGTAAAAAAAAAAAAAAAAAAAGGGTAGGTATAGGGTAGGTGTACGGTAGGTAGGTGTAGGGAAAGTGTAGTGTAGGTGTAGGGTAGGTGTAGGGTAGGTGCAGGGTAGGTGTAAGGTAGGTATAGGGTAGATGTAGGGTAGGTGTGGGGTAGAGTAGTGTAGGGTATGGTAGGGTAGGGTATGGTAGGGTAGGGTAGTGTAGGATAGGGTAGTGTAGGGTAGGGTAGGTGTTTCCTGAGTAAAAAATGTACGATACAAATCTGGAAACCTTCCTATTTCCGATATTCACGCGGGCGAAGCCGCTGGTAGAAGCTAGTTTATAATATTAGTAGGATGTGAATGTTTGTATGTTTGTATGTTTGTATGTTTGTATGTTTGTATGTTTGTATGTTTGTATGTTTGTATGTTTGTATGTTTGTATGTTTGTATGTTTGTATGTTTGTATGTTTGTATTTTTGTATGTTTGTATGTTTGTATGTTTGTATGTTTGTATGTTTGTATGTTTGTATGTTTGTATGTTTGTTTGTTTGTATGTTTGTATGTTTGTATGTTTGTATGTTTGTGTTTCAATCAGGCAAAAACGGCTGAAGGGATTTGGATGAAATTTGGCACACATGTAGTTCATATCCTGGAATGAGACATATGCTACTTTTTATCCCGGTAAGTGACATGGATCAATGAAGACTGAGGAGGAAGTGGAAATTCAGAGCCGCTGCTGCCTTAGTACTACAGATTTACAAGTACCAGGAGACCAAAAACATCAAGTACCAGGAAATCAGAAACATGTCATAGTATTTTTTGGGCTGGTTAGGATAGGTGTAGGGTAGGTGTAGGGTAGGTGCAGGGTAGGTGTAGGGTAGGTGTAGTGTAGGTGTAGCGTAGGTGTAGCGTAGTTGTAGGGTAGGTGTAGGGTAGGTATAGGGTAGGTGTAGGGTAGGTGTAGGGTAGGTGTAGAGTAGGTGTAGGTAAGTGTAGGTAGGTGTAGAGTAGGTGTAGTTACAATACAAATCAAGAAACCTCCCTATTTCCGATTTTCACGCGGGCGAAGCCGCTGGTAGAAGCTAGTATATTATAATTTCGTTAATTATTTGACAGTGATATCATCAAGCCTTAGCAATGATTATCATCACGCTATACTTTCGGGAAGCTAAGCAGCTAAAGAAACCATGACATAAATAAGATCGGCTATTTTAATCAATAAGTGTTAAACCGTCGGTTTAAAGACTGCCTATCGGAAGACTTGGTGTGAGTCCGAATCTCAAAAGTTGTAATTATTTTTTAAATATTTTTATCTTATTTATTTCCTTGTTTTTTTATTCCTACCAAACCTAATATTTTCAAATATTAATAAATATGTTATTGCTGTATTTTGCATATTTTTAGCGAGGATAATTAACAGAACCTATTTTCTACTTATCTGTATTCTGCCGGTCGATTCTGTCGTCATCTCACGGTGTACAGACTTTGGCGGAGTGAACGACAAATTAGCTGTCATTCTATCTTATTTGTATGGTTTGACAACTCACCCGTCGTGCACCCCGCCCAAGTGTTCACTTCGACATGTTTACTGCTGTTTTGTTCGCATCACGTTAAAAAGTACAAAATCAATGTTAATATTATATAACTTTTTTTATAACTTACACATAAACCTGATAAGAATTGTGGCAATCTAGAAAAAATCAACTTATTATCTACGTAATTCAGATACCCGCAATGCCATCTGTTGAGCGAAATAGTACTTACTATCAACAGCATGATAATTACAGCAAAACATACTTTTGTCATTATAACACTTTTAAAACTCTTAAAAAGTGATTACTTATTTTGATATTTTTTTTCTACGGATGGTAAATCATAGGGATATTACGGTTCATTGCCCTTAAACACACACCTCTTTAACATAGGCGCCATACAGCCCAATTTACAGAGGTTGCTTCGACGCCGAGAAATCAGTCGGCTACGTCATCCTGGAAGTGAGGCCGTGGCTTCCCGACGTGAAAAAAACCTCGGACCAGTCCTCACCGGAGCGTTTTTTTCACGTGAGCGGAGAGACCTCTCTCTCCAAATAACCCGTGAAGCACCCTGATGGTTTCTGTACATTTGGGCGGAGCTAGACTGGCTAATTTAGCCAGGACACCTACGCACAACGGAGTCTCACTCTGACTGCAGTACTCAACTCTATCCGTTGCGGGGGCTTTTTTATGGATGGGAAATCATCAAATTACTACTTCCACTCTGGGTGAAGCGGGAGTGTCAGACTCTTACTCACTAAAACCCATCCGTGTTCCTCCTTATTCCCTTTGCGTTCCAGGGCCGTGGTGATGGGCTTCAGAAAGCGGCCAATCCAAGTTGTATTCCTCTCGATACCTCCGTTTGTTGATTTTCTTTTTTGCCAATTGAAAGGATATGGCCACGGTAAACACATCTCCAACGATTCATTTCCAACTTTAACAGTAGGATTTGAATCGCTGGTCCTAAGACCCAACTTAAAAGAAGGAGAAACTTAAAGGAAGAAGGTTTTGAAGCATTTTCTGGAAGTCATCGAAGTTCTCAGCGAAAACCACAAGCTCCAGGACCATTGACGCTAATACCGATATAGTCCCAATCTATAATTTTCACGATATCTTTTTGGACTGCTGTGAATAGTTTCGATGAAATGAGAGAAGCGTTATCATTAAAACGTTTCTCATTACGAAAAATTACTTGAACAGAAGAGGTGATACTGCCAGTGCTTTGCATAACACTCTTCCAAATTTATAATTCTAAGAGGGGTCAAGCAATGCTAGATATTGACTGTTCGTGTTTATGTCTTATCTCAGCGATCTTACCAAGCGACATCTTTTTCTTTTCCAACATTCAGGCGAATGAAGTCGCTGTGGAAACAGCTAGTCCTTACTAATATAATAAAGTTACTCTTTCACGCAAAAACTACTGAATGGATCTTGATGAAATTTGGCACAGAGGTAGATTATAGTCTGGAATAACACATAGGATACTTTTATCCCGAGAGTATGTTCCCTTGGGACAATTTCGACATTCAAGCGGGCGGAGCCGCGGGTCGCAGCTAGTCATCCATATATACGAAATTGCGTATTCTGCTTTCCTGTGACTTTCCAGTGGTGTTGTTAGGTGTGGGGCACTAGTCGGCAGCAATAAAAAGTAAAAAAAAATTTTTTAGCTACACATTGTTCTTTAAGATAAAAAAAGCGAAAAATACGTAGACACCTACAAAAAGACGACAAAGGAAGGTATGTGCATTATTATAAAATGAAATACCGGTAATATATGTAATGAGCGCCTACTCAAAGCGCTCATTACCTATATTATACATACTATAGTCTGTGCTCATTACTAACATTCCTAGATATGGTATAAATTATGGTTTGTTCTAATTTTTAAACACATTAGACGCCTTTGCTAATTACTTGCCTATCAGTACCGTACTGATAACAACTTAATGTGTCAAGATTTTTATGTCATACGCCTTCTCATTTGGTGCACCTAAAAACCTCAAACTAAGTATTTATCTTTTGCTACTTGTTCTAAGGTTAGATAATTAACCACTGCCACCGGGTTTTCCAACGAATTATGACATCACTAGACATAAGTATTCTTCAACTGTTTTGGCGGATTATCCTTATGGCAAACTAGGCACGTGCCTAGAAGTGCCAGATTACAAAGGGGCGCACGCGGAAGCTGTAAACGAAAAAAAAACTAAGTAGGTACGTACCTACATAAATTATTACTCATAATTTTTAATCATACAGGACTTCCGAAGTCCGCCCCTATTACTACCTGATTATTCCTACATGGCTCGATCCCAAAAACCATACACAACAAATTGCTCTCTCCTGCCTATGACTGTCTCGTTGGTCTATTGGTCGCAAACCACAGCCTGCAGTTTGGAAGTTAATGGTGGAGTCTGGCTGCCATTCTTTAACTTCTAGTTACAGCCGGTCCAAAATATCTAATCTAACCAAAAAGAGTGAGCATGAAGTGAACTGTCATTCCATCTCGTATGGATTGACAGCTCACTCCGTGAAAAGTTTACAGAATCGTACTGCAGGTTTCTAGGCATAGGTTGACAAATAAACTACTAAGTATATAAGTATGAATTGTTACGAGCAAATCTAATCCGATCGATCCGAGGCGGGGTGCTAAAACTTTCGAGCTCGCTTCGCTCGCCCTCGCATCTGGTATTTTCTAGAATTTTGTAGCCTTGACGAATGAGTCGATAAACTCAATCCTGTTTCTGTGTGAATGGTCACAAAACTTTAGCTATACCTAGGGTTACAGTTACGACCCGTATATACGAAGTATTGTACCTACTATATTTTTGGCAATTGCACTATAGGTACCTATATTATAATCTAGTAAGTATGCAAAATACTATATTTTCATCGCTAAGTCACATACTGAGTAAAAACCCATATAAGGCCGAAATACATTAGTAAAAAGCAGTTTGAAGGGGTGGAATTTTCGAGCTAAACTTTTCGAAAATATTGCATATCTTTGAAACGGATTGTTATATGTCACCGGAAAATTGATTGTAAAATCGCGTGAATTTCTAAACTATTTTTTGAATTTGGATGGGATTTGTTGTATACAAAAGGATTTTTTCATAATGTATTGAGAAATTATAATCCAATAAAGATTTATTACAATCTAACGGAGTATTCGTTATATTATTCTAAACAACTCCTTAAACTTGCCGTTGATTTTTAACGCCTTATATTTTTGCAACAATTTACAAAAGTTACTATTATTTCTGCCAAAAAAAGGCGGCAACCCTAGCTATACTTACGACATCCTTAAAATTTCGTGCTCGCTATATTCGCTATAATTTTGTTACGTAAGCATAGTTTTGTTAAATATTCCCCCCCTCTCTCCACACAAAAACAAGCGAAATTCTAGATCCGCGCCTGCCCGTGAAGTCGTGGCCACATTAGGGGCGCCGATGAGGTGCCTAGGCCTCTGGCAACATTTAATTCGCCTCTAACTTAACTTCATACATAATTCACAGACTGCATGAACCATGGAGCCACCATTGAGTTTAAATAAGAATTACACAAGAAAAGCTTTCCCTTTAGATAGATGAAGAGATAAAGTAGCCAGTAAACATTGCGTTCCTCAATCACTAGTAGCATTTTTTTTTCCTTTCTCTTTTTGTAGGATATTATTTCGATTGAAGTCATGACACCCATAAATTCCCTCTACTAGGTATTTTTTTCCCAATGAACAACTTTCCCATACAAATTGTGATCAGTTGATGACAATTTTGTAAGGGAAGTTCAATTTTTTTTTCTAATCTCCGGTAGTTTCTCGTCATGATAACTTCGTCCATAATTGCACAGACAAAATCTTCGGTTTCCCCAAAGAGATCACCGAAACGCAGCCAGGCTACGGACGCTAGTGTAATGATCCACGTCGGGCCCGTGTAGGGCCCGGAAAAAGCGTCCGTGAAGTTCTTTACTCTGCCATATCATCCTGCGATTGTTAGCGCCAAGCACTGAAGGTTTGCGCCAGTTCTCATTTGCCAAGGAGAGTGATGGTGAGTCCCTTGTCCACCGCCACTACATCTGATCCATACCCATGTCGACAGCTAGGAAATATTCCCCGAGACTGCATATCTCGCGATTGTGGAGAGTCTCTAGGGATCTCAGGTTTATGAAATCCGAGAGTTGAATTCCCACGGATTTCATAATCTCTCCACGCTTTAAATGCATGACCGCACATTTGTCCACAACTCCATCCTGATGGCGTTACTCAAAGTTTCAGTTACCTTCAGTAGCTCCATCAGTTGCAGATTACTGGGGGTAAAGAGTTTCAAATCATCCACGTAATGGAGATGAGATATAACCTGACCACCTCTCTTTAACCGATACTGTGCTTAGAGAAAAACCAAAACCAAAGCGGACTCAAACTATCGCCCTGAAATATCCCCGCTCGATCCTAACCGGTTCGCTATTCTTCTGGATATTCCTGAATAGCGAAGGACTGTCCTCCATTGCCCCATACACGACATCAGAAAGGTGCGTAGTGTTGCATTAATTTTATACAATTCTAGCACCCTCATCAGCCATATATGAGGCAACGAGTCATAAGCCTTCTTATAGTCTATCCAACATGTCGACAGATCCCTTTGGGAACGCCGCACGTGGCTAATTTATAGCCATATCAATGAGGAGTTAGTACCGCGGGACCCATTCCACACCTACGTATTATTATTATATCTAGCCCAAAGTATCCTACTGCTGCGCAAAGGCCTCCCTCCATTTTTTCCACCGTTCCTATTTCCGTGCCTCTCATTGCCAATTCCCAAGGAAGACATCCAAGTCGTCTCGACATCTCCTTCGTGGTGTGCCGCGGCCCCGTCTCGCGATTTCAGGGCATCAATTTTGTGTTTTGTGAACCCACCGCTCGATGGGCATGCGGCAGACATGTCCAGCCCAGTCCCATTATAGCTCGGCAGCCTTCTGAGCCACGTCAACGATCTCTGTTTTGGAGCGCAATATAGTGTTTCTAACGCGATCCGTTAATTTAACACCAAGTATACTGTACCATATGATAGAACATAGCACGTTGGCAAACCTTGAGTTTGGACTTTTGGATATAAGTCAAAAACCAACTTTGTGCACCATAGGTTAAAATGGGGAGAGAATACACATGTCCATTAGCTTCCGCTGTGACTGTGACATAGGCAAAGTACCTTTAAATATAGTTCTTTCATGGACCAGCAGCTCTCGAGTGCCCCATTTCTTTGCGCATAACTCGACAAAATTCAGAACAGCTGATTTTTTTTCACAATTCAGGATTCCGGGTTTGACCCCTTAGTAAAAGTTGTTCATAATGATGAGTACAATAACCCTTTAAGAGGTATTGCGTTTATTCTGAACGTGTAGTTGTATGCATTACCAACAATCCTACTAATATTATAAATACTCTACACCTACCTACACCTACCTACACCTACTCTACACCTACACTACACCTACCCTACACCTACCCTGCACCTACCCTACACCTACCCTACACCTATCCTAACCAGCCCAAAAAATACTATGACATGTTTCTGGTTTCCTGGTACTTTATGTTTTTGGTCTCCTGGTACTTGTGAATCTGTAGTACTAAGGCAGCAGCGACTCTGAATTTCCACTTCCTCCTCAGTCTTCATTGATCCATGCCACTTACCGGGATAAAAAGTAGCATATGTCTCATTCCAGGATATGAACTACATGTGTGCCAAATTTCATCCAAATCCCTTCAACCGTTTTTGCCTGATTGAAACACAAACATACAAACATACAAACATTCACATCCTACTAATATTATAAACTAGCTTCTACCAGCGGCTTCGCCCGCGTGAAAATCGGAAATAGGGAGGTTTCTCGATTTGTATTGTAACTACACCTACTCTACACCTACCTACACCTACCTACACCTACTCTACACCTACCCTACACCTACCCTACACCTACACTACACCTACCCTACACCTACCCTGCACCTACCCTACACCTATCCTAACCAGCCCAAAAAATACTATGACATGTTTCTTGTTTCCTGGTAATTGATGTTTTTGGTCTCCTGGTACTTGTAAATCTGTAGTACTAAGGCAGCAGCGGCTCTGAATTTCCACTTCCTCCTCAGTCTTCATTGATCCATGCCACTTACCGGGATAAAAAGCATATGTCTCATTCCAGGATATGAACTACATGTGTGCCAAATTTCATCCAAATCCCTTCAGCCGTTTTTGCCTGATTGAAACACAAACATACAAACATACAAACATACAAACATACAAACATACAAACATACAAACATACAAACATACAAACATACAAACATATAAACATACAAACATACAAACATACAAACATACAAACATACAAACATTCACATCCTACTAATATTATAAACTAGCTTCTACCAGCTGCGGCTTCGCCCGCGTGCATATCGGAAATAGCAAGGTTACCTGATTTGTATTGTAATTTTTTTACTCAGGAAACACCCACCGCCACCCTACACCTACGCTACACCTACCGTACACCTACCCTACACCTACCTTACAACTACCCTACACCTACCTTACACCTACCCAACACCTACCCAATACAGCCCCGGCAATACTTTCACTTGTTTCTGGTCTCCTGGTACTTGATGTTTTTGGTCTCCTGGTACTTGTGAATCTGTAGTACTAAGGCAGCAGCGGCTCTCAATTTCCACTTCCTCCTCAGTCTTCATTGATCCATGCCACTTACCGGGATAAAAATTAGCATATGTCTCATTCCAGGATATGATGAAATTTGGCACACATGTAGCCAAATTTCATCAAAATCCCTTCAGCCGTTTTTGCCTGATTGTAACACAAACATACAAACATTCACATCCTACTAATATTACAAACTAACTTCTACCAGCTGCGGCTTCGCCCGCGTGAATATTGGAAATAGAAAGATTTCCTGATTTGTATTGTAAATTTTTTACTCAGGAAACATCTACCCTACACCTACATTACACTTACCCTACACTTACCCTTCACCTACCCTACACCTACCCTACACCTACCTTACACCTACCCTACACCTACCTTACACCTACCCTACACCTACCCTACACCTACCCTACACCTACCCTACACCTACCTTACACCTACCCTACACCTACCCTACACCTTCCCTACACCTACCCTACCTACATAATTATACCAGCCCAAAAATACAATGACATGTTTCTGGTCTCCTGGTACTTGTGAATCTGAAGTACTAAGGCAGCAGCGGCTCTGAGTTTCCACTTCCTCCTCAGTCTCCATTAATCCATGCCACTTACCGGGATAAAAAGTAGCCTATTATTTATTCCAGGATATGAACTACATGTGTGCCAAATTTCATACAAATCCCTTCAGCCGTTTTTGCCTGATTGTTACACAAACATAAAAACATACAAACATACAAACTTTCACCTTTATAATATTAGTAGGATAGTCGGGCCTCTGGCTTCACGCACTACCGTCGTCGAACATAGGCACCTTGTTAGACGATACGACTTTCCGCCTCGCTGCTTCCCTTCGCTTAGGCGCATCGTGTTGTTCCCCTCATCGCTGCCACTGTGGCGAAGCTGTCAACAGTCTCGGGCACCACGGCCTATCATGCAGGCGAAGTGCTGGTCGCATAGCGCGGCACGCTAACATCAACGACATTATCCGACGTGCTCTTGTTGCCGTCGGCGTTCCAGCCGTACTAGAACCCAGTGGCCTGGCACGCGACGATGGCAAGCGACCGGACGGTATGTCTTTATTTCCATGGAAGATGGGTAGGCCTTTAGTGTGGGACGCTACTTGTGTCGATACTCTTGCGCCATCCTATCTTCCTAGCTCGTCGTGCTGTGCTGGCGCTGCCGCTGCGGCTGCTGAGAACCTCAAACGGCGGAAATACAATAACCTAGTTGGCAATTATATTTTCGAGCCGTTTGGGGTTGAAACTCTTGGACCGTGGGGTCCGAGTGCTCATGCATTATTTAAAGAACTTTGTAAACGCTTAGTTGACACTTCGCGTGACCCAAGGGCTGGCTTTTACTTCGGACAGAGGATAAGCATTGCCATACAACGTGGCAATGCCGCCAGTCTTTTGGGCTCACTTCCAGTCGACAGCGATACGGATGAATTTTTTGACGCCTTTTAGTTAGGAGTTTTCCTTTTGTATTTTATTTTAAGTGTACATAGTTAAATTAGTATTGTATTGTAAATAAGTTACTTCCAAATAAAATTTAGTTAAATTACTATTATTCATATTAGTAGGATGTGAATGTTTGTATGTTTGTATGTTTGTGTTTCAATCAGGCAAAAACGGCTGAAGGGATTTGGATGAAATTTGGCACACATGTAGTTCATATCCTGGAATGAGACATATGCTACTTTTTATCTCGGTAAGTGGCATGGATCAATGAAGACTGAGGAGGAAGGGGAATTTCAGGGCCGCTGCTGCCTTAGTACTACAGATTCACAAGTACCAGGAGACCAAAAACATCAAGTACCAGGAAACCAGAAACATGTTATAGTATTTTTTGGGCTGGTTAGGATAGGTATAGGGTAGGTGTAGGGTAGGTGTAGGGTAGGTGTAGGGTAGGTGTAGGGTAGGTGTAGGGTAGGTGTAGGGTAGGTGTAGGGTAGGTGTAGGGTATGTGTAGGGTAGGTGTAGGGTAGGTGCAGGTAGGTGTAGGTAGGTGTAGAGTAGGTGTAGTTACAATACAAATCAAGAAACCTCCCTATTTCCGATTTTCACGCGGGCGAAGCCGCTGGTAGAAGCTAGTCCTACTAATATTATAAATGTGAATGTTTGTATGTTTGTATGTTTGTATGTTTGTATGTTTGTATGTTTGTATGTTTGTATGTTTGTATGTTTGTATGTTTGTATGTTTGTATGTTTGTATGTTTGTGTTTCAATCAGGCAAAAACGGCTGAAGGGATTTGGATGAAATTTGGCACACATGTAGTTCATATCCTGGAATGAGACATATGCTACTTTTTATCCCGGTAAGTGGCATGGATCAATGAAGACTGAGGAGGAAGTGGAAATTCAGAGCCGCTGCTGCCTTAGTACTACAGATTTACAAGTACCAGGAGACCAAGAACATCAAGTACCAGGAAACCAGAAACATGTCATAGTATTTTTTGGGCTGGTTAGGATAGGTGTAGGGTAGGTGTAGGGTAGTTGCAGGGTAGTTGTAGGGTAGGTGTAGGGTAGGTGTAGTGTAGGTGTAGCGTAGGTGTAGGGTAGGTGTAGGGTAGGTGTAGGGTAGGTGTAGGGTAGGTTTAGAGTAGGTGTAGGTAGGTGTAGGTAGGTGTAGAGTAGGTGTAGTTACAATACAAATCAAGAAACCTTCCTATTTCCGTTTTTCACGCGGGCGAAGCCGCTGGTAGAAGCTAGTTTATAATATTAGTAGGATGTGAATGTTTGTATGTTTGTATGTTTGTTTGTTTGTATGTTTGTGTTTCAATCAGGCAAAAACGGCTGAAGGGATTTGGATGAAATTTGGCACACATGTAGTTCATATCCTGGAATGAGACATATGCTACTTTTTATCCCGGTAAGTGGCATGGATCAATGAAGACTGAGGAGGAAGTGGAAATTCAGAGCCGCTGCTGCCTTAGTACTACAGATTTACAAGTACCAGGAGACCAAAAACATCAAGTACCAGGAAACCAGAAACATGTCATAGTATTTTTTGGGCTGGTTAGGATAGGTGTAGGGTAGGTGTAGGGTAGGTGTAGGGTAGGTGCAGGGTAGGTGTAGGGTAGGTGTAGTGTAGGTGTAGCGTAGGTGTAGGCGTAGGTGTAGGGTAGGTGCAGGGTAGGTGTAGGGTAGGTGTAGGGTAGGTGTAGAGTAGGTGTAGGTAGGTGTAGAGTAGGTGTAGAGTAGGTGTAGGTAGGTGTAGAGTAGGTGTAGTTACAATACAAATCAAGAGACCTCCCTATTTCCGATTTTCACGCGGGCGAAGCCGCTGGTAGAAGCTAGTTTATAATATTAGTAGGATGTGAATGTTTGTATTTTTGTATGTTTGTATGTTTGTATGTTTGTATGTTTGTATGTTTGTATGTTTGTATGTTTGTATGTTTGTATGTTTGTATGTTTGTATGTTTGTATGCTTGTATGCTTGTATGCTTGTATGTTTGTATGTTTGTATGTTTGTATGTTTGTATGTTTGTATGTTTGTATGTTTGTGTAACAATCAGGCAAAAACGGCTGAAGGGATTTGGATGAAATTTGGCACACATGTAGTTCATATCCTGGAAAGAGACATATGCTACTTTTTATCCCGGTAAGTGGCATGGATAAATGAAGACTGAGGAGGAAGTGGAAATTCAGAGCCGCTGCTGCCTTGGTACTTCAGATTCACAAGTACCAGGAGACCAGAAACATCAAGTACCAGGAGACCAGAAACATGTTATAGTATTTTTTGGGCTGGTTAGGGTAAGTGTAGGGTAGGTGTAGGGTAAGTGTGAGGTAGGTGTAGGGTAGGTGTAGGGTAGGTGTAGGGTAGGTGTAGGGTAGGTGTAGGGTCGGTGTAGGGTAGGTGTAGTTACAATACAAATCAGGAAACCTCCCTATTTCCGATTATCACGCGGGCGAAGCCGCTGGTAGAAGCTAGTAAATTAATAAAATTATTCACTTACTTACCTGCAGGTTTAAATGTTGAACATTTTATACACTTTGTCAATTTCTATATAAATTCGAAAGCACGAGTTCAAACTTGTCACTCTTAGACGCACAAAATTCAAACTCACTCACGTCAACTCAGGTTATGCCATCTATGAATTATACCAAAGACTAAGTTGTTAAATGGTGTATTGCAGTCTACTGCAGTAGTACTTAATAAACTGATTTTATTTGAATGAACGTAATATGTTTGGCACGTAGGTATTTTATCGGGATTATTGAGGTTTGTTACAGATATGTTGCATGCGGCTACAAAGGGTTAATTTGGAGTAAGATTAGACTGTGAAGTTATCTTTCGAAAGGATTTTGCTTCCAAGCTTACAAGCAGCTAAAAGAGTATGTAATAGTGAATAGTCCCGTGAAGTCCCGAAACCAAAAGTAACGGGAAATCCTGGAAATTTGCGTCGTTTAAGGAACTGGAATTTTCAAATCCCAATCCCGGTTCTTTCGGTACTTTCAGGAAAAGATTTTACACTTGCTACCTAGTCATGCATGCAGAGCATGATGAGCGAGGGTGCGGAGGTGCGAAAGGGGCCGGTGGCGGCCATCTTGTGGACGCGCGCCCCGCTCAGTCAGATTGTGATCGCATCTGTGGAATGTTGTGCTTGTGAGATTTTGGTGGAGAGTGCCTTGCAAAAGGACTCAAACAGGACCGCTTCTTTTGGAAAGTTCCATTGGGCTTTTAACAATAAAAAATTCGATTGATAGGTGCGGTTCGACATAAGACTCGCAAGATAAGCACGAGACGGTCTGGCATGCTGAGTTGGTATAACTTATAAATTAAGCCATTGTGCCAGACTTTGTCGAATGCTTTCGCTATGTCGAAGAACAAGGCGCCCGTCATTGACCCACGCTGGAAACCAGCGCTTAGGTGTTCGAAGATGCTGTGGCCTTTTTGGATGCACTAGTGTTTCGTTCGAAAACCAAACTGCTCGTCGTGAATGAGAACTTAACTTCATCAGAAGGTACAAAAAGGCGAGGTGTGTGGGCTCGAGTTCGCTAATCGTCTTATCCCGTGCGCGATACGCAGCTTAGCAGTGCGTTCCCCCAAAGCACGCTGCAAGTTACGCATGTGAGATTGGGATCGTGATTTGGGATCGTGAGGGAAGTGACGAAGTTAAGGGTTGCACCTAGTTTGAAAACTGCCCTACCTCTGGCATTGGTCGTATTGCATTTCCACGCGGGATGCTTGGCATTGAGATTGCCCGCTAAGATAACGGAGTCACTCAAGCCGAAGAGGGTGCAACAGCCGCAGTAGAGCCCCTACAACGGGCTCCGGAGGGGGCTGAAATGGAGTGCCAGTAATGGCCCCATTTCACCCCCTCCTGTTGAACGTCAGCCACTGCGCCGCCCAGGAACTGATGCTCCTGAGCATGGCGCAGTGACTGATGCCTGTGGACGGCGAGCAATGGGTAGCTCGCCGTCCGATCAGAACAGGCCCGGGTTGACGGCGCGCTGTGTTCTACGCGCGCCAAGCCAGCAGTCGTCAGCATGGGTCGGGGCCCGTTAGGGCCAGAGCCTACCAGGGTTGCGGATTTGTTCGAAAGAGTTACCACGGCCCTGGGAAGAAAGGCACTAGGAGGACTAAAGGGTGGGTTTTAGTCAGTAAAAGTCTGACACTCCCTGCCGCTCCACCCAGAGCGGGAGGGGTCATTTGATGATTTCCCATCGTAGAAAAAAAAAAAAAAAAAAAAGCCGAAGAGGGTGACAAGTCGCTAGTGAGAGCGATGGGGTCGTCAGGCGTGGGAGACGAAGTCGAGGGCGGTGGGTAGTAGGCGGAGATGATGGTGGTCGGTTGATGAACAGTCATGCCTAGCTGACAGGCTGTGTACTCGAGTAGAAACCGGTGTGCGGGAGGGAGGTATGCAGTACAGCTCCTTTCTGTAATATCATGATGTCCCGAAACTCAACGTCAAGCGGGTATGAGGCGATAGGCCCTAGCCTATCGCCTCGTACCCGCTTGACGTATTACCTATAATACAACAGTCAGTTCTGGCAGAAATAAAAAAAAAACATGTTACTTGGTTGTGATAATAGAAATACTTTTGAAAATCAACACCCATTTTTTTTTTTTTAAGGATGGGAAATCATCAAATGACCCCTTCCGCTCTGGGCGGAGCGGCAGGGAGTGTCAGACTTTTATTGACTAAAACCCAACGCTCGCCGTCCGCAGACCCGCACCTACGGTGGCCGGGAATCGCCCAGCGACTCCCGACGCCCGGTGCGTCTCCCTATACCGCAGCAGCTGGGGCGTGAGGGCTGTCTCTCCCTCACGCGGCCTCCTCCTTCACTAGTATTACTACTACGCAGAAGGAGGTGACGGCTTCCCATGCCTCCTCGCTCCGGACCATGGATTGAACCAGGGCCGGACGCGAGAGGTCGCCGCCGCCGAACGCCTCGACGAGGACACGGCGGTGCTCCGCCCAAGCGGGGCAGACCTCCACCGTATGCTCCACCGTGTCCTCCAGGCGATCCTCGCAATGAAAACACCCGGGCGTTTCCTCCCGCCGAATCCGAAACAGGTACCTCCCGAAACAACCGTGTCCGGTGAGTACCTGCGTCAGGCGGAAGGTGAGGATACCGTGGCGACTCTCCAGCCACTCCGCAAAGAGGGGCACTATCGCCGCTACTGTGGCGTGCCCAGCACTGGGTTGCGACAGTCGCTGACTCCATACCGCCATGGTATCTTGCCGGAGCTCCGTCCGCCACGCTGCAGTTTGCCGCGGCAGCGGAGTTTCGCCCCGGCTTAGCGCCTCCACGCGCCACGCGTAGACGTGCGCGAGGGCTCTCGCCTCCAGATCCCATGGCGGCAATCCGGCAAGGAGGCTGGCCGCCTCACGGGAGACCGTGCGGTATCCCCGGGAAAATCAACACCCTAGATCACATATTTAGGTAAGTACCTACTGTGATCACTTTCCCAACTCTGCAGTTTTTTTTTATGTAATCCTAAATAAGTATTCTATTGATTTTAGTCGCAAAACCATTAATAAAATTAGTATTGTCAGTTTAGTAAAAAAAAAAGTGTTTTATTGAGTCATGGTTATAAAACGTTTTGTCAGATAACTCACTCACTCACTTTTTTAAAAAATGTACAATTCTACCCTAGGCAAGTTAATTTAAAAAACGGCTCATTTAATCAAGAAGAATACTGACGATTGTACAGGGCAGTAAATTGCATAAAAATTTTGGAGTTCTGGTAATAAACCGCTTCACCAGTGCAGCTGGAATCTGATTATTTAGAAGCACCAGTGAAAAATCTTAAAATTTAAGCATTGCTTACCAACTTTCGCATTAAAAATAGAGTCCGCCGATACTGACTTTTTCGAAAATTATACCAATGTTGAAGTAGACCTCTGGTTTAGAACAAATAACCTCATAATCAAAACTATAAAAGGGGAGTTTTAGAAACTGAATAATGGGGGACCCATAATTTTGGAAATACCGGAAGGATTTTAGAAATAAGGGAACCTTTTTATGTCACCAATAGGTGGGTCTCTGCTCTGCATTCGGCATCTAAGTCAGAGGAGGTTCAGCGCATTCTACCTGTAGAGCGTTAATTGACGAGGACTTCATACAGCCCGAATTTTCAAAAGAAGCAATAATGATGATGAATTTTCTATTTTGGTTTATTTATACAGATTTTAGCAGTTTCTACTACAGGTAAAAGGTTCAAGGCATCTGGCAACACTGCTCCGCAGTTTGGGGAATCCCCCACATGTTGACGTCACTGGTGCCGGCGTAAAGGAGACGTTTAAAAAAATAGTTATTATTTTCTATTTCAAAATACAAAAAAATGCACAATTCACAATCTAGAAGAAAAGTTATCTAAAAAAACAGTTTAGGTCACGAATAACCTGCAACAATGTTGCTTTCTTAACAGTTTAATGACGTATTTTATAGAAAGGTTTGCTTCTCGTGTGATTTCGCGGTATAGCAGCTAACCGCTCGCTGAAAAAACCCGTAACGTGGCCTTAGCCTTACACCACACAACACCATTTATGTATTATGGGGAGCTCACAAAATGTAGTTTGCGTCGTAACGCTAGGTGGCGAGCTGGCGGCTGGCGCATACCCAAGGGTGTGTTTATGTCAATTATCCAGTTTGACCCCGTAGTCGAGTCAACAAGCACACCGAGAGGCGAAAAATTAAACTTACTAAAATTTATCTGCCCCGTTCACAGGTGCCCACTGCACACTGGTATACGTTTTCGCGTGAATTTTAGCCATGAAGGCAGAATATTTATGATTTTAGCGACATTTTAACCTGCTGTCAGATTGACAACTGTTTGTTGTTGTGTTTGTGTGACAGCCGTTTATGTTTGTTTTGCTCGGATACGAATATTTTAAACGAGTACTAACTCATCATGGGATATTATTCAATTATTGTATTGTGAGTGCATCATGGATGAAGTAATGATGGAAATTGTTGTAGAATGATTAACAGATTAGATGACAGCTAACATTATTTATAAAACATAAATTCAAAGAGTATAATAATAGTATGGGAGCATAAATTGTTCCCCAAAATTGTTTGTTTCTTGTCTCACACGTTTTTCCATAGCACATCTGACATTGGCAGAATTGTCGGCATCGGCATCATTGCCATAAACTACTCGCTAATAGGTATAATTTTTAGCCGGCCAAAATTTCGCCGCAGCATGACTTAAACGCACCCCAGTGCCTTAAAATACAAATCAGGAATGGGCAAGAAATATCGATATTTTTTCATACAATCATCGATATAATTATATCGTCGATATTTTTAACCGCGATATATCGACATAATTGTTTTAGAGTATCGAATTCGTATCAATTTCGATATTAATTAACCGACTTCCAAAAAAGGAGGAGGTTCTCAATTCGATTGTTTTTTAACGCAACTCTGGTCTCGTACTCCTAATGTTTATTATTACTATTACATAAGATTTCTTTTTTTTTTTGGAATTTTCACATGTCAGTGCTCGAGCGGAAAGACTGTGGTGGGATTTTTTGCATCTAATGCAATAAAACAGTAAGACTATTGGCTGTGTGCACGAAAATACTAACTAATACTATTATGCCATCAGTGTGAGACGTATATGATATGACCCTGAAGTTACTGACGATATATCGATATTTTTCACGAGATAATTATCGATAGTGTACAAAATGTCGATGCAATTAAATAATATCGATATATTTTTTTCACTTGTCCATCCCTTTATACAAAACGCAATCGATAGGCACCGATACGGAATAATACGGATAAAGTATGATGGCTGTGACTTCTGTGCATATGTCATTGTGTTCTATATAATAATATTATGTGTTCTGTGCTTCTGTGAGACTGAGCAATACCTACCGACTAGGTACCGCAGACCAACCAGTTTCACCGTTTCTAACATACCAATAGGAAAGTAATATATCAGGTTTCTAAGTAAAAAGCACAATTATAAAGACAGGACAGAGCCACAGAGTACTTCATAATAATACTTCATTAAACTGGACAGACAGAGCCTGGAGCCTTCGTTGTGCACGTTTGACGTTCCTTATTTATTAGAAAATTTCGTGTGAATACAAAATAACCTCGCCTTCTCAAGAAAAGACAGCATAAAATAAGTATATAAATGTCTCTAAATACTGAAAATGATTTTTCTGACTTCAAAGTAGGTGTTGCGTTCCCAATGATATTTGTAAATGTAAATTTATTGTCATTTTGAATTCGTGCAATATGTTTTAGCTACCGCCGATCTTCGAAGATCTAGATGAAAGGGTAAAAGAATATCTTTTGAAGCCGGAAAAACTTCCGATACATCAATATGAACGGTCGCAGTCACACTGGCATCGAGAATCGAACGTCGATTCCTTATTTATTCATGATGACGACGATTTCGGGCCGGACACTACACTTGAGGTAGCTATGATGCATCATTTATTTTATTCATGCTAATAAATGTCAATCTTGTCAACAGAACTAAAACTAATTTTCTCTAAATATAACCACATTTGTATTTAATCTAAATTCAGGTGGTCAGGGACCTAATCACAGGTGAGATAATCGGTTTAGAAGAAGTGCCCATACCAGTGGACGATGACGAGGACAGCCTCTCTATGTCAAGGGCTCCGTTGCCCCCGAGCCTTGCCACTAGAGGCACAACAAGCCAAAGCCCGTTCCTGCCAGCGGGCTTCGAAGAGGAGCTGGAGAAAATGCTGGCTGAAGCAGCTAATGGAGACATCAACATAGATCTGGATAATGAAGAGCCGGGAAAGTTCTTAGGTGAAGGTAAGATACAAAGCATGTCTTGTTTTACATCAGATGGTATGCCTTGCTGCAACTTCATAATAAGTTTTTAGTTATTTATAGCCCTCCTGTGTTTTGGTAAGTTTTGTCTCATATATTTGTTAGCTTGCATGGGAACTTTTCCTACTGGAGTACAAAAAAGTCAGGACTTACTTTAAACTCAATTAATGCTCTTACTTTGTGTTTTATTTCTAGCTCTACAATGTTTGGTAGGTCTTGTCTCCATTGACTATTTGTTAGGGACCGCCAAAAACTAGAAACAAAAAAATTAAGCTTCATTTCATTGGTATTCTGAGTGTGTCAATACTTATCAGTGCAATCCATTATCTTAGCTATCACTATCATATAAGTTCTACCTATAAAATAAAAACATATATTCAATAAATTATTGATGTTTCAGACATTCTGAATGCAGCACCAGGATCTAAAGAAGCTGTTTTGTTTGCTGATGATGGCTTCACTCTCCTCAATGCACCTAAAGAATCTGATGAGACAATTGAGGACAATGAAAATGTAGACATACATGTCAAGATCAACTTAGAAGAAGTAGTGGATAATAATGCTCATTTAGTAGGCAAGTACTATTTACTAGCTGTGCCTGTGACTTCGTTCACGTGGATGTCTTAATACAGATGTGCGATGTTCATACAGAGGAATGAAGAGACTGGATAAATGAGTAGCTCGTGACTTAAAGACAGCCGCACAGGTCGATATTCTAGGGTTGCGGAATTTGTTTGAAAGAGTGATCGTGGCACTAGAACGCAAGGGTCATAAGGAGGAATAGGGATGATTTTCAGTCAGTCATCAATCATCAATAGTCTGACACACCCTTCCGCTCCACCCAGAGCAGAAGAAGTAATTTAATTATTTCCCATACAAAAAAAAACGGGTCGAAATTACAAAGCTAAGCAACACTTGCCGAGATCGGCCTGTAGATGGGTGACCATTTTAACATACCGAGACTCTTCGTGCTTCAGAAAGCATGTTAAGTCGTTGGTCCTGGCTTTGATTTGAAGGTCTTTGCCAGTTGTTACGCATTGCCAGAAGCCAGAAAATCTGACACCAGTCTTGCCAAGAATTACTGTTTCCCAGTTATCGGGTTGTGAAGGTCAAATAGGCAGTTGCTTCATGTAAAACAATGGTATTCAGCTGAATCCGGTTTGACTGGAAGCCTATACCAACATAGTTGGGAAAAGGCTAAACGGGTGAAAATATTTTTAGTAGGAACTAAATTAATTGATCCAGTGAATCGTTACATCACCCTAGAAAATCGAAATACGTTTTTTAGGGTTCCATACTCAATGGGTAAAAACGGGACCCTATTACTAAGACTCCGCTGTCGGTCTGTCTGTCACCGAGCTGTATCTCATGAACCGCGATAGCTAGACAGTTGAAATTTTCACAGATGATGTATTTCTTTTGCCGTTATAACAACAAATATTAAAAACAATAAAATAAACATTTAAGTGGGGCTCCATTACAACAAACGTGATTTTTGCTTTTTTTTTTAAAAGATAGTGGTACGAACCCTTCGTGCGCGACTCCGACTCGCACTTGGCCGGTTTTTTTTTGTTTGACAGAATTAAGAATTTATTACACTTTTACACATAACTCAAAAGCGAAACTTGTGGATAGAGGAAATGAAAACAAAATTAGGTTTTGCTGAATAATCGTGCATACCTAAGCGAAAGTTATTCAATGGTGCGATTCAGAAAATTACATCAAAAATCTTATAAAATATGAGAGTGTGCTAATTATTGTGGAATTAGGACGAGTAAAGTTCTCACGAATTTATATAGGTAGATGAAAAAACATTAAGGTATATGAAATAGCAGTTTTAATAACAAGGCAAAAATCAAAAGTCATATTATAAACAAAAGTGGTAACCTAGCAACTTTCAGCTTTGGATTCAGCCAGTATTAAATTATAAGAGCAAACCTTATATTTCAACACTCCCTCTAATACAAAGCTAGAGTAGATCTCAGAGCTTGGAATCTTGGCTTAGGCAGGGGTTTTGTCATTATGTCAGCTACTTGTGCCTCTGTGCCAATTCGTTCCACTTCTATTTCTTCATTCATGACAGCCTCTCTAACGAAAAAATGACGTAAACGTATATGTTTAGTTCGTTTGTGGAATTCGGGATTGTGAGCCAGTCTTCTCCATATCCACAATGCCGTCAAATATCCTCTTGAGCCAGATAATTTCTCGAGTCGCCTCGCTAGCAGCCACTATTTCTGCTTCAGTTGTTGATACTGAAACTGAGCCTTGTCTCTGGCTTTGCCATGAAACTGGTCCTCCTCCGTAACAGCACACTATTCCACTAGTGGATCTACCTGTTTCAGTGCATCCACCATGATCTGCATCGCTGTATGCAAGTATGCGACTGTTATCATCTGTGCGTCCAAAAATAATCCCAAGGGATGTTGTCCCTTTCAAATAGCGTAATATACGCTTTACGCGATGCCAGTCTGCTTTCGTTGGATTTTCCAAGGACCTGGATACAATTCCAACAGCATAGGCAATATCAGGACGCGTGGCGACCATCAAGTAGGCTAAAGCTCCTACCGCTTCTCGGTATGGAAACCGCTTGCTCTCACTTGAGCTATCATCATCATCTTCAGAATTGGATACTCTATCAATAGGCATTCCAATAGGATTGCATTCTGTCATGCCAAATCTTTCTAGCACTGTTTTTGCGTAAGAAGTTTGATGTATATGAATGGTGCCATCACTGCGTTGATCAATTTCCATTCCTAAATAAAAGGAAGCAGGCTTCGAAGTTATCTTTAATTGTCTCTTTAGATCCCTCAAAAACTCCTCAGCCACTCTTTGGTCTGTAGCAGCAATCAATCCATCATCTACGTACAGCGTAAGGAGAATTTTTTTGCTCCCCACTTTCTTCGCATAGAGACATGGATCCGCTGTACTCTGCTGGAAGTTAAGTTCGCTCAAAACTTGATGAAAACGATAGTTCCAGCATCTGGGTGCCTGTTTTAATCCATAAAGGCTTCTCATCAATTTGCAAACTCTTTTTGAGCCATCTTCGAACCCTTCAGGCTGCTTCATGTAGATTTCTTCATTAAGAACACCGTACAAGAAAGCCGTGGTCACGTCAAACTGAGCAAGATAAAGGTTTTCAGTAGCAGCTACACTCAACAACGATCTAATAGTTGCCATTCGTGCTACTGGACTATATGTCTCTTCATAGTCTATTCCTTTCTTTTGTTTGAAGCCTTTGACAACTATTCGAGCTTTATATTTCTCAATACTTCCATCTGGGTTACGTTTAATTCTAAAAACCCACTTGCATGGTAGTGCCTTTCGATTAGACGGTAGCTCGCATAGTGTCCAAACTTTGTTATCACCTAGTGAGTTTATTTCACTCATCATGGCCTTCTGCCATTCAGCACTATCTTTCCTGTTGATTGCTTCTTTGTAAGTATCGGGTACATCTTCAACACCTACGAAGCAAACAAAGTCTTCAAGACGTTTAGGACGTTTAATCGTTGACCTGTCTCGTAAATTATAACGTGTCTCCAATAAGGGCTCAACTACCTCTAGTTGTTCATTAGCGTCCGTAAATACGTCCTCATCCTCTGTTGCTATAGCGTCATCCTGAACTTGGTCTCCAGTAATTTCTCCCTCTAGATCAAGTTCTTGGTTTATTTCAACATTTACAGGCTCTTGCTCTCCAGTCAGAACACGTTCGTTTTCACCGCCATCCTCGGCTCCCTCTGGAAGAATAGGGATACTGGTTGAAATCTGGAACTCAACATCAGTCTGAAACGTTATGTCTCTAGACCTCAGAGTTTTTCTTCCATCCCCGATGCGAAAACCATCGTCGTTCTCATATCCTATTAGCAGCCCTTTAATAGCCTTTTTGTCCAGTTTCTTACGGCTCTGTTTTGGAACATGTGCATAACATTCACTCCCGATAATTTTTAAGTCAGTTATCTTGGGTTTCTTTCCATGCCACAACTCATAGGGACCTGTTCTGTTGAGCACATATGCAGCAGTATTGATGAGCTCTGCCCAAAGCACTTGTGGCATCTCTCCTCTCGTATGTAACATGGATCTCGCAGCTTCAACAAGTGTTCGGTTTTCTCGCTCACTACAGCCATTTTGTTCAGGCGTGTATGGCATTGTCAGCCGATGCTGAATACCGTGCTTTTGAAGTATCTTTCGAACGGGAGTCATTATCAAATTCACCACCGTTGTCACTAAGTAGTGTCGTCATAACGTGGCCAGCTGCTTTTACTTCTTGCAACATCTGTAGAAGCTTATCTTTTACTTCAGATTTATGCCTGATGAAGTAGACAAGGCGGTAGCTTGAATAGTCGTCCTTAAATAATACAAAATACTTGTACTTTGAGATGCTTTCTGCAAAAGGTCCACAGACATCTGTGTGAATCAGTTCACCTGGCTTTGTAGCTCTTTCCCTAGTTCCAAACTTTTTTCTATGGGTTTTGCCGTAAATACAACCCTCGCATTTTGAATTGTCTGGTTTTAAATCAATTCCAAGTTCTCTCTTGACAATATCACGGACATGTCTTTTGTCCTGATGCGCGAACCGTTCATGGTAGAGTTGTAATAGATTAGAGCCAGTTATAGCGTTGACCTCTATCATTAATCTTCGCTTTATTGGCATAACCATCTTCATGTTCAATTCGTAAAGTCCACCGTAAGGAACTCTCTTGCCTACAACTTTAGTCGTGCCTTCAATGTTTAGTTTGCACTCTCTAGTCGTCGACGTAAAAATGCTATTCTGCATCCTGTCTTGTGCAGCCAATGTCGAGAACAGATTCTTTGTCAGCGATGGTACTAACCATACATCTCGGAGTATTATCTGCTCCTTCTTGCCATTGACATTTGATTCTACCACGACTGTGCCCTTTCCTAACGCTGGAATTGAGGTCCCATCTGCGGTCGTCACTTTATGATCTGAATCAAATTCATGATATTCATTGAAGCATTCTCTGCTCACTGCAATATGTGTCGTCGCTCCATTATCGACGAACCAGTGGTCTTTGTCTTGAGCATGACTCTCCGAGCACGCATTTATCATAAGCGAAATCTGCTGTACTTGTTTTGATTTCGAGCCGGATGCTGATGTGCCTGGAGTTGATTAAGGTGGCCTCCCATCCTTAATCCACTTTTTGCACTTGCGAACTCTGTGCCCTCTACCAGAACAGTAGTTACAGATCAGCTGCTCGTCCTTGTTTGGCTTTACGATTCGCTCTACTGGTGTTGTCACTAGTGCTTCCTGCTTGGAGCTCCCTTGACTGCCCAGATCTCTTTCGAATGTGCAAAGATTACTTGTTAAACTGTCTATCGTTTTCTCAGTCTGCTTTAGCATTAGCCAGCTTGACTTGAAGTTGAAGAATCTGTCGTCGAGTGTGTCTAAGACTTTACAGATTAGGAACATCTCTGGAAGCTTAGCAGTTGCGTCAATCTTGGAAATCTCGAGTTTCAAGTCATTCCAAATATTCTTCAGCCTTGACATATGAGTGGGGATGTCATCCACCTTATCATGTTTAAGTCCAAAGAATTCTAAACACAAGTGGTAGGCTCTATCTTTCGTTTGTCCATCAAAAAGTCTATGTAACTCCTGCCAGACATCTCGTGCAGTTCTATACCTCATTACCTTCTTCAATGTTTCTTCAGACATATTGGTAGTTAGCATGAGCAAAGCGCTAGTTTCAGCTTTCCTATATCTGGCCATTGCTGTATTATAGGTGCTTACTGCAGCGTCACCTGCTCCTTCGGCAAGAGTTGGTTTCTGGAGTCTACCTTCCACTGCTTCTGAGGCACCCTCCGTGCCTTCAAGCATAATGGAAATTTTATACTTCCATATTGACCAATTTTCTTTTCTGAGCAATTTTCCAATGTCTATCTTTGTGCTGTAATCCATTTTGATTCGCGAACACTTTCTTCTTTTTCCTTACTGGGGCCAATAACCTCTTATAAAATATGAGAGTGTGTTAATTATTGTGGAATTAGGACAAGTAAAGTTCTCACGAATTTATATAGATGAAAAAACATTAAGGTATATGAAATAGCAGTTTTAATAACAAGACAAAAATCAAAAGTCATATTATAAACAAAAGTGGTAACCTAGCAACTTTCAGCTTTGGATTCAGCCAGTATTAAATTATAAGAGCAAACCTTATATTTCAACAAAAAAAACAACGCCATCTATCGAGAATAAATTTGAACTGTTAAAATATTACTTCGGAGACAAAAAAGTCTACATTATATCGATAAATAACAAAAGGATATTAAAATAATCACTTTTCTCTTGCTCGGTATTAAACTTTCCACAACTAACTCAACAATATGTATTGGTTGTCGTAATGAAATTCTTCATATCTTTATAGAATGCACTAAATACTAAGATGTTCACAGAGTTACGCAAATTTCTTTTGTATAAAAGTTATCTTTATTAGTAATGTAGTTTTTAAGTGACGCAGGATTCCGTGACGCAAAAACGTCGATGAAGTTTCTTACTAAACTTAAAAATCTTTTGATTTTGTGGGTCGATTTTGATGAAATAAACGCCAAATGTTACTCCGGCTAACAATTAATATTTTTAAGAACTTACCTTTCGAATCCAATCTCCAATCAAATGAGAGGTGGTGCCCGCGCGGCCCGTTCGATAAAAAGTAATGTCAAATTATTTTAATTATACATTATCTCCTAAATGGTGAGCCGAAATACTTTATAAGCCAAAGTTTATCTTCATAAAACTATTTAGATGATAAAGTAACTTTCGCTTGTAAGAATTAATTTGCCTGCCTAATAATAATGCTCAAAAACCACCTTTAATTTTTCAATAAATTATATGACCCAAAATGCTTTTTAATGAGGCTTATTGAGATAGATATAGTGTCGCGGATTTTTTTTTTAGTTCTCCTAGAAACCAATATCTTTGTACTTTGTAGTTCGATAGCGCTTTTTCTTTCGACTTACTTTACAAATATCAATATTAAAGGCTAACCAAGAGCTTTAGCGTAATGCTAGATAGCCTATAGCCCTCATGAATGAGGCTATCATATACAAAAAGAATTTTCAAGTCCGACTGGTAGTTCCAGAGATTAGCGCGTTCAAACAAACAAACTCTTCAGCTTTATAATATTAGTATGGAAGCATAGATATAGATTTACTTAGACTTCATGCCCATCGGAACAAAGGCAGACTTAGTGGCCTAGGCATTATGTACCTGTCATCCAAGCAGTGAAGAAATAACATGCTAAGGTGCAGCAATAATACTATCAACTTTGGGAATAGCAAACCACTGTTGCAGCTGGATATAGACATCTATTAATGCCACAAAAATCATTTCTCAGATGGAAAATACAAAACTTACAACAACAAAGCATAGAGCATAATTAAATATGTTTTTCTACAGATTTCTGGAAAGATGAAGAAGTGCTACAAAAGAAACCGCAGAGACCAGTAAAAAACCTTGAAATGGACTCAGACTCTGATGATAACTTCCTGGAGGCCACAATCATCAGGCCTACGATAGAACTGCCAGAGATACCGGTCCTGAACATTACCAGCTCAGCAGCTAAGCAAGGAGTTACATCCACTGACTGGGCTGAGATGATAGATGTCTCACAGCCGGTACCAGAATTCAGGGAGAAGATTAAAGATATGGCACAAACTTATCCGTTTGAACTAGATAATTTCCAGAAACAAGTAAGCTTTTTTTTTCCGAGTTTATGGTTAACTCTTTATATTGTGGGCCCAGAAGTGGCACTTTAATTGCAGCATCAGTGGCATTAAATAAATCTTCCAAAGTACAGGTGCATGGGTGCTTGGCACTCTAAACTTTATTTCTTAGGTATGGGGAAAAAGACCAGGGAGTGGGATTTTTACTTCACTAAAACTACCCCGGTGATGACCATCACCAGATGGAACGGGCCCAGGTACCTCCTAAAAGACAACTCCAGAACACCCTCTATGCAACGCCTGTTAGGGCACACTGGGGAGATTGTAAAGGTGTTTTTTTTAATTATCTACTAGTATAGCCCTCACAACTGCTGGCAGAATCAAGTCTCGCCCAATCCTATCCACCTAGGTTTAAAACCTGTTTCTGAGGTTTTCATATCCATAGGATCGAAATCGGTAAAAGTCGGTCTACATTATTTATTTGTGAAGACTTTATGTGAGCGATCAGCTTATTTTACTTTTAATTTTTTCAGGCTATCCTAAAGCTAGAAGAGGGTCATCATGTGTTTGTCGCAGCGCACACATCAGCTGGCAAAACTGTTGTGGCTGAATATGCTATTGCAATGTCTAGAAGAAATTGCACAAGGTATGTTTCATTATACACTTCTGGACACATCTATTGGCCCACCTTGTATTTTCAGTTTCGTTTGGTCCTAGCTAAAATTTTATATTAGGTCGAGCAAAAAGTTTTTATGCAGTTTTGAACCTGGCACATTCACAATTTCATTCAATAGACTTTTTTTGAATTTCGAACACAGAATTTAAAGAAACAAAAGACAATTTGGAGCCTGTTTGTTGATATCAAACAATCGAATACTAAGAAAACTTGGTTTTATTGGTTTACTTGGATTTAATTCTTGAAAAAGTGATTGATATCTTTGGTTTTGCAACAAACATTACTTATTCTTAACATTAAGGCGAGGTTCTATCAATAATCTATGGATACTTCACCTGAAGTCGCCGCCCAAGCTGTGGCACTTATTCAGGCCGGACACAGCCAAAGAAACGTGAGTGCTCAACTTAATTTAAGTCGATCTGCGGTCCGAAATGTTTATCGGAGGTACCTAGAGACTGGCGGCTTTGTTCGTCGCCAAGGAAGGCCACGATCTCGGGTCACAACTGAAAGGCAGGATCGATTCATCGTGACGACCAGCTTGAGAAATCGTCATCTTACCTCCATTGAGATACAAAACCAACTTCGCGACTTCCACGGAGTATCTGTGAGCGCTCGAACTGTTCGGAGAAGGTTAAAAGAACGCGATATGGTACCACACAAGCCAGCTAATGGGCCCAAACTAACGCGAGCCCACCGAACAGCGCGCCTTCATTTCGCACGCAGTCATTTAAATTGGACACAGCAAGATTGGAGCCGTGTACTCTTTTCTGATGAGTCTAAAATTGTGTTACATGGCAATGATGGAAGGAAGAAGGTCTATCGACGTAAGGGAGAGCGTTTCGCACAATGCTGCTTTGAAGAGAGGGTTGCTTATGGCGGTGGCTCATGGACTGTCTGGGGCGGTATATCCGCGAGCGGCAAAACTCAACTTGAGGTTGTTACAGGACCACGGCTGCCAACATTAAATGCTGAAAGGTACATTCGTGAGTGCTTAGAACCTCACGTGATACCATACGCGGACTATGTGGGCCCAAATTTCCTTTTTATGCATGATAATGCAAGAGCCCATGCGGCCGGCATCGTCAGGGAATATCTTCGGGATGTGAACATCACAGTTATGGACTGGCCAGCCAGAAGCCCAGACATGAACCCCATTGAGCACATGTGGGACGAGCTAAAAAGACGTGTTAGGGCTCGTCAGCCAGTTGCCCAGACGATGCAGGAGTTGAAAACTGCCATAGAAGAGGAATGGGAGATGATCCCTCAAAATTTCATAGAGCGGTTGATAAACTCTATGCCTAATCGTATGAGAGCTGTGGTAGATGCCTAAGGAGGCAACATGCGTTATTAAATTAAACCTTTATTTGATAAAACATGTTTTTTATTCAAATATCAATTGCCTTTAACAAGGCGCATATCCGACTTGTTAGGCGTAGCTCCATGTAGTATGGTATTCTGAATTCAAATTTAAAACAATACGATCGAAAAAGATGGTAAAATGTATCAGGTTTAAAACTGCATCAACAGTTTTTGTTCAATGTAGCAATCATATTTCGGTAGGGGCCATCGAAACCTAAACTCTAAGGTGGGCCAATAGATGTGTCCAGAAGTGTATTTGCTTCTCAAATCAAATAAAAAGTAATTTATTCAAATTAGGCTGACTGCCAGCACTTTTCGAACGTCAAAGCAGGCCTCCGTCACTCGCTCAAGGTCACGCGCTTACGTTCGCCCGGGCGAACCAAATTCAGTCTGTTACCACGAGCTTGCTCGAGTGCATACCGCACCCGCGCCTATAATAATGGCTGAATCTCGAGCATATTGCAGCGTAGGCTGTGTTTTGACCTCCCAACAGAAAATGCAATAACCTACGTGGCAGGATATTTATTGTTTAAATGCACTAAAAAAACACAGGTGTACTTACCTGACAACCGAACTGAAAAAAAAAATCGGACTTTGACAAAACAAACATGTTTCTTCATTTTAAAGCAAATAATAAAATCTCTGCTTTTTTAGTCACCCGCTCGCTCGCTTTTTAGTCTGCTTTTTTTGTAGTAGTCCTTTTTTGTAATATAATTTCTTAGCATAGACAGCCCTAGAATTGCGTAAAATGACGCACGTGATCGCCCGATACCACGGCAGACGACGTATTAGATACTGTCGGGCGTCAGCGTAAGGTACATTTTAGCGCGCACGTACGCCTGTTATATTTCTGTAGGTAATTATAGCGTTAGGTATCTATCTTTTTCTATGGAGTAAATTATCTGTTCCTATTAGTTAATCTGTTATCAAAGTTCTACATAAAGGCAGTCTGCCAACACGCTCGCCCGTCGTCACCACTTCCTAGTGTTTAAGCTGGGAAGAAGAAGTGGCGCAACTCACCAGTAACACATCTGTCTGTTAAGTTTAAAAAACTTGAATTAATGAAGTAGTATGCAAAATAGTTTACAATACATTACACAGAAAAATAATATATCCAATATGTAACTCGCATTAAATGAAATTAGTTGACACTTGTTAGCACACTCCAAAAACATACAAACTCAAGCATTAACAAGTCGGAGTACACGGTGGGGCACCACAAGCAGCACCCGTTCACGACTATAACGCAAAGATCAGCCATTAATCTCCTCGCCATCTTTGAGAGGAGGAGGTAACCCCGCCTCGACGCTACCGCAAGCAGTAACATCTAGGAGAGCAAGACGAACTTACTGCCGGCTGCTAACTTTAGGACAACACTAGCTCATTTTAAGTTGCTATACAACTCATTATAAAAACAAATAGATTATGTCAAATAAATGTAGTAAAATAAACTGAGCAATACCACGGTAATATACTGTGCCAATAAGGTCAGACAAAAAAAAATTAACTCATTTAGCCTGTCATAAGCTAAATTATATAGAAATAATATTAACTATGACAATATTTTGCGCTCAACATAGCGACCAACTATTCTTATCGTCTAAATAGTCATTTATAAAATAATATGCCTTAGAACAAAGGTTAGACTTAACTTTAGTTTTAAATGCATTAAAAGGCAAGAAAATAAAGGGGTAGTTTATTGTAAAAGCGAATACCGAGCCCCACAAATGAGCCTTGGACCTTGCGAAGACGGTGGGAAGGGGCATGTAGTTAATGCTTGTTTCTGGTGTTAAAGTTGTGGATGTATACATGTAGTTTTTGCTTAAAATATAAAATGTTTGCATAAATGAATTCAAATACCACCGTGAGAACTCCAATCTCAATTTAAAAAAAAAAAATTCTCTTAATGAAACCCTTGACTCTAGCTAGTATATTGCACATACAGCACACGTTAATGTTCAAGTTTTCACTTCTGCCGGCACTCCCGGAGTGCAATCCGTTGTTTTTTTATTCTGTGAGCCTTATCCTTACAGAGCAATCTACACCTCGCCAATCAAAGCTCTGTCCAACCAGAAGTACAACGACTTCAACAAAATGTTCGGCGAGGTGGGGCTCCTAACGGGCGACCTGCAGATCAACGCCACAGCCTCCTGCCTCGTCATGACCACGGAGATCCTGAGGTCTATGCTCTACTGCGGCTCTGACGTCACTCGGGACCTCGAGTTCGTAATATTTGATGAGGTTCACTATATTAATAATGCTGAGGTATGTTTTAACTGTCTGTTTACTATTTATTACTTGCTATGGGTTATCGTGTTACCCAGTTACTGGGTTGTGTAGGTCAGATAAGCAGTCGCTCTACGTAAATAACGTATTCAGATTCATCCGGTTAAGACTGAAAGCCAACTTCAGGATAGTTGATGAAAGGCTAGTACTAAGTCACAAGGTCGTCTGTTACAACAGCTGCAACGGACTGACAGAAAATGCATCGATTCACGGTTTTCACTGACAAATAAATGAAAACCTTGTTTTTATTCAAATAAAGTCAAAATCAAATCATTTGCTTAACCGCCGCGTAGTACTGTAGGTCGTATTTTAACACCTATTTTGACATCTCGACTCACTATCTCTTTTCCGCACGACTTGTTTGTAGAAGACGGCAGAAGGTAGAATAACTTTAAAATCATTATCATCAATACCCTCACTCCTCAGCGTGGCTATGTGTGGGAAGAAGTGCTGATCCTCCTGCCAGCTCACGTGAGCATAGTGATGCTGAGCGCGACAGTACCCAACACGCTACAGTTTGCCGACTGGGTGGGCCGCACCAAGAAGAGGAAGGTGTATGTCGTTTCTACGCCGAAACGACCAGTGCCACTATGTCATTATCTTTATACAGGTAAGTTTGAAAACTTACAGCCGTATTCATAAAAACTTTATAACCATTACAGAACTAAAATACTGTTATGCAGATTCTTTATTCTAAACTGTGAAGAATTTGAATTTAGAATCTCTTAAACCGTATTTTCCTATGCGTCTCGCATCCATCGGCTACCCGTGACCCTCACCAGGGTATCGGTCCACCTTGTGGGAGGCCTTCCAAAGCTGCGTCATCCAGTATGCGGTCGCCACTCCAAAGCTTTTCGGCCCATCGACCATCTGTTCTGCGAGCAATTCCGGTTGTTGTGGCGACACCTGGGGGAGGCCTACGTCCAGCAGTGGACGTCTTTCGGCTAAGAAACAGTATTTTAACTTACTGTGTTGGTTAAAAAGTTTTTATGAATAAGGGTGTCAGTGAATACACTGCTTTCCCAATTTGGCATTTGGATTTTTACTTTTCTATTTCAAATACTGAAGGTTTGTTCAGACCTACGCGGTATTCGCTAACCAGAGCAATAGTGATAAATTTTGCTCGGTATCCCGCCAGGTATCTTGTATTGAGTGTCACGGATAGAGAGAAACGGGCAAACCAGTACCGCGATTCTATACCACACAAGCAGTCGGTATATTTTCGCTGGCGAAAGTGGTTGGGCCGGCCGGTACACGGCGGGCGGCGCGTTTAATAGTTTTGCAAGTGAGATTCCTCTCTTTAACTCCATCCAAAGGTTGTCTTTAAAAGATCGCTTTTAGCGATAAGGGCGCCCATTGTGTCACCTTTTGTAATTTTTCTTTGTCTATCTTTCCTCTAAGTTATGTGGTTGTACACTATATAAGGTTAAGACAGAGTTCCTGGAACATTTGAGAATTATCGACATGACAAATTAAAAAAAAAAATACTATTGAGAACCTCCTCCTTTTTTTCCAACCGGATCTTCATGAGTAGTACTTTATGCATAAAAACAACACAGGGAAACACGCCAAATTTGACAGCTCCGAGTTTTAATTTAAATTCATTGTTATTTAATTTTTAATGTTTTAATTATATTTGATAAATGTACATAACTAACTTAAATATTTATGTCTACTAAACCTAACTATATACAAACTAGACTAAAAATTGCGAAATTATGTACAAAAAGTGTAAAAAACAAATTGACCATTGGGCATCAAAAAACTCATCCACATCGCTGTCAATGACAAAAGTGCAAAAACACTGGCAGCATTGCCACGTTGAATGGCAATGCTGATTCTTTGGCCAAAGAAAAGCCCAGCCCTCTGGTCACATGAACAGTCGACAAGTCGTTTGCTGATGTCCCGAAAGACTCGGTGAGCACTCGGACCCCATGGGCCTAAAGTTTCAACCCCAAACGGCTCAAATATATAACTCCCAATAAGGTTGTTATATTTGCGCCGTTTGAAATTTTCTGCACCTGCAGCAGCCGCCCCAGCGCAGCCCGCCGTGCTAAGAAGTTAGGATGGCGCAAAGGTGTCGACACATGTTACATCCCACACCAAAGGCCTACCCACCTTCCAAGGCATTATTGTCATCCCATCTGGCCTCTTCCCATCGTCACGTGCCAAGCCATTAATTATAAGTTCTAAAACAGCTGGCACCCCGGCGGTGACAAGAGCCCGACGGATGATGTCATTAATGCTGGCGTGCCGCGCTAACCGACCAGCGCTCCTACTGCAGGACAGGCCATGGTGTCCGAGGCGGTCGACTGCTTCACCGCATTGACAACGATGTGGAGCTCCGCTAGGAGCACCCAGACGCAGACACGTAGCGATCCGGAAAGAATTTTAATTGAATTAAGATTCAGTTGCCAAAAAATATCTGGGCAATATCTTCTACTTTTTTTGCCTGACTGCGCGACGCTAGGGAGGGTAATGTGTTCATCAACCGATGTATGTATGTTTGTTCCTTTGTGGCTTGTGGCACTATAGAGACCAAACACGGGGGCCGATTTTGATCATTCTTACGTCAATTGATTCGTCTTAATTGCGAGTATTGTCATGTCTTTATATTAGTAGCCTAAAGACATGACAGTAATCAAAATACAATATGGCGACAAACAGACGACATATTGTGAAAAAGAAAAAATGAAAGTCAACAAGCTATATTAAGTAGGGTATTAAAACAAAGGGTTCGAAGAGACGATTCCAAAAATATAACTAAAATGTAAAAAAATAAAAAAAAACTGAATATTTTCAAAAAACCTGACTAAAAATCAACAAAAAAATTCTAAACAAGTCACTTTTCAAGCAGTCTGATGCAGTTAGTGGCATGAAATCAATAATTGAACTAAACTGTCACCAACTGCCAATACCGCGTAGATCTGAACAGACCAGTATGCTGGCACCAACCTCACTGTAGGTTGACTCATGGAACAAGACACATATAGTGTTATTATTATGAACTATGAGAATGTCCCATATTAATTCATTCAGTTGGCTTTCTCTAACATAATACCGAATGTGGAGTGACGTTATATAATTAGTTAATAATTTCAGGAACGGGTGGAAAGTCAAAAAACGAAAGGTTTTTGGTTGTAGATCAGGAAGGGAACTTTCAATTAAAAGGATACAATGAAGCAGTTGCCGCCAAAAAAACACGAGAGAATGAGTACAAAAAGAACTTTGGACCAAAAGGTAAATAATCCCTAAGATGGAATACTACGGAAGTTCCAGGTCAACTACCTTATGCTTCTTGCAATATGGTTGAATACTGGCCTACTGGTTATTTTCGCGGGTAAGCATAACTAACTGATCTTTAATTAATAGTCGTATTTTATTTTCAGGTGGCAAAACGTATATGAATCCCAAGGCTGAACAGACCATGTGGGTAGCTTTTATCGACCATCTGAAACAGCAAGACAAACTACCCGTGGTTGCATTTACCCTATCACGTAACAGGTAATAAGACGTATTTTTTTTTATTCAAAGAATATTTTATGGCATAATAACTGCCGACCCCACGAGGAAAAGGTGTGAGTTTATGTAGGTAAATTTAATATTTTATTTATTCAATTATTTAGATAAGCTCTCAGAATACAAACCAGAAAGAGTGTTCACTCACATTAGTACGCAGCGCATTGTGTCCAAAATAACTCCGGCCCGCGCCTCCCCCTCCCGCGTAGTGTTACCAGCCGGTCGAGTCTGTCGACATCTCACGGTGTTCACCCAGGCGGAGTGAACGACTAGTGAGCTGTCATTCCATCTTATTTGTATGGTTTGACAACTCACCTGTCGTGCACCCCGCCCAAGTGTTCACTTCGACATGTTTACAGAATCGCACTGCAGCGCACCATGACATTACTTGTTTTAGGGTAAAATTAAAACAATTATTTAGCTGGCAGAGGGGGGTACACATATCTATAACAGTAAATAATAAGCACTTTAAATCTTAATATTTTGCAAACGGATCCCTGAATCGAAAAATTGTTTTCACACACCCGCAATATTCTGTGTGGTGATTTTTATAGGCAATTATAATTCATCAGCTACTTAAAGATGAAACGTGGTCCCAACCGATTTCTTCGCATGTTTTCTGATAGCATTTTTGCAAGTGGGAACGACACACGACGGCATAATAATTTAAAACTAACAACTCCAACTAGTAAACAATAAGCGCGTCGGCCATTGACTAATGGACAATTTAACGTTCCACGCCGTCCTGGTGTTGTCTACACCGCCTCACAATTGAGCGCGTTAACTTCTTCGTCAGTTTCTGGTTTGTTCTGTATTCTGAGGATAAGCTTCGTTTTCCTCAATAACTCACTTGACAACGAATGGCTCTTCTATGTACAGTCGCGGTCAGAAAATGTTTACCTCCTTAAGGTTCATAATTGCCTGCACACATCTATGTATATCACAAGGTCGATATGTGATTTGACTAAGTATAGAGCACATACTATTAACATGAAGATCGGTAGCTTAAGGGGGTGATTTACTAGATAGATAGGATAGTTAAAGAAAACCTTTTATTTTTAAACGAAAAGATATTATTTGTCATTATATTAACTAGCATAGAGACGAGACAAAAAAGGATACGGATATTCGGACAAAGCATAGGCATAAGTTCCAACTCTTGACTTTCATAATGACATGGAAAATCAAAAAATCTCTTTTTTTTAACTCGACAATTTATTATTTTCATAACTAGTGTAACCTCCATCAGCAGCTATGACGGCAAGTAGTCTGTCTCGCATAGACGCAACAAGGCGCGCGAATAAGTCAGGTCCCCTGATATCATCTCATACCCAAACACAATGTGATCTAAGAGCTTGAGGGTTTCTTTCATTCTGACAGTCCCAGCATTGAACCATTATGCCCCACAGATTTTTAAAACTCCGCCTCGGCGGTTAATATAGGCCGTCGCGTCGTCCTAAATTTCTTCTGTGATTTATTTGACCTTCTTCGCCATAACGCCGAATTCAAAATCTCTCCATGAATCGAGATATATTGAGTTCTCGTGATATAGCACTAATGATGGCCCAGGCCATCTTCATGGGTAAACTGGCCATTTTATTTAGTAAACTAGAACTTCGCCCGCGACTTCGTCCGCGTGGATTTAGTAGGTACTCCACAAACTTCAACGCCCCCTATACCCCCTTAAGCGTTATAAACGTTAGTTTTGGAAAAGCACAACGATTTTCATTAATTACATTTATTACTTAGCCATTTCTACTTATTCTATGGTCTCAGGTTCAGCGCAACTGTTCACCCCGTCAGGAGTTGATTATGCAAAACTGGTTAGGTACATCTGTTTCAATAATCCCATTTTTAGTTCGTTCATAGCATTCCGACGTAAATTAAAGCAAGCAATAATGTCCTCCCCTAAAAACTTGCTGCAACCCCTGCTTCACCCCTTATTATGTATGTAGTTTATTTGCGAAAAATCCAAACATTTGTTACTCTTATTGTTTTATCGAAATCATTTTCAACTTCATCGGACCAAGCATTGTTATGATTCTCCCCAGTTCGCTCAAGCCGCGACATTTTTCTTACTCCGAGCATGTTTATTACCGTCGTTACTTTTGAACGAAAGGTCCGATTTGAATAATTTAAAGCGTGATTTACACGGACATAATCAACCTTAATTATCAAAACATTTAAATGGATAAGGATTAATACCATGATACCGAAATCACCATTTTTTCATATCACCAAGGATTTGCTTGAATTATTTTAACAAAAAGCGGTCATGGTGTCTTAACCATAATAGTTAGACATATGGTATCGCGGACTTTTTTGTAGACATTGATGACCTCTATAAAACTGTAGTACATCACTTTGCTCTATTGTCAATAGATTCCGCAGCGTACGCGATATAAGGATTTTTTCTCACACCTTGGTTTACATTATCGAAGTTTTCATACGGATCCCTAACTTTTTTGAAAATATTCTATAGCCTATGTCCATCATCGATAATGTACGATTCTACTGGTGAAAGAATTTTTCAAATCGGTCCAGTAGTTTCGGAGCCTATTCATTTCAAACAAACAAACAAACAAACAAATCTTTCCTCTTTATAATATTATATTATATATTATTATTATTATTATAGTATAGATAAATATTTTTCTAATCAAATATTCTTGATAAATGACAAAATCTTTGTAACCAATGAAGAGTGAAGGTATTAATACTCTATGCTAGAATTGATGCTTTACAACTTTTAAAATAAAATAAGTACTTACTTACCTTGATATAGTATTTTTGGGTTTTACTGCAAACAGTGTGATAAAGAATCTAATTTGCAAACTGATAAACATTTATAGACCGCGAGCGTATGTAATAGGCATGTTACACACTTGTTTGGGTCGGCACGTTTGATTCGAAAGTATTTGTAGAAAAACAATAGCGACTCTTTAAGTAAGCGTTACTTCGATTTTGCCAGCCGACTCTGCCGATAAACGCCGACCCAACGTGAAATGTGTGTAACACGTCAAATTATTCTCGAAACGTTACTCAAAGAATCTAAACATACGAATCAATAAGGAAGATATTTCTATAGAATTTGATTCCAGGTGTGATCAGAATGCTGAAAGTTTAATGTCAGTAGACTTAACTACTGCCAAAGAAAAGGGTCACATCAGATCTTTCTTCCAAAAGTGCCTGCAAAGGCTGAAGGAACCAGATAGAAGACTACCACAGGTAACTAGTTATTTTTTTTATTCCAATAATGGCCAGTGCCAATATATATCGATCATTAAATGGAGTACCTTATAACTTATTATAAAACATGCAAAAGTCAGGTATATTATTTATGTAAGAACAAGGGGAGTTCATCCGAGCGGGCGGTGGTATAGTGTCAGGATTTAGGAGTCCCCATTTTATTGGGATTAATAAGACAGTATATCAATAACAGAGTCTTATTACACTTTAAAAACACACACATAATATAAACGATAAGTACTTAATAGAAATACAGTCACTCAAACAGACTTTTAAGGTCAAGTTCTTACAGAGGCCCAAGCCACCCAAGTACAAAGTATATCAGCAAGCCAATACAGCTATGTGAATATACAGCAGCGCTGTACTGGATAAACCGACAGTTTTGTCGGGAGCAGGAGCTCTTAATGAGCACATAGAGTGCACGCTCTTTGAAAATACAATGTTCTCACTCCACAACAACTCTGTCAATGACTTACAGTAGTACGTCACGTGTTTACTTGATACAAAACACTAAAATTAGCTAAATCTAATAACCCTTGCATTGTAAACGAATAATACAAATTGTACAAGAATAATTATCGTAAATATACAATAGTGGTTTAACAAAGTCATCATCATCATCATCATCATCATCATCATCATCATCATATCAGCCGAAAGACGTCCACTGCTAGACATAGGCCTCCCCCAAGTGTCGCCACAACAACCGACATTGTTTAACAAAGTAAATTGTTTTAAAATCAAAATAACATGCCATCATTAATTGTATTTTAGAAGACAAACAATTACTATTATTGAAATTAGTTTCCAAAAATCAATTCTAGTGTCCACCGAGTACTCAATAAATCATGTTTTTATTAATAGTCACTTAAATTAACAATAAGACAAACAAAACAATTCAGTTTGCATAATGTAACACATTTTGACAACTACCCTCAGTTGTATTTGGTAGTTGACTTACATATTGCCTTTGAATTTCAGGTTATAAGACTCCAAAGAGTATTGGAAAATGGAATAGGAGTACATCACAGTGGTATTTTACCACTACTCAAAGAAATCGTTGAGATGTTATTCCAGTCAGGTTTTGTAAGTACATAAAATGCTCAAATAACCAAATCATTTCACTTAAGGGGGATCCCTAAAGAGACCTCGCCATACATTTTTCAGGAGCTGTAATCTCCGTAAATAAACAGTTTCTGCAGAATAAAGCAAGTATAATGAGATTTTATAATGTATTGTGATCGCCTATCGCCCAAAATTTAGAAAAAAAACAGTCTTTCTATGAGAATTAGACCCAATAAAAAACGAAAAATCTTTACATGTGTGAGTGACCTGAATCGCGCCATCTGACAGAAATTTATAGAACCACCGAGAAAAAGTTCATTGCTGTTATGTTACGAGTTTACGTGCGGTGAACATTTTAAGTAGATGGCGCTGTTCGAAAATTCGAACAAGCGCCAAGGTTATCGAGTGACGGACGCGGCGATGCGACGTTGCCATTCAAGACGCAATTTGGCAACAACGCGTGTTGCCAAATTCCAGTCCATGCGTGATTGTGTGTCAAAATTGTGTTTCTAGCAAGTTAGCGCCGGCGCGCGGGTTTGCCCGCGGATTTTATATTTTATGATTGATGAAATGTTTTTTTTTAGGGAATGAGAAATAATGCTAGAAAGTGAAAACAATTATCTGCGATCTGCCTTTGGTTCACACAGATACAATACTAATGTTATTATTGTATTACTTATCTACTTTAAATAAATAGTGCCTACCTACCTAAAGATTTAAAAATCTTTCCACTGTATGTAAGTAGGTACTGATAAAACATTTTCTGACACGGTTAAGTACTAATTCATTGGTTTGGGTTGAATCAAATCAGAGAAAAGAAGTTCATGTAGGTATACTTAGGGTACCTATACCTAAATCAGGCGATCAGCGTAGGCAAACTACCTATTTTTTTCCTAGCTACCTACGCAATGGTCGTCCGTCTGTCGGTCCGTATGTCTGTCTGTCCGTCTCTGTCTGTCACCAGACTGTATTTCACGGACCGTGATAGCTACACAGTTGACATTTTCACAGATGATGTATTTTTTTACATTTGTATCGCATGATTGTAATATTATAAGTCGCGTAAGATTGTATATTTACAAGTACCTACTTACTTATAATTTCTTCTAGATAAGACAAGTATTGAAACTATTGAATTTGGGTGTGATTCAGTGTATTCGAAATTATTTCTTCTCAACACATCATCTGCCTAGCCCTTTCCCAACTATACCTACTGGGATTGGCTTCCAGTCAAACCGGATTCAGCTGAATACCAGTATTTTACGTGGTGCGGCTGCCTACCAGACCTCCACAATCCATTATCTGTTCTCAACATAATCATAGATTATAGTCTAAAACATAAACAACATTTATTACAATCTTACGATGTTTGGAATTATCCGGTGACACATACGAGTACTTACATAGGTAGGTACCTACTCTAACCAACTAATACCAAGATATTCTAAGCTGATAACAACCCTTTGCTTTGCCATCTAAAACCATTCCACCAAAGAACGCCAGTAATCACACTAATCACTGAATGTTACGACTGTATCACCTAAAGAAAACATTCTTAGATCGCGACGAATAATTGCATAAATAATCTTTTATTTATTTAGTACCTACACGTCACAATTTATTTACACGTTAGGTACTATTTAGGTTCAGTCACATTACAACAACCTGTGTAGGTACAATATACCTTTATTACCATTAGATACGGGACTTAGTCACAGCAAGCGGTCCTACTCAGTTGGCACTCAGTCGCGCACGGAAAATCATTGATGTGACCTTCAGAATGATTGGCCAAAATGACCGATCAGCTTAAAAATATTACTAAGATCTAATACCTATTTGCTACTATTTGATATCTTTGTTTAAATAATTGGTACCTAATTAATAACTGAGAAAATGAATTTAAAAAATGGGCAGTCATTCTGATGTCAGGATGGACTGCCGACATTTAGGATCTCCACGTAAAGGCTCAAAAATTTCAATTCGCCTTTACAAAAATTTAGTACCTATTTGATACCTAAACATACCTATATTTTTTCTAGATTTTTAAGGCAAAGAATTTTATTAGAGATTTTTTGTTTAGGTAGGTACTATGAATAAATATACTTACCTAGTTCTACCCACATGTTAGCTTTTATCAGTATCTCGGAAATTGTTATTAATTAGTAGTACTTATTGCTAATTATCGTGTAAATTGAACTACCTTCACTCCATAGACTTGAAAAAAAATTGACTTCACTTGACTTTCTGTATCAAGTAGTACCTACCTAAACATAGGAAACCAAAAATCTGTAATAAAATCTTTAATCTTTGCAGCTCAACAGTGTTTTAATAATACTAGGAATAAAAATAAGACACACCACTCGTAAATACAGCCAAAAATGTTAATTTGTTGAAAATAACAAAAATATTTTATCGTTTGCTTCGCCATGTTTGTGAGAGCGAGATAGATATTAAAAACATGCGTGAGAGACACGATACGCACAATTCGCGAGTTGTTGAGAGATTTTGTAAACAACGCGCGACGACTAGTACCAGACCGAGGTTGCGTAAGGTTAGCAACACAAATTTCTTCAAACATATTAATAGTTTTTTATTATTATTGTTTTACCAACCATGATTATTTAAATTCAAGTCAATTTTATAAATAATTGATAACAGTTATGTTTTACGCAACAGGTACTTATTTAAAAAAAATGTTTTATAAGACAAAGTCTAGTTTTTAGTACCTAATTGTTGGTGCAGAATCACTACTTCACTATATTTAGTTATCTTTATTACGCGACTGTGGCAAAGCAAACGGTTATGATTTCAAGGCTTCCTCGTAACTCCCAAACTGCACGTCATGTGCAGCCATATTCTTTATTTATTTATACATAAATGCATAATGGTGATACTTAAGGCTCTTTTTTATTCAGGTTTCCTAAAGATGAATTAAGGAGACAAAAGTGGCTTGTTATTTTCCGAAAACAAAGGCAGAAGTAAAGCTTTAGTAACCTTGCGCGATCGAGCGAACAATATTAATTTCTTTTTTAACTACCTCAAAATAATTAATGTTTTTTATTTTATTTGCTAACGCTACCACATGCCATGTCATTCATAATCGTAAACATTCGTCAACATTCGGCAGCTAACGCGATTTCGCTCGCACGACAGCGCCGTCTCCTATCTCTATCCTTGTCTATCGGTAACAGTAGGTTGCGACTGTGATGACACTGATCACAGATGTGTGAGTTTCGGTGCATAGTCGTACGCCGAGCCCATGTTTACTGATTGCGATGTTAGAGCGTAACATGCAATGTTTATTACCCAAAATAATTTATCTGAATAATTTGTTATGGTGAAAAGGGATACCTTTTTACCACTAAATCCGATAGGATATCGAGCCTAGAAACAAAAATATGCATAGACCAATAATTATATTATTATTAATATTTGAAAATATTAGGTTTGGTAAGGATAAAGAAAGATAAAAAATAATTCAAAAATAAATACAACTATTGAGATTTGAACCCACACCAAGCCTAATGAAAGGCAGTCTCTAAACCGACAGTCTATTTGTACGGTTGATAATTGTTTCAAATAGCCGACCTTATTTATGTCAAGGTTTTTAGCTGCTCAGCTTCCCGAAAGTATAGCGTGATGATAATCATTGCTAAGGTTATATTAATAAGAAATAGATTGGAATATAACAATTTGGTCCTCTGGACATTTTAATTTCCAACCATTTTTGAATAAAACGACATCTAGTAGGGTCGAAAGTTACTACTATTTACTTTGCATGTGTGTGTAAAGAGTAAATTCATGCGGCTAAATCTTTATTCTGCTGTAATCTTTGTATGGTAGCAGTTAACAAGCATAGTGATTATCTAAAAAAATCAAGTTAATGCCCTAGGTATAGCCTATAATAAAGTTGTCTATTAAAACTTTCTATGTTAAGTGTAAAAATTGAAAATGTTCGAAATTGTGGATGTGTCGCCATCTAGCGACAAAATGGCAGTGAGAGCATTCATCCATTCACCTTAACAAGTGAATTTGCATTTCACACTTGTCTATTTACAGGTGAAAATCTTATTTGCAACAGAAACTTTCGCGATGGGCGTGAATATGCCCGCGCGAACTGTTGTGTTCGATGAGACCACGAAATATGACGGTCTGCAGCGACGTACTCTTGCACCTGCCGAGTACATTCAAATGGCGGGCAGAGCCGGGAGACGAGGTACGTTTTAATCTGTTGCCTGATGATAAACTGCTTTAGGACATAAATAATAGTGTAAATAGCGTAAAGCGAAGTCGCTGTCTGCTTCGGTCTGTTCGTCCGCTTATTTCTTCTAAGCCACGCAACTGATTTTGATACGGGTTTCACTAACAGAACGAGTAATAAACGAGGAAAGTTTGTAGGTATATAATTTGCACCCGTGCGAAGCCGAGACAGGTCGCTAGTTATTGCTCTTCTTGCCATTATTTTTATCTACCGACTATAGTAACTATGTATACTAATAAGGTGTTCTTGTTATCTAGGTCTGGATGACACTGGAACTGTTATAATCTTATGCAAGGAAGCCGTACCCGACCTGGTGACACTGAAAGGCATGATGTTGGGCATACCACAGAAACTGTCCTCGCAGTTCAGACTCACATACGCTATGATACTTAGCTTGTTACGGTAAGATACCTTTTTGATATATTATGCCTCGACGTCGGCGTCGATCCATTCGATGCGCGACATTTCAGAATGTTTTTAAATTCCTTTATTTAGCTGAAGCAATAGTGACAGGAATGGTCTAGCTGGCTTTATCCGATTCTAAAGCATGTAACAGTAAACAATTTGCTTCCTTTCCGACTAATAAATGTAAGATTACAACTTCTTAAAAGAAAATCTTAATATGTAGTCACCACATTGCCATTTCAGGGCAGCAACAGTATCAGTGGAAGGTATGATGCAGAGATCATTCCGAGAATTCAACCAAATTTGTCAAGCAGACAACTACAGAAAACAGCTGCAACTCGCTGAAAAAGAGTTTTCCGAAAAATGCAGTACTCCACTGGCTTCGCACTTGGCACCGTTGGCGTCTTTTTATGACACTGCAGCAGCCTACGTTGATGTGTTGAACGAAATCATGCCTATACTGCTCAATACTGCTAAAGTGGCTAAGGAAATGGTACCAGGGAAGGTACTGGTGGTATCTGCTGGACCATACATGAATCAGCTTGGTGTGTTGTTGAATAATAAGGGTAAGTGGCTTACCAAAACTATTATTTTTAACAGACTTCAAAAAAGGAGGAGGTTATCAATTTGGATGTTTATAATTTTCTTTTTCACTTTATTTTTTTCATGAGGAACATGTTGCTGGTAAGTTTTTAATTGTGATTTAAACAATACAAAATCACACAGTGTACATTATGTTTTTCTTACTAAAAAAACAGCAGAGGTTTTTTCTCCGATTAATTTCATTGCGGGAACCAAAGCAGTTGAATCGTTTCGCCAGGACTCGTCGAGCTTCATTGACTCGGCGTTTTTCTGTAAATAATAATAAAAGTGGTCGCCATTGTTGAATTTACAGTGGTTGGGAATAGAGTGGCGGGCATTTCCCATTAAAATAAAAACAAAATCAGATGTTATATGTAGATAGCAGCAATGTTATGCAACTTTCAGATCCTTTATTATTAGGTACGTTAATTTTTTTTTTTTTGGATGGGAAATCATCAAATGACCCCTCCCGCTCTGGGTGGAGCGGCAGGGAGTGTCAGACTTCTACTGACTAAAACCCACCCATGCTCCTCTTAGTGCCTTTTACGTTCCAGGGCCGCGGTAACTCTTTCGAACAAATCCGCAACCCTGGTAGACCTTATTTTACCTTGTGTCTTGGAAGTTAAGGATGCGTTTCCAAATGGGTAGTCACATTTTCTCAATAAATGTACCGAAGTAAAAAAAATCACTTCGGTACATTTATCGAGAAACTGTACCTATCTAAAATTAAATGTATAGTTCAGAATCGTACCATGTACATCTATCAACAATTCATGGGAAAAACATTTTAAGAATGCTAAGCATTTTATTTAATAAACATACTTTTGTGTAAAAAAGTAATGATTTGACTACCCATTTGGAAACGCGTCCTTAAGAATGATTCTGTAAGCTCTCTGATATTATGTTATATCTTGTTTTTAGGTCCAAGGCAGACTCCATATAAAGTTCTAGTATTGAACACCAAAATCCAGGACAATGATAAGTACAACTTCGAGGTGGATGAGAACTGGTATCGAATGCTTAGTTTTTCCGCTATTTACGATTCTATAGGTAAATATTATTTCCTTTCACAATTATTTTAAAATCTTAAAATCTTAGAAAAACTCCATGCTTCTATAATAATTGTTCTATGTTGAGCTTGCATTAAACATTGTAATTTAAACCTTATGTAAATACGTATAAAAATCAATTAGTAACGATTTTTTTTGTTACAGGCACAGAAGAAAGCACTTTAGATCACACAATATTATGTATTGCGCCCAAAAACATAATAGCTGTCACTAAAATGAACCTGAAAATTGACCCTAAGATTATTATTGATGACTGGGAGAGAAGACAAATGGCCAGGTAAATGTTTTGTTGCATAATCTTTTGTTTCTCCATATTATGTTGCTAACCGATTTTTCCTAATTGATCCTTTCGATTAACCTTTATATCGTCAGAGCTTAAACAAATCGGTTTAACCCCCATGCCAAGCCACAAATTCCAAACCGTATTTTTTTTTATGTGACGTTGGCATACAGGAGAAACTTTCGTCTGTCACATTTAAAGGAAAATGGCGTTCAAAAGGTTAATGAAACGAAAATAAAATCATCTTTATCTTATTCTAATATTAAAATGTGTGTTTGTATGAGGTAATCTCTGGAAGTACTGAACCAAATAACAAAAATCTTTCTCTGTTAGAAACTACAGTAAAGCCACAGTAGTAAAACTGCTAGAAAAAACTACTCTACAATAACAAAAGTGTGCTGTAATTTAATCATACAATAAAAATATAATCATGGTATTACCAAAACATGCAAACAAGAACACTATGTTGAGGCCACTACAGCTGATCTGACACTATTGTAGGTTCAAGGACGCCCCGGTAGGGTCAAGTTGTTCAAGCGCAGTACAGGAACTGTCTCGCATCTCGCATGCAGTGTGCTCGGGGGCCTCCACGCTGGAACACGTCAGTCTCACACAGTCGCTGTCCATCACCACCGGGGAGATACTGTCCTCGCTCGACAAGATGAACAAATGCATGGTAAGTTTCAATTAAACGGACTCTGGCGAATTTGGTGATGATTTGCAGATTCCAAAGCACACGTGGGTGGGAACTTTAGCATCGACTGCGACATGCATGCAAAGCTTTTAAGCTTGGTTAGCTTATTCTGATTAATGCAGCATAGACGATCACGCTCGGGAGAGAGTAATACGAACGGGTTCGCATCTCAAGGCAACAGAGGTGTCGGCTCATTTCTGAATTATCAGTAAAAACAGTTTTTAAGACCGACGTTGTCTCCCACATAGCACGAAGACGCCTCGGCACCTAATCAAAAATCCGACCCAGCATATCAATGAGTGTCGCCATTAATTTACTAATTGAAATGAACGGCCCGTGATAATTCTGACTGTGGCTATGACAGCCGAAACTTGTACTCAGCGCAATTCGTTATTATCAATTTTTCTGGCCTGGCGCATCTAGCGTCTCGCTGCTTGCGATTTTGCTGTTTTGAATAAACTAAACTTCTACTCATAGCCCTACTTCCTACTTATATCCTACTTCCTACTATCCTATCCTACTAATATTATAAATGCGGAAGTTTGTGAGGATGGATGGATGTATGTTTGTTTGTTACTCTTTCACGCAAAAACTACTGAATGGATCTTGATGAAATTTGGCACAGAGGTAGATTATAGTCTGGAATAACACATAGGATACTTTTTATCCCGGGAGTATGTTCCCTTGGGATAATTATCGACATTCACGCTGGCGGCAGCTAGTTTTATATAAAGTAGAAGCATTTTTTATTTCATATCCTGTAAATGTGAGGACCATGGAGCTTATTATGTAGATAGTTTCCTTATTTGACATGAATGAGCAGGGGCAGTTTAACTTCATTTAATACATCAACATTCAGAAAAATATTCCCAGGAATCCCGGGGCATGTCAACATTAACATTTAATGGACTAAAAATAGCACAACCTACGCCGATCCCTAATTATTATGATTTATATTACGCTTGGCACTGCACTTGCGATTAATCTATGTCTGTTAAAGCCCCTGCGACAAAGGAAATTAGGAAATCCTTCTTCTATTTATACTACATCGGAAGATGAAGTCAAAGCATTTATTTCAAATAAACCTTTCACAGGTACTTTTGAATTGTCAAAGTCAGTCAGTCAAAAACATGAAGCTATTTGCATGTTCCAAAGCGTAGATCTCTATGGAGAAGAACGTGCAAGAAACTCCACGGACACTCTTTTAAACCATTTTATGTTTTGCTTGTTGAATCTTAAGTATCCAATAAGTATTAAATATTGAAATAACAGTGACAGCTAAGAGATGACTAGTCTCCACTGATGGCGCCCGTTCACGAACATGACGCGTGCATCAGCACCATTCAGCTCAACCATTTTAAAAGGAACTGAATGATCCGATACACGCGCCAAGATCAGAGAGACATTCACATACAAAAATCTTCTTTCTGGATCTGATCATTATTTTGCATGAATACTATAGTCATCTGTGATTCTGTGTGAACGAGAGAGATGTTCATGAACTTCACTGAATCCTTCGCTTGGAATACAATAACGAAAAACTATTATTTATTGTCTGAACTACTGGGGATTGGCACATGTAAAGAGAGGCTTATGCTCAGCAGTGGGCGAAGTCGGGCTGTAGATGATGATGATGTAATAACTTCGACACCCACGCCCTTAGAACCGGAACGAAACAGTGCTGCTAGTTGGCAGAAATGGTCAATATGGTCATAGTAGGTACTTCTCTCAAACGAGTTGCCCCACAAATAACTCTTTAACTACTGTTATATTTATTAGGAACACTTATACAACGTGTAACAGAATAAACGCAATACCTCTTATGGGGTCATTGTACCCATCATTGTGAGTAACTTTTACTCTAGCGCCAACCCCGAAATCGCAAAATAAAAAAAATTAGCTGTTCAGTACCTACATTTTGTCGAGTTATGCTCACAGAAATGTATGGGGCCGTCAATTTTTTTTTCGCGATTTCATTGTTGGTCCCATAGTGAAAGTTGTTCATAATGATGAGTACAATGACGTTTACTCTGTTACACGTTTTATAAGATCTGCACAGCCCATGCGAATAAAACAACTTTCAGCGAACATTTCTAAGAAAACTGACTAATTCAAATTTCAGAAAGAGCTCAAAGAGCACAGAAAAAGCACGGACATAGCGAACTTTAAGTCGGAGTTCGCTATAGTTTACGAGCGAAAGCTGACCGAACGTAAACGTGATAAGTACAAGAGGTTGCTGTCGTTCGAGAACCTCGCCTTGTATCCTGACTACCAGAGACGACTGATGGTGCTGAGGGAGCTCAGCTATATTGATGAACATGACAGCGTTATACTTAAAGGTACGTGTATATGGCAGGCTGGAAACATACGAATTCCCTAGAAGACTTTTTTAGTTTTATAATAAATTGAATTAATAATATAAATTGTAGATCATACAATTATCTACAAAAATGGTCCTGACACTTTTTCCTTAAGATTCACCATTTCTGAGTTATAGCGATTCAAAAACTTGTGTTCCTCATAATATGAGGAGGACCTGTAGGCGACATTAATACCGCCACAAAAAAAAATCAACGTAGCAGAATCAACAAATGAGACTCGCAGCGCCATCTATCTCGACAGCTGCGAACTAACGACGAAATCCTAAATCGCGATATCGGAGTTTACCGTGCGATTAGAACATATGCAAAGCCCGAATATCAACTCTCGGGCCGTTGCCCACCAGACAAACCAACCTTCTGGTCGGAGGATCCTCCCTTTTCAATGGAGGTTTGCGGGACTTTACTCTCTGTTCCGCTACCTCCAAATACCTACGCCGCAAATACAGGTTGACTGGTAATTGCGTGCTGGCTTTTTGATGTTAACATGAATTTTCTCTTTACAGGACGAGTAGCATGCGGCATGGGAACAAACGAGCTGATAATATCCGAGCTAGTCTTCAGAAACGTGTTCACGGACAAGACTCCAGCTGAAATAGCGGCGTTGCTGAGTTGTTTCGTGTTCCAAGCGCGGACGCAGATGGACAACCAACTGACTGAGAAGCTGACGGAGGGAGTGAAGGCCATCGAGCAAATTGATGCGGAGTTGACTGCTATTGAGTCCAAGTACTTGGTAAGAGAAGACTGTTGAGTAGTATTAAACTAATCAATCAATAGTGTTGGGAATTTTTATAAGCATGCTGTATGATTATTTTGATGGTATTCTGACTATTTAGCCCTAACAGTTGTTAGTGAACATTAAGAGTTACGTTCTTTTTTTCTTGTGCCTCTAAATACCCCTAGTGGTTTTTTTAGATGTGTGAGTCTTTCGCTAAATTTAAATATAATTGGGTTTCAGGTGGGTCAATTCGAAGGTCAAGCTGAAAGGCTCAACTTTGGGCTTGTGAGAGTAGTTTACGAATGGGCGCTGGAGAAGCCCTTCGCTGAAATAATGGATCTCACTGATGTACAAGAGGGAATCATTGTCAGGTGTATTCAACAGCTGCATGAGGTAAGAGAGAAAATTAATCTTGTGAGTTTTTTTTTATTTGTATATTTTTATGTTCATGGGGTTACTGGTAAAAACATTGCCTAACATCGTTTAGATACCGGGTTTTTTTTCCTAATCACTAGGCTCAAGATGAAACCATTAGAAGTCCCTTATAATCGCCCCCAGCCACACAATGACTGTAACCAACATTTAAAAAAGTGCTAATCCAATAAATAAATCCGATCTTCAAACGGCTGAACAGATTTTCGTAAATCCCTTTAGGAGCAACGATGCCCTGTTTTTTGGTTGGAGGTTAAAAATCACTAAACGAATTAAATTAAAGATATGAAGCACGAAGACTATACTAAGGTATTCTGCTTGCTTAGTGCCTTCAACTTCATTTCTTGAAAGTACTACGCATTGATTCCCATGAACAAAGTCCTAATTTTTACAAGACTTCAAAATATGGTGCAATCATAATCATGCTTTTATTTCCAATCCCACAGTTGTTAGTAGACGTAAAAGACGCCGCCGTAGCTGTTGGGGACCCGAAGCTTCAAGCCAAAATGATGGAAGCCTCCGCCGCGATCAAGAGGGACATAGTCTTCGCAGCCAGTCTGTACACAACGCAAAAAGAAACGGTCACTACATGAAAACAGAGTTGCATTTACAAAAGCCAGTGCCTTTAATGGATTTTATATTTACAAGATACGCTTAGCTAGTGCCTTTTTTATGGATGGGAAATCATCAAATGACTCCTCCCGCTCTGGTCGGAGCGGAAAGGAGTGTCAGATCGTACTGACTAAAACCCGTCCGTCCCTTTGCTTTCCAGAGACGTGGTAACTCTTTCGAACAGAATCCGCAACCCTGGCAGTAGCTAGAGCCTTGTGTTGACATTTGGTTCGAGGTGTGAATTCGAGGCGTTGTCCAAATTTTATTTTATGATGAAAAAGACTTAAAAGTGATTTGACAATTTGCTTGTACAATTTTCTTATTTATTTTATTTTACTTAATTAATTTGCCTTATTTATTAAATGAATTCAGCTTTAGTTTTATGTAACTAACAGCCGTATTTATAGAAACTTTATATCCATTACTTAGCTAAAATACTGATAAACAGATTCTTTATTCAAAACTAGCTGTGCCCGCGACTTCGTTCGCGTGGATGTAAGAAAAAATAATATGTTCATAGGAATGAGGAGACTGGTTGCTCGTGACTTAATAATAACAGCCGCAAGGGTCGATATTAAGGTTAACCAACGCTTGCTGAGGTCGGCCTGTAAATGGGTAACCATTCTAACATCACGAAACTCCTTCGTGCCTTGGATAATAAGTATGTTAAGTCGTTGGTCCGGTTGTCATTTGTAGGTCCATGGCGGACATTACGGATTGTGAGCTACTTTTGATTCCAGTAATAGGTATGGCAAAATCGCTTGAACGGAAATTTGTTCTGGTTTCTACATAATAAACAACTCCAGATGTAACCTGAATACTATCTAACATAATATTGCGTTCAGTTTGCCAAAGAATACACTCCCATAAGATATGATGTGCGGATTGTTCCTATTCAAGGTCAGATGTAGCGAATTTGATTGGATGCCTAGGAATGCAGTAAAATTTTAAGATCCTTACGTTGCAATACTACAATACATTAGAAACATTTGAATTAAAAAAACACTCGAATCTTAAACTTTTTAATAGGCATATTCAGGAATGGCTTTGTTAAATTACAACTAATAATTAATCCAACTAATATGGATAGTGCAAAAATACAATCATTTTTATTATGACTTATCCTCTTACACATAATGCATAACACCGTCCACGCATCTGTCACTGTAGCAGGTGCGCGACCAATTACCATTATCTGTCCTGCCGAGAACCAATCACCGCGCTTGCCGGAATACAACGCGTTACACAAGCGCAGCTAATTGGCTTATTTGCATGTGTGTTCTTTCGTTCGAATACTCGAAAATTCGAAATAATTTGTCAATGTAGTGAAATTTGGTGCTGAATTTCTAGTTAAATTGGTCAGAGTTACGCTTCCTGACTTTTATTATTCGTAGATTTTAACTAAGTAATGGTTATAATGTTTTTATGAATAAGCCAGCTAGTGTTTTTTTATCAAAGTATACTATCATTTTTAATGCATGACTTTATATTATTTGCTCATGCACATGAAAATAAAGTTTTATAATTTAGTTATTTGTTTTATTTGTTTCTCTTTTGTTTAAAGTTTTTACTGTTTGGTGTTGTTTAACTTATGCACCGCTTATGCCGCTGTTCTGGTACTGCAAGTCGGATATGGTAGTAATCTAGTATTTTTTTTTTTATATGTTACAAACTTTTTCCCGCGGCTTTATTGAACTTGAATCCACAATCTCAGAAAACAGACATTATTTCATCGGCGACTTTACACTTTAGTGTTATGAATTCTAAGTTGTGTTTTGAGTGATCATTACCCTAGAAAAAAATAAGTTGCAATGGACTTTGAACACTGCACTGTATTGTCGAGTTGAATATCATGTTGAAAATGCCTATGGCATTAAGTCCGCCTTTGTACAGTGTTTTTTACTTGTGCATAAAGTTTTAATAAATAAATAAATAAATATTCAACTTGTGAATATAATATGTTATGGAATGTTTTGCAGTGCAGAGTTCAAAGTGAATTGAATTTAAATACCTATAGTGTAACATTCGAGACTAGAATAGAGATACTTAATTTATGTTTTCATCGGTAGGTACATATTTAAACGTGTTCCTTATTTTTTACCGTTACGCTTCGTTTGAGGAAGACAACCCTAGCTGTTTGGACACACATCGCCGATGCACGTGTTATCCTTGTTTTTTTTTTCGGTTGCAACACATTATGGTTTTTGTAGCATTTGGTGTTTTTGTAATATTGCTAATTACTGTAGTCAATATTGTTTCTGCTTCCTATGAAGATACAAAATAATCTTGAATGATTTCTATGTCACTTTCAATCACACAGACAAAACTACTGAAGTTAAACGAACGGGCCGGAGCAGCTCGCTTGAAAATTAATCAGCAGAATAAATAAAACTTTGAGAAGTTTGTTTTATTGTGCCGATTTATTTTTAAGCCGAGATATCGTCCTTGCTGCCAGCTGGACTTCTGATTCACAAACGAACAATTAAGAGGAAACTGACGAGGAAGTATTGACCAAAAACGCAAAAGAAAATATAAAGCCAGAAGTGAATAAGCCAAAACTAGACAAATCTCCGGAAGCAATCGAAACATCAAAACTAGAAGCGACTGAAAAGAATAATACCTGGAGGAGGCGAAAAACTAAGAGACCGTAGCTCATAAGAATCCAACCTCTAGTGCAAAGCCGCATGAGCCGAAAAAGTCAAACACTAACGAAATCCAACTAGAAGCTAAAATAAAACCGAGTAACGTACGTTTGGGACAATTCGATGACTGAACAGAGGTGCACTAGGTTGATTATATTGTTTGTGTACTAGGCGTACTCTTACGCCTGAGGTTCTCAATTCGGTTGTATTTTTTGTTACCTCGACATGTCTTCGTCAATTATGAACCGATTTGAAAAATTCTTGTTTTATGTGAAAGGATATACTTATACTTACTTCTCGATTGGTCCCATTGAAATTTTATCAAAATGTGTCCGTTTCGATGGCGCGGCCATGTTTTTTTTTTTTAATTATGCCACGATTTTGTAAAAATTTGTAAAAGTAGACTCGCAAAACCATATATTTGTCAAAGCTATGGTTAAAAAGTTATAAGGGTTTGAACGTGGCCGCGCCATTGAAACGCTCCGAACCGCGCGGCCACGGAGATCTTTAAAACTAAGCATTGCAGAGACCTGAAATTTTGGTAAGCAACAGATTGACTTTGTTAATTTAAAAAAAAAATATAAGTAGAAAAAAGATCCTGAGCTTATACTTTAGGAGCTGTAAGACTAATACGCCATTGAAACAGTGAAAAACACATTTCCGCCGATATCTCGCTGAAAAAGCAACGCAGACGCCTGAAGTTTTTTGTAAAACCCAGATTTGAATTTGTCAAAACTAGTAAAAATAAAACAAAAAATCCTGGGTTTATATTTCAGGAGCTGTAAGACTAAAACGCCATGGCCGCGCCATTGAAACGGTGAAAAAATACGTAATCGCCGATATGTCGCTGAAAAAGCAACGCAGACGTCTGAAGTTTTTTGTAAAACCTGGATTTGATTTTGTCAAAACTAGTAAAAATGAAACAAAAAATCCTGGGTTTATATTTCAGGAGCTGTAAGACTAAAACGCCATGGCCGCGCCATTGAAACGGTGAAAAAATACCTACGTAATCGCCGATATCTCGCTGAAAAAGCATCGCAGAGGTCTGAAGTTTTTTGTAAAACCTAGATCTGAATTTATCAAAATAGGTAAAAATGCACAAAAAACCCTAGGTTTACATTTCAGCTGTAGAAATGAATCATCAAGAAAGAAAGAAAGAAAGTACATATATATATATACATAGCATAAAACAAAGTCGCTGTCGCTGTCTGTCCGACCCTATGTATGCTTAAATCTTTAAAACCACGCAACGGATTTTGAAGCGGTTTTTTTTAATAGATCGAGTGATTCAAGAGGAAGGTTTATATGTATAATACATGCATAATATTGTAGAGAAACACTGATAAATTTAGAGGTTTCCAATGTGATGTCGTAAATTAACACATTTTTTTGCGCTTACATTGCAAACGCTGGCTGAACGCCACGAGATATATCAAAATAATGTACTACAGTATTGTACACCTTAAAAAGGTAAACAAAAAAGTCCGCGATGGTATATGTCTATCTCTTAAGGATAACCCACAATAACCATTTTTATCCTTTACATTTTATGGGAAAAAATGGCTTATTTACGAAGTGATTTTAAACAATACAGCATTAATCCTTATCCAATTAAGTACCTTAACTACATTGTCCATTTAATATAGATCAATATGGCCCTTCACAGCATTTAATTTAAATGAATATTTCCGAAGATATTACAGATTTAAAATGCAGGGACATAGCGGTGCGGCGGTACCGGCCCGGAAGGCGGCGCGTTGTATTGTCTAATGACAAAAACCTGTAAACGTTGTTTATAAGGACATTCTGTAATAAGTAGGTATATTTAGTATCAGCATTGCACATTTTTAGTCTTTATTATACGTCTTGAATACGTCGATAGGGTGAGCATGGCTTATTGTTTACAGAAAACTTTTCACCTATTTTACCAGAAATTTAAATGAAATAAAAATGAAACGTTAGTATACAAACCAATCACAGCCGCCCAAAAAGAGATATCCCACCGTCACACCCCGTCTTCCCCCGCCAAAATCTTTTTCTCGATTAGTCGTCCGTCGTTTTACTTTCAGTTAATTCCCACGTAGGACTTGTTGGTGCTTTAAATTTTGGCATTCCTATGGACTTCGATATGTGCACTGTTATGGACATTTGTTATTTTGGCATTTCTATGCACTTCGATTTGCGCACTGTTTCGGAAATATGTTATTTGGCATTCCTATTTCCTATGGACTTCGATTTGCACACTGTTTCGGACATTTGATATCCTTTGGTTTGAAAAACGTTCTGCAGCTGCAATCTGGACATCATTACGCCTCAGGATTTGACTACTAATTAATTCTTATCAAGGTAAGTAATTCATACTACATACCCTCTTACCATTTTTTAGTCAACCTAAGTAGTTGACCTAACTAAGTGTTGTAATGTAATAATACTTGGGTACCTATTTCAATACTGGTCGCTCAATCAATCGTGATGATATCTATGCAAAAAGGTGTATTTTGTATCTAAATTATGTATTTGGTAGATATTTCAATAATTAATATTTTTGTCGGGAAAAACTACTGTTTACAAAACATTGACTCTGGCACCAAACATTCTTTGAAAAAAACTTGCTGAGTACTTGACACTTCTTGATTTCAGCACATCTACACTAATATGATAAAGAGGAAAGATTTGATTGTTCGTTTGTTTGAAATGAATGGGCTCCGCAACTACTGGACCGATTTGAAAAATTCTTCATTTTTAAATAAGAAATATATCAATTAGTACTTAAAAGAAACTAATCTGTGATTTTGAAAGCACACATCTCAGTGTAAGCACAAAATCTGTGATTTATGTGATTTTTAAACAAATAAACGTGGTTTTGTATATTGTCGTTTCATTTTTATTTCATTTAGAATCCTTAAGACATAATGTCTAATAAAGCTGAAAATTTTTCTGTGAACAAGAAGCCATAGTCACCCTATCGACATATTCAAGACGTATTTAAGATTCTGTACTACAACTCCTGAAATATAAACCTAGGAATTTTTGTTTTATTTTTACTACCTAGTTTTGACAAATTCAAATCGGGGTTTTACAAAAAACTTCAGACGTCTGCGTTGCTCTTTCAGCGAGATAACGGGGAAAATGTGTTTTTCACTTTTCACAGTTTCAATAGCGCGACCATGACGTTTTAGTCTTACAGCTCCTATAATATGAACCTAGGATTTTTTGTTTTATTTTTACTAGTTTTGACCAATTCAAATCTGGGGTTTACAAATAACTTCAGACGTCTGCGTTGCTTTTTCAGCGAGATATTGGCGAAAATATGTTTTTAACCGTTTCAATGGCGCGGCCATGGCGTATTAGTCTTACAGCTCCTAAAATAATATAAGCCCAGGATTTTTTTCTATATTTTTACAAATTCAATCTGTTGCCTACCAAAATTTCAAGTCTCTGCAATGCTTAGTTTTAAAGATCTCCGTGGCCGCACAGGTCGGAGCGTTTCAATGGCGCGGCCACGATCATCCCCTTATAACTTTTTAACCATATAGTTTTGACAAACTTATGGTTTTGGAAGTCTACTCTTACAAATTTTTACAAAATAGTGGCATAATTTAAAAAAAAAAAAACATCATGGCCGCGCCAACTACTAACTAACTTACTACTTGTTGGTGTTTTAAATTTTGTCATTCATTTTTATTTCATTTAGCATAAGTAAGAAGAAGTAAGTAAGTGAGAAGTATAATATCTAATTAAATAGGTGAAAAATTTTCTGTAAAAAATAAGCCATGTTCACCCTATCGACATATTCAAGACGTATTTAAGGCTGCACAAGCCACGCATTTCTCCATACAATTTTTTTAGGATGATTACTCCATTGTTTGACATTTTTTGTTTCAAGACGGGCATAATACTGTTTTGTCTTGTTGTGATGTATGCCTGTATCAAAACAGAATTTAAAAATATTTAGTCATTTTAAAGTTATCAGCTTCAAAATTTCCATATTTTAACCCGTAATTTAACGCAAGTTTGGACGTAATTAAATAACAAAAGGAGTATGAAATCTCTAAAACTAAATGCGTACAGGAGTAGTTTATTTATTCAAGAATTTATATAACTTTACTTCGAATAAAAAAATTCAGTTATTTTGTCATAAGAACACTAATTCTAGAAGCCTACTCATCAATTTTTACGCGCCCGTTTCTAACAACAATGATTGTGCATTTCACTTCAATACACATCGATCGTTTCTGTGTGTACGCAATAGTTTCGTACTGTTCATCGCTGGCGCTATCCCTTTCTCGCGCGCCGCTTGATGAAATAGCAAGCGTTTAGGCCACGCCCACCGTTGAGTTCGACCGGGTGGCATGTGTACTCTTAAGATTCTGTTTTACAGCTCCTGAAATGTAAACCTAGGGATTTTTTGTGCATTTTTACCTGTTTTGAAAAATTCAGATCTAGGTTTTACAAAATACTTCAGACCTCTGCGATGCTTTTTCAGCGAGATATCGGCAATTACGTATTTTTTACCTTTTCAATGGCGCGGCCATGACGTTTTAGTCTTACAGCTCCTAAAATATGAACCTAGGATTTTTGTTTTATTTTTACTTGTTTTGACAAATTCTAATCGGGGTTTTACAACAAACTTCAGACGTCTGCGTTGCTTTTTCAGCGAGATATCGGCCAAAATGTATTTATTATCACCGTTTCAATGGCGCGGCCATAGCGTATTAGTCCTATAGCTCCTGAAATATATACCTAGGATTTTTTGTTTTATTTTTGCTAGTTTTGACAAATTCAAATCTGGGTTTTACAAAAAAACTTCAGACGTCTGCGTTAGTTTTTTAGCGAGATATCGGCTATTATGTATTTTTTCACCGTTTCAATGGCGCGGCCATGGCGTATTAGTCTTATAGCTCCTGAAATATATACCTAGGATTTTTTGTTTTATTTTTACTAGTTTTGACAAATTCAAATCTCTGTTTTACAAAAAACTTCAGACGTCTGCGTTGCATTTTCAGCGTGATATCGGTGAAATCAGTAAAGAGAAAATCAGTAGAGTCACTTTATATTATTTTAAATGTAAATGATGACGTTCAAAAGTGCCGTTTAATGGCCTAATTGAAATAAACGTTTTGACTTTGACTTTTTTTTTTTTTGTTTTTCACTTTTCACCATTTCAATGGCGCTGCCATGAAGTTTTAGTTTTACAGCTCCTGTATTATGAACCTAGGATTTTTTATTTTATTTTTACTAGTTTTGACAAATTCAAATCTGGGGTTTACAAAAAACTTCAGACGTCTGCGTTGCTTTTTCAGCGTGATATCGGCGAAAATGTGTTTTTCAATGTTTAAATTGCGCGGCCATGGCATATTAGTCTTATAGCTCCTGAAATATAAACCTAGGATTTTTTGTTTTATTTTTGCTAGTTTTGACAAATTCAAATCTGGGTTTTACAAAAAAACTTCAGACGTCTGCGTTAGTTTTTCAGCGAGAAATCGGCTATTATGTATTTTTTCACCGTTTCAATGGCGCGGCCATGGCGTATTAGTCTTATAGCTCCTGAAATATATACCTAGGATTTTTTGTTTTATTTTTACTAGTTTTGACAAATTCTAATCTCTGTTTTACAAAAAACTTCAGACGTCTGCGTTGCATTTTCAGCGTGATATCGGTGAAATCAGTAAAGAGAAAATCAGTAGAGTCACTTTATATTATTTTATATGTAAATGATGACGTTCAAAAGTGCCGTTTAATGGCCTAATGGGGTTGGCCGGTGAAAGCTTTAGGTAGATGGCGCTAGCATAGCTTTCACCTGTCAAGTTTGTGTTGTGTTTTGGCTTTACTTGTTGAGTGCGTTTTTTTATAATATTGAAAGAACTGTTGTGAACGAAACATGTATTCGACATGGCGGATTAGTGGGTTGAAAGCTGAATTGAAGAAACGAGGTGCATCTTTACGAGGAAGGAAAGCAGACCTAGTCGACAGGTATAACCTTATAACCTTATATCACAAATTTTCCCTTCTAAATACATGATTTTGAAAGAGTGATTGCTAGCTTGGTTCTCGTTTACCTAATGTACTTTGATACAAAACATTTTATCGAAAATATAAGCTTTCAAGCTAGTGCTTTTTAAGATTTTTCTATCAAGACTGAACTCTTGTTTTGTTTACAGATTAGAGCTGTATGACCGGAATGTTTACTTTAGAAACACAGGAACTCAAAGGCACGATTATCCTCCTCACTCTAGCATGTATCAGGACATCATCAGCAATACTGGGTCAGCTATACAGTACTAATAGATCATTCTATAATTTGATTGTTTATACATTTAAGGCCCTATAAGAGATGAGGACTTTATTTCTGAGATGTTAGAAAAAGTTGATAACTTCTTTAACAATTATTTTAAGTAAATATTTAAATACCAAAATTATTAATTAATTAAAAAAACATATTAATTATCAATAGGCTGTAGGTAGGTTAGGATACCTGTAATAAGATTTTCAGATTTCTTTGTTCTTGTTTTCTTTAGTGTATTATTTGTTATTTTATTAGGGTGTGAAAATAAAACTAATAAACATAACTATTTGAATTTCTTTTTATTATTTACAATCCTTACTCTAAAATTACACAACATTAATCATATAAAAAATATTTCGGATGCCACATAAAATGAGACTAAAGGTGTCTGCAAAATTTTATAAGTTTTTGTTAAGCCTATTAATATTTCTATGTGTACTCTTTGACTTGCAAGTTTCTGATCACGCGCGCTTTAATAATACAAAACTTGGCAACTGTGATCTGCCTTTCAAGAAAGCAGGTATATTAATTGACACATTTTTCACTGCAAACAAGTCCTGGACATTAAATTAAATCCTCTATCAGCCATGACACCATCACAATTTCACCTTCATCACACAAATTAATCAATGAGCTGCTGAACGCAGCTCATTGATTAATCATCATCTTGGGTAGAAATATATACATTATCGGGAAGAGTCAACTCTTCTGAACTGGTAGTTTGCACAGCTGATGTGTCTATCTCTTCAAAGAGTGCTTTTGTAATATTTCGGTTTGATAACTGCTCTTCTCGAGCTTGAGCTTCTTGAGAAAGAGTTTTAGTAGTCCAGGGAAACAATGTTGGGACTGCTGATTTTTTCAGGTAACGGTGCTTGTTTTCAATGCCTTGAAACAACCAAAAAGGATAAAGAACACATTTTTATTATGATGCCGAATATTTTTAGAATACAATTAATGTGACGTACCTGTATAAAAACTAGTTTTATGGTAATCTGTTTCCAAAAATGTTTACGACATAACCTCGATTTTTTTCCGGCTAGAAGTTTTGTCTCCTTACGGCTTTTAGCCACTTTTTTGTCATTGCTGAATCTTTAGGAAACTGATGCGCACCTATTTCCTTACAAAAGGGTTCTTCACAGATCTTTGGAATTGTGAAAATAATTATTTATACAAAATGTTCATAGAAAATTCTTATATTTTGGTTAAAGCTATGCTAGCGCCACTTTGACAGTTGCCAACCCCATTGAAATAAACGTTTTGACTTTGACTTTTTTTTTTTTTTGTTTTTCACTTTTCACCATTTCAATGGCGCTGCCATGAAGTTTTAGTTTTACAGCTCCTGTATTATGAACCTAGGATTTTTTATTTTATTTTTACTAGTTTTGACAAATTCAAATCTGGGGTTTACAAAAAACTTAAGACGTCTGCGTTGCTTTTTCAGCGAGATAACGGGGAAAATGTGTTTTTCACTTTTCACCGTTTCAATGGCGCGGCCATGACGTTTTAGTCTTACAGCTCCTGTAATATGAACCTAGGATTTTTTGTTTTATTTTTACTAGTTTTGACAAATTCAAATCTGGGGTTTACATAAAACTTTGCGTTGCTTTTTCAGCGAGATATCGGCGAAAATATGTTTTTCACCGTTTCAATGGCGCGGCCATGGCGTATTAGTCTTACAGCTCCTAAAATATAAGCTCAGGATTTTTTCTATATTTTTACAAATTCAATCTGTTACAAACCAAAATTTCAGGTATCTGCAATGCTTAGTTTTAAAGATCTCCGTGGCCGCGCGGTTCGGAGCGTTTCAATGGCGCGGCCACGACATGCCATGTTGGAACTTAGGTACTCACATATTTGTAACAACTAAAATGTACCCACACATGAATGCAATAAAGAGTTTGAGTTTGAACCCTTATAACTTTTTAACCATATATAGCTTTGACTTAGTGGTTTTGGAAGTCTACTTTTACAAATTTTTACAAAATCGTGACATAATTTTTATTAAAAAAAAAACTTCATGGCCGCGCCATCGAAACGGACACTATCAAAATCGGTTCAGTAGTTTGGTTTTTTAAATCCAAATAGCTGGAAAATATATTAGGTCATTACATATGAAATTGGCGTTTTGTAAGGGAGGAACATAAAGTCGTTTTTTTTTAATATAATGTATTTATTTAATCAAAGTATGTACCATTGCTATCTATGCACTTTTGCCATCTCATAGGTAGGTAATTGATCCCTTTACTAAAAAACCCATTCGGACGGGAATCAATAAAATCTTTGAAGGCGCTTTGGACTGCCCCATCGGAGTTGAATTTTTTCCCTTGCAAGAAGTTATCCAACTTTCGAAAAAAATGGTAATCTGCTGTAGCAAGGTCCGGGGAGTACGGTGGATGTCTTAGACATTCCAATTGAAGCTCCTCTAATTTGGTAGCCGTCTGTTGTGCAGTGTGTGGTCTAGCGTTGTCCTGAAGCAGCAGTGGCCTAGAGTGATTGACCAGCCTCGGCTGTTTAGCAGCTAAGCTGGTTTGCAGTTGCTGACAATAGACATCCGAGATTTAAGAAAGCTGTAGTGAACGACACCGGCACTAGTCTACCAAACGCTCACAATTAATTTTTTTTGAGTCAATTTTCGCATTGGGCAGGATTTGGCTGGTTCACCAGGGATCAGCCATTGCGATGACCGTTTCCGATTATTGTACAGGATCCACTTTTCATCACAGGTAATGATTCGATTTAAAATCCCTTCATTATTGTGCCGATTGAGTATGTAACGCAGCAGTCGAGGCGCGTTTGTCGGTTTGCTGCACTTAATTCATGAGGTACCCACCTTCCCAATTTGCTTCAAGTGGATTAAAACAGTTTTATCACTAACACCGCAGCCTGCAGCTAATTCGGACGTGGTTTGCGATGGATCCGCTTCCACAATAGCCTTCAATTCTTCATTATCAACTTTGGTCTCCGGCCGTCCACGGGGCTTGTTCTGCAGGTCGAAATTTGCAGAACGAAAACGTTGGAGCCAAAAATGCACTGTGTTTTCTTTTGCGACACCGTCGCCATACACATCATTAATCCTTCGAGCCGTTTCTTACTACTTCTCGGTACTTTTGAATTGTCAGAGTCAGTCAGTCAAAAACATGAAGCTATTTGCACGTTCCAAAGCGTAGATCTCTATGGAGAAGAACGTGCAAGAAACTCCACGGACACTCTTTTAAACCATTTTATGATTTACAATAATCCTGGTTACATTATCTTTGTTGCTTCTACATGTGAGAACAATGTAAAGAAAGAGAAAAAAAAGAATTCTAAGTATCAAATAAACTACCTATTGAAATAAACCAGCGACAGCTAAGAGATGACCAGTCTCCACTGATGGCGCCCGGTCACGAACATGACGCGTGCATCAGCACCATTCAGCTCAACCATTTTGAAGGGAACCGAATGATCCGATACACGCGCCACCATCAGCGAGACATTCGAGTGAGCATGACAAACCCTCAACTGCTCATTCATGTCAAACAAGGAAACCATCTATTAACATAAAAGGCTCCATGGTCCTCACATTTACAGGATTCCAAAATAAAAAATGCTTCTACTTTACCTATATAAAACTATAAATATCAATTGGTAAGAACAGAAAAATAAAGGTGTATTCCAAACATTATAGAAATGTGGAATATTATTATTATTAAACGTAAAAAATAAAATAAAAAAGGATGAGCATCTCCTCCAAATATAACATCCTAACTAGTGGAACCAAGCGGCTGGGGCTGTGGAGCAGGACCGGCATTTCGCCAAGCATTTTTATCAAGGATATAATCTTCCAGTTTATAATATGCCTGTCTACATAGTGTGCGTTTAATGCATGTTTTAAATTTTCTCTCATTCAGTCCGAGAATATCAAATGGTATTTTGTTATAAAATTTAACATAGTACCCCATAAAAGAAGTGTGTACTTTAGCCAATCTGAATCGGGGTTGATCTAATTTATTCTTATTTCTAGTATTAAAATTATGCCTGTCACTAATCTTACTAAAAAGATGAAGATTTTTCCGAACTTATATTATGTTTTCGTATATGTATTGACAAGGTACCGTCATGATGTTAATATCTTTAAACAGTTCCCTTAGGGTATCGCGCCGACCCAGATTATATATGGCTCTGATGGCTCTTTTCTGCAGAATAAATATAGATTCGATGTCTGCAGCTCGTCCCCATAATAAGATACCGTAAGACATGATACTATGAAAGTAACTAAAATAGACCAGCCTCGCGGTGTCTATATCAGTAAATTGACGGATTTTTCTGACAGCATATGCTGCTGAACCTAGCCGTCCCGCAAGAGACGTTAAATGAGGACCCCATTGTAGCCTAGAGTCAAGTGTGATCCCCAGGAAAACCGCGTTTTCGACGAATTCAAGTTTCTCTTTGTTCAATACTATGTCGCAATTATTACTTTTGACATTCGGTAAAGCAAATCTAATACACTTAGTTTTTTTCCCATTTAATACTAAATTATTAGCAGTGAACACATTTTGGACCTGCTGTAGGGCTTTCTTTACGTTGTCAAGATTTGTAGAACGTCTATCTATCTTAAAAATTAAGGACGTATCATCAGCAAATAATACCATTTGTGGTTGATTTTTTAAAAAATGGAGTAGATCATTAATATATGGGTACTAAAAAGAGGAAAGGACCCAATATTGAGCCTTGTGGTACCCCCGGCGACTGGCGCAGAGAAAAAACCAAAAGAGGAAAAAACAAATGATTTACGGTTTTCCAAACACAAAAGCATGAGTAAATAGCTGTATAAATTTAAAATTGGAATTCCAAACCAAAGAGGAGATATTTGAGATCAAAGTGGCTAGTAGGTACCTACGACAAAACGCCAATAGGTGAGGACCTAATATAATTATGGAATAATCATCCATGTATTGGAATTACGTACGTATTTTTCTATCCTGTGACTTTCCAGTGGTGTTGGTAGGTGTCACTAAAAAGTGAAAAATAAAAAACTTTATCACAAAAAACTGACTTCCAAAAAAACACTACAAAGTACAAAATAACTAATTTCGGAAGTCGGTGTTAAATTACAAAGAAACAACCAAAAACACTGACTTCCGAAATTTAAGTTATTTTGTAGAAACTTTGTTGTTTTTTTTTAGGAAGTTATTTTTTGTGAAAAAGTTTTTATGTTTTTTATAGAAATATTTAAAAGTATAAATAATATGTATAAAGTAAATAAATGGAATAATAATCAAGCTTTTTTATTTCCACATCAAAATATTTTACATTTCCAATGTTTGCGGTAAGTTGGTTTTTACAAACGAGTAAACGAATGTGAGCACGAGATGAAGTCGAGGGCTTACCATAGTCACGAGTTTGTAAAAACCAAATCCGCAAGTGTGTCATAGAACGTTTTTCGACACATTTGCGAGAAAACAGTACAATAAGAAGTAATGAAACAAACTTTTTGTCTTTAGAAATCAGTCGGAAAGTCGCAACAATCTTTGACGTTTCTAATATGAAAAGGCGCGAATTTGCAAAGGGCGACATGCGCGTGGTGAAAATTAGAACCACATCTTTAATTTTTTTATCTTCTCTCATTTTCTCTTTAGTATTAAAATGAGACAAACGTATACAGCAAAAGCGCTTCCAAGGAGGTTGGATCATTCTGCTTATTTATTCTCGTGATGTGAAACTCCTTGGTGGAATTCTTATTAATTTTTATGGAAATAAAAAAAAAAACCGTAAAGAATACGCACGGCCCTGTATAACGGATACTCCGTTATACAGCGGTAAAATATGTACTTAGGTGAGAGTACCTATTTTGCTACACGTTCCATTGTGCAGTGCATAATTTTTAACTTTCGAACAATGCATACAGGCTTCGTAAATGCATTTTTTGAGCAAACGTGTTGAAAATAACTATTTACATTTAACTCATTGAGCGACAACGACGACCTTAGGCGACAATAATGGAGGTGCCTACTTTATAATCTGATATCATCGAAAATAGGTAGGTACATAAAAGAATATTTTTAACACTTTTTGTCGTCTTCTCTTCAATATCAATCATTGTACTTACCTACTTAAAGTTTGATCTTTGTAGTAAGTACCTAAGTATTCATCCCAAATTATTAATTTGTTTGAGGTGAAGATTACCTTGACTACCGCAGAACCACGAACACCAATCGCTTGCAATCATTATTATATTTTCCAATCGTTAACTTTATACAGAGGTACCTACTGCTCCGATCGACGTCATTCTGTCAACGCCGGCTGTCGCTGAAAACTAGTGCTATGTCTCTGTCTTGCACGTGCGTTCCAGCATTATGCTGAACGATGGCCGTTTTCCTTTATTCCCGTTGTTCACGTATGCCATATCCCCGTCACGGGGACAGCATGACGTGAACAAATTTATTTCCCGTTGTCCCCATAACGTACATTCGGCTAACGGGGAAAACCATATTTGTGGGTGGTTTAAAAATAACCACGAAGGTGATAGCGGGGTCTGTTCGCTCGCTTCGCTCGCTGCGGCTCGCTCACTTGACCTCGCCATCCCTTTCTAACCTAACCAGTTCGAGTCGGGGTGTCCCGAGTCCCGAGCTCGCTTCGCTCTCTCTTGCACCAACATAATTTGAAATAGTTATTTATGATATTAGTGCGGTAAGTTGCGCAATATATCAAATATATCAAATAATAATATCAAAAGGGTTTCGTTGCAGTTGCGTTGCGTGCGCGCCATATGTGCTGGGCCTTAGTGGCCCAGGAAGCTTCAATCTACTCGCCTCCTCGTCAAAATAAACGGCTAACGCCATCTACCGGCATTGAACGCAACTAGTATAACAGCAGCCATTGAAATCTACTGATGCAATCCTACTTCTAAGACTTAATAAATATTACTGTAAATCATATTCAATTGTAAAAGTTTACTTTTTAAAAGCTGTAGCTTTTAATCTTATGATTATATATGTAAGTGTTACGAATATTTTAAAACAACTATAAAGGTAAGACCGCACAGCCCCCCTAGACAAAAATCTTTTCTGTAGCGTTAACGTCAGACGCTCACGACAAAATGTATGGGAATGACATTAGGTGATGACGTTTCCTTTCCACACCTAATGTCATTCTCATACATTTTGTCGTGAGCGTCTGACGTTAACGCTACAGAAAAGTTTTTTGTCTAGGCCCCCTGGGCGGAACTGCGCTGCAGCGGATTGACGTGACACTTATTGATGAAGTTCGGTCGCACTAGAACTGCGGTACTTCGGTATACAGCGGCGCGACAGTTTTGTCCCTTAGTTGACCGGCAACCCAAAGAGTATAATAATAATATGGGAGCGGCAACCTCTAAGCGCGATGGATGAAATTTCTGCGGACGTGATCTTAGTTTCACTACTTTAAGAGGCAGAAGAACGGCTAATGAAATAAAAAAAAGCTGAGACTCTGTGTTTATGACATTCCAAAATCGCTATAAGATGAAACAGAATATCATGTACGAGAAGAATATATTTTATGCCACGGCTTAGAATAGACTAAAAAAGATTTCATATCTACATATTTTAGAATGTCGCTGCAGCCCTAGGTACATAAAAGAGCGGACACTGTTCCAAAAAGAGCCAAATACTGTTCTCTCTCGTACTATTCATATGAATACCTAGTCATTTCGTAAATCATACAGCTCTGGATAATTACTAACTAATAAAATAACATTTTCTTCACTCATTTTACAAAACAAAATGTACAAATCTTTAGCTATAGTTGTTTTATCTCACGAATGCGGGCGAGCCGTAGTTGTGAAGGTAAAAAATTACGTGCACATTGTCTTAGTGTGCGTAAGCTTGGGAACGACTGACGTGACACTGAGAGAGCACTCGTGAGATAAAACAACATAATGTGTAACTTTTTTGGAAGATTCCTGTTTTAGACCCGACTACTGTGGGTACCTGCTTTCATATTAGCGACTTAAGTCATTTGATGAAAAAAATGTAGTTCGGCTACCTCATTGTTGGTCTGAGTTCGGCTACCGACATAACATCACGCTACGACCAATAAGAACGGAGCATTAATTAAAAATGTGACGCACACGAAGTTGCGCAGGTCACATAGTTTATATCATAAAACATTTCAGAAAATCGGTACTTACCTACACAGCCTACTGCAATCAAAGCGCGGTAGTATTTATGCGTTTTGATACAAAGCGCTCCGGACGCGCGAAATGCCAATGAAGTAGTTCCTATTTAGTCCTGGACAAACCCTAAATTGATACATTGTTATTATGTGTACCTATCTACCTGATTATATACCTACCTTTCCTAATTGTAGGACAGGTTATTGCCCCGCTCACCCGAATAATCGATAATTTATTACCTACATATACTATTATATCTGTAACTTCAGCTGTTGCAACCAATGGTGTTGCATAAACGCTCCCTCCCCATTCCTCCCTGACAGTTCCTGCAGTCTGGAACCACCCTATCAGTCATCCTAATGCGTAGAACGAAACGAATATTGCGACTAGATGATGAAGATTATTGTTCTCCAAATGACGCATGTCAAATTTTCGTGAATCGGAACGTACCTTTGGGACTGACTTGGCGATTCGGATTTTCTTTCAGTGAATATCTCGATGACTTGTATAAATTCAATGTTAATTTGATTTGATAAATGTCATTTTATTATTGGTGATTCGTGATCGTATTTCGAGTAAACTTACAGCTGTGCTCATGTGGCCACCAGGCATAAAGGACATATTGCAGTGACTCGTTACATTTTTCTAACAACAAATAACGTAAAACAATCAAAATGATACAAGACGATGAGTTTGAGCTGTTGGTGACGACCCCGGAGCGTATAAAAGCTTTGGGGTTCAAGCCGCAGAAGGAAATACTGACGAACCACATCTTACCATATGCCGCCGAGATAGATGATGAGTCCACAAGTTTCCTGCAGCAAGTGAAGTTCAACCTGTCGCGGGCTGTCATGCTGCGCGAGATGAAGCCGGCGTGCGGGGTTTGGTCCTCCAGGCTCATGAAGTAAATATTTTAACTTTTTTCTTAAAGACAATGTATCTGGCCAACTTTGGCACATTTTAGGTGATATTGAATTGTTGGAAGCGGTCCAATAGATAGCTGAAGGATTGTTAAACATATTTATTAGGAATAATAAATATGACGCTCTCTGGAATCTAAAGCTTTTGTATATTAGACCCTAGACAAAAATAACTTCAATGGAGTCAGCTTATTAGACATTATGCAGTCAGTCTTTACTGTACTCCTTTAACAAATATAGTAGGTATTTAAGCTGTTGGATTCATAACACTCATAGTTCTAAAAGTGCCTTATATGCCATGGGGTCCTGGGTATGATTCCCGGGTTGACACATTATTTGGTTTACCCACTAGGTTTATTATGTATATTCAATCAATAGCAATCTGGAGTCTAGTTTTTTTCTTGATGATAGTAAAATACCTTACCACCTCATATGTATGAGATTAGAAAAATGAGGAATTGAGTACTCTTAACTCCGGTAAGAGAATGTAGACAACCATTAATAAAATCATTGACTATAGATAAAAATTAATTGCCGAAATGTAGGTACATGCATAACTTGAGAAGGACTTAACCGATTTGAAAAATACTTCTTTTGTTTGATTCACCAGAATACAGGGAAAGGTTAAACAACAGAAACAAGAAAAAATGGGTAGGTAGGTTGGAAAAAAATGTTTTTTTCCTACCTACTTACCCATTTTTTTTCCTATCCTACAGTAGGGTAGGTAGTAGGTTGATGGGAGCGAAGCCACGGGGAACAGCTAGTGGAATAATTATGTCTCCAAAATATTACCATAATGGGAAGGAAATCAGTATTCAATTTAGTTAAAACTAGACAAAGTTTTAGATGAAAAACGATATTTTCTCAATATTGTGTTACCTATTTATAATATTGTGCATAGCATCCCCTAACCACTATTCAAACATTTTGCTGTGCATGTATAACTAATTCTACTGAACTGTAGACTGCTGTGGAAAACAGATGCAGTACCATGAAGTGAATATGACTTGCATTAAATATGAAAATAATTCTATTTAAAACATTACAGCTTTAGTTTGAATCAAGACAAAACCCATAAGTGTTTATTAATTAATGAAGCTAAAAACTAACAATTAATTCTTTATAATTGTATTTTGCCCATGATTGAAATATTTTATAACCAAATCCTTTCTTGAACAGACAAAAAGACAAAGAAAGTGGTATAATAAAATCTATCTCTCTCTATAATGTGGCAATGATTTTGTTTTTCAAGAATGAAATTGTGCTTAGTCATGATGATCAATGAAAATAAATAGGCATTATTTTTAATAGGCTATGAACAAATCTTTTAAGGACTACCCTACACCTACCCTACCTACATAATTATAACAGCTCAAAAAATACTATGACATGTTTCTGATCTCCTGGTACCTACTTGTGAATCCTAACCGCTCATAATTCCAGCCCCGACAATACTTGTTGTTATAGCGGCAATGTTACAACAATGCACACTGAAAATTGTCTGCTAATTTGCTGTCTAAGTATCTATTATGGTTCTTGAGACAAGGCCCGCTGACGAACAGATGGACGGACAGTGGAGGTTTAGTAATTTATGGGGTTCCATTGGTTACCCTTCAGGTATGGAACCCTAACAATGGGGTAAAGTAGTGGCCCCAAACTTTTAAAATTTTTAGAGTCCTTTTGACACTTCACCCCCGAATGGATTGTAGAGAGGTTAAAAAATAAATTGAGCTTTAAAAGACAAACAATTTGACTCGACTGCAAAACAAAACAATGACACACCCATATCATATTCTTCTGCTATAATATGTAAATCATTTATTAGCAAGTTTCGGTTTAGTGTAACCTTTGGCAAGTATTAGTGAAGTTTGAAATATGCTGGCTAACGCCCAGGCCTTCCTGTTAACTGCACCTGGCCTCACATAACACTGAACAATCATTATATTACTTCCTATATATTACTTCATCCTTCCTATTGTTATGCACATAAATTGCAAAATGACGATGATGAAATTCTAAGAAAGCATGATTTTGGGTTACGGTAATTCCAACTGCATGTGGTAAATATAATGTACGTCAGAACCGCGGGTGTACTTTTCAGATCTGCCTAAATTTATTGCAGTTATTTGGTACCTTCTGTGTACCTTTACGTACCTCTCTTGAAAATCTGTGTACCTACACCCGTACAATGATATTTTAAAAATTAGGTACACCCGCCATTCTGATGTCAGAACCGCGGGTGTACTGCTAATCAATATATGTAGCTAAGTACACTCTATAAGTAGATTTGGTACCTCCTGTGTACCTGCAGAAACAAGTATTAAATAAACAAAATATTGTCAGGTTGTTGCGAAAAGTAAAAAAAAACTATTTTCTTTCTATGACGTTGTTATTATTTAAAAAACATGGTATGGGCACACAATCACACTCACAATCCTACTAATACTATAAACTAGCTGCCTCCCGCGGCTTCGCTCCCGTTAACTGGCTACCTACCTATCCCCCCCCCCACCTACCCTATGCCTACCCTATAGGTACCTACCCTACATCTACCCTACACTTTTATCCTGCACGTCTTTTACATCGTTCTCACATATATGTATAATTTCAATATAAATGATGTAACCATAATTTTGTAACAAAGTATTATTTTTAAAAGAGTGTCCGTGGTGTTTCTTGCACGTTCTTCTCCATAGAGATCTACGCTTTGGAACATGCAAATAGCTTCATCTTTTTTTTTTTGACCGACCGACCTTGTCAATTCAAAAGTGCCTGTAAATGGTCTAATTGATATAAATGCACTTTGACACCTACTCTAACCAGTCCAAAAAATACTATGACATGTTTCTGGTTTCCTGGTACTTGATGTTTCTGGTCTCCTGGTACTTGTGAATCTGTAGTACTAAAGCAGCAGCGGCTCTGAATTTCCACTTCCTCCTCAGTCTTCATTAATCCATGCCACCTACCGGGATAAAAAGTAGCATATGACCCATTCCAGGACATGAACTACATGTGTGCCAAATTTCATCCATCCCTTCAGCAGTTTTTGCCTGATTGTTACACAAGCATACAAACATTCACATCCTACTAATATTATAAACTAGCTGTCTCCCGCGGCTTCGCACCCGTCAACTGACTACCTTCCTATCTTATTTTATAAAATAGTAGAACATTAAAAAAAGAAAATTGTTTTTTTACTTTTCGCAGCAACCCGACAGTATTTTGTTTATTTAATACTTGTTTCTGCAGGTACACAGGAGGTACCAAATCTACTTATAGAGTGTACTTAGCTACATATATTGATTAGCAGTACACCCGCGGTTCTGACATCAGAATGGCGGGTGTACCTAATTTTTAAAATATCATTGTACGGGTGTAGGTACACAGATTTTCAAGAGAGGTACGTAAAGGTACACAGAAGGTACCAAATAACTGCAATAAATTTAGGCAGATCTGAAAAGTACACCCGCGGTTCTGACGTACATTAAATATAGGACTACTGTTTATGTGAGACGTGCTTATAGTAGCTACGAGGTGAGAATCACGTTCGCGACACATCACCACAGGTGCCCGCAGCTACTTCGGGCATCGCCTCAGCCTCAGCTAAGCGGAACTTTTCCAGGGATCCACACCAAATTTCGGTCATAGCGTCCAATCTCGGCGTACAGTGCAAATTTTCACGAGATATTTCTCGTGAAAATTTGCACTGTACCCCCTAAAACTCCCTGCACACCTAAACACCCTGCATCTAATCTGTCGCCCCATCGGTCTATTGACCGATGGGGCGACAGATTAGATGCAGGGTGTTTTATACAACTTTGTACTTAACGTGGGTATTTGTCAAATCTTATTGTAACAATAATATTGACTATTTTAGGCAGATCATCATCCATCACCCACTACTGGGTGATGGATGATGATCTGCCTAAAAACTGGTGAAGAACATCCAAAGATCGCGACACTTGGAAAATCTGGAGGAGGCCTAGTATGTCCAAGGACAGCCTGACAAAAACAGATGCTGATGGCCACAAAACTAGATAAATACTAGATACAGTTTTCGTCAAATAGCTTTGCCCCTCTGAAGTTGTGTCAAGTGGCTGCGTAGTAGTCAAAATTACGAACACACTGCAACTGCGCATGCGTAAGAGACATGGGGGCGGGGCGCGATTTTATGTCTCAGTCTTACGTTTACGTTCGATGCATGCTTGCGTCCCGCTTGCTCCCGTGTACGTGACTGCACCTGCGCGATTTTTGCAAATGGCTAACTTCAGAGAGGCAAAGTTATTTGACGAAAACTGTACATAGTGATTAGTAATTATTAAATGAGATTTAAAACATTTCTACTTTAAATAAGTCAGCGAAGAAATAAGAAAGCGAGTTTTTCTCAGTTATGCTTTTGTTACTTAGCTACAATAAATGTATTTACCAAAACACAGTGTTTTAATGCACATAAAACAGGGCCAACGACTAGTAGGTAGTGCTTTCCGAGGGTGCAGGGGAGGCGCCAACATCTAAACTCCGGACTGCCAATGAGAAATTGCTAGTCGAAATACCAAATGACACTTTTTTTTCTTAAAAAAACGTTGCTCCACACTAGGAATTTGTCCTGTATCGTGGGTGCGTTTACAAACATACGAACTGGCATACACAAACAGCCAGACCCGGAACAACTATCTGTAGGCCATACAAATATTTGCACCGTGTGGAAAACGAACCCATGACACGCAACGCAGCAGCCGATCTGCGCCAATTTGTCGTCCTGTGTCGTCGTACTTTGCCTGACCTAGAAATCGAACCTGAACCCCATGCTTAGATGTCTCTTGCGACAGATTCAATAAGAAGCGAATAAATGGAAACTGATATAAACAAGTTTTCTACATAATAAAAATATTCTCAACAGTGAGTCAGTCAGTGAGGCCAGATTTATGGCGAATTTTGTAGTTATTAGAAGGAAACCCAAAGGCCAAAGGTTGTTTGGCGCCAGCTCAAAATTACTTAGGTATACTTACATTAGTTTAAGAACTTAGTTATTACGGTTAAATAAAAAAGGTTTATTATTTTTTGCTTTCAGTTTTTTCGGTGGTTTAATTTTTTTGTTAAAAAGTATAATATTTATTTTATCATTTTTGTAACACACAACTCAGCATTAAATCTGTGAGTGAACAATAAATCACCCCTGGAAAATGATATTTTTAACTAGCTGATCCGCGCAACTTCGTCTGCGTCACATTATTCATTAATGCTTCGCTCCTATTGGTCGTAGCCTATAGCCTTCCTCGATAATTGGGCTATCCAACACTAAAATAATTTTCCAATTCGAACCCGTAGGTAGTTCCCGAGATTAGCGCGTTCAGCTTCATTAAATTATAGTATAGATAATAAATAGTATAGATTAGAGGAAATCTAAAATTAGAGGGAATTTTCATTTTATGCAGCAAATACATCAAAATCTTTACACAATATTTTGAAAACCGCTCAAGCACCGGCAACACACCGGTGTGCGTCGAATTAATCGCGAATTTAATGTTTATTTACCAATTACATAAGATTATTTTTTTATTTGGGAATTTTCACATGTCAGGGCTGGAGCGGTATTTTATTTGAAGTTCCGCTTTGACGGTATCAATATCAAGTCTGTTTCGGCTATCCGTCCACGCATTGCCGCACAAGGAAAATATCCTTTCAACTGGAGCGTTAGAAGCTGGAATGTATAAAAATATAGTTTTGTTTATCCCGTACTGATTTAATTTAGCTAATTACGGGTTCCCAAATATTTGTAGCGCAAAAAACTGGGAACCCCGTAAAATACGGGGCATCTGGCCACCCTGCAGAGGTGTATTGTATTGTACATCAAAATTTCAGCATTACGTTTAAGTTATTTTAGGAGGTGACCATATTGCCGCCGTTGCTTTGGACCGCTAGCAACGGCAGCAATGTGGTATCCACAATCAGAGGGCCAATTCTAATTTTTAAGCAACGTTCGCATTCGCATCTCAATCGTAATCTGTTATGTAGGGAAGCTACGAGGTGTTTCTGACTGATTGCGATTGACTCAGATACGAATGCAAACGTTGCGAACGCAAAAACAGGTAAATCGTAATGGAAAACTTGGCCCTGTTTTGTCTCATCTATACTAATCTATACTAATATTATAAAGAGGTAAAATTTGTAAGTTTGTATGTAGGGGGTAATCTCTGGAACTAATGATCCAATTCTAAAAATTTTTTCACTGGTAGAAAGCTACATTATTCCTGAGTGCTATAGGCTATAAATAATTTTTATAACATGTACATTAACCGAGCTACCACAACTTTTGTCTAGCAAGTCGGAAAGAAATACCTCAATAAAATAGAATTATTTGCATGCATGTATGTGTAGGGTAGGTGTAGGGTAGGTAGGTAGGTAGCCAGTTGACGGGAGCGAAGCCGCGGTAGACAGCTAGTGCTTGATAAATAGGAAAATGCTACTTAATTATGTTTTTAAAAACTCAAAACATTTATTTCAATTAGAATATTAGGATTAGAATTTACAGGCACTTTTGAATTGCCAAGGTCGGTCGGTCAAAAAGATTAAGCTATTTGCACGTTCCAAAGCGTAGATCTCTAAAGAACGATTTAAAAGACGTGTAGGATAAAAGCGTCCGGAGTAAAAAACAATTCAAAGAAATAATTAAAATAAACCATGGCGGCTGAGAGATGACCAGTATCAGCTGACGGCGCCCGTTCACCAACATGACGCATACGCTAGCGCCATTCGGCTCAACCATTTTTAAGGGAGCCAAATGATCCAACGCATGCGCCACCATCAGCTAGACTTGAACGAACGTGACATCCCCAATCGCCAGGATACATTACAAGTCAAAGACCTACCCAAAATTATCAATATAGTTTAAATATAAGGGGCATAGTACTCCCACATGTGCCGTTAATGCATAAAATTATACAATGCTAAATAAATTGAGTCTATACAATGAAAAATATTGTATGCTCACAATCTTCAGCCGGTCCAACAATATTTCCAAATGCTAACAGATTACTTTGAGCGCCCTAGTGGCTGTGGAGCAGGACCAGCATTGAGCCAAGCATTTTTATAGGGCATAGTTTGGATCACGATCGAACATGTACACTCATCCGTCGCCACAACCACAAGAATAAATGAAGTTCCAATTCTACAGTGGAGATGACTATCAATATATTATTATTTTATTCACAGATACATACGGATTCATGGCCTGAAATTCTCGAAAGAAGATCACATAAAATTGATAAAACTGGCTTATGAACTTGTGCTCATCCCTGATCTAGAACCAGGCAAGGTGCACAAGTTCGCGACTATGTTTTTAATGCTCGCAAAGTAAGTATAGTTTTTTTTTAAATGAAAACTTAATAAATATCTGACTGATTCTTTGTTTCCGGGGTAAAACATTAAAATTACATCGATAAAGAACTAAAGTTAATTAAATTTCTAATTTGATTTTTAAATACATCAGCTTAAAACTTGTCTATTAAAAATTGTATTCAAGGAACCTAAATATGTGTAATCTTAGCAGTAAATACTCTGAATAATTGGCACACTCCGCTTTGTCAATTGCTAACGAATTAATTTTATTTCTACAGGAAAAGACAATTGATTAAACCTGAAGAACTGACGCTACCTTGGCGGCCGCTCTACGATATGGGCAAAAAAATCTTTGATAAGAGTGCCACCCATATTGGAATGTACCATTATCTGACGTAAGTATTCTTTACCTACTTAATTCATCTAGTATAATGAAGATCAAACATAATACTATCATCACAAGTATTAACACATAATCCTAAGAACTTGATTATGAACGTGTCTGCTACTCATCTAGCGCCAACTTTGTTTCGACACTTCCTTCATGTGACGTATCGGACGCAATCACAAACGAGTGGAAAACATACAACGATTACCGTAACTGGAAATCATTCAGAACTCTGGTGAAATGAAATGAAATCTTACTTGATGATTTCGACACGGTTCGATTTATACCGATGTTTTATTGTTTAACTACCGGTTTACAATACTCAATTGATTTTGTTTAATTATAAGATCTACCCACGCAAGCCAAAATTAATTCAAATTTCATTTAAAAACATAATGTGTGTTCAGGCCAAATCGTTTTATGAAACAAGGAGGCGATATGCTCGATATGATTCGCAAATTCCTGTCGGGAGACGGGCTGGGTGACGCCCTAGAGTTGTTCGGCCTCGCAGGAGCCGACGAGAACGAACTGCCCACGTAATAAATAGACAAACAATATAAGTTTTCGGGACACGCTTAATGTTCGCACATCAGGTGGCAGACGGTTTGGGCTCATGATTCATCAGACCTATGTCACTATCCTTGGTATTATGGACCCTAGAAATGACTTTTTAAGTGTTCAACTAAATGTAGTTGAAAAATTAATAAGTTATTTTGTTCAAACAATCCTATTACAGTATAAATTGTAGTGTCTGTGTATCAAGGTGGCAGGCTGTGCATGTTGGAAACGTTTCTTCAATACGAACTTATTCTAATGCACTTAATTTATTTTCAGCTCTCTAGAAGGATCATACATATCGATGGTTAAATGTGCCAGACCGTAAGTAAAATAATACCCTTACTTTTATTTGTAAAAGTGACTTCGGTGAGCATCCACTATATATTTCCCAATGTTTTAGATATTTCCCTCTGCCATCCACAAGGGAGATCCTAGAGGAGTTGTTGCCTCAGATAAACCCGTGGTCGTCGGACACACACGTGGTGTGCCAGCTGGCCACATTCTTGCCTGTGGCACTGCCCCCCGAGTACGCTGGTTTCGGCCATCAAATCTGGTTTGAAGAGATCATGATTCTTTGGGATACCTGCTACAACTCACTGTGTGGGATCTCGGTGAGAAACGCACGTTTGGCTTGCTTGTTTAGTAATAAGAATGGACATTCGCTTATCGTCATGAAAAAAATTACAGTTTGCAACTTTGTCGCTTCGTTGTCTCTTAATCATAAGCTGTAATAGTTTCATCTATTGAAGGAAATAACTCTTGTGTTATGTAATTCCTACATAATGTGGGTGTACTAATAGCTATTCTTCCACCTCACCCTTCAAGGATTACAGGCGTGAAGTTATAACAAGTTTCTTTGCACAGGACCTAATGATGCTGTTCGCTGGGCTAGCCAAACGCAACCCTGGCGCCATCGACTGGACGCCACATGTCCCCAAGATGTTTACGCGTTTCCTCCACGCCCTAAACTTGCCAGTCGCCTACAAAGACATGCAGATCACTCGTTCGCATTCCCTTGGTAAGTTTTGTTTACTGTTTATTTTTTGGCCCGATCACACAATCCAACTTGGGTACTTGTGAAAATTGTAGCCTGCCGTAAAAACTGTTTTTTTTTAAACGTTACCCCACAACTGGAATTTCTCCTGTAGGTATTGTGGGTGCGATTACAAACAGAAACTCCAATACACAAATAGCCAGACCTGGAACAACTATCTGTAGGCCATACAAATATTTGTTCCGTGCGGGAATCGAAATGGTGACACCACTGCGCTGTGCCGTCAACAGTAATTAACCTGACAACTGTTTAATTAACAAATTCAATTCCTGTCCATCCTTACCACCCATTGTATCTCATTGTACTTGTATTGTTGCGCGGCAGAATGAATGTCGGGTACAAAGCGACATTAGTTACCACTACCGCCATCTAGTGTCGAGTAGCACAACTATTTATTATTAGTAATAATACTAATGTTCAGGTGGACACACTAAATAACTGTAGCGCTGATGCTATACATATTTACAATAATTGTACGAAGGAGGTTCCATGTGTCTCATTGCCTGGTGATGGCATGGGACTCTTAGGGCTCACTCCGGATGTAACTTTAAACTAATTTGTAAGACAACAGAGGATATCAATAACAGTATAGCCACATCTACAATCAACCAGGTATCTTCTAGCTCTCACACAGCTAATTATAATAAAGGAGCTAAGCTGAAATGCTTGAAATTATTTTATCAGAATATTCAAGGTTTTGCTTCGAAACAACTCGAAATTGAATTATTTTTAGAAAAAACAATGTTTGACATTATTTGTTTTACTGAGCATTGGCTAAAGGATTTTGAAATGCTCATTAATTATGAGAATTATAATGTGGGAAGTTGTTTTAACCGCAAATCAATGCTACGTGGGGGTTCATTAATCTTAATCAAAAGTTGTATTAAATTTAAAACTCGTAGAGACATAGTTGAGCTGTCAGTTGAACATAGCATTGAACTCTCCTGTGTTGAGCTGGATAAGCATGTCATAGTGTGCGTTTACAGACCCCCTAATTATCTGAACTACTCTATATTTGAGTCAGTGATGGAAGATGTCTTGGCAAAACTTGCAACTGGTAATAAATTAGTAATTATCTGTGGTGACTTTAATATTAATATTTTAGAAAATAATTCAGATAGCAGTAGATTATTAAATCTCTTTAAATCATTCAATTTGTCAAATGTTTTCATAGAACCAACTAGAATAACTACAGCTACTGCTACATGTATAGATAATGTTTTTTGTTGCTGCAACTATTTAGAAAAAGCCATTGTAAATGAGCTCCCTTCAGATCACAGCGGGCTAATGGTATCTTTTGAGTGCAATATACCTATTCAACAAGTGCAAATACAATCCAGACCAATAACATCCGGTAATTTAAATAAATTTAACAACACTTTAATTACCAAGTTAAGTGATCGGGACTTCACAATGAATAATGGTAATATTTTGTATACAGAATTGTTTTCAGTAGTCCAAACTGAGTTTAATAATACTTTTAAAAAGAGAACTAAAACTATTTGCCCTAAGTTTTTATTTAGTGACTGGGCGACTAAAGGACTGAGAATAAGTAGGGATAGACTTTATGAGCTGTATGGCCTTAAGCCATTTATTATGACTGAAACTTTTAATAAATATGTTGCTACCTACTCAAAAATTTATAAAATTTCTTGTAAGGCAGCTAAGGCCTTATATATTAGCAATAAGGTTAAAGCATCAGAAAGTAAAATAAAGACGGTTTGGAAGATAATTAATAATGAAACAAAGCGGAACAAAAGACATAATACTGATTACACATTGGAGACTCCCCATGGTCTTATTAGCGATAACAAGAAAGTTGCTCAGGAATTTGTAAATTTCTTTACCAGTATCCCTATTGAAACAACTGAAGCCTTAAACTCCTCGCCTTCGCTGGCTTTTGATTTATTACAGGCCAACGTGTCAGCTTGCCCAACTAAATTTGAGTTTAAACATATAAACCCATAACAGTACTAAAGGTTTTTAAACAAATCAAGATTAAATTGACAGAAGACCTGTGGGGATTGTCTATCAAAGTATGTACCTCAATTATTGAGACTATAGCGCCGTATTTAGCTTTAATATTTAATTTATGTGTGGATCAAGGAGTATTTCCGGATCTGATGAAATACAGTAAAGTTATACCACTTTTTAAATCCGGGGACAGTAAAGACACAAATAACTATAGACCGGTGTCCGTATTGCCAGTATTTAGCAAGGTATTCGAAAAGGTAATGCTTAATCAAATGCTTAATCATTTTAACACAAATAACATCTTACACGATAAACAGTATGGTTTTACCAAAGGACGTTGTACAACTGACGCCGGTGTCACCTTACTAAAACATATCTTTAATGCGTGGGAAGAGGCGCAAGACGCCATAGGCATCTTCTGCGACCTATCTAAGGCGTTTGATTGTGTAAATCACGAAACATTACTCATGAAGCTCGAGCATTACGGACTAGGCAAAACAGCGCTAAACTTAGTAAAATCTTATTTGAATGATAGACAGCAATTAGTCCAAATAAACGGTGTTAATTCGTCGGGATTAAACGTGAAAATGGGCGTCCCGCAGGGATCGATTTTAGGTCCTTTCTTATTTCTAGTTTATATCAATGATTTACCCCATTTATTGCAAAACCAACTAAACATGGTCTTGTTTGCCGACGATACTTCTTTGATTTTTAAGGTAAACAGACGTAGTAATAATCTTGAGGACGTAAATAACGCCCTTCTGCAGGTCCAAAATTGGTTCACTGCTAATAATTTAGTTTTAAATGGGAAAAAAACTAAGTGCATAAGATTTTCCTTACCAAATGTCAAAAGTAGTGATTGTGACATAGTGTTGAACAAGGAGAAACTGGAATTCGTCGATAGAACAGTTTTCCTGGGGATTACGGTTGACTCTAGGCTACAATGGGGTCCTCATTTAACATCTCTTGCAGGACGGCTAAGTTCAGCGGCATATGCTGTTAGAAAAATCCGCCAATTTACGGATGTTGATACCGCGAGATTAGTATATTTTAGTTACTTTCATAGTATCATGTCTTATGGTATTTTACTATGGGGACGGGCTGCAGACATCGAGTCTATTTTTATTCTGCAGAAAAGAGCTATAAGAGCGATATACAATCTCCGCCGACGTGATTCTCTAAGGGAACTGTTTAAGGATATTAACATCATGACGGTACCCTGTCAATATATATATGAAAACATTATGTACGTTAGAAAGAATCTCCATCTTTTTAGTAGACGAGGCGACAGACATAATTATATTACTAGAAATAGGGATCAACTAGTTCAACCAAGTTTCAGACTAGCTAAAGTAGCCTCATCTTTCATGGGGTACTGTTTAAAATGTTATAATAAAATACCTCCTAATATATTAGAACTGAATGAAACAAAATTTAAATCTTGTATCAAACGCACACTATGCAAGAAAGCATATTATAAGTTGGGGGATTATATTGAAGATAATAATGCTTGGCTCAATGCCGGTCCAGCTCCACAGTTACTAGGCCGCACAAACTAATCTTTTGGCATTTATAAATATTGTTGGACCCGTTGAAGACTGTAAAACATTATATTTTCATTGTATAGACTCAATGTAATTAGCATTGTATAAATTCATTAATTAACGGCACATGTGTGAGTACTGTGAACCTTATACTACTTTTATTTATTTTTTAATTGACTTGACTGCCCTGGCGGTTGGGAGTGTCATGCTCACTCAAAAGTCTACCTGATGGTGGCGCGTGTGTTGGGTCATTTGGCTCCCTTAAATATGGTTGAGCCGAATGGTGCTAGCGCGTGCGTCATGTTCGTGAACGGACGCCGTCAGTTTGGACTGGTCATCTCTCGGCTGCCACGGTTTATTTTAATGATTTGTTATTTTAATTTGTTGTTGATTTTTATTTTTTTACTCCGGATACTTTAACGTGCATTTCTTTTTACATCGTTCTCACATATATGTTTGTATAATTTCAACAGGAATGATGTAACCATAAAATTGTAAAGAAAAATAATTTAAAAGAGTGTCCGTGGAGTTTCTTGCACGTTCTTCTCCATAGAGATCTACGTTTTGGAACGTGCAAATAGCTTCATCTTTTTGACTGACCGACCATGACAATTCAAAAGTGCCTGTGAATGGTTTATTTGAAATAAATAATTTGAATTTGAATTTGAATTTAGAGTCAAGAACTTTCTAGACTTTTCTGTACTAGAACTTTGTAGAAATCTCGACACCTGATCAGTCGTGGCCGGTATGCACGCGAACATTCTAGAGCTTCTAGACCTTTCGACAGTAGACGGTTCTGGAAGTAACTGACGCCCTAGGTATATAAGGCCTGCATGGATACCGCGATAACTTCGAAAGAGATCTTCAACAGGGAATTGAAGTGATCAGTAGTTCAATTGTTTTTATAATTTTTGAGTTTAAAGGCTAAATTAGTGTTGTTTAATTAAAGTGTCTATTTTTGGTTATTTAATCGGCTGTTTTTATTTTCACGAACCCCGAGCTCGTAACAATATCGTGTGAAAAACAAAGTGAAATGTCAATATCATCATTTCTGTAAATCCGATAGGACATAAGATACTTTTAATCCCGGGAGCACGATCCCTTGGAATAACTTCTGACTATCACTCGGGCGAAACCGCTGCCTGGTAGAAGCTAGTAACCGATATAGCAATCACGTAGAAAAATTACGAACAGAGGCCCGTCACCTCCTACATGATACTTATTTATTAATATCTTATCTTTATCTTCTGGACACGCTCGCTCCATCATAGACCTCATCTATCGCTTTCCATCAGGCGTGATCGAGGTCAAGAGCAAGCCCATTCCTCAATAAAAATAAAAAAAAATATGTCGCAGAGCCATGACCACATGCCACAGTGTAACAAATATTATTTGTGTGGTCTAGATATGAAACATGTAGCCTCATGGATCGTGTGGAGTATCAGTCCCAACGGTGTGGTGCTGAAGCACCTGCGCAGCTTCCTGGCAGGAGTCGAGAGCTACCTACATAGCGCTAATGCGGGCCGATGGTCCTTCAAGCTAAGAGACCTTCTTAGGAAACTAGCACGCGAGTTTCTTAACAGGTAAATATTTTTATCAATACAATACAATACTACACTATATGCTTGTCTCGTGACTTGGCATACTGACCACATCGTCGCTTACCATCAGGTGCGATAGTGGTCAAGCGCGTGCCTATCAATAATAATAATAAAAAACTGGTCTATTGTAATGTTGCACACCATTTTTATTCAGGACTATGTAAGTATGCTATTACTGCGAGCCTTAAGTAGTTGCGCGGCTTCGCTATTATGCATGTTCAGAAAGTCGTACGTGCAGAGGGCTTAGTGTGAGTTTTATAACGTACTCAATCGCGTTAACGTAAACGTTCGCTTATGTCAAATTATATAGAAAAAAACAGGATGTCCGTGAGTGTCACCAGACGGCGCTTATTCAGTTTCAATACAAATTGACGTTTACGCTAACGCGATCGAGAACGTTAAAAAACTGGCACTAAGGCCACTGATTGTCGCAGTAATAGCATACTTACATAGTTCTGAATAAAATTCAGGACTATGTAAGTATGCTATTACTGCGAGCCTTAACTAGTTGCGCGGCTTCGCTATTATGCATGTTCAGAAAGTCGTACGTGCAGAGGGCTTAGTGTGAGTTTTATAACGTACTCAATCGCGTTAACGTAAACGTTCGCTTATGTCAAATTATATAGAAAAAAACAGGTTATCCGTGAGTGTCACCAGACGGCGCTTATTCAGTTTCAATACAAATTGACGTTTACGCTAACGCGATCGAGAACGTTAAAAAACTGGCACTAGGGCCACTGATTGTTGCCTTATCATTCGCCAAAACTTATCATCTTAGTGAAATCCTATTTGAACATGATCTTTATCTTACAGGGTGCGACGTGAACTTGAAAAGAAATTTTACGAAAGTTGGGAGAACCAGACACCACCGGAATATCAACTCAGAGATGAGGATATCACTGAGTTCATTAACATTGTGCTGGAACCAACGCTGCAGGCGGTGTACAGCCGCAGCGGCTCGCTCGACGTTTCTATCGCGCTGCATAACTTAGCGACGCTGCGTCCGGCTATGGTAGTGCCGCCCTTACTGGAGAGGTTCAAGACTTCTCTGACGTCACTGACTGAGCCTCACCGAGTGACCGCTGCCATGTCAGCGCTAGCAGCCGTCGCCCGGCCCATGCTGCGAGGAGCCGACGCAGACTACCCGGAGGGGCCCACCCACGTGGTGCCGTGCCTGATAGCCGTCCTGCCCGGGCTCGATCCTAACGATATCAAAAAGACACTAGTTACACTGCACTTCATACTTATCTTCACCTGGATGGTGCCATTCATAGATTGTAGTTCCGCTCACCAGTACTGGGATGACCTCACCGAGGAGGAACTCCTCACCTGTGAGTCTACTGCTCAATTCGAAGACTTTGTTCTCGTCTTTTTTGACAGATTGTTTGTCATCATCGAGTCCAGTGTGCTCGAACATGTAAGACTGGACACCAAGGAGTCCGATGGGGTTCGCAGTAAGACTGATGCAGTGATGGAGACAGCGATCTCTTCAGCCGCGACGGCTGTGCTCATGCAGAGCTCGCCGAAGATATTCAAGGAGGCGTTGAGAAAGTTCAAGGCCTTCGCCACGGAGTCCACTTTTGAGACGAACGTGTCTGGAAGTATGGTGGGAGTGATGTTGCGCGTGTTTGCAAGAATAAATTCTGAAGCAACTTTAGCGGCTTTCATGCCTAAGCTGTGTGAGGAACTGACGGAGCTGCTGTCGACGGACGAGGCTCTGCACGAGGAGAACCCGCCGCGCGACCTCATGTACAGATTGGTTCTGTTCATGCACGCAGTGGAGTGCGACGGCACAGTGCTGCTGAAGTACGTCCCCGACATTCTTCCGATATTGGACCGTGCTCTAAAGCTTCACGCAAACTACGCGCTGTCGCGAGCATGCGAGGTGCTGAGTCACATGCTCACGTCGTTGTGCTACATCGATATAAAGGAGTGGAAAAGCTCGCCCAGTGATTATGGGGAGGCCCCGGAGAAATGGCTGCCTATCCGGGAGTGGGGTTATGGGTGTTTGTTGAAGGATGTCAATTTCAAGTGGCACGTACCTTGCGCTGAGGAGGCGGCATGTGCTCAGATGCTGCTGGACAGGTACCTGAAGGCGGAGGTGGGGCGGCTGCGCCAGTGGCTGAGCGGGGAGCGGACTATGTGCCGCGAGCGCCGCGTGCGCTCCTTCTGCATCATCAACGCGGCGCTGGCGTGCAGCACCTTCCTGCCGCCGCCTGATGAGGAGGCTGTCACGCTGTGAGTATTACTTTCACTGTGATTTAGACTTTGAACTTGTTTTATTTATTGTTTACTTGTTAACAAGTTCACTGACCGCACACCAGACAATAGTTTAACAATGCGCGTATAGGACATGTATAGGTTGCAGTAAATAAAATTTATTAGAAACCAAGATTGGAGTATGTAACAAATTAGTAATTTCCGACTATCTTCTAGAATCGAGACCCAAGTGCCAGCAACGAACATCCCGTTCACTAGCGGCGTGCCGTTCAGCGTCACGCTGGACGCAGAGAATGTGCGTGTGGCGCTCACCAAGCTACTGCTCGAAGTGCAGGCCAAGCTTCTGGCCGAGAAGACTGACGAAACCAAGGGCCTGGAGATGCTTATACAGGTGAACTGTCTTTGTAGGATTTATTAATTCAGGTTTTGTTGTGATAGGGGGATTTGCGGTTATCCTGTAAGTAAGCTACCTCCACGCATCGCGGCAGTATTATCATCTTCCCACTTTTTTCTACAACAATTTTTAAATGCCAAACAGTGCAAAAGTGTCTCTATTATCATCACAACATTTTCACCAGGTTTGGGAACGGGTAGTGGTAATGAAGGGCCTCCGCGGCGGGCCGGGTCTGGAGGCCCGGCTGCGCTCGTACGGCGCCCTGGAGCGCGCGCTCGACGGGCGCGGGGGGGCGGCGGACCGCGGGGGGGGGCCGCGCGGGCAGGGGGCGGCGCGCCTGCGCCTGCTGTCGGCCGACGCCGCCCGTCTGCACGACGACTCGCGATACGACCTCGCGTGTGAAGCCGGCATTACTCCCTCGGCTCTCAAGGCGTTGCATGCATTGGCTGATTTGTCTGTCAATACCTATAGCTCGGTGAGTGTTTTTTTTTTTATTTAGTAAGTGATTTAGGGCCATTCTTTCAATCGGTAGTTCACTTTTATTTGAGGAAGTAATGTTACAGTTTGACAGCATTAGTAAAGAAAATAATTACGTCAAAGTTACTCATAAATTCTGCGACAATTGTCCCTTAGGGACATGATAATATTCAAAGCGGCCAGGACGCTTACAATATAAAATGTATGGCGTCAAAGGAACGAAATATACTTGGCGTGCGACCAAACTTCTGAATACTTTTTTATCCCATCTCACAGGTACGAATCCTAGCTCAAATCCGTCTGTACTGGATGCTGAGCCACTACCCGTACTCGTACCGCGCGCTGGTCCCGAAGCTAGCCGCGATGCTGGCGGCGGGCGGCTCGGGCGACGAGTGGCACGCCCAGCACAAGGGCGTGCTGTTCATGATGCTGGGCCCGCGCACCGGCCCGCTCGTGGCCAAGCAGGACTGGGAAGTGGCGCGCGTGCTGTGGCCCGCCATACTTAATGCGCCGTTGAGTGAGAAGCCCAGCATGGTTCGGTAAGTGCTATTTAGCCAATTTTGTATATTTCCATATGAAAAAAAAAAGTACTCTTTCAAATCTTCTTGTTGACTTGATAAATCCCAATTTTAAAAGTAACAGGTCTGTAACTGTAAGCTAGGTAAATTTATTAGCCTTATTTTTGAACACATAATTGTTAGATCTTGGCATGTATCGTAAATACTCGCTCGACTGTGTAATAATGCCTTTTATTCATCGTCTGATTCAGACCAGTCTTATGAAGGAGTATCGTATAAACATAAAAAACGCGGAAATATCTCAAAATAATTACAGAAAAGACCAGAGACATGATGTTCCTACAACCTGAGGTTCTTTAAGTCAAGAGTTAGAGAGAGAATAGGATAGTTCTAGGGTTCGAGGCAAGCAAGCTCCATCGTCGACCACATTATTGCTTTCTATCAAGTAAGATAAGATTGTGGTCAAATGCGAGCCGAAATGTACTAGCTCTACTCGTAAAGTTTAATCAATTTAGTGGCAACCACCGATTATTATTTTTACTTAATGTTTAATCTGCGCACAGTACAGTGGATGCAGCCCACTGTATTATTCGCAGATTGACATGACTTCCCAGAATTTGTTAACTATAGAGTTAACAAATTCTGGGAAGTCATTCACATTTTTATAAAGGGATAATAAACAGCTACAACAACAAACTTAGGCATAGGCCTAAGTTTGTTGTTGTAGCTGTTTATTATCCCTTTATAAAAATGTTCGTCAGTTTCAGCAGCACCTACCTAACAGCTGACCTATATTACAGCTTAGAGCAAGCGTTCAGCGACACGCTCCACCGCCACTTCCCCACCGTGAACACGCGGCTCGTGATGACCGGCGGCGCCGTGCGGGCGGCCGGCGCGCTGCTGCCCGAGCCCGAGCGCACCGAGCCCGGCTTCGAGCTCCTGCTCAACGCTTCTCTGAAGAAGGAGCAGTCTAATTCGGACAAGTGTGAGACACTGTACAATGAGCTCATTGCAGAGCTCATTCAAGTTGTGGAGACGCCCAATATGTAAGTGAAAAGTACTTTTTAGGGTTCCGTACCCAAAGGGTAAAAACGGGACCCTATTACTAAGACTCCTCTGTCTATCTGTCTGCCAACAAGCTGTATCTTATAAACCGTGATAGCTAGACAGTTGAAATTTTCACAGATGATGTATTTCTGTTGCCGCTATAACAAAACCGGCCAAGTGAGAGTAGGACTCGCGCAAGGAGGGCACTAGAACCATAACATCTTGATTAAAACTTAATTTTTATCTCACATCTACAAAACATACAAATCCTGACACAACCAAAAATTTACCCCTAAACAGCCAATAGCGCCGTCTAGAACTAGCACCGCAGATGCTAACATTCAGCCCGTTGCTGATAACCCAATACCCGGGCTCGATTATACATAAAAAGTCCTATTACTAACTCAACCAAACATCTTCCCCTCCACCAGCCAATGGCGCCGTCTAGAACTAGCACCGCAGATGCTAACATTCAGCCCGTTGCTGATAACCCAATACCCGGGCTCGATTATACATAAAAAGTCCTATTACTAACTCAACCAAACATCTTCCCCTCCACCAGCCAATGGCGCCGTCTAGAACTAGCACCGCAGATGCTAACATTCAGCCCGTTGCTGATAACCCAATACCCGGGCTCGATTATACATAAAAAGTCCTATTACTAACTCAACCAAACATCTTCCCCTCCACCAGCCAATGGCGCCGTCTAGAACTAGCACCGCAGATGCTAACATTCAGCCCGTTGCTGATAACCCAATACCCGGGCTCGATTATACATAAAAAGTCCTATTACTAACTCAACCAAACATCTTCCCCTCCTCCAGCCAATGGCGCCGCCTAGAACTAGCAATGCAGATGCTAACATTCTGCCCGTCGGTGCAAACCCCGTACCCCGGGTCAGCAGTGCCGGCCATACTGCGCGCCCTGCTGCACGACGATATCGCCGTCCGCCGCACAGCGCAGCGCCTGGTGCACTACGTGCTGAAGCAACGCAAGCACAAGATCGTCAAGATGAGCGTCGACCCTTACGAGGTCGCTGGCATCCCGCGCCCGCATAAGCCTGTGCCTGGTGAGTTGGGAGCTTTATTTTGTTTTGTTTGTCGTAACGATGTGCCAGTAACTGAAATAATGAAGGAAATGATTAAGAATGGATAGTAATAAAAGCTCCGACAAATAAAGAAGAATTGTCCTTACTCAAAATATTAAATCTACTGCCTAAAATACTAACTTTCTGACTACTTTTGTCCGAATAAAAATGACTATTTATTGCTATAAAACTTTTCTACAAGGATAAATTACGTTCTACTGAAAACTATGCTCTAGCAAATGATATTTCTGGGTGGTTTAAAAAAAATTAACCACGAAGGGGATGGCGGGGTCTGTTCGACTAGACCCCGCCATCTCCTTCTAACCTAACCTGTCCGAGTCGGGGTGCCCCAAATCCCGAGCTCGCATCACTTGCTCTTGCGGTAACTTAGTACTAAGTTACCTGTTACTTAGTGTTTCGCTTTGTGAAACAATACGTGTCGTGAAATCTGTATCATTATATTTTACTGAAAAAATGTAATTAGTCCGTCAGATTTCCAAAAAATTTTGACACGTATTTTTTAGGGTTATCCTATTACTAAGACTCCGCTGTCTGTCTGTCTGTCCGTCTGTCTGTCTGTCGCCAGGCTGCATCTCATGTACCGTGACAGCTAGAAAGTTGAAATTTTCACAGACGATGTATTTCTGTTGCCGCTTTAGCAACAAATACTAAAAACAGAATAAAATATTTTTTTACCGTTTTCTATAGATAATGTTACGGAACCTTCGTGCGCGAGTCCAGTCGGACTCACGCACGAAGGTTCCGCTCTTGGCCGGTTTTTAACTTTTCACGTAAACAAAAAATGAAGACATAATAGTGCGTTGAAAACACGCGTGATGATAAAAATTTTACCGTCGTCGCGGTGTCGTAGTGTTTAGTGTTAGAAACTTTGCTTACGTTATGAACTAATTAGATTTTTTCAGTAAAAACTCTATTTTGCCAATTATTCTCAGTTTTTCATTATCTAAAATTATTAGTTAAACCTCTGAAGAATATTTTGTCGTATTTTGCAGCAACGTTGTCTACCCCGTGTAATTTCATGCAATCTTCGAAATTATAAACTAAACATAAATTTCTCAGGGTACCGGCCGGATCTTGATTGGGCCATATGGTGTGATGATAGAATCATTCGGACTGATGAGGAGTGGGAACGCCCGTGGTTGAGGAATCCAACATACGGGTTCTATGCTTGGCCTGATCTACTTGAGGTATGTCGTCCGTTTATTATTATTAATTATTATTACAACACTATGGCAGGGATAAAATGCAACAATCTGCATTTAATTTTATTCTTGAATGTTGTCGACAAAACGGTGCCAAAACATTTAGTTGAATCTAGCAACGTTCGCGTTTTCGCAGCCAGACATGTTAATCGTTAATTGTTTCTTTAACAAATCTCAGAACCTTCGTGTGGATTCTTAACTCTGTTGCAAAAAAATGTTGATGGGGATAAACCGAAATCCACGCGAAGTCGCGGCGAACTTATCGACTTCAGCTAAAATCTCATATGTTCGTTCCTGTAGGTGGCAGCACCATCAGACCAGCAGACGTTCTCTTCAGACATCCCGCCCGAGGACATGGAGGAGGGGGAGCGGCACGTGCAAGCGTTCTTCCTCGACGACGCCAACGTGGAGCGCCTCGTCGCCTTCCTCACCGTCGAGGAGAAGAAGGGCAAGGACAAGTTCAACGGAGTGCGCTTCTCGCTCTTCAGGGTGAGTGCAACTGAGTTTTATTGCAATACTAGCAAAGAAGCGTACTTATCAAGTAACCTATAACCGTTTCCAAGGTCCTATCTATCTCTTTACCAAAATTCATCAAAATTGTTTAACTTCATCGGCGATGAAGTTATAAAGCTTCAAAGTTGACAATTAGAAAGTAAAGTCCGATATGGACTGTGACGATAAAGTCGACGCCTATACAGCTGCCATACAAAACAGCGTTTTTACCAGAGAAGAGGGAGATACTTAGATGTCGTTGGTTTCTCGATTAATTTTGATTCTATTTTCGCTGTTAGTATTATATTTTTGTATATTTTGATATAAACTGTGTAGATAACAAATATTTTTTTCATGCATATTCCCTATTAAGACGTCAGGCCTGAAATTCATAGTTGTGGCTCTCACACTGCCAGATTTCGGCAGACCACGAAAAAGATGGTGTCTCTATACTCTCCCCTCGGCATAATTTCTTCCGACATTTTCGACAAAAATCATCATTTTTCAGCCAATTTACACAAAATCTTAACGAATTATACATGTAACCTTCCTCAAAAATCCGTTCGATAGTTTTGAGTATATTTTTGCTAGCCAGAACCAGTATTTCCTTTTTTTTGGGTAGGTGTCGAGCTCCTCCCGCCATATTCACTTTAGTTTGATGCGATGTCTTCTAGATAATAATTATGTAGGTAGTGTTAATTAACTCTGACGTCATAAAATATGCCCCTTCTAGACTCTATTCTCCCAATTCGGCGAGGAAGTGGCGGGCAAGTTCATGCGTCACGCGGAGCGCTGCGCGGCGGACCCGCAGGAGGCGCCGCAGCGCTTCGCCGCCGAGATCTGCGCCGCCGCGCTGCGCTCGCCGCGCTACTGGCCGCGCCGCCGCGCCGTCGCCATGTACTGCGCCGCCGTCAAGATACTCGAGACGGGTACGTATGCCGCCACTCCTTGACTAAACAGAATAATGGATCACTAAAATCAGACCGGACAATATTGTACGATCAGAAACTTAATATAAAGCTTGTAAAATGTAATACTCGTAGAAATAGGGTTACAACCCTATAGCGGTTTGCTACGGTATTGTAACTCCGTCCCTGCGCACGGCTCTATTGTCGGCTGCTACAAAAGGGATCGTACTTTTGGGGTTTGAATGAATTACAAAAGTTTTACCCTCTTACTTAGTTTTACCCTAAGAGATTTTAACTTAGCCTGACCCACCCTGACCATAACCCCTTATTAATATATGTCTGAATAAGTAAAGAAACCTTGCTCCCTGGTCTACCACAGACATTTACCAAAGCTTAGCTAACTTAAATAGGCCTATTGTTCAACAATGAGGGAGTGATGATGGATCACTTAACTTCATTCGCTCCATGTTTCTTTTAATTATATCATTTACTTTTCCCTCTCTCAGCATAGCCCTTAAACGTTAAGGCGCATTTTTATATACTGGCCCTTAAAAATGCGAAAAAGCCTTCACTTATTTCAAACTGATTATATCTTGAGTTTGACAACCAGCTTGATTATTTGTACTATCAGGTCTAACATCAGTGACACCAGAAACTCTAGAAGACTGGGGTACATGCGTGGCCACAGGCGTGGAGAAGCTGGACCCCACGCGGGGTCGCCAGGTGTTGATGGCGCTGGTGAACCTGTGCACCCCTCAAGCCCGTCGAGGTGATAACGAACCGGACATAGATACTTCATTCAGCATCTGTGCTAGGCTTTACGCACTTCAGGTAAGTGATCATGAACATTTTAATCGGAAGGATTCCTGTAGCAATCATCGTCAGTGCCGTAGGTGGTTCTGCGCCCACCCTTTGTCATGTGGCTTTATCATTTCGTAATTTTTGGTCATTATTTTTAGGTGATCATTTTCAGTCTCACATTTTGTTTGTTTTTCGGATATTTAGTCGGAGTTGTCTGTTTGGGATACGAGTTTTCTGGCGGCATTGAAACAAAAGCACAATCTCTCTCTCAACCTTTGCTAATAAGCTATCCTGACAATATTTTTAGCTTTCGCTTCAATCGTATTTACTTTTTGAGGGGTCGACCTAATCATGTCCATACTTGTGTACCAAAGTTCCATTTAGAAACTGCAACTTGACGCTTCATTATTCAATAAAAAAGTTTGTCGTGTTGCGTTTTGTATAGTTCCACGGGCCGTCGGTATCAGCGAGTCAGTGGAAGATATGTCGTTATTAATGAGTTGTTGGGGTTAAGCAGTGCAGTTAGTGGCTGGCAGCTATATAGTTCAGGTAAACAAGCTCTCAGTTTGGTGACCAGCTGTTTCTGCATAACTACAGAAGTTGGAGCTTTTTGGAATGGTTCTTGAGGGCAACAACGTATACTTGTCGTCACAATATCGTCGCGTTCGTAGCAAACATTTCTATTTCTTGGAGGAGTATGGAGAAACAGTTTTGCTGTCAACGAAAATATAGGTTTTTTTATTAAACGGGTGGTACGTCTGACCAAATGTTAAAACGACACATCTGCCTAGCCTTTTCCCAACTATGCTGAGGTGGGGTTCCAGTCTCACCGGATGCATACAATCACCGGTGAATACAGATAACTGAGTATGTTTTATTGAAGCATAGAAACGCCTTGACAATTAATTAGACTATCTAAACAAGTGACCGATCCAACAGAAGGGCCTCATTCAAGCCCGGCCGGAAATGCCGGCGGACCTGCTAGAAATGCTCTCATCATCAAGCAAGCGATACACCGAGGCGGGGGGCGACACCCTGTTCCGTGTGTGTGCTAGGCTTAATGCCATTAAGGTGAGACCTCGGTGAAACTTGTGAACACAGCTTTAGGCGCGAACGTCTTTTGTTTCTGAGTAGTTTTGGATATAGTTTGATCGGGACCGCACCTTAGGAAATGCGGTGAGGCTAGGGCTGCCATCCGTCCGGATTACCCCGGATTTGTCCGGGGAGCATCGGGGCGGGGTTTTCAAAGAGCACTGGACGATGGATTGAAAGCTATGTAATAAATTAAAACAAATCTTAGTTAAAAATTCGTTTATGAAACCACATAAAAGCTAACTCCTGCGCTGCAAAATGGCTGACACTGTAGTAAACTGTAGTTTATATTGCAAACATAATTAATTCAAAACAATCTGAAAATTATTTAAAAAAAAAACGAAACTAAACGATGCATGTTGTTATTTCAAACGACAATTTTCGTATTGAAGTAATACTAATAAAGATATTCGGGGTTGTCTGGGCAAAATACTCAATTTCACACAACAGTCCGGGGTTTTTAAAATTTTCTCTGGAAACGGAAAGTTAAATGCTGGCAGCCCTATGTGAGGCGGGGATGACAGAAAAGAGCATGGATTCACATGAGTTCGATATTTTCGGACAGATCTATTTACAATATTTTATAGCATAGAGATAAATAAGGCTTCATATATTTATTATGAAATATTATATTATTATATTGGTAGGATTTGGTAGGTAAGTGAAAAAGTAACTAGGTACGTTTTTATTAAATAAGTATTCATATTTTTATTCATTGTAGATGATGAATAAAAGCTAAATATATTAAATTAACTACAGTTACTGTGACATGGGATTCAAATCTGGTTGGTACGTCGGTCTTAATATCACGAGATAACGCACGATCCATCTCTGGATATTTACCTCATGTGCGCCTGTCATAGAAAGTCCGGTAAAAGAACTACCTGCCGCCGCTCACGTTGACGGCGGAGTCACAGAGCGAGCGGCCTGCTCCTGCACTGCCCCCCCGTCTCGCCGCGCACGTACCTGACATACCTAAGGCGCGGTACAGCGGTCCCGGTCAAATTATAGCATGTTGTATTATGTCTTATTTTTTTTATTAATGTTATTATTTGGTTTTTATAAGCGGTTTCTTCAGATCAAAAGAATAGCAGGGGACAAAACGGATTCAAAATTCGGGGTGTGGTTTAATTCAGACTTTTTTCAATTACATCAATATTGTAGAACATTATGTCGTCTAGTCCTTGTAATCGTTGGAAAATTTGCATCTTGCGGCATCCCTTGCTTCACTTTTTTTGTTGTTAGTTCCTTTTTTTTCTCGTCATGGATGTTTGTTGGTTTAATTATATTGTGTTGTAGGTAATATATGCTTTCCAGTTTTTGTTTTTTATGCCTTAGGACGGCAGACTTTTATTTTTATGCGTTCTTGAATTTTGTTTGCTTTCAAATGGGATGCTGGTGAAAGGTGTATTTATGTTAGAAGATATATATTTTATATAAAATATACTTGTAGCTGCAGCAAATTACTTAGTATTGCTTCGAAAAAATATATAAATATTCGTTGTCTTATACACAACTATTTTTATTGTGGATCTTTGTCTAGTTTTATGAGTCCAACAATGATATTTTACACAAAAGAACATTTTCCCCCAAGGGTTAGGCAAAGCTGTACCTACTTAATAATAGCCACTATAATGGGGAGCCTATTTCCATCAACCAAGCTGAAATCCAGACTCAGGGCTGCTGCATAATGTTTGTTTTATATATGTTTATGTCACCGGATTATTGCAAACACCGTATAATTGTAATAAATCTTGATTATATCATAAACTCTATTTATATTGTGAACAGATAATTTCGAATACAATAAATCCCATTCAAATACAAAATTATTGAAAATTTTGTGATTAAAAAAATGGCCACTACAACGTTTTTATTTTAGTTAAGGACGCGTTTACAGATGGGTAGTCAAATCATTACTTTTTTATACAAAATGTACCCAAATGTACCGAAGTAAAAAAAATCACTTCGGTACATTTATTGGGAAACTGTACCTATCTAAAATTATATTTATAGTTGAGAATCGTACCATGCACATCTATCAACAATTCATGGGAAAAACATTTTAAGAATGACTACCCATCTGTTTTTAAAGCAATCATTGCGAATTAAAATAACGTGGAACGGGACGTATTTAATAACAACAACCAGCGTGTAGTGCCGTCACTGCTGTTATGACAACGAAAAGACGACCTTATTTTTTTGAGATATGACAGTTCATGACCAGTGACAGACAGGAGTGACGTCATCGTCCGTTTTCGCGCGATTTAAACTGTCAGTTTAAAACCGCAATTTTGGCAATAAATTAAAGTGTTTATGTATTATGGTCTATTTTACATGGAATTTTTCAAAATGAAAATATTGCATGTTTCCTATTATCGAGAACATATACCTGTCTTATCGAGAAGAAAGAGCTTACAGTCTTAAGCGATTTATTATAAACTTATGGTGATTGTGATTTTCGGGTGACATTTTTTAAATTTAGTTTTAAGGGTAGAGTCAATGATTTTCATTTTACTATATAGGGAGCGCTAGGCGCGCTTCGCTGGCGTGCGGCGCCGTTAGCGTCTATGCTGCTGAAGCGGCTGGAGGAAGCCAACTTCATTCAGCACCCGTACCAGAACGTGCGGGAGACTGTGGGCAGGTAACGTAGTGGATCGAAGGTTTTTTTTCTTAGCTCAGTAGACATAATATGATATATGAAGGTGAGCCACCGAATATATCGAGAGTTCTTTTTTTTGTATGGAACCGTCAAAAAGCGATTTATTTGTAATAAAACTAATAAATATGGTATATGCAGGTGAGTCACCGGGGAGCCTGCCGTTTTGCCGAAAAGATTTTGACAAAATTTCACTACCCAAAAATTTTTAGCAACCTTTTTTATACCAATGCAATATTTGGAATGATTTTAGTACGCACTTTTTCATTAGGTCAAATTTTTACTCGGCAGAATATTACCAAAGATATTGTCATTATGGCATATAGTCTTTAATCAAATGATTTATTACAGCAAACAATCTTTAGACAATAAACGTTAGTTCAAATAATGATTAGTTCTATGACAAAAAAAGGTTAATTTAAAAAAAAAATGTTTAGGTTAGGTTAGAACTGTGATCTCCTGCTACCAGAAACGACTAGATTATATAGAAAGAAATATGGAAAAAAGCTACCTGAAACTGAACTAGTTAGACGTTTTGCGTAAAATGTGTTATTCCAACTGAAATATTTGACTACATAAAAATTTGTAAAAGTACTAGTTGGTAAAAAAGTTACTGTTTAAGGCTGTTGAAGCCGGTCAATCTTTCATACAAACGGCGTCAGGTGATTACTCCTCTATTTATGGTTGTATTTTAGAAAATCAGGATGATATTAATTCGTTTTGTTATTACCTACGCCTGTACGAGGCCAGAATTCCATAAGAAAAGTTGGTTTGAAAGTTAGGACCCTCTAAACATTCGAGTTTTTAAGCAAATTTTAGCGCAACTTTAAGCTTAAATAAAGTATATAAATAATACGAATATTTCAAAACCGCTTTCGTAGAGGCCTAGTTAAGTTATTGAAAGATTCGAATAACACTATTTTTACAGTATTTATCTTAGCATTATTACATAATCACACTAGGCCCATAGCGACGTGTTTTATAGGCCTAATTGCCTAAATTCATATCACACTGCAGTAGCGGCGTGTGCGCATCGCGCACTATCTCTTTACTGCTTTTCACTGGCGCTGTCGCATTTTCGCACGATTCCGATTAATAGAGACGGCATACATTTTAACCACGCCCACCAACTAGTTCGCTCTCTTGGCTTGGAGACTCTTAAACGTTCTCTTGCCAAACATTAGGTTTGCGTTACAATTATTTGTGAAGAGATTTTTTGCTAAGTAATAATTTGGCAAATGAAATTATGCGGAAAATTGTTTGGAAAGTGATAATTTGTCAATTTCTTTTCGATGAAACATAGGTAACCCGAGCCACCGACTATATTGAGTTCTTTTTTTATATGGAACCATCAAAAAGCGTTTTATCTATACATATAATAAAATCGTTTGTAATAAAACTAATAATTAATTATGGTATATGAAGGTGAGCCACCGACTACAACGTGTAACAGAATAAACGCAATACCTCTTAAAGGGTATTTTTTTTTAAAGAAACGTCCCTCATGAATCAATCATGAATTTCTCCTGTATCGTGGGTGCGTTTACAAACATACAAACACATACCCAAATAGCCAGACCCGAAACAACTATCTGTAGGCCATACTAATATTTGTTCCGTGCGGTAATTGAACCCAAGACACGCAGCGCAGCAGCCAATCGCTCAACCACTGCGCCAACCGTGTCGTCATCATTGTACTCATAATTATAATCAACACTTTACTATGTGCCCAACGCCGAAATCTCGAAAAAAAGTCGACTGTCCCATATACATTTATGTGATCAACTCGCCAGAATGTACTGAACAGCTGATATTTTTTTTTTCGTTATTTAGAGGTGGTCCTGGTCCCATAGTAAAAGTTGTTCATAATGATGAGTACAATTACCCTATGAGAGGTATTACGTTTATTCTGTTACACGTTGAGCCCCGACATGTGAAAATTCCCAAAAAAAAAATAAACCTTATGTAATTGGTAATAAACATTAAATTCGCGATTAATTCGGCGCAACCCGGGGTGTTGCCGGTGCTTGAGCGGTAGTAGTTAAGGATTTTTAGTGTGCAATAAAGTACGGTCTTATCTTAAATTGTTGTCTGCAGCCTGCTGATGACGATCTTCGACACGGAGCTGGTGTTCCCAGGCGGAATAACGGGCCCGCCGCCGCGCCTGGGCGACTTCCTTACGTCGGTGCAGCCGCGCCTCGCCGCGCTCTACGACGAGAACGGCGACATAGGTCTGTATAACACTTACTACGTTTCCCGCACAGATATGGATGAACATAGATAACGCAAGAGCAACTACTTCGCGTACCGGTTTCGGTGCCCAGCTTACGATAAAAAATCGTAAGCCGCCACTTTCGCGCTCAAATTGCATCGGTGTACGCTAGTCGGACGTCAGTTAGGTGTCAGTTATGTGGTTATGTCAGTTATGTGCTACACGTGGCGGCGTTTGCGGCGGTGCTTGTGTTGACGTCATAGTAGGTATTCAAAAAATGGCACGCTTGGTTTTCTTTAAGATCGTGATACTTGCGTTTTCTATGTCTGTTTTCTAAGTCTGTCTGTTTATTACTTACGTTTCGTCTGTCTGTATAGAGAGCGTGCAGGAACTAATAGGTGGCAGCGCAGAATTTTCATCACTAGATTGCACAGCCTTCGTGGTACACGTCACTTCCATATTATCTACAGTAATATTATAAGGAAGGATTTGTTTGTTTGTTTGAATTGAATAGGCTCCGAAACTTCTGGACCGAATTGAAAAATTCTTTCACCATTATAATCCTACATTATCCCTAATGGACGTACGCTATAGAATATTTTCAAAAAAGTTAAGGATCCGTATGAAAACTTCGAAAATGTAACCAAAGGTGTGAAAAAAATCCTTATATCACACTGCGGAAACTATTGACAATAGATCAAAGTGATGTACTACAGTCTTATAGAGGTCATCAATATCTACGAAAAAGTCAGCGATATCATATGTCTAACTATTATGGTTAAGTCACCATTACCACTTTTTGTTCAAATTATTCAAGCAAATCCCGGGTGAAATGGAAAAATGGTGATTTTGGTATCAAGATATGAATCTTTATCCATTTAAATGGTTTGATAATTAATTAATTAAGGTTGATTATGTCAGTGTAAATTACACTTTAAATTAAACGAGCGAACTGGGGAGAATCTTATCATAATTATGCTTGGTCCGATGAAGTTGCAACACGGCATTTAAATGATTTCGATAAATAATAAGAATAAAAAATTATTGAATTATTCCAAAATAAACTACATAGTAAGGGGCGCAGGAGGGGCGATAAAGTTTTTAGGGGAGGACATTATTGCATGCTTCAATTTACGTCGGAATGCTATGAACAAACTAAAAGTGGGATAATTGAAACAGATGTAACAATTTTTGCATAATCAACCCCTAACGGAGTGATCGGGGCGGACAGTTGCGCCAAGGGGGGGGAGAGACTAACTCGAGACAAGTTAGATTCTGTCAATAGTAGCGTGGGGAAGGCGATTGTCGAAGTCAATACGTCAAAAATGTATGGGATTGACAGATGCTATCGAAATTTCACGTGATCAAATTCCTACATTTTTAATGGCACATTGTCTAGGGCCTCCTGAGACCACAGAATAAGAAGAAATGGCTAGGTAATGAATGCAAATCGTTGTGCTTAATTTTCCAAAACTAACCTTTAAAAGGGGGTAGAGGGGGCGTTGAAGTGGAGTTGGAGTACTTACTAAACCCGCGCAGACGAAGTCGCTGGTAAGTGCTAGTCTATTATAAATCTGAAGAGTTTATTTGTTTGAACGCGCTAATCTCTGGAACTACCTACCAGTCGGATGTGTGAAATTCTTTTTGTACATGATAGCCATATTCACGAGGAAGGCTCTATGGGCTCTGTCGCAAAATGACCACTTCTTAAAATGACTACAGGTAGCAAAATGTCCCTTTCTCAGAATGTCCCCTTCCTCAAACAGGCATTCATTCCTTTCATCAGTAAAAAAAACGATCAAGAGCCAGTAGGTGTACAACACAGAGGGGTACTGTAGTAATGTTTAATCTGTAAAATAGTGTAGGTGCATGCACATAAACTAAAATAAATAATAGGAATCGAAGTTTGTCAGATTTACTGTCACTCAAAACATCAATTTAGACTAATTAACAATCAACAAATTAAACATAAAAAAAGCTTGCCAAGTGCGAGTCGGACTCGCGCACGGAGGGTTCCGTACCATTATCCATAAAAAAACGGCAAAAAGATCACGTTTGTTCTATGGGAGCCCCACTTAAATAATTATTTTTTTAATTCTGGTTTTAGTATTTGTTGTTATAACGGCAACAGAAATACATCATAAACTGTGAAAATTATATTTTGAGTTGATTAAATTGCGGTATACGATTTATGACGTATTAAAAAAAACCTACTTACTAGATCTCGTTCGAACCAATTTCCGGTGGAAATTTACATGGTACATCATATTTTTTTTTTGTTTTATCATTCTCTTATTTAGAAGTTACGGGGGGGGGGACAATTTTACCACTTTGGAAGTGTCTCTCGCGCAAACTATTCAGTTTAGAAAAAAATACATTAGAAACCTCAATATCATTTTTGAAGACCTATCCATAAATACCCCACACGTAAGGGTTTGATGAAAAACAAATTTTGAGTTTCTGTTCTAAGTATGAGGAACCCCCAAAATGTATTGTTTTATTTCTATTTTTGTGTGAAAATCTTAATGCGGATCACAGAATACATCTACTTACCAAGTTTCAACAGTATAGTTCTTATAGTTTCGGAAAAAAGTGTGTAAGCTGTAACATACGGATGGACAGACAGACAGACATGATGAATCTATAGGGGTTCCGTTTTTTGCCATTTGGCTACGGAACCATAAAAAGACTTGAAAAATATAAATATAAAAAATATTTTACTATTATTATGGGACGGTTACCGAAACATCAAATCAACTTGATTTTTTTGGTATCCTTAATAATTACTGATGATAGGAATTAATGCCTGTTTGAGGAAGGGGACATTTTGCGAAAGGGATATTCTGCGAAAGGGACATTCTGCGAAAGGAACATTCTGAGAAATGGACATTTTGCTACCTGTAGTCATTTTGAGAAGTGCTCATTTTGCGACAGAGCCGCTCTATGCTATACGGGAACGGGAAAAAACTGGATATGCGTGTAAGGAGTCGCGCGCAAAAGCTAGAATTATAATTAACTAGCTTTTTTTAGCCCGCGACTTCGTACGTGCATAATGTTTTTTCAGCTTTATAATATTACTAGCACTTCGTCCGCGCGGATATATTAGGTACTCCACAAACTCCAATGCCCCCTATACCCCTTTATAAAGGTTAGTTTTGTAAAATTAAGCACAACGATTTTCATTAATTACTTAGCCATTTCTACTTACTCTATGGTTTCAGGAGGCCCTAGACAATGTACCATTTTATTAGCGAATGCGACTGTCGTAATGCCAAAATGTAGGAATTTGATCACGTGACATTTCGATAGCATCTGTCAATCCCACATATTTTTGACGTATTGACAATCGCCGACGCCACGCCACCCGTTGAAAGTATCTCACTTGTCTCGAGCCCAGGTTCGGCGCAACTGTTCACCCCGTTCACCCCGTCAGGGGTTGATTATGCAAACATTGTTAGGTACTTCTGTTTCAATTATCCCTCTTTTATTTTGTGCATAGCATTCCGACGTAAATTGAAGCAAGCAATAACGTCCTCCCCTAAAAACTTAATCACCCCTGCTTCACCCCTTATTACGTAGGTAGTTTATTTTCGAAAAATCCAAACATTTGTTATTCTTATTGTTTTATCGAAATCATTTAAATGCCGTGTTTCAACTTCATCGGACCAAGCATTGATACGATTCTCCCCAGTTCGCTCAAGCCGCGACATTTTTCTTACTTCGAGCATGTTTATTACCGTCGTAACTTTTGAAGGAAAGGTCAGATTTGAATAATTTAAAGTGTTATTTACATGGACATAATCAACCTTAATTATAAAACCATTTAAATGGATAAGGATTAATATCATGATATCAAAATTACCATTTTTTCATTTCACCAGGGATTTGCTTGAATAATTTGAATAAAAAGCGGTCATGGTGACTTAACCATAATAGTTAGACATGGTATCGCGGACTTTTTTGTAGAAATTGATGACCTCTATAAAACTGTAGTACATCACTTTGATCTATTGTCAATAGATTCCGCAGCGTACGCGATTTAAAAATTTTTTCACACCTTGGGTTACATTATCGAAGTTTTCATACGGATCCCTAACTTTTTTGAAAATATTCTATAGCCTATGTCAATCACGGATAATGTAAGATTCTACTGGTGAAAGATTTTTTCAAATCGGTCCAGTAGTTTCGGAGCCTATTCATTTCAAACAAATCTTTCCTCTTTATAATATTAGTACAGATAATAATATTACTAATCTACATATACTTCTGTACTAAAAGTAAAGTCTGCCAGGATTTAGGAGGATGCAAAACTACCTCCTAGACTTTTGAAATGTCTTAAATCTAAATCACTAAAAAAATGGCCGTCGCACCGAGCTAGCGGATATGCGTAGGTACTTTGAAATTAGTCTAACACTACTCTATCCAAACATTTTGTTACCGAGGAAACAAATAACGTCTGGGAGCCCTGGTATCTTCGACTATTGATTAACAGGAGTGACGTCACTAGACGCTGATTGGTGTTTTAAAACACGTTCCGTTTGACGTTACTTTTAATTCGTAATTATTGTTGAAAATCAATATTTACTGGAATAAAAACGTTTCACTGGCCTTCTTTTATGTTTTTTTTTTTACATTTTAGTCACAAAGTATTATAACTGCATCTTCCCTATTACCAATCACCCTGTATTATATTACTTACGTTTTCCCCGCGACTTTCTGTATGTTACTTACATTTTTCCCGCTTCTTCGCTCCCAAGATCTATAATTTTTCGGGATAAACAAGAAGCCAATTGCACACAGCCGTGGTGTAGTTTTCTATCAATTAATGATTTCCGTTATTTAAAGAACTTTTCTACTACTAATTAAGTTCGATCACTATATATTCTGAAGTTCATATACTAATCACAAGTAGACTAACTGTTAAGTACAACAAGATTTTCAGAGCGCAAAAGGACGAAGTAAGTAAAAGAATTAGCAGCTGTAGCATTAACGTCAGACGCTGCCGACAAAATGCATGGGAATGACATTGGGTGTGGAAAGGAAACGTCGTCAGGTGAAAACAGATTGCGTGCGTGTTTCGAAGACTACGTAACTATTCCGTAGTCTTATAATTTCCTCATTTTAAACAAGTGTTTTTATTAAAGTGGCTGTCATATTTCAGTGATTAAGACAGCTGCCTCAGCCGCAGCGGCCATGCAGTGCAGCCCGCGCGAGGAGACCGCCGACTGCGCAGCGGCTACCCGAGCACTGCGCACACTCGCGTCCATCGGCGTGGGCGAGGTGGCGTCCGTGGACGTGGCGCGCCTGTCGCCCGAGCACCACCACGCGCCCGCCGGCGAGCACGCGCCGCAGGTGACGTGTCTATATCTGTAGCTAGTACATAACACCCGAGCACTGCGCACACTCGCGTCCATCGGCGTGGGCGAGGTGGCGTCCGTGGACGTGGCGCGCCTGTCGCCCGAGCACCACCACGCGCCCGCCGGCGAGCACGCGCCGCAGGTGACGTGTCTATATCTGTAGCTAGTACATAACACCCGAGCACTGCGCACACTCGCGTCCATCGGCGTGGGCGAGGTGGCGTCCGTGGACGTGGCGCGCCTGTCGCCCGAGCACCACCACGCGCCCGCCGGCGAGCACGCGCCGCAGGTGACGTGTCTATATCTGTAGCTAGTACATAACACCCGAGCACTGCGCACACTCGCGTCCATCGGCGTGGGCGAGGTGGCGTCCGTGGACGTGGCGCGCCTGTCGCCCGAGCACCACCACGCGCCCGCCGGCGAGCACGCGCCGCAGGTGACGTGTCTATATCTGTAGCTAGTACATAACACCCGAGCACTGCGCACACTCGCGTCCATCGGCGTGGGCGAGGTGGCGTCCGTGGACGTGGCGCGCCTGTCGCCCGAGCACCACCACGCGCCCGCCGGCGAGCACGCGCCGCAGGTGACGTGTCTATATCTGTAGCTAGTACATAACACCCGAGCACTGCGCACACTCGCGTCCATCGGCGTGGGCGAGGTGGCGTCCGTGGACGTGGCGCGCCTGTCGCCCGAGCACCACCACGCGCCCGCCGGCGAGCACGCGCCGCAGGTGACGTGTCTATATCTGTAGCTAGTACATAACACCCGAGCACTGCGCACACTCGCGTCCATCGGCGTGGGCGAGGTGGCGTCCGTGGACGTGGCGCGCCTGTCGCCCGAGCACCACCACGCGCCCGCCGGCGAGCACGCGCCGCAGGTGACGTGTCTATATCTGTAGCTAGTACATAACACCCGAGCACTGCGCACACTCGCGTCCATCGGCGTGGGCGAGGTGGCGTCCGTGGACGTGGCGCGCCTGTCGCCCGAGCACCACCACGCGCCCGCCGGCGAGCACGCGCCGCAGGTGACGTGTCTATATCTGTAGCTAGTACATAACACCCGAGCACTGCGCACACTCGCGTCCATCGGCGTGGGCGAGGTGGCGTCCGTGGACGTGGCGCGCCTGTCGCCCGAGCACCACCACGCGCCCGCCGGCGAGCACGCGCCGCAGGTGACGTGTCTATATCTGTAGCTAGTACATAACACCCGAGCACTGCGCACACTCGCGTCCATCGGCGTGGGCGAGGTGGCGTCCGTGGACGTGGCGCGCCTGTCGCCCGAGCACCACCACGCGCCCGCCGGCGAGCACGCGCCGCAGGTGACGTGTCTATATCTGTAGCTAGTACATAACACCCGAGCACTGCGCACACTCGCGTCCATCGGCGTGGGCGAGGTGGCGTCCGTGGACGTGGCGCGCCTGTCGCCCGAGCACCACCACGCGCCCGCCGGCGAGCACGCGCCGCAGGTGACGTGTCTATATCTGTAGCTAGTACATAACACCCGAGCACTGCGCACACTCGCGTCCATCGGCGTGGGCGAGGTGGCGTCCGTGGACGTGGCGCGCCTGTCGCCCGAGCACCACCACGCGCCCGCCGGCGAGCACGCGCCGCAGGTGACGTGTCTATATCTGTAGCTAGTACATAACACCCGAGCACTGCGCACACTCGCGTCCATCGGCGTGGGCGAGGTGGCGTCCGTGGACGTGGCGCGCCTGTCGCCCGAGCACCACCACGCGCCCGCCGGCGAGCACGCGCCGCAGGTGACGTGTCTATATCTGTAGCTAGTACATAACACCCGAGCACTGCGCACACTCGCGTCCATCGGCGTGGGCGAGGTGGCGTCCGTGGACGTGGCGCGCCTGTCGCCCGAGCACCACCACGCGCCCGCCGGCGAGCACGCGCCGCAGGTGACGTGTCTATATCTGTAGCTAGTACATAACACCCGAGCACTGCGCACACTCGCGTCCATCGGCGTGGGCGAGGTGGCGTCCGTGGACGTGGCGCGCCTGTCGCCCGAGCACCACCACGCGCCCGCCGGCGAGCACGCGCCGCAGGTGACGTGTCTATATCTGTAGCTAGTACATAACACCCGAGCACTGCGCACACTCGCGTCCATCGGCGTGGGCGAGGTGGCGTCCGTGGACGTGGCGCGCCTGTCGCCCGAGCACCACCACGCGCCCGCCGGCGAGCACGCGCCGCAGGTGACGTGTCTATATCTGTAGCTAGTACATAACACCCGAGCACTGCGCACACTCGCGTCCATCGGCGTGGGCGAGGTGGCGTCCGTGGACGTGGCGCGCCTGTCGCCCGAGCACCACCACGCGCCCGCCGGCGAGCACGCGCCGCAGGTGACGTGTCTATATCTGTAGCTAGTACATAACACCCGAGCACTGCGCACACTCGCGTCCATCGGCGTGGGCGAGGTGGCGTCCGTGGACGTGGCGCGCCTGTCGCCCGAGCACCACCACGCGCCCGCCGGCGAGCACGCGCCGCAGGTGACGTGTCTATATCTGTAGCTAGTACATAACACCCGAGCACTGCGCACACTCGCGTCCATCGGCGTGGGCGAGGTGGCGTCCGTGGACGTGGCGCGCCTGTCGCCCGAGCACCACCACGCGCCCGCCGGCGAGCACGCGCCGCAGGTGACGTGTCTATATCTGTAGCTAGTACATAACACCCGAGCACTGCGCACACTCGCGTCCATCGGCGTGGGCGAGGTGGCGTCCGTGGACGTGGCGCGCCTGTCGCCCGAGCACCACCACGCGCCCGCCGGCGAGCACGCGCCGCAGGTGACGTGTCTATATCTGTAGCTAGTACATAACACCCGAGCACTGCGCACACTCGCGTCCATCGGCGTGGGCGAGGTGGCGTCCGTGGACGTGGCGCGCCTGTCGCCCGAGCACCACCACGCGCCCGCCGGCGAGCACGCGCCGCAGGTGACGTGTCTATATCTGTAGCTAGTACATAACACCCGAGCACTGCGCACACTCGCGTCCATCGGCGTGGGCGAGGTGGCGTCCGTGGACGTGGCGCGCCTGTCGCCCGAGCACCACCACGCGCCCGCCGGCGAGCACGCGCCGCAGGTGACGTGTCTATATCTGTAGCTAGTACATAACACCCGAGCACTGCGCACACTCGCGTCCATCGGCGTGGGCGAGGTGGCGTCCGTGGACGTGGCGCGCCTGTCGCCCGAGCACCACCACGCGCCCGCCGGCGAGCACGCGCCGCAGGTGACGTGTCTATATCTGTAGCTAGTACATAACACCCGAGCACTGCGCACACTCGCGTCCATCGGCGTGGGCGAGGTGGCGTCCGTGGACGTGGCGCGCCTGTCGCCCGAGCACCACCACGCGCCCGCCGGCGAGCACGCGCCGCAGGTGACGTGTCTATATCTGTAGCTAGTACATAACACCCGAGCACTGCGCACACTCGCGTCCATCGGCGTGGGCGAGGTGGCGTCCGTGGACGTGGCGCGCCTGTCGCCCGAGCACCACCACGCGCCCGCCGGCGAGCACGCGCCGCAGGTGACGTGTCTATATCTGTAGCTAGTACATAACACCCGAGCACTGCGCACACTCGCGCCTGAATCTGAAATCTTTTGATCATTTACCTCTTTCCTATCGAACCAGTGAAAAATATTAACATGTATTTGTACATTCCCAGTCGGCGGATAGCGGCGAGTCTTCAGACAGGGAGGGTGGAACACGTGGGTCCCGCGTGGAGCGGCAGCTGGCGGCGCGCCTGGACTCGGCGCTGCAGCTCGCGGGCGACGTGGCCGCTCCCGCGCCTCAGGACCACGCCAGGGCGCTGAACTTGCTCACTACAGGTAATCTTACAAGTCTTAGGGCTTATTTTAGAAAATTCAGAAAGCTTTAGCCGTCTACGATTGCGCAACACGATCGATGTTCGTGGCTAGCAATATACCAATTGCTGAAAATATACGGTGATATGGTAAAATCAAGCGGTGACGGTGCAGTAGAGGCGCGGCGGCTGTGTGTTGACGGCACCGCATACACTGGTGTATTCGGTACCGTCAACAACCCTCCGATAATAAATATTATGACTTGATGGCTTTTTCATGTAAAATATATAGTCTTATGAACCTGTAAAGTGAAACTAATGCTTATAATGTATTGACCGCATTGTCTTTACCCATGTATTAATAAATGACACTAGCTGAAACGCAAACCCGACACCAACACAATTGACACTGAAAGGGAAAAAAATCACAACCGACTTCCAAATCAAAATAGGTACTGATATAGATTGTCCAAATGAAAAAAATCTATATTGAATCTGTGCGTTGAAAACACGCGTAACGTCACGTCGCTCAATTGTAAAAAATTTACTATCATAGCGACGTCACGCGTGTTTTCAACGCACTGTATCGTCTTTATTTTTGTTTACGTGAAAATAAAAAAAAAACCATCCAATATTTTTTGGAAATCTATCTGACAGACTAATACGATTTTTTTGTAAAATACCCTATTTCAGAAGTCGGTGTTTTTTGTTTTATTTCTTCGTCGTTTGAATTCTAAAAATGTTGTTATTTAATACTTTGTATTTTTTTAGAAGTTGCTTGTTGTTTTATTTTCAACACATTTGCGCAATAAAAAACTTTTTCACAAAACGACTTCCAAAAAACACTACAAAGTTCAAAATAACTTGAATTTCAGTAGTCGGTATTTTTGGTTGTTTCTTCGTTATTTGACACCGACTTCCGAAGTTATTTTGAACTTTGTAGTGTTTTTGGAAGTCGGTTTTTTCTTTGTGAAAAAGTTTTTTTATTTTTCACTTTTTAGTGGTACCCCACACCTAACAACACCACTGGAAAGTCACAGGAAAGCAAAAATAGGCAATTTCGTATACTTGGATGATTTTTCCACATATTTTTTCCAGCTATTGGGATTTAAAACTACTAAACCGATTTTGGTAAAATTTAAATGGGACCATTTGGAAAGTATACCCTTTCCAACAAAAAAATACGACGATATTTCAAATCGGTTGTCAAGCGACGGAGTTATGCGCGAACAAAAAATCAAACATCCGAATTGAGAACCTCCTCCTTTTTTAGAAGTCGGTTAAAAATACATTTACGAAGTCTGTATACATTGTTCGAAAGTTAAAAATTACGCACCACACAATGGAATGTGCGATAAAATAGGTACTCTCACTTATGTACCTATTTTACCGCATACTCTGTTGTATAGCGCCGTGCGTATCCTTTACGGTTTTTTTGTTATTTCCATAAAAAATAAATCCCACCAAGGAGTTTCACTCACTTTACGAGAATAAATAAGCTAAATGATCAAACCTCTTTGGAAGCCCTTTTGCTCAATACGTTTGTCTCACTTTAATACTGAAGAGAAACTGAGACGAAAGATGTATTTCTAATTTTCACCACGCGTATGTGGTTATGCCATTTGCAATTTCGCGCCATTTTCATGACATTTTCGTATTAGAAACGTCAAAGATTGTTGCGACTTCCCGACTGTCTAAAACAAAAAGTTTGTTTCGTTACCCATTGTACTGTTCTCTCGCAAATGTGTTGAAAAACATTGTATGACACACGTGCGGAAATTGGTATTTACGAACTCGTGACTATGGTAAACCCTCGACATTTCGTCTACTCGTTTGTAAAAACCACCTTACCGCACTAATATCATAAATCACTATTTCACTTTTAGTGTCAATTGTGTAAAATATTATCATACGAGAAAAGCAGACGAAAACACGGAATCACTACAAGATTTTCTCTCCGTTTTCCAGTCTTACGCGGCTGCATGGGCATCATCGTCCGCGGTGTGAACGGCAACACCATCACGCAGTACTCGATGATCGCCACCGCATGCGGGGTGGCGGCGCGCGGGCCCCCGCAGCCGCAAGACGAGCTGCCCCGCGCGGCGGCCGGCCTGCTGGCGTCGCTGGCGCTAGCGAACCACTCCGCCGCCGCCTTCGATACCGCGCTCAAGCATCTCGAGACCCTGTCTAACGGTATGTACACACTTCTTAAGTTTTTTTCACAGGTTTGCGAAATTAACACTTTTGACAGCGAGCAGCAAGTTACCGCAAATATAATTTTACTAGCCTTTGCCCGCGACTTCGTACGCACATATCGTTTTTTCCCGTTCCCGTACGAATTTCGGGAAATCCTCTGTCAGTGTTCCACTCCCCAAGGAACTCACATGCCAAATTAAAGCTTTCTACGACCAGTAGTTTCAGCTATGTGTTGTCTGTCAGTCTCTCAGCAACGGAAGAGTTTTTTATACAACGTGTAACAGAATAAACGCAATACCTCTTAAGGGGTCATTGTACTCATCATTATGAACAACTTTTACTATGGGGCCAACCCCGATATCGCGAAAATAATATCAGCTGTTCAGTACATTTTGTCGAGTTGTGTGCACAAAAATGTATGAGGCAGTAAATTTATTTTTCGCGATTTTTGTGTTGGTCATGAAAGTTGTTCATAATTATGAGTACAATGGCCCCTTAAGAGGTATTGCGTTTATTTTGTTACACGTTATATATTGATATTCATGACGTCTTTGTTCCTCAAGTTAAAAAACGACTGTTTTCATCTGTTTTCGTAATTTAGATTCGGGAATAGTAGCAGGCCATTTTTTTATGATTGCTTAGTATGTCTATCTTAGATTGTCATACGATTTCATTTGGCTCGCTCCGAATGGGTAGAAAACTGCACTAATAAGAGCGTTCTCGCAAAATTGCGTAACTCAAAAAACAACGGCGACAGGCGGTGATGCACCTGTGTACGTGGTGCACGCTTCTTGATACACACACGTTCAGAGGCAGAGGTGCGTAACTACGGTTCACTGTGGTATACTAATAATTTAATTGAGAAAAAATACGTGTTGTTATGATAATTAAATTTTATACAAATATTATAAGACAATGAAACTTTGAACTTACAGGTAATATAATATGTAAGTACCTGTATATCTATCCTTATATTATAAATGCGAAAGTGAGTTTGTTTGTTATGCTTTCGCGCTAAAACGGCTCAACGGATTTGGATAAAATTTGGCACGTAGGTCTACTCAAGGTCTACTTATGTGCCAAATTGTATCTAAATTCTAATCCTGGAAAAAGAGATATTCCCAAAAAAAAAAAACCGCTCCGTGAAATCGTATTGCAAAATAATTGTTTTTTTACTAGTAAAATACGTCATTTTAAGACAAATTCAATCTACGCTCGGAAGGGTGTCAGTGAAAGTGTTATCAAAAATAAAAACCCTGTTTTTCATGAAATATGACAGCAACAGTGCAAACTGTATTGGCATTCAACACGGATTAAAATCGTCAACAAACCATCAACATCTCAATACCAGGTTGGCTTTCAAATATTTATGTACAGGATTCTTGTCAAAATAACATTCCCAAAATGGATAAAACAAACACTGAACCAGAAAATAACTTAGAAGGACAGTTGCAGATTTGAAATTGTAATTTTTCTATGTAAACAAAGGACAGCTGTTTTTAGTCATTAGCCAATCACAGATTAGCACATTATCACTGACAGATTGATATTTCGTTCGGAAATTGCACTACCAACTACTATTTAACTTGGATACTAGTCTTTTGACTTAGTTCTGATTGCGATCCAATACACGAAGCAATTACTTTTTCATTTTTGTATATTCATTCAAAACATCACATACCGCACTAGCAAACCCCGTCGAGCAAGCTCACTTGACGATGTTTCAAGAAGTGAGTCTCCTCTTTTTGATACCACTATGATAAGCCTACCGAACACGTCACTTAACGAAAGTCAAACGGTAATCGAATTAAATGAGAAAATAAGTGAACTTACATACCAATTGACTACTGCTCACCATGAAATTGAGAACTTAAATACTGAGAACTTTCGTTTAAAGTCTGACCTCAATAAGAGCTTGAAAGTCGTCGAAACTTACAAAAACCTTAGTATAACAGAAAACACAAATCTAACACCTAATCGTAATAGGAAGAGTAAAGCTAGAAAGTCTACCCCAAGCAAAGATACCAACTCTTTGCAGAAATTCCACCAAGCAACACAAACTGATATATCACAACATCACGAAGCAGCCTTATCTCCAGAAGTGGAATCTCTGCATTGTTTACAAACAAAAACGCCTACCCCCAACATACAAAATAAAGCAATTACGCCTACCCCCAACAAGCAAACTAAACCAATTACTACAATAAAAAAACCTAAACCAAGATTGCAATCAGAAACGACAGACCGTAACATATGCATCTTGAGTACGAACAACAAGAATAAAGTAAGAAGCATTGCAGAAACAACACTTAGCAAACATTCGGAAAACATTTGTCATTATGTAATGCCGAACTGTAAAACCCAACAGTTAATAAGTGATATAGAAACCAGACTAAAAAAAATTACTTTTAATGATTTCTGTATTATATTAATAGGGGAGGAAGATTTTAACACTACAAATGACTATTTCCAGCTGGTACTCAGTATAAGGACGACTTTGGAAAAGATAAAACATACTAATGTTATCCTCTGTGCTCCGACTTATAAATACAATGACTATAAAACAATGTACAATTGGAGGGTAGAAGTATTTAACAACTTACTTTATCTCGACACGTTGACACATGAGCATGCATACTTTCTGGACTCAAATAGGATTCTGTCAAATGATTTTACGATGTTTTTAAAACACACAGGATCACTTAATAACTATGGCATGCATACCATCTTCATGGATATTGACAACTTCATTGAAGGAATTAAAAAATATGACCTATATAATATTGAAACCACGCCGTACCAAACTGACGAATTTCCGAGCAACCAGTTAATTCAATGACAATTATTTGCATATCATACATCAAAATATCTAACTAAGTAAGTCAGATGCTCTTACTGTGTGCCTAGAAGAACTAATCACGAAAAATATCTATGTTAACGTAATCTGCATCTCTGAACACTTCATTATGTCAGGCTATGAAAACTTTCTGACCATTCCCAACTACAATCTAGCTGCGTGTTTTAGTAGAGCGGAAACAAAGCGAGGTGGAACATGTATTTTGGTTAAAAAGGGACTCCAGTGGGTAGATTTACCTGACATAAATAAACTAGCAATAAGTAAATCATTTGAATGCTGTGCTATCGAATTAACGCAATCAAGCACCATTGTTATTTGTATTTATAGAATCCCAAAAACGAATAATTTGACAATTTTTTTTGATCGCTTGGAAAAATTACTAAAGTTCGTAACAAAACAACAAAACCAAAATATTGTAATATGCGGAGATTTCAATATTGACACATTAAAACGTAATAATACATCCTTAGATTTAGAATGTCTGCTACTAAATTTTAATTTAAATTTGGAACTTAACCAACCAACCAGGTTAAAAAGTAACACATGCATCGACAACTTTGCACATAATCTTGGCAATAAATGTAAAGCTAGCGTATTTGAATTTGCTTTGTCAGATCACACCTGTCAAATATTGAAATGTCACATAAAAAGAACCTTACTTATAAATCACTGGTATATAAAACGGCGAGATTATTGTTTAGAAAATATGAACAAGTTTAGAGAATGCCTGCAAAACACTACTTTTTCAGAGATATATCAATGTGATGATCCGATAAGGCTTACACCCTGTTTCTGGAGACATTTGCCATGTTCTATCGTCTTTGCTTTCCATTTAACATAATAAAAATAAGGTTACACAAACGTCCTTGGTTTTACCGCCTAAACCGAAATGAGTCGAATAAAAGAAAACTTAAAACATATACTGCTACGTATAAGCGGATAGTTAAGTTAACACAACGCGCTCAAAATACACATAAAATAACATCTGCAGTTAACAAATCAAAAGCGACATGGGAGATCATAAATCAGAACAAACCAAAACTACCTAAAAATACTATTGAAAGAATAAAAATGGGAAATAAAAATATAACACAACCTCATGATATAGCTAATGCTTTTAACGATTTTTTCATAGACAAAATTAAACCCGTTTGTAATACGGAAATACCAATCGAGTCAAATATAAGCAAATCAAACAACTCTATGTTTATGGCGCCTAGCCACGAAGATGACATAAAGCAAATAATAAAATCCCTAAAAAATACTAAGAGTGTAGGACACGGTATATCGACAGAAACGATAAAGTATGTGTCAGACAGCATTAGTGGTCATTTGAGCTACGTAATTAATTTATGCATATCGCGAGGTATATATCCAACCAAACTAAAGACTGCAGTAGTAAACCCCTATAAAAAAAAATGAAAGAGATAAAACGGAATCCTATAGACCTATTGCACTAGTTCCGATATTCTCAAAGATATTTGAAAAGTACATATATGAACAAATTCACAAATATCTAGTAAAACAAGACATCCTCACTGAAGAACAAAAAGGCTTTCGGAAAAATAAAACTATAAATATGGCTATATATGACTTCCTTAATAAAATAATTGCAAATGTTGACCATAATGTACCAGTATGTTCAATCTTCTGTGATATGACACAAGCCTTTGACTACGTGGACCACAATATCTTGCTTAATAAGTTAGAAGCTTACGGGATACGAGGAAATATCTTACAACTTATTGAGTCATATTTAAAAAACCGGAAACAGTATGTGGAAGTATCTCAAGTAGATCCTAAAACAAAAACCGAAAGGGTATTTCGATCGCGTCATAGAACGAACGTATATGGTGTTCCACAGGGGAGCGTGCTTGGCCCACCACTATTTATACTATACATAAACGATCTGCCAAAAGTCACGAAACACCATATGACATTGTTTGCCGACGACAGCACAGTTACCATTGGCTGTAAAAATAAAGATAATTATAATAATGACGTTACTAATGCTGTACATTCAATAATAACATGGCTGAATAACAACAACCTAAAGATAAATCTTGACAAAACAAAATTAATGACATTCAACCAACGTAAAAATATGACTATGAATATTGACTACGAAAACAAGACAATAAATCAAGTTAGCACTACTAAATTCCTAGGCTTAACCATAGACCAACGGCTAGATTGGAAGGCACACACGTTAGATTTGGCGAAGAGACTCAGCAAGTCGGCATATGCTTTGTATAGACTTGCGCCAGTCATAGGGACGGACGCCATCGTTACTGCATACCATGGAATGGCTGGTTCAATAATAAGATATGGGGTTATTTTTTGGGGAATCTCAACGAATAGGGAACTTATATTTAAAGCCCAAAAAAAGTGCATCAGGACAATGTTTGGGTTGAAATGCACAGACACCTGTAAACCTTTCTTTACTAAATACAATATACTAACTTTACCCTGTATGTACATATTTGAAATTGCAATATTTGTGAAAACCAACCCAAAACTATTTCCCAAGTTATCCGAAAGAAATAACCGAAGTCGACGACACATTAATATGTTGTGCTCGAGGCAATGTAAAACAGCATTAATGCGAAATAGTGTTCTTTGCATGGCGCCAGTAATATATGACCATATACCAGAATCCATTAAAATTTTAAGTATTAATCTATTTAAAAGACATTTGAAAAACTTTCTAGTAAGCAGATCCTATTATAATATATCGGAATTTTTGGAGGAAAAAAATTCGCTATAATTTTTACGTATTGACATGTCTGTTTAATATTTATTTTCATTTTTTTTACTACAATATTGTTTTGACATCCAATTGTGTACCTACTTGCTGATAACTTGTTTATATGACGAAATATGATTGTACCTATCTCTGACATTTATTTTTTTTTAATTGACATCATTTAATTGTTTTAATATACAAATTGACATCAAATATTATTATCTTTTGACATTTAATTTTTAAGGTTAATTTATTATTTGACATCTAATTTTTAATCATATTTTAAACTGTTTTTGTAATTCGATCTCTAATGATTTAATGTAACATTTAGTGACACTATTCCTATATTTTTTAATAAAAATGTTTTAATGATATTTGTACGCTTCACGGCAAAACATAGAGAATCTACTTTATATTGTAACATCACACACACCATGTACCACCTATGTTCACAAATAAAGATTCTGATTCTGATTCTGAAATGATATGCAAATTAGGTTGTACTGAATATTATAAAGGTTTATTCAAGGGTCAAACATCCTGATTAATAACAGGATCCTTTAATTTGCTGTAAACATAAAATATAATTGTAGAAAAATATAGTTGGTAATGATCGCATACTCTACTCAGATCAACTAGATCTTTTTTACCGTAGAACTGCTCTCGCCTTTTGTAGGTATTTTACAAGCTTTTCTTTTCTTCTTTGGGTAGAAACCGTATAAATTACTCCTACGACCCATTATTTCTAAAAGAAAGATTATTGTTACTCGTCATTTATTAACTAGGTACCTACTAAGATATATTGTCCACTAATAAGTTTCATTTATAAATAAACTTTATAATTAGATTCTACAAAACGTACTTGTCAAACATAGAACATGACTACAATTATATCAATAAATACATTTACATTTAAACTATTTTCTGTCAAAACTACGTAATGCACAATATGGCGCGCGACGGCGCGAGCTACGCAGGTCCGTTCTCCAGAAGCCCTCGGGTGACTGACCGTAAGCGCGGCGTACATGAACTTATAAGGCATTATTTTAGAATATTGTACCAAAAAAATTTGAAGGACATTTTTGATCAGTATTGCTTTTGAATATCGTTTTTTTGCGTCGATTCAATTTTTATTTAAATTCTAATGAATCTACGACCTTGAGGACTATTATGACCAGTAAATACATACTTATTTCAGATTTGATTTTTTTTAGAAACATGTTTTACGTTTGCTCGAAATTGGGTGTCGGAAAATTGCTATTTCTCGAAATATTATCATTTATAACAAAATTCTAATCAATCTACGAACTAAAACAAAGTCAGATTTGCGATTCTTCAGTATGCTATTGTCTTTAAATAACACATATCGAGGACTTGAAAAAGTACGTATTTTTGGTCAAACTTCCAAAATACGTGACCGAGCTCTTAAGCAATGGCTCCAAAACATTTAAAACGCTAAATCAACTCTTACACGAGAACATAATGGACCATATTTGTCTTTGGATTTAAACCCTCACTAACCATGGCCGTACATGGTTAGTGAGGCTTAGTAGCTCCGTACGCTGAGATGTAGTATGTAAGTGGACGAACCACACGGGTTGTGTACAGGATATAAAATCACAGTTTTGTGTCCATAACGATTGACAGTTTATTAGTAAAAATCGTTATTTTTTTTATTTTTTTTTTAGCCTATTCCGGCCCATTGCAGGGCACTGCAGAGCGAAAACTCAAGCTCGTAATTAACGTCGCTACGTCGAGAATGTTGTCGAGCTGCCAGTGTACTTCGTCAATCACCCTCCATCGAGATTAGAGAATGTTGAGTTTGTCTTCTATATCCCATTTCTCGATAGTGTCAGCAGTAGGTACCCAAGTTGTATGCTTGAGTATTCCGCCTTGTCCTTTGTAGTGTAATATATGTCGGTCTGGTCTGTGGCGCCCTGTAGCACGCTATGGTTCATCTCGAACTCGTTGCAGTGCGCCTAGAGGGTATCCAGTCTACCTCTGTTGTACGAGTATGTGCGTTCTTGCGGTCAGGGCCCTGCCGTTCTGCGATGATTCCCTGCCGCTTGAGTAGTTCTTGTTGTTTAGCGACTATAATTGTTGTATGTATTCGTATTGTTAATGGATGTAGGATGTAGTTTCCGACCCAGCCAGACATCGTACCTGTGCGAGTTGCAGGACAGTTTGCTCCGGTAGTGGCGATCCGACTCGAAGGACCAAAAATGTACGGGCAGTAGCTCACTCTTTTAAAAAATATTTACCACAACAGCACAGCAGACATCAAATTAAATTTTGCAGGACATGTGTTTAGGATACAGAAAGGTGTTAAGTAGGGCGACCCGCTCTCTCCGAAACTATTTACAAGCACTCTCGAGGAGATCTTTAGAACACTGGCAGCCTCATGGACGACCAAGGGCATTGAAGTTGGCAGTAAGAGGCTATCAAACCTCCGGTTTGCCGACAACATGGTCCTTTTTGCCCCTACTGTATTCTTGCAAATAAACCTTTTTGATTTGATTTGATTACTGCTCTAGAACTACAGACCATGTTTCAAGACTTAAGCATGGCAAACCTCATTCACTCGTTATGAATCGGTCCAAAACAAAAGTTATGACTAACAGCACTAAGCGTCGGGTCGAAGTAGATGGGTGGAAATCCACTATGTCGATAAGTATGTCTACTTGGGCCAGTTAGTTTCTTTCGAAAACAGGCAGGAGGAGGAGATAAATCGCCGTATCGAAAACGCCTGAAAAATCTACTGGTCCATGAAGACGTTAATGAAGGGAAAGTTACCAATCTCTCTGAAGCGAAAACTCACCGATATGTGTATCCTGCCCGTTCTAACCTGCGGTGCTCAGACCTGGTCGCTTACCGAGTCAAAAGTTCCGTCTTGGCGTTTGTCAAAGAGCAATGGAGCGCAGCATCCTAGGCGTTAAAAGAGCTGACACAATAAGAAACGCCCCGCTGCGCTCAAAAACGGGCATCAGAGACGTAGGAGAGAAGGCTGCCAAGTTAAAATGGGATTGGGCGTGTCACGTCAGCCGCATGTACAGTGACCGCTTGGCAATAGTTTCCACAAAGTGGGTGCCTGAGGATGGGCGGCGCCGCCGAGGTCGACCCAGGAAGAGGAGGCGAGACGACCTAGACAACTACTGCGAGGGTTGGTCCGAGGTGGCTCGGGACAAAAAGATCTGGAAGGAGTTGGGAGAGGCCTTTGCCCAGCAGTGCATGGGACAGAATAGGCTGATAAAAAAAACGTAGCTCAGTACACTGAGATGTAGTATGTAGGTGGTCGAATCACACGTAATGATGGGCAGAGGATAAATACTCAACGGATAAATACTCAAGTTTTTATCCGAAATGTATAAATACTCGTTTTTACCCATTTTTTTAAAATAAAATCTCAAAATGGTGGATAAATATATTTTGCAAATAAAATGGTTGCCAATTTAATTATTACTGTTACGCGCCAGAATTAATGCCGGATACATAACATTAAAAAGAGTTATAAGTTTGTTTGTAAACATGCATTAATTGCAGTTCATTTGAATAAAAAAATACGCAAAGAATTTTGAATAGCTTTTTATGCCCAAGCAGAAGTGGAAAAATAATCTTACTTAAAAGTTTTTCTGTTGAATTTTGTTCTAAAATACCTATTAATGTTGCCATATAATAATAACAAAGATCAAAAAAGGTAACATAATAGCTAAAAACAAAACGCCGTGATGAGTTTTGTTTTTTATAAGCTGCCTAAAATATATTCTAAAATTATTCGTATACCTACCTAATTATTTTAGTAGGTATGTTTTCTTATCTTTAAATCAAACCATCTTATAGATTTTAGTGCAGTGACGGGTAGGATTATTTCAAGTTACCACTGGCAATATCGCCGATAATTGTCAATTGTCAATACCATATTCCCTCTTCGACGTTTGCGTCGAGATTCTCGCCACGGGTGTTTTGGGTAGCACGTGTGTCTAGAGTTTTTGTTTAATTTTCTGTGATTGGTGTTACATTTGGAACTTGTTTTAGATTTAGTGTGTTGTCCTTGTGTTCGTAACCAGGTTTGTATAGTGTTTGTCGTTTTTTATTCTACATCCATCCAAAATGGATAGAAATAAACCACCCGAGCCTGACCCTCCCGACATCCCAGCTTCCCTAAATCCTTTCCCTCCCTCCCCGAACCCATTATCCCAGTTTGCTGATGTAGTCTGTAGTGTTACAGAGATGGAAGTGACACAATCTCAACAAAATACTCGCAAACGCCCCGGTCACGAAGAAGTCACTACCCCTTCACCTCCAAGCAAGCAGCCAAAAAGCCAAATTGGTAGAGTCAAGTACTCAGTTATGGATAAGGCTCCATTCTTGGTTCATGTTTCACGGATCGAAACTCAATTGAATTCAGGCACCACACTACACCCCATAAATTTCGGCAAATTTTTAATTATTAACCATGTTGCGAACGTAGTTCGTGATGGAGTGAATAGAGTGGGCAGGAATCGAGTATCTGTTGAGTTCACATCCCCTCAGGATGCTAACTCTTTCTTAGTGAATGGTCTGCTGTCGAAACATGGTTATACGGCATCAATTCCAACTTACAATATCACAAGGATGGGTGTTGTAACCGGTGTTCCCTGTGATATTTCTGAAGAAGAGGCCATAACATATCTGTCTGTTCCTTCGGGATGTGGTCAAATTTTAAAAGTGCGTCGAATAAATAGGAAAGTGCAGAGAGAAGGCATAACGGAGTGGAAACCTACTGAAACATGCATAATAACTTTTGATGGTCAAGTTTTACCCAAAAGGATTTTTTGTTGCTACACATCTCTTCCTGTGGAACAATACATTTACCCAACCATTCAATGTCGTAAGTGTTGCCGATTTGGTCATGTTTCCAACCTGTGTAGGTCGAAACCACGCTGCAGTAGATGTGGCCATGATCACCCTGGTGATGGTTGCAACATCTCTGAGAGCGAGGCGTTCTGTGTGCTTTGTTCGGGGAATCATTTTGCTAATAGCAGGTCATGCCCTGAGTATGGTAGGCAGAAGGCCATTAAAACAGTTATGGCTGAGAAATGCCTTTCTTACGCTGACGCTAGCAAAGTAGTCCCAGTTACTTCTTGCAATTATGCCAACGTAGCTAGAACCCCTGTCTCATATAAAAGAACAGTCACTCTCAAGCCCAAGACCCATGCCCCACTTTCACCATCGTACGATAATGCTGCCCATAGACAAATAGTTAGTGTTCCCCAACCTTCACAACCTAATGGTTGTGCCTTAAATAACAATAATGTCTCCCCCAATAATACTGCTTCTGTTATTGAACTTTTAATAAAACTCATACCGATTATTATTTCTTCATCTTCCAGTACTTCAAATTCACCGTCCAACGTTGCCGACCAACTAATTTCTCTACTTTTACAAACCAAAAATGGCGTCCCGCCTAATATTCCTTCAGTGGAATGTGAGGAGCGTGTGGCATAAAAAGCACGACCTCATATTTCTCTTTAACAAGTACAAGCCGTTGGCTTGTTCTATAGCTGAGACTTGGCTTACCCCAAATCTTAGCTTCCGCATGCCACTTTACAACATACTTAGATGTGATAGATCCGATGGGTATGGAGGGTCGGCTCTTTTCATTAATAACCGTGTCCCATTTTCCCCCATGCCCTTGCCCTCACTAGAGGATAATTTGAGCATTACAGCTGGAAACGTTGAGGGCATCACAGTGTTTTCTATTTATATTGCTCACCCTCACCCTAATTATTTAGTAACTTTAAAAAATATTTTTTCTAATGTTCACGGACCCTTACTAGTCATGGGTGATTTTAATTGCCATCACTATAGATGGGGTTCAGAACGCTGTGATGCCTTCGGCGTTGCTCTGGTGGAGATCTTGGATGACCTAAATCTCTGCATATTGAACAGTGGCTGTTCAACTCGTAGGACCCCTCCCGGTCAGCAGAGGAGTTGTGTCGACATAACATTCTGTTCGGTTGACATAGCAGCTTCAGCACACTGGGAATGCACAACCTTGTCGCATGGTAGTGACCATTACCCCATTGTTATATCTTTAGCTAGCAGGACTTATTTAGAAAAAACTTCTCCTCCACTTTTGAAATATAACCTGTCCAAACCAGATTGGACAAAATTTGTATCACTATTGGAGGATAAAATTGACAATCTTCCAAATTTAAATTCATATTTACGAGAGCCTACTGGTCATCATCATGCCAAGAGTTGTTATGAGAGTTTTGTTTCAGCCATTACCTCTAGTGCAGATTCCTCCTTCCCTTTAAAAAACAGTGCCCGAAATAAAATCCCTTCACCTCCATGGTGGGACCCAGAATGCACGTCGGCTGTTAGAGCAAGGAATGAGGCCGAGGCATGTTACAATACGGCTATGAACACTGAAAACCTCTTGGCATATCTTCAGTGTAATGCCAGGGCCAAACGCCTTCTTCGCAGCAAGAAGCGCTCGGGTTGGGTTAAATACTGCACTTCCTTATCCCCCTCTACGCCAATCTCAGCAGTCTGGAAAAGCATAAACAGATTTAGGCGTGGGTGTTCCCCTTCTATCACTTCACCCATAACTAGGGAAACAGCTGAACTCTTTTTTGACAAAATTGTACATATGTTCCACTTCCATCAGAATGTGAAAATGTGCCCCTTTCTAGTATAGCAGATGATCCTTTTGATGCACCATTCACTTTGCAGGAACTAAATGTGGTTCTTAGCCATGTCCGGGACTCAGCTCCTGGTATTGATGGTGTGCCATATTCTTTCATCTGTCGTGCAGGTGAAAAGGCTAAAATTTACTTCCTGGAAATTATAAATTTTTGTTATAGTCGTGGCTGGGTACCAGATCAGTGGAAATTACAAATTATTATTCCCCTAGTCAAACCTGGCAAACACCCGGATGATCCGAATGGCCTTAGGCCAATTGCCTTATCTTCAGTCCTAGCCAAACTACTGGAACACCTAATTAAAAATCGTCTGGAGTGGATAGTCGAATCGAGAAACTTACTGCCGAATTCCCAATTTGGTTTTAGGAAAGGGCTTAGCACAATGGACAGTGTCGGCGTCCTGATTACGGATATTCGTCTGGCCTTTTCCAAAAATCAATCCGTGGTTGCCACTTTCCTTGATATCTCCTCCGCATATGACAACGTACTTCTTCCCGTTCTCAGGCAAAAATTGCAACAGCTGAGTCTTCCGGCTAAGATGATACAATGCATATGTGGACTCCTTGTGTCCCGGTCATTGGTTCTGAGAGTACAGGGAGAGGAATTTGACGAGCGGCAGACGTGGAAGGGCCTCCCTCAAGGCTCTGTACTTAGTCCGTTGTTATACAATCTGTATACGGCCAATATTGGGTCCTGCCTTAATAATAATTGTCAGATCTTGCAATACGCCGATGACCTAGTCTTGTATGTGACAGAGTCCTCCATTGTTAATGCTGCCGCTTCTCTATGCCTGTCTTTGGATTCTTTGAACCAGTGGCTTTTAAGCCATGGCCTGTCGCTTTCCGCTCCCAAAAGCTCGGCAGTAATTTTCTCTCGGAAAAGACAGATTCCCCAGATATCAGTGAGCATTTTAGGTCATAATATTCCTATAGTCAATAAAGTTAAATTTTTGGGCGTACTTTTGGATTCAAAATTAACAGGTAAATCACATATAAACTTTTTAATTAAAAAATGTGAAAGAGTTATTTCAATTTTAAAAGCTCTTACGGGTGTTTGGTGGGGAGCTCACCCCTACACCATGAAACTAGTGTACAACGCCTTAGTTCGAAGTGTTTTGGACTACGGAACATATCATCTGATTCCGTGTAATAAAGGTGCTTTGGCGGGGTTGGATAGGGTTCAGTCCAAGTGTCTTCGGATCATCTCTGGTTGTATGAAGTCCTCTCCCATTAACGCGTTGCAGGTTGAGTGCGCTAAACCTCCCTTGGCCCTAAGGCGGCAATATCTGGCCTCTCGTTTTCTGTCTAGGTTAATTTCCAGAACATCCCATCCTCTCATTGAATACCAAAATTACATGAACTAGATGCTATATGCAGAAGCTCAAACTATTGGAGAAATAAAGAAATTCCACTGATTTTAAAATCGTTTCGACACATCCAGAATTTAGAATGTCCAATTTCCCAGTGTCCTAAACTTCCCCTTTATAACTTCGCTTACGAAGTTATTTGCTTTATCCCAAAAATTGTTTATAATATATAATATATCCAAAAAATCCTCAGCAGCGAATTCGGCCTTCAACGCGGCGGTGGGCGAGCGATGGAATGGTTACCAACTATTCTTCACTGATGCTTCGAAATTAAATGACGTCAATAACACTGGAGCCGCGGTTTATTACCAAAGCTCTAGAATTATTTTACAGTTTAAATGCCCTAAAGAGGCTTCCGTATTCACTGGTGAATGTGTGGCTATACTAGAAGCTTGCCGTTTTATAGAGTCGCACTCCAACATTGAGAAGGCTGTCATATTTACAGATTCTCTTAGCTGTTTGCAGGCGTTAGCCCAAAATCCATTTAAAAGCAAGCTACACTGTCCCCTTATTTTAAAAATTAAGAAATCTTTGCTGTCCTGTGCTAATTGTCGAAAGGATGTTCAGCTAGTTTGGATACCTAGCCATTGCGGTATTAAGGGTAACGAATGTGTTGATGCCCTGGCTAAAGATGCGTGCACATCGGCAACAGCTGACCTCTCACACAATTCCCATCAGAGCCACGACCTACTGTCCCTTTCACAATTAAATCTCCGGTGTTCCTGGCAGGAGCAGTGGAGCGAGTCCAGCAAGAAGAAAGGCAATTTTTTTTATGCTGTCCAACCATCTATTAAACCAAAACCATGGTTCTTCGGTTTCAGAAAGGTCTCCAAAACCGTTGTGACTGTTCTCTGCAGAATCCGTATAGGTTTTTGCTGTACACCTGTTTTTCTTCAGAAAATCCGCATACGTGACTCCTCCCTCTGTGAGTGCGGTCTGGAAGAGGGCACTTTAGACCATATATTTTTTGAATGTTCAAACAATGTCCCTTCTCTTGATTTATATAGCCGTCTCCCTAAATTTAAGATCCCTCTCCCAATAAATTTCCCCTCTCTTTTAACATTTTCCTCTCCTGACCTGCCTGTGGCGCTGATGACTTTCATCCGTCACAACAACATAAAATTATAGCCGTACTTATCTCGAAATCATTGTCTGTGTGGCATGCAACAATTTTAAATGTTTTAACAATTTATATTTATTTACGTAATTTTATTATTTGTTTGTTTCAGTCCCGTACTAACCCAACAAGTAATCAACTGTATTGTTTGAAAAATTTAATTAGTTTCTGCAGGAATCTTCGCTCCCTCTATTCATTAGTAAAACAATGCACACTTGCTTCTCCAATCTACTTTGGACATTGGCAGAATAGTCGACATCGGCTTTGTTTGCCATATATAAAAATAGAATAGACGTTTGCGTCAGTTTTCTTTTAGTATTCGGAGGATATTCGTTTGATTTGAATTGTGTTTGTTTTCGCACGTTTATATTTTATAGTGTCGTAGCCCCACGCGAGTGCTCCGCTAATAATTAATTGTTAACTGTGTAATACATACTTATGGAAAATGGACCTTTAACAAACGTGTGTTAACTGTGGTATCACAATTAGAGAACTCATCAGACGGCATGTCATCATTACCCCCGCCTGATGTAACTGTTATTTTATCTTTGGAATGGTTAACTTTTGAGGTAAGTTCTAATTTGAATAAGTACCTCCTACTATGTCACGACAGGTATTATTTACCTCGTTTTCTCACGTCGTTGTCTGAAAGTCTGACAACCAGTCTCACCAAGGAGCATCATATTACACAGTAACTGGGTCATGGAGGTCAGACAGGCTGATCACAGATGATGATTTTCACGTCGTGTTCTAATCTTAGACCAAATAATAATATATTTATTAAACGCCTTTTACACATTAATCGATATAAAATACCTTACCCGTAGTGTCAAAAATTAACTTTTTTTAAACCTTCATAACTTTTGTCCACTACTGCTGAGCAATATGCGCCTTTTAGACTTTGTTTATTGAAGACTAGTATATTAAATGCCATCGATTGTATAGCTATACATTCTGGGGCACAAGCGCATACAATTTTTGGCCATCTCCTTTGCCTGTGGTGAACATGCAAATTTGCCAAAAATAACAAAAAAACACATCGAATATTGCTAAACTGACATAACGAATAGAAATGATATCGTAAAGGCCATCGTACACATACGGGTACTGCACCGGTAACAGCTTGCGCAAAAGCCATTCCCGGGAAAGGCATTTGCGACAATCCACTTGCACGTATGGACTTTTACGCAAAAGACATAGATTTATACGGTTTCCGGGGTTGCTAATAACGAATATAGGTTCAAAACCAACATCCAAGATTGCGCCGGTGAAGTTTGTAAATTTTTCGTCATGGGTGTCATTTTCGTGGTTTCCGTGGTTGCTTTAATTGAATATGAGCTCAAAATCGACATCGAAGAATGCGCCGATGAAGTTTGACAGCTTTTCGTCATTGCCATTTTCATGGTTTTCAGGGTAGCGGATTACAAATATGAACTTAAAATCAACATCCAAGATGGTACCGATGAATTTTCTTTTATGTTAATTTTATTTATTTAACTTAATACTTCATGCACGCAAATGTACAGAGGCGGACTTAATGCATTAGGCATTTTCTATCAGTCAACCTTTGGGTGATGCAATTTTGAGCAACGTATTCATAATCAGCAACCCCGAAAACCGTAAAAATGACACCCATGACGGAAAATTCGTCTACGCCATCTTGATTTTTCCTTCCAAGTTTTACCCTGGAACCTGTAACTAAACCACAGTATGTTATGTCAGGTCGTTCCTGGTGGGCTCGCCTGGCCTGCATCGACTTCGCCCAGCCGCTGCTGTTCTACGGCCTGCCCATGCTGTGCGACTGCGTCGACCGCGCTGTCGCCACCGAGAAATTCGCACTCAAGCTCATGAGAGATCCAAGACTGGAGGTAAAGCATACTCTTTTACTTAAATAAGTTATTATGAAGGTTTGGGCTCTAAATTTTTTATCTAACCGTGACTTAAAGCTAACATTCACTCTCGTTCAAATTCATAACCATCCCTTACAGTTACACAATCCACTCATCTTTTGTTCGTCCTCCTTGGCCTCATCAGGGTTGACAATGTGTATGCGTAGTAGAGTGAATTAAATCAATTATTGTTTTCAGGTTCGTCAATCGGCAGCAAAACTTCTGACGGGACTGATGCACTGCCGCGCGCTGCCGGACGAGGAGAGTACTCTAAAAGCGCTGATGCGCAGCTGCCGAGCGGGCGAGCTGGTGGAGCGGCACTGCGGCGTGCTGGGGCTGTGCGCCTACCTGGCGTCGCGGCCCTACAGCCTGGGCGCGCGGCTGGGCGCCGTGCTGGCCGAGCTGGCGCGCCACACGTCGGCGCCGGACCCCGTGCCCGCCACCATCCGGGCCGCGCTGGCCGACTTCCGGCGCACGCACCAGGACGACTGGCCCAAGCACCGCGACCAGCTCACCGAGGAAGAGCTGGACCTGCTGGCCGACCTCACCTCGCCGCCCTCCTACTGCGCCTGAAGCGACCGTTTCTATCTTTACGATAAGCGATTTCATTGTGATATTCGACGATAGCTTTACGTATGACACAAATTTTTGTTGCATAATTGTTCCAAAATGGGATTTTTTGTTTCGTGAAACTTACAAACTACATGTAATCGATATTGCCGTGGAACATGTTATTTAGCCACCGGTAAATCAGTGTAATAGAAACGCCATAAATGTTGTAGTGGCTTAGTTATGTAAGTTACGATGTAATCATCGCAGCACCTGCGCACGTATATAATTACGTATTTATATTCTGAAGAATCTGTCAAGGTGGTGGATCTGCACTACGTCTTATAATATTATGCCCACAGTAGACGCCGGTGACGGATTTAGGTATTAAGATACTCTTAGAAATATTTTGATATTCTATTCGTTTTGTAGTTTTATTGCACATTTCGTGAATTGTTCTGGAAAGAGGAATAAAAAGCTGGGTAAAGATTTTAATTGACGGGCGTCATTTTATCGCCAATTTTGTATGACTATGATGTTGCATTGATCTTAAAGACATTTTGTTCCATAATAGATCTGTTTACATGGGTTAGGGATTTGTAAATACATGTATAAATATTACGTAATATTTCTTTTCTAGGATGTTATATTAAATAGTACATTCATAGATAATATTTGTGTTTTTCTACATAAACCTACTTAAATAAAAATTACTATTTACCACTTACACAATTTATTTATAGGTACCCAATTTTATCTGAAAAGTTGCAAGGAATATTACAATATTATGAAATTCAGAGCATTTCTAACAAAAGATCATGTGTATTTAAATTAAACCTAAGATCAATTTGTCCACGAAGGCTATCTTCGGTCTTCAACATCTGAAATTAAAAAAAAAACAAGTTCATCATCATGGAAAAAATCTACATTATCGTTCCTTCATTAAACTCACTAGTTAGCCTGTAGTTAGATAACACAACTGTGGTGGTGTTCCTGATACTGGCATGGCCGCCATCAGGGATTTTAATTTTGATAACACAAAAATTTTTTCGCTAGTCGTCGAAATTAGTCGCCAAATATCAGAATTAAGCGGTCACTGGATCAAAAGGTATAAGGGTTTGTAGGAGGCCGATCTGGAGAGTCTCCCTAGCCTGGCCCAATTTGAATCTCAAAGCTAGGGCACCTAGCAATGATCTGTTTTCTCCCAAATTTAATCGCTAATTAGTCGGAATCAGGGTAGTTTCGGCCTTAGTGTCGGGCGTTTTCTACTCCGTATCACCTACGGACTTACGATTAGTCCCGAACCCGAACTAAGAACAGCTTTCAAATCGTGTTGTCATTTATCTATTCTTAGTTCGGGTCCCCTGTGGCCAAATATCAGAATCTGTTGGTTACTGGTTCAAAAGTTATAAGCGTTTCTAGGTGGCTGACCTGAGGAGAATCTCCCCAGCTTGCCCAAATTATTGATTATTTAAATCTGGCCAAGTTGTTAAGAGCTTTTTTTATTGCATTGGTCATTGTTTTTTCTTAATATTTACCTAGGTACACAGTTTGTATATAAATTATAGATATTGAACTGTTGTTATTACTATTCCGATATCAATAATAGCGAACAGTGGCGAACTCCCGAACAAATTTTTGTAGACATTTTTTTTTGCGTCTGCCTAAGTATGAAAAACATGTAAGTAAAATATAGTTTGAATTCTTGAACAGTTTTGTCTTCAGTCATACTTTTAACCTCTCAAGCGCCGGACATGTCAAAATTCCAAATTATATATTAGAAATGCATTTATACAAAACTAGCACTTCGCCCGCGACTTCGTCCGCGCGGAATTAGTAGGTACTCCACAAACTTCAACGCCCCCTATACCCCTTATAAAGGTTAGTTTTTGAAAATTAAGCACAACGATTTTCATTAATTACATTTATTACTTAGCCATTTCTACTTATTCTATGGTCTCAGGTTCAGCGCAACTGTTCACCCCGTTCACCCCGTCAGGAGTTGATTATGCAAAAATTGTTAGGTACATCTGTTTCAATAATCCCATTTTAACTTTGTTCATATCATTCCGACGTAAATTAAAGCAAGCAATAATGTCCTCCCCTAAAAACTTGCTGCAACCCCTGCTTCACCCCTTATTATGTATGTAGTTTATTTGCGAAAAATCCAAACATTCGTTATTCTTATTGTTTTATCGAAATGATTTTCAACTTCATCGGACCAAGCATTGATATGATTCTTCCCAGTTCGCTCAAGCCGCGACATTTTTCTTACTCCGAGCATGTTTATTACCGTCGTAACTTTTGAAAGAAAGGTCCGATTTGAATAATTTAAAGTGTGATTTACACGGACATAATCAACCTTAATTATCAAACCATTTAAATGGATAAGGATTAATATTATGATACCGAAATCACCATTTTTTCATATCACCAAGGATTTGCTTGAATAATTTGAACAAAAAGCGGTCATGGTGACTTAACCATAATAGTTAGACATATGGTATCGCGGACTTATTTGTAGACATTGATGACCTCTATAAAACTGTAGTACATCACTTTGCTCTATTGTCAATAGATTCCGCAGCGTACGCGATATAAGGATTTTTTCTCACACCTTGGGTTACATTATCGAAGTTTTCATACGGATCCCTAACTTTTTTGAAAATATTCTATAGCCTATGTCCATCATCGATAATGTACAATTCTACTGGTGAAAGAATTTTTCAAATCGGTCCAGTAGTTTCGGAGCCTATTCATTTCAAACAAACAAACAAACAAACAAACAAACAAACAAACAAATCTTTCCTCTTTATAATATTAGTGTAGATAAACTACGGACTACGTATTCACAATATTAAGTCCAAACCGACGTGCGTAGATCTGCCACATGGCTGTAACTGTTATTTTCATTGTATCAGTACCCACATATACAGAATCAATCAATCTGTCGTGTATTTTACATTACGTTGGGGTCTGCTTCCAGTAACCGCATGACAACAATATAGACGTAATTGTTATATGGCCAAGACGAAGGTTATGGGAGTATCTCCGGCAACTCAAAATGAAGTATTGGAGATGGTTGACAGATGGAAATGATATGAAGATTCGACTGCCGTTATATCGACGCACGCTATATCGAAAAAGAAATACGGGTGGTACGCCAGTTCGAAAACACATTGTCGCGAACACGCTGATTCGAAAAACTGTTTGACTGGTACGCTAACAATTCAAAGTTGCCTAAAAGGCGTACTAATCAGATGTAGGTATGTACAAAAGGCAATGTTACTACTGTTACTAGGAGAATTGTGGATGCACGAGCGAGCGAAGCGAGCTCTGGATTTTGGGCACCCCGACTCGGCTCGACTTTTTTTTAAAACCCTTGAGCCCCGCAAAGCCCTCCGACTACGCCTTTTAGGCAACTAATGTTCGAAAGAGTTACCGCGGCCCTGGAACGTAAAAGGCACTAAGAGGAGCATGGGTGGGTTTTAGTCAGTAGAAGTCTGACACTCCCTGCCGCTCCACCCAGAGCGGGAGGGGTCATTTGATGATTTCCCATCCAAAAAAAAAAAAAAAAAGCCCTTGATCCAGCTGCCTAACGAGAGCCTCCTGAGGTGTTGGTCGAGGCTCTTGGCTATTAAACCGTTGGCTGAGACGACTATCGGTACAATGATTGCCGAATTCACATTCCACATGTCGACAACCTCGCGAGCCAAGTCAAGATATTTTATTTGTTTATCGTTCTCGGCTTTCACGAGGTTCTCGTCATGCGGAACGGTTATATCTACAATCATTGCACGCCTCTCGATTCGGTCCACCACCACTATATCAGGCTTATTTGCAATAATAGTCCTGTCAGTGATGATAGACCGATCCCAGTACAATCTACAATCATTGCACGCCTCTCGATTCGGTCCACCACCACTATATCAGGCTTATTTGCAATAATAGTCCTGTCAGTGATGATAGACCGATCCCAGTACAATGTGACACTGCCATTATCGAGAACTGGGTCGGGCACATACTTGTAGTACGGCACCTCCGATTCCACAAGAGAGTATTTCAGAGCAAGTTGCTGATGGATAATCCTGGCTACAAGGTTGTGTCTATGCAAGTACTCTCCGTTAGCAAGACGAGAACAACCAGAGATAATGTGGCGAATTGATTCTCCCGGACGGTGACATGCCCGACATATGTCAACCGTGCCGTCCTTCACAATAAACCTCCGGTAGTTTTTCGTCATGACAACTTCGTCCATAATTGCACAGACAAAACCTTCGGTTTCCCCAAAGAGGTCACCAAAACGTAGCCAGGCTACGGACGCTAACTGATCTACGTCGGGCCCGTGAAGGGCCCGGAAAAAGCGTTCGTGAAGTTTCTTGCTCTGCCATACCGCCCTGCGATCGTTAGTGTCCAGCACCGCAGGTTGCCAAGGAGAGAGGGGTGAGTCCCTTGTCCACCGCCACTACATCTCGATGCATACCCACGTCGACAGCTAGGAAATATTCCCTGAGACTGCATATCTCGCGATTGTGGAGAGTCTTAGCATTTAAAAAGCCTCGACCTCCACACTTTCGCGGGATATACAGTCTCATTACCGACGACCGTGGGTGATGCATTCGATGTGCAGTCAGCAGTGTACGGACCCGCCTATCCAGGGCGTCAAGTTCCGTTTGAGTCCATTTGAGTACGCCGAAAGAGTACATCAATACCGGCATGACCCATCCGTTGAAAGCGCGCACCTTGTTTCCGCCCGATAGAAGGCTGTTGAACACCTTCTTCAGGCGGCCAAAGAAGCGCTCCCTCAACGAATGCTTCATGTCAGTAACATTGATGCCTAAAGCTTCCGACATACCCAAATACTTGTAAGTTTCAGTTGGAGAGAGGGATCTCAGGTTTATAGAATCCGAGAGTTGACATCTCACGGATTCCATAATCTCTCCACGCTTTACATGCATGACCGCACATTTGTCCACACCAAACTCCATCCTGATGGCACTACTGAAAGTTTCAGTTACCTTCAGTAGCTCCATCAGTTGCAGATTACTGGGGGCAAAGAGTTTCAGATCATCCATGTAAAGGAGGTGAGATATAACCTGACCACCTCTCTTCAACCGATCGCCTAGTCCTGAATTCTCCAGCAGTGTGCTAAGAGAATTCAAGTCTAGGCATAACCAAAGCGGACTCAAACTATCGCCCTGAAATATACCCCGCTCGATCCTTACCGGTTCGCTATTCCTCTGGATATTTCGACATCCTGGATAGCGAAGGACTGTCCTCCATTGCCCCATACATGACGTCAGGAAGGTGCGTAGCGTTGCATCAATTTTATACAATTCTAGCACCCTCATGAGCCATTTATGAGGCACCGAGTCATAGGCCTTCTTATAGTCTATCCAACATGTCGACAGATCCCTTCGGGAACGGCGAACCTGTTGGCTAATGGCAATGTCAATGAGGAGTAGCTCCTTAGTACCGCGGGACCCGTTCCTACATCCATTCTGAGAGAAAGACATTATTGAATTAGTTTCAATATGATCGTTAATCTTTGCTCTCAAAATGGACGTAAGAACTTTATAGACCGTTGGTAAACACGTGATCGGTCTATAATTTTTAGGCACCGCGGTACTACCTGATTTATGGAGCAGGTGGGTTATTCATGTAGTTAGAAACTGAGGCAGCGACCCGGACTCTAAGGCAGACTGGAATAGAGATGCCAAGCGAGCGTGCGATCTTTTGATCCATTTGATCCAAAAATTGTGCAGTCCGTCCGGCCCTGGAGATTTCCAGTTAGGCAACGGACGGACTGCACAAGCGATATTTTGGGGGCTGATGTTAATTGCCCCCATTTCTGGTAATGGATCGCATGCTCGTTCGACCTCCCGTATCCAATCTCCTTCGGTGTGACTGACAGGCACCGACCAGATGCTGCGCCAGAATGAGCACATGGCGTCATCATCCGGCAGGCGCGTGTCAGTCACACCTTGTTTCGGTCGCTCCCAAGCCCTGTATACCCACCTTTCATTACTTCGGAATGTGCGATTCAAGGTGTATCGCTCCACTCGCCGCCTATACCTACGAATACGGTTTGCCCATGCATACACCTTCTGCTTCAGGAAGTCGATGCGCTCTGTGACACAGGACGTATAGTCTTGGGGGCTGATATCAGTCCCCGAAAACGCCCGTCTCACAAAGCGCATCACTCTAGGGCGAGTGTTGCCCTCCCTGAAGCAGATCAGTTTGCCGATTAACGCTCTGGCCCCACAGATACGACGCTCGATCCTGCACTGCCAGGCCGGTACGGCTAGTTTTGGTCGTGTAACTCTGTCATTGGTTATTTTGACGTGAGCTACACGACATGCCGCTACAGCCGCGCAGTACAACATCGAGTGTGCATCAGTGAGGTCTTCGCAGTCATCAAAATAATTTGACAACTGCGAATCCAGACCTGCCACCAGCGCCCTGTTTTTGTTATGCACGGGCAAACGAGGTAAGCGTGGCCTAAGTTCAGGCGGCCTAAGTGTAGCGATATTCCCGAATAGCACACTCCAAAGCACTCCTCAATTCGTCATTGCACTGGGTACTTACGTTACCTATCAGAGGCCGGTGGGCCTCGAGGTCCTAAGCCGTCCGGCGGCCGGCGTCCTCTCCGTCGACGTGCAGGTGGTGGCGACGTGGGCGGCGAGAAATACTCGTCGCTCGAGATCGACGCGACTGCCACGGCCGGTGTCACAGCACTCACAGTGGAGCTGGGTTCCGGCGACGGCGAGGCGGAGCTGAGCGACGAGGCCGGAGGTGGTGGGCGTGCTCGTCGAGCTGCGGCTCTTGTCAACATTTTTTCTTATTCTTGTTCAGCGATTAGGTCATGTTTCTATTGCTTATTTATTGTCCGTGTAATACACTTTAGTTTTGCCTGTTTTTTTTTTTTTGGTGGTTTCATTTTAATTATTTGCATTTATTTTTCGTTGAAAATTCGGAGGACAAGATTTTTCTGTCACTTCGGTTGACAGCCGAGCCACAGATTATTATTATTTATTCATGAACAAGACAACTTTTGGTCCACAGTAGGTGTTAGTAGCACTTAATACTATGTTAGTTATATGATAGTCTCTTATACGAAATAAATTAAAAATGGATTAAAAATTGAAATAATTTAAAAATTGACAAGTAATAAAATAAAATTGTTAAAAATAATTAATTAATTATTTATTAATTAATTATTTTAATTTTAATTATTAATTATTTATGGGGTAATTCTGTTGACCTTGCTAAGTCTATTATACACATTGTAGCACCTATCTTGGCTGTTATTTTTAATAAATGTATTGACCGTGGTGAGTTTCCTGATCTAATGAAATATAGTAAAATAATACCATTATTTAAATCGGGTAGCACATCAGACCCTACTAATTATAGACCTATATCAGTGCTACCTACTTTGAGTAAAATTTTTGAGAAAGTTATTCTTAATCAAATGCAAAGATATTTTAATAAACACAAAGTATTACATAATAAACAGTTTGGTTTTACAAGGGGTCGTTCAACAACCGATGCTGGTGTTGAACTTTTAGGACATATTTAGGTCAGTGGGTCGTCTTAGGTTATAACGCATGGGAGGACAAATGCGATGCTTTGGGATTTGTTTGTGATTTATCCAAGGCGATCGATTGTGTTCTCCATGAGACATTAATCAGGAAGCTCCACTATTACGGAATCCGGGACGCCTCGTTGGATCTTCTTACTTGAGTGATAGGATTCAGAGAGTCGATGTGAACGGTACAAGATCTCCCGGGTCTGTAGTCAAGATGGGGGTCCCCCAAGGCTCAATTTTAGGTCCTTTTTTATTTCTAATTTATATTAATGACTTGTCGTACCTCATAAAGGATAAGCACGATATAGTGTTGTTTGCAGACGACACTTCACTTTTATTTAAACTCAAGCGTCAGCAGCTGGTTACTGACGATGTTAATAGTGCCATCGCAACTGTAGTTAACTGGTTTAATATTAATAATCTTCTGCTTAATGAGAAAAAAACCAAATGCATAAAGTTCACGTTACCACATGTTAGACAAGTGAACACTAGTGTGTCAATAAAGGGGGAAGAGTTGAAACCCGAAGATACCACTGTGTTCTTAGGCATAACTTTGGATGCGAAGCTACAGTGGGGCCCCCATATAGATAAACTGTCAAAAAAACTTAGCTCTGCAGCATACGCCGTTAGAAAAATTCGTGGTTTTACTGATTTTAGAGACAGCCCGTTTAGTATACTTTAGTTACTTTCATAGTGTGATGTCATACGGCATTATGTTGTGGGGAAATGCCGCCGATATTCATACAGTATTTGTATTACAAAAAAGGGCTGTTCGTGCAATTTATAAATTAAGTCCTAAACACTCCCTCAGAGACAAATTTAAAGAGATTAATATAATGACTGTGCCCTCTCAGTATATATATGAGAATCTTTTGTATGCACATTAAAATATTAATCTATTTAAAAGATACAGTGATATCCATAACGTAAATACTAGGAACAAACACAATTTTGTCATTCCTAAAACCAGGCTCAAGAAAATAGGTGGTTCATTTAGATGCCAATGTATACGTTTTTATAATAAACTCCCTAGCCATATTCAACCGCGCAGGTCTAACTGCTGGAACCCCGACCTCTGAGGTGCTTCCGGTGCCAGGTGGGCCCCATTTCACCCCCTCCTGTTGAACGTCAGCCACTGCGCCGCCCAGGAACTGATGCTCCTGAGCATGGCGCAGTGACTGATGCCTGTGGACGGCGAGCAATGGGTAGCTCGCCGTCCGATCAGAACAGGCCCGGGTTGACGGCGCGCTGTGTTCTACGCGCGCCAAACCAGCAGTCGTCAGCATGGGTCGGGGCCCGTTAGGGCCAGAGCCTGCCAGGGTTGCGGAATATGTTCGAAAGAGTTACCGCGGCCCTGCTGGAAGGAAAGGCACTAGGAGGACAAAGGGTGGGTTTTAGTCAGTAAAAGTCTGACACTCCCTGCCGCTCCACCCAGAGCGGGAGGGACAATTAAAGACTATCTTGAAGACAAAAAGGCTTGGGATTGAGCTGCTTCAATGATGTACATGGCCTAATGTTACATTAATCCATAATACCTTTTTAATTATTAGACATAGTCTTTTTTTTTAAGCTCTGCTGTATACTTTTCTTTCATCTGTTTACTTTATTAAGTATTCTATTTTTATTATTTTTAACATGGAATATTTACTTTGTAAAGTAATATATATTTTTTTTTTTTCAATTTATTATGTTTGACATGAATACTTACTTTGTAAAGTATTATATATTTTTTTTTATTATTTCAACTCATTTTGTGAATATGGGGACTATGTGGGTTATTTTCTTCTTATTTTTCTCTTCTTTGAAATACATCTTCTTTGAAGTATTTTTAACGAGGTCTGGCAGTTTGAGTACTTTTGCGGCCTACACAAATGTCCTTTCTTTGGCATGTTCGTCGGTTCGTTGAGCTCCTTTTTGGTTCTAAGTAGAGCTACTCGACTACTGACCAAAGCTTGCACTGACTGGACGGGTCCACTCAAATCTGTGTGGTTCTTTCCTCAAAAGACCATTTCAGACACTGATCTGCATGATCCTCATATCGTATTGTGAATGTGGGGACCATGCAGATCGCTATGATAGGGGTTCATTTCATGTTAGTCAACAATGTCTGGCAGTTTGAGATATTTTTTATGCGGCCTTCCCAAATGTCCTTACTTTGGTATTGTTCGTCAAATCGTTGAGCTCCTTAAAGTTCTAAGTTTGAGCTCCACAATAACTGACAAATGCTTGCACTGTCTGGACAGGTCCACTCAAATCTGTGTGGCACTTTCTTCAAAAGGCCACCTCAGACATTAACCTACATGGTTCTCGTATGATTTGACCAGTACAATTTGTATGGACTTCAAAAGAGACTGTGACCCTCTGAGTTTGTTTCGGTGTTTCTTCTCAGGGTAGTCAGCTAGGAAACACTGGCCTCATCTAGCTTAAAATGACCAAAAAATATTGACGTGTAAAAGTGTTATGTTTAACCTACTTACAAAATAAATATCATTTATCATTAAAGTGACAAGCTCCTGAAACTTGGGATTGACATTCAGTCATGGTTCTGCTGAACGACCACACGAAAGTTATCTTCGTTGATTTCTCGGTTAATACAAATTTTTCAGTTGTTTTTTTTACGAAATGAACCACATTTAAGGTTACTAATCATTTGTATACTTTGAATAGCTGTAGCAGCCTTTTTCTGTGCTCATGGTGGTCCTGCTGAAAGGAGCGTGACTACTGCCGGACCGCCTTCAATTTTCTCTAAAACTACTGGGGTACTAATTTTGTTCTTCGAGTATCAATTAGAACCAAAAGAGTACCAATTATTTAACTAGGAAGCCATTGGCGTTCGTGGTCCTGCGGTAGTCATGGACATCTTTAGAACCAGTGACCGACTTGTGATATTTGGTGAATAATATTTTATGTTATCAGGACTTTGACACCCAACTGTGAGGTGCGCTATAGTTGGGGGTTATAGTGTAGGAGGTCAAATTTATTTGACCCCAAGATCTACTGTTTATTATACTTTACTCTGTGAAATCTACCATTTTTAATACTTATTTAACACAATACTTGCTTGACCGTAAGTAACAGTAACATAGTATAGTACTGAGTAAAGTTCCGTTGTATTAATTATGAAAGAATATACAACGGAATTGAAGATAATTTTTAGTAACTACTTGTAACAAATGTATATTACTATCGCGTCTAATAGAAACGCCATAAATGTGCATCTTTAGCCAGGTTAACGAAATCAGGTTTGTGGTTGGAAATAGCCAAACCAAAATAAAATGTTGAGGTAAGTTAACTGTAATAGTAACTTAGGTAAGTAACTGATTCTAACAAAACGAAAATGCCTCAACCAACTGGATTAACATACACACACCCCTCTTTTACTGTGACAAACGGGCAGATGCTCCCGCCAAAAGCTCTTGGTCACCCCTGAGTGTGGCTTGCTCCACTCAGGAGCTCCCTCCAGCTTCTGGCTCCCACCTTTATAAAAACACTCTAGGGGTAGGGACCAAAAGACTACGTGGGGTCGGGGTGCCCCGTGTTGGTTCTGACTGTTCTGAGGCTATATTTTTGCTACCTATTAAAATACGGTTTAGAATTATAATACGATTTACAATATAATTACTAACAAGAATCCTAACTTTTAGGCTGAAAACGCACATTATTTGTAAACAATAATGTATTAAAAAAAAAAGCAGTTGCCTTCCTACACTAACCTAACCTAAAAATTAGGATTTTTGTAATAGTTTTTTTTTTATAGAACAGCGTCTGCGGCAAGAAAAAAATGTTGCATAGGTATCAGAAAACCCCCTAGAACCCCCTAATATCCTCACTTTTCGTCCAGCGAGGCAGCACGTATTTAAACCCAACCCGTGATGGGTCGTTGACGGTTTTTACGTTAACGAAACGTCAACATTGATTTTCGTTTGTCAACTAGTTAAATTCCTCAACGAGTTAACGACATTAATGTCAACTTACAAAGTAAACCGTTTACACATTGAACGATTTAATTCAACGCTGCGTCGTTTCATGATTTGAACGAGTTTCTGAGCTACCGACCTGATATAATGCTATTGTAGAAACATTTTCATTCAATGTATGTATTGGAAAACGTTTCAATGATGGTGCTACTTAGATGACCTTCCCTTCATACTGTTTCTTCAGGCTTAGGACTGACTGAATTCCTACAATTCGCACTAAAACATATTTTATCCCAATCTATAGTGTCATTTTCAACGTAAGTTTTTTAATTAGCTTAGTTCGTTGCGTTTGCGTTCTGGAATTTGGTCGAAAAATAAACGAACCAAATTCATAAACGTCGTTGACAAATTTAACTAGTTGATTCAAAAACAGTTAATGTTTATGCGTTGACAGGAGATCAACGGTTGTCTCAACTAGTTCGTTGAATCAACGCTCATCGTTAGTTCAAAATCATTAAATGATTTGCCCATGCCACCTATGTCACTGATTAAACGAAGCAGTCCAATGAAAAGGCTAGGTTTTTAATGAAAGGGCTGATTAAGCTAGTTGGTTGCAACATATACAAATCTGTTTATCTAAATCTAAAGAAAAAATTATACTCACTTTTGCCATCACATGCTACAATTTTCACTTTGTCAACTTTTGCAACTTCTTGAACTTCACGAAATTCCACATCATTCAACATGAATGTCCACACATTATCACAAAACCTGAAAAACACAGTTTGCAATTAACTACTACGGAGATAATTCACAAAAGCAATTTGTTGTCTTAAAATATTGATTACCTATAAGTATTTAATTTTCCTGCTTTGAAGGTTAGTCTTGACTTCACCCTGTTAGATAGCGCCTGATTAATAGATTTATCAAATTGCAATAGAACTTTCACTGCTAGCGCCGGTGTTATCTGCCCATACTGAAAATTATCACAAATTTAGCAACAAACAGTTTTGGGTAGATTAACAAAATAATGTAAACAATTCTGAATACCTGTATCAATTCGTCGAGGCTTTCTTGTAAAGTATTTCCGATCGTGGTGTTTCTATACAATTGATATGACATTACTAATGATTATAGTATTACGATGAATGTATAATTTCTACTCAATTAACAAATAATTAGACGAACCGATGATAAATCTAAAATTAGGTATTCTCTCTACAATTCAACGTTCACAGGTTTTTACTTTTTGATATTGTGTGATGTGAAGATGTGAACGAATGAAATTTAGTTAGGTAGGTAGTTAGAGATTTGAATAGTGATGTGCCGTGCTGCTACCATTGTCTTTGTTTGCCACAGATCAATAATAAAACCAAACCACGGACTAATAGCATAGCAAGTTGGGTCGATGCCAAGGAACTTCTACTACAACCTGGAATGTGCACAGGCTGTCGATACGCGGTCCGAGGGAGATAGCTTCGCGAGAGCCCTCTGTCCCTTTCATTAGGGTGACCAACCAATATAATGTAGGTTGAGACTAATATAATAGGATATAATATATTAACCAATAATTTGATTTCATAAGTTAATAATAATTATGCTTTAAGGATGGATTAAAGTAAAACACATTAAACTATGTTTTATTATATCCTGGGGCCTGAAATGAAGACTGCAAATAACGGAATAATTTTTGATATTTGAATGACTTGGAATGACATCAAGCCATTTTTTTTCCCTGATTCTTCTCCAGGCAGTCTGAAATTATATTTTTTAAATTTATTTCAAATATACGAAGTTACACACCTAAATCAGCGATTATTATGGGAAGTTGAAACTTTTTTGCCATTTCCCTACACTGTTCCTCGGGAAATGTGAAATTTCATGATCACGTCTTTTAAGTATTCGGTACACCATTCCATATAAAGTTTTATTATGCCTACGTTGAATACTACCTCCTATTTATATGCTGCATTGTGTAAATAATCTTATAATTTCGTTCATTATGGGCACCCTACTTCAAGAATTGCAATATACTTACTTGAAGAAAGAAACATCGCATCCTGCATAGGATTCGCTTTTGCAACCGAACAGCTTTTGAATCGCACACTTTTTAACCATCTTTATTACATCCGAATAAAGAAATTGATTGTTTTACAACAAATAAATATGGCTGGTGGGTTACCAGTCTAACTTATATAATTATATATTCTACTAATAAGCTTTTCGTTTTTAATTACATTTCAATACAGTATCTAAATTATTGCTAAAAAAATGTTCTCATTCTAACAGATAATTTAAAAATATTAGAAATACATCAGAACGAAAGTTAATGTTTTTTTAATAAGACACGACAGTATTATTTTTTCCTACCATTCCTACTAAATTCGGGAATAATCCTCCTGGCAACACTTTAGAAAGGGACACAGGGCTCTCCAAGCGCTTTCTCCCTCGGACCGGATTTCTCTTTGACCAAGTGATTGTCTGTAATAGAACTTAACTTCATAAACATAAGGTTTATTTTTATATTGGTGTCAAATTGACAATGCTCATTCCAGGTTGTAGTATAAGTTCCTTGGTCGATGCTCAATGCTGTCATGCTGTCATGTCGATTGTCTTTGATTTGCATTTGCTGACAGTATTGCAGGGATGTGACAGTTTTACAAAAACAAATAATGAATAAAATAATCGATTTTTTTGCCTAAAACTAAAATTGAATTTTTAATAAAAATAATTGATGGTATTAAAATAATCGATTTTAACCTTATTATTTGATAGAATTAATTAAACGTCTGAAAAATCCGCAGGACTCACTCAAATGCTGTTATTTACATATCAGTTTTATTAGTCTAACAATAATCAACAAGAAAATGCCACCGTCCGGGTGAGTCCATCATACATATAAATATTATCTCTGGTTGTCCTCGTCTGGCTAACGGCGAGTGAGAGAGCAAGCACAGGCATAACCAAGTGGCCAGGATTATTCATCAGCAACTTGCTTTAATACCAACTTGTGGATTCTGAGGTACCGTATTTACAAGTATGTGCCCGACCCAGTTCTCGAAAATGTTCATGTCACGTTGTAGGTACCTACTGCGATCGCTCTATCATCGCTGATAGAACTATTGTTGCCAATAAGCCCGATATACTGGTGATAGACCGATTAGCGCGTCACACAATGATAGATAGATAATCGATGTTACCATCCCACACGACGAGAACCTCGAGAATGCTGAGAAAGAGGAACAAATCAAGTATTTCGACAGTGAGGTTGTCGACATGTGGAATGTGGACTCGGCTGTCAATATGCCGTTTTATGTTCCAAGGCCGCGGTACCTAACTCTTTCGAACAAATTCTGCAACCCTGCCAGGCACTGGCCCTAGCGGGCCTCGTTAAGGAGGCGCGCGTGGAAGACTACGCATCTTCGACCTGAGCCTGGTCCTTATCGGATTGCGAGCCACCCATTGCTCTATGGGTGGGGCATGAGGTTTGCCTCTCCCTCACGCGTCCGTCCCCAGCCTTCACTTACATTACTGCTTCGCAGAAGGAGGTGACTGCTTCCCATGCCCCCTCGCTCTGGACCATGGATTGAACCAGGGCCGGACGCGAGAAGTCGCCGCCGCCGATCGCCTCTACGAGGATAAGCGGTGCTCCGCCCAAGCAGGATAGACAAAATTGCATGGGATATTTTAACCGCAAAATTAAAAGAAGTTGACCCAGCGGCAAAGGCAAAAAAAAATTGACAACTTAAGGATTTCATCCCTAAGGATCATAATATGTCGTAACTGCACGAGCGTAAATACGTCCTTTCTGCGCAGCCTTCTAAACATACTGAGGTTTGGAGTTTGTTTTAAACCGTGTAGCCAGCAACGCCCCACTTGTTTCTTTTCAAAAACCAAGGTCGGTTTTAACTTGGTTAAAACCGTGCAGACTTTAATAGTAACAGCAGCACGTCGGGTTGATAGTTGCAACGCTTGCCGAGGTCGGTTTGTGGTTTGGTGACTATCCGTGCTGAGATATTGTGACCTGTCGCAACAATAGTTAAGCACCGGAGGATGACGAAGCCTATACAGGAACCCACCAAACACCGGAAGATCGGATGTCAGATTAGAAGCTTTTTTATTATTACTATTGATAGGCACGCGCTTGACCACTATCCCACCTTAAGCAAGCTTAGGTAGTCGGAACAGATTGTGAGATTGATTGGTAACTATGGAAGTATTTAAATTGACTCTCGCCCTTTTTTTTGGGTTCCTACCATTCCTATAAAAAACGGAGCCCTTATAGGATCACTTCTGTGTCTGCCTGTCTCCGCATTCAAATGCCAAACAGCGACTACACGTTAAGGGCTGCCCCTGTGGGTTTCAACAGCTACGAACTGTCTGTTCGAACTTTGATTAATATAATAAAAATGAATTTTAAACTACAGGCTCAGCGGCGCAGGTTGGTTCAAGAAATAGTCTACCAAACGAAGACCAATAATTGCCAAATAGGGGAAATAATTCGTGTATAAGCGAATTTTAGCAATAAAATTATCTACAAAAAGATACTGCTTACGTTTTCGCTAGGATCAATATTTAAGAGATATGGAAGTATAATCCTTAAAGCAAAGTTCCTAATTATCTTCTAAAACTAAAACATCATCATCATCATTATCGTTGACGTGACGGTTCAGTGCGATAACTTCAAGAGCTTCCATTCGCCAAGACAATTCTCCTTCTCCACAGTTTCTTCAGTTTCTCCAGAGTTTTTTTCACATGGAAAGAGCAAAGTGGGAATTGCTAAGCTGCTAAAAAATACAGACCTTTTCAGTGAGCCCTCATCACCTGAGAGTATTCTGGCGATTTATCAACAGCATCAGCAGCAGCCTGCCCAGGAAGAAAACTTCAATAAATACCGCTACTCAGCTTTTCTGCGCTTTTCTCTTCCTCCTACATGTTTTTCTATGGGTCATCGATTACGAGTTATAATTTACCTTTACACCCCACTCCACTTGATAGCTTCACCCCCACCCTCCCGTACTTTTAGTACCTACCTTTGTTGTATAAAATACCATTCCCTACAAATATAACAAAATTCGCTTACCTATACACGAAGTATTTCCCCTATTTTTACTTTGGTGGATTAAAAGGGTCGGGGACGTGTTTGACAGCAGTGTCAAAGGCTAAGTGTTGGGCAATTTGAAGCCTACGTCGTATAGACCAGGGGCGTAGCTACCGCCGTATCAGCTGTATTACTGATACGGGGCCCCCGGAATACAGGGGCACCAACGACGTGTGAAACCAAAAGATTGACAACCTCAAATTCTTAGTAATGTGAGGCCCGTCATCATTATCTACCTAACCTTTTCCCAACTATATTGGAGTCGGCTTCCAGTCACACCGGATTCAGCTGAATACCAGTGGTTGCCTATCTGACCTCCCAGTAACCCAGTAAGTGGATAACACGTTACCCCTGCCTGGGTTAATGTCCTGGCTTCTGACTACCCGTACGACTGTTAAAGGTCTACAAATGGCAGCTGGGACCAACAGCTTAACGTGCTTTCCAAAGCAAGGAGGAGTCTTGGCAGGTATGTTTAGATGGCCCCCATTTTTATTTGAAACACTCTCATTGCGAATATAGAAGGGGGCTCCGGGTCTGCATTCTATGGAGGCGATGGGGTATGCGTGTGCGAAAACATCGCAAGCGTATGTCGTATTGGGACGGATGACCGCTCTGTGGAAATACACAATTTGCATCTGAATGTCAATTTGAGAGAGTGAACTGGAGCCTACCTTGAGCGAAGGCTGTGAAGGTGAGGTACCGTGCATGGTACATGGTGATCGACTGATTGGACGGGGAGGACTCCACCTCTTGCCGTGGCCTCGAAAATAATAGCGTCTGCTTGTTATCGGTGTTATAAGTTCGGTGATAGTTTGACGAAGGTAATGGGAACAGGTTGGCCATGGAATCCAGCTAGCCGCGGGCACAGGGGTCACGATTAAAATCCCGTCAAAACCTTTTTTTACAAGACTACCCGCTCTAGCACCGACATGTGAAAATTCCAAATTACGTATGTAATAAATCTTGCGTAATAGTAATAATAAAGATAAAAATCAGGAAAATCATCCGGCACATCAGTGTGCCGGCAGTGCTCGAGCGGCTACAAGTAGGAAGACGATAAAATTCCAGTAGATGGGTTTCTACAAGGCTAGGTACCTACCTACCTACTTATTTCATGTGATTTTCTGGTAAAGCTCATACAAAACATAATTTGAAGGACTTGTATTTTATTAATTTTACGAAGTACAATTTAGGTACCTAGTTACATAGAATAGTACATTATTATATCCATCTTAAAATACTAATTTTTAGCGCTCTCCGTAAACACTCAGGCTGACACAGGAAGAGAACGAATCAAAGAACGTTTGAATTATTTTCCCTCTCGCTCGAAGATTCGAAACTATCTTCGTAAGATGTAATGTACTGTAACATTCTGTGAATAAAATATGTGTTCTATTCATTTTGCAAATACAAATGTTTACCATTAGTTATTGAAGTTTTAAATGGGGTAGGTACAGGAAACTTCCTTTATCCTTATTTTGTCTTCAGTTACGAAAATCCATGAACGATACCAGGTGTGCAACAGGTAGCCGCAACCACCAGCTGGCCAGGTACTTCTTACTTACCCTTTTTATTTTATTTACCCAGGCTATTTATAAAGCTCTGAAGTGAGTAGGTACCTAGGTCTAGAGATATTATAATTTATAATAGAAGGACCGAAGTAGGTAGGTACCTACTGGTATGTATTTGGGTCTACTTATTTCAAAAAATTTTTACAAAAAAAAACCGCCTTCAAAAAAAACAAACAAAAACCGTTCCCACTAAAAAGTTGAAAATAAATATTTGAATTGCTTTAAAGAAACGTAATTTAAAAGTAAACTTATTTGACATTAATATTTTGCAAATATTTAAAATTTATTACTTCTTTTTGGAGCCGGTGCCAGCCAAAGCAAGGAAATACGAATAGGCAATAATTCCTAGAAAAACTACCTCTAACTACCTCACTGTAAATGTACGTGCACATTGTCTTAGTGTGCGTAACCTTGAGAGCGACTGACACAAGCTCACGCACACTAAGACAATGTGCACGTACATTTTCCTACACAACTATGGCTCGCCCGCACTCGTGAGATAAAAAAACTATACCTTATAGCCAAAGTGCATCTCATGACAATTCTAATAAGCCCAAACACGGCTGGGATACATTGATTAATTACGCAGTTCCGGTGCCTACCATCCAGCTCCATCATCATCAGATCAGTTCGATGATACCATTCTCAACATAACTATTCAGAATCATTTGTTTATTTGCATTGTCATAGTTGCATTGTGATATTTATGCGAGTGTCAAGTTCCGTTGGCCACTGGTTTCTGATCTTCTCCACCAGTTCCACTTCATCAAATGTTACTTTTTGACTGTAGATGCTTAAGTTCTCGATGAAAATACCAAAATAACTATATGGTTGCCTATAATATTTGAGGAGTTCCCTCGATTTCTCATAGATTCCATCATCAGAACTGGATTTTGAAAAAAATGGGACCAATCTGGAAGCATGTCAAGCAAGGGGAAAAAAAATTTTGCAAATCGGTTCATGAACGACGGAGTTCTGAGGTAACAAACATAAAAAAAATAAAAAAAAAAAAAAAAAAATACAACCGAATTGAGAACCTCCTCCTTTTTTTGAAGTCGGTTAAAAATAGGCTTCATATTTCTATCATATACCTACCTACTATTTTATTCAGTTATTTCGATCCTAGGCACTAAGGCCCATGATTTAAATCCACTGTCTTTACTACCTACTGAAAAATTCAGTAGGTACCTACTTATATCCCTTTACTCTGCAAAATAAAAAGTTAGTGGACCTACTTATTTCAGAAGAAGTACAAGCATAATTTAATGATCTATACCTCTTCCGAGTAGGTACTCTACCAGTTTCATTAGAGAAAAAAAATAATAATTTGGTTCTTAACTTTCAGTTTGTTTTAAGCTTTTGTTACTTCAGACTCAAAGATTTAAAGGTGCCAACTCTCAAAGACATCCATACATCCATACCTACTTATATTCATAAATTAGAAGCAGCAACCTCAATTCTCTATTATAAGTCTATAATGTAATAGAATTCTATAACCTAGTACCAATATGAACTTTATGAACCATAAGTCCATTATCATCGTGGTTTGGTTTCCACACTTAGTCCTTATGGTGAGCTATGGCTACCACCATTCCATCCAACTAACCTCCCAATAGAAGCAGATTAACCCTCCCAGTTTATTCTATTGTTATCTTCCAAATTTGACTATAACTAGCCCTTCTGTGTTTTCTGTTTTCAATCAACTCTCATTGTGATGTTGAGTCCAGTTGAACATTCCGGAAATGACGAGCACCAGGTGGCAGCACTGAGGTGTCAGGTTTAGGTAACTGTCAAAACGTAAAGTTCTCTGACATTTGCTAAATTGAAAGTGGCATGAGTTGATGCAATGAGTCGTCATGTCACCATGTCATGACATTGGTGGCATAAATTTTCCTGGAAACCCTCATTGCATCAAGTCAGAAGTTATAAAGAATTTGAAATGAATTTTATTTTCCTGCTTGTCAACTTGAGAGTAACAGTGGTGAACTACCATTAGGTACTTAATGTTGTGTAGGAACTCTGTTGTGTTGCTCATAAATGGTGACCCAGTTTTTATTCAATGGTTCTGTACCTACATATAATCATCTATTTGTACAAACTGCACCTATGTTAGTAATTTTGGATTATCATTTTCAATAGCTTCTGGTACTTAGGTATATTTATATTGGAAAAAAAAAGGCTAGTTTATGGTATGAAAAAATGTTTAAAAGAAACACATAGATTACAATACATAGGTATTTATTATTTCTTTTTAAATGAAACAATCTCTCTTTGGCTATGTTCTTCGTTGCCTGGTATCTACATCTTCATCATCTCGCTGCCTGGTCCATCTTCATCTTCTCTTCTCGTCGCCTGATCCGTCTTCACCTTCTCGCCGCCTGGTCCGTCTTCATCTGCTTCGCCGCATGGTCCGTCTTCATCTGCTTCGCCGCATGGTCTGTCTTCATCTGCTTCGCCGCATGGTCGGTCTTCATCTGCTTCGCCGCTTGGTCGGTCTTCATCTGCTTCGCCGCCTGGTCCGTCTTCATCTGCTTCGCCGCCTGGTCCGTCTTCATCTTCTTCGCCGCCTGGTCCGTCTTCATCTTCTTCGCCGCCTGGTCTGTCTTCATCTTCTCGCCGCCTGGTCCGTCTTCATCTTCTCACCGCCTGGTCCGTCTTTCATCTTCCAGCCGCATGGTCTGTCCTGGATCTTTGTTGTCTGTTCAACTTGAATCTAATTCTATGCTGCTGGATGAATCTATAATGCAAAAATGTAACACATTTAGTGTGGTAGTGGTAGAAAGGTTAAAAGGATGCAACTAAGATATTTGCTGTACCTTGTTGTGAGTTTTCTTTGTGCCTTATCTTCAGTCTGACAGTATTCATTTTTAGATGTTTTTGCATGCTTCCTGTGCTTAAGTTTTCGTCTACGTTAAATTCGTGATCTTCAGTCCCATTTCGGTGTTTATTCAGGTTCACTGAAATAAGACAATCACAATATTATTTGTTATTCTATGAATCTGAGATAAGTATTGCTTCTCATTTATCATTATCATGTCAATGAATGTTAAAATTTTATTACCAGTACCACGTTCTGCGGTCTCCGCGTCGTCTTCTCGTTTATTTTCTGCTCTTCGTCCATGTCGTCTTCTTGTTGACCGTCTGCTCCTCGTCCGCGTCGTCTACTCGTTGACCTTCTGCTCCTCGTCTGCGTCGTCTTCTCGTTGAACTTCTGCTCCTCGTCTGCGTCGTCATCTCTATGATCTTCTGCTCCTCGTCCGTGTCGTCTTCTTGTTGATCTTCTGCTCCTCGTCCGTGTCGTCTTCTTATTGATCTTCTGCTCCTCGTCCGTGTCGTCTTCTTGTTTATCTTCTGCTCCTCGTCCCTGTCGTCTTCTCGTTGATCTTTTGCTCCTCGTCTGCCTCGTCTTCTCTTTGGTCTTCTGCTCCTCGTCCGCGTCGTCTTTATGTTGATCTTCTGCTCCTCGTCCGCGTCGTCTTCTAGTTGATCTCCTGCTCCTCGTCCGTGTCGTCTTCCCGTTGATCTTCTGCTCCTCGTCCGTGTCGTCTTCCCGTTGATCTTCTGCTCCTCGTCCGTGTCGTCTTCCCGTTGATCGTCTGCTCCTCGTCCGTGTCGTCTTCTCGTTGATCTTCTGCTCCTCGTCCGCGTCGTCTTCTCGCTGATCTTCTGCTCCTCGTCCGCGTCGTCTTCTCGCTGATCTTCTGCTCCTAGTCCGCGTCGTCTTCTCGCCGATCTTCTGCTCCTCGTCCGCGTAGTTTTCCCGTTGATCTTGTGCTCCTCGTCCGTGTCGTCTTCTCGTTGGTCTTCTGCTCCTCGTCCGTGTCGTATTATCATCCTAGTTTATTTAAATATTTTTCGCCTAGCAAATGTTAACAGTGATTTTTACCTGCACTACCACATTCCTTGTCGCCTCCGGATTCTCCAACAATTTGTCACCCTCCTTCAGTCGTCGTGCCAGTAATCCAAGGTTTTCTTGTTATTACCTCATAGCAGTATTTATTGCGTTTCGTTGCGTTGTATGTGTAATTTGTATACAGCTCACCCCTTTCGATTGAAGTCAGTTTTCATCTCTCCTCGTTTGTTGTATCCGTTATAATAAATGTAACGTTTTTTTTCTCAAGGTTTCAATGTAAGTGGATTCCTTTACCTCAATCTTTCTTCCCAGATTTTTTCTCCGTCTTCTAAGTTAATTGTGTTGATGCCATCTTGATCGAATAATACGCCCTTCAAGTGATAAGTGAAATCGACATTTATATATTTACCGTGGTTTCAACTGCCTTTCACCTCGTCCGCGTGTATCATCTTTGCAATATTCTTCTTCTTTTCATCGTCGCAGCCATCGAATTCATCTACTGCATCTTGACCTCATGTAGTTTATGGACTCCTAAAAATAAAAATTAAAATAAAATTAGTAAAAAATTAATTGGTTTTGATGATCAATTAAGTTTGTGATCATTCCATTACCTGTTCCAATTCTCAGCCTTGTGTTTTCAACATGATCCCCGTTGTCCTCTCGTAGATCTTCTGCTCCTCGTCCGCGTCGTCTTCTTGTTAATCTTCTGCTCATCGTCCGCGTCGTCTCCTCGTTGGGCCTTCTGCTCCTCGTCCGCGTCGTCTTCTTGTTAATCTTCTGCTCATCGTCCGCGTCGTCTCCTCGTTGGGCCTTCTGCTCCTCGTCCGCGTCGTCTCCTCGTTGGGCCTTTTGCTCCTCGTCCGCGTCGTCTTCTCGTTGATCTTCTGCTCCTCGTCTGCGTCGTCTTCTCGTTGATCTTCTGCTCCTCGTCCGCGTCGTCTCCTCGTTGGGCCTTCTGCTCCTCGTCTGCGTCGTCTTCTCGTTGATCTTCTGCTCCTCGTCTGCGTCGTCTTCTCGTTGATCTTCAGCTCCTCGTCTGCGTCGTCTTCTCGTTGATCTTCAGCTCCTCGTCTGCGTCGTCTTCTTGATCATCTTCTGCTCCTCGTCCGCGTCGTCTTCTCGTTGACTTTCTGCTCCTCGTCCGCGTCGTCTTCTCGTTGATCTTCTGCTCCTCGTCTGCGTCGTCTTCTTGTTGATCTCCTGCTCCTTGTCCGTGTCGTCTTCTCGTTGGTCTTGTGCTCCTTGTGAGTTTCGTCTCCTCGTTGATCTTCTACTCCTCGTCCGTGTCGACTTCTCGTTGATGTTCTGCTCCTCGTCTGCGTCGTCTTCTCGATGATCTTCTGCTCCTCGTCCGCGTTGTCTTCTCGTTGGCCTTCTGCTCCTCGTCCGCGTTGTCTTCTCGTTGGCCTTCTGCTCCTCGTCTGCGTCGTCTTCTCGTTGGCCTTCTGCTCCTCGTCTGCGTCGTCTTATCATTGGTCTTCTGCTCCTCGTCCGTGTCGTCTTCTCGTTGATCTTTTGCTCCTCGTCCGTGTCGTCTTCTTGTTGATCTTCTGCTCCTAGTCCGTGTCGCCTTTTAATTGATCTACTACTCTTCGTTCGTGTCGCCTTCTAGTTGATTTTCTGCTCCTCGCCCGCTTCGTCGTCTTGTTGATTTTCTGCTCCTCGTCCGTGTCGTCTTCTTGTTGGTCTTCTGCTTCTCGTCTGCGTCGTCTTCTTGTTAGTCTTCTGCTCCTCGTCTTCATGTCAGTTTCCTGCTCCTCTTCCGCGTCGTCTTCATGTTAGTCTTCTGCTCATCCGCGTCGTCTTTATGTTAGTCTTCTGCTCCTCGTCCACGTCGAGTTCATGTTAGTTTTCTGCTCCTTGTCCGCTTCCTCTTCCTGTTGATCTTCTACTCCTCGTCCGCGTCGTCTTTTTGTTGATATTCTACCTCTCGTCAATATAATTTTTACTGATTTTCAAGTCGTTTTCTTTTTTGTTTATGGTCCTTGTCACTATTTAACTTTCTTGTTAGTGCTTCTTCTTGAATATTTTGATCAATCTTGTTGTTGTGTTGTAGAATGTCTAGGTCTTACTTGTTTATATTTTCGATGTTTGTCTCAGAATTATGATTTTAACTTCATGTTAAAAATTCTGTTTGCCTTGTTTTCTTGGTTTCCGGTTTTTTTGTTCTCGCTCTTCACCTTCTTGCTTTTTCAACTATTTTCTGTGTTTTCATTATCTTCATCATATAAATCTTCATTCGACCTTATTAATTGGTTTTTATCTCGCAATTAATTATTTTCGTCTCTGCATCGAGTTCAAATATCTGTCAACAACCCTTTATTACGTACATACCAATATTATGTCGTCAGACGCAGCTACTGAACTGCCTTCCAAATCGCTTGGTGGAGTGGGCCCATTGGCGTCTGCACATAGCTTCCGAAACGTTTGCAGGTGATTCTTATCTGTTAACAAACTTTATTACGGGCCTTGCAATGCCTTTTACAGCAGCTGTGTTCTTCCACGATGTCGTTACCTACTGCAGCCATGAATAAGTGAGCAGCTGTTAAAAACGCTTTATTAGGGTCCTACCTAATTTCACCTCTAGCTTTTCCATATTCTTTGTACTTTTTGGACTGTTGCAGCAGTGATTTGATTTTGTGTTGTCTTCTCCACGAAGTTTCCGGCGCTGTACCTTCGTGAACTGTCAACAAAATTATTGCGGTCCTAAACCTAAAGATTTCATATCAATCTTATATTTTACCTTGCTCCCAGCTTTTGAGTCCACATTCTCGGATCACGATTGTTGTTGTCATATCCCATTCTCTCTCAATATCTGTCGACCGTACTGATTAAGATCTTATCCTAGGAATTGTATGCAAAATTATATTAATAATTTACCTCTAACCCAGTTTTAGTATTTCTCCATTTGTTGGGTGTGTGTACAATCTACTTTGGAATACAGCTCAGCTACGGTATCTGCTACGTTCTGTCAACAATATTTTATTAAACGCCTACCGAAATTTAATTCGCAGACATTTGCTGTCATTTTGGGTGTATTTGCTGATGCTCTTACGATTTCAGTGATGCCATTTTGCCAGGTTGTTCCGCACACCATTTTGTAGGCGTATCTGTTAACAATCACTATTATGGGCATATCCTAGTTATTTAAATATTATACAAGTTTACCCATATCGAATTGGTGTATCCGTAGGCACAATCGATGAACCTGTTGACAATTATGTATTAGCAGTGCACCCATCGGTGACTGTTCAAAACGTTACGCTTGTTTTACGTAAGAAGGCGACAGTTAAAATTGTAAGACATCATACCATGTTGAGCTGTTGCCTCGAAACACGCAGCAATCCAGCCTCACATTTGATATTTGCAACACAATCGCCATCTCCTCTTGCGGATGTCAATTGTGTTGCAAGTACCAAATGTGTCAAGTAGTATCGAAGAAGAAGGTCGAAAAATCATCTCTTTCACTTGTTAACTATGTAGGTATATCTGTAGAAATCGTCTGGCTTCCTTGACCATTGACTGTCATAACCTTACATTTTTCATACTGCTACTCCTTTTTTTCTTTTTCTGACGCCATTATGGTAGCCTGTTGACAATACTTATTACGAACCTACCCGTAATAATTATAGGAAAAGTACCTTTTATTTTTAGCTTCTCATCCTGAGTCACTTGATATCTATAACATTTGATTGTAGTGTTCATGTCCATCATTGACGATACTTTACGTACGGATCGAGCGATGTCCAATACCTCAATTCCGCCCAGTTAATTTATTTACTATAATAATCTGTCAAGACGATACGAGCAATTCTTAGCCTATTTAAAGGAATATTTTAAGTAACATTATAAACGCGTTGTCTTAAAACAAATAGCTCGATGAACCTGTCAACAATATTTGATTATGCACCTACTGTTTTCAGTTAAGCTGATGTGAGCAAAATAAGTTTTCTATTCGATTAAAGATGCAATAATTCATGCACAAATCGAAATAATCAAAAGCAAACAAGAATATCGTTAAAATACCAAATGTCGTGCATTTGAATTATACAAGCAAATCACTGTACCTACATACTGCTTACATGGTGTTTAATGCAAAGATCATTGAACGTTACCGTTTGCACGCGATGCTTGTTGCATATTGTTCGTTCACATACTGTAATTTGTAAGTTTTACATACATTTTCTCCAGTTGGTCACTGATGCGATGGCGTCTCAATGAAGTTGGGGGCACAAGAGTCGTGGTTTTCTATAACCGATACTTATAATGTTCCTAATCCATGCTAATTTCTAGCAAATATTCTTTGTAGTTACCAGATTGTTGTGTTCCTTGAACGCATTTCTCGGTGATATTCTGTCAACAACTCATGATTAAGCACCTACCACGATTTTCTCCATCTACGAAGTCTGGTTTGTCAAACCATATTGGAAAATATACATAAGTAAAGTCACATACTTCTGCTCTAATTATGTATAATCTTTTCTACGTAATGCAACCATTCTTTGATGTCTGGAGCGACTCTCAAGCACACAGATATAAAGTTTCTCTTACCAGGAGGTATTCGCCATTCTTGAAGATTCCAGGTGTTTTGTAGAAAGTGTATTAAATTATCTTTTGTGTAAGAAGATAGGTAGGTATGTAGTTACCATTCGTGTTGTTGCCTCCTGTTCGCGATTATAGACGAATATCTGTCAACAACACTTGGTTATGCACTTACTTCATCCGTCTCCGGAGTCAGTTTCTTTTTAGATAGACTGTTGTTGTATCGGAAAACTCTGCACCGATGACATTCTTGGAAGTGCCGAGTCACGTTGCTCCATAACAACTACTATTTTTATCTAGCGATATATAGGTAAGAACTGTTTCTTGTTACCATTGCATTTTAACTTTTTGCTCGAAATATCAGACGAGTGTCCTTCCTGTCAAAACCATTTTTATTTTGCACTACCGATCGTCATTCATCCATAGGTCCATTGTCGCTTGATTTTATTGAAGACTTATTATAGTTACATATTATGAGTCATCTGCTATTTGATTCAAATGCTGCTATACCGCCTGCACTTTGTTTAATATTTTCCTAAAGATATCTGTCAACAATATTCGTTACTGCACTATCCTAGTTATTCGAATAAGAAGTACTTACTCAAAACTACCTTATAGTGAAGAGTGGAAGTTCGACCTTGACCTGTACCTGTAGGTACGCCTGAAGAACCTGTCAACAAATACTTATTAGGTAGGAGTGCATCTATGCAGCACCTACAGATTTCTCGTTAACTATTTTCAAAAACATTTAAAAGTATTAAAAAAAACAATGTGTTTTTTACCTTTGCTATTGTGTTAGTGATTTTTTTTTCGCCAGTCAACGCAATTATTATCTACAAATCTCTCCACCACGCAGAAACCGATGTTAGCAAATAGGCCTTGCACTCTTGTGAATATGTCCCAAGCATTTGATCTACTTGTCATTTCTACCTCGTCAAGCTTGGTGAAAATCTGTTAACACTATAAAAGGCCCCTACCCACCTTTTTCACAAGAGGTCCTAATAGAGATGACCAACAACACTGACAGATAATAATGTACATTATTACATGCTTCGAGTGGTGAAATAGGAAAAGTCATAACATTTACTTGCGACGTCGTCTCGAGCGAGTTATTGGTCGAAATCTGTTAAATTAAATTAATTATGCACCCAAACCAAGCTATCTCTACGCATGCATAACGCATTTTGAGAAACAAATTGAAGTTTATGAAATAACTTTACCTTACACAGGTTGTTTGGAGAGCATCATAAAATAAAAGTAACAATAAGTGTGACATTAAGCGCACATACCTACCAAAAGTTTCCTTATGTGGTCTACAGTATTTAGCTCTTTATCTTAGTAAGTGTGATGTGTTCTGTTGTTTTTCCGTTTCGTCCAGAATTTTGTTATTTTATTTAGCTATGAAGCTTCCAGTATGAGTTGCTCTAGGCCTTTGTTGAAATCTGATAACAAGATTTGTTAAGGACCTATCCGAAACTAAACCGTAGATAGTACAACAATTGTAAAGTATGAAGGTAATTTACTCCTTTTTGAATAGTAGGATCTGAAACAATGCTTATTTTTGCACATACCTATCTTCATCCTCTATTTAGCTAGTTTTGTGCGAGTCCTTAGTGATATTCTTACTCACTGTTGCATTCTATTTTACACAATGTGCCACTACCACTGCACAAACGTTAAAACACACGCACAGTGCCATTTTTTAAATTATTACAATGTGTCACGTTCAAATGCAAGCATTTTTTCACGATTATGCAGCTAGTCCATGCACCAAATCCACTTAGAAGGTCATAACTATTGCACTCGTTTTGTATCTGTTGACAACATTAATTATGCAACTAACCTAATTACATCTAGAGAGGTATTTCATTAAAAAATAAATACAAATTGGGAAAGCCGTAGGCGAAATAATTCCTCACTTGATAATACACTTCTACCTACCTCGATGCAACGCTTTTTCTTGCGATGTGTGCTTACAACATTATATGCGCCTCGAACCTCATCCAATGAGTGGTCTTTGTTTTGTCTTTGTCAATATTTAAGCGGCATTCACGAAAATGTTCCGTTGTGGTGTGGAATTTTAACTATCTAAGCCGCAAGGTGTGTTTAGCAAGCAGGTGATGCATCGAAATCTGTTAAAAATACTTGTTGTGGACATTATGTCCTATTTCATGGAATTGCATTGATGAATTTGTTACCTCCCTGTATTATTTCCACGTCCAACATAGTACATGTAGGTACTGGCTAGGTAGGTGGTACTGCTAATTCACTTCTAAAATGCTTTTATGGCCTTTCTGTCCGACATTCAACCAACGACATCTGTCAACAATACTTATTACGGACCATAGACATAAGCTACTTACGCTAATTAATACACAATAATTATATAAAAACACATAAATAATTGATTAGGTACCTTCTAGTTTTAACAGGCACAGTAATCGCTTGATATGTTAACAACTTAGTCATGCACGACCATAATATCGCCAAATATTGTTAAATACGTCCCACTCTAATCAATCATCGTAAAACATCAAAATACTGCTTTGTTACGTACATACTTAAAAAGTGGTCTCGAGTAGGTAATCGAATGCTTGACAAAAAGGTCACCAAGTCACCAAGGTTGAGTCAGGCACGCAAATCGACAGTATGCTATATATACCTGTCAACAATAATGAGTTACGAGCCTAACATAGTTATAGGAAGAAAAAACAATACCTCCCTGCTTGCATCTCACGCTCGGTTATCTGTCAACAACTTTTTGTTATGCACCAACATAATATAGATATTTTGGAACGAGGTAAGTAATAGCAATATTGTTATTCTTATGACAAACAGTCGGTATAAAGTATAAGTTGTGATACACAAGCATATTATTCCAGACCATTTTTCACAGATGCTAGCTATTCAGTATGCTCTCGGGCTCCAAAAGTCGTCATCTGTTAAAAATATAAGTTACGAACACAAACCTAACCTAGTATTTTACGAATAAAAATAGTACTTTATAATAAAAATTGTTACGTGTTATTGTCTTCTAATTGCTCTCTGAATGTCTGATAATAACTTAAGGGTATGCCAACAATCAAGGTTATTGTTATTTTATAGCTAATTTGGTTAACATTTACCACACTAGCCAAATCATCAGAACATGTTCCATTATTTTAATACTCAATACGTTTACACATCAACATACAGTGTAGCTGCACAAAGTTTTTGCACACGATGCCATGCAATCTTAATCGGGCATTTGAACAAAGAAAAGTCACCATCTGTTAACAATAAGATTAATGACCTATCCTAGTTAAATAATTCTAATGAATTGTTATGCGTACATACCGGTCAATATTATGGCTCGCAACTCATAGGTAAGATACTCATTTACTCAACTCAATCTGTGAACAAGCAATTATTGCGCACTCTAATCCTTATGCTATAACACTGTTAAATATCTGTTTCGTTTTACATACTAATAGGTACTTGCTCCAGAATTTCCAAACACGTTGCAAACAACTTTGCTTCTTGTACGCGAAAATCTGATAACAATATGAATTAGAATCCTACTACAGTAAGCATTACAAGAAATACGAGTTACTTACTTGCAAGTACTTTGATCGTAGCTCACTTTACTAACAACCTACATGCATCTGAAACCTGGGTGCGGTGTGCTACTCCTTACACATACAGCAGTTAGGAGGCTCTCACTACATCTGTTAACAACTTAGGTAATGCGCACACACACCTAATACAAATTCATCCCAAGCTACATAATTTTTAGCATAAAACAAATAATGTCAAACAATACCAGAGTATTAGTTGTAATTTTACAATTAAACCAGTTTTTTACCTTTACCATGTTGTGGTGGTTGTAGTGATCTGTCGACAATATATGCATTTAGGCCTAGATACTAACATTCAGTTTCTTGTAAGTTGCAAACATAAACGTGTCCAAAGTTATGTCAGTACATTTTTCAGTGTAACTATTTGTATATTAGGTTCTATTTTCGTGCAAGTAAACATGAATCGTCCAAGTTGGTTAACATACAGATTACCCACAGATTGAAGCTTAACGTATTATCCAAATTAAGTATTTTTTATTATTATTATTATTTGTATAACTTTCCTGATCTTTTTCTTGTGACTTGGTACGTAGGTCTTGCTGAAAAGAAGCATTATATCGGACTTACCGATTTTAAATACAGGAGGATTATGTTACCCACAGATTGAAGCTTAACGTATTATCCAAATTAAGTATTTTTTATTATTTGTATAACTTTCCTGATATTTTTCTTGTGACTTGGTACGTAGGTCTTGCTGAAAAGAAGCATTATATCGGACTTACCGATTTTAAATACAAGAGGATTATGTTGGTAATTATTGGTAGATGTACTCCAGCTCATAAGGTCGATTTATGATTTTGTTTCTTGTTTTCAAATTCCAGTTCTCTTATTGCTTGATACCATTTCTAAGCTCCAAATTTAACAGGTTATCATCAGATTGTTCTGACACTTATTTCAACACGAATTTTTATTTTAATTAAAATTTAATTTCCCCGGGAAAATCTGCAAAGGATATGTTAATTGTCTAATGGCAAAATAAACATACCGTACCCACGACGACGACAATGACGAGCGGAGAGGTCGCACAGTTGGTACTACCGGTGTAGAGGCGCAAACATTGTAGAAGTGCGTAAGCGCAGCGGCAGCGAACCTCGTCAATGAGACAGGCGAACAGGCCGCGCCATCAACCCGGGCGAATGAGACAGACGGACAGGCCGCGCCGTCAACGCCTCTGGCATATGAGCACCATATGAGGGCCGCATACTGTTTGGATTTGGCGCGCTTAGCCGAGCGAAGCATACGGGCCATACGAACTCGCTCGGAATACATCAGCGCCGCAGGTCGGAGAAGTCGCGCAGTCAGCGGAAGCCACGGGGCGACACGAGCGTCACAGGCTGACGTTCACCTGAAGCTGGTTGGCCGGAGAAGGCGCGTAGTCTGCGAGCCATGGAAGACACGAGCCCCGCACGCTGGCCGGGGAAGTCGTACAGTCAGCGAGGGGTGGGAGGCGGCACGAGCACCACATGCTGATGTTTACCTGAGGCTGGTTGGTCGGTGCAGGCGTGCGCCGTCAGCGAGTCCGGCGGCGGAAATACGAATTCTGGTGATTGATCGAAGAGAAACACAGTCTGCGAGCCGCGCAGAAGTGACACGACGACCAGGCGGCTGGTTCCGCGCTGCTTACTCGTTCAGCTGGGGCTGGTTAGTCGGAAAAGTCGCGCAGTCGGGGCGACACCAGCGCCGCAGGCTGGCTGGTGAAGTCGTCGCGTAGTCAGCGCGAGCCGAGGTATTATGACACGAGCTCCGCAGGCTGGCCGAAGAAGTTGCGCAGTCATCGAGGGGCGCGGGCGACACGAGCGCCGCAGGCTGGCCGGCGAAGACGCACAGTAAGCGAGAGGCGCGGGCGACACGAGCGCCGCAGACTGGCCGGCAAAGACGCGCAGTAGGCGGAAGCCATGGGGCGACACGAGCGTCACAGGCTGACGTTCACCTGAAGCTGGTTGGCCGGAGAAGGCGCGCAGTCTGCGAGCCATGGAAGACACGAGCCCCGCACGCTGGCCGGGGAAGTCGCACAGTCAGCGAGGGGCGGGAGGCGACATGAGCACCACATGCTGATGTTTACCTGAGGCTGGCTGGTCGGTGCAGGCGTGCGCAGTCAGCGAGTCCGGCGGCGGAAATACGAATTCTGGTGATTGATCGGAGAGAAACACAGTCTGCGAGCCGCGCAGAAGTGACACGACGACCAGGCGGCTGGTTCCGCGCTGCTTACTCGTTCAGCTGGGGCTGGTTAGTCGGAAAAGTCGCGCAGTCGGGGCGACACCAGCGCCGCAGGTTGGCTGGTGAAGTCGTCGCGTAGTCAGCGCGAGCCGAGGTATGACACGAGCTCCGCAGGCTGGCCGGAGAAGTTGCGCAGTCATCGAAAGGCGCGGGCGACACGAGCGCCGCAGGCTGGCCGGCGAAGACGCGCAGTAAGCGAGAGGCGCGGGCGACACGAGCGCCGCAGACTGGCCGGCGAAGACGCGCAGTAAGCGAGAGGAGCGGGCGACACGAGCGCCGCAGACTGGCCGGCGAAGACGCGCAGTAAGCGAGAGGCGCGGGCGACACGAGCGCCGCAGGCTGGCCGGCGTAGACGCGCAGTCAGCGAGAGGCACGGGGCGTCACGATCGCCGGAGGCTGGCCGGGGAAGTCGCGCAGTCAGCGCGAGGCGCGGGGCGACACGAGCGCCGCAGGCTGGCTGGGCAAGTCGCGCAGTCAGCGAGAGGCACGGGGCGACACGAGCGCCGCAGGCTGGCCGGCGTAGACGCGCAGTCAGCGAGAGGCACGGGGCGTCACGATCGCCGGAGGCTGGCCGGGGAAGTCGCGCAGTCAGCGCGATGCGCGGGGCGACACGAGCGCCGCAGGCTGGCCGGGGAAGTCGCGCAGTCAGCGAGAGGCGCGGGGCGAAACGAGCGCCGCAGGCTGGCTGGGAAGTCGCGCAGTCAGCGAGAGGCGCGGGGCGACACGAGCGCCGCAGGCTGGCTGGTATAGTCGCGCAGTCAGCAAGAGGCGCGGGGCGACACGAGCGCCGCAGGCTGGCTGGGGAAGTCACGCAGTCAGCGAGGGGCATGGGGCGACGAGCGCCGCAGGCTGGCTGGTGAAGTTGTGGCGTAGTCAGCGCAAGCCGAGGGACGACACGGGCGCCGCAAGGTTGGCTGGGGAAGTCGCGCAGTCAGCGAGAGGCGCAGGGCGACACGAGCGCCGCAGGCTGGCTGGGGAAGTCGCGCAGTCAACGAGGGGCGTGCGCGACACGAGCGCCGCTGGATGGCCGGAGAAGGCGCGCAGACTGCGAGCCGCGCAGAAGTGACTCGACGACCAGGCGGCTGGTACCGCGTTGCTAAATCGTTCAGCGGAGGCCGGTTCGCCGGAGAAGCCGCGTAGTCAGCGTACCGATCACGGGCGAAACAAGCGCAACAAGTCGACACGTTTACCTGAAGCTAACTGGCTGGTGAAGGCGCGCAGTCTGCGAGCCGCGCAAAAGTGACCCGACGACCAAGCGGCTGGTACCGCTTCAAAACTGCGCTGCTAGCACGTTCCCCTGAAGATGGCTGGTCGGAAAGGCGCGGAGTATGCGAGCCACGCAGAAGTGGCACGAGTAGAGGCTGCTGGTACTACTGCAGCAAACACCGCACTGCTGGCATCTTCAGGGCTGGCCGGCTGGAGAAGGCGCGCAGCTGGCGAACCGAGTAGATGAGACACGAGCTACGGTGACTGACCGTAGAGGTGCACAGCAGCGACACGACGATCTGCCGGCTGCTACCGCTCCAGCAACACCGCGCTGCTGACGCGTTCAGTTGTAGCTAGCTGACCGGAAAAAGCGCCCACGCAGTCAACGGGCCGAGCAGAAGAGATACCAGCTCCAGTCACGTGCCGTAGAGGCGCGCTGTCGCGCAGAAGTGGACGATGACCAGGCGGCTCGTACCGCTGTAGTAACGTGCTGCTGACACGTTCACCTGCGACTGGCTGTTAGTTTGCTTGGCGACACGAGCACCCACGATGACCAGGCGGCTGGCCGAAGAATGACGGTACTGATGCGAGCGCTGGGGCCTGCCCGGAGAAGGCGCGCAGTTTGCGAGCCGTGGAGCTGGGCACGAGCACCCACGATGACCAGGCGGCTGGCCAAAGAATGACGCTACTGATGCGAGCGCTGTGAACTGCCCGTGGAAGTCCTGCAGTTTGCGACCCGTAGGAGGTGACATGAGCACCCACGATAACCAGGCGGCTGGCCGGGAATGACGCTACTGATGCGAGCGCTGGGAGCTGCCCGTCGAAGGCGCGCAGTTTGCGAGCCGTGGCTACTGATGCGAGCACGAGGAGCTGCCTGGAGAACGCGCGCAGTTTGCGAGCCGTGAGAGGTGACACGAGCACCCACGATGACCAGGCGGCTGGCCGGGAATGACGCTACTGATGCGAGCACGGGGAGCTGCCCGGAGAAGGCGCGCAGTTTGCGAGCCGTGCGAAGTGACACGAGCACCCACGATGACCAGGCGGCTGGCCGGGAATGACGCTACTGATGCGAGCACGGAGAGCTGCCCGGAGAAGGCGCGCAGTTTGCGAGCCGTGCGAGGCGACACGAGCACCCACGATGACCAGGCGGCTGGCCGGGAATGACGCTACTGATGCGAGCACGAGGAGCTGCCTGGAGAAGGCGCGCAGTTTGCGAGCCGTGCGAAGCGACACGAGGACCCACGATGACCAGGCGGCTGGCCGGGAATGACGCTACTGATGCGAGCACGAGGAGCTGCCCGGAGAAGGCGCGCAGTTTGCGAGCCGTGAGAGGTGACACGAGCACCCACGATGACCATGCGGCTGGCCGGGAATGACGCTACTGATGCGAGCACGGGGAGCTGCCCGGAGAAGGCGCGCAGTTTGCGAGCCGTGCGAGGCGACACGAGCACTCATGATGACCGGGCGGCTGACCGTTGCCGCTGCTGACACGGTCACTGGCCCGGGCACGAGCAGGCGCGCAGTCTGCGAGCCAGGCAGGAACGACTATCGTGTAGTGGCACGTTCAGCTGTGGCTGGCTGCCTGGTGAAGGCGCGCAGTTTGCGAGCAACGCGAGTGTACCTGCACCAGCGCCGATGGGATGACCGCGGCTGATGCCGATGGAATGCCAGGTATCGCTGCTTCATACCGAGAGTCGGTGGCTGCCTGAAGAAGCCACGACGTATGCGTGGGTCCGGGTGAACAGGTTGCACGAACTCTGTGACCGAAATACCTACGGCAAAATAAGAGGGATCGTGTAGACAGGAACAGACGGCAGATGCACATTTAACTACAATAATGCAAGCTAACACATACCAGAAACATATGAGATGCCGAAGTTTTGAGGATCAGTGAAGGTAGTGTAGAACACGTAGGCTATTAGAATCTGCGCTGCTGGGAAGTTTAGCACCAAGCAGACAGAAGTGCTTGTGGACGCATGTTCAGTCCCGTTGACCGGAGATCAGTTCTTTTGAAGAGGCAGCCATTCTAGCATCTACGGAAATTTACTAAACAGGCCATACACCTATTCAGACCTTGAGGAAATGAAACGGGTAGCAGGGTTTGCATGGTAGTCAGGCAACATAATGGTGACGGCTGGTTCAGTGGATAGGTGTTCAGCCACCATTAAGAAAACAAATGGCGTCGCAATTCGTTTGGTATGAAAAGGTACCGTGGGATCACATCTTCAGTGAGCATTGACGACACGAAGTCACGTTGTCAACGAGCATTGACGACGCGCAGTTGCCGCGTCGTCAGCGAACATTGACGATACGTGGAGGTCACGTGGTCAACGGGCATTGAGGACACGAAGAGATAACGTTGTCAACGAGCATTGGCGACATCCGGACGCCTCTTGATAAATGAGCTTTAGCGGCACGGAGACAGGGGGGTCAGCGATCATTGACGATTCGCGAGGGTCACGTTGTAGACAAGCATTGGTGTCATGCTGAGGCCACGTCGTCTGCGAGCATTGACGTCACGTGGAGTTAACGTAGTCAACGAGCATTGTCGATTCACGGAGATCTTGTCATCAGCGAGCATTGACGAACGCGCAGGTCACGTCGTCAGCGAACATTGACGACACGAAGTCACGCAGTCAACGAGCATTGACGATACGCGAAGATCACGCCGTCAGCGAGCATTGACGACACGCGCAGGTCACGTCGTCAGCGAATATTGACGACACGCAGACACGTAGTCAACGAGCATTGACGACACGAAGACACGTAGTCAACGAGCATTGACGACACGAAGACACGTAGTCAACGAGCATTGACGACACGAAGGCACGTAGTCAACGAGCATTGACGACACGAAGACACGTAGTCAACGAGCATTGACGACACGAAGACACGTAGTCAAGGATCATTGACGACACGAAGACACGTAGTCAAGGATCATTGACGACTCGAAGACACGTCGTTATATTGGCTTGACTACCTAGGAAAGGACACAGTACGTCTGGACGATACGTGAAGAGGCCTCGTAGTCAGCGAGCATTGGCGTTAGGAACGCGGGGAGATCACGTGGACACCGAGCATTGACGTTACGCAGTGAGGCCACGATGTCATCGATCATTGACGATACGCGAAGAGCTGACGTAGTCGGCGAGTATTGACGATACGTGGAGAGGCCACGCAGGGGAGTGCTGTCAACTAAGGGAGCAGAGTTAACACGAGAAATGGCGACGCTATGTCGCGCAGTCAGTTATTCAGAAAATAATATATGGCAATCTAAGAGTACCTGCAACTGCCGCACGACGAGCCTCACTGACTGACTGACCCTGAGAACCGATGACTGACAGAAGTTGCAGGTAGCAAGCCGGAAGATAACTGTCGTATTTGACATACCCCTGTACTATGAGTGAACGCGATCCCGGAAGTCACGTCGGTCTAAGTTAAGAGTGACCCAACTGACGTACCTAATTGTAATCAGTAGGCAGAACACGCGAACTTGACACGCGCCGAATTAGTTGTGCCGCTTCTCCGGACCGGCGATGGTTGGAGGAGCAGTAGATCACACGTAGTGTAGTTACAGAACGTGGCAGCGCCACGGCGGCGCCTCTTGTTACTATTGGAGTTTTACCTGACAAATTCACATTCCAGAGTAACAAAAATACAGCACCCGCACAAGACGGAAATGCAAAAAATATTTGAACATACCAATTATCGCTAATTATTACCTCTGAGTAGTCGAGGACGATCTCAGGCTATATATATGTGACGATTACGTCAAGATTATTCATCAAATTAAGAATTCTTCCGGTAGGTAGATACCTTTGTAATGTTTGTGGAAAGTTATACTTATCCATTAACTTTTAATAAGTAGATAAAAGTAGATAACAGTGATTTCAATTTTGTTTTTGCATTATAGTATACCTAATGACAGTTGGTAATCTCATAATTAAAATTCTTTGATTAGCGCTGAAAATTGGAATATATATAGATAACGTCGTGCTTGATTTTCTGTGAGTGAAATTAAATTGAAGATAGCTTAAGTACCTATGTAGTAATTTGACTTGTAAATATTCATTAAATATATCTTGAAGGCATTTTGGTAGGCAATCCTTTAAGAAAAATCTCAGTGGAAAGATATTCAATATTGCTTTGAGACGATACGGCATCATATCGAAGCATGGTTTATGTGCCACTTTTTGAAAAATTTTACAGTCGTACTTCCAGAGTCGGTATATAAGTAGGTATTCCAAAAATGTACTTCCAGAAGTCTCAAATCGGATAGTTGACCTTTTTCGGGTTTTAAAAAGGCCTCCCGCAAGACAGTATATTGGGTCTGCTATATCATGTCCAAAATTGCCTGCTCCTAAACAGATAGAAAAAAAAGTTTGATTATAGAGGACTGCTGAGTCTGACCTACATACTATAGGAAGGTATGTAAAAAAGCTAGAAAAATAATAAAAAATAATAAACTGCCCACTTTCCTAGGGTTTTACGCATTAAAAATGTAGGAAAGCAGAAATATCTAAAAAGACTACAGATATAGTTGTAATAAAATGTTATTAAAAAAAACCGTACCATTCGGCAGATGTAATCTTGTCTGAAGTCGACTAGTAGTCTGACCTCATTTAGGTTTCTTGTCTTTCCATTACGGCATTATTGAAACTTTACAGTTGGTAGGTGTAATAAAATCTTGGGAGGTTAATCTGATAGATTAACCTTATTAGTTGGTTACTATTATTTGCAGAAACCGTGATCAATCTCTGACTGGCATAGACTGAATCTTAGCTAAATGTGCAACACCGACTAGTGTTTGACATTTTCGTGGCCAATTATTTATATGTAGTTATGTAATTTGTTCTTCTTTGATCACTTGATATTATTATCGTAAATAGATGTCATCTTGGAACAACTCTCCAGTTACTGTTGCTAACATACTTTTATAAATTAGTCGAGGCTTGTCCACATTTTAAAATTAATATTAAGTTGGTAGGTATATTCTTATTCTCACGTGCTCATGTGGTTGTTTTTCGATTATGACAAATATTAGGTTACTTCATATTTGTTTTCGGGGTGATACTGAAGCCTAGTTACGTGCGAAGTAGTAAGACCTGTCAATCAAAATGTTCAGCACACAAGTTCCTTTATCAGGAACACAATATCACAACTAGGCAACAACTTAAATAACAATAATAAGTATAAAGGTATTAAGTTCTTCATTGCAAATAATGTGAGTACATACCTCTGAAGGCTTTGTAGGTTCTTTGACAAACAAAACATTCTTTCGACCAAAATACTTATTAGATTTATATATCATTCGATTTTGTGTTACTTATCTTAAACATAGGTACAGTCACTCGCTGCGTTTAGTGATAATGCTCTCAGATTCTCTTATTACTAATGTGTGGGTTTGGTGAGTATGCTTTAAATGTGGTTATCTATGATTAGGACCCACAAATGAACACATTCGTTGTCATAATCATTTAAAATTTTAGTTAGATGTAATTGCAGCTAGTCTGTCGCTGGTAACAAAGTAGGTATTTTAATGCATATCTGAAATCAAAAGTTTATCTGGTTATGGGGCCCTACTTGCCAGAGTGGCAAATAAATGAACTAAATAGTTAATGATTTTACTGCTAATCAAGCAGAATACACAATGCTGAATAGCTATTTATATATAAGTACCTAGTTTTGCAAAATGTTCAAGTTTAAGTAAATTAAATGTAGGTAATAGACAGACTTACCTAGTATATTCTCAATATTGTTTGCGATTACGTAACGCTATCTACTGTAGCCCTATATAATAGAGTTCAATGCTGTGGAATGTAATGAGTTTCTTTTCGACTACGGGTTATATAGAGTATGGTCGGTTGGACTTATCTGTGGATGGGTTGTGTCGATCCACTCGCTAATACCAACTGGAGCCGGGTTAGCCTTCTTCGCTAGGAAGGACTTCACCTTGCTTTTCATGATAGTCATAGATTGCGTGCGTGATACTTGCTCACGTCAGCCCCCAGTCCAGTAGTTAGCTGTGAAGTTTGCACATAATCAGTAAATGTTGATACTAACAAACAATCAATTTGTCGCTTTAAGCACATCAACTAAGATCTCAGAACATTATAATTATTACAGAAGATCAAAGAGGTCAGTACAGTTGCGACAACTCACCGTTTAATCTATCCTTTCACGTATTCACCCTCAATTTGGTTTCAGTTCAGCTTATTTACTTAGTTTCAATCATGTTTCGCTATAGAGTAGGTAGGTATTGTCCCGGTTTGGTCATCAGCCCACGATTTCTTTCTTGATATATAAAGTTATTAGCGTCTTACCAGGTTTTGTTCCATGTTTAGTGTTACCTATCTTTTTGGTGATCCATAATAATCAGTCCCTACTGAGATGGAAGCTATTTTCGTCCTCGAAGACGCTCGTTTCCTTTTACAACAACGATAATAAAAACAGCATGCCAATTCTGATTCATAAATAAAGTAATAACCAGTCATTACCTAAAAGTGAAAGTTGCCACGACCGCCACCGCGTCGACGGCAGCAGGAACCGAGGCATGTCAAGGCCCGTACCATGTCGGAAATAACGGTACAGGTACATTGTCGACCTCTTCATAATCTTACGTCTCTCCATCCATGCTTACATATCGTCCTTGAGGCTAATTCCATTGTAAGTCGTTCCTGTTCATTGGATTATTATGGCACAAGTATCCTAACGTAGGTAAGTATGTTATTTAAGATCAAAATAGCAAGTATTGTCATAAGATTCAAATACATAATGACCACTGTTTTGAAAACAAGCGACTCACCAATGTTCATAACTTCTAGAAAAGATTCGTATTCCAAAGTAGGTAGGATTTCTGTGGCGACGGTTTAGAGCGTCACGGCAGAGGTTAAGGTTGGAAGCCTTTCCTCGGCTCTCGTGGCAGCTGCTGGCCACGGTAGGCAGGGCTCTGAGAGACTAAACACAATGTTACACGCAAAAGCCCGCGTACGGGCCAAACAATAACACTAGCTAAATGTAGGATAGGAACCTTCACGCCATCAACCTAACGGTTACCTAGTGGGCTGACAACCGGGACGGATTCGTGCGAGCGCGTCGTTTAGCAGACAGCAAGCACGCCAGTGCGTGTGGTACGCAGATTGCAGGCAAGCCAGCGGCACCGCAGTCGGCACACTCATACACTCGTACACAGCGACTCGAACACGCCATCGCTGACGCAACTCTGCCATGTTCTCCACGCAGAGGCGATGATGACTCATGGAATAATACATTGTTGGTGTGGTGAAATTGTAAGATAAGCAAAATGAAATTCATTGATACGACCGTTTTTTAAAAAATTGTTTATTTCCATACTTAAACATATGTCATGTACAATTTTATTTTATTATTCAATATGAATAAAAATCAAACTTTCAATTTAATCGTTAGGCGAGAGAATAAATTGAAACACTTAAAATAAAACTAAATAAATGCATGATACCGTTACAAACCCATTTTGTAGCTAGCAGCGCGACCACGCCTCGGCGGCAACCAAGATGGCGGCCGACGGATGCAGGCCCACGCGAAACGCAATGGGACTGTAATTTAGAAAAACATCCTACATGATATCACAGACACAAATACACTTTACATTACCTAAAATGGCTATTTAATAGCTGGCTTGACATTGTCTAATTCCCTAAAAAAACTATCTAAGCCGCTGAGATCATTCTTCCATAGATTATCGATTTTCTCCTGGTGTTGCTTGGCGACCTCTTCTTCCTTATTGCACAATCCAAGCTCAGCTTGCATTTGAGCCCACCTCCTGGCGCGTTCTCTTTGTTTCGTAATGAGTTCACTCTCCGCACGTGATAGAGAGTTACTCAAGATGGCGATTATCCTCAAATCACGCTTTCTCCTTGTCTTGGCATTGACGGATTTGCTTTTAACTTGACGAACCCAATTAGACAGGGATTCGGTTTTACTTTCACAAAAGTCGGCGATAGATTTTTCATTTGATTTGTAGCCCATTTTTAAGGATGGGCCAGAAAGTACTGTTTTGTGACAATACTACACACCTGAATCCGTACAGGCACAAATATCACTTCTTGAAATCTCCAGCACTACACACAACGGAGACACAACTGCACTTCACCAGGGACGATTTAAGAATGTGGGCATGTGACGTCATGGCCGCCTTATATACCCGACCTGAGGCGGGGGGCCGCACTGCGCAGTTGGCCGCAAAATGGCGTCATTTCAATACCAAAGTCATGAACGAATTTTGCCGAGAAAAACCGAGAACTCACGATGATTTGGTTAATTCGGAAATTTTGTAGGACCGTACCTACACTAAAAATAATAATTTCTGAGAATATTTTCAAATTACTAATATCAATACTATATACCTAGTCAAACCAGTTTGTTTAGAACAAAACAATAACATTTTTAATACATAAAATTGCAAGCATTACGTTAGCGTTGGGCGTTGGAAACTAAAAAAGAGACACAAAAATATGTAATTCCTGAGAAACAAGAGATAGAGCTAGCTAGCTTAACACAGAAACACAGTTATAGACAATAATAAGTAACATACCTCTAAGGGTAAACTCGGATGATATAACCTACTTTTCGGCAACTGTTAATTTATTTTTACGACTATGAAAATATATAAGTATTGACTCAATTCGTGACAGGCCGTGTATTTTTGATCCTTTGCAACCTTTGGTAGAGATCGATTTATAAAATTCTATATCAACGGCATACATAGGTAATATAACATTTGGCTTAGCGCACAACTATGAATTTTTGAATCGAAATTTGGATTTAAGGTGGCCCGATAGTCCCAATTTTTTTTATGTAGGTGAATATTGAACTTCATTTCTGTCAGTAAAAAACAATATATAATTTTAATGTAGGGACATAAGTACTTAGGTAACATGAATACGGTGGATTTTTCAAGAGGGCGTGGATGGCCAAATCTGAAACGGGACCGATTTTGATGAATACTAAATCTGCATTATTGAAAAATGAATATTCTTAACCTGGAATCGAACCCGTTGATTTTGGAAAAAATAAACACACTGTAGGTATTTGTTACACTCTCCGAAAGTGTATAATAGAATAATCAAATTCTTGGAAATAATAACACATAAATATGGCAAACTAAAGGAAAGAGCTGAAATTGACAAAATACTTATTTTTACCTATGATGATAAACTAAGTGTAATTAATGTAATTATTATACTGCTTACAAGCAATATTTCTTGAATAAAGTCATATAATATAATATATATGTTGTGATAGTGAACAACAGGCCGAAAAATCACATGAAAATTATAGTTTATTTTTATACGCCTTTACTCTCTACTCTAACAATATTTCCGAATACACCAGTAATACGCATGCACCATGGAGAGAGACAACATGATAGAGAGAAAGAGCAAGTAGAGGATATTGATCCAACAAAGAGGCTCCAATTGGGAGGGCGCGGGGTGAAGGGGCATCGGGCTGCGGGGTGGCACGGGGCATGTTCCAGATATTTCCGACGAAGTACCTATTGACGTAGGAAAACTAGAAAATCTGAATAATGATATATAAAGGCTAGTAATTAATTGTTGAAATACCTACTTATGAACAAAGTACTTAGTACTTACCTAGGTAGGTACCTACCTTCTTCATTACTAAAATAATTGACTCGAAAGTTTGTAAGTAGGTAGGTACCTATACGGATGTTAGTTAGGTACTCTTTCACGCAAAAACTACTGAAGGGGCTTGATGAAATTTGGCACAGAGGTAGATTATAGTCTGGAAAAACACATATACTTTCCTAGGATACTTTTTATCCCGGGAGTAGGTACCTACCTATGTTCCCTTGGGATAATTTTCGACAATCACGCGGGCGGCAGCTAGTACCTAGCTAAATAAAATAGTGTGTGTGTGAATTGAGTGAGCACCCTAAATAAAATTAATAATATATACTAGTCATTTAGTAAAAGGTGTGAAACAATTGTAAAAACAATCTTACAATTTGTAAAAAGTTAAAACATGAGATATATCAGTTAATGAATGCTCACTCAGTTCGCACATACGACCACCCTGAATCTCAGAACGTATGAAGATTTCATGTAAGATTTATGTACTACTCTTTAGTAAAACCTTTATAAAGTTGTCGTTTTAGATATCAATCGCCAAGGGCCGTATAAAAAAAAATTACAAATACTTTCATATGCTCACTCAATTCACACACTTTGAAAGGACCCGATTTCTTATGAACAAACCATAATTTCATTTTGTTATAAATCTTGTTTTATTAAAAGGTATACACGTGATTTTGTAAAATACAAAGCGAACCATAAATGTAGCCCGTTTTGTAATAGTTAATTAATATAAGTGCTCACTCAATCCACACAATTCTGAAAAGTTATAAACGTTAATATCTTTGAATTTATAAGGATTAGAAAGCTATAAATTGCGCTAGTTTTAGTAAAGAAAAGTTACTAAAGATTTGCCATTTTACATTTAGTACTCTCAGTTTACTCTAAAAGATATTCAACTGTTTGTGTTTCAATGAAAATCTGCCATACTGTAGGGTTGTCACGCAGGACATTTTTGCTGAACTAAAATTTTATTTATTTTATAATGACCTTTATCTACGAGGTCAGCAGTAGGACCTAACATGGGATGTTACAGTAAGGTCAATGATATACGAATTTGATTGAAACCATTTATTTACATAATGTAGTTTAATTAAAAAAATTACAAATTTAGATTTTTGGGTTAACAATCGTTGTCGATCAGGATGTAGCTTAAAGAGTGCAACAGAATATTTTGATCAGTACTTTCGTGGATATTAGTACAGTTGTCGTCGTAGCAAAAATATTTCTCGTTTGATAAATAATGACTCTTATAATGACCAATGCCTGTTAAATCTAAAGGTGCTACGAATTCGACCGCACCAATACTTCTATACAATTTATTTTTAAGTACAATTGTACGGGGCACTTTACTTAGCGCTACTGCGTTGGTGCCATTCAAATCAAAAGAAATCACATTTGAAATGATATAATAACTAGTTGCTACTCCCTCACATGACGCACATTTTGATTCACCTTCCGACAAAGAAATAGCTGTTTCTAATAGGCTGATATCAAAAATATTAATCATATCTATATTCGGTTTAAAGAAACTTTATTCCCAATAAAGACATATGTCACTTACTTGAGAACAATACTAAAAAACATACATAAATATTGACCACAGAAAGTTCGTCATCAGTATTATAAGTTAATAGTTACCCATCCAATGCATTCATTTCTCCAGAAGTGATCGATCCGCAATTATGTGCTGGCTAAGTTGAGTTTTGAATGCATTGAAAGAGTGCAGATGTCTTATGCAGGTATATTTACAGGGATATTTAAAGGTAAGAACACGTTATTTCTCTTAATTACGTTTGCTGAACACAATACATTGGTACACGTTTTTGTAAAAATTGAGCTAGTGAAATAATCCAGAAGAAAATGTTCATAGATACGAGCAACATTACAGGCGACATCGTAAGTGCTAGAATTAGTGGTTATTGGCTTTTGAACATATTTTATAATTATTTTTGCTCTTAGGCTATTTAAATCATCATCTTTGAAATTGGTGTCACTTAGACATTTTACATAATGCGGAATAGATTCATTTTCATCAAAAGTATCTATAATATTTCTAAATTTTTCGTTTTCGTTATACTCGATACCAAACAAATACATAACAGAATCAAAGGCACAGGTGTTTAATAGATTTACATATTCACCGTTGATATAAACAGATGAACATAAATTGCCATTTCTTATGTATTTTACCGTCGTGTTTGGTTTTGATCTACTAATTTTACCTTCTCCTTTCCAGTTCTCGACATAAGAGGGTTGATCCGAAAAAATGGAATCTTCAGTAATAGAGCGCCTGTAAACCGTCTTATAAATTTTCTGCTTTTTAGGATTTAATAGTTTTACTCTTTTCATCGATTTCCGTTTAGGATTAATTTTAGTTATAATATCTTGATCTAGGGCGCATAATGCAGATTTCATTTCCCCTTCCAAATATTCCGCATATAGCTTATAGAACTCATCAATTCTATATCTTTTAAATTTTGTTTTAAATACAAGATGTTTTAAAGTTTTAAAATAACTTTCTATTCCTGAAGAGGACGGTGCTTTATTTTCAGATTCAAAAAGAAATCTCAATAAATTAGACCACAAAGGTAGTTTCATTAATATTCTTTTAAAAGTAGGAATAAATGGCGGATAGTAATAAGCATTTTTGTTAATATCTAGAGCTGGATTTAGTTTTTTAGTTTCTTCGACAATACTGTTAAACCAATCCATGAATTCTAAGCCTTCGTTATTATTTGGGTCATCAAATTCATTATTTTTATCAATGTTTTTGCTATCTGAATTTAATCCATCAAGTGTAACGTCGTGTAATAATTGATCTAACTTAGATTTTAGTGTTGGATAATCACCTATCTCACCATCATATTGACCAAGGCAAAGTTTTACAACATCGTGAATAAACTCTTTCGCCAGATTATAATTTTCGCATCGTTTTAAAAATATTATACAACGTATATAAAAATATTTGACATCTAAAGAAACATTTGTTTTAAAGCAATTTAAATTATGTAATGTCTTAATAAAATGACTTGTATCAAGTCTGATAAACGCCTGTGGTTTTTCTGAAGTACTACCCTCTAAAACTGAAAATAAATGTCTTATATAGGTTTTTGTAGTACAATATAACGCAAAAGCTTGAAATACATGCAGATACCAAAGCCGATGAGTCATCAGTAATAATTTCATCGGGTGGAGTATCAACATAAGATAACCACTTTTTTAACCAAAGTGATATCGAGTTTTCTGAATGAGAATCAGTGACCATTTGGAAAATTGGTACAGATTTAAGTTTATCATCGGCTGTTAAAAGTCCTACATATAAAAATAATCTTTTCGTGGCAGTAGTACGATCTGGCAAATATATATTTTCAAAAAATGAGCCAGTCGCGTCAATGGTAATTGTCACTTTTTTGAATTTCTTTTGGTAATTATTGTAATAATGAATTTGACTATCACTCCAAAAACATAAACGAAAATCTGGGAATATATTGAAATCACGAATATTATTTATATTATTACGATATGAATTTTTAGCTATAATAAACAACGATAAAATAGGATTTGCATGTGGTAAATGTTCATGTCTTGCTTCAGACTTAATCTTTCTTAAAGCCGAAAGGGAAGGCAGAACAGGTGGAGATATACGGTCAGTATCAGTCACAAGAGCTGAAGTCAGTTCATTGTGTACTTTAATAGCAGACTTATGGCTTAGGTCTTTAGCTATTTGTTTTCTTCGGTACGGGGTAAGCTTCGATTTTTTTTTAGGATTGTGTTCAAACGTCTTATCAAAATTATATACCTTACAGATGAATTCCATGATTTTTTCAGTTCTTTTAGAACTTGATATACGAATTTCAGCTTTGCACTGGGAACATTTACCGATAAAAGAAATTAAATCACTAATTTTGTGTTTTTTAATAGTCCAAGTGCACGGTAATTTTGTGTGAATCCATATTTTTTCCTTGATTAAACTGCTCCACTTAAACTTTGGCAGCGTTTTATAATTAAAGAAACTCAAAGTACTGCTTCTTCTCCTAGAGGCACTTATAGGCATAATTTTTTTCCAATCGTAAATATCGAGATAGAAAGAAAATGTTTGGCATTCATCATCACTCACAACAACACTGCTGTTCTCTTTTTCCGACGATGACGACTGTAATAGTGGAGTCGCACAGCCTGAATCGGATATTGGCACCTCATTTGAAATTGTTGCGTTCGAAGTTTCGTCGTTCAAAGTAAATATACGGCTTCTATGACGATTCAGTGATATGTATAATGCCATCGGGGACATTTTATTCTCAAGTTCTTCAGACATCTTAGAAAATATTGGGTCGTTATATTTAATGTTGGGAGCTTGTAAGTATTCAGCATGTTTAAGAAATATTTTTTTCTGATTTTCGAAACTTATCAGAGGTTTGCGACCTCTTCCAATTATTACTCTGTAATGCAATAGTTAATTTTTATAGTAGTAAGTATTACGAAACCGTAAAAACTGCATTGAACAAATAAAAAAAGAACAAAATATTGTTATTTATTAGCTAAATATACTTACGTTATAGTCACCAGGAAAAACAATAACATTGATAATAGGTACATTATTGCACTGTACTACGTATGCCACACAATAATAATACGATTAATGTTAAATGACAAACTTAACAAACAAACAGGATTGAATAATCCGAAACTAGGTGCATATTATTATGAGGGTAGTTTAGTAAAATTAACAAAATATGGATAAGGCTGCGTTCGCAAATACCGAGAGATTATGTTAGACTCTTGAAGCTACATTTTGATTATCGGTTGTTAAGCTTTATTTATTTATTTTTGTAGCATTACCTATCTATGCATATTTAATTATGTTAGACTCTTGAAGCTACATTTTGATTATCGGTTGTTAAGTTTTATTTATTTATTTTTGTAGCATTACCTATCTATGCATATTTATAATTGACCTAATAAAAATGATACCATATTAAAATTAGTAATATATTCAGTCCCAGCTTAGTGGGTCTGTGCACAAACAAATCGAAGCATGCCCAGATAGACACTTAGTATGAAGGAAGGACACGGTCCTGCGTGACAACCCTACAGTAGGCAGATTTTCATTGAAACACAAACAGTTGAATATCTTTTAGAGTAAACTGAGAGTACTAAATGTAAAATGGCAAATCTTTAGTAACTTTTCTTTACTAAAACTAGCGCAATTTATAGCTTTCTAATCCTTATAAATTCAAAGATATTAACGTTTATAACTTTTCAGAATTGTGTGGATTGAGTGAGAACTTATATTAATTAACTATTACAAAACGGGCTACATTTATGGTTCGCTTTGTATTTTACAAAATCACGTGTATACCTTTTAATAAAACAAGATTTATAACAAAATGAAATTATGGTTTGTTCATAAGAAATCGGGTCCTTTCAAAGTGTGTGAATTGAGTGAGCATATGAAAGTATTTGTAATTTTTTTTTATACGGCCCTTGGCGATTGATATCTAAAACGACAACTTTATAAAGGTTTTACTAAAGAGTAGTACATAAATCTTACATGAAATCTTCATACGTTCTGAGATTCAGGGTGGTCGTATGTGCGAACTGAGTGAGCATTCATTAACTGATATATCTCATGTTTTATCTTTTTACAAATTGTAAGATTGTTTTTACAATTGTTTCACACCTTTTACTAAATGACTAGTATATATTATTAATTTTATTTAGGGTGCTCACTCAATTCACACACACACAATAAAATAGCCTACTTACGCACAAAACGTTTTGGAAATAGGTAAGTAGGTACTTTCAACGTGTGTAGGTACAGCTAAGGAGTTGAATTCCTTGCTGGAGTCCTGTGTTCCCTGATAGAGAGAACTAAACCTGGGCGGTCTCAAGTAAAGAGTGAATAGGCTACCTAAGTACTTCTATGCAAGCTTGCTTCATCGTCGACCATAATATCGCTAACCATCTGGTGAGGCGCTTGATCAAGCGCGAGTCTATCAATACCTACCTAACAAAAAGTAAAAAAATAACAAACATGAGCAACAATAATAATCAGGTAGGTAGTACGTTGTTACATTACGTAGATAGGTAAGCCTGCTTAGGTAGGTACCTACCTACCTAACGGTAGTAAGTATCTGGTTTTCCCAGAAACTCATAAATTCATAATACAGAACCTTCCCAGGAACCTTCTACATAACATGTTTGTCCTTGCTGTTGGACCTTTGCAGAAGCCAAGTAAAAAGGCCATTAGTGCTCAGCTATTTAAAAAAACTTTTGTCGTCGTAGACATTGACTCAAACCCACTTGCAAACCAGAACTAGGTAGGAGTACCTGCTTGACTTTGTAAAAAAACGAACTTTCCTGATGATGATCCCTAAATCAGGTAAAAGGATGATAAAAGAGAACGAATCATGGAAAGCAAGTAAACAACTTGTTTATTTATCACAATCAACCCACGTGTGATTTAAATATTGTTTTGTGATAAGAAAGGAACAGCAGAGGTGAATAAAAAACCACTGTTGTAGAAAAACTACAGAAATAAATAGTACCTAAGTACCTAGGTACTTACCTAACTAATACTAATACAAAACTGCCACAAGCCTGCCGCCCGCGTGAGTGTCGAAAATTATCCCAAGGGAACATACTCCCGGGATAAAAATTATCCTAAGTATACGTGTTATTCCAGATTGTAATCTAACTCTGTGCCTGAACCGATTTTGAAAATTCGTTTTGTATACCTACCTATTATGATACATAGCCACATTCATGAGGAAGGCTATACGGGAACGGGAAATTCCTACGGGAATGGGAAAAAAACGGGATATGCGCGTACGAAGTCGCGGGCGAGTGCTAGTATTTTATAACGTTGGGTGTCAACGAACTTGTAATTTAGGACACTGCGTAGGTAATTGGCGTAGGGTACCTACCTACCGAAATAGATAGGTACCTAAGTTTCTACTAAAATTATTTCTGAATAGGTAATTTCTGGTAGGTTTTGAATTATACCTACTGGTAGGTACTGAAGAGCGTTCGAAAATCATGTGGTTGAGGTTATTGGTAGGTACTTATTTAACTATTTTAGGAAAATTAGGAAGCTAAATCAAAAATAAATCATTGAATAGTTATAATTCATGGTTGGGACCTAAATCAAATACCTACTTCAGATAAATGCCTAGCTCATTGACGCACTTCAATGTTCTGACTACCTGTGCTGTGTTTATCCTTTTATTACCATATTAGTCGTGTTGAACAATAGAATAGTGAATCATTTAATTTCTCATTGATTGAGTCACGAGATACCAAACCAAAACGTCTGCATTGTGTATCATTCTACACTTAGCCTTCAGCAAGTAATATTTAGGTTGGTTTTTCCTCGTCTCATTATTCCATGAGTTAGAAAGAAACAACATTATTGGAAGTCGGCCATGTTATGACGTCATCCCAACGCGAACGGTCTCACGCTCACGCCACGCCACGGTCGATAGATAGGGTAGGGTGGCTGGCAGCTGCATGCAACGGACTTTAGCAACCGGCCTTGTTTTTCTCTAGAATTATTGTTAAGTATAACAAAAATATGGCTTCCTTTGTGTTTGTCGAACAAAGCTGCCATGAGAACTTCAGTTTGGCTTCCTCTGAGAACCCATTCAAATGGTACTTATGTTACTTACACTACCCACCCAAGTGTTGTTAAGTAACTTGCAAAACTGGCCTGTGCAATATTCAAGATCCAGTTATTATAATTTTATACTTTAATATAATTTTATATAAGTAGGTAGGTACCTAAATTAATATTATTATAATTTTATTAGGTACAGCTAATTAGAATGTCAAAGGGCTGAGTACCTACGGTACTCTTGTCCATTTATGCTAAGCCCTGGGGGCGTTTCTGAAATACACGACACGATTTTTAATATCATGAGGAAAACTATTTCTAATCGAACTAAATATGTATCCTTCATTATAAGTTGCAATAAGTCATACACAAAGGTCCTCATTCAAAATAAATCTGGCTGACGCATTTTGTTTACGTCGTAAATTAAAGCGCTGCGTAGATGAAGTTTAAACAAAAAATTAACACGTTTCTCTATTTTGGAACAAAGGAACCACCGTTAGTTTTTCGAAAGAGGCGCTTTGCTTTTTTTTGGGGTGCCTTTTGTGTTAAAGAAAGAAAGAATGAAATCTAAAACAGGCATTCCTCGAAGGTGCTTATCTAAGGTATTATTGTTGATATTTTTTACAACCATACTTTTGAGGATGCGTGGTATTTATTTCATGAAGGCTGATGCGTCAGCGTCACACAAATTAGCACCAGAAACCCCAAAAACAACAAGTTTGAACAAGAATTGTTTGCAATCAAAATTCCTCAACGAATAGCCTCGTTATCAAGAAATTCTTATCAGTGTTGATAAATCGTTGGTCAAAGTAATGCCCATAATGATGTGAATGTGTCTCATTGTAAAAGAGCGATCGCGCGTTTTTATTTTGTAGTAAGTACATATGTAAGTACAATAATAGATAATGTCTGTGTACCCACTTTCATAAATTGTGCGCAAATTTCGACTGCGTGTCTAATCTGATGGTGCGATAATTCTAAATAAATACTATTTTGATATTGCGACGAATATTGCGCACTTTTGTGAAATTATCAGCAATTCCAATGTTCTGGTACCTAGGTACTACAGCTAGAATGTCCTAGAAGCGTTTTGATTTATAATTAACTAACTTAATGCCAAGAATTCTATTTCTTTCTAAACAAAGCCTGGTTAAATTTGGTGATTAATAAACGAGTCTATTTTGTACTTTCGTAGAATATTAATAACGGACGATCATTTACTAAATAAGCATTCGTACTGGAAAGTTCTCATGTACTTAATGACTACATTATTAGGTAAGGTAGATACTGGTAATTAGTGGTAGTAATCGCTAAAACTACCTATTAAAGATACATTACTAAATAAGCATTCGTACTGGGAAGTTCTCATTTACTGACTATTATTAAGACGGTTCATAATTAGCTAAGTACTTACTGGTACCTAATTAGTGGTAGTAATCGTTAAAACTAAGTACCTACCTATTAAAGATGTATTGTATTTCTCTTTCAAGATACCTAGGTAATAATTTAATTATGAATAAATAAACACCTTATAATATAAATTAACGTTTTATTGAACTAAATAATACATCCAGCAGTTTCACTCGTCCTCGCCATTGAGGTTGCCGATTAGCGATCCGTAAAAATAATAATAACAACCGCCATTCCAACGTGACTAACCGCTTTATGTTGTTGCATGAGACAGTATCATTTTCTGAAACAAACGAAGTATATTTAATTTAAGAATACTACGAGGCGGGCGGGTCAAAAAGTTCGCGGTATTGAGGGGTTAGAGTGGAGAGGGTAGGACTTTTATTACCTGTCACTACTTGGTGACACAATACAACTATGAATACCTACTAGGTAAGTGACAGCCCTATCGGTTCATTAACCTTTGAGATATCGCTGAATAAAAAAGTAAATCGGGAAGAGAACGTGTGAGTCTATCTGGCGGGCCCAAACGAGATTTATCAGTAGGTCATAGCTTTTCATAAAGACATTTTTTTGTACCTAAAGAAAATAAACAAGATATATTTTGTACCTCAACAGTTTTTGATTAAATGACGTTTCTATGAAGTGTCTAGCTAGCGGGCCCCTTATGATTATTTTTTTTGTTATTATATTTATAGATCGCCCAATAGTGCTTGGAGTTAGAAACTATTATGTACCTTACAAATCCAAAATTTCGACTTTCTCAGAGCTATACTTTAGGAGTTATTCGTTATTTAGACAAACGACCGGCTAGCGGGCCCCTTCTTTAAATACTACTCTTTTATATCATACAATAGCATTAGGAGCTTGATGCTATTTTGTACCTTACAAATCCAAAATTTTAACTTTCTGTGACCTAAACTTTAGAAGATATTCGTTATTTAGACAAACGCCCGGCTAGCGGGCCCCTTTTTTAAATCCTACTCTTTTATATCATACAATAGCATTAGGAGCTTGATGCTATTTATTTTGTACCTTACAAATCCAAAATTTTGACTTTCTGTGACCTATACTTTAGAAGATATTCGTTACTCAAACAAACGTCCAGCCAGCGGGCCCCTTTTTAAATACTATTCTTTTGTATCATACATTAGCATTAGGAGCTTGATACTACATATTATGTACCTTATAGATCCAAAATTTCGACTTTCTGTGACCTATACTTTTTTTCACTTGAGTATAGTATAAATTCAGGTCATGGTTTACCCGAGTGCCAAGTTTCATCTAAATCAGTTCCACCGTTGAGGCGTATTCGATAAACCAAAATCTAAACATACAGACATATATTATTTATACTAGCACTTCGCCCGCGACTTCGTTCGCGCGGATTTAGTAGGTACTCCACGAACTTCAACGCCTCCTCTACACCCTTTAAAGCGTATTTTTTCGAAAAATAATAACAGTTTATATATTAATAAATATTACATAATTCCAAGACATTTTTGCTGCTTGGGGTTCAACAGTTGCGTTGATCCTATAGAAACCACACTGTGGAGCTCCGTTGGGTGTTGGTTATATTTAATTAATCCGCTTCTACATAAATTGTTATTTTCATACAAACTACCACCCCCTATTCCACCCCTTTACGGGGGAAGTTTCCTAAAATCCTATGTGCCATGTTTTATCTTCATAGATCCAGTAGTTTTTCAGATTTCTTGATTAATCAATGAGTGAATGAATGAGTGACCTTCCGCTTTCATAAATTACATAAGTAAGTAGAATTTCCGGCCATAATGTCAGATTTTACAACTAGGTCTTATTCAAAGACTTCCAATTGCCCTTTGTATTATATAGTTTACATTCATAGTCTAATGACAGAGTGCTAATACGCCATTGACGTTCAAAATTTTCCCATTCCATTGTTGTTGAGGTTTACTTTGACGTAGGGGAGTCGTGCTTGATAATAATGAGATATGCTTCCATTGTTATCGAAAAAGACCACGGGTTGAGTTTTATGATTGATGCCATTTGAGTTCTCGAACAATACAGACACCGTTCAAGGCGAAATAGGGATTTTTTTAAACCGAGAGTTATTAGAAATAAGCGTGGAACTATGCAAGGAACGCATACCGTTTTACTGGCAGCACGGCTATGCCTTGGTCATTCGTAAGAAGAATCAAGGCTACGTGACAGTTCGTACGGAATAATTGTTATGATTTCTGACTTATTATGTAAAAGAAGGAACAAAATAAAAGGTACCACACAATACAGAATTACGCATGCTGCCAGTTTCATGTTTAAGGTTTGTAATCAATATTGTGAAAGCGATGGTGTAATATGGAACGATTGCAATTTTAAGCAAGATATTGTGTCATTCATAGCTCACACGTATTTTGTGTGTTATATAATAACAATAAAATCGCGGTTTTAATGCCATAACGTGTAGGTAATTTATTGCAATCGTAAAGTTAGGGAGTTCCCGTACTTAGTACAGACTACGCCAAATCCGTGTAGGTATCAAACAAAGATAAAAGGCCGTTACCCGGAAACATTTATCTTGTATTCTGATAGCTGTTTAAGTGAATCGTGTTTCAACGTTTTACAGCGAATTTAGAATTACACTAGCCTTGCCCTTCGGTTTTACCCGCTGCTCGGCTTCTTAGGGTCGTAGCGTGATGTTGAATATACTAAAACCTTACTCAAGAAATGGGCTATCAAATGTAAAAAGGTGAATGAAATCGGTAGTCATTCTCAAGTCATGGCCAAGTGCCTGTGACCAAGGGAAACAGGGATTCATTTTTATATACTATACCTATGGAAGATAGATTTCGCAATTTTACTATAACAAGTCGAGTATGGGTGGAAGAAAGCCAGATACTCCTAGGGGCCATACGTCATGTGTTGTAAACACAACTCAAGTTGAACAAAAGCCAAGCGCGGAACAAAACTATCAATATGCCAATTCAGTGTTCCGGGCGGAAGTCAACACAACTCAACATTCAAGTATTTTTTTTTGTAAATTATAACTTTTACTTGTTATTACTGTTAAACTTACAACCCGCCCCGGCTTCTCACGCGCAGCAGAGAATATACAGCACCCAGTCGGCAAGATTTTCTGATACATCTTCGACAATTGTTATATTTCAGCCAATTTACACAACACTTAGTTATACACTTAAACCTTTCTCATGATTCAGTTCGTCCGTTTTTGAGTTTATCGCACACAAACATGCAGACGATGCGGGGGGGCGCATCATCTGCATGTCTCATGCGTAACTTCTGACGTCATGATGCGGGGGGAACTTTGTTTTATAGTTATGTACCGAGTGAAATCATCTAGTGTCTGTTAACCATTCGACAGATATAAAAGAACATCAAAAACCCAGGATTACCTTCAAAGGTTGTAAAGCGTTAGTGATCTGTAAGCCCACGCTTCTAGCCAGCACTACGGGCATCAGGTCCACGGTGTACAGGCGATGCAGCATCTCTATCATCAGCTGCGTCGGCACGTTATGCCTTTGTCGTGTGCTTTCGTACTTTTGTAGCCAGTCTGGGTGAGCTGGAAAAATATTTATATTAAATAATGGAAACCACTAAAACTAATAAAAGGATTTAAATATTAAGTACCAGTAATTTAAGTTTTTGTTGTGCATTTAGCATTCTCACTAATTTGTAAATATTTCTATCGCACATTGAGGTTTGCTGTTAGAGAACCCAATTCTGTGGTAAGCTCACCTTTGTTATTCCTGTTATAATTGTATTTTTATGTTTTTATGAGTGCAATAGATAATAAGAATAAAATGACAGCTATCCTATGGTGTTTATATTTGTATGTTGTTGTGAGTACAATATTTTAAATAAATGATCCCACCAAAAACAGTCCTGTACCATAAAAAAGGTTCTACCAACAGAACAAATAAACAAGCTGAGCGATCCTATGCAATTCTGCCTTTGCTGTCCCGCTGTAGGGCAAAGACATCGCTTATTCTAGGATCTTTGTAGTGTTACGTGGGTTCCAATTAGGAAATACTCAGTAGCACCCAGCCCTGGATCAGTGCCCTTGTTAATGGCAATAGGCCTGGATTTCCATTACGAACTTGTAAATATTATTCAGGTGTAGAATAGGTATTGGCAAGTCTTGCACCTACGGATAGCATTACCACTATTTGTGGGCACTCTCTATTTTAAGAAAACTTCCATCGACGACAGAAAAAATCTGCATGCAAAATATAAATATCGGTTTGACAGTATGATCAACATTAAACATTTCGTTAAAGTGCGCCCAAATTAAATTCTATTCGCTTCCATTTTTCATAGAATCGAGGGTGTTTACAGGTAAAACTGTCCAGGTAGGCAGGCAGGTAGGTAGGTAGGACACTTGCCTATACAGACCTGAGTACACCGGGGTAAAAGTCGGACTACTTTATTAACCTGAAAGTATGGCCCATAAAACTTTTATCTGATACCACACACCTACGTACACTGATCTACATACTTACTATGTCATGTAAACTTACTTATATCTAGACCACTGTACATAGCTTCAGATAATAAATTTGTGAGATCTTTGACGTCGCCGAAACCAAGGTTGACTCCTTGTCCAGCCAATGGGTGGACTCGATGCGCTGCGTCACTGCAATCAACAACATTTACACACTTCCTTTAAACGAGGAAGCCTTTGGAAAGTTGATCTTGGGCTCGTTTTGTATTCCGAGCCAGGAAATGTATTGGGTTTATCAAAAAATAATCGTTCTCGATTACCCGGAACTTAAAATATCATATTGTAAGATTCTAAAAGGTTCTAAACTACAGAAAGGCATTCTAGTTGTTTACGGCCGACCTTCTATTATGGTTTGCTTTCCCGCGCTTTGAAATGTAAGTGCGCGTAGCGACATCTCTACGACTACGAAGTACCTACTACGTAGTTAGCTTGCGAACTACAAGTTATACATGTAGATGGAGCCACTACCAATTAAACCCGCCAAATTGGAAAAAAGTGGTATTTGCTCATTTTAAACAGAGGCATTTATATATTATTTTTTATCATTTAAAAATTACACAATGGAGCTGTCAGTCAGATGCAGTTTTTATTATGATGTGTATGTATTCCCAGCGGAATAGTGTCGTTTTTCTTAATTTCAGTTAAGCAGATATTTAGTGTACATGACGTCGTGTAAATGTGTATGGTAAGTACGAATTTGTGCATCCAACCACTGGGGAGTTATTCAACAAAAACTGTTTCCGCTGGAACTACGTCATCCCAGCGGCACTTTTTTTTTCCTATGGACGTACAAGAAAAAAAATACATGCAATAATTAGTGTGTGACGAGAGGTAAATGTGTATGTTTAAATGAAATTTGAGTGTCTTAAAACTTCGAAGATATTCAAGTTTCCGCTGCGCTGACGTTTGGCTATTTGATGGAAATCATATAAATCGGTTTAGTGTGTACGTTACCCCAACAAGAAAGTGTCTCCTAGAGTTATATGAGTAGAACGTATTATTGGTGCCTTATCTGTTGTAAATGTGCCCCCACATAAAAAATGTGTGCCCCCTGTCGTTTTGGAAAAAAACGGAAAAAACGATTCTTGCTGGGGTAACGTTTTTCTAGCAGGAAAATTCTAAACGAATGATCGGAGAGAGAAAAATTGTGCATAGCCAGAGAGCTTATATGTGTGCCAAAATGTGCCCCCAAAAATAAAATCTGTGCCCCTTCAGGTTTTCGAGATATTGCATTTCCTGCTGGAGTAACGTTTTGATGAATCGTATATCTCTAAAACCATTGCATGTGCCCCTGTAGAATAAACATACACGAGTAGCTCTTAATGTGTGCCCCTTTGTGCCCCAATTAGATTTAAGAAAATATTTATAGTTTTCAAGTTATCGCGGTTTTATGAAAACCCGAAAAAACATCGCAGAATTTTCAGCCGCAGTGTAAACATGTTTTAACTTTACACGTAGATGTGAGTTACGTCATATGTGTAGCATTTTCGTGAGAAACAACCTCAATTAGCCACAATATCAGAATAACTTGTAATATATAGATAAAGACGATACATACATGAATTGTATTAATAGGCTAATGCTATGAAAATAATACTCGCTTCTTTATTTGGAAATGCACTGTTATTCAGACGTATTTTTTTTGTACAAATTGCAGCGACGTTTCGTGACAACAAATAAACTGACACTAAATATTATGTTCCTACATCTTTATGAACTTAGAGCATTGTATTGATATATAAATGAATAATATAATATATTATTATATATATATATTATATATACAGTATGTTAACTAACAGAGGGCGTTCCCGTTAAACCGCAATAGTATAGCATCCATACATGCTAAAAAAAATAGTACCATTTGAAAACAAAATGTTTTTATTTTTTTTCAATATTAAAATATTGACTAAAAATGTTAAACTAACACGTAAAAGAAACACTCTATACATTATGCGTACTCGAAGAACGGCAACGTCACGCTTCTTCGAGTACGCATAATGTATAGAGTGTTTCTTTTACGTGTTAGTTTAACATTTTTAGTCAATATTTTAATATTGAAAAAAAATAAAAACATTTTGTTTTCAAATGGTACTATTTTTTTTAGCATGTATGGATGCTATACTATTGCGGTTTAACGGGAACGCCCTCTGTTAGTTAACATACTGTATATAATATTCATTGATATATGATCTGTGATGCAACAACGTGTTTCCATTTTGTATGTCGTATTACGTACCTATGAGGGATTTATAATTATTAACCAACGATTATATTAATGCTGATTATGTAGTGTCACATAATTTTGATTTGATGGCGTTTTAGATATCTAAGTGTCATTCCACAGTCATGTGATAATGTTGTTACGTTTATGGGATAAATATGTTTATTTATAGCCAAATACCATCAGTTAATTTGTGCACATTCGATGTTTACAGTTATATCTTTATGCGGTTTACTATACTAACACACTTTATCTGAATCTATGTTTATGCAAGTTACTCGTAAGAATATTATTTATCTGTAATTTCATATTTTATATTTTTTTACACAACATTATTCTTATACTTAATATTGATCTGTGATTTTTTGTGATGCAAATTTACTAATTATAATTATGTTAGGCTATGAAAAACTGATCTGTGATTTAGATAATAATGACTACACAACGTGCAAATAATTTCTAATATTTATAGGTAGGAAATTTGATCTTTGATTTGATGCAATAATTACTTTAAGAATTAAAATTAAGGGAATAAAAATAATAATTTCCACATCAACAAGCTGTTTCATTTATATAGTCACAAGGTGCATTTAATATATTTTTTAATTAGCCCTCAAAACTTTTGAACGCGACTGTACGGACAACAGCTTAGGTATAATACGTCCAATAAAGAAGGTCATCGATATGTATGAATCCGTCGCTTTTTAGTAGTCATTCAGATTTGGTCGGATAACCAGCCGTTGTTTACATATTTTGGTTTTTTGTTTATATTTACTTAATGCGTAACATTTGAAGCTCAATATTTTCACCATATATTTTTGACTAAAGGCACAAGATTTTGGTTTACACCTACACATCTGGGATTGTGCCAGTTCCTTGTATTTTGCCGTCAAAGTTATGACACCATCGTTTTTACTTTTAGCATGATTATTCAAAAACGCATGCATGAACAGTTTTGAAACTTTGTATGGTTATTATTAGCGTCATGAAGAACCGAATACAGTTTTCAGCGAAGTTATGCCTTGTCTCATTTAGGCGCTGCGATGTTTTTTCGGGTTTTCATAAAACCGCGATAACTTGAAAACTATAAATATTTTCTTAAATCTAATTGGGGCACAAAGGGGCACACATTAAGAGCTACTCGTGTATGTTTATTCTACAGGGGCACATGCAATGGTTTTAGAGATATACGATTCATCAAAACGTTACTCCAGCAGGAAATGCAATATCTCGAAAACCTGAAGGGGCACAGATTTTATTTTTGGGGGCACATTTTGGCACACATATAAGCTCTCTGGCTATGCACAATTTTTCTCTCTCCGATCATTCGTTTAGAATTTTCCTGCTAGAAAAACGTTACCCCAGCAAGAATCGTTTTTTCCGTTTTTTTCCAAAACGACAGGGGGCACACATTTTTTATGTGGGGGCACATTTACAACAGATAAGGCACCAATAATACGTTCTACTCATATAACTCTAGGAGACACTTTCTTGTTGGGGTAACGTACACCGGTTTAGTGCAGAGTTGATTTTTTTTACGCACGTTGCTATGAATTTGTGTATAATGTTTGTGAAAACAGATTTTGAAAAAAGCATACCGTTTAGGAGATATACACGTAAAGGTGAAATATGGTTATTAGGTCCAAGTACTTAAAATAGGAACTTTAGAGCCTAACTTTTAACGTTTATTTGTATCTTGTAAGGGTCTACAACGTCTTGCCAAGTTTCATTTATGTGCGTTTAGTAATTAATGAGCAATGGCATAATTTACTACGAATGGACCACTATATTTTATGACATCCGATTGTAGGACTTGTTAATGGAAAAGCAAAATAAAACACATTCCAATATTTAGTGTATTAATTCAACTATTCATATGTAAAATTTCAGCTCATTACGCTACATAATTAAAGAGATATAAAAAAAATACCAGAACAACCGAATTACATGGATAAACCGACCAAGTTTGAATGGCTACAAAAAAGCGGCCGTGCAGTACATAGAGTTAACGTTCTAGAATTTCCAGTGTTTTACCATTATTGGACTAGTACAGGTCGGCACACAAAACTTGACCTGGCTCGATATGTTTCGAAAAGCTTTACTTGGCATCACTGTTACCGTTGCGTTTATATTATTTAGGTACATCGAAATTTAATTGTTCAATTTTAATTAAAACGTCATTCGAAATGTGTCGAGCCAGGTGCCAAGTTAACGCGTACGGGTAGTAGTTATGTGTCTTCTTAGCGCGCTTTATCAGTTACAAATGTGCACTGTACTTATTGAGCCAGTAGCAAAGACTACAATAGTATACTGGCTATATACAGGGAACTCTACCTTATTTTTTAATACTAGGAGGTGGTCGAACTCAGCGCCATCTAGTTTTTAGTTAAGGGAACTAATTTATATAAGTAAATGTATAGGTTGGTAGGTGTATAGCTGCTGTCTGATCGGTCAGTGGGTAGCCTATCCTTTATGATATTAGGTAGAGAGATGAGTGTATCCGCTATATAATACAAACATACGTACTACATAAAGGAAAAAAAACCACATAATTGAATATTAAACCATTTTATTTAGAAAAACATCACACATTTTACAATAAAATTTTATGTTCGCCTTTTTCGTCCCTTATGATTAGGGTAGTGCCGATTAGCCTTTTCTTTCATTGAATCGTTAATATTCCAAAAGGTTATTTGGCCAGTGAGAACATTATTGATATCTTTGCACCAGTTGTTTACAACAACAACACACATAACACAACACAACACGAACGTACGAACGAATTTTAACGCGGCTCAACAACATGGAGAAATGAAAGCTCAACTCAACCTGCAGATGCACTAGCGAAACAACAAAAACTCTATTGCAAAAGAAAAATAAATGCGCACGAGTAGTTACACTCTCGCGCAGTCATTTGCAATTCAAGTGTGATCATTCAAAAACAAACTTTTGCACGTTTAAATACCAAAATATAACTTCTTCATTATTAAAGCTCATAATAAAAACCTAATTATGTACTAATTCATATATTCTATTATTTTTATTTAAGATGATCATGAAATTATGTTATTTTTCTTGATTAATGTTATAATGTAACGCCCAGAAAAAAAATTATATATTTAACCGTAGCAACACCGCAATTTGTTTCCCTTAAGTAAAAACTAGATGGCGCTGTTTTCAATAAAAAAATGGAATTTTAATTTTGTTCTAAGTTGCCATAGCATGGCCAGTAGTGAGAATGATTAAAAGATAAACAAGGTTAGTAGGTACTTCCTAATAAAATACCTCATGAAAATGTTATCTGTTGGAAGGTAGGTATATAGGTTTAAGTGATAACTGTATTTTGTAGACGTGAGGCATAAATATTGGATTAGGTATGTTGATTAGGTATTTTTTGATGCGAGTCCGTACCTAATCCAAAGCGTCGAGGATTAGGTATGGCATAAAATATTTATACAGACTAATACACACACAGAAGATATTCCGTACCTTAAAATGTGGGGGTTAAGTTTCAAGTTTAATTAGCACTGCCGCCAGCGCAATCTATGTAGAATACCACTGGACTTGTTAGTGTTCTAGCGATGTATGTCGTAACAAATATACTTCGAAATACACCTTTTGTGTGAATCTACACAAGATGACAGTCCTAAGCCTGTGAGAATGACTAATAGACGACATTTTAAGATTCTCCGCCGCACCATCATTAACACAATGTGCAGGTGCATCTTTAAGTATGAAGGGTAATTTTGATCACTCTAATAGACGTTATAAACAAAGTTAGTATTCACCGTTCCACAATTTATCAGAAACGGAACGTCCATAATCCATGCCGAATATTTCTTACCCAATCCACATACGATACATAATATCGGTAAGAGGCCAGTGGATTGAATAAAATTAAAAATTCTATCCATGCCGAGTATTTCTTACCCAGTCCACATACGATACATAATATCGGGAACAGGCCAGCGGCTATATTTAATAAATATTAGGATTAGGTAAATGGATTAGGTATTTTTAAATACTAGGATTAGGTGGATTAGGTATCGTTTTCACCTAATCCAACCCATGTCTAGTATTTTGTTACTTACATCTCGACGACGCCGAAAGCCTAAAAGTTGTCTATATCTGCTATGTACAGATTCCAGTACATAGGGTGAGGTGTCCAACAGTGAACCATGAAAAAGTTGCACATTCATAGCTCAACTGTTTCTAAACATAATGAAGATTTTTTTTGACTAAACAGCTTCTCATTTATCAGACTTTCATTCTGCATATTACTATTAGAACCAAACGTAACAGCGTATGATATATTTAAGTTTTTTTAAAAGATGGGAAATGGCTCACTGAGTCCACCGCGTGGGATACTCTGAACCGGGGGCTAGGTCAACAGTGAACCAATATGTACACAGAGAACCATACTATTTAGTTTAAAACAGATTATGACTATTCATGCTAGAAACATTTATATAAAAACACAAAAAAGAAAAGTTCAAAAGAGTAAGCATCTAAAAATAAAAAATGGAAGTTCACAGAACTTTTATGTTGTTAATAAATACAATTTGGTAAGCTAATAGACAAGTAGGTATATTTGGTAGTAAGCCCAGAAAATTTAGAGAACAATATATCCTATTCTTTTATTTCTTTGCTCTGGTTAGGTGTAAAACAGCATTTTTCTACATATCTATCTCCTTACAGTCCGCATTCTTTGCAGGTTTACGACTGGATTGTCCATGTTTTACAAGCATGATAGCATGATAGCAACATTTATTTTTTCGTATGACCTCCAATTTTCCTTTACGCTGTTTTAATTCGTCCTAAGCCGGAACATTAACTAATGTTAATATTCCGGCTTGGGAATACAATTGAATGTTCCAATTCAATATAAATTATCTGTAAAATTCAAAACCTACCCACATAAAGTAGCAATATACATAGAGGTGGTACACAGTGAACCGGTTCACTGTTCAAACTACGTTTGTGGTTCATTGTGTACTACACCCACCATTCAAAATGTAAGGTTCTGTTAAAAACAAACGAAAACAGTTACCGTAGTAACTTCAGTTTTATACGATACCCCAATACTCACTTTAATAAGTATAATAAACGTCACACAGAAAAACTATATATAACAGAAGTAATAAGAAAAGATAGTAATTACGTTTTATTTTGTTTTGTCGCCGAAAATGATAATACGGTCCACCACTCGGACGTTTTTGGTGCTAGCTCGCTCGCGATTGGGGAGCGGGAGGCGCGGTAAAAACTGAGTACTTTCGTGCCCACGGCACGGTCTAGCAACGTCGCGTTTAAAAAATAAGAAGGGTGGCTCAATGTGTACCACTGGTTCACTGTTGGACATCTCACCCTACAGTGTTTATGACAGCCATATCTTATTCGAACTTTTATTTTCTAGGTAGGTACTTTGAAGTGTGAGACGAGAATTTCGTTTGTTCTTGTTTGCATTTATTCAAACCACAATTAATAGGTAGGTATAATCCCGCAAGAATATTACGTAGGTACCTACTTATTTTTAACCTGTCAGGCATCGCGAGCGCGAAACAACAACAGTCAAGAACGTAGAACGCGCTAGAACGTAGGTAAGTAGGTCGGTACTGCACTACACTATAAACCTACCTTCAAATTGAGTCAATTACTTGGTACTGATCTGTGATTCTGTGATTGTAAGACGGTACTAATTTGTTGCTGTAAAAGCTCGAACGAGAAGACCAACTTCCGAAAATTTACTAGTAGGTACTTAATACCTAAGATTTACCTATACATAAGTATTTGAGCTTTTACAGTAGGCAACGTATTTCTTTTATAAAAGACAGATTCTTTATATCAATGTTTGGTGGCGTTGTTAGCGGCACAATAAATCTAACAATAATTTGATTTTATTTGATGTTATTATTACTTTGTTAATAATGTTTTTTAATTTAAATAGTCAGTAACTAATAAATACTTTAAAGAGTACAAAGTTAATGCAGTTGTATTATTTTCTGCGAAACAATTGTGTACGCGCCTGTACGAATCTATTTAACACGATAACGATACTATACTGGAAATTCTAGAACGTTAGCTCTATGTACTGCACGGCCGCTTTTTTGTAGCCATTCAAACTTGGTGGGTTTATCCATGTAATTCGGTTGTTTTGGTATTTTTATTATATCTCTTTAATTATGTAGCGTAATCAGCTGAAATTTTACATATGAATAGTTGAATTAATACACTAAATAGTGGAATATGTTTTATTTTGATTTTCCCTTAAAAAGTCCTACAATCGGATGTCATAAAATATAGTGGTCCATTCGTAGTAAATTATGCCATTGCTCATTAATTACTAAGCGCACATAAATGAAACTTGGCAAGACGTTGTAGACCCTTACAAGATACAAATAAACGTTAAAAGTTAGGCTCTAAAGTTCCTATTTTAAGTACTAAGACCTAATAACCATATTTCATCTTTACATGTATATCTCCTAAACGGTATGCTTTTTTCAAAATCTGTTTTCACAAACATTATACACTGAATATATGAATTTTCATAGCAACGTGCGTAAAAAAAATCAACTCTGCACTAAACCGATTTATATGATTTCCATCAAATAGCCAAACGTCAGCGCAGCGGAAACTTAAATATCTTCGAAGTTTTAAGACACACAAATTTCATTTAAACATACACATTTACCTCTCATCACACACTAATTATTGCATGTATTTTTTTTCTTGTACGTCCATAGGAAAAAAAAAGTGCCGCTGGGATGACGTAGTTCCAGCGGAAACAGTTTTTGTTGAGTAACTCCCCAATGGTTGGATGCACAAATTCGTACTTACCATACACATTTACACGACGTCATACACTAAATATCTGCTTAACTGAAATTAAGAAAATCGACCTTTTTCCGCTGGGAATACATACACGATATTCGCTTGCACATATTCCTGGAGGTGCAGAACATTTAGGATGACCATAAATTAGGTTTTTTTCTTATTCCTTCGCTTTCGATATACCCTAGCCGGGAATCAAAACGGTTGATTTTGAAAATGAAAAAAAAACACATACTGTTTTAGTATGCCTTTCGAAAGTGTTGCTACTAAGGATCAAAATTCTGGGAAGTAATAACATAGGGCAAACTAAAACATAAGGAAAGTGCTCATTTAAAAAAAATACTGTTTAAAGGAGAAGGGAAAGGTTTCATAGTTTTCTAGGCCCAGATGTTACCTCAATCAAACTAGCCTTATTTGTTAGAGGATATAATAACCAGACCTCTGAATATTTGGTGAATTTTGGCTGGAAATCTGCTGGATCCAGGAATCAAGTTATATGAAGTATAGTAAAAGTGAGGTTATATTTATATATAACATTGGATGTATTTTGATGTTAGTTGCATTTCTTATGTATTTGCATTGACAGCATCCCTTAGTACTTTGTTTAGTACAGCCCCAAAGTTGGATACCATACGTCCAAATTGGCATGAGAATATGCTTGTATAAGGTTATTTTATTATGTATTGATAGACAGGATTTCCTTCCGAGTAACCAATACATACTTTTATATCGTATTTCGAGTTCCTGACTTTTCTTTTTGGCGTCGAGAGTTATGCCCAGGTATTTGGCTGTATTGACATCAGGCACTTGCATGCCATTTATGTAGATTGGGTGATAGTCCAAATGTTTGTTTGTGAAGTCAATGTGAATTGATTTTAACTCATTCAGTTTGATCTTCCATTTTTGTGTCCAGTCATAAACTTTGTTCACAGCTAGTTGAACTTTTTCTACTGCTTCTCTGTGGCTTGATCCGGTGGCCATTATAGCAGTATCATCTGCAAAGGTCGCAATGGTGTTGTTTTCCAGTTCTGGGATGTCACATGTGTACAACAAGTACAACATTGGGTAGGCCCAATGTTGCACACTTCCTCGTGGTACTCCAGCTTTTATAGCTTTTAGCTCGGAATATGCGTCATCCTGCCGTATTCTAAACGAACGAGTGCCGGTTTTTTTCTGCCTGTCATCTGTCATTCGGTGACCAGTGTTGAAAATCATCTGTAGAAAACTAAAGGAACTTGATTCGCTATGAATCGATTCCACGAAATGATTGATAAGAACTTCTCATTCCATTTTCATACTCACATCATACTTAGTAATCGATAACATATTCTGAGATTTTACCGTTTCATTCATTACCGATTACTAAGTATTCAGACATTTATTTAATCAATTATTTAGTTTCATCGCTCAATTAAACTTTTCTCGCTGCCTAGATAGAAACATAGTACTTTCTGTATTTTGTAATTTCCTTTAAAAAAATTTAACGGTTTTCACATTTGTGTGTATTACACATTTCAATTAGTTAACTGGAGGGCCCAAATTTCCCATCTCCTTTAAATCCAATGATGCAGTTATAGATTCTCAGGCCCCACGTTGATGAAAACTAAAACAGCAACATTGATTTTTTTTAAAATTGTCGGTTGACGTTAGTTTTCTCGAAAATTATTTTGTTTGCATTGTATTGTTACTTCCCAGAATTAGATGCTTATTAGCGACAGTTTCGGATGATGTAATAAAACAGCATGTATTTTTTTTCAAAATCAACCGGTTCGATTCCCGGTTGGGAATACCGATTTTTCCAAAATCTTTTAAAATCAAAGGATGCAGTTTTAGTTTTCATCCAAATCGAGCTCGAGACTCCTTTCAGTGTTTTTTGATATTCCTTATAGTTGAGGATTTGGCCATCCACGCACACTTTAAAAATTTGAACTTGCATCGATTTACAGAGATACAGAAACCCTTGAGTGTGGATTGAGGGAGTCCTTTAAATTGCTGTAACTTATTTTGTTTATGTTCTACAGATTTTTGGATCGGCTCAGTACTTTTCTACAATTTCTACACAAAATCTTGACAGCAATAGTTTTTCAATTCAAGGGGGGCCCTTAATCCTGACGGACAATCGATAGTTCACTATCATATCACTGGCCACACCGGGGTGGTGAGAACTTCGTACAGACAACTTTTATCTGATAAGAGCGAGTTGTTCATTTAATGCGGCCTGCCGGGAAGTTAACTTCGATCTTTTTAACACTGGGATTTGTAAATTAAAACGAACTCTTAGCAGTAAGAAATGCTCGTGAAAAACTTATTGCAAGTTTTTCACGAGCATTTCTTACTGCTGAAATTCAAACTTTCTAAGTTATAATTTATTACTACATAATACTTATGTTTTCGTGATTGTTATTTCATTTATCTTTGTTTTTTATTCCCTTTTCACGGCGGCAGGCGCCACATATCTGGTGCTGTGTCCGAAGCCGAGCGGGAAGGCGGCGCGCGAGGCGGGCACCACGTTGCGGATGGACGGCGGCAGCTGCAGCGCCGCGCCGTCCATGACGTCATCGCTTCAATACAAGTGTATATCGTAGTTACCCAACAAGCGCGACCCCAGGCGCCACATATCTGGTGCTGTGTCCGAAGCCGAGCGGGAAGGCGGCGCGCGAGGCGGGCACCACGTTGCGGATGGACGGCGGCAGCTGCAGCGCCGCGCCGTCCATGACGTCATCGCTTCAATACAAGTGTATATCGTAGTTACCCAACAAGCGCGACCCCAGGCGCCACATATCTGGTGCTGTGTCCGAAGCCGAGCGGGAAGGCGGCGCGCGAGGCGGGCACCACGTTGCGGATGGACGGCGGCAGCTGCAGCGCCGCGCCGTCCATGACGTCATCGCTTCAATACAAGTGTATATCGTAGTTACCCAACAAGCGCGACCCCAGGCGCCACATATCTGGTGCTGTGTCCGAAGCCGAGCGGGAAGGCGGCGCGCGAGGCGGGCACCACGTTGCGGATGGACGGCGGCAGCTGCAGCGCCGCGCCGTCCGGCAGCCCCGCGCGCCGCAGCCACGAGCTCGTCCATGACGTCACCGCTTCCACGCCGCTGCTGCGAGGGTACTGCTTCCACTGGAACATTTTAAGATTCCATCAGGGTTTTTGCCGACGCTTACTTGTCATTGTCACTGCTCTACTCAAGTTGGTACCATCATGTAACTATGTTGCGTATAGTTGTATCGGTTTCCAACGGCAGTTTTAACCGAGGTATAATTTTTTTGTGACATCAAATCCAATGTGATCTGATATGATACCTACTAGATGAAATCCTTCTCCTGACCAAACATTGTATACTTATAAATGTCCAGAGTATTCAAGGCTTCGAGTTCAGGATCAACGCTAAAAGAGACCAGCTTTGTCTTCTATATTCTTTCTCAAACTATTTCATGAAGCTGCTAAATAAGTACCTCATTAAAGAACTATTTGATGAGAACCATATTATTTCCTACAGCAAAAACTACCTCGTTGGCGTCGAATCCCAGGTCGTGCAAAGTATTATAGGGTTTTTATTAGGAGTTTCCCCAGTAGCAGCCCCGAGTTGGTTATCAGTCAATAGGCCCTCTATTATATGGGACACTAGCTTCTGCCAGCGGCATCGCCGATGTGTAATTATCCCTGGGAAACATACTTCCGGGATAAAAAGTTTTCATCCAGATCCGCTCAGCCGTTCCGGTGTGATTGATTTACAATCATCCGTGCAAACTATCGCATTTATTATAGTAGCAAGATAGCCCAACCCTTCGGGAAACACAGACGTGATAATAATGATACTAAGTAGCCTTTTCATTACCAGAGCATCATTCAACGCGTCCACGAATTGGTCTTCAGGCAGTTTCAGCAGTTGCTTAGCGTTGTCCTGCCACGTGGACCATACCAGGGAACTTCGCTTCGAATCCAATGGAAGAATGGCGATGGGTCCAGTGGGCAGCCAGCGTTGCCAAGCTGTTGTGTTTACGCCCTCCTGGAAGACAAAGAAGAAATGTAAATCTAACGATTGTATTGTTTGCTTTTCTTCAAGTAAATGTTATGACAGTATAATTCACTTTTTGTTTAGTCATAGAATGTTTGGATAGTAGGTATCTAGATTTTTAGTTCCATTAATGTACAAAGAGTTGTTTTAATATTCTTGGGAATAAAATAGAGAACCCGAGACTGTGATCATTAATTAACCTTCCGATAACTTTTATCTAACAACAACTACTTAAAGAAATCACCAGATTTTTAAGAATACGTTAAGTTGACGTCGCACTATTAACATTGTTTAAATACACCCATGCTATAAATCCTCTATAAAAGTTTCTGAAACAGTTAGCTTATTGCCAAATGCCATCATTAGAACAACCAGTGTCATAGTACCTAACCATTATACACTTCTGGACACATCTATTGGCCCACCTTGTATTTTCAGTTTCGTTTGGTCCTAGCTAAAATTTTATATTAGGTCGAGCAAAAAGTTTTTATGCAGTTTTGAACCTGGCACATTCACAATTTCATTCAATAGTCTTTTTTTGAATTTCGAACACAGAATTTAAAGAAACAAAAGACAATTTGGAGCCTGTTTGTTGATATCAAACAATCGAATACTAAGAAAACTTGGTTTTATTGGTTTACTTGGATTTAATTCTTGAAAAAGTGATTGATATCTTTGGTTTTGCAACAAACATTACTTATTCTTAACATTAAGGTGAGGTTCTATCAATAATCTATGGATACTTCACCTGAAGTCGCCGCCCAAGCTGTGGCACTTATTCAGGCCGGACACAGCCAAAGAAACGTGAGTGCTCAACTTAATTTAAGTCGATCTGCGGTCCGAAATGTTTATCGGAGGTACCTAGAGACTGGCGGCTTTGTTCGTCGCCAAGGAAGGCCACGATCTCGGGTCACAACTGAAAGGCAGGATCGATTCATCGTGACGACCAGCTTGAGAAATCGTCACCTTACCTCCATTGAGATACAAAACCAACTTCGCGACTTCCACGGAGTATCTGTGAGCGCTCGAACTGTTCGGAGAAGGTTAAAAGAAGGCGATATGGTACCACACAAGCCAGCTAATGGGCCCAAACTAACGCGAGCCCACCGAACAGCGCGCCTTCATTTCGCACGCAGTCATTTAAATTGGACACAGCAAGATTGGAGCCGTGTATTCTTTTCTGATGAGTCTAAAATTGTGTTACATGGCAATGATGGAAGGAAGAAGGTCTACCGACGTAAGGGAGAGCGTTTCGCACAATGCTGCTTTGAAGAGAGGGTTGCTTATGGCGGTGGCTCATGGACTGTCTGGGGCGGTATATCCGCGAGCGACAAAACTCAACTTGAGGTTGTTACAGGACCACGGCTGCCAACATTAAATGCTGAAAGGTACATTCGTGAGTGCTTAGAACCTCACGTGATACCATACGCGGACTATGTGGGCCCAAATTTCCTTTTTATGCATGATAATGCAAGAGCCCATGCGGCCGGCATCGTCAGGGAATATCTTCGGGATGTGAACATCACAGTTATGGACTGGCCAGCCAGAAGCCCAGACATGAATCCCATTGAGCACATGTGGGACGAGCTAAAAAGACGTGTTAGGGCTCGTCAGCCAGTTGCCCAGACGATGCAGGAGTTGAAAACTGCCATAGAAGAGGAATGGGAGATGATCCCTCAAAATTTCATAGAGCGGTTGATAAACTCTATGCCTAATCGTATGACAGCTGTGGTAGATGCCCATGGAGGCAACACGCGTTATTAAATTAAACCTTTATTTGATAAAACATGTTTTTTATTAAAAAATCAATTGCCTTTAACAAGGCGCATATCCGACTTGTTAGGCGTAGCTCCATGTCGTATGGTATTCTGAATTCAAATTTAAAACAATACAATCGAAAAAGATGGTAAAATGTATCAGGTTTAAAACTGCATCAACAGTTTTTGTTCAATCTAGCAATCATATTTCGGTAGGGGCCATCGAAACCTAAACTCTAAGGTGGGCCAATAGATGTGTCCAGAAGTGTATAATTCAAACGAGTGTTATAATGTTGTACTAAATTTCATTATGCAACTCCTTTGCTTTTTCGACCCCTTCCTTACTCATCAAACAGCCTCATTCTCACTACTCAATTCGTGGTATCATTATGAATTTAAAAAAAAGAACATTGTCATGCACGCGCGTTTCACTACCACAGCGTCGTAATTAAAAAAAACTTATAGGGTAGTCGAATAATTCCTGTCGTATCCCGCCATTTTTGTTCGATATTAGTATTGTAAAAATGGATTACCTACCTACTTTGTAGTTTACAAAAATGAGTGCTTTGATGATAACATAACACAGATATTTCTAATGCAGCAAAAAGGACATTTCTGGTTAAAAATGTCCTTTTTGCTGCAATTGGTTGGTTGTAATTGGTTAATTATTACCAGAAAAGTCGAGAAAACAATATGAAAAGGCGTAGATACCAAGATTTCATGAATTGGAAAAGAACCTTTTAAAGAGGATTCATATCAATTGTAGATAGTATTGTTTAAATTTTGAATACACGAGCACTTAGGGAGTCCTCTTAATTTATAAGTAAGTACCGATGAGCTGGGTTTGATTTCTAATTCAGTGAGAGTTTATGCAAATTATGGGGACAGCCCAGTTGGGTATGTCAACGAATTGGTACTTGAGGCGCAATTCCGTATCAACCTTCAGATATTATTATAATGTAGGTAACGTAAAGAATAGCAATTATATCTGCGGCCGATACGTAAATCGTTATTAATAGTATACTTGTACTGGACAGCCTTGGTTGAAGACTTGTAATTATTTATACAACTTCTTGGTTTATCCAAACATACTCGTATTAGCTTGTGTAATCTTTATTTCCTTCTATATTTCTATAGGTTAACACCCTTATTCATAAAAACTTTTCAGCCATTACTTAGTTAAAATACTGTTTAAGAGATTCTAAATTCAAATTCTCCATAGAAAATTTTGAATTAAGAGTCTGCTTATCGGTATTTTAGCTAAATAACGGTTATAAAGTTTTTATGAATAAGGCTGTAAGTCTGTTGCCAGATTCAGATTTTGAGAGTATCCCAAAAGCCACGCTCAAATTGATGATCCTAGCTAGAGTCAGTAGTTTTCCAACTAGTATCAACGTTAGGCGTTAAGGCTAGCTGGCTCAATAAATGGCTATTTTACCAGGTTATCTCAGAGAGCTACATCCACATCCGCTTTAAAGGATTTTTAAGCTATTGCATAGCTTCTATCGCGGGCCTTGAGCGTGGAGACCGAATCCAGAAATTCCGTAACGAAAATAACCTAACACCCCCCACTCCGACCAGCACAGCGGTGATACTTTCTAGTTTTTAGTTTTGCCATCTATCGATGAATAGCAGAACTTTTAATGACTTTTTGAAATATAAATAAAAAAATAAAAATAATTATAATTACATAAGTTGATCAAAAATGCTATGCAATAGCTTTACCGCGGCAGTCTCCGAGTGCCACACGTCTTTTTTTTTAATAAATGAAAATGATTGGAAATGACGCATATGTGTTCATATGCCTCCAATCATTTTCATGTCTGACTCTTAGTAATATTTCTGGTTACCTCTGCTAATTCCAAAGTTGCTACAACACCCATTTGTTCATAGCTCCACGACAGATACTGCACTCCCATCGCTTTTCGCACAGCCGAATTGGCGCCATCAGCACCAATCTGAAATAGATATATAATATATTTAGAATATTCTGATTAACTGGTGTATGTATTCCCAGCGGAAAAGTGTCGTTTTTCTTAATTTCAGTTAAGCAGATATTTAGTGTATGACGTCGTGTAAATGTGTATGGTAAGTACGAATTTGTGCATCCAACCATTGGGGAGTTATTCAACAAAAACTGTTTCCGCTGGAACTACGTCATCCCAGCGGCACTTTTTTTTTCCTATGGACGTACAAGAAAAAAAATACATGCAATAATTAGTGTGTGACGAGAGGTAAATGTGTATGTTTAAATGAAATTTGTTTGTCTTAAAACTTCGAAGATATTCAAGTTTCCGCTGCGCTGACGTTTGGCTATTTGATGGAAATCATATAAATCGGTTTAGTGCAGAGTTGATTTTTTTTAGGCACGTTGCTATGAATTTGTGTATAATGTTTGTGAAAACAGATTTTGAAAAAAGCATACCGTTTAGGAGATATACACGTAAAGGTGAAATATGGTTATTAGGTCCAAGTACTTAAAATAGGAACTTTAGAGCCTAACTTTTAACGTTTATTTGTATCTTGTAAGGGTCTACAACGTCTTGCCAAGTTTCATTTATGTGCGCTTAGTAGTTAATGAGCAATGGCATAATTTACTACGAATGGACCACTATATTTTATGACATCCAATTGTAGGACTTTTTAATGGAAAAGCAAAATAAAACATATTCCAATATTTAGTGTATTAATTCAACTATTCATATGTAAAATTTCAGCTCATTACGCTACATAATTAAAGAGATATAATAAAAATACCAGAACAACCGAATTACATGGAAAAACCGACCAAGTTTGAATGGCTACAAAAAAGCGGCCGTGCAGTACATAGAGCTAACGTTCTAGAATTTCCAGTGTTTTACCATTATTGGACTAGTACAGGTCGGAACACAATTCTTGTCCTGGCTCGATACGTTTCGAAACGCTTTACTTGGCATCACTGTTACCATTGCGATTATATTATTTAGGTACATCGAAATTGAATTGTTCAATTTTAATTAAAACGTCATTCGAAATGTGTCGAGCTAGGTGCCAAGTTAACGCGTACGGGTAGTAGCTATGCGCGCGCTTCCTGTTCTGTTTTATTTATCAGTCACAAATGTGCACCCAAGGACAACGTGCGTATGCGCTGTTTATTTTGCCGCAACGCAATATTATGTACCTATTGGACTCGGTTTTTGACATAGTGTAAGTGACTGTGGCATACTTATTGAGCCAGTAGTGAGAATGATTAAAAGATAAACAAGGTAAGTAGGTACTTCCTAATAAAATACCTCATGAAAATGTTATCTGTTGTAAGGTAGGTATATAGGTTCAAGTGACAACTGTATTATGTTACTTACATCTCGACGACGCCGAAAACTTAAAACTTGTCTATATCTGCTATGTACAGATTCCAGTGCATACAGTGTTTATGACAGCTATGTAAATACCTGTAGTTGTTTGATGAAAGTTGGTTCAGCTGTTCAAAAGTTGCAGTCTCTTATTCGAACTTGTTTCGAATAATAATATGTGTAGGTAGATACCTTTTATTTTCTAGGTAGGTACTTTGAAGTGTGAGACGAGAATTTCGTTTGTTCTTGTTTGCATTTATTCAAAACACAATTAATAGGTATAATCCCGCAATAATATTACGTAAGTACCTACTTATTTTTAACCTGTCAGGCATTGCAAGCGCGAAACAGAACAACAGTCAAGCCCCGCCCGCATTTTTATATAAAACAAGCTGTTGCCCGCGACTTCGTACGCGCATATCCCGTTTTTTCCCGTTGGAATTCCCGTTCCCGTAGATATTCACGTTCCCGTAAGAATATACGCTAGAACGTAGGTAAGTAGTTCGGTACTGCACTACACTATTAACCTACCTTCAAATTGAGTCAATTACTTAGTACTGATCTGTGATTGTAAGACATACTTATTTGTTGCTGTAAAAGCTCGAACGAGAAGACCAACTTCCGAAAATTTACTAGTAGGTACTTAATACCTAAGATTTAGCTATACATAAGTATTTGAGCTTTTACAGTAGGCAACGTATTTCTTATTTATAAAAGACTGATTTTTTATATCAATGTGTGGTGGCGTTGTTAGCGGCACAATAAATCTAACAAAAAAAACGGGATATGCGCGACTTCGTACGCGCATATCCCGTTTTTTCCCGTTGGAATTCCCGTTCCCGTAGGTATTCACGTTCCCGTAAGAATTATATAAGAATATTTGAGCTTTTGCAGTAGGCAACGTATTTCTTATTTATAAAAGACAGATTCTTTTTATCAATGTGTGGTGGCGTTGTTAGCGGCACAATAAATCTAACAATTATGTGATTTTATTTGATGTTATTATTACTGTGTTAATAATGTTTTTTAATTTTAATAGTAACTAATAAATAATTTTAAGAGTACAAAGTTAATGCAGTTGTTTTATTTTCTGCGAAACGATTGTGTACGCGCCTGCACGAATCTATTAAACACGATAATGATACTATAGTGGAAATTCTAGAACGTTAGCTCTATGTACTGCACTGCCGCTTTTTTGTAGCCATTGAAACTTGGTCGGTTTATCCATGTAGTTCGGTTGTTTTGGTATTTTTATTATATCTCTTTAATTATGTAGCGTAATGAGCTGAAATTTTACACATGAATAGTTGAATGAATACACTAAATATTGGAATATGTTTTATTTTGCTTTTCCATTAAAAAGTCCTACAATCGGATGTCACAAAATATAGTGGTCCATTCGTAGTAAACTATGCCATTGCTCATTAATTACTAAGCGCACATAAATGAAACTTGGAAAGACGTTGTAGACCTTTACAAGATACAAATAAACGTTAAAAGTTAGGCTCTAAAGTTCCTATTTTAAGTACTTGGACCTAATAACCATATTTCACCTTTACGTGTATATCTCCTAAACGGTATGCTTTTTTCAAAATCTGTTTTCACAAACATTATACACAAATTCATAGCAACGTGCCTAAAAAAAATCAACTCTGCACTAAACCGATTTATATGATTTCCATCAAATAGCCAAACGTCAGCGCAGCGGCAACTTGAATATTTTCGAAGTTTTAAGACACACAAATTTCATTTAAACATACACATTTACCTCTCGTCACACACTAATTGTTGCATGTATTTTTTTTCTTGTACGTCCATAGGAAAAAAAAAGTGCCGCTGGGATGACGTAGTTCCAGCGGAAACAGTTTTTGTTGAATAACTCCCCAATGGTTGGATGCACAAATTCGTACTTACCATACACATTTACACGACGTCATACACTAAATATCTGCTTAACTGAAATTAAGAAAAACGACACTTTTCCGCTGGGAATACACACACGATTAACTGAATCCAGCATCGGCCATCGCTTCTTTTGTTTTATTTTTTATTGCCAGCAAACTGGTAGGTATTTTCCATACTTATTACTAAACTAATATTTCCATTAGTGGAGGATGCAATAATATCGCCATCAATTGAATAATATCACCATCACGAATGTTAATTAGTATAACAATTCAGTGTCCAAAAGTTTTAGTATAATATAATGTTTAGGAGTTTCAATTGTTAATTTCTTTGCTTGATTAAAAGTCTGAATCTTCAGCTTAATTCTTTTCGGCAATCTTTCATATTTATTATACTGTGTATTCTCCTGGCGCCCGAATTTCGTATTTTTTTTTAGGGTAAGTGGGAAATCATCAAATGACTATACGCTCTGGGCGAAGCGGGGGGAGTGTCAGACTCTTACTGAATAATAATAATAAAGATTTATTTTTCTCCCACAAAGTACAATTGCATTATAGAGGTGTTACAAATATTGGAGGTACAGAGGTTTGTGGGAGTCAGGAATCCAAACTAGGATACCCTGTGCTATGGACTAATGGCCCCCCTCGCCGAGATTGGTATTATTAGTCCGGTCAAATTACGCCGAAAATAAGGCAAACTTAGCATTAATTCTTAACTCCGATTTTTTGCCATTAATGTGTAGAGTATAGGCAGAGAAGTATGTTTAAATGTATCCCGCGAAAAGTTAACCCCCGGATGTTCGTTTTTTTTAGCAAAACATTTAATTTCATAATAACTCGTTGGGAAAAAATATTAACTGGCATGTTAGTTTGGGACATTTGTAGAACTGTTTGAGCTGTACAAGTTGGTAAGAAAATTAAACGTTTTTCATCCACGGAACTATACTTTTTTTTAAAGAATGTTATTTTTTGACTTTGTACTTCAAGCAAAAATATTAACTTGACGAAAATAATGCTAAATGGATTTTAATTAACATGTTTATTTATATTAAGAAAATTAAAACAATACTACCTCGGGGTTCCGAGATGTAAGAAATTGTCATATAAGTTTTCAGGCAAAAATGTAACTCTCCTGAAAGTTGTTTAATAATGGAAAATGTACAAACACAAACCATAATTTATCAAAATTAAACAAATCAGACGTTATTTATTACCTATCTCTTTAATTGTTAATAAAGTGGCATTTTTGTCGCACTCAGTTAAGTTCAACTATTAGAATTGGCTCATCCGTGTTTTGTTTCTTTCATGTGTCAGAATCAGTCAGAGTACAAAATGCATGAGAAAATGAATTTTGCTCGTAACTTGGATTTCGTGAATTCTTTCAGTTTTTTAAAATATTTATTCTGCTATTCAGGGTGAAGGAAAATAAGAAAAGATCATTCTTGAGTTAGAAATGGTGCAACTAACCCATTTTTTTATATACCTTGAAATGATTCCAGCAAATTGGTTTTTTTCACAAAATCGTCTTATTTCAGCAAAGACGAAAGAGCTGCATTGATGTTTTATTAGTAGTTTATGAAACTGTTACAAACTTACCTGAAATTATTAAAAAAACTAGAACGAGAGTACAAACGAGGGTCAAACGAGGTTTATAATTGTATAAGAATTCATAATTATTGTGATGAAATAATAAAAAAAATACATTTTGAAACTTTGTTATGCGCAGTTTCACAAACTACTCTGTCGTCTAAACTCATGCAACTTTAGCAAAACACATCAAATTGCATCATCATCATCATCTCAGCCGAAAGACGTCCACTGCTGGACATAGGCCTCCCCAAGTGTCGCCACAAAAACCGGTCCTATGCGTCTCGCATCCATCGGCTACCAGCGACCCTCACCGGGTCGTCGGTACATCTTGTGGGAAGCCTTCGAACGCTGCGTCTTCCGGTACGCGGTTGCCACTTTCTTTTCGGCCCCATCGACCATCTGTTCTGCGAGCAATGTGCCTTGCCCACTGCTACTTTAGCTTGGCGATCCTTCGGGCTATGTCGGTTACCTTGGTTCTCTTTTGCGGATTTCATAATTCCTGATTTGATCACGCAAGGATACCCCGAACATTGCCCTCTCTATTGCACTTTGGGTGACTTTAAGCCTTCTGATAAGACCCATTGTGAGCGACCACGTTTCAGTTCCATAAGTCATCACTGGCAACAGGCACTTGTCATAGACTTTCGTCTTGAGACACTGTGGTATGTGAGACGAGAAGATATCACGCAACTTCCCGAACGCCGCCCAACCGAGTCGGATTCAACGGTTGACCCCTTTCTCGAAGTTAGCCCTACCTAACTGGACCGTTTGTCCCAGGTAGACGTACTCGTCAACAACTTCGACTGTAGAGCCTCCGATCTTGATAGGAGTGGGTGCTACATATACCATGACCTTGGTTTTGTCCATGTTCATTTTAAGACCCACTCTTTTCGGAAGCTCTACTGATGTCATCGAGCATTGTACTGAGGTCCTCCATGGTCTTAGCCATGACGACTAAAACGTCGGCAAATCGAAGGTGAGTGATGTACTCGCCATTGACATTAATGCCTAGCCTTTTCCAGTCCAAAACCTTGAAGACATCCTCCATTGCGGCCGTGAACAGTTTCGGAGAAATGACGTCTCCCTGCCTCACACCCCGCTGCTGGAGGATAGGTTTCGAAGTCTGATCCTGAAGTCGTACTGACATGGTGGCGTTTTCGTACAAACACTTAGGCACCTCGATGTAACGACAGTCGATCTGGCACCGTTGGAGAGACTGCAGCACAGCCCAAACCTCGATCGAATAGAAGGCTTTCTCGTAGTCCACAAACGCTAGGCAAAGCGAGCTAGCTGAGCTGATGCAAGATGCAAAGTATTGCAGAGTCGTCAGAGTCTAACCCCGCACCTGCACGACGCTCAAATGACTTCCAAAACTGGGCGCCTAGATCAGTGCCATATGCTGCGGCAGATTATACTCTTCGGTCTTCTGTATAACCTGCCGCAGCATATGGCACTGGTCTAGGCGCCCAGTTTTGGAAGTCGTTTGAGCGTCGTGCAGGTGCGGGGTTAGACTCTGACGACTCTGCAATACTTTGCATCTGGCATCAGCTCAGCTAGCTCTCGTCATTAGGGAGTGGGGGCTGCTGCGGAGAACTCCGGGCTCTTCCGTAGGCGGCCCAGACTAGAGGATGATTACAGACTAGAGGTTTGCGGAGGTCGTGGAGGCTGCGGTCCGCAATGTGGCCTTGAAGAGGACGCAGGCCTCTAAAAACAAGGCCATAAGTGTGGCGTTGGTATCCACTCTGGCGGCTGAGGCTTATTGTAGTGGGCCTCCGTCGGACGAAATGTCCAAGCTGCGGGCGGAGGTCACCCGCTTGGTGGCCGCCACGGAGCTTCTCCAAAATCAGAACGCGAAGCTCCGAGCAGACCTGGCCGGGCTCCAAGAAGCTGGCTTACAGGAGGTGCCAAATGCGGGCGAAGGCCGAGTGTCAAGGCCCGCGAAGTGCATGGACATGCGCATTCTGGGCCTGGATGACTCTGTCATGGAGGAGGAGGTGGTGGCCACCGGTGATAATATCGGAGGGCCGAAGGCTCCTGGTGGGTTGGGTTTCTGCGCAGGTCAAACTGCTGGAACCCAGACCTCTGAGGTGCTTCCTATGCCAAGTGTGCAACCACGTAGGAAGCCTGCGCATAAACATATTTATAATTTTTTCATACGCATATTTGATAATTTTTTTTTTTTTCTTAGCCCAGACTGTCCCACTGCTGGGCAAAGGCCTCCCCCAAGTCTTTCCAACAATTTTTTTGACGTGCCAACTCGTACCAGCCCTCATGGTACGCGTCCAGGTCGTCTCGCCACCTCTTTCTGGGCCTGCCTCGGCGACGCCGTCCATCTTCGGGCACCCATTTTGTGGAGACTTTTGCCCAACGATCACAATGCATGCGACCAACGTGACCCGCCCAATCCCATTTCAGCCTGGCAGCCTTCTTACCTACATCTATTATTCCCGTTTTGGAACGCAGCGTGGTGTTTCTAATTCTGAATTTGATGATTACCAATCCTTAAAAAAAAAACCTACTGCCGATACTATATGACGCTTAACCGTTTAAGTACTGACATGTGAAAATTCCAAATTATGTAATAAATCTTACGTAATAGTAATACTAAACATAAAAATCGCGAAAATCTCGCGGTACACCGGTGTGCTGACAGTGCTTGAGCGGTATTAAACTGTTTGTTTTTATAATATCCGCCACCTTGACAAGTATGTATTCATCAGATCGTCTAGTAAGTCTATGAATTCTTTTCATATAATACATGTTTTAGTATATTCAACGGGTATTCAACGGGAATATATGTTTTAGTATATTCCCGTTGTCCTCGTAGGCCATATCTCCGTTAAAGGGTGCAAAGAGAATTTAATAAAATAATTAAAATTACTTCCCGTTGTTCCCGTTAATTTATTATAATGATTAAATATACTTTGCAAATTATGTTGGTGCAAGAGCGAGCGAAGCGAGCTCGGGATTTGGGGCACCCCAACTCGGACAGGTTAGGTTAGAAGGGGATGGCGAGGTCAAGTGAGCAAGCGAAGCGAGCGAACAGACTCCGTCATCACCTTCGTGGTTATTTTTTTTAAACCACCCAGAAATATGATTTACTTCCCGTTTTCCCCGTTAGCCGAATGTACGTTATACACACAAACACAATGGTACAACGGGAAATAAATTAAATCACGTCCCGCTGTCCCCGTGACGGGGATATGGCACACGGGGACAACGGGATTAAAGGTATGTTTTCATAAAACTCATTCCAAATATGGCAATTATTCCAAGTTGACCGATTTTTGTGCATTAGCAACAAAATGCAATTTTAATGCATTAATTCTAATAGCAGCTCAGGATAAGGCTTTTTTTTTTTTTTTTTTTTTTTGGATGGGAAATCATCAAATGACCCCTCCCGCTCTGGGTTGAGCGGCAGGGAGTGTCAGACTTCTACTGACTAAAACCCACCCATGCTCCTCTTAGTGCCTTTTACGTTCCAGGGCCGCGGTAACTCTTTCGAACAAATCCGCAACCCTGGTAGGCACTGGCCCTAACGGGCCCCTACTCCTATGCTGACATCTCTTTGAGGCGCGCGTGGAACACAACGCGCCGTCGGCTTGGGTCTGGCTTTAATCGGACAGCGAGCCACCCAACGCTCGCCGTCCGCAGACCCGCACCTACGGTGGCCGGGAATCGCCCAGCGACTCCCGACGCCCGGTGCGTCTCCCTATGCCGCGGCGGCTGGGGCGTGAGGGTTGTCTCTCCCTCACGCGGCCCGCCTCCTCCTTCACTAGCATTACTGCTTCGCAGAAGGAGGTGACGGCTTCCCATGCCTCCTCGCTCCGGACCATGGATTGAACCAGGGCCGGACGCGAGAGGTCGCCGCCGCCGATCGCCTCGACGAGGACACGGCGCTGCTCCGCCCATGCGGGGCAGGCCTCCACCGTATGCTCCACCGTGTCCTCCGGGCGATCAGGATAAGGCTGCGTTTCCTAATAATACAGAAAGACGGAAGACGGTCAACAAAATGTCTGTTTATACGTATGACTGCAATTAATTTAGAAGTCTTGTTCATAGAAGTTGATCATGTTAAACAAAACACTCATATCTGACATTAGATGTCACCTGGAAAGACTCGTCTGCAATCCATAAACTTATGACTCTAAACAAAACACAATAGGTAGGTAGGTAACATCTTTTCAATACACATTTTGTAGAACAAGATGATTTTTTATAGAGTTATTTAAATTCTGACTGAACATATATTGTGATAAAATGTGCTCAACGCGGTCCAATCTGACAAATGGGTTTGAAACAACAGGGCCGCATTAGGAAGATAATATCAATCTTTAATTGTTTAAAAAATCTTAACGATTTGCTGGGATGTGTTTAATTTTCTTGTAATTAAGTGAGACATGGTCCATAAATTAAAGTTAACCTAAATTTATTTGAGTTACATTTTTGCCTGAGCCGCTATTTCAAAAAAACAGGTATTAATATCTTCCGTTAACAGAAATTGTTTAATTTTGTTGCCTAGAGTACTAAGGTATTTAATTAAATAATTTTATGAAAAAAAATCGGAGTTAATATTTTTGCGTGAAGTACAATTCAAAAATTTGGATTTTTTTATTTTTCGAAAATCCCGGGGTTGAAAATGTTTAATTTTGAAAAAAAGAATTAGCTTTACCTATTCTCGACATATTGTAACTAACATTTTCGAGTTAATATTTTTTTCCGAGTTTTTATTAAAATAAACGCGTTTTTGTTTTTTTTACCGTGATCCGGTTCTGGAAAATGTTTAATTTTTTGTTACTATTAGAAGAGCTAAGGTCAAATACACGATTCAAGAAAAAAATCAGAGTTAGGAATTTTTGCAAGGTTCAGAGCTAATTTGACTGGACTATATAACAATAATTGTAGACCGTACGACATGTAGCACTATTATACAAAACGAATAACAAGAAAAAGCACCTATAAAATAATATAAAAGAAAAAAGTATAATAAAATAAATAAAAAACATAAAAAAAAGTGATGGTGTGTTTTGAGTGTGTGAAATGTGAGTGTGAGTGTGAAGTGTGAGTGTGAAGTGTGAGTGTGAGTGTGAAGTGTCTTGTGTGGTGTGGTGTGGTGTTATCTGTGTAGCATGGTGTTGAAAAGACGCTAGACTAAGATAATATATTAATCAGTTTTTCCGCTTCTTCATAATCAAGTCCCAATAGCCATTGTGTAAGCTTTTTTTTACATTCTACTCTAGACAAATTCACAATTGCAAGGTTTTTGTTAATTTTATTATAAAGTCTGCTAGCTCTGAAATTGAAAAAAAATTGGGCAAAAAAAGTTTTTACCCGAGTAGTTTCACAGACTTCATAGAATCGTCTAGCACTAACCTTCTGTTTAGCTGTAGAAACGTTCATGGAAGAATGCTTTTTTACAACTGTTAGTAGTATATAAAGCTGCCTCACTGTTAGTACCTTTGCCTCGTTATAAAGGGTTGTTGTAGCGTATAAACGTGGTTTAAAGAGAGCAACTTTAAGGAGAAGTCGTTGAGCTCTTTCCACGTTTAGGATATTCGTTTTATATGAGCCGCCCCAGGTGGAAATACCATACGATAAGATTGATTGACAAAGGGATTCGTACACAGTTTTAACCAGTTTCCAACTCGCTACATCCCAAAGATTTTTAAATATATGAATAAGTTATATGAACAAGCTCAACTGAACAGAGCGGTCGGCGCATCCTGGACAGTCTCACCTAACACCTTATAAGACTGGCCAATCCTTCCCTTGCGGTGGTAGGGCTAACGCCCGCCTGGTTCGCGACCACCCTCCCACCGGAGTTCGGCGTCAAGCAGCCTGCTGTGTTTCGTCGACGCGTGGGAGTACCAGTGCCTCAGGGCATTTTGTGGGCACGCTCGCTTTCATCATGGACCTCAACTATCGCTTTCCATCAGGCGTGATCGAGGTCAAGAGCTAGCCCATTCATAAATAGAAAAAAAAAGTTTTCTAGTTTTATGGACCAGATGTGAAATGTGATGTTTGAAAGATAGGTTTTTATCGATTATTATGCCTAAGTATTTTATTGATTCGGTTTTTGATATCACTGGGCACATAGTACAGTCTGTGGTTACTGGATTACATGTGTGTGCATAATATTGAGATGATGAGTCTGTGATGGTTCATTATGTATTTTAAACTCTATATATTTAGTTTTGATGGCATTTAAGGTCAGTTTGTTGAGCGCAAGCCAATGAGTTACAATATTGAAACCTTCTTGGGCAGCAACAAAAGTTTCGTCCCATGAGTTACCATAAAACGTTAGGGTGGTGTCGTCGGCATAAGACATAACATGACAGTTTCTAATGTTAAGCTGGCAAAGATCATTAATATAGCAAAGGAAGAGGGGGGGGTCCTACTATACTTCCTTGTGGAATTCCAATATTTATCGGTCTAACTTCACTCAGCGTATTACCTATCCGAACTGACTGATACCGATCTTGTAAATAGTTCTGGAATAGTTTTAATTGTGTGTTCCTTATTCCCATATGCTCTAGTTTGGATATTAAAATAAGTGGGCACACAGTATCAAACGCTTTCTGGAGGTCCAGAAAGATGGTCAAGCATTTTTTTATATTATCTAATTTACTAACAATAAGTTCAGTGAAAGTATATATACAATCAGTTGTAGATTTTCCTTTTCTGAAGCCATACTGGTTAGGTGATAAGATGTTTTTATCTTCTAAGAATTTCACAAATCTGTGAGTATATAAAAAGTTTTTGTAAAAAAACTAGTAAGACATGCAAAAACAAAGTTGATAAAGGTATAAAATTACAATTCGGGTTAAATAGTCAGATTTTTTGGACCAGTTTTTCAAGATCGGCTTCACATTTAACTAATAATGGCTTTTCAAGTTCACTTTTTCGTAGGAAAACTCTAGCAGCTGACGTCCAACAGTATGAGTAGTTATGTTCTTTTGAGAAATTTCTAGCTAGGTAGAAGAGGTGTTGGGTTTGAGGAGGTAAAAAGTCAGACACATAGATCGGTGTGGCAGGACCGTCCATATTTAGGTGTATAGAGCTGAGTTTTTCCTGCTTGTTATTTGAGTTAAATTGTCTCGCTTTCTTAATTATGTTTTCTTTAGTAGCAGTGCTAGCTAAATCGACAATAATTTTTGATGCTTTGTCCTTTTTGCTCATGCTATAGACCTCTTTAATTTCCGATCTTTGGAGAGGAACGCCAACAGCATTAGCTGTATTTAATACAATTAAGCTTAACTCTTCTTCATTTTCTTTTAAAGATAAAGGAATATTTTTTATTTCCAACTTTTTGGTGTACAACATCCGCTCTAAGTTGTCTACTCTCTCCTCAAGTTGGTGAATATATTTATTAATAAAACCCATCCTTGTTTTTCCAAAAGCCCTTTGCTTTTGGAAAAACAAGGATGGCGATGGCTCTTTCGAACAAATTCCGCAACAAGGCACTCCCTACACGTAAAGCGGCAATGATTTTTTTTATCGTATATCTGTCGCAGACAATTAGCTTAATCAGCCGTTTAATTGGTCTAGGCAAACAATTAAATGACTGATTAAGCTAATTGGTTGTTGGATTTCCTTTTCATTTAAATGTGCCAATTTTTCAGCGACCTTGGTGACTGGCCCATGTCACTTAAATATGTCGCTGATTAAACGGCACAGTTCAATGAAAAGGCTAGACTTTTAATGAAACGACGGAGGCTGCGACATATCCATGGTGTGGGTTGTCGTTGGATAGGTTTCATTTTAAAATATTGAGGGTGTGCGAAAACCATTTTTCCATCCAAGGATGCGTTTGCGAAATATTAAGCTTTAAAGTGCTAATTTTTGTCAGCTAAACGGTTTATTTTGGAGACGAAAAAAATTCATGGTATAAGCATATCTTTATCTACAAGTTTAACGAATTTAAAAGTAAACTATTACAGCTAAGTACGGTAGGCTTTACAAGTTAACGAGTAATAGTCGACCAACCCATAAAATATATTTGGAACGTGCCGACTCGACGCCGACGTGTTGTCGTGTGTTGTGACGTGCAACTACGGAACCCAACACAGCGCGTGGCCCGACACGCACTTTGCGGGTTTTTTTAAATAGGTATTACATTTGGTGTGCTTTTGGGTGGTTCAACGCACAACGGACCGAATGGGAGTCAAAGTAGATACTTAATGTAATCTGTGTCCATACATCCAAAATAGCTAGTTACACAGAGGGCAGAAAAGCTATTGAAAAACAATTGTGATACCCGGTTTACATCGCATTTGATGACCGTTACCGATGATTCAAGGAACCTCGCAATTGCTTATGCATTTTATTCACGTATTTTTATGCATGTTTTACACATATCCAGTCTACCATACCTAGAGGACAAATGCAATAAACTTGCGAGCATAATAATAAAGTAGTGATGCAACGGAACTGGCATAACGGAAGCAGAAACGGAAACAGATGTCAAAAGTAAATCTTAACGGAAGCGGAAACGGAAACGGAAGCGGAAACGGAAGCGTTAACACTATGAAAAAAAGCACAATTGTACATTTAAAACTTTTTTTATTAAATTTGTATTTTAGTAGTCAAAATTAAACAGCGGCAAGTTATATTTAATAAAGAGTAACTTGGCCGCTTTTTCACCTTTCAGCCTATTTCGATGTTCTTCATATATTAAACCAGCTCCGCTAAATAATTGCTCACTGGCTACACTGCTGGGGGGAGCGAACTATTGGCAAAATATGGGGGTATTTGTGCGCATTTCCATTCCACCACATAAGGGGATCGCCGATTTCATCAAAATAGTTCCAAATGGGACTTGTTTTTGGTTTCATAATTGCACTCTTATTGCACTAAATACAACTAGGTATCAAGCAAACAATAACAGAAGAAAAAACAACTGAAAATGTCACTACTCAAAGTCACGGGGCGCGGAGATGCGCATAGTGAACTAAAAACAATAATTAAATAAACGAACGAACTCGTTGTGACACGTTTGTCGTTTGTTTACCGCGCGCCCCTCCCTCCCAAAATACGGCCCCCGCAACCGCCCGCGCCGTGCCGCCGTCGCGTAGTGCTGCACCGCTCCTCATCGCTTTCTCCCCGCTTCCGTTCAGAGTTCTGTTATAAAGTTTGCGGAACCAGAAGCAGAAACGGAAGTGAAAAAACATGCGGAACTTCTGCAGTTGCGGAAGCGGAAGCAGAGTTCTGTTGCAACACTATAATAAAGCTACCTTCTTATTACCTGTCACAATGTTCTATTAATCCAAAGGTTGTCTGGTACAGAATGCCTTGTGGCCATGGCGTTAAGTTCGCCTATTCAAACCACCTTTGATCTTCGGAAGAGTAACCGGAAGCTAATAAGCACCCAGAAGCCACTTTTATTTTTAATACTAGCTGCCGCCCGCGGCTCCGCCCGCGTTAATGTCGATAATTATCCCAAAGGAACATATTCCCGGGATAAAAATCTTATGTGTTATTCCAGACTATATTCTACCTCTGTGCCAAATTTTATCAAGATCCATTCAGTAGTTTTTGCGTGAAAGAGTAACAAACCATCCATACTTACATCCTCAAAAACTTTCGCATTTGTAATATTTTATATGATCAGGTCAGGATCACCCAAATAATTGCTACCTACAAAGGGAAATGGCATAGGTATACCTAGAAATGACAACCAATTTTGCGGATCGTTTGCTAGAGAACGGAATTCTATACCTACTCACAGGAACTACTTAATAAAAGTGGAATTATAAATAACAAGAATAACAAAGTTTTCTATTAACATTTTCATAGTAAACAGATGTTGGGATTGCGGTGTAATCATTAGTTGTGGTGGTTTATTTGTGTATGGCGAGTAAGAAGCTCGGCTGCCGGTGCAATGGTATTAGGTACAGTGTTGCGCGCAGCACCGAGGAGGTACCTGCTTGCTCCTCAAACGATCGAACTTCACGTGTTTACGAAAGTGCCCCACAAGTGACTATTTAAAAGTGCAGTTAAGGTGACGGTTTTAAGAACAACAAAAACAAATATGGCTACTCTTTGTTACCTGTGCAAAGTTACTGCAATGATTAGATAACATTATGGTTTAACCTTTAAACAAATGAAAACTAAGTTAATCACTCGAAAGCTTTCGTAATCTCAATCCTCATCGTAAGTGCTTAGGTAGGTAACTATTTGCGGAGTAAAATAATGGTTTTCTAAATTAATCCATGCCGAGTTTATTTAGGTAAAGCTCATAGCAAAACACTACGTAAGTGATGGCGAAGTTTGTTTTTCAAAATCATTAATTAAAAACACATTTCTGCTGATGCTTGCCTCAGCATACCGATGTAGGGAAGTATTTTAATAGAAGAAGGGAATTGTTTTAATTGTTAATGTTGTAAGCTAAATCGCAAAAGTCCCACGGGAACCATAGCAACATTTTGGCTTATTTATTTTTGTATATTTTTGAGGATAAGGTAGATGATGATATTATTATCTAGTTAAGAATTTACCAGCACCGCCTGATTAACAAGACCCGTTTCCATGCTATTTGAGAGGCTTTGGCTTAGGAATAATAATAGTGGCAATTTCCCATTAGGTGCAATTTATAAACCAGTTACCATTACGACTAGTTTTAAATTCTATTTTCTCAATGTTGTTAGACAAAAGAAACATTGGAAATCCGGGACGATATTGTAAGGTACCTTTATCTACAAAGTTTCGAGAGAAAGACACCCCGTGGTTCTCTTCACAGACGAGGGGCCATTTTGCTGCTTTCTAGTGTTTACCCACCTAAATTGGGGTTGCCTTCTAGTCAAACCAGATGCAGTGGAATACCAGTACTTTACATACAAAAAATACAAAAAAAATATTTCATCTCAAAACATTGTGAGCATAATGAATTGTGGCAGCCCCTGTAAGTTACAATAGTACTTGTGTTGGGGCTGCCACGCTCTCCCCTTAGTAGGTGGCTGTACCTACAATGTATGTAAAATTCAAGGAAATACAAACAAAATAAAATGAATAAGTAATCCTACTCAAACAGCTCTTTGTGTATAAGTTGTGTGCACGTATTATGGTGTGAAATGGTGTGTGTGTGTGACATGGAGCCACTGTCTAGCTAATCTCCACAACCCAGTAACTGGGTACCGCTTGGCAAGACTGGTGTTAGATTTTCTGGCTTCTGATTACTTCTGACAATTCATAACGACTTTCACAGATATACAGTCTAGAAATGATAGTTGACATTTCTTTTCTTGACATACCTAATTATTTAAATTTCTTCAGGATAGACCACTTGATTTTATTGATAGGTTTAAAATTAAATGGAATGTTTAAGTCGAAAAAAATATTTTGTGATGTTAATTATTTACAATTTTTCTAATATATAAAGCTGCCCTGATAAAAAGACTACGATGTTGGATACTTCAGAGAAGAATCCAGTTGCATCTAGTTAAAGGTATATAATTATTTACAATCTAGTTTCTAGTCTGCTATATAATTAGTACCTGTAGGTACCATGGTGCAAGAATTTTCCTGTATATTGATTTATTCGCGGATAAATCAGATCCTTGAGATATTTTCCTTTTAGGTATATAGTGGCGCTGGGCTTGTCATAATATTACTTACATGACATGTACCTATGATATGGTTAGCTTTATTACATAAATGACTTTATTTATTATGAATGAATGGATGAATTTTTTGATGCTATATTTTAGTTTGTTGAAGTTTTGTGTATTTTTTTAATTTAAGTTATTATTAAAGAAAATATATCTTTAAAAAATAGTTACATATGGAGAAGATAAAGAAATCCACGATACGGAAGATTTTATTATAAAAAGTATAGGTAGGTACTTATTTTATTGTACTTATCATAATTATAAGCGCAGGACAATCATTGTATTTTTTATTATCTTTTAGTTACAAGACTAGTATTGTTTACTTACAGTGTGAAGAATTGAATTGATTGGTGTTCTTTGTAATGCATAAAACAGCTTACTATGGCAAATGGAAAACTTTCGTCCAAAAAAAATTGCCTCAAAAATCAATAATAACCGAAAATTCATATTGGTCACAAATATGACCAGATACTTACCTACCAAATATTAAATAATATTAGTAATATAATAATTAAGTATAATATTAATAATATTAGTAATTTAAATAAGTAAATAAAACAATCACCATTCAGTAAAACGTCATTCAAATAAAATGACTGGTAGGTAATAAAATAGAATAAAATGTAATAAGGTAGGCAATACCTACACTACATTTTTCCTGGATTTTTGCACGTTCCATTTGGTTACGAGTAAAATGTTCGTTTCTATAAAAATAAACTACCTAGGTTAAATTCAACTTTTCATCAAGTTTATTTATTATTCAGTCACTCGAAACGCACAAAGCGCACATCACATGCTTTAATGTATAATTTCATCATGATAAGAAAATGTAATATGGTAGGTACTCCATGTGAGCGACTCTCGTTTTAAAATGTTGAGTAAACAAGTTGTCTTTTGCTTCCCAGAAGTTTTAAATCCAAATTAATAATAGAATAACATTATTTTTATTTTTAATCGGTCCTCTCAAGATCAACCTCCTATAAGGATTAAAATCTAATTGAAAAAACGACTTCCGGAATTTTAATTTCCGAACCATTTCTTTCGTGTTTGCAATGCAATTAAAACGTCGTCATTAATTTTGACTTTGAGCTGGGTATTTCTTAAGCACCTAGGTAAATGAACTTTAGAGGATACACATTGTAGAATGCTTTGTATTTTGCACAGGCACCAAAGCTTGACTATACGGAACAAAGGCACGACTTCGAAGAATATGTTTTCCGTGACTAGGTACATCGAAAGAACTTTATAAATGCCAAGTTTGAGGAAATCTGTTTCGTCGAAAAAATATTGAATTCTTGATTCCCAATAATATCCGGTGTTACTCAGAAACTGGGACGTGGTGAGAAATCAATTAGGTCACTGAGATAGATTTAGAATTAAAAAAGTATTGCGTATGAAGAAATAATGAAGAGCTCCTCAATTGGAGTGGTCTTGAGAAGATACCAGACTGTAGCATCATGCTGCGCGAAACAATACAAGACAACGCCCAAACGGTGAGTTAAAGTTGATCAAATATTTCCTTAGATTAAAATAAACACATGCAAGAATAACCATGTTACAAAATGTCTGTCTTGACAGGTTGACGTTTTTTAAATGGCTAATAACACTGAAACCCCTATAAAACCATCCTATTTTTGTGCGAGTGTAGTGGAAACCTCAGCAGATATAAATTAGTTCAAATAAATTATGCTACAGAGACGAAAATATCCCAATTTACTCGATATTTATTATGTTAAGAACATCCACCACGTTTCCAGTAAGTCAGTGGCAAGCTGGCTGATTGCCTGCTTGGACATTATAAACAACAAATTAACATCTAAGTGACTTGAATAAACAAGCCTTCGCCCTTGTACCTTCCTCAAGTACAGAAACAAAGGAGATTGGAACGTTACTCTATAACTAAGTATCAAGAACTCAAGATCTTGTTAAGAAACGATTTACACGAACCCCATCAGTCGGACGTGTGTCTAAACAAAGATTAAAATAGATTGTAAACCTTGATACTAACTATTACAAATATCTAAATTCTGTATTTTTGTTAGATATTTGGCTCCTTTCTTAAGAAATGAACTGACGTCTACAGTTCTATTATATACGGTCATTAAAATCTTAACGCACTTCTTGGAATCTTAGCTTGTCCGTACTAGCGCCACAGCAAGTCTTTGATGTGTTGCTAGACCTAGAACACTGTTGGCGAAATACCACCCATTTCGCTTTCAATTATTTGAAAAGAATGTTTTTTTGCACACTGCTTATTCTTTATTGTAATGAAAGTTTGTATTTGTGGGTGTGTATTTTCTATACAGCAACCAACATGGAAAATGCCGAAGTCTAGTATGCCCGAACCATGCGGTTATGATGTGCTAATATTGGACGTTTGATTTCATTGTTTGCATGTTTCACTCGCATAGCAGGTGGTTTCGGTCATTTTATGACACGATGAATTTAGCAATGGCTAACGCAAACTTGCGGTTTCCTTAGCAATCTGAAGGATTTCATCCATTCTTAATAGAGTACAACGTTCAGAATGAGCTATCGATCAACGTGTACGATGATTGTTCGCTGCTGAAAAATGCACGCTTATATTTTATTTCACCATGTCGTGTTGACAGTAAAAACAAAGATCTAGTTTAAGTGCAGGATAAAAGTTATCGATAGCGAATTTAGAGAAGATTGTTAGTTTTGGTTTAGATTCATATTATACGGGTAACGTTATATCTATCATTGTTAGGGAATCAAAAAATGGGAATCTCTTTCGAGAAAAAATAATCCGAGCGATTGAGTACCTAATTCCTAAAATAATTGCGTAGGCCGAGCTTGTCGCGACACATGTGATGGTCATCGGCGTCGCTATCAAAACTGTGAATACATTCTTAGCAAACAAACGTTCAAAACGTTTTCGAAATATAAATAAACACGGTAAAATTAATAGACATGTTTCCAGAAGTGATTGATTCGCAATATGCATTATCTGGAATGGCGAATAGGGGAATGATGGAATTTTAGTGGCAATAAATAAGATTATTCTCTAGTGTTATGATTTGATCCATCGGCGGGGACGACAAGCGCGGGAGTTGAGCAGCTTTCAGTTTTCAGTTAAACGCGGGCACGCGCTATGATACGCTCACCCGCGCATCGATCGCGGAACGCGGACACTAACGCTCGCAACAATCATAACAACAAGAAAAAGAAAAAGGTTAATTACGAGTATATATTTATTGCTTTGTTTGATCGTGCGTAAGTTTTGTTAGTTGCATACAAAGTAGACTAAAATAACGAGGTAGTCTGTAACTCCAAAAGCAACAAAATGTTCGTGCCACACAATGCGGTTATATCCTGTAACGAATTAGTTTTACGGTCTGCTTAGCATTCTAAAGATCAAAGGGCACAATGTTTGACGATGGTGTTAATGCAGCGTAAGTTGCGTGTTGATACAAGGAGTGTTTATGCGGCCCGCAGGTGTTCCGCGAGGGCAGCGCGCGATGGTGCGGCGGCGGCATGAGCCAGGTACCCGAGGACACGGATGACGACCTGGAGGCGGGCTACATCTCCAGCGATGAGTCCGCGCACGGGGTCGACCTCGCGGAGCGGCTGAGAGTCAAGCCTTCACCAGACATCTGGGAGCTAGGTTACTTTAACAACTTTTCTTTTATTGCTCAATAAATCATTTTGAACGTCCATCAATCTTGAGAACTGCGTAAAGTATAAAACGACCGCGACGCCCTGGGAAACACGAGTGACAGTGCACGCTGTTGTATTATGAAAATTAAATGTTTATCCTGCCATTCAAAAACATAACCAATATGACACTTTGTTTGCAGATGCGGTAAAAAAGTATTTTTTATGTCAAACATGTTACAGATGAAATTGAATACAACTTAAGACATCTCCCACGAGCTGAAGAGATAGCAAGTAATGTAGAGACAGGACACTACGATGAAGCAATAGAAATTGCATCGCAAACACAGGATGGCATCCTAACAGCTGCACTGTGGGCATGCTGGCTGGGAAGAAGCTCGTTGTTAGCAAAATTGTTGAAGGTGGGGCTCGATCCAAATAAGACTGACGAAGCGGGAAGGTAAGCTACTCCATAGAAAAGAAGACCGGATGAGAAATTCACATATTATTTTCGAGTTAAATACACAACGATATCGACTTTCAGGACATGTCTGCATTTAAGCTGTTTAGTAGGCAGCGAAGAATGTGCCAAACTGTTATTGGAGCACGGAGCAAGTCCGAACATGTGGGACTCATCGACAGACAAAAAAGCCACACCGCTGCATTGCGCTGCGAGCGCGAAGAGCTTGGCGTGCGTCAAGGTAAACAGAATATTTTTAAAGATGAAAGATGACCCACTAAAGTAATGTTGTAATATTTAATTTATTTCGACAGGTGTTAATTGCTCATGGAGCTGACGTGAATGCTGGTCTCAGCGAGCGGTCTCCTTTACATTACGCGGTGCTCAGCGACGCACCGGTGGTCGTGAAGGAGTTATTGGAAGCGGGAGCTTGCCCTGACACACCGCAGGTGCGCCCTGGTTTCGATCATTTATCGATCACGAATTAGATTATAAATCATCATTCAATATAAACATAGTAACGGAAACGACCCAAAACAATATTACTAAGCCATGAATCTGTTTAGGTATTCACTGAGACTCCACTGCACGTAGCGGCATCTCTGGGCTCAGCAATTTGCACGAAGTTATTATTGGATGCGGGCGCTGACGTGAGAGCAGCTTTTGGTGCTGGCAGAGCAACTGCTCTACACCTTGCTGCAGAAGATGGTCATGCAGAGTGCGCACGGCTACTTCTGGAGCATGGAGCACGCATTGACTTGCCGAATTTACGAGGGCAGACACCGTTACATTTAGGTACACCTCTACAATAATTTTATATTTCTTCCTTAAAAACATATAAGTATCTGAATGATTATTAAGTTAACTATGTTTGTTATTGTTACAGCAACACTAGCACAATCACTGGAAGTGGTGGAGCTGTTGGTGTGCAAACGCGCAGACGTCCGTGCTCGTGATGGAGACGGTCGTACTCCTCTACACGGAGCCATCGTGCGAGGAGCCCGCGCGTGCGACGTCGCTCGAACCTTGCTGTCCGCAGGAGCAGACCCCAATGCACCCGACAACTTCGGATACACACCCCTACACATCGCCGCCTTGAACGAATTCTCTGCCTGTGTATTGTTATTGTTAGGTAATGTAGACACTAGAAATATAATTTAAACAACAACTGGCAACAAACTAATTACTTGCTTCACGTATAAACCTGGCAATCTTGTTCCAATGATTCACACGATGTACCATCACATAAATTCACGTTGTTTGTGTTAAGTCGATATCTCAAAAGTTAAATTCCTGTTATTCTTACTATTGGAGAGAGAAATGTTCTAAAGATATCGCAAACTGTTTGCAGATTATGGCGGGGACGTGACTCTGCGTACGAATGGCGGTGTTTCAGCGCTGTCGTTCATAGTGCGTCGAGTGCCGGACGTGATCCCTCGGTACTTGTGCAAGTTAGACGACGCGGTGCATGTCAGTGAGCATGAGCTGGGCGACGTCGACTGCGAACTGGTCATAGACTTTAGGCCTTTGGTTCCATGTCTGTCTAGAGGCGAAGCTGAGCTGTTACTGGCTTTCATTGAGGTAGCTTTTAACAATTTTGAATATGTTATATTATGACACGCATAAATTGCAAGATTAATAACAGAAATGGGTTTTTTTTAGGTGGGCCGCAAAGACGTTTTGAAACATCCAGTCGCAGAAACGTTTCTTTTCTTAAAATGGCGACGAATAAGAAAGTTTTTTGTCCTGAGCTTTATTTATCACGCCTTATTTATAACGCTATACAGCCTATACATTCTTCGTACGTATTGTTTGCCTCTTTTAGTTGAAATTTAGTTATTGTTGTTGATTTACAGTTGTTATTTAGTAAATTATCGTATTATTACAGAAATCTTCCTATGTGAATCAAGAACCTGCAACGTGCCAACATATCTTCATCCTGTTCAATATCTCATACTCATACTGAATCTCTGTTTCCTATCCAAAGAGATATTTCAAGCGTGCTTGGATTGGTCAGCTTACATAAGGCAGTGGGAAAATTGGTTGCAATGGTTGATTATAATCGGAGTATTTTTATGTACGGTAAGATAACTTGGAAATAATTTTTAATTCATCATAAGAATTATCATTTCATGCCAATATTTTTTCTTATGGCAATTTTTTTTCAGATACCAAGTTGGGACAATGGAGAAATAAGACATAACACATCAAATTGGCAGCATGATATCGCAGCTATTACGATCTTCTTTTGTTGGTTGGAGCTGATGATGATCATTGGACGATTTCCGACCTTTGGTTTATACGTCCAAATGTTCACTACAGGTTAGATAGAAAGCTATGATTTATAAGTGTTTAGAACACTGTCATGAGCTTGTTTCAGGCCTTTTAAATAATCTGCCAGACCAATTCATACAAATTCTTTTCCAATCTCGAATTTACACGGTAGACTGGCCCTAAATCTTTTTATTTTCTTTTTAGTAACGGTGAACTTCGCGACATTTCTACTGGCATACAGTTGCTTGCTGATAGCTTTTGGACTAGCATTCAGCGTGCTGTTTAGCAACTATGCTGCGTTCAAGCTCCCGGCCAGCTTAGTGAAGACAGTGATGATGATGTCGGGCGAGTTGGAATACGAAGACATATTCTACAGTAACAGCACTACGGAGTCTCACTACCCGGTCACCGCGCATGGAATGTTCCTCATGTTTGTGCTGCTTGTCACTGTTATCTTGACCAACCTTTTGGTTGGATTGGCTGTCAGCGATATTCAGGTGTGTATCATTACTTTTACATGATCAGTAGATGTTAACACTAGCTTAATTATGCCAAGTATATTCCCATCAATTAGGTAAGTTGTCTGTCTTGGACGTGAAACAACTACAACTGTTCTATTCTACGCAATCTATGTTCTAACATAGGTTAAAGAAGCAGCGTTAGTTGTCATGGTTGCTTAGGTCGATATTTGTATCGGATCTTACCTTCCAATGTGATACCTAGTGAATATATGTTAGACTGTGATGTTGAATGTTTTTCTCTCACTTTCACACGCTAAATATCATAAATACTTAGACTTCTTATTGTCCGACATTTAAATTTTTCCAGGCGTTACAAGAAAGCGCAGGTTTGGATCGGCTCGTCCGTCAGACGCAGCTAGTAGCCCACCTAGAGAGCATGCTGTTCAGCTCACTACTGACCTGCGCGCCAAAGCAGCTACTCGGCGTGTTACGATGGGGCGCGTTACTAACCGCCTCGCACACGCGCACTCTCACTATACGACCGAACGATCCCAGGGAGAGCAGGGTAAGGCATAGGCGTTCAAAAATCACGCTGTTTTCAATGAAATCAAGTGACAAACCAAGCCGCTCACCTGAAGACTAGCGTCCAAGTCGCCTTTGGACATCTATTCTGTAAACATCTGTCTTAAAGTGAGCTGTTCCACCTGAAGCTATGGCTTGGCAGCTCACACCACAAACCGTTCACGGTACCTACCTAAGATTCTTGTTTATTATAGGTCGGCTGTTATGGTTATGACATAGGACCGGTTCGTGGTCCACGCTAGAGTCCTCCCGGCAGACACTTTTGTTGCAGCATCTTGTGATGTAGAAGTGTATTGTAAAGCTTGATACTACGGTACTCCGAAAGTCCAAAACCGAACATCTAGGTACAACCGAAAATAATAATGTGCTCTAATCTATAATGTAGGTATATTTAATTAGGCAAACTACGCGTTACGTTAATCGAAAATTGTTATACCTAAACTTAAAATGTCTAATTAACTTTTCATTCGGGACCGGTCGACGGAGCCTCGCTTCCTGGGACTTCTATTTCTGGTTGGTTTAGAGATAAAAAAATTAGCCTTTGTTTAGTCGCCTATTCAGTATATTTTCCGCCCGCTCTAATAATTTATTCGGTTACTTGAAATTTTAAATGCAAGCTTAGATTAATTACTTATTTCCCACTTTAAGCAGCTCATTTCACTTATATTTAGTAATAAGTACATAATTATCGCCAGTTAAGTTATAGTTTTTCGTAAAACTAATTTAACGCCGCTCGGTTTAGTAATAAAGTATCCCATTAATATTCGCACATTAAATTTTATTCGCCCGGTTAATAATTTCCCGTGTGGAAGTAATCTACACATATAACAAGGTGGCGTTAGTGTGCCATAAAAAAAGGCACAAATTGCCCATAGATTTCAGACAAAGCCCTTATTTTTCTGTTTTGTAATTTCAGATCCCGAAAGATTTAATAGCATCCGTCTACAAAATGGTGGCAAGTCGAAAAAATACGCGAAAAAGTATAAAACATAATAACAACTACGTGTTTCGAATACGAAAATGTAAGGAAGAAGAGGATTCAACAAAACAAGATCTAGTCAAGAGAAGAAGTAACTTGTTCGACAGATACTCTAATGAGAGCCAGCAAGTTGAGCGGAGGAAGAGAACAACATCAGCATCAAATGCTGATAGGATCAGACCTACATCACTCAATATAAATGCGATACAAGAAATATGCATGGTTGATATAAAAACACAGCTATTAGAGTTAACAAAGAGAGTAAACAAATTAATCGATATCACAGAATTAAGATTAAGTCAAATTGAAAACAAACTTAATCAGCCGCCCTAATTAGTTTTAATTAGTTTTATAAATGTAATGGGCGTTCTACTGGGGATTATTTGATATGCTATTAGTATTAAGAAATGTTTTGTGTTATTATTATGTTTTCAACACACTTACTCGAAAACTAGCTATTATTGCCCCTACTGTTTGGTTCAAAATCCTGTTTATTTCACAAAAGTGCTTTATTTACATATTTCTCCAATTCCTTTATTTTTTGTGTTTTTGTTCTAAATTCAGGCTGTATGGCAGCTCATCTGTTCAAAAACAAAGATGGCGCACGAACAAAGTCTGTGAGCCATAAAGCCGTTTCTCACAAATATTTTGTTAGAAAATGGCATGTTTGATACTTCGACTAAGTGTGTTGAAAAACGTCGTTTGATTCACACAAGGCCCTTTGTCATTGCAGTATCTCGGCTTCATAACGGCCTCGCCTTCAGCTCTGGTGTCTATTCCGCCTCGGCTGTAATGACAAAGTTGGTCCATTTGCATCAAAATGAGCCATTTTATGTGGCCTAGACTTACATATTAGGCCAGTTAAATTAGCTTTAAACCTTGCAAAAATTCCTAACGGCTGATTTTTTTTCTTGAATAGTGTATTAATTGATCTTTGCTCTTCTAATATTAGGTATAAAAAAAAATAAAAATTCATTCTGAAAAAAAAAAACAAAAACGCGTTTATTTCAATAAAAGCTAGGCAAAGCAAATTATCGCCATTTTTTTTTACAATACGAAGAGGATCGGTAGATTTAATAAGTTTTGTCAGAATAAACATTTTCGCCCTAAGGAAAGTCGTTAAAAATAAATACTTAAAAAAAATAAAATGTGGCTTACAAATTAAAATTAAACCCAAGTTAATTCAGTTACATTTTTGCCTAAATCGCCAACGCAAAAAAACTGACACTAATAACTTGCGCTAACAATATTCATTTTTGTTGGTTAGCGAAGTAAGTAATTTTATGAAAAGAAAGTTGTAAATTTTTTGCTTGAAGTATCAATATTTTTTTTTTTTTTTTATTAGAGATGGGTTTGCTCTTGACTCTAGTCAATGTCAGAGATGACAGAAATAATAGAAAACAAAAAGAACATTCTTAATATTTACTGACCTAAGTACTTGTAAACCTCGATCTCTTCTACAATATGCTCCAAAAAAATATTGTTCCCATTGAGTTATTATAGTTATTTATAACTAAAAAAAATAACGTCCGGGGGTTAAACTTTTCGCGGGATACATTTTAACATACTTCTCTACACGTTACCGGCAAAAAATCGGAGTTAAGAATTAATGCTAAGTTTGCCTTATTTTCGGCGTAATTTGACTGGACTATATAAAAAACTGGTGTTGGAGTATGATATTATTTACTTGGTCTAGTAAGGTTATTCTTTATAAACTTTACCATGTTTAATCATTGATATGTCTAGCTGGTGTTGTTTTGAGAAAGTTTACAGTTGCTACATATGTATATTGTTATGTCTACCTTTGTAACAAATATACTTAAATTAATTTTTAAATTGCCTTTATTTATTACCTGAATGAACATTCAGATGCAGGTGAGGGTGTCAAACGGAACCGCTCAGGCTATATGAGCATCATAATGCAAACAACACAAGCAAATAAATGAAGCCCTTATACTGGGAGAAGTTCCGTTGCATTGTGCAAAACAAAGCTGTGGTGTACATTATGTAGGTAACTCTGTGTTACATTAATATTTTGATAAAAGATTACCATTTATTTGGTGGAATCATACATTAGACAAAATTATAGATTAATAGCGGGTTGTTTCAACTCCAATTAACGCACGCGTAAACGTTAAAATAGGCGGTACCGTACCATACCTGTCTCTAAACTAAAAAATAGGTTGTCTCAGAAAATTATGGCTTTAACGTACGTAAACCCTGATAATTTTGCAGCCATTTTTTATGCTGTGAAACAACGCTTCGTATTTAAATAACGTTAAACTTGTACCGAAATTGTTGACGTACCTATGTATGTTACGATAACCAAGAGTTGGGAAAATCAAAAAATTATTGACTTACCAAAAGCTGACATGTGTATGTGTCTCCATTGGCCATCACAACACGGCTTTTTGGGGTGGACTTGTAATCTTCTTGGTTCGGCAGCAGATAACCAGCAATTTTAGCATCATAAACTATGCTGACATTTTTGTTCTGAGCTGTAGTTAATTCTGTGTTGATAGCGTGTAGCATAACATCGTTTTCTACAATGTAGGCAACATCATCGTCCAACATCTCTGCACTGCTGAATGCTATCATAGCATCGGAGCGTGCATCCCATACCTGAAGGATGAATGTAAAGTTTTAAGTAAACCTAAATAGTAAGTATACCATATTATTATAAGTGTCTTCTAGATTTTAAACCTCATTGCATTGACTTTTCTAGGGTTCCGAAAATCCATGAGAAACAGGATCCTAAAATGATCACTTGGCCTCGGGTGTCTGTCTGTCTGTCACAGCCAATTTTATTCGAATCTACCAGACCGATTCTGCTGAATTGGTACACATATGAATTTCTGTGACTCAAACACGAACACGTTACATTAATAAATAAATTTGGAGTATGGGGGTTAGATTTACGGAACAAATGAGAAAATTAAAAAAAATGTTTTGCAAACTGTACTGTGTGACATACGAGTATCAAATGAAAGAGATTATTATTGTGAGGGTTTTAAACATATTTTTTCATGATTTAAAATTAAAAAATTTAGTAGTTTTTCAAGAAATTAGATGAAAAATTACCATTCTCCCCATACTCCGAACCTACTGAGCCTAAAATTTTGAAAAAAATGCAGATAATTCTTTACCTATAGATTACAGTAAAACCTGTAAGAAGTCTCTAGTGTTAACAGAACGGTTTACAACAATGAAAATCCTGTTGGAACCCTTTGCATGCAAGTCCAACTCGCACTTGGCTAGCTCTCTTTAGGATCATTTACTCCTTCAGGGTATTACATACAAACTGATTTTAATGAAACTAGGTCTAAAAAGTTTTCATCTAACATTATGCATCATGAAGGCAATTTCAACACTCTATAGAAAGTGAAAAATTACTATCCCTTTCTGTGTTTTTTTTATTTCGTTGAAATAAAAATTACACTATGCAAAACTTACTTGCATATGTCTGACAGGCTGCAGCCTCATATTTTCAACATGCTTCCATACATTCAGTGCGTTCATTAAAGTCTTAGTGTTCTGGTTGAGAGCCACCACTCGATTGCTGTATTCCGGCTTCAGTTGAAATGTCTTATTTGGACTTCCTTCCAAGAGTAATACTTTTAAGTTTGACAGTAATGAGTCTTTTGCTGGAAAATTAAGCAACAGTTTGTTAATAATTAGGTAGATATATCTTCCCGTAGCTAACAATACCACTCAAGTCATTTTGACAAATTTTACAGTAGAGCAGATAAACTCATTAGTTTTTTTTCGTAACAAATGTACTACTGTGCTGTGTTAACTTCGATCCGGGACAAAGAGTTCTATTCAAAGACATTAAAATGGCCAATATCTACTTGAGCGGTATTGTTAGCTAAGCAACAATAAGCTGTTATGTTTCTATAAATCTTTACTTTTAATAGATATGGCTATGCTTTAATCAAGGTGGTTCAAGACCCAAATATCTGTAAGGAGTCAGGGAGGCTTTCGCCTAGCAGTGGGACAGTTTACTGAAATAAATAAGTAAATAAAATTTATAAGTATAGGTACTTATATCTGTCTCTTAAGTTTATGGATGCACATGAGATGGATCCCTCCATACAGTAATTATTGATGCATTGCGAAAAGTAATTTAGTGGTCAACACAGTACCAGCACACAGCTTTGCTTATAGATGAAAGACTAAATTTACTTTTTCTTTCTTTACAATAGGTAGTTTGATACTACATTGGAGGGAATGATTGTATATTTGGCACCTAATATCATTGGTTTTTTTTTCTGTTTCTCTATTTACCAACAGCCATTTAGCTTTTATTACATTTGTTTGACATTATCAGAGGCAGTTTTGAGATTTAGCACATCCAGTGATGTGTCATCTAATTCATTAAAAAGCTTCAGATTGAAGCAAGCAAGTCTTGTCCTTCTCAATCGGAATAAACTAAGAAAAATTGGAAAATAAGAGTTTCGTACCGAGAGCACAGGCTAGGGTGCATCCAACCATTCCACCACCGGCGATGATCAAATCATAGTCTCCTCTAAAATTCGTGGCCGGTTTCGAAGTTAGATTGTTGACGTCTTCTGCGGTGCTCAGTAGACGAACGCTTGCACTTCTGATTTGGCATGTTATTGGTCGTATCAATAGTCGCCTTACGTTGTTACTTAACATTTTTGCAGTCGTATTTTTTTGTTTGTTAAAAGCTAAATATACGGCTAGCTGTTAGTTTTAGTTGAGCAGTGGGTAATATTGTGGTCGGCACTTTATTTGCGTTTGTTTCCCACCTTTTAATCTCAATAAAATACACTGCTTTCGCTGTTTAACTACTTTTCTAGGTTAGATTTTTTTTTATTGTTTGTTTGTTCTATCTTCTGTCAACGTCAAATACCAAACACCGCTTCAAAAAAAAAAAATACTTCAAATGTCAAAACAACAGCTGTGCGTTCCGATTTGCGCACAAATTGTGATGAAAATGTTTTCGTTTTATAACTCTTCATGATTCGAAATAGTTATTATTGTAATTAATTTAAGACATGAGAGAACTTCAATTATATTTATGTGATGAATATCCTACTGATAGGTATTCCAGTATTACTAATACTGACCCCAATGGTAGACAGCTCCATTGGGGTCAGACATGGCTTCCATAGTGACTACGATGACAACAAACACTGTAAAACGTGAAATAAGAAAATTCGATTTTGTTAATTTGTTTCTATAGTTATCATCGGTATGACACATCATACCAGTGTGTTTAATAACTCTTGTCTAAGAGTTCCTGTGGATCCTGTTAGTAAAATGCCGAAGTCAGCTTATGAACAGAAGGGAAAAAAACTTCCTAACCAACAGTGTTCTATTGATTCTTCTTCAACGTGTTCTGTTGCTCCTCGTGTGTGTCCTGTTGACGTGGATGGAGTTAAAATGAAAGATTTTTACCGGAGCATCCCAGACTATAATGAAATTAATCATTTGCCCACCGAAGAGTTTTACTCTACCTTAAAATCTTTGAGAGATAAAAAGAAAGTTATGCTAGGACTGGCTATTGAATTTGTAGATGATTGCAACGGAGATGGTGACAAAGTTTTAGACAGTATATTGGATACGACAGAGGAAAACAGTCGACTACCAATCATGATGACAAAAAGTAATAAATCTAAATCGAATCGCTTATCAAGAAGAAAACTATCAACAGGATCGAAAGACACTGATAAAATAAGTTATGACACACGTAGTCCAGCAATACGTTCAAAACCCTTACCTACAAAAAATGTTTCAGAGACTTGTCTAAAACGAACTGTAAGGAAAAGTGTGGCAGAGGACAAGAAAATTGGTCACGAAGAATTAAAAATTGCTCCCATGAAAAGTAATTTAGAGAAGACTAGAAATGATCGTCCGAAAAGAAATCATTCAGCCTGTTCCATTTCATGGAATGATGCTAAGTTTGAAAGTAGAAATGAAGTCGATCAGAAGTTTGATGATTTTTTTGATGGGAAGAAGTATGATAGTCATATTAGTAAAGTAGATTTGGACGATGGAGACGAGTTCAAAACGCAAAGTATGCCTTCAAGTCCTTTAAGATCGAAACGTTCCGGATCGCCTGTCCGGCGCAGAAAGAGCATTACTATTCCGAAACCCTTCAAAATGACTGAGAGGTGAGTACCTATCTCTCGGAAAATAAGAGGAGAGAACGCTAATCAGGTGTCTATAGGAAAGCCAAAAAGTAAAGGTAATACGGGTCTCAGGCCTCCAAAAGGCTCAAGCCCCCCCCCCCCTCCCAAATCCAAGATATCGTTACTACGCACTACAACCTGACAAAATCATTGAGTAATTAACGAAAAGTAATCCAAGGAGGCTTGTTAAGAGCAAAATAACTACCACGTTGTGACGAGCTACGACATGGAAAACGTTGAGTAAAATTTGAAAAAAGTCCTTTTCAAAAAGTAGTAGCATGTAGGCAACCTATTTGTTGTTGCATCTAGTGTCCATAGGCAGCGATGACCTTTTACGGTAGAGTGGACCACCTAGTGGTTTGCCTCTCTTCAGCATAAAACAAAATCCATATTCTCAACACACCAACAAAAAGGTGGCTAATAATAGGTGAGCAAAAACTCTGCGAAATAAGTTTTAATGTGGATTTTCCTCAGGGACGAAGAAGAACGCATAGTAAACGAACTCCGGTGCCTCCGCAAGTCGTTTTCAGAAGACATGCTACATCAGAAGCGGGAAAGAACGAAGTTCAGAGCTAAGCCGGTCCCAATCGAATCCCGCATCCCTCTCTACGACAAGATCCTAGAGGACCAAGCTATGAGGTTTCCTTACGACATGAAAGCTGCCTGTATGCTTCTTATTAGACCACACTTTTTACTTATTTTACCTTATTTTTGGTTTTAATTAGGTAATTAGTATTTATAATTTACTTGCTAGTCACATAAGAATGCCACCTAAGTACTTATTTTTCAATTTATTTCATTTATTTATACTTGTAGTTTGGTTTTGGGAACGAACTAGGGAGATTGTCGGTACATACTCGTACCTAACTACTTCCTGCCGCCTATTAGGGTTAATTTGTGAAATTGTGAAATTCAGTGCACTGAAGACATTTTTTTACAAATGAGCTATTGAATTTGTTAACCTTAAGGAGCGATATGAAAGAAAAGGGAGTTAGTGATAGTGTGACGGCTGATAGGACAGAATGGAAGAAAAAAACCCCAAGTAACATGGGAAATGGGCAGGAAGATGATGATGTAGGTAGGCCACTGATAGGTGCCTACTTAGGCACTTGGTAGGTTCCTGTAGGTATCTAACTACCATATGGATTTGGTAACTACAATAACCACATCATTTATCTTACTAATCATTCTCATTCAGCATGACGGCTTCCAAACTAAAATTGGCCACGCGGAAATTGGCTCATCTTCATTAATTTCAAGATTTACTTATTTATTTTTTAATCAGCAATCTTAATTCCTATAAGTAATTAAAAATCTAACTACCATATGGATTTGGTAACTACAATAACCACATCATTTATCTTACTAATCATTCTCATTCAGCATGACGGCTTCCACACTAAAATTGGCCACGCGGAAATTGGCTCATCTTCATTAATATCAAGATTTACTTATTTATTTTTTAATCAGCAATCTTAATTCCTATAAGTTATTAAAAATCTCCTTCTGCTTTAACTGTAGGCTTCCATAGCTCATTAATGTCTAATTCATCACGGCTCGGTGCTGAGCTGTTTATTCAAAAATCATGCTTATTAGTTCCATTTACATTTTACAGACGAGCAATAACAAAGATTAATAGCGAGGCAGAGTTAAGAGCCCAAATGAAACCTTTTAGTTTCACAAAAAGAGAAGAAAAAGGCCTGGGCGGAATGTGTGAACGAGCTATTCACGTTTTGCCTAAAAGTAAAAAGAAGAAAAGATTTAGGGCTCGACCCGTGCCTAAAAACTTGTTTTCCAATTACTTTTACGACAAAATGAGGGAGGACGACTTTTTCAGGTAACTGACCGTTGTAAAATATTAGTTTTCCTCTCCTGGACCAGTTGACCCGTCACGGTTTACAGATGGCAGTGCGTTTTTATCATGGAACCGTGAGAGCTGGCATAACCTAGATTTTGGATTTATTGCAGCCACTTAAGTGTTTTTTTTTCTTTCGTCAGAATGCATTTTTCCTATGCATGCGTCAATTTATTGACACGTTTTTGTTTTATTACATTTCAGATCTATGAATAAACGTATCAGAGCCGACGAAATGTTGCGAAGCGCCAACTATCCGGGAACCATGGCGGCTCGAGACCGCAGTCGCTTGTCAACGCCTGCAGCTCACAGTGACTTACCTATAGACCCTTCTCCGGGTGTTCCATCCATTTCATCCTCTGATAGACAAAGATGTTCGAGTCCAACGAAAGATCGGAAGAAACGAGATAGAAGTCACAAGGAAGACTTCATTACTACGAGCCCTCAGCCGTTCCGGCTTTATACTGCCGATAGAGCAGCCAAGAAAGTTTGTTTTTGCTAATATTAATAATATTAATTTTTGTTTGCCAGTTTTGAGAATATTCTAAGGTGTTTTAATTTTTTCCCCATTTTAGATGCACGATGTTGCAATGAAACTTTACTCTGAGAACACTGAGAGTGGTGGGACCAGTGGCGCTGGCAATGGTCCAGGTGCACGTGCTTACTCTGCCCTGGACCTCAGAGCTTCAGCCTCAGGAAGATCTAACCTAGCTGCTTTACTTAGAGCTGAAGCAGTCAGGAGAAGATTCGAAATGGAAGCAGCATTACGGTTGGCCGAGCAACGTCGCCGCAACGAGATGAGGCTCAGAGATCGCCAGCTCCGATCCAAACCTGCTTGGCATCTTGTTAAAAACAAGTTAGTTTACAATATTGAAATGTAAGACCAAACAGAATGTCTTAAGATGTCAATTAATATTCATAACCTGTGTTCAACATCCTTTTTCAAAATTTCTTGTTTTGAGCTTGTTTTTTTATTGGAATGATGACTTTTCAAAATGCATTTTCCTCAAAACACGACACCTTTTTGAATAAGTAGCTTCGTTTTTGAAGCATTCATAACATAATAATATAGACGTTTTCTACTTACCTATCTGCTAATTAAAAACCTAACTTATGCTTAAAGATTGACCGAATCTTCTGGTGAATGTCGTAAGAAGTCTTAGGATGGGTGTGGCTATGGCTATGTCGTTAAATTATCACAGTGAGAAATCGTTTTTCGAAAATAATTTATAAAATAATTTACATAATTGATTGAGTTGTTTGTGATGTTCTAGCCATGAAGAGGATATTGCAATGCGACTTCAAACTCGGCGCGACGAGGAGAGAATGAGACGCGAGGAGTTCTTACACGAGATGGAGTTGATGTACGGGAGGGTGCAGCAGCAGCCGATGCTCTTTGAGAGGTACTACGCGCCAAGATCACTGTCAGCGCCATTAGACACCTTGCAGCTGTCACCAAGAAAGTCGACGAAGAAACGCAGCTCGAGGAACAAATCGTACCACTACAACAGTCCCACTCGATCCCGCAAAGTATCGATAAACGACACAGCTGAGACGTACACTGGAGATGTGACAGAGTTCCTCAACAGAATCGATATCGATGACAAATACTCGGACTCGGAAACCGTGACCGATAGGCCTTAGATAGAAAGAGATTGTTAATTTGTCTTATTCAATTTGTTTTCACTTGGGCACTGTAGATTGTCCAAACTTTATGTAATTATTAAAGGTTTAAGTAATGTGCTTTGGGCATTTTTTTACAGTTTTTACTATGCACTCAATCTCTATCATAAAGTATTCTACACAGGTAAATTTTGTTAGTATGTATGTACATATAAAACTACAATAGTAACTACTGATACATAATTATCACTACGGTTTAAATTAGACTAGATTATCTAAGATCCACGTGAGGAAGTGTGACACTGAAGCGTAGACTCCTGGCTTCTTGATGCCGCAGATAGTGGGCCCAAATGATACTACTCCCACCAAATAGTTCTTGGGACCATCGGGTGTATCAAATACCTGAAAAGTTACAAGATAAAAGGAAGTTTCATGTTGTTCAAAAATAGTGATTAAATCTAGCAATGAAATTATAATATCAGCAATGAAAACTGGCGGTCGTCAAACCATGTTAGAGGCAGTTTAGAAACTAGGGTGTCAGATTTTATAAACTGCCTCAAGGGTCGTTAGACCTCACTATCCACACAAAGAAGAAGAAGAAGCAGCATTGAAAACTAATCCTCTGATGATATTTCTGAGACTGTGATCATTGATTGATCTGTAGTTAATGGATAAGAGAACAATCTTGGGTCTAGTTTAGAAAAAAAACATTAGCTTATCGGAATTTAATAATCAACGAATAACTAGATTTTCATCAAAGTCGAGCCGCTTTTGAGGAAATATCAAAGGTGAATATTTGCAATTTTATTTATGTAGTCAATCGGTTTCTTGATCACATTATTGTTTAAAGTTAGTATATCTATGTGCGTGTATATTTGCAATAGCACTTTGATAAAATTGCAGAAAAATACTGGAAATACTTTATAGAGGCTGAACGTGACAAATCAATACCGTTTATCACATTGTCAAGGTTCACACATTCATAGACTACCTATTTCTTGATAGGTAGGTACTTGAACCATCGATGCTAGGTAGGTACTTATATTATTTATTAAATAAAAAATAATAACAAATGATTTCTTATTTATTATTGTTTAAAACATAAATGGTATCTGATTTAGGTAGGAATATAATATATTATGTGCCTTGCCAAAGGCGTATGATGCAGTTAGCATAGCTATCATATTTTTTAACGCTGACACTGGCATGAGCTAACCCAATGCCGAAGGAGCCAGAAGAGAAAGTACCTACGTTGAGCAGTGGTCATACATATCAAAAAACCGTTAACAAGTAAAGAATTTCGATTGTATTCAACATATAACAAATTGCTGCCATCAATATAATTTTCTGATTTCTACCAGGAAAAAATCAAGTTTTTATAGAGAATAAAGCATAGGTAAGCTGCTGGTGTAAATTATAATAGATAAAAGTGTTTAATACCTTCATAAGCGGACCTCCTGAATCTCCCCCGCATGCATCCTTATTGTGTTCTGCGCCAGCGCAGATCTCTGATTCAGATAGTTTGAACCCCTTGCCAAAAGAGTCACACAACGCGGGAGCCACTACTGGAATCTAAAAATGGAAAAAAGTGTCTCCATAAGAGGATTAGCATCTACTCATTTTAACCACCTATTCTCAAGTGTTGAAAAGCTTCTTATATAAGGCTCATACTCACGCCAACAACTTGCAGCACTTTAGCTCGTTCTTCCGTGGTCATGTTCATCTTGCCCCAGCCAGCGACCGTCATTTGGTCTCCTACGCGAAGGTTCGCCAGCTGTTCCGTCGTACGAGGCAAGCAGATGGGCATCACGTAGTCTTGAAACGTTAAAAATATAATTTACTCGACAGCATTTGGATGGGATTTAAGCGAGAGGATGAAGCAGTGAGTGTTGTACGCTTGCGCATGAAAAAATCCAAAAGATTTGGCCAAAGAGACATCCTCTGTCTTCCCTGGTTTTTTTTAACACAGTGAATACACGTTTTACGTGTTACTATTGAGCAGTGTGATTCAGCCGGTGTATTCTGTCAACATCTGACCGTATAAACTTTGGTAAAGAGAACATGAAGTGTTCCCTTGCACAGTTCCCTTCATGCTCACTCATCTAACATTACACGGTGAAACCTTGACAGACTATAGACCAGCAGTGCGATTCTGTAAATATGTCGAAGTGAACACCCGGGCGGGGCGCACGACGGGTGAGTTGTCAAACCATACAAATAAGATGGAATGACAGCTCTATTGTCGTTCACTCCGCCTTGGTGAACACCGTGAGATGTCGACAGAATCGACCGGCAGTTGTAAACATTTCACTTTCAAAATTAAGGTGAAGTGAATGCGAAGTGAGCTGTCAATCCATAGCTTTAGGTGGAATATGCAAGTTTTCGTTGTGAGATGTTCAGGATAGACCGACTGTTTATTCTCCAAACATTGACAGAACAGACTTTGGATAGCCGCGTAGTTGTTCTTGTTTGGAAGCGAAGAAGAAGAAGGCTTGAGTAGAAACCTGTTCTTTATGATAAGTATGCCAAAATTAAGATCCGATTAAGTTACCGTTAAGGGTTACAGGCTTGTCCAACTCAATGATGGCGACGTCGTTGTGGAAGGCTGGTTTGTTGAATAAGGGGTGACTGGTGATGTTCTTGATGGCTCGGTCTTGCACGGCGGGGGCGCACACTTTCAGCTCACAGTCGGGGTCCGTTCGGGTGTCGTGTTCACCCACACGGATTGTAGTTCTGTATGGTCAAATGAAATTTATTAGATAAGTTTGAATGTTATATTTGGCCCAAATTTCAGCTCCGCAAACTCCGCATGCTGACGTAATCACAATATCCTAAATTGTGCCAATACAGGTGACATTGGCATGAAGGGCAAGATGGATGGTAGGCCATTTTATGCAGGTACAGGTACAGTCAAAGCAAATGGCGGCTCGGAATGCCTACTCTGCGAGACGCTGCTCAGTAGCAAATCCATAATGTGACAGCGGGGATCCCGGAGGGGTATTGCTCAGCAAAAAGGTTACTTCACAGACGTTATTTAGTTTCAATCGAAGAAAAATAACTTTTTTTTTGGTTACATAATCCAGTCTTTTTCTGGTAAAGGCATGTTGTGCCTTTAGATACCAGAAAAAAGTTGTAGTTATGTCCAAATCGCGGAAAAGGTGGTTAACCTTGTAAATTTTGACCTTTTGAATTGGCAACTGGTTTTCAAAAACGAGATTTTGGTCTATAGTAGGTACTTACAAAACGTATCCGTAGTCTGATTTCTGCACGCAATGCGCTGCGGTGAGCACGTGGCGGTCGGTGACCAGTGCACCGCCGCACATCCAGTCGATCTCATCGTCCTCTACACAATGTTAGCAGATTATTTACATAATTTAACATGATTATTACCTAAATAACTTAATACAATACAATAATATGCTATCCTAATATAAGGCAAGTCCAGAGCAGTGGTGGTTCTTTACCTTTTAATCATTAAGGAACCATTTGACAAATTGTCTGTCTTGCCATCGAACTTTTCGGAGGTAATAGGAATAGGTACCTACATTTTTTTTGTGATTGCAAATTGAGTTGAGGTATCGTTTCAGCGCCACTGAAAGTCAAACGCATGTCGGCGCTGATATCCAACCGATTTCGCTGTTTGTTTTTAAATTTACTTATCAGAAGCGCCGAAGCCTGTTTGCATAGATATTATTTTGTCGATGAAAACAAAGCAAGGTAGCGAATAGAAATTTGTCGAATGTTTGGGAAAAAATGCCGTTTGTCTTTAAAAATCTTAATATTTTCTTGTTTAAAATGTCTTTTTCAAGCAAGTCCACTTCTTCTTTTGACCTTTATAGTTTCAATTCATTCAGCTGTGCGGAAACATAAGATTTTAGGATGGCTTCGCAGACTACTTCGGATGATACCAGGGACCACATGTGGTCCGCACACCACCACTTAACCACTGGTCTAGAGGAACGTCAAAAAGCCACAGCCCCCTTTCGTGTTAAGTAGGCTTGGGCTGGGGCTTCGGGCTTCCAAAGATACCGCAGTGTTCTTAGGCATACATTTGGATGCGAAGCTACAGTGGTGTGGGTTAAGACATTTCTGCCGATTTATGGCAAGGAAGACTTCAAATAAAACTTGAAGAGAGTACTTAATACTCCTCAAAAAGGTATGCAGCACATTTGGTGTGCACGTGGGGGTCGGTGACCAGTGCACCGCAACACATCCAGTCGAGCTCATCGTCCTCTACACAATGTTAGCAGATCATTAACATAAATTTATCATGAACATTACGTAAAATATAATGCCTCAAGTTTTTGGTAAGTATAATTTTTCTACATATTGATCATCTATTTACACATTTACACTAAACCTTTTTACAGATTCAGACTGTCATCCAACTGGCAACTATTGTATTTAGGATGGGTTGCCAATTATGCTTTTAAGATTTTTTTAACACCCTTGCTCGTAAAGCTGATGTAATTCCACCGGTTTTAAGCATGTAAAGCGGGTCATAAAAAACGCGTGTGTTACCAAAGCAAATAGTTAAGTTATAGTCCATACAAATTCCATAACAGTATTATTTGCCATTTCAAATATGGAACTGATCGCCGCAGCACGACTCCAGCTAGTGAGCAGCGCGCTGTTGCTATTCAAATTTCGAACTAATCGCCGCGCGGCGTCAGTAGGCAGCGCGCTGTTAAAATGGCGGGAAAGCAACATTGTGCATTCACAGATTGACTTTATTTAAAATAAAAAAAAACAGTTTATTCGGTAATTTAAAAACTTGGCTGCATGCTCTAGCGTCTTTGCCAACATTTTCACGCAGCCACGGCAGAAAATAATCCTCGCGCCATTTTTCTCAAATTTTCTTTTCTTTGTAGGTACTTGTGTGAATATCTAAAAATGACAACTTTCAATAATGAAGATGAGCAATATATTACTTCAACTCCACCGGATATACTAACAGAAGCGCGAACCGCATGCGACAGCTTGCTGCTGTCAATATCCAAGGACAGATACATAACCACGTATGAAAATTTCTTGAAGTGGAAAAACATGAAAAATGCCAAGCCATTTTCCGAAAAATGTTTTTTTTTTTCTGTTTCTCGCAAATGTGTTAAAAAACGTCGTACGATATACGTGCGTATTGGTTATAACATGCTCGGCTCAATTACGCCCTCGCCTTCGGCTCGGGCTGAAATTCCGCCTCGCATGTTATAACCATCTTAACGCACTGTCTGTCTAACTTGAACTGGCACTGTTCCCTAAGTTAGACTATACGTAGTCCAACTAAAATATATATTTTTCAATCCGACTTATAGTTTTTGAGATATGCGCGGACAAACACACGTACATACAAATATACAAAGGTACATACATACACTTATGAAATTTGGCACACATGTTTAGAAGCTGGTATCTTTTTTATTTTTATTTAGCCTATTCAATCCCACTGCAGGGCAAAGACCTCCCTTCCTACCTTCCATTCTTCCTGGCTCTGGATTGGTCAACACTAGCACAGAGCCAGAGCCAGCAGAGCTGGTGTATACAGGGTTACTGGTAATTCGACGTATATCCGTCAGGGGCTGATAAGGGGGCCAAAATGCAACAAATTGAACCCCCCACATGTATGGCCGAAATTCAATAGTTTTCGAGATATTTGAATTTTAAGGGTTTTTCGAAATTTACCCAAAATTTGACATTTAATTCCAAATAAAAGAACCCACATACCCATTCAAGGGTACCATTAAAAATGATGTTGTATCTGGCACTTCAATTAAGCTATGGGCATCATTAAAACTACTTAATTTAACAAAATAATTAAAATAATGACCGAAGTAAGAATAATATCTTACCAATATTTTCATTTTACGCTTCAAAAATGTTGTCTCGTCAAAAAAAAATCTATGACATTAATCGTACAAATAACTAAAACAACTTGCCTATTCTGTAGGCTTTCCAAAAAGGTATAAAAGTCAATTTTAAAATACATAATTCGTGGCATGGCATGTGTTTGAATCGACGCGGGGAGAGAAATCATCTGTGTTCTTAGTTTATCATCCTCGCTAAAACAACCGATTTTACTGGCGAAATTCTTCCTGATGGGGCGAGGTGTGCGGGCGGGGGAGTACACGGCGTTTGCTGCGCTCGCGTCGCCTTCCTTAGTACAGTTCGCGTCAAATAACTATGCCCCTCTGAAGTTAGCCATTTGCAAAGATCGCGTAGGTGCAGTCACGTAGATGGGAGCAAGCGGGACGCAAGCATGCATCGAACGTAAACGAGCGACTGAGACATAAAATCGCGCCGTCATAATCCCCGCCCGCGCATGTGCAGTTGCAGTTTGTTCGTTTTTTACAGTTCGTGTCAAATAACTGTGCCCCTCTGAAGTTGGCTACGAGTGGCTGCGTAGTAGTCAAAATTATGAACAAACTGCAACTGCGCATGCGCGGGGTGGGGATTATGACGGCGCGATTTTATGTCTTAGTCGCTCGTTTACGTTCGATGCATGCTTGCGTCCCGCTTGCTCCCGTCTACGTGACTGTACCTACGCGATCTTTGCAAATGGCTAACTTCAGAGGGGCATAGTTATTTGACGCGAACTGTACTAAGGAAGGCGACGCGAGCGCAGCAAACGCCGTGTAGTATAGTCAAATTAGGCCATTTTTTAATAAAGATTGGAATAAATTCTCCGGAGAGGCAAAAACGTTTCTAATGGTTTTGTATGAGTGAAAAATTGAGTATAAAAAACAAATTGCATTTAGCACCCCTACGGAAGGGGGTGAAAAACTGTGAAATCTGTTTATTGTTCATAACTAAGCAGAGCATACAGTTGTACTCATCGTAATTTTTTATACGCTTTATTACACCTCAATCTACATTATTACATTTTAATTATTTTAATCAGACCAGCGCAGCGTTAGAAAAAAAATAAAATATCTGTAAACATGATTTTTGGTCATTGCGGCTTAGGGGAAAATCGTGTAGTTCTGTAAACTCAGAAAAGGGTTAGTCATTTTGGCCTAAATACATGATTGATTTTGCACCCTGGTGTGACATACGGAAATTAGTTTTTCACGTTTTTCTGCCGCTGTACTTCGGGGGAAATTTTGGTTGTTTTGAAAATCATCACAATCATATAATTTGGTTTCCTTTATATTTGCACCAAATAAAAAATTAGCATTTTTATATGGAACATACATTTTTCGTGTATTGTAGTCATTGCCATTGAGCAACTACGCTATGGAAGAGACAAGCGCGCGACACGGAATAATAAACTGACAAGAAGCGCCGTCGCCACGTGCATAAGCGCGTAGTTGTGTTGCGGGATGTGTTTTACGAGGAAGGAGTACTTTCTGATTGTGAATGCTCTGTTTGTAAGTAATAGTATACAAATCTAAAGATTTTTTTAATGCAAAAGCAGCTTGTTTTTAATCGAAAAATAAAACAGCAGGCAAGCATGTCCTTTATTTCTTTCAAATTAATTATTTGTCTTTCGAGTTATAGACCCTGTGACAGCGCTGATTATCCTACGTCATCAAGTAACGTAGGAATAAGGCTAAGAACTCACGAGACCGCAGTTTTGTGCGGTTCCACAGCAGCTGCCGTTGGATTTTCGCCCGCAAACTTGGCGGGCGAGTATCACAAGACGGGCGGTTACTTACGATCAGATTGTTTAGTTGATTTCCAGACCGCCATGAACACACTTAAAAAACGAGCTGTTACGCGCTGCTGCCTTAGTACTTCAGATTCACAAATACCAGGAGACCAGAAACATCAAGTACCAGGAGACCAGGAACATGTCATTGTATTTTTGGGCTGGTATAATTATGTAGGTAGGGTAGGTGTAGGGTAGGTATAGGGAAGGTGTAGGGTAGGTGTAGGGTAGGTGTAAGGTAGGTGTAGGGTGGGTGTTTCCTGATTAAAAAAAAATACAATAAAAATCAGGAAACCTTGCTATTTCCGATATTCACGCGGGCGAAACCGCAGCTGGTAACAAATAGGTACTAATAAAATACATATTCAAGCTAAAATAATAAAGTAATAAATATGATTTAATATACTAAAATTTCTGATCTGCCGGTCGATTCTGTCGACATCTCACGGTGTTCACCTAGGCGGAGTGAACGACAACTGAGCTGTCATTCTATCTTATTTGTATGGTTTGACAACTCACCCGTCGTGCGCCCCGCCCAAGTGTTCACTTCGACATGTTTACAGAATCGCACTGCTGAACTCATAATTATTATGACGAAGACAAACTAAGAATGACAGGCTTTTAAGTAGTGTCTTCGGATTTTACGCTTAAAGGAAAATTTGGACTCAGCCTTCCTGATGTCAAGGGGATTCCAGAGTTTAATGGTTGAAATAGCGTAGGAATTAGACATAAACCCGGTGCGGTGAGAAGGAATATGAAGGAGTAAGTTTTTGGATGCTCGAAGGTTAAGACTGTGAGAACTGCCCAACACTTTAAAATATTGTTTTAAATAATCAGGAGCACAAAGATCATTCATAATAGTGAAGAGCATGCAGAGGGATCTGAGGGATCTCCTTTGACGGATAGGCAGCCCTTTAAGCTGAGAACGAAATGAAGAAATGTGATCATATTTACGAAGGGCAAAAATGAAACGAATACAGTTGTTAAGTAGTCGATCCAGTTTGTTAAGAAGTTCTTGGGATAGATCAGAGTAGCAAACATCAGTATTATCAATTATAGGAAGCACAAGTGATTGAACCAAAGTGGTTTTAGTGCTAGAAGGAAGAAAATGCTTGAATCTATAGAGAGATCGCAGTGAGTAAGTTACATTCTGGCTAACCTGAGAAAGCTTATTCCAACTTAACCTGTCATCAATGTTTAGGCCTAAGTCTTTAACGTGTGGCTAGAGAGGGATGACGGCATTGTTGAAAGTAAGCGGCAGTAGTTGACTGGTGTCCAAGTTACGTAAAAAATAAGTTCTGCCAATCAGGATAGCCTGGCTTTAATTGACATTGACTGTATCCCCAAATCTGCTTGACCAATCACTGATAGCTAGAAGCTAGAAGGTCAGCATTCAGCAATGAGATGCAGTTGTCCAGGTTGTCAGTGTCAGTTTGCGCGTAGACATGTAGATCATCAGCGTACAGATTGTAGGAGCATTTGAGAATATTGGTAATAGAGTTTATGAAAAGAGAAAATAAAAGTAGAGAGAGTATACCGCCTTGTGGAACGCCAGTTTTCAGGGCGCACCACTCAGAAAATTTCTGATCAGCACGGACCGCTTGCTGGCGAAAACGAAGATATGATGAAAACCAATCCCGTGCCGACGAAGAAACCCCAATTTGAGACAGAATAGCCAGGAGGATGTCGTGATCAACGGTGTTAAAAGCATTGGAAAAATCTATTAAAACTAACACCGTTAATCTTGAGTTCTCCAGGCCATTCCTAACGTCTTCTGTAACCTTAAGCAAAGCTGTGGCTGTGCTGTGGCCAGGCCGAAAACCTGATTGGAAAGGGGATAACAGATTATACCTAAACACAAAAGTAGATATTTGTTTAAGAGCAACTGCTTCCAGGATCTTAGATAGGAAAGGGAGAAGGGAGATTGGTCTGTAGTGATTAAATAAACTGGGGTTGGATATTTTAGGAAGAGGGATTATGATGGCCTTACGCCAGATTGTGGGAAATACTCCAGTTTGTAGGGAGGCATTGATAATGTGTGTAATAATAGGGAGAATACTTTTAATTATGAGGGATATCATAGTTCTGCTGACACCATCACAGCCAACAGCCTTGGACTTAATTGCATTGAAGGTTTTGAGGACTTCAGGGTCAGTCACTGGGGAAAAAGAGAAAGAATCGGGAAGTAAGATTGGCGTGGAAGTAATCTCAAGAAGAGTTTTGTTTTTAACGCCATCTACAAGAATATCCGACGATGAAAAATGCTTATTCTAATCACTCAAGGACACGTTAGAAGAAATGACATTTGGGGAAGGACTTTGTTATGCCGAGAGATTTGAGAAACTTCCATATATCAGCCGGTGAAGAGTTAAAGACATTTTCACAAATGTATCGGCGTTTATAAGCTTTTACCATCTGGTTACAGCGGTTTCTAGCCACCTTGTACAGGTTCCAGTTCTCCTCACTGCGATCTCTTCTATATCTTCGAAAGGCCTTGTCACGCCGTCTCATCGCCATACGAACTCCAGGGTTAATCCATGGAGCAGGTGGGCGCTAAACACGGACGGCCCTCAGAGGTGCATGTGTTTCAATAAGGTGAAGAACACACCTATTAAAAATGTCCACTTTCTCATCCACTCAATCAACAGCTCTTGCATAATCCATTTTTCACATTTATTGAACAAACACAGTTAGTGAAATAATATAAAAGGAAATGACAAATAATAATTTTGCGTAACGCACGGATCGCTTTTTGCCACAACTATGATAGTTCAAACTCTACGCTTTGCTCCCGCGCCCGCCCCGCGTCCTGCTTCAACCCCTCGTTCGCCTTGCGAACGCTACGAAATAACCACGCTCTCTGTATAAACTTCCCGAGGTATATTTCTTATTTTTATTAGGTGCAAATGTAGTATATGTAGAATACATTATATATTAAAAAAATCATGACTACACTAATTTCCCCCGAAGTACAATTTGTAAATATTGTAAAATGCTGGTTTCCAAGGGGTGCAAAAGGGTGCTAAAATAACTGGGTGTTAATGATGCTCTAAAAAGCTTATTTTGAGTTTGCACCAACAGACTGAATTTCCCTTGAGCCGCAAATGATTTTTTTAAATTTATTAGTGTTTCATACACCTCACACCTTTTTTGGTGAAAAGTAATTATACAACAAAGGGGTATCTAAATATATATAAACATAAAACAGTTAGTTATTAATTAAAATTCAAAATAATGAGACTTTAATTTTAATACCTAACATTAAACGATGTTCCGTACATAACAGAAATGGTGCAAACTCAGAGGAGACTTATATTCATGTTTTCTAATGATTCCATAAAAAATTACAACTACACGAATTAAGTCCAATCTTTTTGCTAATTCGACTACACTAGTGTACTCCCCCGCCCGCACACCTCGCCCCATCAGGTAGAATTTCGCCAGTAAAATCGGTTGTTTTAGCGAGGATGATAAACTAAGAACACAGATGATTTCTCTCCCCGCGCCGGTTCAAACACATGCCATGCCACGAATTATGTATTTTAAAATTGACTTTTATACCTTTTTGGAAAGCCTACAGAATAGGCAAGTTGTTTTAGTTATTTGTACGATTAATGTCATAGATTTTTTTTTGACGAGACAACATTTTTGAAGCGTAAAATGAAAATATTGGTAAGATATTATTCTTACTTCGGTCATTATTTTAATTATTTTGTTAAATTAAGTAGTTTTAATGATGCCCATAGCTTAATTGAAGTGCCAGATACAACATCATTTTTAATGGTACCCTTGAATGGGTATGTGGGTTCTTTTATTTGGAATTAAATGTCAAATTTTGGGTAAATTTCGAAAAACCCTTAAAATTCAAATATCTCGAAAACTATTGAATTTCGGCCATACATATGGGGGGTTCAATTTGTTGCATTTTGGCCCCCTTATCAGCCCTTGACGGATATACGCCGAATTACCAGTAACCCTGTATAAACTGACGTAGGTATACAAAAACTGTGCATTTCGGACAATAAATTTATTACATTCATACGGGTCGAAATATAAAACCTTCTTTTTTTGAAATCGATCTCCTGGGGACTAACCACCAACTCTTAAAGCGGTATTACTTCAATATTACTTCCAGTGGGAAAGAGACGGAGCTATAAAGGACATGTCTTTAAAATTCATTAACATCGGTTCAGCGATTTGACGTGATAGCGTAAACAGGGCTAGGTACTCCAGAGACAGTGCTAGCTTATTGACAAATAGGTATGTAAATAAGTCTAAGTAGATGCATTTTTTTTCGTTTTACCATGTTTCGTACAAAAAATCTAAATAAAAGTATTCATAAGTACTCACTTTTTTCGATACATAGGTACCTACATTACACACACACATAAACACACACTACACATACACATAAAGAAACGCGAAATTCGCTCTGTCTCCGAAGTACCCTGTATTAGTCAGGATAGGATGGTAAAATGTATTTCCTCCGAATGCAATAATGTAAGATAAGTAGGTACTTGAAAACCAATGATGTAATGTTGATTTTGACGTCAGTTACGAAGAAGTGGCCCCTGTCACATAAGTAACCTGTGTATCTTAATTCTGTTTATAAGTTATTAATCATCAATTCATAATATAGTATTATTAACTGTCTGTCTCAAATAACCCGTTATCTTGAAAAAAATACAATAACAGTAAATAATTTCTTATTTTTGTTGCGGACCTTACGATAACAGAATGAGCAGAAGGACAAAAAAGTCTGGCCGGTGCTGATTTGTTCGTAAATCCTGTCTTAGTCATTGATAAAATCGTATCCATGGAAGAGGTATTTTCGTTGCAGTGGGAGAACAAGGTCAGCCAGAATCAGCAGTGGCGACCACCAGAAAACACCGAGTTAATGAAGTTCGACGAGTCCTGGAGAAATGATTCCAGTATCTTGGATCCCGCATTGGAATTAATCAGAATAGAACAGCGGAGAAGTTAGAAAAAACAGAAAAGGGTAGTTAAAAAACCTTACCAAATAAACATGCAGCCATAACTATGTCTCATGCTACTACCCTACCTACATACTTTACTAATCTGAGTTGCTTTGCTTACCAATGTATCCAAGTCGTGCGATCCAGGGGAACTGGCCCAGCCCTGCATTGATTCCACCGATGATGCGGTCTGCAGCACTGTCTCCACAATCCACAGCATCCAGCTTGGTCCATGCCGGGTGCTTCGATATCTCCTCCGAAGTTATTGTTTTGTCATCTGTACAAATCAGGAATGGTTAACGGTATGATAGAGGAGGATTTGTCCTTGGTTAGATATTATAGTTTTTTTTTGGGATAAGTCCGCCAAACTTTTCTCAATCACCGCAACTCCTGAAATAATATTTGCATTAGTCTGGTTTATTAATGAATTATGACAACGACAAGTCTGCCTGAGTTCCCGATCAAAGTGCCTGTAATAACAGCAGTCGACCAACGAACGACGATGTTCGAGCATTTTGGACGGTAATGTCGGTAATGCTAATGTAATGAATGACGCACACTTTCCCAAATTGTTTTATTTTGTTGTCGTTGTTTGCGTCATGTGTGTTGGACGCAAACGCAAGTTAAATACTTTTCAATTGATTCTTCCTCTTTTTTCCTTATAAACCAGAAAATAACGGCTTAGAATCTTGAATATTTACATAATTATATGTACTACAGTAAATACAACAGTTACAGCGATAAATTCTGAGCTGTATAGTGAGAGGAAGTAGAAAGTGTGGAAGACTGTATTATCTATCTAAGTTTTCTTCTGCAGAAATATAGCTACCTACTTATATTAATGAATTATTATTCGCCTTATTCCCATCAAGGATAATTTTTATACCAAGGTACTCTATGCTATTAATTTCAATTACATTACAAATTGCACTTGGTATGGAAATCGCAGCCAACTAGCTTAGTCAGTCGTTTAATTGGCGGCCTAGCCCTTTCTTTTAACGGCGCCGTTTAATCAGCGGCCTAAGTGACATCCCGAGTAATCCCGACATTTAATTGAACAGCTAGGCAAGTGGTTAAGTACCTACGTTAGGTTCCTTTAAAACCCTGTAGACAGTAATAGGAGCCCCGCTGGGCGGGCTGTGTCGTCGAGAATGTTGGAATTGATTATTGTTTGTATCCCCAAAATTAAATATTTCATTAACAGGGGGGCCAACTTGATTAGACCCAAAATCGACTTTTTACTGACGAAAAACGACCCTGTGCGATTTATCAATCTAAAGCGATTTTCGAAGTCTGATACCACTGCCTTAATTTTGCCTGTGTACTTGTCAGGAATGAAATTGTAGTAATCCATAACGGCCGCTTTCTATAATATATCTCAATCCCAATCTTGATCCCGATCCTTGTCTGTAACCAATCAACGGCCGAGTTTGTGTCCTTCACCACACAATCCTCACCTTTGTTTGGTTACAGACAAGGATCGGGATCAAGATTGGGATTGAGATATATTATAGAAAGCGGCCGTAAGTTTACATTTTTTCTTTTGTTTTCTGTTCGTCGACTTTCATAGACGCTGTTTGAGTTTGGAATGCTGCAATAGAACTCATCGATAATGTTTTATTTTTGCCATGTAGTTAATTCCAGATTCAATGTGCTCAGTTTTCCGATAAAATCAGCTAAAAATGCTAAATCATATTGCCAGTCTAAATCACGCAGTTTCTGATCTAATAAACTAATCTCACTAAGAAATTTTATTATGTCTTCCAACAGATCTCGAAATATTTGCAAAAACTTGCTTCGACTCAACCACTTTACGTCAGACATTCCAAATCTGGTTCTTTCTAATCTAATTGCTGTTTAAAGAGCCGCCTTTGGCAAGCTTTTCCTTTTATGGAATTAACAATCTTGAAAGAAATATCCATCACATAACATGTTTATGTCAATTCTCTTACTAGCCATGTACCTACTAGTTGATGAATTATGCAGTGGCAGCTAATGAAGTCTGGAAAGTCTTCGTATTTGTGGCAAAGAGCAATAAAACCATTTTGCTTCGAGAAATCTTCAAGAACCATGCGAATAAAAATAAGTATTTGTGCAGGATCGGTGAAATCTGTTGAATCGTCAAGTTGTAATTTGTTATACTTACGTATTTATATTTTTTGCCATGCCGCGATCGAATGTACTAACAGCCAATATGGACCGGTCGATCCCGATCGACCGGTTGGGCCATCCCTGCCTTATAATCAGTGTTCAATGAAAAGCCTAGGCAGCCAATTAAACGGCTGATTAAGCCAGTTGACTGCGACCAGATACCGTAAACGGTCGTAACGGAAATGGATTAGTAGGTATACAATATACCTACCTATACCCCAAACACCAGTAGTATACCGTATACTACACATGCTCTTAGCTTATCTTCCATCTTAACTTGCTGTGACCGTGCTTTAATTAGTGTTGTTACCATAGCAAAACTGATTAATGGTACTTAGACTATCAATCAGTACAACGACAGGATTTTAGCATCGGTACATGGGTATTTCAGAATAGACGAACTAGGTTTATATAAACATATCAGGGCTTGGGACGTGGACGGACCGTGCTCCGTCACTGTGGCTGGTTTCACGTGAATAAACAGTTTTTCTTTCTTTCTTCTTCTTTCATCAAAATAACAAAAGTATCGGTGCTTACATTTTAATATATGAACTCGTTCACTTACGTCCGAGTCCGGGCCGTGACACGGACGTATGCAAAAGAGCTGCGAGAACACGGTTTGTTCATTTCCCGGGTACGGCCCTGACACGTGTGGATCAACCTCTTACTTCTGCAGATATGAGACTACCAAAGTATTTGGGTGCTTTTCCATCTAAGATCTGTCAAGGTCAAAGTCTACCGATGGAATTACTTCTTTTCCCAGCTTATCGCAACTCTGGTGGAAAACGGCTAGCAGATCGAGCTAACTAAGTATTTTTACATGCAAAAAGCGAGTGATGCGGGCGCGGAATATGTGCGAGCGATGTAGATATACGAGGGATGCGGGCAAGTAATGAATTTGAGTGCATTGAATTATATACCTACTTGTAAGGACAAAGCGGTCCGTACGTTTTTGTGACGCCATAAATTGGCCCGTCCAAACCGCAGCGAACTAGCCACGCGGTCGGCAATCTTCGGGAGCGGTCGTCCGCTCCGCATTCGTATGCGCGAGACATAAAAAAATGTCGTATTTCTGCATCCACCATCAATATTTCTGTATGGTGTACGTCCCTACGGCGAAATAAAGAGTGGCTTTACTATTTAAATCTATGTTTGGGAATGTGAGCGAGGGACTCGAGCGAAGAATGTGTGTGCCCGTGCATAATCGTAATCAATTATTGCATAAAATGTGCGATACACATCCTCGAACTACTCAGCAACACATCTTGCCACAGCCTCGCAACCTAGCACAGCTTTAGTGAATACACATTTTCACAGGGCCTCTACGTGTCCTCGGAAGTCTTTGGTGGAATAGCACCCTTAATTTGTGCCATTATTGTATGAATTAAGCAACGTGATGAGTAGCTAGGTGTTAATCAATATAACCAAAATGTTATGTTTATGAACTTTCTGGGGCCTTAGGTACTATGATGTGTTAAAGTCATCATGATTCCTGTGAGAGAAAGAGACAGATCTATACAAGTCGAATAGCACTATCCCTTTCTCACAACGGGATCATAATGGCATTGACACGTCAAATACGGCCTCGGTGTGTTACGCAATAGGTTACTAATGAAAGGTAATTCCGGGGGATGTATAGAGCTTTTTCCAGCGACCTGGATTTTGAAGATGATTGGAACTAAGAGATTGAGAGCAATTTAAAAGTCCACAGAGCTCAGGAGTCGTCCATCAGGCTGTCCGTTAGCAGGGACTAACACAATTGAATTGTTTGAAGTTGTACACTTTAAATTAATTGAAACTTGAGATCCAATAAAGAACCAGCCAGTGTACCTACACATCAGTATCTCATTGGTGAGACTAGTTCAATCCAATCAACTTCCCATCCGGAATAAGTCGCTACAAAGCTCTATACAGGGTGTATTTTTGTACCCAAGCAGCATTGATTGAGAGTTTCCATGTTAGCCTCAAATCCACGCTCACATTTGCTTGGGTAGAGAAATACATCCAGTACCCACCTCTAAAGGGTCTGAGAGGAGTGAATCTCAATAAGAAATTGTTCCTAAGATGCCACTGGAGCCAAGTACCTGTGAATCCAGTTTTAATATGATTCATCATTTGAAAGAAAATAAATCACTGTTCTATGAAACTACCTCCTCATAAAATGTAATAACAACGAGCAAAAGCCCGTTAAATATAATTTATTCATAATAAGGCATTATTATATTTTTTTATAAAGCTGTGTGATTATATTTTACGAGTTAATTCAATTAGAATAGAATACGTTAGGTAAACGATGTGTACATAGCATTATATTACGTAGATTTCAAGGAATTTATGCGGTAAACAGCTGTTAATTACCTATGACGATCATCGGTCCAGCGGGGACAAACCTGATCTCAAAGATACTAAAACAGACCACCGAATATCTTATTATGTGAGTAATCTGAAGGAAGAAATGACTAATGTTTGAAATGGAAAATCGTTTATAGTTATTAACGTATAAGGTTTATTTATGACGACTGCTACTGTTGGTAGATAGGTACTACCTAAGTAATTTTTAAGCTAGGTAATAGGGACGTTTCCTGAGTAAAAAAAATATGATTAATTAAATATAGTCCGTCATTTAGATTACGTAGGTACCTATCGAAAAATATTTGATACCTATTTTTTTCCCCAAATAATAAAAAATACGAAGATAAAACGCATCAAGGAAAACAAGGGGTGGGGGCTTGTGACGTCACTGTCCGGTAACAAGTGTGACATCACACACACGTTTTATTTTTGGTTTACGTGAAAAAAAGGAAAAATACATGTCCAATGTTTTTTGAAAATTTGTCTGACAGCCTAATTAATTCTTTTCAGGAAACATCCCTATTAAAAAGTAATGGAAAATAATGCAATATTTTTTAAATACAGCTGACGCACACCAAATGTAGGTACTTAAAGCATTTCTCTGCGACATGCACTCTTAAAATCAAAAGGCATTTCACAGCCCCATGTTTCATAGGTAGGTACTTTCATAACACCGTGAAAAAAACACAAGCAAAATAATGATTGACTTGGTAAACGAAGTGCTAACATCATTAATGAATTAGAAATAAATCGATTAACTTACCCGTAACGCCGTAATGTAACAGGAATGTAAACGCTAACATGAACCGCCATTCGATCGAAAACATGATTGGTGTTATCCGTTTATTATTTTCGGACAAATATATTTACGAAGTTTGTTGTTTGAGCAAACGTTCATGACTGCTTGGTGCGTGTCCTGTGTTCAGTTGATACGTGCAGCGAGTGCAGTGCAGCGTACAAACGATGTTAGTCACGCGTGTGTTCTGCTCTGTTCGCACCTAACGCAGGGTAGCAACCGAACCTTACCGCCTCGCTGGTAGAACCATTATGACCTAATATTCGCCAACGATCAATGCCCAAAATTATGCCTTTCTTTCCAAAAAGATGCAAGCTGCTCCTCACCCTTTCTCCTTTTTTTTTAGAATTCTTTTGTGATGGTCACACGATGCTGAAAGCTGAAACATAATCAAAGCTGATGTAATATTATTGAATAGAGGAGATTTGCTTGTTTTCTTTTTGTCTTTAAATCAACTCATGCGTAAGGAACGAAAATCTCTCTATCATTTTCCCAACGATATGGCTCATTTAGCAAAATTTGATAAGAAAAATATACACACAAATATTTTAAACCTGCTTTGGTGTGGGTGTAGATGTGTTATAAAAGAAAGGCTAGGTTACCTACGCTAGTCACTGTTTTTATTTCTTGGCTGGGAAATCATCAAATGGCTTCTCCCGCTCTGGTCGGAGCGGAAAGGAGTGTCAGGCCTTACTGACTAAAACCGTGTTCCTCCAAAATGCCTTTAGGGTGCCAGAGCCGCTTTCGAACAATTACGAAACACTGGCAGGTACTGCCTCTGGCGGGCCCCGTCCATTATGCTGACATCTCTTTGAGGGTAGCGTGAAACACAAAGCGCCGTGCGTCGGTCGACCCGGGCCTGCAGTGCGGTTCTGTTAACATGTCGAAGTGAAATGAACGCGAGAGGGCGTTGCCGCCGATCGCCGCTACGAGAACACAGCGGTGCTCCACCCAAGCAGGGCAGACATCCACCGTATGCTACACCGTGTAATCCGGGTGTTCCACACAGTGGTGACACCCGGACGTGTCCTCCCGCCACGCCTCTGACGCTACGCCTGAGTTTATTTTTAAGATTAATGAAGAATGCACGTACCGAAGTAAACTGCTGATTTAAAGAGTTGTTTATCAAATTCATACATTTTTGTTTCTAAACAGACACAAAATGAAAAGTACAAAAAAGGATGACTAGACTAGAATCTTTTGTAGTACAAAGTACTTTGAGGCTACAAATTCAGACTCCGTGGTATTTGCATCAAGTTTCTCTATGCACATGCATTAATATTTTCCATTCCGTTAGGTACTTACATCAATTATATTTATCCTCTTTCTATCTATGGTGAAAAAATGTTGCAATGGCTTTCATGCTAATGATATGAAGACATTATAATGCCTACTGTATTATCATTTCTAATTAGGTAACTCCCATTGCTTAGTTAGGTATCTAAGTAAATATTTATTTTCGTTTTTCCAATCGCAATTATGACTGTGACTATGATCTGAGAGTAGAATTTATTAGGTTACATGTTCTTAAGTTAGGTTGATAGATAGCTGCACTCTTTTAGATCGTGGTTCACGGTTGCTGATTCCGGTTGTTATCTGCGCCCACAACTTACGTACGTCATTACGGTTTACGCATTTTCCCGATCTTTTGCATCCTTCATAACCAGTTTTAGCTTTCTTTTTATAAAACTTTTGCGTCAGTAAGTTAGGATTGACGATACTAAATACCGTTATTTGAACTTCCTTCCTCCTTTTTATCAGTAGAAACATGCAAAGCAACAAAAACTGCTCAGTTGGCGTTTCTTGGTCTTAAATGTGACGTCATTTCTGATGACGTAAGGGAGTGGGTTTAAAAACGATCAATAACCATAGTTTCTATTACAAATCGCGGGCATGGTCCATGGCCACAGTAGTGAACTTCCTATTAGAATTCTACGAACTACAAATCAGCTTTCTTGGACTTTTTACCGCATCGTTTGAAGCTTTATAGAACAACGTAGTACTTTAAAGTTATTTACCACCTAACAATTATTTGCCAGATTAAAAACCATTTTTGTCAAATTGCAGACTCCGTAAGATTGCAATAAATCTTGATTAGATTATAATTTCTCGATATATTATGAAAAAATCATTTTGAATACAATAAATCCCATCCAATAATAAGAAAAAAAATAGTTTGCAATTTCACGGCGTTCGCAATTTTCCGGTGACAAATACATTCTGTCCAGGTAGGTACCATGTAGATTGCGTTCTTGGTTTCGTGATCGGTAGTTTTGGTCAATCAATCAATTTATCGCTGAACACTGTTCCTACAATCCTACATACAATACCTACATTTCTAGATTTTAGATGGAGATGGTGGAGTGGTGGTCTTTTGCAATGTCTTTCTCAACGGGCCACTTGCACCTGCGTTGAAGGAAGACCACGTTTTTGTTAAAATGGGTGGTTTACAAGTTATGCTAGGTTTAGTTTTGATGACGTCAATGGCTGCAGCCTTCCCGGTTCGAGGAGCCAAAGAGTAGTCAGATAATACGCGCTTTCTCGTCGCTCATCCTACAGCGTCACTATCTATCATTAATATAATATAATTCAATATATAGAAATATTTTATATTATTTACCACTACAATACAAACGTACAGGCTGTTATCATATGTGTTTATTTCTATTTATCGCAAAGACTGTGTTTCAAATTGAATTTGTTAAAGTTGTACCTTGAAAATTGATTACAAATTCACTATACTAGCACCTTTAAACCTAACAGCACCTAACAAATTACATGTATTGCAGTATGATTTATATAAGTTTACCTACTACTAGCTGACTAAAAGATTCAGAATATCAGGCTGAAATATATATGGAAGTGGTACTTACAACCTAACTCTGATCAACCAACCGAATGCGGGAGAGAATCAACTTCATTAGTGGCTTTAATTATAATAATTCAAATAGTCAAATAGGTGTAAATGAGAGGAAACCAACTAATGAAACGGTGGTTGACTGTCGGCGAATTACTGAGGCCAACCACAAATAAATTGGGATAAAGGCTGAAGAATAAATTAAAGATAGCCATATTTATTTATAAAAAACACCTAACAACGAGTACCTATGATTAGTTTGATTAGCAGATTCTAAATTCAGATTTTCTATAGAAAATTTGAATGAACAATGTGCTACTTAGTACATAAACTAATCATATTATTATGGTATTATTAAGATTTTATAAATAAGGCTTTGTTGAATATGTTTTGTACGCGATGCCAAAAATAAATCAAAACCATTACTATGATCGAAACAAAAACATTTTAAATAACTGAAAAGGAAAATTTTCAACATAGAGATTAATTTCCTTCTACAGTGATCCTTTAATGAGCAAATGTTTCTTTATTTACTATGAACCCAATGGAAATCAGGCAAATAAACGAATTACTGTTATGCTGTTGTACACACACTACACCCAGCCAACCGTTACGTACCATCATGCGGCTGCATAATGCAATCAAAGTCATATTTGCCAGTCAAGACACTGCAAATCTGAGGATTGATAGGATTGCACTTTTGGACCAGCCGGTCGATTCTGTCGACATCTCACGGTCTACACCTAGGCGGAGTGAACGACAAGTGAGCTGTCATTCCATCTTATTTGTATGGTTTGACAACTCACCCGTCGTGCACCCCGCCGAGTGTTCACTTCGACATGTTTATAGAATCGCACTGTGTTCTTCTTTTGGCTAGCAACACCTGTATGGTTATAGGAATCTCATGATGAGGACACAATAAAAGCCAGAAAAGCGTTACCGCTCAGGGTGCGCGGGACGTTTATGGACAGGTAATTTCGCCTTTTTTAAAGAAGTTCATTGACCTGCGAGACTAAACTAATGATTCAATAATGGCGTGGTTTTGGCCCTTTAATGATATGCATGTGTTCCCGGCAAACGAGTTGAACAACAAGTGGGAGGGTAAGTAACCTGGAGTAAGTTACAATAAACTGAGTACTGGTTTGAGACGCTGCTTGACCACCAGTTCCACGGCGCACATAATATGTGAGAATTGAGAATCAACGAAAAGTAGGTATGTGTATAAGAAGATCGCGCAGTCAAGGAGATGAGCGTGTTCTCCCGCTAAACTAGTATGGTAATGATCTCGTTTATCTAGTCGCCGATGACCCTCTACGTCATTTCGACCACCTCCTCATCCGAGCGGTATCGCTAATACTTTTTAAAACAAAATACAAGTTTGAAAAGAGATAAAAAACATCAACACAAGGAAAATGACACATGAGCGGCCGGAGTTTGTAAACTCGTATAAAACGAACCGGCGCTCATTCTGACCCGGGCTTTATCAGCGGATAACCAATCCACACAGACAATTAGTTTAATAGGACGGCGACAGTTCCACGGACAAATAATCGATTGAAGTGTTTCTCAACGATCAATGATCAACTCTTTTATTTATGAGAAATTGATGTGCGTGCTATAAAAGTTTGTGTGTTTTTCGTGAACAGTGTTGTTTTAAATTGCTTAAAGACTGTGATGTAAACAATTAATAATGTTCAAGTTAATAATAACCGTGACCGTGGTCCTGCAATTACTGCTGCAAACGGAATGCTGTAAGTGAAATTTAATTTTACACCTGACAAACTTGAGACGGCGATGGGCTGGAACATTAATTGAGTTGTTGTGCCTTTTATGGCCATGTCTAAATGGGCTCAACTTGGATTCAATTAGATATTCGATTAACATTAATTAGTACAAGGTGGGTAAGGTGATAAACAAAACAAAGGCACTTGACACGTGTGATGGATACCGTCCAGTGCTTTTCACAGGGAGGCCTTGGGCCCAGCAGTGGGAATGATATAAGCTGATCATCTATGGACATTATAATTGATACTAGTATAATATAATAACGCTTATCAGCATGATGTTGGACACGTTCAGTACACATTAGAAATACATAACACTTCAGAACCCGAGTCATGACCATAATTTCAAGTTGTGTTTACATCAATTTGCAATAAACACACATACCTAATAACATGTGGGGAAACACGGAGTTTACTTATTTGTCATTGATTCATTTATCATAATAATTATGCAAATTTTAAACATAAAACATTATAAATGCAAACCTAACAGGGATAATAGTTATGAAAATATACGAAATTTCCATAAGATAAGTCCGAAAATAACATCCACCATTTAAATTTTTAAAAACAAGTGCGAGTCGGACTCGCTCACGATAGATTCCGTGCCATTATCTATAAAAATGGCAAAAAAAACGTTTTTTGTGTGGGAGCCTTCTTAAATATTTACTTTATTTTATTTTAATTATTCATTTTGAAAATGAATTTATAACTAATTATTCTGTGAATATTCAAGCGTCTACCTATTGTCGTTATCAGTATCGAGCTAAAGCGAGCAAAAAAAATCACGTTTGTTGTATGGGAGCCCCCTTAAATATTTATTTTATTCTGTTTTTAGTATTTGTTGTTATAGCGGCAACAGAAATACATATTCTGTGAAAATGTCAACTGTCTTACTATAACGGTTCTTGAGATACAGCCTGGTGACAGACGGACAGACAGCGGAGTCTTAGTAATAGGGTCCCGTTTTTACCCTTAGGGTACGGAACCCTAAAAAGATGTTTCTTGACGTGACTAAACATACTTTAAACAACAAAATCAATACCTATCTATTGAAGTGGTATTCTATAAAAAGCGGATTTTCGCATGTCCTAAATAATCATGCCCAGTCATACCTTGAAATTAGTGTATTGAGTTGCGATCGATGATAACCCAGGAAAAACAAAAGAAAACACATACACTTCGAAAGTCTCAGTACACACCACAGCATACGCTTTCGTTGTAAATGATAGGTAATATGAACAGTATACTGATATATGACTAGGTATACTTATGACGATCTTCATACCGACGACGCTCCGCAAGATAGCCAACGACCTGATGAAGATGGTGGACCAACTGAATAATGGCAGCACTTGGGAATGGTCGTTGTGGCAATACTTACCGGCAACGTATGTTCAATAGCCTAGCAGAATTTTTTGACTGAACTGGTAATGGACACACGTTATTTACAGACGGTTTTTATCAATATTCTGAGCAAGCTTACTAGTATCTGTAGTATCCGTCGTATCCTTTATACAAGCTATATGTGAGGTGTTAATCGTCAAGTGACGACTGAAGCTGGATGATCACTATGCCGATAACAATTACCCACCTTCTTGTCCCATTCCGTTTACATATCCTAAATATTCTTACGTGGGACAAAGCAAATTAAGGTAGGACCTTGTATGAGCGTCAAATATATCTCCTAACGGACCTCCTTCACAATAGCATAGACTATTGGTATACAGCGACCTTTCAAGTCCAATATGTTTTATTCTTTATTGCATACAAACACAATAGGACAGCGTATGTACAAAGGTGAGCTTAACCCAGAATTGGGTTCTATAACAGTAACAAGTCTAGCTGTAATTATTTGTTTGGCCAAAGTAAAAGCGGTAATTCCAGATTTCCTTCTTTCAAGAGCTTTCTTCGAACTAGAGCTAATTATAACTACAACTGTGTCGTTTAGTCTATTGGAATCACAATAACAACTCGAAATTATAATTTATTAATGATAATGACTGTTGGTTACCAGTCCATCGCCTTCTGGTAATTAAAATTAACCTTTGCGTCATTGGCGAGGTTTACAAAACAAATAATCAGTTTCAACCCAACTATTAGAAATCTTATAATCTTAGATTTTTTTTAATCACACAGAGACTAACTCATATATTTTTTTAAGGATGGGTAATCATTGAATGACTTCTTCCGCACTGGGCGGAGTGGAAAGGAGTGTCAGAATCTGACTAAAACCCATCCGTGTTCCTCCAAATGCCCCCTGCGTTCCAGGGCCGTGACTCTTTCGAAAAAATTCCGCAACCCTGACAGGATTCCGCAACCCTGGCAGGAGGATACAGTCTAGAGTTGGCATTTGTGTCAGGTTGATGGCAATTCCCATTAGGACTTAGGTATATGAAACTGATGAAAACTGGATGTAGGTACCAACTATAAGTGCCTCTTCAGTGAACAGGTACAGGCCTGATGTTAAGTGAAGTTCACGAATTGACCTTTTATTGTAACCCTCTGTTCCAGTATATGTCGGCGACAGCTGTGTCACTGACGGTGAGGTCGGCATCTGTGTACCCTTGCTGCAGTGCCAGCACATCATCGACGAGGTCAGGCGAGCTGGAAACCCCATACCGCCACACATGAGGATGAAGCTGCAGAAGCTGACGTGTGGGTACCAATTCAAGGACCCTATGGTAAGAATTTCAAACTGATATTATTGTGTCTAGTATAACATTAACAAAGTGTTAAATCTGCAAAGGTCTGGTGTTTTTGACTGCTAGACAGCGACTATGACCACTGCTAGCCAGCGACTATGTCCACTACTAGACATCAACCCTGGATCAATTTCTAAACAGCTACTGGACTAGTGGTTATTTGCGCGAGACGTGGAAACGAGTATCAACTTTTTTCTTCTTCTTCTCCGTCAGTACGCTCTTGCCAGAGCGGTCGTGTTCGTGATGTAGTGTTGACTTGATCTTCAGACTTGATTTGGTCGGTCCATCGCATGGGTAATCTACCGCGCATTTGTACTCCGAGCATCCCTCTCCAGCACCATATTTCACATAGTATCATGTTTAGAGGACAGATAATGTTGTTGTGAAATGTGGTAATCTATCGAAATCCAAACTGTTTTTTATTTAAAGGTTATTTATTATTGTCCCTAATTATTGGTTTAAAATAACTATGATAACTTTTAGACTCACTTTCACGTTATGTTGTTACTAATATAAAGTTTATTCCAAGTCCAACGAAGTAATGATAGTTGAAAGTGGCCCCGAAAATAAACGGCCTACGTAAAGACATACCAAAGTATTTTGGTTTAAACAAACTTAATTGTTCTAAATCTCTTGTTATTATGGTTTCCCCTTCTCTTCGCTTATTTCGCACATTTATCAAGTAAGAACAGTTACAACGGTTAAGATACAATGTTGTCAAACGTTGATAAATGAATCACAGCATGTATCTTTAGTAAGATAGCCATTCATTAGTGGCGGATTTGCTCCGTGCGTGGGATCATGGGGATTTCCTATAAGTACCTAGGGGAGATGGGGGAATTGGGAGTCACTTAAGGAAAACTCGTTATTGTAATCACATAAGATAAGTCTTATAATTTGTTCACATTTAGTTATCTTTAAAAACTTATCAGGAATCGAGTTACATAAGTCTTTTTTGGCTATCATTGCCATAAACAGAATTATAATTAAAAAACAGAAAAGTGGTTTTGACTCCAATTACCCACATGTAAGGGAAATGAAAATCAGTCCACGGGGGAATACGAGTCACGAATAAAGTAACAAACTTATTCTCTCTTTTGTCAAAAAATAAAAATTAACAAAATTAAAAGTTAGAAATGATAACCCAATGGTAAATAAATCGAGTTAAATGCAAAAATCACAGCGATAGCTACTTGGATCACCACATCCTGTACATGCCCAATTGGGCCCATCCAGCACAGAGACGGCAACGGTACCAGATTTCTCTCGGTTTTCCCTCTTCTTCGAGGCATATCGTGCACACACTGATCACCCTTTTTCTGGGAGTTTTGCGGGAGTTCAATATTTTCTAAGTCACTATCACCACTCTCATCATAAGGAACCTGTTCATCAGCCCATTCTTCAGATGAACTAGACTTAAATAATTTCTTTTTTACTTCTTTTATCTTCTTGGTAACGTTCCCTCTTGTATGCTTTTCTTTTTCCTTTCGTTTCTTAGCTTTTTCTTCAAAAACCGTTTTCATTTCTGATCGTTGTATTCTTTTTCCTTTGCCTTTACCTTTTCCAATGCAAGGCAAAGGTGTTAATTGTGGGAGTACGCTAGTTAAAGCTTCACTGTCAGATGTATTGGTCTCTTGATGTATACTATCAATATTATAACTTGTTTCTTGTCCAGTTCCTTGGCATCTGAAATAAACAAAAAAGTTTCATCATAATGAAAGATGAAGCGGGGAATAGGGGTCAACTGACTCTCATTACCCCAATGGCGGTTTGTTTGCTAGATTTGAATTATTATACAAAAAGCATCTAAAAATCTTATAAATTGCATTAATAAATATAAGTTTGATCCCAGTACTACGCTTTGAGATTATTATATACGTATAATTAACAAATATAGATACTCACGTTCTAGATCGAAATTCCGGAAATTTTACAACGGTCCCTCCGCTGTGACACTTATGTCGCTCCCGGGGATGCTAGCATGACTGGCGGGCCCGGCGTATGGGCAGTGCGGAAGGGGTGCTTAGCTAAACCACTTGCGACATAGCCGTATTCTGTAAAGCTTAAGGTTTAATTCGTTTTGAATTGACCCTCATTGCCCACTGACTCCCATTCCCCCCGGCTCCCCTACTGACTTTTTCTTGGAAGGTCGAATCTGTTTTAGTTAATATTCATGAATTACTCAAGTACTAGAAAGTACTATTGAAACGATAATAGTGAGGCACTAACAAAATGCATGACGCTTACAGAACAAAATAATAATATTTAATAAATTATAAAACGATTTTAATTTTAACCTGTCCAGAAACCTAATCTAAAATCAAAGTAAACACGTATGTTATTTTAATTATAATTGATAATTCAATGTTTATTTACAGGTTTGCTGTGCTTCTTCAGGAAACACAGCTAGTCAAAAACCAACAACTCATAATTTCATCATGGAGACTGACAATGCAGACAATGTGGAAGCTTACACTAGAGCTACTGTGGATAATAAGAATGGACCAATAGGAGTGGAGACTCATCCGAACCTGGGTCTGTTACCCTTACAGTGCGGCAACATTGACAGTGACAGGATCATTGGCGGGAACAGGACGCAGCTGTTTGAAATGCCTTGGATGGTGATTCTGTCCTATGAAGCAGGTAGGTCATATTTAGTTAATCATTCATAAAATAACACTAGCACTCTGAGCTGCCCTAGCACAATACGGACTCTCAATAAATTAAAAGCTACTTCAAACTGGATATGTTACACCGACGTGCGGCCTACTGAGCGACACTGAGTTGGTTCTTTTCTTAAATTATTTCTATAATTAAACTTCTTTTGTTTCAAGTTAGCCCAATAACTGCACTTCCTGTCGCCACTATTCAAGAATTAAAAAAGCCTTTCTTGATTCTAGCTCGCGGGCCAGCGTTGAGCTGCGGTGGTTCCCTAATCAGCGAGTGGTATGTCCTGACTGCAGCTCACTGTGTGGCATTCTTGGAGAGGATGCGACTGGACTCAGTCATCCTCGGAGAACATGACATCAGAAGGGATCCTGACTGCGAAATGTCAGATGATATAGAGTACTGCGCGCCGAGAATACAGGTGAGGTGATATAATACTCGCATGAATGTGAATTATTTTCTTATTCTTCGTGCCGCTGATCGACAATAACATAAAGTTTTGTGGCATAAAACTGCGTCATCGAAAATTACCTAGTTTAAAATTTTACCTAGTTAAAAATCGAAATCTATTCACGACTATTCTACGAGTTACCACCCACGGTTCCGCCCGCATGTAGTTAGTAGGTACTTCCCCTCTATAATAATTATAGCCTAATGTGTTATTCTGATGTAGGTAGGAGCTTTATTACTAAACATTTTCTTATAATTCGTTCAGTCGTTTTTGCGTGAATAAGTTAGTTAGTTATCCATCCATTCTTCCATCTTCTCAAACTTTGATACTTGCTGAACTCAATTTATGTTAATTTGTTCCACAGAACGTGTCGATAGCTGAAGTAGTGGCGCACCCTGGATACACGCGTAAGGATCTGATCGACGACATAGCTTTAATACGACTTGCTCGACCAGCCAATTTTACACTTCGTAAGTATTCTGCACCTTTGGTGAAATTCTTAATGGATTTTTTTCTTTGTTGACATCCCACCAAAAAGTTTTGGGAAAACTTTCATTGTGCGTCCAGCTAAGGGCTTATTTTCGTGGCGGAGTCTCTGTTTCCTGATTGCTACTAACAGGAGGTCTTTAAGCCGAGGGAATATGTTAAGTAGGCACTTCCAAACAGCGTGCTCCATTGTTGACCACAGCATCGCTATGGCATCGCTTATCATCAGATAAGACAGTGGTCAAACATGAGCCTATAATTGGTAAAAAGTCAATCAGAATTTAGTTGTATCCCTTTCTCTCATAAGATGGCGATTGTTATTGCTCAGGGGTTTCCAAACTATTTTAATCCGTTGCGCACTTACAGGTTTAGTATTTTGTCTCGGCAACCTATGTAGCCGACAATAAGGTACAATGATACTATATAGACGCAACGCGTACAATTAATAAAATATCCTCCGTTTTTAGGGTTCCGTAGTCAATACGCTACTTTACTACTTTGTCGGCGTAATTTATATATCTATACATATAATAAAACTGTAGAAGAGGTCAATTCTGTACATTGAATATAAACTAAAAAAAATACTCCAGGGGTGCTTTATACAAACAGTAGAAGCCAAAAATATTTTTTTTTATTTTTTTGTCTGTCTGTCTGTCTGTCTGTCTGTTGTTCGTCTTTCACGCAAAAACCACTGAACGGATTTTAATGAAACTTTTTTTGTTGTATAGCTATTAGTCCTCGCCAACATATAGGCTATAATTTATTTTGAAGATCTGAATAGAAGACGTGGAACCTTAGCAGCCCGGCTAATCTATAAGAGATATTAATATACCGCTATAGGAATAGTTGGTCAACATGATGAGTACTGTCTGTCGACATAAAAAAAATGAAGGTCTAGAGCATCTGATGTGGAACCCTTTCAGGGAGCTAAGCTATCGGCTATTTTAATCAAATGTCAACAGATCTCATAGTCCGTTTGGTTTAAAGCCTGCTTCTCGAAAGACTAGGTTTGGGTTCAAATCCCACAAATTTTGTAATTATTTTTTAATTATTTTTATCTTATTTATTTCCTTATTTTTTTATTCCTACCAAACCTAATATTTTCAAATATTAATAATATGTTATTGCTGTATTTTGCATATCTCTTTAGAAAGACAAGCAGAACCTATTTTTTGTTTATAAGTATTTTGTTTCGTTTGCATCGCGATAAAAAATACAAAACTAATGTAGAAAACATTCACATAAACCTGATAGGATTGTGGCAATCTAGAAGAAATCAACTTATTATCTACATGCATAGTAAGTAGGGGTAAGTATCTTTAATGACACTTGCAATGCCATCTGTTGAGCGAAACTGTACTTACCAGCACGAGAATTACACCAAAAAGTATTTTTTAGTTAAAGATTCTTTTGATACTTACCAGGCGTTACGCATTTGATGCAAAAATAAAATTGCTCCACTGACTTTGTTTTCATTTTTTTTTTACTTTTGATAGGAACGCGTTTGACCACTATCTCACCTGATGGCAAACGATGATGTGATCGAAGATGGAGCACGCTTGCCTATAAGTAACCTATTCACTCTTGATAAGACTCCCAGGCTGTAACTATTCGGAAACACGGACTCAGTCAGGGAATTCCACGCCATGTGTTTCCAAAACGTTTTGTTCATGTGGGTGTGAGGTCCACCGTGTACCGGTGGCGTACCGCCGTACGTCTTGTGGTCCGATGATGGAACGAGCTTGGCGGAATTAAACTATGCAATTCCGTCGCACACTCCCGCAACCGATAGAAAACCGAAAGGCTAAAAACTCGGCTTCGATGCTCAAGACTTTCACCTCTTGAATTTCTTTCCCAGGATCTCCCTCATTCCTAATTATTTTCTGTTAATTTTGAAACAAAACTGTTCAATTCCCAGTCAGCTGGTGATTCGTCGTGACCAGCCTAGGGCCAGAAATTACCAGTAGCGGGTTTCACACTCCAGAGCTTCAAGGGGAACTGTGGATCCCTGGGCAATGACGCCACAGAAGAACTCGCCAAGATAGGTTTCGAGATGGTAGTGCCAGCACTACCATCTCGAAACCTATCTTGGCGAGAAAGAAAGAAGAAAGAAGGAGGAGCGGGTACGGGTCCAGACCCGTACCCGCTCCTCCTTCTTTCTTTCTTTCACACAGTTTCGTGCATGAATTTGCCAGAGAACAACTGAACTTCATGACAACAAATGGTGAAAAAAGTGAAAAATGGCAATGACAAGTTTATAAACGTGACTAACTAATTGACTTCTCAGCTTAAGTAAAAATTACCTCCGTAATAATAGGGATTATTATTACGGATCATTGCCCTTAAATTTTTTTAACTTATGCACTACAGACAATTTGCGGAGGTTGTTTCGACGCCGGCTACGTCATCCTGGCCATGACTTTCCGACGTGAAAAAATCCTCGGAACGGTGAGGTGCAGGTTTCAAATCAAATCGTTTATTGCAATCCATAATGTACATATACAGGTGGTAAATATAGGTTTGTGAGTGCTAAGTGATTGAGCGGCTGAGGGGGTCTACTCTCTTAAGCCCGAAGTCTGTAGTTTCGGCCTTAGTGTTTGGCGTTTTCTACTCCGTATCACCTACGGACTTACGATTGGTCCCGAACTAGGAATAACTATCAAATCGTGCTGTCATTCATTCTTATATTCTTCTCCGGACCATGGAGTAAACCAGGACGCCACAGCCGATCGCCTCGACGAGGACACGGTGATGCTCCGCCCAAGCAGGGCAAACCTCCACCGTATACTCCACCATGTCCTCTGCGGAGACTTATCTTCTGATAGTTTCGGCATGACCATTAATCAAGCTCAGGGACAAACTATTAGTCGTGTTGGTGTGGATCTGCGGTAGTCCTGTATCTCGCACGGTCAGGCTGTATGTCACTTTGTCGCAAGTAAGCAGCGCGCAAAGCCTGTGTATACGTACTGATGAATATCACATAACAAGTAATATTGTTTACGAAGAAATGTTTTAAGTGTTAATATTCGTTCGTTCTTCGTAATTTTGTAAGTCATGTCATAATCACGATGAGTACCTATATACATTTAGTGAGTTTGTGTACTTAATATCTTCCTAAATACGAAAAGCAAGCGCGAACGAAGTCGCGGGCACAGCTAGTAATATATATACCCGTCTCTGAGCTAATCCGCGGACAGACAGACAGACGGACATGGTGATACTATAAGGGTTCGTTTTTGACTACGTAACTCTGAAAAGGCTGTGTTAATACACACATACCACACACTACATACTCACTACACATCGAACACATACTACACATCGAACTCTTATACTACTCTTATCTGCCTACATATCGAAGAAAATATTACAATGACTTTTTATTTTGTTTACAGCGAGCATGAAACCCTTGTGTCTACCCGTCACTCGAAAGCTCCAGTTGGAGTCTCTCCTGGGGCAGAACGCAAATGTTGCGGGCTGGGGAGTCTCGGATGAAGGGCTGCAGTCTCCCGTGCTACTCAGCGTTGAGCTTCCTGTCATCAGCCCTGATGAATGCACGAAGGCGTACAAAGGGTCAGTTTCATTTCAATTAGGTCCATTTAGTTGCTAATAACCGTTCTGGATCGAAACAGCTGGAAATCACGAAAGCGGCCTTTGCCCAGCTGTTAGCAGTTAAGCTTATTCAAGAACTCAGACAATTCTTCATAGGTTCAGGTGAACTCCACCTACAGGTGTCCTTGCAAAACGTCACACCATAATAAAGTGCATATTATGGAGGTACTCAACAGGATATTAGTAAAAATTTTACTCAACTGAACCTAATTCAATGCCTGAGAATCACAAAATGATTCAATATAATAATGTTACCCACCATTCTACGGTGTTGGTGTCCCTGAAGGCAGTAATATATCATCGGATTTACTTCAATTAGTTTTATTCTCCTTGATTTCTTCTCAACGTTTGACATCAGCTAAACATTTTTTATTACCCTTACTTACAGAGCCGTGAATGTAAGGGAGACTCAATTATGTGCTGGTGGTGTCAAAGGCAAGGATTCGTGCGGAGGAGACTCGGGCGGGCCTCTTATGTTCCCTGGCAGTTACGGAAAATTTGGGGTGCGGTACGTCCAGCGAGGGCTCGTCTCCTTTGGCTCCAAGAGATGCGGTCTCGGGGGCTACCCAGGAGTCTACACCAACATAGCCTACTACATGAAGTGGATCTTAGACAATATGCACAGCTGATAGTGCGTGGACATTGAAATGACGCAACTGATATTGTTAATACCGGAACGATCAGGGAAAGCCGTGCAACAAGTATTACGGTAACTCACATTGAAGCTGGATGGAGAAGGCATCTGATGCAGGCATATCTCTCAAGAGCAGATTAGAATAATAGAAGACTTTTTGTAATATGTACAATGGTAGCTCATTTCTGACAATCCTTATATGTACTGAAATGAAAATTAGGGGATTGAATCCGCTAATGGTCTGGCTGAACAAGAACAAAGTAAAGTATGCCAGGGAGTTCGATCATAAGATTGTAGAACTGATGCCATTGTAGAAGTAACTTCGTATACTGGTCGATAGGTATTTGAATGCGTTTTTCGCATGCGCATTCGTGCACAGCTTAGCCTCTAAACTAACAATAACTGTATTTTGTGTCATTATTGAGAATGATATAAAATTTATCAGTGTATGGTTTAGATTATTTTTGGCCTCTTCTCCTATATTCACTAAACTAGTCTAGTTTGTTAATTGAACTCTGCCATGCTTATAATAATATAGCTACTTTAGTAAACGATCTTATATGTTTAAAATGGTTAATTGTTAGCTATAAAACTTTAGAACGAAGGAAGGACATAATGTGTATAATTATTTACCTAATTAATACAAATAGTGGAGGATTCTATAATAGGTCCTGCAGTGTACCCTTCTCAGCTTGTATTGAAAATTATGTTAGCGAGAAATTATTTTTTACATTTGTGACAATCGAGTTAGCTATTACATTCTATACTTACGTGTAACAGAATAAACGCAAAACCCTTTAAGGGGTCATTGTACTCATCATTATGCACAACTTTCACTGTGGGACCAACCAAAAAAAAAAAATCAGCTGTTCAGTACATTTTGTCGAGTTGCATGCACAAAAATGTATGAGGCTGTCAATACTTTTTCGCGATTTCAGTGTTGGTCCCATAGTGAAAGTTGTTCATAATGATGAGTACAATGACCCCTTAAGAGGTATTGCATTTATTCTGTTTCACGTTGTATATTTTATTCGTCATGTCAGTATTTATTATGTTAGTATTTATAAGATTGACCGAGAATCTTTACTTTTAAAGAAAATACACAAAGTAAGATTCATTTGGACATTTTTATTTATTGCGATTATGCTAAGTACCCTGCCTATTTCCAATTGTGATGCTAATTTGTCACATTAGTGATTTCTTCGCTATCCCTAATATGTCTCATCTGTAAATATAGATATATGTTTTATTATATGTATAGGTATAAATACCTATACATATAATAAAACTGTATCCGATCGCTGTCTGTACAAGGCATACTTAAGATAAGAACATTTATTGGGGGTGTCTATTAACGCAATAGAACCCAAAACTATGATTTTTAGATTTGTTGCCTGTATAACTGTGCGTTTGTGCACGCTAATCCCAAAAGTGGCGTAATCGATTAGGTTATGTTTTTGTGGTTTGGATGCGGCTTCCACGCGATATATTGTGGTAAGCTTCATCGAGCATTAGTTTTTGTTTTAAAAGTTTCCGAAGTAAGTTGAGCTCACGATCTATATTGTCCAACAAATAAAATAGGGTTCAGCTTAGAGTGGGCATCAACGGTCGGACATGGTAACGCCGATTCGCAGAGAACGCACGTATTTCGAGACATGGTGCACGGTGCACCCTGGTAACTGCTAAACTTGGTAACTTAAAGTTCAGCTGGTCAATCTTTTTACGATGTTGATTGTATTAATACATATAATAACATAGTTGGATTCTTAGGTTGTATGTTTCCAATGGCGATTAAACTACTGAACAGACTTTTCAAGTTTTTATAAATAATCCTTATGGTCGGATCAACTTATGGACTATAAATTATCCCCCTATGTGCGATGGAGGATGAGCATTGAGCAATATTGTGATGTGCAATGTCTATTGTGATGTCTGTTTTTGTTGAGAATTTGCCCCAATTTCGATCCCCAGCTACAGTTATTATATTATATTTTGTATTGTACGTTTACGCGCTATTTTATCAAAATGAGTTTTTGCGTACCTAGGTACCTACTTTAAATTAATAATATCGAAGGTCAATTGTTACAAAAAGCCACAAAATGTTACAACGTTGCTAGATATTATTATCATGGCGCTTTACCCTCGAGGAGCTAAGTATGTTAATTAAAGTATCGTCTATTGTAGTAATCTGTAGTCAACGGAATTCATAGACTGGTCGTACATACAAATACTGCCTTCCGAAAGATGCGATGGAGGTTCGAACCCCCTCTCGCAAATCTTTTCAAATTATTTTACTTTATTTCTGTAATGTTACAATAGTAAATCACTGTTTAAGATCAAAACATAGTTGCATTTAAAAAAAGTTTAAAATAAAATGTATGATTATTGGTCAACTTTAATTCTAAATAATTACATCACCTAACTTTAACCAACTTAACTGTAAAAAAAAAGAACTAAGCTGTTTTGGGAAGTGACTTTTAATTGACGCGTTTGTCCGGATTCCAGAATGGTATGACACTTGCTAGACTACTCTTAATTGAGGAAAAAAATGTATATATAATGAAACCGGATTTCATTCCAAATGGCAATGCCTAAGGCACCACAACTTACAGGTACCAGTTTAAGCCATTACGACAATGTGAGTGAAACAGATAGAGACGACATCTTGGCAAAATAGCCTGTGGTACCCACCACAGGTTTTCAGGTACAAGGAATAAATCGTTTCTGCGGCCCTACCATGACGTGGTAAAGCGTGAGTCTTGCGAGCGAGGAGGGATGGAGCTATACACCCTATATAGCTCCATCCCTCCTTCTCGCTCGAGGGTGTTAAAAGATATATAACAGAAAACATTTCCAGCTTTTTTGGTTATTTTCTGTTCGTCTGTTTAGTTAGTGCTCGTATCACGTAAAAAGTACAAAACCAAAGTAAATAACTATGCGCTGTTATTTAAGAGCTGTGATGTTGGTTATATTTATTACCTCTAATTGGTAAGATTAAATCTGACACCAGTCTTGCCAAGAAGTACCGTGTTACCAGTTATTGGGTTGTGGAGGTCTGGTAGGCAGCTGCTCCACGTAAAATACTGGTATTCAGCTGAATCCGGTTTGACTGGTAGCCGACCCCAATATAGTTGGGAAAAAGGTAATAGTTTATTCTGTTACACGTTGTTAAAATAATTATTTTTAAGAGGAGACCAGAATTAGCATGACGTTGGTGCCGAGGTAGGTCTGTGGCTTTGTTTTTTTGAATGGGAAGACATCAAATATCAAATGTCTCTTTCCGCTCTGGACGGAGCGGAAAGGAGTGTCAGACCCACCCGTGTTCCTCCAAATGCCCTTTGCGTTCCAGGGCCGCGGTAACTCTTATGAACAAATTCCGCAACATTAGCAGGCACTGGCCCTAGCGGGTCCCGTCAAGCAAGCGTCGTCAAACCCGGGCCTCGTCCTTATCGAACGGCGATCGACGGCGTCGGCGCTGCCAATCGCCTCTACAGGAACACTGCCGTGCTCCGCCCAAACACGGCTGACCTGCACCGTATGCTCCACCATGTCCTCCGGGCGATCCACACAGTGGTGACTCTCAGGCGTGTCCTCCCGCTGAATCCGAAACAGGTACCTCCCGAGACAACCGTGTCCGGTGAGTACCTGCGTCAGGCGGCAGGTGAGGACGCTCTAACTCCTCTCTAGCCACTCCTGAAAGGGGTGACTTCTCACCACAATAGTAGCGTGCCCAAGGCCTCTGACTTGCACCATCTCGTGTTACAAGTACGGCGGGCTGTGCCGGCACTGTCACTGCAGCTGCTCAGGCACTCAAGCGGCACAAATACTCTAACCTTTATAGTCATTACAGTTTTTAACCGTGTGGGGTCGAAACGCTTCGTTGCCACTGCCTTTTCCCAATTATATTGGGGTCGGCTTCCAGTCAAACTGATTTCAGCTGTATTTCACGTGGAGTGACTGCTTATCTGACCTCCAAATTCCAGTAACTGGGTACCCCGTGGCAAGACTGGTGGCAGAGTTTCTGACTTCTAGCAATCCGTAACGATTGCCAAAGATCTACTTTGGCAGTCGTTACGGATTGCCATAATGACAGCCGGGACCAACGGCTTAACCTGCTTTCGCACCGAGGAGTCTCGGTATGTTAAGATGGTCACCCATCCACAGTCTAACCTCGGTAAGGTTTGGGTAACCTTGAAGATCGACCGGCGCCTTATAATTTTGTACCTATATAGTTGTACATTGAATATAAGCATCGGCAGAGCTGGGCAAAGTACATGCTTTATTGCAATATATACTTATAAGTCGTGAGAAATATAAATACAAAATACTAATTAAAAAAACAGTCAAGTGTTAGGTTATAGGTTGGCTTTTAAAGCTATCGAGCTGTTTGCCGCAGAAAGAACTCATTGATTGCTAAATGTTTTATGTTAAAAATGTATTTTGAAGCCTATTTGAAATACTAACTACAAAATACCTCTGCGTCAGGTATTTGAAATACCAATTACAAATACGTATTTGTATTTCAATTAAGTATTTTAATTACAAGTCATTGAAATACTGCCCAACCCTAAGCGTCGGACGAGTTGGGAATGAGTCGAAATTATCTGTTCCATACATTTTCATCGGGTGAATATTATATGAAACAGCCGATTTATTTTTTGATATTTCTGAGCTGGTCCCATAGTAAAAGTTGTTTATAATCATGAGTACTTTCATCCACTGAAAGGTTGTTGGTGTTTTACAAAATTAAATAACCCTGTATAAAGTGACGAATTAGTGAATGAGACGGATAGAGATAGCGACGTAATATCTAATGTGACGAATTAGCATCACAACCGTATTTCCTAGGTACCATTCGAACAATAAGTGACACCATAAAACCTATTTAAAAAAGACTCTTTACTCTTTCGCACAATAAGTGACGTGACAAAATATTGACACAATTGCTGTAAAAATTAATCTATTGGATCTGTGCTTCCATTATTCTCTGGGCAGTAAAATTAATCGTTTCATGGATCACTTAGATCCATGAAACATAAAAATCGAGGCTAAATTATTAAGTGTTTCATAATGAATTCATCCCGTAGTCGGTACGCATGCACCAATACCGCCAGTCCCCATGGGTTGGATGATGGTTACGAATGTGGTGGAGATCGAGGGCGGAGTCCGTGTTTGAAAATACCACGGGCTTATGGGTCCTCGAGTAGCCCTGATGATGAAATTAACATGATCGTCGCACAGCTCACCCATCGTCGACAAAACCCGTCCCCAAGACCATGGTTTTGGGAACTCCGTCCCTCGGTTAGTGAGGCTTTTTACATTTTGTAGAGGCCTTTTGAATAACTTCAGAAATTTACTGCTATCCATATTCCAGACGTTATTAAAAGACACAAAATTCAATAAAAGCATTTCCGTTTATTGAATTTTGTATAGGTTAGGTACCTACTGAAATCGCAAAAAAAAAATTACTGCTCCATACATTTCTGTTATCATAGCTCGACAAAATAAACTGAACAGTTGATTTTTTTCTCGATTTCGGGGTTGGGCCCATTGTAAAAGTTGTTCATAATGATGACTACAATGACCCCGAGGTATTGCATTTATTCTGTTACACGTTCCATATTAATACGTGAAGCAAAAACTTTATGACATTTTATGACATTTGGCACAAGTAAAGTTTATAATTTTATTATGGAGAAGAGTGCAGAAAGCTATATTTTTTTTTTTAAATGCTTAAAAAATACATTAAATTATTTAAAAAATGTGTCAATTTTCGACCACTGCTGGGCGAACACTAGTTATTGTAGTTTTACTCAACATTTTTATTATCAGACCTCTCTTAAATCTTTCGTTGGGACAAGGCAGGCAGCAGTGTGCGACTCCAAGTTGTGCCTCTGCCTAAGAATTACAGTGTTATATTACCTTAATTATTTCTTTGCAGTGTTCTCGCAGCCGCGTTTCTAATACATGGCAACAAACATTTTTAAGGACCATCGGAGACTTGTACTTTTTTTGGAAAAGACTTTGCAAAGACCCGTTCAGGTGGGAGCTCCTCAAGAGTGCTCTATGGTTTACTCTAGGGCTGCGACTGTTCGGGGAAGTGCGCAGCCGAAACGACATCCTCAATCAACATCAAAAATGTATCAAAAACATCTCAATGCAACCGGACTTGATAAAAACCCTGTTCTAACTTATGCTGTGTTTCCTTGTGATTTTGATAAAGTGCAGTGACGAAATATAATTTAAAAAAAACGTTTTTGTTTAATTTTTTACGAGTATCAACACAGACATGGTTTGGCTGAATGTCTACCTAAAAACCCAAAGACTACAATAGTATACTAAAAACTGACGGGCTGACAAGCAAAGCGAGTCGTCGGGCGGTACCTTAAGGCTGAGACAAAAGCATTTTTATCGATTCGTTAGCAAGTTCGCTGAATCTACTATCAATCTTCGTAGATTTTTTTTTTTTGAAAAAACAATAATGTTACCTATTATCTAATGCTGATGTGGTGCACTTTTGTGTAAGATTCCCGTCAAGTAGTTAGGTAGGTAATGGAAAAGTGGTCTGTCTATTCTAAGAGAAAAAGATGAAAGGACATTAGAGAAAGAGGAAAAATAGCTCTTCTGCTGAACTGAAAAAAAAAATAGTGTAAAGTATATAACACTAATTATGGTCGATGTACGCGTATTGTGCTTACAAGCGTTAGTCAATGACCAACCTATCTTGGGATCTTTTTAGAAGATTCCCCAAAAACGTTTGATTTAAAATAAACCTTAGCAAAATCGAGTTGGTTACGTTTTACAGACAATGGATTTTTTTAAGTAGGTACTACCTATTTGTTTTGTAAGATTTTTAGAATGTTTGCTATAGTTTTCTTTTCCAAAATTTATGCTAAATAATAGTAAGTTTGACCACGTATCCTCGGTATTTATAATAACTACTCACTCAAGCCTCGAATCCTAATGGACGAACAATACTCAACGTAAGTATAGATCGTATTTATTCGAAAGAAGAAAATTATAATTCTGAGGCCCGCTTGCGTTTAGGTGCGAGTTACCTATCTCATTAACTTCGAGTATGTTTTAATATGGACCCAGTAGGTATGTATTTAAAATGTATTATTTAAACTCGTTAGTTTAATAAAGAACGTTTAGTTTTCTTTAAAAGTTTACAAGCAATATTTTGAAAGACTTCCTGCACTAGGCTAGGCCTGTCCCGCAGGAAATGCCTGAGAGAATCTAACACCGATGGAATACCTTCAGCACACGGTCTGTTGAACAGGGCCCTAGGACATTCGCGGGGGCTTCACACTCGCACACAATCAGTATGCCTAGCCATTTGCTAATTAACTATACTGGGGTTGGCTTCCAGTCTAACCGAATGTTGCTAAATAGGTTTTTTACATGGACTGCCTATCTGAACTCCTCTACCACAGATATATAAGACACAGATACACCTGGAAGAGATCGCGGAATGAGGTTTTCTTTATGTGTCTATATTTTGGTGTGCAATAAAGTATATATAAATAAATAGATATCGGAAGTATCACGGTCTGTTTGAAAACCAAGCGTATATTTTTTACTACCTACTATGACGTCAACACAAGCACTTTTAGGTGATGGGAAAATCAAAACTATTCAAAGACGCCACCACGTGTAACACCTAACTGACCTAACCACATAACTGACACCTAACTGACGTCCGACTAGCGTACACCGATGCAAATTAAGCGTGAAAGTAGCAGCTTACGATTTTTGATCGTAAGCTGGGCACCGAAACCAGCACGCACAGTAGTTGGTCTTGCGTTATCTGTGTCTATCTATATCTGTGTCCACAACCCAGTAACTGGGTAAGTACTTACTACAACTTGTGACCATAATGGCTCAAGTACGCGCCGAGAGTACAACTGCTAGAGTCGCATCGCAACGTATACTAAGGCGTTTGTGGTGCGCATACCAACATGCTAGGCATCAGGCGATGGAAGAAAGCTTTTGGCCCCAGGCCCCCATCAGGATGTGGTATTCCGCCGCATACAAGTGCAACCGGAACGCACAAAGACTTAGTGCAACTTAGTGATTCTAACATAGTTTTTTCTAGTTTTTATTTGCTAGCACAATTTTATTGTAATGTATATTAGGTTAAGGTATCTAATCGTATCTATGGGTGGGTCTCTGTGACCTGAAAATAAATGGTTTATTATTTTAATGACCAATCAATTCAGTTGAGCCATGAAAAAAAAACTTTTTTATAAAGAGAAGTATTACATTCCATGGACATTAGCTGTCAGTACAAAACTACTCCCGGACAGATTCTACTCCTCCCATATTATTATATTACTATACTCTTTGTTCTACTCTATGTTTTTTGACATGTTGATGTGACAAAATATTCACAGAACTGTTTTTTGTTGGTGGTTTTTTTATTTTTATCTCATGTTGTAGTTAAATGATACTCAATTCATACTCACAAAGTATTGCTCAGGTTCTGTGGTCCGTTAATATGAGTGTGTGATCCATAAGACATCAGAGTAGGGCATGGGAAGGATCAATTAGTTGCGATGTGTGCATGTTCTGTCGTCTCGTGCCGCAGACACGCGCGGGATGATGGTGACGACGACGATGACGATGAGTCGCGGATATCGAGGGAAGGGGAAGCTGAAAGCCAGGCTGACCGAAGCCGGAGAACTCACAACCGCAGCGTCTTCGATCCTCCCCCTAGTGTTAGTACCTGTCACTTTTTAACTTTTACAGAATACGCGGTTGATGAACCGTTGCGCGTTGGAAGAGCTGTACAAGTCCTACTTTACAATAGCATGAAAACGTTGTCGTAACGGAACCACAACACGAACTATGCCTGGCTACGATTTGGAACTGGTTGTCAAATAGTCGTCTGCCAAAGCGCCCAGTTTTCACACAATTCAACTAAAAACGACGCATAGGTGCAGATTTAAACAATTAACTAAATGTAGTCAGATGGCGCTTGTGTCTACTCTACGCTACTCATAACTTCGAACGCCTACACTAGTCCAATGCGAAAGTGTCAGAGAGCGAAGTATGAGAAAATCAAAAGGGTCTCTAACGTGAATTCCATTAGCCATTACTAAATCTCAGTGATCGTTAACTATTAAATGATTACGTTCTTATTAAAAAAAAAACGATCAAATTACCTACTCATTGTACATATGTTAACACTGAAATTAATTTTAGTAGTGTTACCAAAGCGCCCTTGTGGCTATGCACGGGATTATGAGTTGGGTTCAGCAATTATTTAGTTAGTCTAAGCTTTGTTATTGGACCACAAGACGTACGGCGATGCGCCACCGGTACATGGTGGACATAACCCCCACACGCACAAAACGTTTTGGGAACACATTCATTGTGCGTACAGCTAAGGAGTGGAATTCCCTGCCAGAGTCTGTGTTTTCTGATAGTTACAACCTGGGAGTCTTAGTCAAGAGTTAATATGTTACTTCTAGGCAAGCGTGCTCCATCTTCGACCACATTATCGCTTACCATCAGGAGACATAGTGGTCAAACGCGTGCCTTTCAATAGTAAAAAAAAAACATTTTTCAGCCAACTATTTCTTAGAAAAACGTATTTTTTTTTTTTTGCAGAGTTTCGAATTGTTGCGGGAAAAGATGTGGAAGTATTTCGATGTCTTGTGCGTTTTTTGGAAGAGAGTCCGCAACGACCCATACCAGTGGTCACTCTTCAAAACTATCCTATGGTTCACTGTGGGGCTGAAGCTGTTCAATGACATGGCCCGTCACGCCAAGGTATCGGCACTATTCGGAGGAGACCCCCCACCCGAACCCCCCAAGAAACCGTGCCCACCAAAAATTATCACATGCCACTTAAAACCCGACCGCAGAAGCACGTGCCTCAAAAGGGACAAAGTCCGCCAATCTCCCGTCCGCACACCGAAACCTGAACCCCCCAAACCTAGCCCATGCCCGCCAACCAAAGAAACGGACAAAGGATGTGAAAAAGCTTATGAGTACTGTGGTTAAATTGTGATTTTAATCGTGTCTTTAAAAAAAAAATATAATATTTATTTTCTTTCCATGGCGGAAGAAGACACTTCGTAGTTTTCGTATTTTTGTAGTGTTCTCTAAGTTACCCTTAAGGATAGGTTACTTGGGTCCCGTGCACCTACTCTCTACCAATGAGGTGATAGACCTAGACTGAAATGCTATTTAGGTCTGTAATAATTGCTTAATGGCACCTACTTTGGTAGCTTTCTCAAAAGCCTCTCGCATTATCACAGAAATTAGTACTTATACTCACCTATGGTTTGGCCAATTTCTCGGTTTAGTGAGGCCATATATATCTGAACCATACCTATGGTACGATTAGCAGCAAAGCGAAAACAAATTATTACCAGATTATCGTGAAATGGAAACACACGTAAGTATAGGTAATTCCGCAAATTTCGATAGTACAGTAGTAACACCGATTTGCCAAAGTAATAAACCTATCTGCTTTTTTTTCTTCTTTGCGAGTCGATGGTGACCCTCAACAGTTTGTGCTCAATAGGTGGTCACGTTCATAGCTGCATCAATGGCATTAATTAAGTCCTAAATGGTGCAATTCTAATCGCACTTAGGGGCAATCCATTCAGTCAGTGGGTCATGTTTTGAACGCACTCACAGTTGGTGTCCAACAAAGACTATATCTGTCCAACGGGTTTGTAGAAACCCGATTTATCAAGTTATATTTGCAGCGGCCTACCTGGGTGTGCAACCGACTTAGTGCTTTCCTTATAGGTCAGAAGTTGATTCAGTGCAGTTCAGGTCTAAAAATAAATAACTCTATTTAAAGGTAAGTAAAAGTGGACTGCCGTAACTGTCGACGTCTAAGATAGAAACCTATTATGGTAAAACTTACTTTTCTCGGAGCACCTTACTCAGTTCCCCTACTTTCAAGCTTTCGGTCGTAAAAGAATTCAATTATGAGGAGGTGGAATTTTTTTAGTTAGAATACTTTATACTAGGTGACACATACGACTAACCTAAAATTATAAAGTTACCACAGTTCTTATTGTAATAGTTTGTCTGTAGGTTTGTACGTGATGTTTTGAATACTGCAGTGCGATTCTGTAAGCATGTCGAAGTGAACACTTGGGGGGGGCGCACGACGGGTGAGTTGTCAAACCATACAGCCGGTCGATTCTGTCGACATGTCACGGTGTTCACCTAGGCAGAGTGACCGACAACTGAGCTGTCATTCCATCTTATTTGTATGGTTTGACAACTCACCCGTCGTGCACCTCGCCCAAGTGTTCACTACGACATACTTACAGAATCGCACTGCAGATAAGATGGAATGACAGCGCTCTTGTCGTTCACTCCGCCTAGGTGAACACCGTGAGATGTCGACAGAATCGAACGGCTGTTATTGCATTCAACCATTTTAATTTCCACTAGAACTTCGCTTGCGAATTCGTCCGCGCGGATTTAGTAAGTACTCCACAAACTTCAACGCCCCCTCAATCCCCTTTTAAAGGTTCGTTTTGGAAAATTAAGCACAAAGATTTTCATGAATTACCCAGCCATTTCTGCTGCTGATTCTGTGGTCTCAGGATCATCGCAACTGTTCACCCCGTTCACCCTGTCAGGGGTTGTTTATGCAAACATTCTTAGATCTGTTTCAATTATGGAATAATTGAAACAGATTTTAGTTTGTTGATACTAGTTTTTTTTATCGAAATCATGAATGCCGTGTTTCAACTTCATCGGAACAAACATTATGATTCTCCCAAGTTCGCTCAAACCGCAACATTTTAATTACTTAGAGCATTTATAGACCCGTCGTAACTTTTAAACGAAAGTTTCGATTTGAATAGTTATGTTGTCATAACCAATCTAAATCTATCAAACCATTTAATAAGGATTAATATCATGATACCAAAATCACACCATTCCGTTACACCCGGGTTTTGATTGAATAATTTGAACAAAAAGCGGTCATTATGAATTAACTATAATAGTTAGAGCTAAATTAGTTACCTGCCCTCGCGGATTTTATTATTGCAATTTTCGTAAAATTTTAAAATCAATTGAGTAGTTTTTGAGCCAAATCGTAAGAAACAAACAAACAAATCAATATTTTCTGTTTATATTATTAGTTTAGATTCCTCTTTATAATATATTAGTTAAGATAGATTAAACCTAACGTTCAATCACGCTGGTATTACCTGAAACAATGGTTCTTAACCTTTTAGTCATAACCATAGCCATTTGACAAAATTTTTGTCTTCCCATGGACCACCAACTTTTTAGGGTAATAGGAATAAAGTTTTTTCTGTGACTGCATACTCTTTACTAACTTCTGAATCTGGTTCAGCGCTGCTCAAAGTCAAACGCATGTTGGTACTGAGATCCAACCGATTTTGGTGCTTGTTTTTAAAATTAGTTAGGTATATTATGTCGATGAAAACAAGGTTAAATAGTGTGTAGCACTTTCTTTTTTCTCTCCTTATATAAGAGACTTTAGTCTAAAAAACCTTTATTTCTAATTAATTACCTGTCTCAAGTATTTCTTTCAAGTTCGTATTCGACCCCTCTATTTTAAGCTTCAATTTATTCATCTTTGCGAAAACATAGCATTATAGGATGGTTTGCGGACCACTTCAGATGCTTCCAGGGACCACAAGTGGTCCCCGTACCACCGGTTAAGCACCACTGATCTGAAGGAATAAGCAGAAGTTTACAAATCACCAGTTGCACGTAATGATTAGATAACCCACGGTTTCTGGAAATAATTAAATCAGCCTAATAACATCGACGGGGCAGCAATCCAGTAGTGACAACCCCAATTACTTACAATTAATAAACAGGTACATAAAATTGAGGTCTACATAATAATAATTATCAAACATGATCACTATTAAACGCAGCGGGAGACGGAAGAGGCTCCAAAAAACCAGCGCGTCAAAGACCTGATTTTTTATTAAGTTTGATATTTTTATAACATTTAATCATTAAGTTGTGGGTATCCGTAAAAATTTTGAATTTCCCAACCGATTAAAAATACAAAACTAGTGAATAAATCTGCCAATTGTTTATTTATATTATCATTGCAGCCATTGAAGGAAAACATGTTTTTGTCTCGGACAGTCGCGTCGGTGGGGGAATCCCTTCCGACTTGTCAAAAGGTTTATATTGTTTTAATTCTGAGTAAGTACATAAAAGACAATCCTAGATAACTAACAGTAACTCATTAGGTACTCTTTATGGATATCATAAGCCCGGGAGGCTAGTCAATAGTGAATAGGTTACTTCTAGGCCAGCGTGCTCCATCTTTGACAACATCATCGCTTACCATCTGATGAGATAGTGGTCAAGCGCGTGCCTATCAATAACAAAAAAAAAAATACAACGTGTAACAGAATAAACGCAATACCTCCTAAGGGGTCATTGTACTCATAATTATGAACAACTTTTACAATGGGACCAACACTGAATTCGCGAAAAAAAAACGACTGCCCCATACATTTATTAAATATGAACTCGACAAATGTACTGAGCAGCTGTTTTTTTTTCGATTATAATTATGGGTTCTAAATGGTCTAATAGTCTAATTGCTTAATTCTTACACATATTTTATAGTCAGACAATTAGCCTCACTTTGAATTGATAATATCGCTGATAGGCCTATTCCCACCTATACAGTTACAGTTAGTGACGTCTTTGCGATTCCCCGTAAAATCCGATTGTTGCAGCGCAGAATTGGAAAGACTCCGGTGAAGGAAAACATCATGAGGAAATCGGGATATCCTAGAAACAAATAATCGAAACCATATGACATTCACCAACCCGCACAGCCCCCCCGCCTGGTGGATTACGGCCCACTCCCTCTCCCAGAGAGGTGGCCTGTGTGAGTAGTGGGAAATGCGCATCAAGTTAGCTTTTCATTAAAAAAAAATAGTACCATAGCATCATAAAACTTTTATTGATTTGCGATGTTACTGACAATAAAGTTGGAAGTATTTAAGTAGCCAAACATGTTTGACTACTTAAATACACATTACTAATACACTACATTTTGCGGTCGAAGTCAATGTCTTAAAACCTACTCGTTCCCAACGCAATGAAGTAAATTATTTATAATCAGAAATACAATCATTTGATCCAAAATTGCGTGGTCATAATGAAGGGTGATGTTGGGTAGCTGATTTAAATTAAGGAAAAAATTAGCTTTTCAAGCAGTTTGTAACAGTTGGTGGCATTTAACTTAGTTCAATCACAGGCTTGATGTCACCAACTGCATCAGACTGCTTGAAAAGTCGTTTATTAGGAACTTTTTAGTCGATTTTTGTGGTCGTTTTTTTTAAGTCAGATTTTATATTTTGATATTTTTGTTCCTTAATGTCTATCAGCTATCCAACATCATCCTTAAATATGACTACCTGCACCTTTCTGGAACACCCTGTATATTTTACATATTCTTATGGCGCATAACAGCCAAAAGGTTACCTACAGGTAGGTACAGGTACTTCCTACTTCCCAGTAAATTGATGCTTACTATATTCAGGAAGATCTGTTCTTTTATTAACAGCTAAGGGAACGTGTTTAATAATCCTTTTGAAATAGAAAACCCGTTTTAAGACTGCAGTATAAAAAGACTATCTACTAATCTTTTTATACTTCATCTGACGATATAAATTTTCAACTAAAAACTTTATTTTTAGAAAATTGATTGACCCAAAGGTAATGTAGCTAACGACAACGATTTTTGCTAACAACACAATTTATCGCTAACCATTACAATTAGTTTCTAGGTTAATTTACTATGCATCTGAGAAAAAAATACTTGTATTCGGATAGAGGTCTAGTTACCGACTATCTTACAACCTTTTTTCTAGCAAAAAACAAGAGACAAAACATAAGAATAAGTAATATTGCTCATGGATTGGTCCGTGAACTTTAAACGAAGTAAGTATAATGTGCTCGATTCATATAAAAACTCACTTTGAGTTGTGACGTAGGTTACTCACACCTCAGACCAAGCTCGTTTTGTGACGAACCAGTCCGAACCCCGCCCGAGGATCGAACTTGGGCCCAATGACTCACAACCACCCAACAAACCATTGTCGATTAAAAACGACATCTCTCAATAAAGTTTAACACAAGTAAGCGACTAATTGTATAAAATGAAGTACTATGCAAAACATTTCTAGTCACAAGTGGCGTTACAACCGTCGACGAGGTACGTATAATTATATACCATGCACGTGCTAATCCCACTTAGTTTTAACATTTCATAGTTGTTCTTGAACAAGTGATCTTTGACAAACAGATAGATAAGTTGGACTGATAAAGATTAAAAAAAAACAAACTAAAATTCAGCTTTGATTACACAGCAACTGCCCTAAAACATAATAAGGAATCTATGAAACACAGATATAAAACTAGTGTCTTATGAGGAAAATCGTAATTTAAGACGAGTGTTGTCTATAATAATAAAACACGCGTCATCACAACATGATCGCAGCTATTCGCATTTTCAAAAAATATTTATTGTTGATAACCTTAAGTGTGCGGTGGCGACTAGAGGCTGCCAGTGGCGGCAGTGGCGGCAGTGGCCGGTGAACTGAACTATCAGTCGCGCACCGACCGTCCTCAGGACCACAATATCGTTGACAGACTCGTTTCGAAATTTATGTTTAATAATTCGTTGTAACACAAGTGCTAAAAGATGAAGAGCCTGTGCGAGGGGACGGTTGTCATCGCCTGCATTCTCGTCGCCACATTCTCGAACGCTGGTGGACGTGAGTAACATTATTTCATTCTTTATATTAGTAATTAAAGCTTTAGTGAGAAGACAAAATGTGTTTTTAAACTCCAGTGACCTTACTGCATAAGTTAACCTCCGTAATCTGTAGACTGCTTGCCCTCATCTATTTCTGTTTACTTACCAAGTTTAAGATGTTTTTTTAATTATATGTTTCACTAATTGACTTGTAACGAACAACGTAATCTTGTGAACGTACTTGTCTAGTGTTAAACAAAGGTGACAAAGATTTTTTCGGAAACTTTTTAGCCTGACGTATGTTTTTTTAGACGTACATATTTAAATGTTACAAGTGGCCTTTAACGAATTCTTGTAAAATATAATATCCGCAACGAAATACATGTTCAATTTGGCAATGTGAATTGGTACTAACATTGACTAAATGCAATAATAACGAATCATGACTGGATAGGAAAACAATAGTATGGGTAGGTATGTTGTTCAAGAAGTTGTAATAAGAATCAAGGACCATTAACCACAAAGTGAACATACCTACTTAACAGCCAGTAACTTTTTCATTAAATACCTAGGGAAATAAATTGGTATTTACGGCCTTATTTCTATAAACACCATCATCTGCATCAAGTGCGAGTCAAATTCGCGCGCATAGTGTTCTGAACATACTATTTTAATATTATATCCTTTTATAGGCGTTCCTGTAAACTTTTAGTAAATAACGAAAAGGTCAATAGTTTCGGGCATAAGAGTGCGTTTCCACCAGAGATGTGCGAGAATGCGTAGCGAGGGATGTGTTTGTGTGAACCAATAGAATCGCTTCGTTTACCTAGCCTCGCTAAAGTCTAGGTGAATGAAGCAATTCTATTGGTTAGTAAGAAACACATCTCTCGCTACGCATCCTCGCACATCTCTGGTGGAAACGCACCCTAAGGGGGTAATGGTCAATTTTCATTGATAATATATTATCCTAATTATTCAGTTTTAAAATAATGAATAAAATATATTTTGAGCTAACACTAAGTCCTTTCATCTGGTTTCACATCACACGGGCACATAGTTTGAAAAACTATTTTATTAATTTTCTAATGGTCCCGAAAGTAACCACATACGCAAACTCATTAACGTAACGCGCCCCTGTTTGAGTCACGAAAGTTCATACGTGTTCAAAAATGTCAGTCATAGACGGACAAACAGAAATACACGAGTGATACTATAGGTACGGGTTTCGTTTTTTCACACGGAACCCTAAACGTTGTAACCCTGAAAAAAAATTATCACATTATTCGTTTAAATGCACTAATTATGAATGAATTATTAGTTTAACTACATGATTAGTGATGGTTAATAAATTGAATGGTTGATTAGTAATTGTGAATTATATAGGCAATAGGGAAAATGCATGGAATTTTTTTATTTACTAAATGAAATACTTATTAGCGGTAGACAGCACTTATGAAATAATTATTAAACAAACTTCATTGGCGATGAAGTTATAAAGCTTCAAAGTTGACAATTAGAAAGAGAAGTCCGATATGGACTTTGACGACAAAGTCCATGACGCCTATACAGCTGCCATACAAACCAGCGTTTTCGAGAGAGGGACAGATATATTTGTTTAAAATAGTTATGTCTCGTTGGTTTTTCGATCAATTCTGATTCTATTTTGTTAGTCTTATATTTTTGTATAGTTTGAGATAAACTGTGTAGATAACAAATATTTTTTTATGCATATTCCCTATACCTAGTTAATAGGTAAATAGGTAAGTTGTAGATAATATCAAATATTTACCTACATGAAATAGTAATCCGAGTACTAAAGTTTTGATTATTACAAAAATTGCCCATCACACTCAATTAACTTAACTGTATTTTAATGACAGCAGCTCAGTAATTTAAATAGCCACAAAACCAAAACTAGCATTATGTTGGTGTAGATATGGGTGAAGCAGCTATGAGAGAAGACAATCCCGTTCTATCATTACAGTAGAAGGTATCATTAAAGACCATTTGATTCGTAGACAACCGAGCTTATAACGGTACTAAATAGCCGACAATCATGCAGAAAACCAATCTCCTTTCTTTTGTACCTCAATTATTCCAAACAAAGCCAAACATTAGCAACACACTTGTTTTGTACAACCATGACTAACATCTCAATACTAATAAGAAATCCGGTTTTTTCTAATGCAATTTGGTGAGAATCTTTAGTACGAAACCGAAGATTTAATTAATTGACTTGATATGATACCTAGCGAAAACGAGTTTCTGGCATTCAAAGTCAAAGTACTAAAGAAGACGATACTATCAAAGATAATGCCTATAACTTGATTTCGTTTAATTAATAGAGTCGTATGATTGAATTTTTAAAATAACATATTTTAATTGTTTTTTATGCCTATTAAATTGGCTCAAAATACTGGTATTCACCTGAATCCGGTTTGACTGGAAGCCGACCCCAAAAACGTTTAAATGAAAAGGCTAGGCAGATTGTGATGAAATTGGCTCAAAATGCACTCTGACTTGGTGATGTAGTTCATAAAGTTAAAAAAAACTATTTAATAAAAAAACGGACTTCCAAAAATAAAACACTAGATACTCTACCTACAAATTATAAAATAACTTTAATTTTGAAAGTCGGTGTTTTTGGTTGTTTCTTAGTAATTTAACACCGACTTCCGAAATGAAAGTCTTACTTTGTAGTGTTTTTTTTGGAAGTCGGTTTTTTTTGGGAAATATGTTTTTTTTATATTTTTCACAGTTTATAGTGGTACCCCACACCTAACAACACCACTAGAAAGTCACAGAAAAGCAGAATACAATTTCGTATACATGGATGATTTTTCCACTTATTTCTTCCAGCTTTTTGGATTTAAAAACCAAAATACTGAACCGATTTTGATAAAATTTCAATGGGACCAATCGAGTAGCACATATCCTTTCACATAACATAAGACATTTTCAAATCGGTTAATAAATGACGGAGATATGAGGTAACCAACATACAACCGAATTGAGAACCTCCTCCTGTTTTTGAAGTCGGTTAAAAATAGAATATTAGGCAAGGGTTGGACAGGATAGTACTCTTTAAAATTCCAATCGAACTTTATAGCGGCATATAGAAATATCGCACTAACCGTTTGTTTAGCGTAGGCACGCCCCGCGTAGTCGTAGCGTTATATGTGTAGCAGTTTCGTAGCGCTGTCGTAACGTTGCCATAGCGCTACGGTTGCGTAGCAGAGGCGTAGCCCTGCGTCTTGTAGACCTTCGTAGGCGTGGTGCAGGAACGGCTTCGTTGCGTTGTCTTGTCTTGACTGTATGCGATAACTGTGAAAGGGTATTAGGATAGCTCATGGATTTCAGTGCGGTATAATTGTTGTTTACAAACTACTACTTACAAATAAAATGACGAAAAAAATAAAAATGGAATTTATGTTATAAGCGTTTGCGTGGTGTCCACGCTGCGCATACGTTTGAAGAACACGTACACGGGACTAACACGCACCAACACTCAATGCTACGGTATATAAAGTTAACTTGTCTTATAACCAAGCTTTTCCTTTTGGTCACACAAACAAAATTAAAGCAGTTACTTTAAATCTAAAAGTTATGGTAAGCTGTTGTGTCACAGCAGGGAGGAAGGACCGCCATCCCAAAGGTATATCTTTTTACTTAACTACCCACACATAGTGGTCGTACTGTGGAGCATAAATCAATTTGTAACAAAGAAACCCTACAAATAAACACAAAAGCAACTATTTATTTTTAGTTTACCAAAAAAATATAAATACCGAAAAATAAGTACTAATGAAAATATAATAAGAATATTTTTTTTTCGAGTTATCCCTATAACAAAACATTTTATCACAAGCTACACTAAGTATGGCGCCAACTTGCAATAAAGTACATTGACCTTTCCCTAATATCCCTTCGTAGATACCTGAACAATATTATCAATCGTTTTTCATTATTAGAGAACGTAAAGGATCACGATAGAAGTCGATTTAGGACAGCTTTGTCTTTATTTCTGTTTTTGTGATTAAGATAGTCAATAAATTTATCTGGCGTCTACTATTTTTTATGTTATGAATGGTAAATCATCAAATGACTCCTTCCGCTCTGGGCGAAGGTTGAGAGGATTGCCCCTTCCTCACGCGGCCTGCCTCCTCCTTCGCTAGCATTACTGCTTCGCAGAAGAAGGTTACTGCTTCCAATGCCTCCTCGCTCCGGACCATGGATTGAACCAGGGCCGGACGCGAGAGGTCACCACCGCGTATCGCCTCGACGAGGACACGGCGGTGCTCCGCCCAAGCAGGGCAGACCTCCAACGTACGCTCCACCGTGTCCTCCGGGCGCCTATCAGAGAGACGACGAATGCTCGATTCCTGTGGTATGAAGCCGAAGGAAAAGATAGCTTAAAATATTTCAATGACTATACCAAAATATTACCTCTGATACGCCCCTTATTTTCCTGCATTGAGAAAATCATGTCGATTAATTAATCAGGGTTCGCCAAGTTCAAGGGAAAAGTGCGTTCTCGTTAAATAAATACCTATTACTAATTCTGCGTATTATAGTCTGTTGTTGATTCACGATAATGAAGGAGAAATAACGCTCCATGCATAATGCGCCAATAATAACTGATCATTATAATGTATGGCTGGATTAATTACCTACTAATTATTCCTCATCGACGATTTACATAGGTACCAATATATCAGTGAGTTAACGACAAGGCAAGAGTCCAGATAGGCGGAACCCCAGTAAACTTCTATGCTTGGTCCTTTAATAACTAACGCGGATGGAAGTCACAACTTGTTTAAAATTCTGATTCTAACTAATATTATTATTAGTTTGTTTTTTATGGATGGAGCGGAAGGGCGTGTCAGACTCTTTCTGACTAAAACTCATCCGTGTTCCACCTTTTGCCCTTTGCGTTCCAAGGCCGCGGTGACTCTTTCGAACAAATTCTTCGACCCTGACAGACGCTTTAATCGCCGCTCCGATTTCTTAAAATTTTGGTAGTAAAGGTGGTTACTGAAATAAAATTAAGGGATGATCGCGAGCGAACAAGAACCTTCCTCGAACTTAGAAAATCAAAGGAATATTAAAAAACAAATACCTATTGATCCAGCCATTCTCGAGTTTTGCGCTTAGCAACACATTTAGCGATTCTTTTTGTTTATTTATGATAGAGGGTAACTGTATTAAAGTTTGTGCTCACAACACCCTACACACTTTGTACCAGAAGGTCAATTCTACCCTTAGAATAATAACGCCTAGAAGGAGAGTCTCATACACGCTCCCTACCAAAAAATGAAGCAACTTTCGTACTTATGTGTGAGTGAGCGGTATGTAATTACAGCCACAGACGTAAAAAAATGTTGCTAGGAATGAACACTTTCCCTAAAATCGGGAAAAATGTTAATATACTTGGGACTAATCATAGATCAATATAAAAAAAAATGTTAAGTACGTAACTTGTCGGTATGTACTTATTGTAATCGAAATCCAAGATGGCGGCGACGAAATTTGCTAACTTTTCGTCATGGGTGTCATTTCCATGGTTTCTGGGGTCGCTAAAACCGATTATGGGGTTAAAATTGAAATCCAAGATGGCGCCGACGATATTTGCTAACTTTTCGTCATGGGTGTCATTTTCATGGTTTCTAAGGTCGCTAAAATCGATTATGGGGTCAAAATTGAAATCCAAGATGGTGCCGACGAAATTTGCTAACTTTTCGTCATGGGTGTAATTTTCATGGTTTCTGGAGTCGCTAAACCCGATTTTGGGGTTAAAATCGAAATCCAAGATGGCGGCGACGAAATTTGCTAACTTTTCGTCATGGGTGTAATTTTCATGGTTTCTGGAGTCGCTAAACCCGATTTTGGGGTCAAAATCGAAATCCAAGATGGCGGCGACGAAATTTGCTAACTTTTCGTCATGGGTGTCATTTCCATGGTTTCTGGGGTCGCTAAAACCGATTATGGGGTTAAAATTGAAATCCAAGATGGCGCCGACGATATTTGCTAACTTTTCGTCATGGGTGTCATTTTCATGGTTTCTAAGGTCGCTAAAATCGATTATGGGGTCAAAATTGAAATCCAAGATGGTGCCGACGAAATTTGCTAACTTTTCGTCATGGGTGTAATTTTCATGGTTTCTGGAGTCGCTAAACCCGATTTTGGGGTCAAAATCGAAATCCAAGATGGCGGCGACGAAATTTGCTAACTTTTCGTCATGGGTGTCATTTTCATGGTTTCTGAGGTCGCTAAAATCGATTATGGGGTCAAAATTGAAATCCAAGATGGTGCCGACGAAATTTGCTAACTTTTCGTCATGGGTGTCATTTTCATGGTTTCTGGAGTCGCTAAACCCGATTTTGGGGTCAAAATCGAAATCCAAGATGGCGCCGACGAAATTTGCTAACTTTTCGACATGACATTTTAAACATCAGGAGGAAAGATAGTGGTTTTTCACTTTTATAGAAAACTTCAAATCGTTCTCTCTCCTTCTAAACTCTTTTTAGAAAATGTTCTCAACTAACTATTTAGACCTGGTTAGATGGCGTATGCATACTAAGTTTTCGATTTTGACCCCATAATCGGTTTCAGCGACTCCAGAAACCATGAAATTGACACCCATAAGGAAAAGTTAGCAAATTTCATCGCCACCAGTTTGGATTTCGATTTTGGCCCCATAATTGGTTTTAGCGACTCCAGAAACCATGAAAATGACACCCATGACGAAAAGTTAGCAAATTTCGTCAGCGCCATCTTGGATTTCGATTTTGACCCCATAATCGGTTTTAGCGGCCCCAAAGATCGCGAAAATGACACCCATGAAAGACTGGTCGGCACCCGCGGGGCCAACAAGGCTCCCGCCTCCCCCTGCCCACCCCCCCTGGTTGGCCGCCCAGTCTGATGTTCCTTTATTTCAATTTTAAGACACGATCTCATACACAGGTGTCGGTGTCGCCGCGTGTCGCGACTATGGTTTTTTCCCATATGAAAACTGCTCAACGCGCCTAAAGCAGTTTTCACTTAAAAAAATGCGCAAATTATTTGAATCAACCGTAATTATTAGCTTTCGTTTCATACTTACAACTTTAAACAATAAGCATCATAATACAGGTAGACTCCAACAGTTAGTGCTTACTGTATTATGGGTAATTTTTCTTTACAACTGGCAACACTACATTGTGATAAATTAGGTTATGAAAATTTTAATTTGAAGATCGATTTACGTAAAAATAATGGATTTAATGTAAGTACTTACTTGTGAAACGTGATTTTATCACATTTTTTTTGTTTTCCTGGTGTGTTAGAGCATCTTTTTATGCAACAAACTGTCATTTTTAAATATTTCTCGGGAGGTGCATTCAACAGAGCGTGACCTTGAGCACTGACGGCTCGCTGCGCCGAGTACTCCGTATATGGAGTAGTCTGAGTTGCTTCACTTTTGATGCTCGTACTAGGTTTCTAGGCGTTATTATTCTAAGATTCTACCATTTTTTAAAACAAACGTTAGAATTCGCATGTCAACCGCAAACTGTCAAAAAACCCTCATTTTTCGTAAAAATTTGTCAGTTTTCGACTGAGATGCGAATCCGAACGTTTTAAAAATTTGTGGAATTGGCCCTTCGTGGAACTGTTGTAATAAAACAAAAATAAAATAAATAATAAATTGTATTGCAGTTCTCCGTAACGTGTCTTGGTGGCTCTCTTTTCCTCAATGGATGATTTCTAATATTATTAAATACCGCCTGATGTGGGGATCGGAGCACTTTTATACAAACATAAGAAGTTTTTTCTTATAAATACAGTCATGAAAATGCAAATTTCGTTACTTATCACTTAGTATTGTCTATTTAATTTAAGTTTCCATATCTGTTTCTTTACACACTCGTCAACGTTTCTCACCCTACCTGACTGTAAGTACTGTCGCAGGTCTGCTGGAAGATTTTTTTTAGAAAAAGCAGTACCTTTTTGCTCTTCTCTCTGTAAATATAAGTATTTTGTGTGTACATAAATAAATAAAAATATAAAGAATACCCTGCTTCTGGGGCAGTCGGTTAAAAAGTGGAAGTGACCTAATACTGCATACGAAATACAAGGAAGATGCATAAGGCGTCACATAATAAATATTTATTCATTAATAAACATGTTTTTCGAGGCCAAATCATTTACATAATAAACTAACCATACGTGATTTGACAATATAGCCTATTGCCAAAGGTATATGCTAATGCTTTTGTATTGGGATTATAGAAAGAACAAAAAAACATAAAAACCCAAGTTTGAAGATCAGCTTTTTCTATTAGATAATACATTATGTGGGGTATTCCGATTTAGAAAACCCAACTACTTATCTATATATATAAAAATGAAACCCGTTTCGCGTTGTCACGGCATCACGTGTGAACGGCTGAACCGATTTCGATAATTCTTTTTTTGTTGTGTTTGTTATTGTCAGGAGAAGGTTCTTATGAAAAAAAAAAAAAAAAAAAAAAAAAATTGCGCGGAAAATTAGAAAATTTAAGAATCCTTAGGGTAGGTGTAGGGTAGGTGTAGGGTAGGTGTAGGGTAGGTGTAGGGTAGGTGTAGGGTAGGTGTAGGGTAGGTGTAGGGTAGGTGTAGGGTAGGTGTAGGGTAGGTGTAGGGTAGGTGTAGGGTAGGTGTAGGGTAGGTGTAGGGTAGGTGTAGGGTAGGTGTAGGGTAGGTGTAGGGTAGGTGTAGGGTAGGTGTAGGGTAGGTGTAGGGTAGGTGTAGGGTAGGTGTAGGGTAGGTGTAGGGTAGGTGTAGGGTAGGTGTAGGGTAGGTGTAGGGTAGGTGTAGGGTAGGTGTAGGGTAGGTGTAGGGTAGGTGTAGGGTAGGTGTAGGGTAGGTGTAGGGTAGGTGTAGGGTAGGTGTAGGGTAGGTGTAGGGTAGGTGTAGGGTAGGTGTAGGGTAGGTGTAGGGTAGGTAGGTAGGTAGCCAATTGACGGGAGCGAAGCCGCGGGGGACAGCTAGTTAGTTAATAAAAAAGTAGATAGGAAATGTTATTTAATACTTTTAATAATGAATGTTCGTAACATAAACATTATTAACTATGTTCGCGCACATAAAGGTCGCTTGTGTTGTGATAAATTTGCTTGAATCTATTAAAAACTTATTACATAGTATGTATGTCACCAGAAATTTGCAGACTGTAAGATTGTAATAAATTTTTATTAGAATATTATTTCTCGATATTTTATGATAGAATCATTCTTAATAAAATTGGTACAATAAATCCCATCCAAATTCAATAGTTACCAATATCCGTGCCTTATTGAAAAATAATTGTTTACAATTTCACGCGATATTTTACAATGTTACGGCGTTTGCAATTTTCCGGTGACTTAAACAAGCTATTAAAAATTTGTATAAATTTACAGATCAAGCAACCCGAACCTGTCAAATTTTCCTAATCAACCTTGAACCTAAAGCGATAAAGTTGAAAAATCTATTAAAGAAATTTGACAGATTATTGTAGCTGGTGTCTGTACAAGCGGAATGAAATCAGAAGGGGAATAGCTCATCGGGCATCGACAAAATTCTTCCTGCATTGCCATTGGCTGCAGCTCTTTGAATGGCAATGCTAATTCTTAGGCGGAAGTAAAGGCCATACCTCTGGCCTGGAAGAGTAACCTATATCTATTTAATAAACTGCGATGAGTGTTCGTTTCAAAACGTTTCTCGTGCGGACGATAATGTCACTGAAGCATGTTATTAAGTCATGTCAAACAGGGGATTTCCGAGAAAATTGCATCAGAAATAGTCCGTTGGCACCTATTCTAATCTTTACTCATTTGCAGCCAATTGTAAGTAAATGTTTTACACAATTGCTTGTAGGTAATCAATTTGACCCACACCATGCCTCAAAGAAAATTTCTATTTCTGCTTTCAAATTTCATCAGAACAGCCTTTGGTAAGTATCCATCTGAGAATCTAGTGTCGACCTTTCATTAGCGTATCAATGAGGATCCATTTTGCTGCCCTACATTCCTCGGCAGTTATGGGGCTAACTCTGCGAGATAGATTGTGTAACAAAATCTAAAATCTACCTCTCTCTACGTATTCTAATCTACCTCTCTCCACGTATTCTAGAGCGGTGTAATGGCGGCGCGAACTGCATCCCTCTGACTGACTGCACGGGCCTGTACAACCAGCTGCAGCGAGGCACCACGCCGCAGCTCACGCAACTCCTGCGCAGCCTGCACTGCGGCTTCCAAGACGGCGACTTGCCTATGGTGAGGCAATCAGGAGTTTGCTTTCCAGTGATGCTATAAAAAGCTGCGCTTGATGCTGAGCTTGCTCACAATGCTCACTTACCAACCAACTATATTTTTTTATATTTTTGTTCTTTCTACCAATCAGGGGAAACGTCCACCAATAAGAGGAAACGTTCGGGTAAATTGTGATTTCATTTTTGAAAACTATTATTTCTCAACTTTAAATTATAACACCAAAAAAACCCCCTTGTACCTACCATAATTTAATTTATTTACAATATAGTCAATTTTGTAAGAATAGGTACTTACCTAAATACTTTCTAACTAGCGTTAGTATTACACAAAAAATATAACAATGGATTACCTAGTTGTCTGAGGCAGGTTGTGCAGAAAATGATAAATGAAGGAAAAAGCTTCATAGCTGACAACTACGCGACGCACAAGACGTCAAACTAACCATCTTTTGGTGTAAGTAGCTGACCCGGTCCAAATATGCCCTGACCAGAGGCGAGGCTTATTTACCGAATATCATAGACATTTATAATACAATAATAAAATAAATTTTGCTTTGGATATTCTAGATATGCTGTCCACCACAGTTCTTAAATGGTCCACAACATGTCGCTCCCCTCAACATGAGGGCTGCTGACCCCACAAGTCTGCTGCCCAACTCACGGATTTGTGGCATTCAGAACAACGACAGAATAGTAGGAGGCACGCAGGCTGACATCGACGAGCACCCCTGGATGGCGCTCATCAGATACGACAAACGTAAGTTGACGACGGACCGTCCTTTAGTGTTTTCTGAACGACTCAATAGGGTTGCTAGAAATTCTGCGTAAAACGGTAAAAGCCAAATCACCCAGGTGATGCACAATGATGATATTTTGTGTCACTAATGAATTAACAGAAGTTTAAAAGACCCATTCGGTAATTAATTGTTTGTGGTTTGAATATTTATTACAGTGCTGGATGATAAACACCATACAGGTCAGAACTTCTAAAGCATTATAAAACGCGTCTTGTGACTGCTATCTTCCACTGCAATGCGATGATTTTCATGCCATAACAATATGTAACAAAAACCTTGTGATTCCTTAAAGGAGCGTAATGTATAGATACTTATAAGCTTATCATTACCTATTAAAGTAACAATGAAAAATAATAGTTTTAAATCTGTATTTCATGACCTAGCGTAGTAGTGTGTGTGCGCGGCGGCAACAGAGACGGTGGTGCAGAGGTTAGAAAAGTTTTACTTGCCATATCAAAGATTTTATTGAAGAATCTGATAATTGTCGATTCTGAAAATGCTCCTACACGGAACAACTGGGTTTTTGTTTCATGCTGTTTATTAGTATGCGCTTTTGGATGTTTGGTAGCAAAGCGCAAAGCCAAATCTACACTGAGTTTTTTTGCAATCTGACCAAATTAAATAACCAAGTACTTAGTAGCTTTTTTGCTGTAAATAGATACTATTTTGAAGACTGGCTTGGAATTGAGCTGCTTCAATAAAAAAAGACCAATGCTGTTTGTGTGTGTTTGACCATTTTTTTTAGGTTCTTATTGATAATATTTAAGTACCTACCTAGGTACAGTTGTAAAGTATTCTATGCCTATTCGATGATTATACTATTACAAAAAGATTTCATGATCGTGTCACATTTCGAATTAATTCGAATATAGGTACCAGGTTTATCTTTTGTTAAGTTTTACTACCTACTTTATTTTGATCTACCGAAACTTATTTTTTGATAAAGTTCATCGAGCCGTTGAGCTCGACGTATGATGTCAGGACAGCCTAGGTCTTTAGAGCTCAGACGGGTCCTTTCCTCAAGAGACTAGTTTAGACCGCTACCTGAATCATCATCATCGCTCATTTATGGTTTGATCTTGATCATCACAGTTGGATCTATTCAAGGAACTTTTCGAGTTTTGCTCCCCGTTGTAGTCGAATATAGTTATCGGTCCTTAAACGAAAAAATAAGTTTCTGGGTATCATGAATCTAGATTAGATGTTGATTGTTCGGTCGTTATGTTTCAGCTGTCGGCTGGGGCTTCTACTGCGGAGGGGTGCTCATATCTTCCAGATACGTCCTCACAGCGGCTCACTGCGTCAAGGGCTCAGACCTCCCGCCTAACTGGAGACTGTAAGTTGAAAGAGTTCAACGTTTTGGAATATTTGCCTTTGCATAGCAATAGAATGTCTATTCAAATAGTAACCTAGGTAAACATGATACTGAAGTAATATGCAGGTTATTTTCCAGCTAAATATTGTATTACTTACTTAATCTTTGTAGGTGTTTAGGTACCTAAAGAGGGTAAGTCTTTGTCTAAAAACGGTAGGTAATTGGTACCTAAGTAGTAAATATTTTTGTACTAATTAGGTAGGTACCTATTTCTATGTTAACTGAGTTTAATAAGTGACCCAGACGTAATAATTGAGATTAGCGCCCAGCCACACCGGGCGGTTACCTAAATATAATTATTCCCCGAGATTCGCAGTAAGCAGTTTGGTCCCAGTCGGTAGGTAGACAAACATATTTGTCATACAAGTTACTATATTGAATGAGGTCAAGTCAAGTAGGTATTAATTATTCGTTTGGTTGACTTGTAGTGATTCAAGAAATCTCTTGGAATTATTCAATCATTATGCGTATAGTTTTCCTGGGGTTTTGAAAAAATATGCCTATCTCGCAGCTGCCAAACAAAATATTATAAGACCTTATAAAATGTAGCATGTTTTTATGCAAATAAAGCATAAATTTATACGGCGAAATAGTCATCTTGATCATTTACCATGTCTTCAAACATCAGTAAATCAGTTTCTTACAATTGATTTCAGTTCGCAAGTGCGCCTGGGAGAATGGAACACGTCAAGCGAGGTGGACTGTTTCCTCGACGACTGCAGCGGGCCCGTGCAGGATATCCCGGTAGAGCAGATCATCCCGCAGGAGGGCTACCACGCTGACGACACCGACCAGCATAACGATATCGCCCTGCTCAGACTTGCGCACAACGCGCAGTTTAATGGTAAGATTCTGACGTAACCTTTTTTTGTTATCGGTGGAAACCTTCAAAAGGCGTCTGGCCTTATAAAAAAATTCAAGGTAGGAGTGTGGGATTTTTACCTCACTAAAACACCCCGGTGTTCCCAATCAGCACAAAGCAGATCCGTGGCCTCCCAACCAGCAAAAGTTAGTTGTATAGAAGACCATAGAACGTTTTGTAAAAACTAATCGGTGGTGATATAAAAGGCCTAAGAAGGTGCACCTACAAAGAAAGTGGCGCAATTATATCTCCATTCAGTTGTAAAGTGGAACTGTAGCGGTATCAGTTATGACAATTTTGGCCTATTACAGTTGATGTAACAGTAACGCAATCTCTGTTTGATGATATACAAGCCACCGTAACGCTACTAAAGTACCTTTTTATCATTCATTCATTCATTTTACATTCGTTCACGCCGCTGCACTGTGTCAGTGTTTTTGAAGAGAAAAGATATAATAAAAGGAAGTACGAGGATATCGTGGTGAGTAAGATATTATTTTGTAATTAAATTATTCATCTCTTATGGGGAAAATGACGTGCGACTGTAATTTTACTGATAAACTATATACGGCTTTACGACAATATTTGAATGCCCCCCTCGAATTGTTGAGCTTTTACTAAAAGAATTATGAATTTTAAGTCATAAATATACTTCCAGCTTCCTGAACTCTACTATAGCACTCGTTATGACAGATTAAAACCACCATTACATGAAGTTAGGGTTCCTTTTGAACAAGGACAACCTTGTGCCACAAATATATGATGAATATTTTTTATTTAACTTATAAAAATAGCACGTTAGAAAATATAAGTTTATATATCAGCTCTACTACGACGTCAGAGTCATACTTATGAGTTATTATTTATGAATACTCTTGAGTTTTTATTATGATAAACTTGCTGATTTTTCTTAATAGAATAATTATTGAGCTTTGGGAACAAAACCACTACCTACTTAGGTACTAGTCAATACAGTGTTTTTTTTTTCTTTTTCAGTGCAATATTAAGCAAAATGGTTGTCATTATAGATATCGATAAGTTTTTAACTCGTGACGATTTCAAGCTACTTGCGGAAGCGGAATGGCCGTGGGAAATTACACATTTTCTTTTAACTACAAAGTGTGTGAACTGTGGTTTACATACCAATTCATCTTTACCAAGGCACTTCATCATGCGCAAAAAATATATGATATCTTTATTAAGTTTCATGTTTTAATTTAATCATTGTCCATATTAAAATTATTCTCCATTTCTTCACTAACGCGAAATGTTTTTTGTACGGAACCATTTTCTATAATTTGGTCTCCAGCTTGGTTTTGACTATTACTAGTGATAGGAATGATTCTTGACGACGTTGCTGTTTCCTCATATTGTCTTTTCACTTCTCGTCTATAAGTCCCACTGCGTTTGAACCTTTTCCAAGCTACTAAATCCATTTTTCGTTTTTTATAAAAATATTGGTTGTTTCATTAATTACGCTGAATCAAAATGTCAATATTGTTGTAGAAGAGCGATAGAAATGCCTTTACAAAACTAAATTATCATTTAAAAGCATTGCTAGACTACCTTTATATAAAGTATTTATGTTTTAAATGAGACAGGATCTCCGTTATAGTACTATTGTGCAATAGAGGGACTATAACAGTTATAAAAAAACAATCCTGTTCTAAAAAAAGTGTCTTTGTGATAAGTTTATCACTACGACTATAATGAGCGTTAACAAACCTTTATATGACAATAAAGCTACATAAATGTTATTTGGAACTCCGCTTTATCACCTAATCACACTGTTGTAGAATTTTTGTCTCCATTATAGTACTCTGTACTGTAACGGCGATCTAAAAACCCACAATATCGCAATATCGCCCTATTATTGAGTTTTCATCTCTATTAGAACGAAAGACCCATTATAGTTCGTTCAGAACCTTTATTGCGTAAATCAGGTGCATTAGGGTGACAGTAAACGCTGTTATAGAGTCCTATCGTTGTATACTAGTCACATTGGAGGTTTCTATAACGCCTGACTATAACAGCTATAAAAAGTCGTGAAGTAAACCTTTACATCAATGCGTAATAGGCCGTTTTTGCTGTATAAACTTATAGAGCCAAAATGTATTGTATAACGCTTTTATACAACAATCTGTCACCGCCAAAACCTTTATACATCGTTTACCCAGCTGTTTTGAGATATAAGGTTTGGTTATAGGGCAAAATTGCTGGTTGGGCTCCTATAAGACCGCCCTGAAACCCCCCCTGTGCGACGCCTGTTTTTTTTTAACTGCCCCCACACTAGGAATTTCACCTGTAGTTATATCGTGGGTGCGTTTACAAACATACAAACTCACATACACAAACAGCCAGACCCGGAACAACTATCTGTAGGACATACAAATATTTGTTCCGTGCGGGAAACACGGAGTACTATAAAAGTACTCCGTGTTTCTGGAATCGAACCCGCGACACGCAGCAGTCGATCGCTCACCACTGCGCCAACCGTGCCGTGCCGTCGCGAGTTAGTAGGGCAGATCCCTGGGGAGAATTTATAGAAGTCTCCACTGAGCCTGACTTATTCCAACAGAACAAATATTAAAAATACCAACTTACCTTAGGAAGAGAGGAGGGCATAACGTTAATGAAACCAACTAGCATAACTAGCCCTGCCCAGAGTTTTTCGCAACGCTAGGATTCTGACGTAACATTAACTGACAAGGCCAGGGTAAAATCTAAGAGCAGTGGCTAGCTATAACTTCAAGTCTTTAACTACCTATTACTAACTACCATCCGCGAACAGACTTAGCCAAACGCGCAGATCAACGAGCACATTAGTACCACTGTCATTTTCACAATGAACTGCACAATGACTTCGGCTTACCTACTCTTAACTGCTTGGGTACTCTTGGGTAATGTGCAACTGTGAACCATCTAGCCGATTCGAAGAACCTGGATGTTTCCTGGAATAACTTGCAATTAATTATTTCAGACTTCGTCAAGCCAATCTGTCTGCCACTGAGCAACGATCTTAGAAACAGCTTCTACGAAGGTTTTGACATGGAAGTAGCTGGATGGGGGAAGACTGAAACACGTAAGTACCTGCTCTCAACAGCTAAAGATTTATTAACTTGAACTAACCTACACTGTGTACCTACATTAGCGTATCGCACCAGCACCAATCCATCTCGTAGTTCGGCTAACACTGCTTACTTTCAGACGAGGGCGACAGTATCGGCCAACAGCCGTTTACTACTGGACCTAACTTGTCAGGTGGGCTGTCTTTAAATGGAACTATGTGAATAGCTTACATTCCACCCCGCGTGCTTAGTGATGCGTTTACCAAAAGAGCTTCTTTATATATCATAATTACAAAAAACACCTGGGTCTTAACCTTACATAGATCTGAATCAAAGAATCCTTAGTTTAGGTTTTCTAGCACCTACCTACAAAGACAGCTCGAAGTATACAAAGTGAAAAATCGGGATCGACCGCATCATGCGGCAATGGAAATCGTGTTTTTTTTAAATAATCTTTGATTCTCACCTCAATTCCGGCTTATTCGACAAAAGTGATGGATGAAGTCTAATTAAGGTTCCATTGTAGACCTCATTGACCCTGCCAGAAGATACATGTTCAGTCTGGCTTCAAAGGCTGATAAAGTACCTACCTATATCTGTCTATCTTCTGTTCTTTTGGGTTAAACGTATCATGCTTCCTCCTTGAAGTAGCCGTCGCAGAGCAGATTAAACAATCCATCCAAAATACCCTTCCATTGTTTTCATTCATTATGTAATTATAATTATGCACTCATGCACTCATTATGCACCAACATTAGTCATTTTTTGTGTTGTTTTTGTTTGTTTTCTAATGAATGAAGATGATTTGGAAGTGGTTAACAGATTGTTTAGTCGCTTATCTATTGAGCTTACGCCTGTAAATAGTATGCCAGCCGTTACATTTAAATAGTGGCAAAAAGCGAATATGCATCGGAAAGGGTAAATTATGATGCTATAAAGAGCTGCTAATAGTCCTAAAAATATTTAGGTAGGTAACTGGACTGGTAGGTATACCTAAATATGAAAACTACTAAGCCAGTAGAATAGGCATCAAACTACTGCCACTGATTAAATGAAAACCCGCTTCATTCTGCTTAAATTCACAAACCAAATAATGGAACCATTCTAACCAAATACCTATAAAAATGCAGGTACAGAGTCAGACGTCAAGCTAAAGGTCCGAGTGCCCGTCGTGAACGTGAACAACTGCGCACGAGTGTACGAGCGTGTGACGCGGCAGATAGACACCACGCAGATCTGCGCGGGCGGCGTCGCGGGGCAAGACTCGTGCCGTGGCGACTCCGGCGGCCCGCTCATGGGGCAGGCGCCCTCCGCCAACAACTGGATGGTGCTGGGCGTGGTGTCGTACGGGCCTTCGCCCTGCGGCACCCAGGGCTGGCCCGGCGTCTACACCCGCGTCGGCGCATACGTCGACTGGATCCTTTCAAAGTTACGCCCCTAGGTAATTCCAGATATTTGTTTGACTGAGAATTGTAACAATAATTTGTACGGCCAACCGCACGTCCATGGTAACAATTTGAAACTGAAAGAGCCTTTCGTTCGTGGGACGAAGGCCGGTTTTCGTCGTTAAGTGTTCCTGAGGACCTGCGTTTGACCATACACGTTACGTTTATCACAGACATTAACTTCGATTGTACTTACAGTACAGTGTAACTTGAGATTAACTTAATTTCTAAGTGTTAATGCCTATAAAACTTATATCTGTGAATTAAAGTATGTTAGTGTTACATTGTTTTGTAAGAATTTAGTCACAAATGAGTGCCATCCATGACAGTACATCTTGCCACTGTATTCTCTATGTTTATAAGATTGTGTATTGTGTCCTAACAATAAAATAAGGTGAACTTTCTCAAACATGGAATTAATAAAACAATGTTACAATTATAATAAAAATTTGTATTAAGTAAATAATTTATTTATAATTAGATGTATAAATGGCCTCCTTCTAGTCACGCCCTGCCCCGGCCCTGCCAGCACCGCTCCCTCACTCACGTCAGAACATCACGAAAGAGTACAACTATTATGGAAATATATTACTCTTGTGAACATAGGAAAAATATACTCATATAAAGAATGAAAATATACCTACTCATTAAATCTTGGCACATATTATTATGTTTGTACTTCCTCCTTTACCACACGATCTAGGAGCATTCCAAAGATCTTTCATATTTGGCTTTATTCAATTTCGCTAACGTAGAACAGGGTGTTGATACAGTTGAACACGCGTATAATACATAATAGTAATACAAATATCGAATCAAATTAGAATGCAAGTAGTACTGTAAACAACGCGTAGGGTACCCATAGAAGAAAATTTTATGACACAGTAGCTCAAAATACATGTTTTCTAATTTATAAATTAGAAAATTCTTAGCATGCAAAACACTTAATCAACTTAGGTGAACCCATTATGTTGACATTTTAATTGATAGATCCTCACGTCAATTATTTATAATACGTATATGTATGTTACATAATAATATCAGACATTTTATGCTTGTGACACCCAATAACATAGCTTACATCTACTTATTATCTTATGTAATAATCCATAAATACAAAAATAGGTGACTAATCTGACCAACAGATTTCAAAGATGAATAGCCATATAAAGAAAATATAAAATGAGATTCGACAGTATTGAGAATACTCGAACAGAAGCATATAAAACAGCAAACTTATAAGTTTAGGAGTTAGTAAAACTGAATGTTATTTAATAAATATTCTAGTCTGGAATGAACTAAATGGAATGTCACAATGTTATTACAGTGGAAATATAGTCCAGTATTATTTTAAAGTTGCAATAAATTGTATACTTTCAGTATTCAAGAATTTCTGTAAATTTCATAAAACTTATTTCAAAAGCTGCAAGAACATGGGACAAGTCAAATCCATTTTTGCACATAATGCAAAATGTACCTAATGCTATTTTCTTATGACACATGTTTATGTATAGGTGGCAAAGTGAAAAAATAATACTAAAGACAAAAATATCAAAATTAAACATCATCCATTTAAGATGCAGCTGCTATTTCGACAGGAATGTTCTCAGGGATTGGTTGTTCAGCAGGTTCATCAACCACTGCTTCTCCATTTTCTCCATTATCCCAAGTCTCACTTTCTTCAGTCTTAACTTCTTCTTCAGGAACTGGTGAGTGTAGTTCATTGGTGCCATTCTGATCACCATTCACTTGTGGCCCGTTTATCATGATGTCTTGGAGCTTTTTGCCGAACTCAGGATCAGTTTCAGAGACACTCTTGATCAGTCTATCTTGGTCTTCCTCGGCCCAGGTGGGGAACCACTCGTTAAATAATTTTATCTGGAAGCATTGATTTGTTTATTAACTTCAGATAAGCTGATAATGTAATGACATTTATTATAAATCTGCACAGTTAATTTTCCTCATGGTACTTAAAGTTGATTGAAGTCATACTTAGATAGTGGTAAACACGGGTTATTTATGCCTATTTTATTGGAATACTAGCTTTTGCCCGCGACTTCGTATGCGCATATCCCTTTTTTTTTCATAGGAATGTCCCATTCCCATATAGCCTATCTATAGCATTCCTTATGAATGTGGCTATGACATTTAAAAAAAAAATCCAAATCCAACTGGTAGTTCCAGTTTGTTTGTAAACAAACAAACTACACAAATTAACTCAATTAAACAAAATAAACTTTTAGCTTTATCATATTTAATTTATAGATTTTAGACTGCCAGGTTAACCAAAATGAAATGAGACTAATTACAAAGTGTGATTAATGACCTACCAAACATACACTTTTAAGGAATATTTTTATGAGGAGTGGTTTTAGGAATCCCAAAGGTGGTCAATTAGTGTAATTTGGCAAGTTGGTAAACTGGCTTAATCTATTTGGCACTTTGGTTTTAAGTCTGGGAATACAGAATAAAAGCTTGTAAAATTAAATCAATAATATATAAATTAAACTCTATTATAGCTTTTAACACAATTGATATTCACAAATCATAACTTGATGAAAGCTGCAATTATTTTTATTAGTTTTCAACTTGTTTTGACCAAACTGAAACCTGACTCCTCTCAAGCACATTGTAATTCATGGGTTTTAAAAAATACATTTGAAAGTTTAGACTTGCTATTTACATTCCACATGATATTAAAATGCAAGAGGCTAAACTTACATTTTGAAATAGGATATGTACCCTTAGTTAATTCTAAAATTCAACCAAATGATAATACAGTAGTATCACACTACTATTCTTTTCACATATGCTACAATAGAAATGTATCTCTATTCAACATGAAAGAAAAATAATAATGACATTTATCTGTAAAATAGTCTAAATTAAATACTTCCAAGTTTGAGTCATTTCTAATTGTCTGTAGTTAACATATATTTATGCCATGACTCATGACTCAGACACCTGATATCTAAACCACGGTGTCTTTTTACTGCAAGGTTTATGAAATAAGTTGGAACTTGCCATAGAAAGTTTATAGAAATTGCTTTACTTACCCGACATTGGAATAGGCTGACAGGTTTATCGTCACAGGTTATAGTGGCCATTGAAGCTGCGAGCTGGTCAGGTTTGTCACCACGGGCCGCTGCCAACACCGGGAGGAAGTCTTCACGCTGCAGTTCACTGAACTCTCCAAACCACTGTAGCATATAACGCATCTGCGCTTCTGACGTTAAACCGGGAGCCGACATCCTGCGAGCTAGCGGGCGATGCTCAACTGCTGCACAATTGACAAACAACTGATATAGTACTGAACAAATTCAACTTTATCATCATTAAATCAATATAAGTATTACAATTTATTTTCCTCATTAATAAGCAGGTAAACAGTTATTGAACTCAGGAAACAGCTGATAATGTTTTGTGAATAAACGAAGGGTCAGTGGGACGTCTTAGGGGCGGCGAAGCTGAACTAAGCAAACGGAACTCAGGTCTTGCAAGTGTACGTAAACTAGATCAAAGAGAATTTAGAACTTACAATCAGGCACAGATAAACAAACAGTGGAACCGAGTAACATAGCCATTACGACACACTTTGAGAAATGCAACGATAACAATAAGGTCTTGAAAAACTAAAGTATCAGTGGGAACGCGAACTGTTAGACACTTTCTATTAGCGCTCGCCTACTCGACTGCAGCCGAGCGGCACGCGGCGCACGACAAGGCCACATAACAATTTCACCTTTCAACTTGTTAAATCATACGTAACATTTCACTTTCTAACTACTAATTAACATTTATGAAAATGATTTACATACTATAATATAAAAAGACTGAGAAGAGAAGTTGTTTTTACGATGTTTACCTGTTTTTTAACAAATTCAGGTGGTCCTGCGATGTCAAAGGACGTTTGCTATATTAATTGCGTATAGTGCTGAGAACTGAGAAGTAAACGTTCACACTCGTGTTTTGAAAAAACACACTGAACGCGGAGCAATAGAAAAGAAACACAGGTAATTGTCAAAAAATGTTATTCTATTCACTCACTTGACCTTGACAAGCTTGACAGCTACAATGACAGCAGAATAGCAATTTGACTTTTACTGCAAGAGTAAAAGGGACAGCCATAATCAATGAGTCGTCAAGGCATTATCTACATTCAGCATTATCAAAAACGACGGATACAAGAACCAAACCGTTTGTTCTCATTAAATTACCACGCCCCTAAATAAATGGAACATTTTTTTATTTAGTTTCAGAATCATTGCATGAATGCGAATTAACGTTGGTTTTGATTGTCTGGCCTAATCATTGCATGAATGCGAATTTACGTTGGTTTTGATTGTCTGGCATAAATAGTAGTCACACAAAGTCTGAAAAAGTTTTTGAACAAGTTTATGATCAAGTCTTCCACACTTGAAATGTGTGAAACTTACGGCCTGTCCAAGATCCACATTTTTGAATAATACGAGACCCCTTGCTGGCTCAGTTTTAGGGACCTCTTTGCAACGTCTAGATTCGATATCCGGTCAGAGTTGAAAACTTGCGTTTTCGTTTTTTCACAGTGAGATGTGTGGTTCTTTCCTCAAAAGACCACCTCAGACACTAAGCTGTACCTATGGTTCTCATAATATGACAAATTGTGAATGTGAGGACTGTGTGGGTCGTTATAATGGGTAGTTTCCATGATTGTCTGGCAGTTTGAGTAGGTACTTTTGCGGACTGGGTAGGTATCCAAATGGGTAAACTTTGGTACCTATTGTTCGCAGTAGCGTAGCTATAATGTGTGACACTCGGAGGGGCGGATAATGTGCTGTCACCCCACACATGGCGCCTCCCTCCAAAATAATTATGGGTTGCGGCTTTCGTCCATTTACGGGGTACCTACTCCATTTGAGCCGCAGATTTTTTTTCGGGAATGTTCTTACATCACTGTACCTATGTTACATCACTTACAGACAATAGTCCATAATTGTTGTCATACAACTATGGACTATTGTCGTCTGTAAGTATTTATTGATGAGAGCATTTGAATTTGTGTACGTACTAAGGCGAGCTCGAATATTTCTACTGTTCGCCTCTTATATACAGGGTGTCCAGTAAATAGCACGACATACTGCAGGGGGTGATAGCTTGGGTCAATACCTACCAAAAGAACACAATAGGTATATGTTCAGCAAAATCTTACGGATTTACAGTTTTACAAAATTTTCCGAAATATCGAAAAATCTTTACCTTGAAACAGATTTTTAAGCATCTCGTAATGAAAATCTCCTTTTCTAGTTTTTTTTACATAAAATTATTCGTGAATAGTTACTTTACTCATTGATAAGTCTTTTTTCTATCAAAAACAATAATGTTTTCATGAAAAACAATTTTTAGTTTAAATTTTCACAGAGCAATTTTCTTATCGCTTATCTGAAAATTTTTTAAAACTGTAAATCCGTAAGATTTTGCTGAACATAATATATATATTGTGTTCTTTTGGTAGGTATTGACCCAAGCTATCACCCCCTGCAGTATGTCGTGCTATTTACTGGACACCCTGTATATGTATAAGAGGCGGCGACACAACGTGTAACAGAATAAACGCAATACCTCTTAAGGGGTCATTGTGCTCATCATTATGAACTACTTTTACTATGGGGCCAACACTGAAATCGCGAAATAAAAATCGACTGCGAAAACGACGACGACGACGCAGGCCCAACATGTGAAAATTCCCTAAAATAAAATAAATCTTATGTAATAGGTAAATAAACATTAAATTCGCGATTAATTCGCAACACACCGGGTGTGTTGCCGGGGCCGGACAGGTTTTCAATTATTTTCAAAAACTAAATACGCATTTCTGTTTTATTTTGAAATACTAAAAGTAAAAACCATTACATAAAGTTTTTAAAATTTTTAATACTGGGTACATTTTAAAGTTGAAAATTCTTTCGTGGACTCCCTATACTTGTGTCCAATTGATAACTGAAACTAAATAAAAGGTTTGAAGTGACGATTTCATGATGTAACAAAGTAGGTATTTAAAAAATACTTTGTGAAAACCCGACCGCAAAAAACAACTAAAAGTTCCAAACAAGCCACTTTTCAAACAGTCTGATGCAGTTGGTGGCATCAAACCTGCGATTGAACTAAACAAATACCACCGAATGCATCAGTGTATCGACCATGCAAGAGCGAGCGATCTTCGGATACGTTGAAGATTATTTTGTCAATTGATACGGATATTAGACGGTGCTTACAAATACAAAATCATTTATTTGCATAAATAAGGTACAGAAGGTTGGTAAAATTTACAAAATTGTTCTCTTATTCTGCCTTTAATTTCAGCGTACAAATATACGAATACGAATGAGACAAACACAGTACCTAGTATGCAAGAGCGTGCGTAGCGAAGCAAGCAAGTTCAAAAGTTTAGCACCTCACCTTTTGACAGTGATTTTCTTGTCTCTCTTTATTAACCATTAATCCCGCTCTCCGACAGAAAAACTGGCCTTAGTTGGGGTAGTAGGTACAGACCTTTAAATTAGCTTATGGCTGCTGTCGACTTGCGTCCCCTAAGACTCTGCACCCTAGCCTATTTTCGTAATTTGCGAATCCTAAAACCATGAAAATTACACCAATGACGATGCCATCTTCTGACATAGGCCTTGGCTAGTTTGGCTTCCCACGCTGCGTCCTCCTCCGCTCTTGAATCTAGATCTTGATAAGCGCGAGCTGGAGTCCGTAGACTCGAAAAACGTACAAATATGACAAATCTGTTATTTAGGGTTGGAAACAAATTATTGTTGTAAGAAGCGCTGTTTGTAATCTGTGGCTTTTCCTTATTACTCGCAGCTAGTGCAAGTATTTTAACGATGCGGCATATAGGCTATGGCATAGACTATATGCCTATGGGTCTGCTAAGGCGCCCCCTGAGACTTGCGCCCTTGGCAGCCGCCAACTCTAGCTACGACGCTGAAACCCATCCGTGTTCCTCCTAATGCCCTTTGCGTTGCAGGGCCTCGGTGACTCTTTCGAACAAATTCCGCAACCCTGGCAGATACTTAATATGTTGTACCTACTTATGGATTTTAGAAGAGACTTCTTCTTAGGGTAGTCAGCTATCAAACAGCGGCCTCATCTCGTTTTTAAATTAAGTACCTACCAAAAAAGATTGACGTGTAAAAGTGTTACATAAGTCTAACCAATTTACAAACAGGGTATACAGGACCTATGTACGAGTATTTTTTGGATTGCAATGTTTCCAGCCATTTCCTAGTTTTCGTACTGAGATGTGAAAAATACGGCGCATGCACCACCTTTTCAGCCTTGACTAATAGCGCCCAGGGTCGGACTGAGCCCTTCTATCATACTCAAATAGAAGTAACTTTGTTGACTGATGCAGGAAAGCTCAAGAACTTGTGAGTTCGAAAAGTTTTGCACCCCATACCTATACGGATATGTTTGATTTATTTTTAGCCATTTATGGAAGTGACTTTTTGACTCATAGAAAGGTCAAGAACCGAGAAAATGTGGAATTTAAAAGCGATCGAAGAGAGCTGAAAATTTTGCAATCCACCTCGAATAGGATTTTCTTATAACCATTCATCAAGAGAGATCAAGAACAAACTAGAGACTGAAGAATGCAAGAGCGAGCTAAGCGTGCCCGAAACTTTGATCAAACTGGGGGTTTGATTTTAGGGGGGGGCATTTGGCCCCCTCTCTCCTCCTCCCTCTCTCAATATAAGGAATCTATCAGACATTCAGTATATTATTACTTAATTATAGTGTTTGGTGATTAGAGTTATGATTTTTACATAACTTAGGTACTTACCTACCTATTTGGATTTGGTTCTAATCCTATTTCTAGTAGGTACCTACCTACTTTACCAGGAAAAGATTCGTTAGGTTAGGTTCGATTCCCGCACGAACAAATATTTGTATGGCCTACAGATTGTTCGATATTAAAGGTATGTAACAGCACAGATTTTTACGATAAACCAACAAAGGGAATGAAAGGGATAGAAGCATTAGAATTGTCTGATAAAAGAACAAGACTTTTCCAAAAGACTTCAACGCGGTGTGCTTTTTTCCCCAACCACCATTTTAACTAGACCCCTGAGGTCGCTCATAATCTGATTAAATCAAAAATAATGTTCGTACTGTTTAGTTACTGGTGAAAAGTTATGCCATCATTTTTGTAACTAGTTGTCTTGGAATGTTTCACAACCATCGCGACAGTCTATAGGATTCCCTTTGCACTATCGTTCGCGAATCGCGGTCAAATTGACCGGCCCGGCCCGCCCCGCCGTGTGTTTACGCCTAACTGACATCCGTTGCCCGCATCGTTAATACGTTACATTGTCCTGGTCCCAAACTAAAGTTTTCCCTTGTACTATGGAAACCAGGAAGAACGAAGGTACCACAAACACCCAGACCCCACAACAAATAGGTATATCTGTTTCATCAACAAACATTTGTGTTGGTGTGGGAATCGAGAACCCGCGACCTTTGCGTCTCAACCGGTGCTCTAAACCACTGCGCAAAACGGGTCGTCGGGTAATGAAAAAACGCCCATCACTAAAAGGCGATTACTGATCTGTTTCTTGATGTCTATTGTCAGGGGTGCTCGGCACCCACTGTTTATTTCTCATGGATGCTCGAGCCCCCGAGCACCCACGGAGTCGGCACCCCTGACCTAGATAATATCTAATTAGGTACATACCATGGTCCATGCAGTGAGCAAACGTTCTTTAAAGGATACGTCCAGTTTAGAATTAATTGACACTTCAGGAACCCAGGAATTAGGGTAGCACTTGTGCAATCTTGGCATGAGTAATCCGAAGCAAATGCAGAGAAGGTAAATGGAAAGTAATCAAAAGAATGTTTAATTATTTATGGTTTTATTATACAAACTTTTACAAAATTGCATCACATTACCTAATGTAGTGTACCTATTAACAGTTTTAAAAATAATTTATCAAAGTAAATATAGTAGGTACCTACTTACCTATACCTAACAGCACGACTATCCCAGCAAAATTTAAATTGGCCTTTAAATAACATTTTTCAAAATGCATTTTTACAGTTCATAATTATTAGCGTAAATTATCCATTTGTATTTAATTATGGAAGTACAGGAATGTTTCTGGAGGATAATTACCTATTTACGTACAACCGGTCGATTCTGTCGACATCTCACGGTGTTCACCTAGGCGGAGTGAACGACAAGTGAGCTGTCATTCCATCTTACATATTTGTATGGTTTGACAACTCACCCGTCGTGCACCCCGCCCAAGTGTGTTCACTTCGACATGTTTACAGAATCGCACTGCTGAACGTCGTCATTTACAAATCCACGTTTCGACGTTTGTACCTATGTACTTTGATTGTGTAAATTATTAGTTAGTAGGTATTTTGTAGTTAATAGTTAACTAGACATTAATTTTATGGCCCTTCCGATTTACTGCTTCCTGCTTCTCAATATCACAGACAGACAAACTCCTTCTACCTGGACTAAACGTAAATAAAACTAACTTCGTTTATGTTTTAGTGATTAACACAACGTAATCGTATCTACTTATCAGTTATTTGTGACGATGTTTTTTAATCAAATAAGTTTAAGTACTATATGTAGGTACCTAGGTAGCGTCAGCGTCATGGACTGGTCACAATTGATGCCACTGTCTGAACCTAGGTGAACATTTTAAAATACATAGTTATTGTACTTTATTTAAAAAAAGGTAAGTACCGCTAAGTTATCTCAAAGTAATATACTTAATAAATTGTAATAGCTGTCAAGCTCCGATCAAATACTCTATAATAGTGATAGGCATAGATAAGTATCTAGCCAAAATACGAAAATATTTAAGTACTTAATTACTTACACTGTGTTGTTTATAATTTTGAATTCATAACACAATATACAATCAATATTTGATTGACATTGGAACAAAATTAAAATATTGAAGTACCTACTTAGGTATTATTTACTATGTAAGTAGCTGATGACTAGAAAGTTCGTTCCTTCGTTTGTTTCGGAATCCCGCTAGTGCTCATATTTCTATACTTACTTACATATATAAGTAGAACTAAGTTTTTTTTTCGTATATTCAGAAATCAGTGATGAAGTGAGTAATATCTACTAATGGCAACACTAATTTCTCAAAGAAAAGCGAGTAGGTATCCGAAATTAACATCAACAATAATAATTTTAACTGAGCTCCTGTAACCTGCGTCTTTTTCTTATATTAAGGTTTTCTAATTCTTAGTTTAGGTTCTTAACTTTAGGTATATTAATATCTTTATACACTTAATTACATCACATACAAAAATATTGTCATTTGGTCAACACTTTCAGTAAGTCTGATTCACATAGGTCATCATTGTAGAAGAAATACGTAGGCATTATGAAGTTTCAGCTCCTGTTTCAACTTCAACCTATTTCCTGTCGTGCGAGTGGCCGTGGTCGCCGTCACCGCCGTGCGAGTGCGAGTGTGAATGACCAGCTGGAAATAGAAAAGGGAAAATTAGTTAAAAATATAAATAGATTCGTTTTATTTATAGAACAGATCACTGCGGTATAACAGGGAAAATTCCTTCTAAATGAATTTACCACAAGCGCATATTTTCGAAATTTTTCGTAAGTAATTATAAGGAAAATATGACGTGATTATTTAGGTATTTATACTTAAACATTTTTAGTTTGTAGATACTTACTCAGCAATTGCAGACCGAACATGATGAAGAATCCGACCACAGATGCGATGAATTGCAAGATACCCGTTCTGTCGCCTTTCCAGATTTCAAAGAAGATAACGTAGAGTAGGGTTCCTGAAGCAAGTCCCTGCAGCACCACGGAGGAGATACCCGCAGCGGCAGCACCTTGACCTCCAACCAACAAGAGACCAATACCAATACCCAGGGGTGATACAATGGCGAAAGTAGTGATGTAGACGATCGTCAGCCAAGTCTTAGTACGTGTAGCGATGAGCTCCACACCTATACAGAAGGCAATGACAAGTTTGTGGGCTGAAACAGCTCCTAACATGTACCTGAAAATAATAAAATAAAATATTGTAAGTTACAATCCGGAACTGGAAGTGAGTCAAAACAAAATTTATCAATATATTTGAAATAGTACTAAGCGCCATCTATGATCGACTAGCAGCATTAGAAAAAACTACAGACAACTAAGATTTATAAAGGTTACGCTACTTAGTACTAGATGGCGCTAGTAGTTTTTTTCACTAAAAGCAAAAGATCCTTACCAGACGTGAGAAGTGCTGGATTCTAAACCGACAGCCAAACCCTCGAATAGCTCGTGGATAGAAAGAGCGAGAACTATGAGCAATCCTCTGAGGGCAGAAGTAACATCATCTCCAACGTTCATGGGCATGTGGCTGTGGTGGTGCGAATGTCCGTTGTGGTGATGGTGATGACTCTCAGGATCCTATAAAATACAATATGGTTAAAGTAGCCGTCCTAATTAATTGATCAAAATTTAGATTAGCTCTCATACATAATTTAAATCTATGGGGCTTGCGTATAAATATGGACAAACTTTGGCATAACATTTTGTTCAATTTACCAACGCAAAAGAGATTAATTACCGGCTACAGAAATGGACTAAACATCAGCAGGAGCATAGTACCTTTTTTGGCTCAACAAGATCAGCAGTGGAGTTGTTGACGCTCTTTTCTCCATTAGTGACTCCGCTTCGGCTTTGACGGACACTGAGGTTCCTCACAAGAGGAGCCACCTGGCCATTCTTCCTCTCCCTGTAGTGGATGTACATGTGCACCAGTTCCTCCACCAGGTACATTATGAAGAAACCGCAGCATGTCAGTAGAGGGGTCAGGGAGAAGTCGAACTCGTTCAAGGAGCCGATACCTGGAATAAAACATTAGATGCGATTAGAATAAAATATAAGTTCAAAAACTGTGCAATTCTGACAGAATAAAAGCAATACCTCTTAAGGGGTCAATGTACCTACTCATCAAAACAACTTTCACTATGGGACCAACACTGAAATCAAAAATCGTCTACCCGATAACCTAGGTAGTAGGTACATTGAACAGATTGATTGTTTTTTTCGCGATTTCGATTTCGGGTTTGGTCCCTTAATAAAAGTTTTTCATAATGTTGAGTACAATGACCCCATGAAGTATTTATTGCGTTTATTCTGTTACACGTTGTATATTACCTACATCGAATTGATAGCCTCCTTTTTTTAAAGCCGGTTAAAATATATAGGTAGGTACCTCTAAATGAATACCAATGCTAGGTGAAGTTTAAGGTAAACGGGTTTTTAATAAGGAGTTTGTAGGTCAGAGATCGTTTAGAAGTCTCATCTGTAGCAGCTGGTGTTTTCAAGGCAAATGATCCCAACTTCGGAAACTTCATAAAATGTTTGTTCCTGTTGGAAAGGTCAAACAACGATTAGGTACCTTATTTTTAACTTTGTGGAATCTGTAGGTCTAAACTCTACGACAAAATGCGGTGACAAATAAACAACTCTGCCAAGTAGGTAATCTTTGGAGACCAGCGTCACGCCAGCATCGACCGCCAAAAATAATACATCATGTTAGTACCTACAAACTTTCTCAAACACATGATCTCTGACAAATCACGACAAGGTGTGCACTACAAGATACTAATCAATCGAATACAACCATTAATATTGATTGTCTCGTTGATCAATATCGACATCGGTAGGATGTCGTTATCGTACCTAGCTCCACCGTACCCGTGTCGCTGCCTTCTTAACATCTACGGTACAGTTAGTACTTATCTCTATGTAGATGTAAACAAAGGTTTCGTTATTGTGTTTATTTACCTACCTACATAGTTATGTAATTGGAATATTTTATATCTACCAAATATCAGATATTTACCAACTTAATGTTGTTTAAACCAATATTTGCCCCAATTAACGATTTTATGTATGTATTGCCCTTCAGTGCTTTGTTATAGATTTTATCGTAAAACCATGTTCAAATTTCAACAGGAAATGTTAAATTATATGTTACAATCATGCATTAGGTATATACTGAAAAACTAGTTATTCGTTACTTTGTTTATTGTTTGATTTATCTGTGAGTTATGCTTGCTATAAACGTTGCGAAATTTGTTCGAAAGAGTCACCGCGGCCCTGGAACGCAAAGAGAGGAACACGGATGGGATTTAGTCAGTCAGAGTCTGACACCCCCTTCCGCTCCGCCCAGAGCGGAAGGAGTCATTCGATGACTTCGCATCCATAAAAAAAATGCATGCTACAAATAAACTTAAATAGTTCCTACTGCTACCTACCTAATAGTCACACAACATCTCGACTTTGTCCTAAAGGAAGAGTTTTGGCCGAAGGGTGTAGTTTACCGACGTTTTCGCGGCAGGCCATGCGACACCGCGCAGCGTAATTCGACGCCGTCACTTCGTGTGTCCTAGTTTATAAGTTACTAGCACTTCGCCCGCGACTTCGTCCGCGCGGATTTAGTAGGTACTCCACAAACTTCAACGCCCCCTATACCTCCTTATAAAGGTTAGTTTTGGAAAATTAAGCACAACGATTTTCATTAATTTACATTTATTATTTAGCCATTTCTACTTATTCTATGGTCTCAAGTTCAGCGCAACTGTTCACCCCGTTCACCCCGTCAGGAGTTGATTATGCAAAAATTGTTAGGTACATCTGTTTCAATAATCCCATTTTTAGTTTGTTCATAGCATCCCGACGTAAATTAAAGCAAGCAATAATGTCCTCCCCTAAAATCTTAATCACCCCTTATCATGTAGGTATGTAGTTTATTTGCGAAAAATCCAAACATTTGTTACTCTTATTGTTTTATCTAAATCATTTTCAACTTCATCGGACCAAGCATTGATATGATTCTTCCCAGTTCGCTCAAGCCGCGACATTTTTCTTACTCCGAGCATGTTTATTACCGTCGTAACTTTTGAACGAAAGGTCCGATTTGAATAATTTAAAGTGTAATTTACACGGAAATAATCAACCTTAATTATCAAACCATTTAAATGGATAAGGATTGATATCATGATACCGAAATCACCATTTTTTCAAATCACCAAGGATTTGCTTGAATAATTTGAACAAAAAGCGGTCATGGTGACTTAACCATAATAGTTATGACATATGGTATCGCGGACTTTTTTGTAGACATTGATGACCTCTATAAAACTGTAGTACATCACTTTGCTCTATTGTCAATAGATTCCGCAGCGTACGCGATATAAGGATTTTTTCTCACACCTTGGGTTACATTATCGAAGTTTTCATACGGATCCCTAACATTTTTGAAAATATTCTATAGTCTATGTCCATCATCGATAATTTACAATTCTACTGGTGAAAGAATTTTTCAAATCGGTCCAGTAGTTTCGGAGCCTATTCATTTCAAACAAACAAACAAACAAACAAACAAATCTTTCCTCTTTATAATATTAGTGTAGATTATTTTTGTATGTATTAGTATAGTTTTTTTTAATATTTTTGTATTGTATTTTGTATGGGCCACAGATGCCTGAAGTAAAGGAATAATAATAATAATAACAAATTTTTAAATGTTTTTTTATTGTTTTTTTTTTGTTATTGAAATATTTAAAAATATAAAAAGTATGTGAAAAAGATGAATAAAGAGAATAATAATAATACCTATATGTATCTGATACTGTGAGAAAATGGAAGAAATAGGTAACCTACTTTCTCTTATATATTAAAGTGGACTCATTCGAGGCCTAGTTTAATCTAAATAATCTGGTCTGAGCCCGTAATCCAAGGCAGAAACCTCCCGCGGTTATTTCACATTTTTTATTTTAACTTGTGGCACAAATAGGTACCTACCTATTTATACATACAAAAACGAGTATTAAGGTCCTATTGAGTAAGCAAAGTATGACTTACTAGCCAGCCGAAATATGTAGAAGAAATGTGAAAACAATAGGTAGCCTTCTGTTGCGCATCTCGCCTGAAAAATTTTCAGGCCACGGACTGCAGACTATATACAGCGTTCATCTAGACGCAAGATAGATATGAATACATGCACCTTAATTAAACCTAACATATAAATACATACGTTAATGTTAGGTATGAATAAAATAATTATCAGAATGAGGCAAATCTCTTTAGCTTTAAAAAGAATCATTATTGTGCAGTTGTCTGCGAGATACCGGCAACATATGTATAAGCATGAGGAAAGTACTCAAACTATTACAGCAGTGTTAATTTTGCATGTTTCCCAAAAAGGTATGCAGAATAAATTAAGAATTTCAGCATCCCATTTTGTTGGTATCTACAGACGAAGTGCAGTTTTGCAAGAAATTGTATAACAAAAATATATGATGTGTGTCGATACATTACATACTGTATTTACATAAACCCATTCAGCTATGCGTCGTGTAACTTACTCGCCCACGCGAAAAAAGACCTAACAGTAGCCATTTCTCTTCTTTTCCATAAAATTTTGCCTGCACGGCGAGATAGTGCCGCATTTATGATTTTGTACAATGTTTCTTCGTTGCATTTTCTGAGGAAAATATACTATTCTGTTTACTTTCAAGATGGCTGATAAGAATAAGTCTGAACACACTGAACAGGTTTTAGGTAAACGAACTCGCATTTTAGGACAGCATCAACGAACTCATCAATTTTATTTTTCAGAGGAAATCTGAAAAACATTTAAGGGAACTATCTCATCTGGTGCTTTTTTACTGTTTGCGTTTTTTTTTATCATATCTTAATGATGACTTAGATATAAAGACAGTTTAGATTTATCATATAACTTATTTCATTATGTAGAGATGTGTATAATGCACTACTTTTTAAAGTTCCTTCAAACAAATAGGTTACTGCGCCTGCGTCCAAACAATATGTGATAGACGCGCAATTACTTTTAATAGCTTCCCAAAATCCATATCAAATGTCGCAACTACTCACCTAAACCTTGGTCAGGGTTGAAGGCTGACTATAAACAGATGATGCAAATTCACACCGTGCCGCTAAGCTGACTTGGCGTCCGACTGACGAAACGCCACAATTATGATAGTTGTATGCAAGTTAGTATTATCTTCTGCAATGCTAGACGCAATGCCAAATGTCAAAATATTATGACGTCAGTGTATTAAACACACCGTTGAATTTGAATTTGGATCTACCTATTCATAGCATAGAGCATGGATACTGGAGGCGTTTAATTGTCCATAGTGCCTGGCACAGCGATTCTGGGCCCTGTGATTCGTAGGGTTTTGGCCGTGTTTCTGAGGGCTTAGTATAAACACTGGATTTAGTTAGTGATTTCAAGGAATAAAATGGGGCTGGTTGTCTCTTTTCATAACTAAAGGGAAAGGTAGCCTTAGTTTTGCCAAGGGGCTATCATTTCGCGTCCATTACAGTTGAGACTTGTAATACTTGTGCGCAATAATATAGCATCGTCGTCACGCCTGTGATTCCAATATAACTCACAGTTCACTGATCAAAACTAGTATACTCGATAATATCATATGCTATCAGTTGATCACCTAACATGTTTGTTCAAGTGTACCTAATAAATATCTACTAATTAGAAAGTCAATGACCTTTTCAGACACGAAATTATGTTTTTTTGTAAGGATAACGATAGGCGGAGTTGACTGATTAGACTGCAAAAGTCTGAAACCAAATACCAATCGCATTCATAAAGACTTATACACAATGTTTATTGTTTCTAACTTTTTAAGAACAAAGACTAACTCTCCCCATAAAGTTGAAATTAAAAAAGAAACATTTTACGATTTATGAAAACAAAAGCTGTTTGAAATTAAGTTTATTTTATAACGTAATCGCAACCTTTTAAAATAAACTTAATTTCAAACAGCTTTTGTTTTGGCTATTGGCAGATAGTCAGGATAGATCAATAAGGTGCATTGAGTATCGAATATAATAAATTACTTGAGGATTAAATTACGCTGTCAATATGACTTGCAACTCTTGATACTTGCGTCCATAATTTATTTCATCTTACTTAATCCTGAGTTGATCGAAGTGGCGCTTTAGCATTCAGCTAATCAGGTTTTGTAACATCATCATCTTTTTATGCTTTCAACTCTTGACAGTATGGCTGCCAGTATGTCGAGTATGCTTGGTCACGTTAAGTTTATGAATTTATTATTTTGTAGACTATTATGTAACTTTCTGAAAATTCAATGTCATTGTCACTAAAAGTATTGCATAGAAACCTTTTTTGAAATGGTTGCGATATAATCATAAAATTTAATTAGACAGTGTGATCGATTTTTAGTTTCGTACTTGCAAGAGTTATTCAGAAAAATATGTTGATTTTGTTGTAAAAAACCTGAAGGCTTACGTTTTTACCTTTAGCCCTTAGCACACCTTAAGATAATATTGACATTTAAACTTGAAGTTTTTCATATTATGGTCATTAAGAGAGGCTGCGTCTGACTCATCTCATTGGCGCCGGAGGGTTTGTAGTTTTTTGTTTCGCTCTATATGTCTATGTATTAAGGCGAAGACAATGCCACGCATTAATGCGTGCAACCATAAAGTTAGAGGACGAATAAAAATGTATCTTCATGATGACAGTCGATATATAACTGCAGATGATTTTGGAACAAAAATAATTATTATGGGAAACCTTTTTAAGATTTACTAATTTTTATCCCGGAAAGTCTATGGTTTTTGTGGCACAGGCCACGTGAGCGAATTCGTATGATAAAGTTAGTCCAAAATAAAACATTACACGCCTTACTTAATGTCAATGTATTTTTATAATGAAGAGCTACGCGCTACGAATGTAATGCCCTCGCTTGCATAGTTTAACGTATTCCAGGAAGGAGGAAGACATAAGGAAAATGGCAGTTCATTCACACTTCTCGAAATTGTATTGAATACACAATGTATGTCAGAATAGATAACATGTAGCCACATTCCACATTATAGAGTGCATTTAATTGAATCCGATTCTTGATTCAAAAGAAGTAAAGGGAAAACTGTCCCTAACACTAAATTAATGATCGGGATAAACGAATATTTTATCAGCATAAGGTTATTTAGGAATATACCTACTCACGCGAGGTACTAAATTCCTGGTTAGTTTTAAACTAACCAGCAATTTAGTACCTCGCGTGAGTGGAAATGGACCGAAACAAAAAAAATACTAAGCACTGCCCCTAGTGGTCACTGGGCTGGGTAGGCAGGTGTCTAAAATAGATTGAATTTATATTTCAACAAAACTGCGAGTATAATCCTAAAAACATTGTGTCGGAACCTGGCCTTAATATAAGAAAGAGCCAAAAGCGGGTGACCTCGACATGCGTTTCGCGCAGTCCACACCCGAAACCGACAGACAGCGCTTTCCATCGATCCACAGCCTCCGCTGCCCGAGACTGATTCGTTTGTCTCGAAAGAAATGCATCAATCACGACTCCGCCACGTTCGGTTATCGACTTTGTTACTTTGAATCGCTAGCAAAGAAAATTAACTAAAAGTTAAGACATATGAAGAAAAAAGGCGATATTGTTTTCTGGGGTTTCTCTAGAGACACTATAATAATTTATGTATTAAAGTTGAACATGATTATGTACGTAAAGCGTGACGGTCAACAAGATTTAAATAAACGAACAAGTTGTGACCCTCACGGTCATGTCACCTAGTCAACTCAATTAGTTGGTGACATGAAAGATTTGTAACGCCTTTTTCAACAGAATATTTATTGAAAAGAAGAAATACAAATGAAAATGAGGAAATTTGTCAGTGAACTTCACGAATTGAATATCAAGGCAGAGATGAATCCAAATTTCACACACTTCTTTGGTTTAGAACGTGCTTTAAAGTCTATGTTTCCTGACTACAGCACTATGTAGTGTGAACATAAATTGTTAGTAGAGCTATGCGCATGCTCTCAACCACTGACAACTTTTCGTATTCGTGCACGAATTGCGCCACCTCCGCCCGACGCTAACCTTGAAATACTTGAATGTACTCTATTAGTATATATAGTATAGTATTCCGTGATCCGTGCAGCTTATGTTGACCTTGAATGATACACGGGATCTAATGGCTGGTTCCGAACAAAGAACGGTACTACGCTAAGCTCAGGGAATTGTATTGTGCAAAGTACCTAGATACAGATCTACAGATGCCACTAATAGATCAACTATTATAAAACAAGAAATAAATATAGCACTTATTGCTGGAGCCGAGAACAATATTGACCTAACAATTGAGTGGCTTTATATTGCCATGTGACAACAAGGCTGCAATAAAAATTTATAGGTGAATTACCAGCTACGAGTCGCACAAAAGCAGAGCAGACCTATAAATATTCAAAGCTGCTCGTAGACAATACGTAAAGAAACTAAGACGAATTGTATACAATGTGTTTACACACATTCAAGTTAAAACAAGTGAATCGGAGTGATGCGCAGCCGATACTGACATCTCTGTTGACACCGCTTTGTCACATGTCACACACGTTTTGTTTAAAGACTGTTCAATGAATTGGTGATGACCGCATCAAAATCTTCGAAGCGGTTCCCGATATAGCATTACCGGCAAATGACTGACAGGCGTATATTCTCTGATAGTGTAAATGTAACTTGGAAACCAGAAATGTTTTTGAAGTAAGGACAAATTTTCGTTAAAGTAGATGAGTCCTTGAAGATCGGCAAAGTTACTTTCGAGCCCGATAGTCTCGTTATGGAAGGCTGGGTACCAGCTGGTGTGGCGCCACTTGGAAGAGGCCCATGTTTAGTAGTGACCACGATGACTGGCCTAAATATGCACGTTCAATTTTTTGCTGTGCTTGATCTGACAAAGTAATACTTGCGCGTTGGTATATACAAACACCACGAGTAAAAAATATAGGAAAAAGAAACAAATAAATTAAACTTAAAGACAATTTTTAAAACAATAGTAAAGGATTCTTCCTGCATTGCGTAAGGATCAATAATAATAATCACAAAACATGTAGCAGCAGATGTTCTTTTTATAAGTACCTACGTATCTAGACACAAGCTTCACTGTTACTTAGAATCTGGATGTCCGTTCGGAATACGTAATGCTCTCATCGTCACCTTAGCTTGCAGATCACGTCGACATTTCATTTACCTAAGCATCACATCACATCACCGTTTCGTAACATCTTTCTTCCAGTATGCCATTAGCACAGATAGCCGCCACCCGGAAAATATGTGGAGAAGTGTCAACGTGATTCGTAATGCTACTGGATTGCGACATTCTAATTCGTTTATTTTTCGGCAAGTGGCATTTTTGTTTTTATGCGAAAGCGTCACTATTATGTAGCTGCTCTCCTCAGATCAGCAAAGACAGACAAGTAGGGAGATAGAAGAGTAGAGACAACCAAAGGTACGACAAATTGTGGGAAAGATGGTTTGACTGGAAGAGGTATGAGGATGGATAAAGTAGATATCAAAGAAGTCATGATGTGCCGATCGGAAACTGGATTCTAGAGATTTTGATTTTAATTCTGGAGATAAATATTTATATTTTCATAAATTTTTAACTATGAAGATTTAAATAAAATTAACTCACCAATATCATAAAATATTGCACAACGCAAGCAATATGAGTCCAGCCTTCGTATTATTTGTTGGTAAAGATTTATTCAACATCTAGCGGATACATAGCTCTCTTAAGTACGCACCAGCTCTACACAATAAACTTTTTATATTGTTTATTTATTTTATTTGTCTCGCGAGGAGTGTGTCGCGTAATACTAAAAGCCACCACCAGTTCTTTACAAATGAAGAGAACTGGTTCAGAAGTGTGAGAGGCGATCCGGAACTAGGTCGGTTATCTAATCGGAAATAACCAAATATTGATCGGAGCGAAGCTATTTTAATTCAACTTTTAACTCCATTTCGTGCTGGTAACCTTGTCGAGTAGTTAACAGAACATTCCACTTGTTGCCTATGCATTTTGATGAACCTCTCTCTATGATTGAAATGGTTTTTGCTTGCAATGGTATAAATTTTTCCGTACATTTGTATAGAAAAATTAAATGAAAGGTTTGACAGAAACAACCAAGTTTGAAAAAAAACTTTGAACTCATTAATCATGATGTTGCGTTGGTAGGACATAAAAATATTGATTAATTTAAAATATTAATCTGCTAATTACAAAATCTCAACCAGGAGAAAAGGGGAGACAGCGAGTTATTATGTTTGTAAGAGAATTTTGATGATGAGTTTGCCCATGCACTGAAAATGAACTGTATCAATGTCAAATTGTTTTGAATAAGTACCATATTTAACTGTATAACCCAGATGTTACTGAAACATATTTTGCTGTCTATATTTACTTCTGGCTTCAGGCTTTCATAGCTAGATTTACTTCTTGATTAAACACAAAACGCTTATCTAGCCTGATTTATTAATCTCATTATAAGTTGACGGAATGCTTAGCTACAGAATGATACTAAAGAAATATTTTAGAACTACCCTCATTTGAAATAAGAAGTTATTTTTCTGAGCGTTGTTTTAAAACGACAGCAGTAGTTAGTGGGTTAAACATGGCATCCGAAAACATTCAGATATTTTAAACCACGATGATGATGATTGATATCTGTAACGATACGTTTTCAATTACATTGAAATAATGTCCACATATTTTCTTCTCGAACTTATGAAAAGTCGATTCTAAGTTGCGGCACATGGTGCTATATACAGCAAAGAGTCCAAGGTTTCTCTCTGTGAGTAACTTTTCCTGTAGGTACAAATTTACACGTACAAAGAACCTTTATAGGCACTAACTACTAATAACAATCGTTTCCAAGTATGCTTTCCTAAAATGAAACAATTCTGATAGTGAGTAATCAGGCAAGGCGAGCTCTATATGCTACTGACAATGTTGTCCTAATACAATTAGTTACATGCACATTTTAGGACATGTATATGATTATTCTAACAAAACATTATACGAATAAAGTTGTTAATTAATGTAATACACCGATAACAATTTGATGAAAGATAAAACTGCTGTTGCTTCACGCTTTGCCTCAGATTATGTTTGTCGATAGATTTTTCCATTCAATTACTATGGTTTTATGAAAGAAGTCAGAGAAACAAAGAATTACTTAGATAGTTAAAATTAGGTAATTATTGCTTTTTAGAATTGTCTTAGTGCTAATGTCCTACAGCAAGACCATTTGTTCAGTTTCAGTAGAAAACATTGCAAAATAATTTAAGTCAAGGTTTCACTCAATAGTCATAATTTCTAACATTAACTGCGTCTAGTTTTGTAATACTCTTGACTTAGCTAATGTCATTGTCAATGTTATCATTGTTTTCTATAATACATCTTCTATTATCATTTTCCTATTTATCATAATGTTTGTTCTATCTGAATCACTGTGTCTTGGAATAATTAAATTACCTTTTCTTCTGTCTATTATTTTACAGACTTTATATTTTCCGTAGCGATGAATGATTATGCAAAGATATGACGTTCGTGAGTTTTCCTGTATTGGTTAACTTGCTACATTGTCTTTACTCATAAGCCTATGACTTGTCCATTGACGTAATAAGGGCTGCATAGGGACTTCGATTCTGACGAGAATTCCTTATCAAATAGAAGATATGGCACCTATCTTTTAAGGAAAAGCGTTTATATATAGAATCTTAACTAAGTTATCTTATAACTTGAGATTATATTATTATTATCTTAATCTTTTCAACGGCCTATCGTGATATGTTCGTATTTGTCTTTACACGTGTATCTAATGCACAGTATAAGACGAATGCAAATACCAACAAAAAACATTATTATGCAACTGTAGACGTCATATTTAAAAATACATATATTTATATTGAGATATCAGTCATAATGAAGAGTCATAATGCTAGGCTCACTTAAATGAATGCTTGTTTATTGACATCTGTTAATTTACCTTTTTCTACTTTTTACTTTTTATCTATGCAAACATCACTCCAATAAACGTTCAATATGTTACAAAAATTAACATTACAATCTGTTTTTAAAAAGGATCATATTTTTGTGCATCTCAAAGTTGAATTTGTATTCTTCTTTCTTTATAAAATTGTGTGCATTGACAATCTATCAATAAACGCTTGTTTCTTATTTAAAAGCATGTAGGTGGTCATCAATACTATTCCTACACACTTCTGCAATGTAATTTAATACCTACATTGTCACCAAATAGGTATATGTCATTGCCTTCGATTGCCTGACCAAGAGCAAATATAGTTTGAAATGCGATCGTTTCTGACTAGTACTTATTAAAGTTGTACCACGTACTATGATATATTAATATCAGTCCAATTCACATCTTTATGTATGAATAGGTACCAAAGCTGCTCCATCTCATGCATAATTACATAATTTTCGGCGGATTGTCACAAAGAACCGCACCAATTTGACTCTATAATTGAATTCCGCATTGCTTACATTATTTTGATGACGCTACCTCAGGGGAACTCCATTGAGGCGAGCAAAAAGACCCGCGACTTCGTTTGCATACAAACTTTAATCCTCCGTTTGAGTTGCTCGTGAGCGGACTTTCGAGAACCTTTCTTTTTTCACTTTTACATCAAGGAACATACTCGTGTGTTCCAAATTCATATTAGTATTCTGTGTAGGCTTTGTTTTGTCTGTCAGTCACAAAACTGTTTTATATGGTAAGAAGGTAACGGAATCAAGATTTTACTATCTAACTGCTGTTTTTGATATCAGTACCGCAAACATGTATTAATGCGAATCTAAAACCAAAATAACTTGATGAAGCAAAGTAACCTTAGAAAAACCACATCCGTGTTTTTTCATAACATTCAAAGAGTAATTTCTTTGTGTTGTATCTTGTATAATATGTAGGTAACGTATAATACGGTAATACGGTCGTTTTTGCTCTAATTAAATAAATTATGCAAAAATTGCATTCGCTCTTTAGATATTCATAGATATTTTGCGACATCTGTAGGGTATTATTCCAAATAGGGTATGGTCAACGAACAATGAAACTATTTAAAGATCCTAATGAAGACATTCTCATGGTTTATCTTAGATTAAACTCATCTGATTTCAATAAACTTGGCGGCATAACGCCTATCGTAACTTCTGTTTCCTATTCGAGATTGTGATGTTCTCTAATCTATAAGAGATTATAGTTTTCGTTACCGTTAATCATACCGGACATATTAACTATTCAATAGATAAAATCAAATAGCCCTGTATCTAACAGATTAACATTGAGTTGCGGCTTAATTTATTAAAATAACTCAAAATTCTGAAAACAACTCACTATCTGTTGTTTAACTAGAGTAGAGTACCTTATAAAAAATAAATGTTTCCGTCATTGATAGCGCTAAAGGGGAATAAAGAATATTAAATTGAACGACATTTTTTGGATTTCTTTGCTTGAATAACAACGAAACGAAATGTAGGCCATACTTATTATGCTGACATAGTGACATGATGTTATTAATCTCTAGAACTCGATTTTAATTGCATATCACTAAACAGTGACTTATCGTTATCACGTTATAACTACAGACTAAAGACATTTCTTTAGTCTGTTAATCTTCATTGTTATGTACAGTTGTAGAATCCAGGTTAAATGTATGATTAAGAATACTTAATCAGTCATTTCACCTGGATTCTACAACTGTAGACATAAACAAAAATGTGCAATATATGTCAGTGATGCATAAAACACCTCTACATACATATGTTTTACTTGCAACACGCGTTTACAATATACACATAAAGTCTTTGTCCATGTGATGTGTTTCAGTTATTGTTCGATACACAATAGACGTGAAATATAGGAAATGAAAGTGACTGCGATGTTATCGGTGCATAATTGCAATAGTTAGATTAGATAGTTGGCTAAAGTAATGCGTTTGTTAGTGTTGCATTTACGCGTTATTGAAAAAATGAGAGAACTTTTGATTACCATTATTGTTTCAATACCATGGTTAAATATGAATTAGGCAACACAAAATATCAGAATCAAGTTAAGCATATTTTAATAATAAATTCGCGTCGAAGTGGGTATTTAATAGTAGGGGTTCAGCAGGGATCGATTCTGGGCCCTTAACACACAATTTTATTCACTAATAATCGCGTATAATTATATTATTTGAACGAAGACAAAAATCTATTAGCGTGTGTAGATTTATTATACATTTCAAAGTTACTGTCTGGTTTCTCTCTTACGACAAAGTGAGGAGAGTTGATTAAACTCAGTTTAAAGTCTTATTAGTGCTGATGCACTATTGTCAGTTAGAAACCACGAAAGTGAAATGTTTATAAACTATGCTATGGCGACTTGGAGTTCCAATCTCTTTGCCGTACAATCCCATTCGTTGAATCATATTTTACAACTTACAGTTAATCATTTAAATGCCAAATTAGGAAGGCCTATAACAGTTGATAAATATTTACTACACGATTTCTAATCTGCAATAAAAACAGAAACGGTTATTTTTTAGGAAATCTAACTTTCGACATAATTATAAAATCAGGAACATAATTGATATTCAATTTAAACAAAATAAACCTACTTTTTTAATCTAAAGTCATGACCGTTGAGTCACCCCGAGTCCTACCGTGAGTCTCGACACGAAAGCTTTTTGTCTCAATTTCTATCTGGCTAGACATAATTAAAGTGTGTCGTCATGTTGCCAGCCTTGGTTCGAGGTTTCTCCAGCGCCTAATGGTTTCTCTGAGATAGACCATTAATGTGAAGCACGGCATGAATCAGTGCTTATACAAAGTAGGGACTGTACCGCAGCATACACACCGACACGGATGATACTACTAAATCTTTCAATGCAAGGTAATCTCTATGTTTGATATAATTATGTTGAATCAAATAATTTGAATTGAAAATCTCTATGTTTGATATAATTATGTTGGATCAAATAATTTGAATTGAATATGAGTAGGTACGAAATTTTAAAATTCCTAGTAGTTTTGGTTACATATTCGTTGAGAAGAATGGTAAAACTATTTCCAAAGATATAAATTTGCAGAATTTATCTGTAATAATATATAATGTTGTTAGATTGTATATAATTTGTGCAATTTTGGCAGACTGGTTCTCATCCGTAATTGCATCTTGCACCTGACACAATAACAATGCTAAACACACATATTATATAATCAATCTATTAGTCAGCAAAATCTGCATCTGTATCGAGCAAGAGGAAAAAACCAAAAAACCTTAACATGAATTTTAATCAGCTAGCCAATACCAAGAATAATAAGTATTTTGTTGAACATTTTTGGAAACACAAAATATTTACGTAAAACTAAAGCTTGCGAAACAGGTTTCAAGACTGCTTCAATAACATCACAATTTTTTTTTTAGTATTAAGTTCGAAAAGATTCGTAAAAGGACTTAAAAGAAACTGGTTTCGGTGATTTCCGATGCTTTTTTGATATTAAGGTGCAATTATTCTTATGATAACTCCACGTTGTTTTGACCCGGAAACAAACGCACAATAAATAATATGCTTTGAACATTTTATACTATAAAGTGAGCATTTCTAACTGTTTCTTAAGAATAAGAATGAGCATTTTATGCTAGGAAAATCTATTTAGGGAAACCCAAAGAAAAACTTGTTCAATAACCATATTTTTATAAACATTTTGACGTATCATCGTCCAGAATTTGTTAAATAATCAGAAAGGAGGATTTGCTATATAATTTGTAACAATACAATCAAGTGTCGATTATTTTGTAGTAATGGCGTTATCAGACACGATTAAAATAAGAGCACCTCTTCATATTGAAAACAAAGAACTAGAAATCCTCAAGCACTAGATCATTAAAAGGTCTTAAATAGCACTAGTGAATAATGATACTCCCGTATCGGAATTTCCAATTCCAATATACGATGGTAGAGCAGAAGAGGTTTTATTACTACTTACGGAGCGTAAGTCGATAAGTCGGAGCTGCTCTAACGAAGAACATTGTGTGTGCATCAGACTTATCAATTAAAACTTCGAGTCGTTGGTTTTTTTAGTTTTATTAGGACGTGACTTTCGATATTGACTACTTAGTACTAGAAGAGGCTTTTGTTGTGTACTTGCACATGTTTGTTTATAATCAACGTCGTCTAAATAAATTTGATAAAGAGTTTGAGGCACATGTAGGTCTCTGGAAGTTCTGATTCGATAATGCGAAAAGATTACTAGGTACTTACTACTACTTCTGATCCTGGAAAATTGGAAAATGGACGAATTCCGTTGGATAGGCAACTGAAGCGAACTAAGCTTATTAATAATTAATAGATTGAGCCATGCAACGACATAATATTATCTTATTTTTACTATACATTTAGGCAATTTAGGTACATTTAAGCCCCATACTCAATTCAGGATAGATTGAAATACGGAAGCCGAATGACCGGATATTATAGAGCGACTTGGGAGAGACCTATTCCATAACTACCTAAGTTATGAATTTTAATGAACTGAAAGAGTATTTTGTCTTTTGTAGGATTCCTTAATTCAACCAGCACATATATAGACAGACTTATGGATACTTCACCGCGGTACAAACTAATAAAACACCAAGATTGTCACCGATTCCCTCACGAGAACAATGCATGGTAAATATGAAAGTTATGTTTTGTACATCTTTGTTTAAAGAATCGCTGATGCATAAAATATTTACAGGGAAATAATGAATAGTACGTAAAGCGTCGAGTTTAACACCTAAGTAAAGTAATTAGTGTCGCCGATGAATATAATCATTGTCTTGTAGCAATTAATTACTTGTTAGTAGAAGATTTACGTCACTGATTTAGGCTTTAAAATGAAAAATAAGAATGAAACGAAAATTATCTTCAACAAAAAGGTTTTTCTTTCTTTCTTATTTTTTCTTTCTTTCTTTTTTCTTTATACCATGTTTAAGGCAAATAAAGACTTATCTAATCTTCAGTCTATCTGGATGTAGGAAAACTGCAGAATACTAGTATTTTTACATAGTGCGACTGCCCATCAGATCACCGGTAACTGTTCTATGTTTACTCTGCCCAAATTAGATCCAGGCTAGGACTGCCAGGGTTGCGGATTTTCTTCGAAAGATTCACCGCGGCCCTGGAACGCAAAAGGCATTAGGAGGAACACGGATGGGTTTTAGTCAGTAAGAGTCTGACATTCCCTTCCGCTCTGGGGAGTCATTTGATGATTTCCCATCCATAAAAAAGGCTAGGTAGACATCCATATACAGACATCGTACTGTCATAGATTACCGCAAAGATTTTCTCGCTTATCAAAGGTTAATTTAATTTCCTTCAGAGTTAGTAATAAGAGATTCTACGCCAATTTACGAACGTATAAATGTGATTACGTTTCAGCACCTTTTGCCAATTAATATACGATACTAAAACGTTGAACAGGTGCTTATATGAGCAATATGGCCTCTGAAACGATTGCTACCAGTATTGTTTACGATTATTGCCGTTTGACGACAAGAAAGTGCAGTGCCGTTAAGCGTCCTAATAATGTAACGTGCGACACATATCGGCTAAAATAAATGCACGTGACTCTTATTATAAATATCTAGTGCGGTGAATCAGACGAGCCTTGTGACACCTCCTGCCTAGTGCAACTGACACCTCCGCGAATCTAGGCGACATTCTGCCCGCGAATACTTTGCACAGCAGTCACGGGCGGATCAATGCTGAGCCGGGTTCGGTCCCTGGCATCTTAAAAAATAGTTCGCTGTTTCGGAAATCACCACGTTTAAATTACAAATTGGCTAATTTATCCATTATGGGAGAGCCAAAATATTTATACCCACCTTTAAATGGCTTGTACTTAATTCATGAAATGTGAAGCTTTTTAGCGCATTACGAATTCTCGAACAGCGGGAAATATCGGTTGCAGCTATATGTATATCGTTTGCTCCAAATGCGGCCCGTCCGGAAATGGACAACGTTAAATAATTCTCATTTTTCTTCTTTACATAAGGACTGACATTCGCTACGGGTTTGTTAAGGCGCATTTATTTAACAACTTCCTTTTGATCGTAGCTCCACAAACAAAGCTTTGTACATTTTACATTAGCCAACGAAGCTCAGAGCTCTTTGAAGATACAAAAGGCAATAAAAATTGAAGATGATTCGTTTGCAGTTTTATCGTGGGATCTTTAATCTGAACTAAGACACAAAACATACATCTGGAGTTTTATGTGTTCGTATATAAAATGGCAAAGTATTTCATGTGTCAGTATTGCACAAAGTGCAAGCTGCGCATGGTTATAGCGCCGCCATATTAGCATTTCGTAGTGGTCCAATATACGGCGATAGGGCTCATTTGCATGGAGTGCATATAACCGGCGCAACTCGTCTACTATTAACCTTCCAGTTAACTATGTTTTGGTCTAGGTACAGCGGCTCTATGATACGAAGAACACAAGTATAGCAGGCCTAACGTGCGTGGTGTTCAGAGATATTTTATTAAAGCTAAATTTTAATGGCGTCAACGCCAGCTGTTGCAGTTACTCCAATTTTTTTAATTCAGTTTTCATATTTGTGTTTATTAAAATGCGATGAACGGAGATGCAACTCACGTAATCTACGCCTACGAATACCTATATATGAATCAGGTGATTGTACTGATTAATTAATTATGCTTCATTTGAACTTCACGTGTTATTTTATAAATATAAAAATACGTAAGATTTTTTTTCCTCCTGACGTCAGAGTTCTCTAATTGCAATCATCCACAAGTAAGTATAAACGGTATAAGACCGGTACCAGGAAACACCTCTTCTTAACAAATTATGCACAACTTGTACATTTTCCTTATAGAAGGGCCGCGTCTTGACTTGTTTCGACATAAACCGGCGTTAACACAGCGAGGACTGCACGGTTACGCATTATTGACGGGTTTGGCTGAATATACCTATGCATGTAATCTTGTCCACGCTGGTTTACAACCAGGAGCTGAGGATCTAGTTGATGTTTTGATGAAATTAGGAAACCAGAAGCAACCAGGAGCCAAACATTTTAAATCAGTGACTCGAAAATAGGGGTGTCTTTTTAGCTTTTTTTACATTGAAATACGACTAATGATGTGTTAGTTGCTGAAGACTTAGTTTTATTTAGAAATGTTTAAAATGTAGTTTTCTTCTCAATCTATTAATTTTTATGAGCAATTGATAAAATAAACTTAATTTAAAAAATCGAGATTATTTATTGATCACTGTTTTGGCTTGACTGTCAAGTTTTATTACAGACGGCCTGATGGCCAGCCAGTTATGGAGGATAATATAAATATTACGGCACAACGTTGTGGTGACGGAAATCGTCTGAAAGTGGGCTTTGGTAAAACCCAGGGTTAATGTCGCTAGAAAGCTGAGAACAGTTACTAACATAGCTTGGCTATGAGGTTTACCAAAATAGATAATAGTTATTTATGATATTAGTGCGGTAAGTTGGTTTTTACAAACGAGTAGACGAATGTAAGCCCGAGACGAAGTCGAGGGCTAACCATAGTCACGAGTTTGTAAAAACCAATTTCTGCACGTATATCATACAACGTTTTTCAATACATTTGCGAGAAAACAGTACAATAGATAGGTAATGAAACAAACTTTTTGTTTTTAGATATCAGTCGGAAAGTCGCAACAATCTTTGACATTTCTAATATGATAATGGCGCGAATTTGCAAACGGCGCCACAATCGCGTGGTGAAAATAAGAACTACATCTTTAATTTGTTTATTTTATTATTCTTTTCTCTTTAGTATTAAAGTGAGATAAACGTATTGAGCAAATGCGCTTCCAAGGAGGTTCGATCATTCAGCTTATTTATTCTAGGATTGTGAAACTCCTTGGTGATATTCTTATTTATTTTTTTATGGAAATTAAAAGAAAAAATCGTAAAGAATACCTAAGTTCATATTTTACCGCACGGCGCTATAGAATAGCACCTTGCGGTAATATATGTACTTAGGTGAGAGTCCCTATTTTAGCGCACATTCCATTGTGTGGTGTGTAAAATTTAACTTTCGAACAATGTGTACAGGCTTCGTAAATGCATTTTTTGAGAAAATGTGTTGAAAAATATATATTTGTACCTTTTTCTATCCTCAACTGATGAAAAGCGATGATTTGGTCGATGATATTAGATATATTGTCGACGACGGACCACGCTATTTACACTTGATACTGACACTGACACTTGACACTTGATAGCCTATCAGGAGCCAGGGAACTTGCAAAATTTGTTCGAAAGAGTCACCGCGGCCCTGGCGTGAAAAGGGCATGAGGAGGAATACGGATGGGTTTTAGTCAATAAGAGTCTGACAGTCTTCCGCTCTGGATGGAGCGGAAGGGAGTGTATAGGTTTAGTAAAAAATAATTAGTTAGTACTTAATCATCATTATCGTGTGTATAGGTTTAGTAAAATAGTTATTTGTTATACAAGAGTGCAAAGTTGCTTTTTAACCGCGTGTTCAATTTTGATGACCGAGCAAGCGAAGGATTCTAAAATTGAATCACGAGCGCAGCGAGTGATTCAAAATTAGAATCCTGAGCGTTAGCGAGGGAATCAAAAGAGCACGAGGTGAAAAATCTTTGCACTCGAGTGCAACACGTAACTTTTCATTCCACCTCAGCGAGGAAATGACTAAATGCAAAAAAAAAAAAAAACGTTAACAATCACAAGATAGGTACACTTTTATTTCAGTTTAGGTATTAATTACTACATTATGACAGGTAAGTATTACAGAATAATCTTTAAATTATAACAAAATAATACTAAGGTATAATTAAGAAAATTTTATAGTAACGTTGCTACAGTTATTTAAATTGAGTGTAATATTTTTGTTTGGTACTGTAATATTGGTGTTAGTCACTTGTGTACTGTTTTTCGGTAAACTATCTGTCATACTTAATAGTTGTACCGATTCATCGGATTCCCTTGGCGTGAATGTTGGAGAGAGAGGGAGATGGTTAGGTGTTTCATAACGACTTATTTTTGATGTAGAAGGGCCAGTCCAAGGATCCGATTGAGGCTCTTTCAGTGTAATGGCTCCTACGATGCCTTCACATATTTTAGACTTATTTTGGATGGAATCCTCTATGTATCCCTCTACAACTGCATTGGACTTCCAGCCTCCGTGGCGCTTAAGGGACAGGAGATCAGCTCCGGAATCAGCCAAAAGTGTGGCTGAAGTTCGTCGGAAACAATGACCCGTGTACAACAGGGGTCCTGGAAGTTCAAGAAATGTTGCTATTTCTCGTGGGATACTGCCAATTTTATTAGTACCCATAGGCTGTCTAACACACTTTCCATTGCGATACTGTAGAAAAAATCGATTGATTGGAGTGTTAGGCGGGCGTAAGGCTTGATATTTCTCAACAATCGTTACGTATTCCTTGCGAATGACGAAGTCGCGGTCTCTTTTTGTCTTTGTATTAGGTAAATTAATTAAAAGTAAGTCATCTGAATGTTTCTCAATGTTTTTGACATTAAGTTGTGTTAGTTCATTAGTTCGACATGCTCCGTTTATTCCAATAATAAGAACAACCTGTAACGTAAAGAGTATTGTAGTAGATAAATGAAAAAAAAATGATATGAACGCATAATTATGCCTATCAACATCTACTAAGTATACTATTTAATTTGATTTTAATATACTTAAGTAGATACTGAATGTACAACTGACTTACTTTTGCCGCCAAATATACGGAATCGGGTGCTTCGTTAAGAAACTTTTCAATATCAGATACTGTGAAAACCTTCGATTTTTTTGGTTGATGACCAGATGAGGCTCTTTTTAAAAATGCCACTAATTTAGGATAGGTATCGATATGTATAATGTCTTTTTTCATCTTTATTGTTGCTTTTAGCATCGAATACGTACTCCATTGAGTGCTTGCTTTCTTGTTCTCGGATAATTCTATAAAATATGCCAGCAAAACGTTTTCTGAGAAAGTTTTGGCTCCTTTTGCTAGTCGCCACGTGTTGAACATATCGTACTGTTTTAAATACTTCTCGCGTGATTGTTGAGGGAGAAAGCTCATTTGCGCATTATTAACAGTTTCAGTCAATTCTGTTGGCGTCAAACAAACTTCCTCGTCGCTAGAATCACTCATTTTAGTTTTTTCACTTGTTTTTAAGTTTCTTGTTTTTAATATAAGGTTTAACAATGACGTGAAAAAATGCCGCGTAAAGAACCGCGTACAAAGCAAATTGAAAAAAGAACACCAAGAAGGTTCCGAGTCTGAGTTTTTAACAAATTAAAAAAAAGTTGTATGATATATTCGGCACCATAGAGGTAGCAGTAAATAGGTTTAATGTTTTTTTTAATTCACAAACTTAGTGCACACGATGTTCTAAATTCAATTTACTTTATCCTCTAGAGAATGAAAACGGCTTTTCCACTCAGATATTGAAGATTAAAAATACTCTTTCCGAGATGGTGGGATGAAAAATATTTAGTTAGTACTTAATTAACTAAACTAACAAAATAACTAAACTTAACTAACTAAATATTTTTTACTAAACCTATTTCTTTCACAATACGAGTACTTTGTATAAGTATAGAGAATTGTAATATCAGACCATCTCATTTGTGTTGTCTTAAACCAGTCTTCATTGTGGTTGATGACGTCACTAAATTGATGTACGAGGTTTTTAATTGCCTCAATTTGATATCAAATTGTATGTTCGTGATTATTGTTTGTGTAGAACCTTCATTAACACTGGGATTATCCAATGTGCGGTGGGGCATTACATTTGAGATAAATATCTTGTATGTGAAAAAGGGAAAAAACAATATAAAATAAATCAATTGAACAACAAACGCTACGTAAAAACTCAAGAGTTAGTGCAACCCACAGAATATTCATAACATTGAACAATGAACCTATTCCTATTTGATACATTGTATAATAATGTAACTATAGAATATCACTTTAAATTAAACGAAAATCGACAAAAATGAGTTGATTGAAGGTTAACTCGAACATACCAATATTTATTTATGTACAGTAGGTACCTAAGTAGATTTTTCTTTTTCAAACAAAACCGTGCGCTTGAAATTTAAATCGGTGCAGTCAATTTAGGAGGAGTACAGTGACATACAAACGTACATAAGAATTAAGTACCTTTATCTAGAAGATAGTCCCTACGTTATGTTATGTTTCCAAAGCGTGACCAGTATTTATGTTAATGATATAATCGTCTATGTAATCCCACGTAATACCTGACCGTGACAGCTCATGAACTTTATATTGTTGTATAAGGATATCTAATAAGGATATCAGGAAAAACCTAGTCAATGAAGTCATCGGAATCATTGATAGTCTTGGCTCTTTGATTTATAAATAGAAACTGATGGTGTTTTCGAAGAAGTATGTGGTACCTGCTAAAGAATTTGTAATGCTTTTTTTTAAATAAAGATTATAATATGCATTACAAACTCTTTTTTAGTTTTTTATTACTTTGTAGAAGGTTCTTACGGAAAGAAAAGTTAAGAAAATTGCGCAGAAAATATTCGTACGGGAACGAGAAAAACGGGATATGCTCGTACGAAGTCGTGGGCAAAAGCTAGTGAGTAGGTAATAAATATTTTAGTGCGTAAGAAAACTATAAACGGTATTAATCGTCTTTTAAGTAGATTTTAAGTAAATGTTAGAGACCACTTTGCAGTTGACGAGTTCTAAGAAAATTATTTAGAATGTTTGATTGGTTTGTTGTTGGTTGTTGTTGGTTGTTGTTGGTTGTTGTTGGTTGTTGTTGGTTGTTGTTGTTTTTTATTTTTATTTTCCCATAATCTTAAATTATAGCGATATTAAGAAGATACCCACGTAATCTTTGCTTGTGAAGGTTTCCAATTGTTATTTTAAACTGTGTAAGGTAAAACACAAGGGCAAGAAATATACTCGAAAAATGTCATATCCAATTACTGTCCATTCCAAAATACATATTTTCCCACACCGTCACCACTTTTCAATGTCTTGACATTTTCCCTAATATAAGCAGTTATATGTCAACTTGTACATAAACAATGAAACATAAACACACTTAACACTGCGGAAATTTGCTAACAAGGTATTTTTTATGACGACTAGCACCAGCTCATTAGGAATAAAAAAGATCCCTATTATGAATCATTCGTTACGATAACCGCAGACACGGTTTCCGAGTTTCCGTTTGATTCGAATACTCGATAAGTTACGTATGAGACGTAACACATGAAAGCTAGTGAGCTAAAACAATTCCTTGTTTTCACTGTTTATGGCAACTTTAATGGTTAGTGGAAACCTCTTAACAATGCGGTGACAGCAGCTTACCAACTTGTATTAAGTACTATAATATCGCCCACGTGTGCTGTGTACGAGAATGCGAATGCGACACTTTCTCTGTTTCTCGCACACAATCGCACAGAAATACAGAATAGGTTCCGAAAAACATTGTTTTTTATTTGAACGTGTGCGGTAAATGTGTTTCCCACGGCCGTCAAGCATTTCCTCATGACTTTATTAGTTAGTTAATCGTTGTGGTTACATGTATGTACCTATTGTAAATGTGACCACACCTCCTTATTAATTTTATAAATTGAACGGCTTAATCAATATCAATGACCATTTTTTTTATTGAGGAATGGGCTTGCTCTTGACCTCGGTCACGCCTGATGGAAAACGATAGATGAGGTCTATGAAGGAGCGAGCGTGCCCAGAAGATGCCTGTTCATTTTTATAAAGAGATAGATTGGACCTTGTAGAAGGACATAGAAATATTTTTCATCTCGAAAGAATGCCCCTTGGTAGATATCTCCTTGGGAGATAATTCCTAATTTTCTAGCCGGCAGAAGTATGTTATTTATTTAAATCAAAACATGTCTGGTCCTAGACCTACAGCTGGTTTCATGTATATATTTGTAGAGTCCTCACAAAATTTTAAAATATGCAAGCATTCGCTATATTATATTAAACATGGTTTTATTAAATGGAAAACCCAATCGTAGTATCCATGTAACGTCAAAGCTTAGTAACAGTTAAGTATGTGTAGGTAACATATAAATTAGCAATTAATAAATATTCAATGAAACACCCTATCAATGTAATATTACATGATTTGTCGTACATAAGAAATTATTCTAGGATAATGAATTAATTTGTATGTAATAAAACAGATTAATTCATTGTAAACTGTCTGTTGCGATGCAACTCAACGAATACAAATAAATTTGCAATAAATACATTCTTATTGGATGCGTGTAGTTTAAAAAATGTGTACCTACCACAAGACACAACAATGCAATAAGCCAAAAACAATAGTTACTACTATGTATATTAATGTCAGAAACACGCAGGCGTATTCCCCTAGCGTTACGATGCGCTGCGCGTGCGCTGGTCTGGTTCTGTTTTCCTTCATTGAATTGGTAATAAGTTAATTGTTTGACTGACGTCCGGTACAGAGCACGTTGTGAGCCTTCTGACGTACTACACACCACGCTCTAAGACGGACTTAGCATAAACAAACGCTTAGGTCTGTCAAAATCAGTAAATACTGACATATTTTTGACAAATCGAACCGTAAGTTTGCTTTCCATTGCTACAAACTAACTTAAGGTGAAAGCGCCAGGGTAGCCCGCGAAATTCGAATTTTCTTAGGTTTTTTGCAATGTGCAGGTCAGTATCAATCAATAATTAAAATCATCAATACAATTATCTCAGTTAGAATTGATACTACGGCCGCAAATCATTTTGACCAAGATACAACCTGACATTGACCTGCAAATTGCAAAAAACATAAGAAAATTTGCATCTCGCGGGCTACCCTGGCACTTCCACCTTAAATCGAAAGGCCGACCCGCAATAGTACGGCGACTTTATGTCTTTCTAGGGTCAATAAAATGAGAAAGTCAGGAACGAAAGCAGATAGTGCTAGGCAGTAATAAACCGGCCTTTAAGTAATACCACAACTGTTTGCATATAATTGCGAACACTATCAATGAACTCTATTGAAGCACCTAACAAAAATGCTTTTCATTTGACTGCATTATAGATGTTATGTTATGTTGGTCTCGTGTCAGCTTTGGGCAGACTACGAGTAACGCCTATAGAACTAGAATGTTTGTGCATGTTCATATTCTTTTGAAACCGTTTTATAAATCTGTCAATGGAAAAATAAAACCAATCGATGTCCTTGATCAATAAATTAATCATCGAAGTCTTGCGGTAAACCATAATTGCTGCTATTTATATCTTTTAAAGCTTAAAAAAAAACCCAAGACATATGAATGTTTACGCCTGTACTGTGGCACACTTATTGACGATGGCGCAATCATTAGATAATGTCCTCTCGGCTTCGCACATTCTAATAAGAGAGTAGGTACGTCGAGCCGAAACAATTGAGCCTTGAAACCTACGCTTGGACTAATAAAGAGACATTCTACCTGCGACATTGACGGTCAAACGTAAAAAAAATGGTATCGTAAATGGGATATAAGAATAATCACGTCAAATTAGACAACCGTTAGGAGAGTGTCAGAATTTTTGACAATCGTTTATAGAACTTCATTTTGTCTTGATGTTTCCTTTTGAAATCTACGAGAAAATATTCCGTGTATAAAAAAAATGTTAACTAGTATGAAAAATTACTAATCATCTCTAACCAGTAAATATCGACCTAGTGCAGCCCTATTTTGTGTCCAGGCTATATATTTCCTGGTAGCTTGGAAGAGAGGCCGCCTGTTGTATATTTTTAATATAAAGTTTTCTTTACTTTCTTTTTATATTTGTGTACAATAAAGTATTATAAATAAATAAACGAAGTGGCTGTCTGTCTCTGTATGTTTCTCCGCTAACTTCTTCTAAACCACGAAACGGACTTCGAATGTACGTTTTTCACTATACAAAGAGCAATAACAAACGAGGAAGGTTTTTGCAAATAATTTGTATTTATTTTGTACGAAATAGCTGAACTTGGACGGCGTTATAAACTAATTGTTTCAATTTAAATAACTTCTACTAAATTATCAACTCTAAAATATCTGGAAAAATCATCTTTTTCAACCTACACGTTCTAAAATTGTAAGCAACAGATTAATTACGATATTTCAGACTTGCTCTTTTCGTAGTAAAAGTGTTTCATTCATGAGACATTTTATTAGAATTTATTTATAGGTACACTATTATTGTTCAACGTTATATAAATAGTCCTAGTACTCACGGTTCGTCGTGATCGTCAAATTGGAGCCATTGTAGTTCAAGAACCGCGTTATGCAATGTCTATGGCAATGACAAGCGTGGGTGAGATGCGAACTTGGGAAGCCAACAAACGCAAGCCTCTTGAAAGAACATTTACCTTGCAGGTTTAAGTTCTTCCAGTTCCAGATTAAATAACAAAAAAAAACGATCGAATTAAGTTCAATTGGTGTATAATTTTACCGGCTCTAGCCCAAAAGGGCACAGAATATTCCTATATTCAGTCTCCTTATTCTTAAGTTATCTATTTGTTAAATGTGTGTACAAGAACTGTTAAATAAATAAATATTATCAGTCGCTGATTAAAATTAAAGTTTTTCTACATAGCTCGAATGAGCATTTTCCAGGTATAAAAAAAAAAAAATTACATACTTGATAAATTAAATCACTTCCCGTGGGTGTCGTAAGAGGCGAATAAGAGACTCACCAGAGAATGGGCAGCAGCATTCTCTGTAGGTAAGTACATTGCTACAGCTACACTGCGATCGCCAACCCGCCTGCCAAGCGTGGCGATTTTGGCTAAACATTTGAGGGAGGCCTATGTCCAACAGTATACGTCTTTCGGCTGATATGACGATTATGATGAAATTAAACCAGTAAACGCTTATTTTTTTATATTATCTTATAGAGGAATATTTTTGAAAATAAAATCAGCTTTTCAGTACAATTTGTCGCGTTATGCGCACATGGGGCAGTCGATTTTCTTTTCGCGATTTCAGCATTGGTCCCATAGTAAAAGTTGTTCAGAATGACCCCTTTTCAGGTATTGCGATTATAATGTTAGACGTTGGTTCAGGTCGACTTCCTTCCTTGTTCGAGTTTGATAAGAACTTTTTAAGCCTTTAGATATTTTGGCTACTTTTTTCTGTATGGGTAGTGCTCAAATGTAATTTCGCTCTATGACTAAAAATTAGATTAAAAAAGAAAGCACTTTGACTTGATTTTCTTCGCATAAAAATAATCACGGTTTTGCATGGTAAACACGAGTAATTAAGTATCCTACTAATTACTCTATTGTTACAGAGTTTTAAAAACACGAAAAACACTTATTATAGTTCACATTATTTTCTTTATATACACCTGAACAAATAAACTCAATAAATAGGCGGTTAATAGAACAGTTTATTTACTGATATCCATGTGATATATCAGATATACATTTATTGTGCTTTATGTGGTCTAGTTTTTCGGACAGGAACAACTTTTATATTGCTTTTAAAAGAAAAATAAATAAAGTACTCACTTTGAAGGTATTCCACATTATGCTCGACTTCAGGTATCAAGTGCATGAAGGTCGTGGACAGCAGGACACCGCCACCAAAAGACAGCAGGGTCATCACGATCCTGTTGGTGGTCTTCAGGTTCCCTGCGTCTTCAGCCGACAGCCAATGGAACTTCTTAGCCAACAGCAGCGGTGCCAGCCCGCAGATCATGGAGGCACAGAAGAGCACGATCATGGACACCCCCTTGGCCAGCACGACACCCTCCGAGTCATCGTCTCCCACAGCATGCCGAAGCATCACATCCACATGTTCCGCGGACATTTTGGCACAAATGTTGGATCAACTGCGGTCACCAAAGATCCTTCTGCTTGAACAACGTGCGTGCAAGTGGCTTGCGGTAAGGGCGCCTACCCTTTTATAGCGTGCGTGGTGCGGTATCAGCGATGCGCGTGCGCCGTCGGAGAGCGACGTGCGAGTACTATGCCTGCCGCCGGCCGGCGAGCAGTTCGTTCCACTCCCGCGCAGACTCCCGCGCTCGCTGCACAGCCTTAAAACCCATGCGCTGTATTCAGGTGTAATATTAGTTTGTTGCCTGCACGCATGTCAATTGTTTTATTCTTTTTTGTTATTACTGCGACATTTCTCGCCCTCGCATTCCGTTTACGATTTTATTACCTCGTTGAATGGTTATTAAATGTCGTATAATTTATTATAACTGACTGCTGAAAACTGCACATTTAAAAATATTCTCAATAATTACTTAAGTTATTTTGGAATGGAATGCAATGTTTAATTATAAATAATAAATATATTCCTACAATCTAGCTATAGTTTAAGAGTTTTTATACATTAAAATAAAATAAAACAGACAAAGCTTTTTAACAATTATTTGGATTCAGGAAAAGTCAAAGCACTCAAATATCATTTACCGAATTTATTCTTCGTGCAGCAAGAACTTGGGTATATAGTTCATGAGATTTGTAGCTCGACCTTGAAAACTTTGATGCGAGCAGATATACCACGTTAAAGTATTGCAAACAATTTATTAACATTGTCAACCCAACATGCAGCAACATGCTTGATACAAAGAATATCCTTATTGTCAAGGCCCAAGGTTATTTGTTACAAACACCTTCATCAATATTGACATTGAGATCATACGGAAATATAAATCTTGAACTTATTTTCGTCAGTACCTACGAAAGAAAGAAACAGAAATGACATTAGTAACCGCGATTATTTTTAAAATAATGTCCAGGTGGCCTTTTTTTTTTTTTTTTTTTTTTTTTTTTTTTTTTTTTTTTTTTTTTTTTCAACATTTTCAACGCTCGGATCAGCGCCGAGAGTTGAAAATGCAACAACAGAAATTACAAAGTAATATTAAAATAATATTGTTTTAAGAGGTTGTGGTAGGCCCCCTGAGCCTAAGCTATTTTTACTTTGTTTTATTATTTTTTTTATTTAATTTTTGATTACATTACATCATTTGTTTATTTCCTCATCAATACTTATCGTGGTAGGAGACCTTGACAAGCGCTACAAACGGCTTATTTGGAATTAATATCTGCCCAATTCATATTATTATTGTTTATTAATAAGTAAGAAATGAAAAGATAAATAAATACTTTGTTAAAAATAATTGATGAATCAAAGTTGTAATAAGTATTCAAAGCATTTAATTTGGTGTTGAGTCATCTACAACTATAGAGAGATAAAAATTGTCTGTAGGTACCTATGTTTGTAGGAGATGATTTTTAAAAGTTCTGATTCGATTAAGAAAATCTAAGTTACTCACTCACTCACTTATTCTTAACTATAGCTGAGTTCTCATAATGTCGATTTGTCCTGGAAAATGAATTAATCTTGTGGTATAGGCGAGGGGAAAAAGCTAGTTTAGTTTCATACGGTTCGTAGCGCTCTCGTAGCAAATTGCCTACGCGCATCTTAATCAAACTCTCCGTGTAAAAATCTATACTAATATGCTAGCCTTAAAGTTAAGGAAATGAGTTTAAGGCAAGAACAGGTAGGTACCTTGCATTATGGAATTCGAATTCATAAAAAAACACGTTTTTTCTTACAAAACGCAATCCAGTGCCTTGCGTAGCAATTTCAACGATTTAAAGTATACACTCCGAGTGTATTTCCTTTCTCAGAAACTTGTAGGTATGAGTGCACAAGCATAATGCACTTGTGCTATCCAACAGTGTGTAATCAAAGTAAATAAGTTAAACGCATACTTGACACAGTTCTGCGGTACCGAGTCGCTCCGAGCCACAATAGAGACATTTTGTCTTATTGCCAGACTTGCGTGGACCTAAGCGCAACAGAATTTATGAATATATGTATCCATACAATCCCAACAAATTGTACCTATTTCATGTAGGTATATTGGTTGCCAAGACTCACTAGCTAGAACTAGCTTGCTAAGTTGAACGTGAAGAAACGGGACATGCGCGTACGCAGTCGCGAGCAAAAGCTTCTGAGAGATATATTGGACACTGAAATCAAGGGCACTACAGGCTGTATTATCTAAAATAAAACATTGAGCTTTGGATGGACGTCGCCCAAAGCCGCATTCATGTGAGAAAAACTTCGAGTGGACATCTTAAAATACCTACATACTTATTTTCGATTACCTAAAGAAAATCCTTGTTTATTTAATGTAAATAAAACTCGTAGCTGTTTGTTTAATCAGTGAGCCACAACATCTTCCAACAAACTTGTTTCATTAATGGAGAACCATCGTGCTCGTACATACATGCACAAGTACAACTATTTTCTTAATGTCCCTCGGCAATCATCGCGTTTCCGAATACAAACGAATGCTAATTTCCATGCACATCAACTAATAGAATATATCGTGTATACAATTTGAATTCAGAACTAAGTACTTTATTGTTGTACCCTGTAGTTCACACGAAAAACAATAAAGTACTTAGTTCTGAATTAAAATTATTATACACGATGAATCTAATAATAATTATTGATGGTCATGGAGATTAGCATTCGTTTGTATTCGGAAAAGCGATGACTGCCGAGGGATGGATCCAAATGGGAAGTCAAATACATACTACACTACAACTATAAATATAATTTTAGATTAGATTTTAGACATTAGAATCGTACCATGTACATCTATCAACAATTTATGGGAAAAACATTTTAAGAATGCAAAGCATTTTATTTAATAAACATACTTTTGTGTAAAAAAGTAATGATTTGACTACCCATTTGGAAACGCGTAGTTGTAGGTACTGTAAATGCAGGCTTTTTGTGGTTACTCGTATATTTATGGTCGGCTGTTTACTAATTACATAGCTACTGCTACCTTTCATACTAGTGAAGATACAAACCATAAAATGGTTTCTAGCTTAAATGATAAGCTCTTCGTTAAAAATAAAATCGGGTATTACAACAAAAGTTTTTTAAGCTGCTACAGCTACTAAAATCAGTAGGTTACGTATGCGGTACATTCTCCCTTATTTATTACTAGCGACCCGCCCCGGCTTCGCACGGGTGCAAATGTGCATTGTGCAATGCTGCAACTAAATATACCTACCACAGAATGTCCTTATAAACAACGTTTACAGCTTTTTGTCATTAGACAATACAACGCGCCGCCCGGCCGGGCCGGTACCGTCGTCGCACCGCTATGTCCCTGCATTTTAAATCTGTAATATCTTCGGAAATATTCAGTTAAATTAAATGCTGTAAAGGGCCATATTTATCTATATTAAATGGACAATGTATTTAAGGTACTTAATTGGATAAGGATTAATGCTGTATTGCTTAAAATCACTTCGTAAATAAGCCATTTTTTCCCGTGAAATGTGAAGGATAAAAAATGGTTTTTGTGGGTTATCCTTAAGAGATAGACATATACCATCGTCAACTTTTTTGTTGACCTTTTTAAGGTGTATAATACTGTAGTACATTATTTTGATTTATCTGGTGGGGTTCAGCCAGCGTTTCCAATGTAAGCGCAAAAAAATGTGTTTATTTACGACATCACATTAGAAACCTCTAAATTTATCAGTGTTACTCTACAATATTATGCATGTATTAAACATATTATAAACCTTCCTCTTTAATCACTCTATCTATTGAAAAAAACCGCTTCAAAATCCGTTGCGTAGTTTTAAAGACTTAAGCGACTTAAGCATATATAGGGACGGACAGACAGCGACAGCGACTTTGTTTTATACTATGAAGTGATAGTGATGATAGTGATGATGAAAAAAATACGAGAGAATGTAAATGTCGGTACTGTTTAGCAGATTGTTAATTTACCTAAACCTAAACTATCTACAGGAGAATTTGAATTCAGTACCTGCCAATCAGTGCAAAACAGCTGAGAGATTTTTTAATAAGGGCCATTTTCCAACACGTAGGCTTTTGACTCCGTGTATGTAAGTACGCCGAAGTGAAGACTCTATATTGTAAAGCAAAAACTGGTTTCAAGGCCGAGGACAGGTTACTTAACAATGAGGTTTCCAAGAAGTTGAAATTACTCATCAAATAACACCGGGTTATTTAATCATCATCTGCCTAGACTTTTCCCAACTACATTAGGGTCGGCTCCCAGTCACACTGGATTCTGCTGAATACCAGTATTTCACGTGGAGCGGCTGCCTACCAGACCTACCAAAATTACCTACCAAGAATGTACACAGTTAAATTTGCAGGGAATACTTATACCGCCAAATTGAGAATGTTCAGAAGTGGAAAAAAGAATTAATAAAAATTAAAATGACTGAGTTTCATTCATCTTATGTAAAAACAAACAACTGGGTCGATTCACTAAATTCAGAACTTCTTCTTCTTCTTCGTGTGGGTGGGGTGTAAGGTCTAACGACCCCACACACCCTATTCGAAACTCATTGTCTGTGTTAGTTCGATAGCTACGTAAGGAACCCTAAAACAGTACAACGAATGAGAGTTCTAGATCAAAGGTCATATACATTTTGAAGTACGAATCCATAGTAGGAACTAAAAATAACGAATATAATAATATAAACAAACTATGATTCACCGCGACGCCGACGCACGGTAGTTGTCAACACATATAGTAGGTACTTGTAAGAATCACGATTATTGACACCTAATATGTGTTTCGGGGTAAATCATCGATCTATTTAAAGCTAATTTCCGGGCTGAGGTATTAGGGCTAGCCAAGAAACTGTCCATTCATAGAAAATCAATTCTACGCATCTACTGTGTAGACTGCGTCTCTATTTGTTGTGAAAGAAAACAAAGTAGGGAAATAAACGTCATCCATATAATATAACAACATGCCCATATTCCCCTATAGCAAAAAGGAACGAAGTGACATCTATACTACCAGCAACGAACTATGTCAAAAGAAATCCTGCATCGCGGTATCAGAGTTTTCCATGCGAACATAATACAACAGTCCAAATATCAACTATCGCAGTTTGCCCATCAGACACAGGATCCGCCCTTTTCAATGGAGGCTTTGCGGGACTATATACACCCTGTTCCCCATACCCTCAATACCCCGCAGGGTTCTGCAGAGGTGTCCTTATTGTACAACCACATTTTGCCAGTCACGTTGAAGTGCCATGTTATAGGGGGCAAGTCTATTGCCTTCAATAGGGTGGAAACCCGAAAACCAGACACTATAAGGGAATGTAAATCTAAGATCAAATGAAGTGAAAATATAAAGACGCCAAGGTTTTAGAAATAAAATTGTTGACCTTTTCAAAAAACAAAAGAAAAACTTAATTGACCAATTCCAAGTGTCATAGGTACGGGTAAAAAATATAGAATTCGGCAATTTATTTCAAGTAGACGCATTAGTCAAGGCGCGGGCGGACGAAGGTCGCCAAGATTTGAGAGTGTGGCAGATTGCCGAGGAAAATGAATGTCACTACCGTGCAGTGCACACCGGGCCCTAAATTATAGTGCGGCTTAAGTGTAGCGTGCCGATGGTGGTGACTCACTGAATGTTACATATAGATCTAACGCTGATCTGAGTGTATAGAATTAGCAAGGTCTGGAGGATAAGAGTGCTTACTACAGGTAAATTCTCGCGGATTTTTACTAAGTACTTTTTTAATCTTGACTTCACGATTTCTGGAAAGAAATGATTATCGCGGAACAAACTAATCGCAAGTAAAGTGATACGATTGGCTGTTGAACATACCCATTCCCAATTTCTGAAACGCCATGTGAACGGACTAACCATTCACATAGCGTTTCAGAAATTGGGAAATAAACAAAAAAACGTTCATTGTTTATTTACTTCATCAACTTCTGAGAAGTGTGAATTATAGATAGTTAAATATTTGAATTCGGAATTCGCGGAATGCGTATTTTACTAAAAAAATCTAATTAGTCCGTCTGATAGATTTCCGTAAAATATTGGACACTTTTTTTTTAAATTTTTATGTAAACAAATAATGAAGACGACAGCGTGCGTTAAAAAGTCCCGTGACATCACGCGATACTATACTTTTTACTAAACGGTGACATCACCAGCTCCCACTCTTGAAAGCGGAAGGGAGGGTCAGACTCTTACTGACTTAAACCATCCGTGTTCCTCCTAATGCCCTTTGCGTAGAGCCGCGGTGACTCTTTCGAACAAATTCCGCAACAGTAGGTTAAATACCCTATTGTAAATGTTCGGAACAGCAAACTCAATGACCTACAAACTAATAGAAGCTTTATAAGATTCACTTAACCTTGACCATTTGGGAAACTCATTTTGCGAAGAGCTCTTAGGAAAATTTCAATATCAGATTGTAAATATTCATAAAAATATGCTCACTAGAACATTTACAACCATCTAAAGAGAACTCAAGGACAAACGCATAAACTTCTTAACTTGCATAGCTCATTTTAAATTATAGTAAGCAATAATTCCATGTTATAAAGTTACTCGAGGGATAGACGAGTTCAGAAACTTTCAGCAGCAGCTGCCAAGTAGCATAAACAATGAGGAAAAACTAAAAAGTTTTTGCTGGTGGTAAAGCTACAGGTTCGTAGATACCGCAGCTTTGTTCAGTTTCATGCACAATATTCAGCACAGCCTGCTTGAAAGCGGAGTGCTTATAGCAATCATGCTGCGTTTCTTGTTATAATAAAGTTTCAATGTTTGGTTCGGATCTGTATTATTGCTGTAAAGAGTTGAGACTATTCCGGTTCTGAATATCCATTAGGTATGTATCTTCTAAATACGGTCTAGTTTCAGGAACAAAATAATCGCAATAATGTGACTAATTATATTTACGCGCGTCAGCTGCTGGAATTGGTTCAATAAATTATTAACAGCGAATCGAGTCAATTTACTTGTGTTTAATTTTTACTCTTTGAACATATCTTTGATGAAATCAGCTTCTGCTCGCGACTTCGTCTGCGTGGAGTTCAGAAGAAAAATACACCTAGTTGTCAACCGGTGGTTTTTACGTTTTCCCGTGCAATTTTTCTTTCCATAAGAACCTTCCGGACTCGGACTTCAAAAAATATTTGTAAAAAATAGCTAAACTGGTCCAGCTGTTCTCGAGTTTGGTGCTTCGCAACACATTAAGCCATTTATTTTTATAAAAGTTACTTAAGCATTTTACCATGCTCACATGTCCAATGTGTGTAGAAAAACAATAAATTATGATAGTAAAAAAATAATGTCAAAAACAGGCTTTTAATGCACTTAAAAAATAAATAAAAAACGTTTCCATACTGTTGATCGTTGAACAGTTGCTTCGTATAAAGCCAATCCTAGATGGAATGTCAGGTCATAGAAAATATATATAATGAGTGGCATAAAGGACTTGTAAAATTTCGTTTCTGTACCGTTGACCGTTGAGGAGTTGTTTCGTCAAGAGCCAAACCTAGACCGATAATCAGGTCGTAGTTTTCACAAAAATTAAATTGACATTGGAATTGAGGCAACATATTATACAAATTCACTTATTCAACCAACAAAGATTGCAAGTTGAGTAAAAGCTTGTATAAATCGAAATAGTAGACTGACTTTGCCGTCATCTGTTAAGAAATGGTCAGTATGTCATTGTAAGTTTATTTTTAAATCTTCGTTTCCTCCGCTAAACAGCCTAGAATGTTTCGTTATTTATGAAAGTTTCACCACGCACTTGGCGAGGTTCCAATCAGGCCACGGTAGGTAGTGCTTCAGAGGCTTCTAGAAGCTTTGATTAAAACGATAATGAAAATGGAACGCACATATATTTTTATTCGGCTAGCTTCCGTAAGAAAGTAATGAGAACAAAATAAACGTTCGCTTTTCTATTCACAATTAAAATGGAAAATCTATAACTATAGCTGGCGCCAGGTAAATGTGGAATAATGGTCCCACCCCCACCTACATTTATTGACAATTTGTAATTGATTAAAGAGAATAATGACATGAAGCTGTCCTGAATGGACATCTATCGTAACCCTTACTTTTCCAGTAATGAAAAACGATTCATAATTTACTGTCCGGGAGTACCTACGAAGGGAAAGGTTAATGTACTTTATTCCACATTTATCTGGCGCATAACATACCTAGGCGTTCCTTTCGAGAGAAAAAGTAACCAAGCTAAAATGTAGCTGTTCATTTCATACAGTTTATAGTGAGCCTAGGTAGAGATTCCAGTAAAATTACAAAGTTATTTTTAAGGCCAGAATTGGTATCTGGTGACTTTAAGGAAACTGAAACGTGCATACAGGCTGCAAAAGCTACATTATTCACGCCATCAGCTACTTATTTTATAGACATGAACAGAAAACACAGAACTTATCTATAAATAAGGCTTTATTATCTAAAATGGAAATCGCCAATGTACTGCCTTATTATTTACGATAATATTGATTAATTAAACGGCATATAGCATTATCGCTATTATAATTATTTTATTTAGCCTTACTGATATACAAAATATGTTAATTACTGTTTGTTCGTTTCTTTGTCCTCGTACGAATATATCTTCAAGGTTTGTCGTATCTTTTATTTTATCTTTTTGAAAGAAATAATGATGTTGTTCAAAGACATGTTTTAGTATACTGAAGGCTCTTTATTTTATTCAGTAAGGAGAGTTGGTGATTTCCAGCGGGGCTAGGAGACATACGAGACTTTGCCTTTGACAGTGTAGGTGCCTACACTGTCAAAAGGAATGTCTTTTATTAGACAAATAGCTACCACCCGCTGTTATTTGTACTTCCCTTTATATATTTACAGCCATACAACACCCTTATTCATGAAAACTTTATAACTAATAAAAAAGTTTTTATCTAATTAGGTACTTAGTTAAAATACTGTAAGTGAAATTCTAAATTCAAATTTTCCATAGAATGTTTTGAATAAAGAGTCTGCATATCAGTATTTTAGCTAAGTAATGGTTATAAAGTTTTTATGAATAAGGCTGTATGTGTTTTTATGACGTGTAAGCTATATTAATTACTGTAAAGTTTCATCAAAATCAGTTCAGTACCTAGTTTCTGCGTGAAAGAATAACAAACGTTCTATCCTCACAATCTTTCGTATTTTTAATAATAAATAGGATTCAACAACTTTCATTGAGTTATTTTAGCGTTGTCGAGCAGGTTTTTTTGAAACATAAGTACGAAGCTATTGTTAGAAATTTCCTTTAAAATCTTTCGGATTGAGATAAGAGAGTGTTTTACGAAGTTTATGTGCAAGTTTTACTACCTGATACGAGAAGTTCTAATTTGGGTAAAGATAATAAGTATACTTTTTTATTATATGAAAATTCATTGGTAAGGTAGGAAGTAGCGTTTCGTGGCATTTTTTTTTCATAAGAAATCACTCCCCCCCTTAAGGATGATTATAAGTACAAAATCAGGTGGTAAGTAAAATAAGGAAGTAAGTAAAAGCGATACTTTTACTTTTAGCTGCTACGTGCAAATTCATGATACCTACAGGTAAAACCCAGTATCGTTAAAGTGGCTTTCTCGTAAAACCGTTATCGCATATAACGCCGTCGTTACTGATAACGGCGCGATAATAACGATTATTTATTGAAGCAGCTGGAACGTGCGTGATATCAATTTAATCATTGACTACACAAACTTAAATGTTAAGATGATTATTTTCAGTACACAGTAATCATTTTATCGGTCACGTGACTGAGACTCGTTAGCACTACATATCTGAAACATAACACGACTGTTATGTACATTGACAACTTGACACAGCACACAAACAGAAAAAAAAGCCCTCGAATTTGCATCAACTTATTTGGTTGATTGTTCTTTATTTAAACGAGTGCTACGTAAGTACTTACTTATTCACGTGGGTCAAGGAAAGGAAAAACGTGGCGCGAAAGGGCTAAGGGGAGTCCATCCTGAAAGATATACCTATGAGACACAATAAAATGAATCGAGCCGCAAAAATTAATATTGAAATTACACATAAGTAACTTTCATAAATTCGTCTTAGTTACCTAAAAATACCTATGTAAAGTATAATTGAATTATAATGGCGTTGACTAGATGAATAAAGAAAGATTATAAGTTAAATTATCTGGGAAAAAAATTTGCAAAGGTATAACCACATTCGACATACTATTACGAGATATTGAACAATCTAATAGTCTTACATAAAATCAAAGTCATTGTTACAACTTTTACTGTCATGAAATTAAATTGGAAATTGTTTTATTGCATCGTTGGGTCACATTGTTTTCAGATGGATTCACTTTATTAATACATGTCTACTTATTTTCGATTCTCGGAAAATAAGTTGTGCTAAGTCGAGGATTAAAGTGCTTCTCAACCTACACTACTTACCCATAAAATAACTCCTCAATTCCAAAAATAAGAAAATATCGTTTTCGAAAACTTTTCCGAGTTAAATTTCTATGCTTTCGGTGCAGCAGCGGAAAATAATATAACTACTTTAAAATGTACATAAATGTAAATCTGTCGCAGCCAACTAACTAAATAATCGTTTCAAAACCTAGCTTTTTCATTGAACTACGCCATTTAATCAGCGACATAAGTGGGCAAGTCATGAAACGATATACTTAGAACAAAAGATGTCACTTAGCTCGCTGAAAAATCGGCGCCAATCACAAATTAAACGGCTGATTAAGTTAATTGGCTGCAACATATATACCAATATCAAGATCAGTTAGACCGAAATACTTATGTTTCGATGAAATCATAAACGAATTTGATTTTACGATGTTCCTATCGCAAAGCAAGCATATTCACAGAAAATATTTTCAGTGTTAGATTTCTCTGGACGTTTCGTTTTATTTAGAATCCAAGAAAACTCCGAGATAAAAGCATAAATTCAAGCTTTTCTAAATACCTACCATTATTTTAAACAATTTTCAACTGAAATCGAACATGTAGTGGGGTAGATAGATACCTGTTTGCCGATTTTTCCCGCTAAGTGTCGGAATCGCTATGATCTGTACATTAATCTTTCATTCTATGATTGTGAGTTTAAATATAATGCTAATGAGTAAATGCATTTACCAAAAAATATAAAATGGTGGCTAAAATAATTAAATCATTTGGATTTGTAAAAAAAGTATTAGGTATATAGATTCTTAAGAAAAAACTGGCTGGTATACGGTAATGATAAAAAAATAAAAGATTTTTCTGTAGTCAAAAATATGGCGATTGATATTTTGACGTATTTTCTCTTTCTCACAGATTGAATCAGCCAAGATTTTTTTCATTTAGGTCTCCAAAAATACCGCTATAGATATTCACACAATAATTGGGTCTTAAAAAATACCGCGTGATAGCTGGTTAGTATTGCTGAAAAAAATATAGGTCAGCCGTATTATAAAAAGAGAAAGTTTTTTTTTGTTTTCATTTTAAGGGCATCTCTCATTCTTGTTTTGTAGTATTTCGGCCATTGTGAAAATGTTCAAACCCTAAAAAAAAATAATTAGGTCTTCAACAATACTATAAGCAGTCATAGACACCCCACCAACCGTGTCTCCACGTTGCCGTCGTGGTGGGGCTTGCGTGTCTCAGTGATCTTGGGGGCTTTGCCGGTAGAGCCACTCATGCCGGAAGGTCCCAAGTGAGAGACCAGACCAAGAGAGACACAAGAGGGGCACACCGTTCGGAGACTTGAGCAGTGTTCGGGTCCTCGGACGGTGTGCGTCTCATTGGCTTGCTCGCTGCTCTCTGGTACGCGTCTGATCATCAGACGTGACTGTGAGGGCAGCGAGCAAGCATTGAGAGAGAAGGGGAGAAAGGGACCGCACCCTCAAAAAGGACAACATGGATAGCAGCAAAAAAGAGACACTACCCCAGGGCGGTCCGGACTGCACAGCAGTCCGGGAATCCGCCACGCTTTATGCGTCAAGCCCCTCGTATTCTGGGGGGGGCAACGTTGCTATCCACCATCCGATTGCCGATGGCAACAAGGGCCGAGGAGGCCCCCGATCCGGAACATCCTTCGCGGAAATGATCGGTTTCGATTTTGGCTCGCCCGACAAAGTGTCGGTCGGGCGGAGCGCGGGTAGAGGCACGCTACTTTGAAGGGAGGGCTTGCCTGAGCGTCACGCGGGTGCAGAGTCGGAGTCCGAGCTGGACTCCGACGATCTGGTAACCGTTAGCTCGGCAAGCTCTGGACCCGAGGGGGCGGGGGCTGCTGCGGAGGACTCCAGGTCCTTCCGCAAGCGGCCCAGACCGGAGGACGACCGGGGGTCGTCCTGCAGCGAGGAGGTGGCCTCGGCCCGAAAAATCCCCACCAGTAGGCGGGGTAAGGGCCGAGAGGGAGGCAAGGGGAGATTGCCCGCCTCCAAGGTGGCTGGCCAGCGAGCCGAGAAGCTCGTCGCTGACGGACGACCCCCCGGAGAGGGCGGTCGCGGGGCTCCTGGTTCGGAGTTCTCCGGCGGTGAGCCGTATGACTCCGGACAGGAGCGGGTTCGGAGGGCCGGGTTTGCGGAGGTCGTGGAGGCCGCGCTTCGCGATGTGGCCTTGAAGAGGAAACTTTCCTCAAAGAACAAGGCCATAAGCGAGGCGATGGCCTCCATTCTGGCGGCAGCGGAGGCTAACCAAGGGGGGCCTCTGCGGGACGAGATGTCCAAGCTGCGGGCGGAGGTCGCCCGCTTGGCTGCCGCCACGGAGCGTCTCCAGAAGGAGAACGAGGGGCTCCGCGCAGACCTGGCCAGGCTCCGGGGAGCCGGGCCACAGGGGGTGCCTCAAAGGGGGCGCAGAGAGCCAGGTGCTGGACCTGGTGCGGCAAGAGATGGCTGTCTTCCAGGCGAGGTTCTCCGTCCTGGAGGGCATCGTCCTGCGCACCCCGCTAGCGAGTGCGGCGAGTGGGAAGGCCCCCCCAGGCCGGAAAAAGGCGGCGTCTTATGCGGCCGCCGCGGCTGCCACACCGGGGTCGTCCGGCCTGGACTAAGGGTCCGGGCCGGCACCCGCGAAGCCGGTGCCGGGAAAACCGGACCCGGCCCCGGGAAGGAAGAGGAGGGGTGGGGTTGCTGCGCGGACGGCGAAGGCTCCTGCGCCATCTGAGCATCAGCTCCCCCCGGCTTCCTCGCCTTCAGCTCCTCCCCCGGCTCAAGCCGAATGGCAAGTGGCCGGGGAGAAGAAGAAGGCGGGAAAGGGCGTCCCTAAGCACTGACGATGCCCGAGTGTCCAGGCCCACCAAGCGCATCGACATGCGCATCTTGGGCCTGGACGACTCCGTCACGGAGGTGGAGGTGGTGGCCGCCGTCGTTAGGACGGGGGGGTGCTCAGCAGAGGAGGTGAAGGCGGGCACCCTACGTCCTGACAACACGGGCATGCGCACCATTGTGGTGAGCTGCCCCGTGTCGGCGGCCAAAACCATCTCGGAGTGCCGAAGGTTTTTGGTGGGTTGGGTTTCCGCGCAGGTCAAACTGCTGGAACCCCGACCTCTGAGGTGCTTCCAGTGCCAAGTGGGCCACTATGTGGGAGCTCAATGCACCTCGGAGGTGGACCGCAGCGGTCTATGTTTCCGCTGCGGTCAGCCCAGTCACAGGGCCGGCTCCTGCGACGCCGCGCCGCACTGCGTAGTCTGTGCGGCAGCTGGCAAGCCGGCCGACCACTGGGCTGGGGCTAGGGCCTGCGCCCCACCCACCAAAGCCGGAAACAGGAGGAAGCCCTCCGCCACCGCCGTCTCTGCCGCCACTGCCGCCGCTTCTTCTGCCGCCATTGCCGGTTCCACTGCGGCTGCTGCTACTGCAGCAGCCGCAGTAGAGCCCCTACAAAGGGCTCCGGAGGGGGCTGAAATGGAGTGCCAGTAATGGCCCCATTTCACCCCCTCCTGTTGAACGTCAGCCACTGCGCCGCCCAGGAACTGATGCTCCTGAGCATGGCGCAGTGACTGATGCCTGTGGACGGCGAGCAATGGGTAGCTCGCCGTCCGATCAGAACAGGCCCGGGTTGACGGCGCGCTGTGTTCTACGCGCGCCGAACCAGCAGACGTCAGCATGGGTCGGGGCCCATTAGGGCCAGAGCCTACCAGGGTTGCGGATTTGTTCGAAAGAGTTACCGCGGCCCTGGAACGTAAAAGGCACTAAGAGGAGCATAGGTGGGTTTTAGTCAGTAGAAGTCTGACACTCCCTGCCGCTCCACCCAGCGGGAGCGGTCATTTGATGATTTCCCATCCAGAAAAAAGAAAAAAAAAAAAGCAGTCATAGACAAAAAATCGGGTGCCATACCTTGTAGGTACTTTGTACTCGCACTTGTACTTGTACTCGGTAAATTTATGGGATTCCGCTGAATTAAAATAAAAACATTGCTAGTTTGTATTTATTACACCATACTACATACCTATCCTCCTACCTATTTTCATACCTACCTACTATAGATATTTTAGGTATCTACGGTAGGTAGGCACCTACCACTTTCCCAAACCGTCAGTTGCAGTAGTATGAAACTTCTTATAGCAAACAAAAGTGCAAATAAAAACTTGAGGTAACCGGTTTTAGGTCAATCTGCAATGAACGCAGTGATCGCAAGCTGCACAGAGTAAGTAGGTACGGTCTACACACATTATTGTATATTACGTGGCCCAGCGTAGGGCCCTAAAATGATGTAGTTCTTAATTATATGCAAAAGCTTAATAATTTAATTATAAAAATAAAGTAGGTTTTTGTACTTATAACTTTGTGTGTAAAACAAATGAATGGGTATGCAGATATCCTACAGGAACAAGATCTAAGAGGCTATACGAGCCCTAGGTACCCAAAAAAAAATATCGGTCCGACACAAGTGAAACGCAAGTCAAGTGACGTGATTGGCTGTTGAAAACTCATTCAACCAATCACAACTAGATATAGCGCGTATGAAAATTCTCAAATAGTTTCGTGATAATTTTTGCTGGAGAAACTGGGCCTGAATGAATACATTCAATAAAATTATTGAAGTCCATAGCTGGCTAACGATCGTACGAGTTAACGATGCGATTTCGTCGCACGACGAGATTAAAACACACATTTCTCGACAGTGTCCTAATTGAAGCTTGCAAATCATCGCGCGAGCACAGGATCATTTTCACGATCATTTTCATCGGGCGACGAACGATCGTTAGCCAATAAAGGACGACGCCTTATTCTCAACTTTCACTTTGACATTTGAACTTGGTGCCAAAACTCGGCTCGAATTCACGGTGATTAATAGTCTTAAAGGAATAAATTGTATACTGCACGCATAACATTTTCAATTACAACCGAAAGCGAATCCAATAACTATACCGTCGAATTAATTATTGACAATTAAATTATAAATTCGATTGTATTTCAGGGGCGAAATATTTCGCAAACTGTCTCTCTGACTGATTGTAGTAGAGACATACTGTGGTTTTGTTTCAGTGAGACAATGAACCTAGTAGATCCATCTAACTATCTAAGTCTCGATCAATTAATCCCCTTGCTTTTTCCCTTATTTGGGGTCAGATCTCCTGATAATTTTACGGCAAATTTCAATCTTCTTACCCGCTTTTAAATCTTATATAAAATCCAACTAGAAACATTAAATATAAAACCGTAAAGCGGAAAAACAACATTATTTTAAGGAAAAAATAAGCTTTCGTTGTCCGTTGTCCCCCACCTTTCAAGGTTAGAAATAATGGCCTTAGTTAGATACGCAGTATCTCGGACTACTTATCTCTGATCTACCAAGTAGGTATAACTTCTTAATTTTTTTCTGTCACTTTCCTCAGGCACAGCGCGATTTTAGCGTCCAAAACAAAAGAACGAATTCCAATTTCCTTGGGAGGAGCTTGTTCGGGCAGTTGGCGGGCAATTACTAAGATTCGTTCTGGTCAGTCACCACGACTCGACTATCGAGTTTGCCTTTATAAAATCAAAAACAGCAAGCTCTCTCTCAGTCATTTAGCGGTTTCTGACCCATTATAGGATTGTAAAATCTACAATATACTTTATTTTATTAATTCCTTAATTGTATGTTTCCTAAAACAGCGATTTAATTAAGTGAAAACTAATCAGTAGCTTTCAGTGCCCCATCGTGGAGAGATATTTTATTGATATTGAAAGAGATTAAGTTTGGACCATGTATCACGTCATCATCTTCTATTTTGACCGACTGGATTAGAACATTCAAATATCGAATGCAATTTGAATAAAGAATTTGAATAATGTGCGATACACTCAATTATTTTTATGGGTAAAGTTTGACGGTAACATTTTCAAAACCTTTTCAAAAATGGTTTTTTCCTAGCTGAAATAGGGGTTGACCCCGTTTTAAGTTGGAGACAGAAAACAGATAAATACATCTCTCATTCTTAGTCACTCATTCATTTTTTAATCTATCTGTTTGTCTGATAGGTAGGTCGATATAACTGCTGCTGCTGTCCTAGGACACACCTCTGCTAGAAATCACATAGCATCCGGGTAGGTTTACGAACAAATTTTCCTCATATGACTCGACCACCGCAATAAATCACGTTTTACTACTGGAACTAATATCTACGTAAGTTATAACTCACTAAACATTAACAGCAGGATTCTAGAAATAAATTTTTGATTCGTCGCTTCACAAATGAATTGCCAGACAAGTGGTAGAATCGGCTATTCTGTTAAGCGTTCATTTTGTCAAATTTATTGGTCTTTCATTTTCTTTCCGGAAACTGGGTGTTAAACTCTGCAAAACAATAAAAGAAGAATTGTGAGTACCTAGCGAGGCTGACACCGCTTTCCGTGTATCTTATAAAAGCTAGCAGAAAGATTCATCGTCTCATTTCTTCGAAATTATTCCTAGGGCAATAACAACAAGATAAATATAGTACCTTTACCTATTTAACTAACACATGACCTAGGTAGCACTACTTAGACATATAAATAAATAAACAATACCTACGTCAACATTCAACATCAAATATTTATGCAAGGATTGGACCTATTAGTGTTTAAGAATGTGAATGTGTATGCAATATAACAATCAATCAACCTACGTAGCCTTTATCTAACTATGCTGGGGTCGGCCTAAAAGTATGTAACTGAATTTCAGACAGGGTATCTAATCTCCACAACCCAATAACTGAGCCCGGTCAAGAAACCCCAAGTCAAGACTGGTAGTCAAACTTTCCGGCTTCTGACTAGCCGTAATTATGATCACCAAGGTTGCCTACATAAGAATTTACAATGTTTTGCTGCCTAATTTTCGGAGATGTGTAGATAACATCTCTCACTTCCCATCACGTAACGTAAATCCCGAATGAATTAACTTTCAAGAACAAAAAACTCGACCAATCACATGTTCGGAGGAACCGCTTCAACTTCGATAAAAACTGAGCCTCTTGCCCGGAACCGCAACGAAAATAATCTGGAACACAAAAAGGGAGGGGTACCACTACCAAGATGACAAGAAAATCCGATTAAACAATCCCTTGGTCCAAAAATGAACTTGTTTTCACGAGAAGCTTCCATATCCCTGTAATACTTACGCAAGTTAAACCATGATCATGAGAGAGCGTCGCTGACGAACTGAATACAAAGTACCGTTCGACTCCAGAGAGCACGGAATCGATACGCGTCGCCATACATATCTTCCTTTCTTTCTTTTTTTAAGGATGGGAAAGTCATGAAATGACTTCTTCCGCCCTGGGTGGAGTGGAACGGAGTGTCAGACTCTCACTGACTAAAACCCAGCCGTTTCTCCAAATGCCCTTTGCGTTCCAGAACAAATTCTGCAACCCTGGATCCATACTTCCATACGAATAACTTTTTTAATTCGAAACGAGTTTGTTTGTTTGTTACGCTTTCACGCCTAAGCTGCTGAACTGATTTTGATCAGTTTTGATACAGGGATAGATGGGACTCTGGAGACGGTTACAGGCAGGAAGAGTACAAGGTTCTAGGCTTTTTTTGCGAAAATCTATATAAATGTGAGCGAATCCGTGGGTAGATAAAAGCTATTGCTTTAAAATTATAAATGAGAAATTACTGTTTGTCTGTTTGTTACATGTTCACGTAGGTAATAGCGGCTGAACTGATTCGGATAAATGTTGGCACACGAGTAAACCTGAATTATATTGAATACTTTTAAAAGCTGCAGGCAGAAGCAAATTCCTAATAACAACTGAAGCCGCCCAACGGGCGCTGAGCACAGGTTTTAGGTATGTGTACCACAGTCATGTTCAGAAATGTCACGAGTCGTCAATTGTATCGGTAAACGATGACATTCATTGACGGCTTGGTTTGTTTGCCACCCAGGTGCCCCGGTGCTCTGTAGTCGGTTCAGACAAGCCCTTATAAACAATGATGGCCGTAAAGCTGTCGCCCAGCGTGGCCCATCGCTCCTCGTTAAAGTAATAAGATTTACACACTCCGTCGTTCACGCTCGCCCATTTTCTTGGGAGCTTTCCAACAGTGAAAAATATTGCCGTATTGACGTTGTGATATATCGCGGATGCTGTTACCGTAGGTCGGGATCTAGTTGATATACCTATCTAAACTACACTATTATGATTATTCCTTTATTTCAGGTGGTCCATACAAAATACAATACATACATATAAAAACTATACTAATACATAGAAAATTATAACTTATAAACTAAGACACACGAAGTAACGGCGTCGAGTTACGCTGCGTACTGTGCAAAAATTTTTCTTATACAAAATCCAAAACCATTATGACCAATTGACCATGTTGACGATGATGAGCAGAGCTGTGGAGAAAGTAGCCTAAGGCATGATGAGACGGAAATGGACGCAACAGATGAAGATAAAGAAGCGGATGTGTCCTTTCCAATATTTATTTCCGTTCTGATTCCTGAAAGCCAAGCGATGTTGTTGTCAGAATCAGAACAGTACTTACATGTATATATATAGATGTTTAAATCTCAAATCTTTATTGCAGTAAAAATATTATACTTACAAAAACATGTAAGAGAAACAATTATTGATCCTGTTGGACATAGTCATATTTTGAATAAGTACGAGAGAGGATAATTTTCCTTGTTACCAAATAAGAATTTCCATTTTTTCTTGTAAGTACAGATAAGTATCTGGTTTATTTACTAACGAAAGTACTCGTTATTTTGTATTACCACACACTTATTTATTCCAATATAATTAAGTATACTTACCTACTTATTTATTAGGTTAAATTATGAATGTAATTGAATTACGTAATTATCTAACATCAAGCCTGTTTTCCGCCGGTACACCCACATTTTGCCAATTATATTGCCTGTTGTTGTGTAATTCGATGTATTGTTAAGAATTCATAATCTCAGGATATATATATAGGTCTGACTTATCTTTACAATGATACGGCTGCTGGAAACTAAAATTAAATTGGACACATTCCAGTGGCGTTTGCAGTGTGAATACACCGAAATACAGGCATTAAGGACTTGTTATTTTACACGTTATTCAGGCGTGTTAGTTCTTCCACTTTTATTCACTCAAATTTAACCTTGACATTAAACTCCAGTTTCGCAACAGGAGCTCAATTTCCATACACTCCACATCAGTCGTACAAACGACCAGCCATGACAGTCATGACAGACATACTATTAATCTCCACAAATCTCATCAGTACGGTACATAAATAGTGGAGTGGAAACATTTGTCTTCTCCAGCTGGGTATGGGCGATGTCGATGTATGGCCGGATTTACAATAAGCGCAACTATGGACTGAGCTACATCTTAAATCTACTCTGCAACTTACTTGCCAACATTCATCTTAGACAATGTTTCTGTATCGGCGAGGTTTTAAACCACTTCTTGTAATACTTTATAAGTGTTGTGTTGCTTCAAAGTAGAGTCACTTTTTTTATACATAGTATTTTAATGTAAATGATGACCTTCAAAAGGGCCGTTTACTGGCCTAATTCAAATAAACGTTTTGACTTTGACTTTTGGAATAATTTATTTTAAATGGTTCGGATACTGAATAGCAGTGGGATAAGAGGCTCGGAATTCAATTCCTCGGTAGGGTTATGGGTTTCCTTAGCTTTAGTTAATATGGGAATAACTAATAAAGAAACTGCTATGGAGTTTCTTGTCCGTTCTTCTCCATAAGAATCTACCCTTGCGAACGGACAGTAGAGTCACTTTATATTATTTTTAATGTAAATGATGACGTTCAAAAGTGCCGTTTAATGGCCTAATTGAAATAAACGTTTTGACTTTTGACTTTTGGCTAATAAATATTTAAACTGAGCATGTACAGACGCCAAGCACATCAAGCTACCCGAAACTGTCAAATTTTCCCAATCAACCTTGAACCTAATGCAGTATAGCGATAAAGTTAAAAATCTATTATAGGAATTTGACAGATTGTTGTAGCTTGATGTGCTGGCGACTTTAAAAAGTATAGTTATTTACAGCAACCTAAATACTTACTTCTGCTTATCTTTACAAGGGCAAATTACTAATTTTTATGCAACGTTCGCATTCTATTCTATTTTTGTTTATGGCAATGATGCCGATGTCGACAATTCTGCCAATGTCAGATGTGCTATGGAAAAACGTGTGTGAGACAACAAACAAACTATTTTTTTTTAATTTTTGAGGAATAAAAACCTTCTTGTTGAGTTACAAAATAAAAAAATCGCATGTCAGTTGCAATCTGTCAAAAAAGCCTTACATTTTTGACAGATTGCAACTGACATGCGAATGCGAACTTTGCAATAGTAGAATTGGCACTAAGATTAAAACGTGCAAGACAGCAAGACACTTCTAAATTTGACGCTCGATGGAGCATACAATCTATCGCTTGTTATTTATTACATATCCATAAAGAAAGATGACTAAAAGCTTATGACGCAACCGTCGCATAAGTGCGTCTACATTTCCATTTGTAACTGTGTATCTAAGTCAAGTTTCTAAGGACATTGTTACATAAATATCTACGACCTTTATTGTCGCCGTCATCAATTCTAAGTCCTTATCAGTATCATTAACATATGCATACAAATAACGCCTCTAACGCACTCAAAATGTTAGCGTAACGAATTTATTTCCAACGACAGACACCGTTCAACGGCGATAACGGAGATATCGTTACTGCGGAATTTGTACCTGCCTACTATCATGTGATAAACTGATAACAACAATGTATGCTATCATAAAACAATATGCCAAATGGTATTAGATTAAAGCTAATGATATTCAAGTGATATTGACGCTACGCGTGCATTCGTACGAATCCGACAAAGAACAATGATAATCTTTGAAATTCACGAATTCATTCCAGAACAAGCGTCACAGGCCTTTTTTTTTTTTTTATAGGATGGGAAATCATCAAATGACCCCTCCCGCTCTGGGTGGAGCGGCAGGGAGTGTCAGACTTTTACTGACTAAAACCCACCCTTTAGTCCTCCTAGTGCCTTTCTTCCCAGGGCCGCGGCAACTCTTTCGAACATATTCCGCAACCCTGGCAGGCTCTGGCCCTGGCGGGCCCCGTTTCCGTTGCTGACTGCTCTTTCCGGCGCGTTCGGAGTGAAACGCGCCGTCGACTCTGGCCTGACCTGATCGGACAGCGAGCTACCCATTGCTCGCTGTCCGCAGGCGTCAGTCACTGCGCCTTGCTCAGGAGCGTCAGTTCCTGAGAGGCGCAGCGACTAACGTTCGTCTGGAGGAGGCGAAATGGGGCCATTACTGGCACTCCATTTCGGCCCCCTCCCGAGCAGTGGCAGCGGCGGCGACGGTGGCGGCGGCTGCGGCGGAAGCGACGGCGGCGGCGGCGGCGGTGGAGGAGGGTTTTCTCCTCGACCCGGCCCTGGCGGGTGGACCGCAGGCTTTGCCCCCAGCCCAGTGATCGGCCGGCTTGCCAGCTGGATCTGTCAGCCGGCAAAAAAAAAAAAAAAAAAAAGCGTCACAGGCCTCCACTCTGTTAGAGCGTATGGGCTGTATCCAGTGCTCAGGCATTTATGGACTGGTTGACATGTCTTTGGATTTTGTCCACGATCTACATCGGTTTCCTTTCTTTGTTTTCCTCCACCCGTTGCGTTCGTTTTAAGGAGAATTGAAATGATTTTATTATAAAAATAAACGTCGTTATTTCGTTATAATAAAATCATTTCAATTCTACTTAAAAAAAATTTAAGTAGGTACTTTCATCTGTTATTTTTTTATTCTCTTTCTTACGCGTCCCAGCCGCGCAAGCGATGCTCGCGCAACACGTGTTGTTTGGGGATTGTAGTCAAATCTAAACAGATATGCTAACCCCATCGTACCCTAGGTACATAAATAGAAAGTTAAATGGTTTTTCCGTCATCAAGTGTTAGCGAGCAGGAGAGCAGGCTTCATGTATATGAAGACTTCATTAGTCTCTCTCCCTCTGAAATAATGAACACTACGTTAGAACCATAACAGGAAGTACACTCAACCGCAGTAACTATCAACTACAAAAACTGCCCTTACTGCTACACAATAAAGGCGTTGTTATATATTTCAAATTGTCGCCGGATGTGCGGTTAGCTGTTGAAGGATTTTTATTTTAATTAAGTACCTAGATAAAACTTACCGAAACCGTTTTATGTAGAAAAGGCTTCATGTAGGTATTATTACATAAACTTTTTTCGGATTTCCGCATTCTGATTCGACATGGAAATCCATAGAATTCTCTATATACGTTATAAAACATCAATCACTCCTTTCTTTCTTTTGATTGGAGTCGCGTTTGGTGGGACCCGGGACCCATTCAGTGGATATTTTAGCCGATATCTCAGTATCTCACTTAAGAGCCATTTCACAAAATGTAAGCGCTCGAGTTTAGGTAAAATACCGCAGCATCGTGTATGTGTGCGTAACTACGCACACGTACACAACGCAAACAGTGTAGCGCAAGTGTCGAGACGGACTAAACAATCTTGAGGCGTTATAATCGTAATGCACCTGGGTTTGAGATTTATGCCGAAGGATAATTTATTTATTCAGTCTATTAGGTAATCTAGTAAAGCTTTCTAGACTAATATGAAAACCACAAATATATGTTATGTAAAGTATATAATAGAAATAACACAAACAAGGAAACAATTACATATTATTCTCAAGAAATAATGACTATCATTTAAGTGGTCGTTAAATGAATATTTGTCGTAAAGGCATTGATCTTGCCTTTCTAGGGTCTATGATTTCTGGCAATACACAATCTTGATAAAATCGAATCAATTTCGGAAGCATCTTTTCCTGCCAAAAAACGTCATCTTTTACTACCCTTATTACTTTCAATGGAAAATCAGGACCGGTCCATACAGCAAAAAAACATACGTTTTTTTTCGCTATCTGCAACTGGCCTTGTATTTGGTAGTACCAGTCATGATAAGGGTTCATTTCAACTTGATGATGACTGTTCAATTTAAAACATTTTAGTTTTTTTGCTAGTATAGCGGTATCAGGATCCATACCAAAAAGTGAGCTAGGACATTTCACTTCCACTAATCCTTCACTGCACAATCCATCCGGTGTCGCACCTAAATAAAAATGTTCCTAGTCTATAATAAGTAGTCTAAAGTAAGTCTAAAAATATTTACGATCGAGTCTAAAAGTTCCATTGATTCGTCAAGTCCAAGGTCTAATGCAACAGGTTCTTTTTCCTATAAAATTAAAGAAATAATAAGATAGTACCTATACCTACTACTGCATAAACTTCTGTTTAAAACATAAAATTGTTACTAAAACATACAATTTCTGTTGTCAAATCTGACTTTTCACTTGTACCCGGCACGGCTTCTAAAGGTACTATCTTCCTCTACTCGATTCACGCGATTTCTCATTCTGAAATGAAAACAAAATAGCTGTCAAATTTCGAACCCACAAATAAATGAATTTTTACTCAATCATCATAACTAAATGATTATTAAAATCATCAATACAACAAGCTCATTTAATACCATTGAATGAGTTTTTGAAGAAATATTCATTGAACGGGGTAAGGCTGGTGCGGCATAGAAAATTTGAATTTCGCGGGCTACCCTGGTGCTTCCACCATCGATAACTGTGTATATGAATTGCAAATAAAAAGAATATCTACCTCGCTTCTATTGCTTTCTTAATGGCTGCAGAATTATGATTTTTCCTTTTTTTGACACATTTGTATACACAACCCTTACGCCCCATTGCTAAAACTAATAAAACAAAAATATAATAATTATTCTACAAACTACTAAAATCATACTTTACTTGATATTAAACGAAAATCTTACCTTATGAAAAAAAATACAAAAAGGATCAAAAGGTTGTAGTCGTAGTTTAACAATGCGTTTACGATTGATACGCTCGAAAATCGGGACGCGGAAAAAAATGGCACAGGTCCTGCTTCGTTGACCGCTCGGGCCGTACTAATCGGTGCCCGCGTTTGCATTGTAATTTATTCTAATATATAGTGATGTTAAAAATGATATTACGTCTGATTAAATGAATTGATTTTAATAAAACTTTGGAATTAGTTTGGTAAAAGAACAAGGTTTATTTGTATATATTTTTTTAAATGTAATTTCGCTTAATTCAAACCAAAAAATCACGATAAACTTGCGATATAAAACGTAAAAGTTGACCTAAGACTTTGTTTTTTTACTAATTAATGGTAATAATTATCGATATTCTTGTACATTAAAAGTCAACAAAAGTATATGTCTGAAACTTTATGTATTTTTTGTAGTTAAATTTATTAACATTTATGATAGATTTAGGAGTCCGAAATTGACTCTGCGATGATTTTTCAGTAAACTAGTTGTGGGAGATTAATCACTACATCATTTACAAATAAGTTTTTGTAAATGTGTTCCATTATGAATCAATACGAAAGACTAGTCTATTTTTTACATGAATTCAAAAATTCCAGAGTGTTATCTAAGATGGTAAATTAGGCGACCAAAGTCTTAGGTATTTGCGCAAAAACGTGAAATGGCTCTTAAGACCAAGCCCTGGTATTATAGGCTGGTCAAATTTCGATTTTCCTACGTCTTATATATATCTATTAACTTTACATGTGGGATGACAACTCTATTCTAATTCTCCATTCTATGTAACCAAATCTGCGTATAAAATAAGAATGTAGGATCAACATAACAACAGTTTTCTAAGAACAGAGGGCGCTCACAGATAAAAACCACCACCAATACTATAGGTACTACTACTATTTAGTGATGGCCTGAAACACAGGTTTAAATTAACCTAGACCGGGTGGGTCGCTACCTAACAATGTAATTCAGAATCTATCTCTCTCAATCTAATCTTGTAAAAATATCTTAGTTTTAGTTTATTTTTAGGCTAAACTATAACAGCCGCACGCCGCACGGACCAATCTTCAAGGTTAAGCAACGCTGGCCGAGGTTGGTCTGTGGATGGGTGATCATATTAACATACCGAGACTCCTCCGTGTCTCGGAAAGCACGTTAAGCTGTTGATCCCGGCTGTCATTTGTAGATCTTTGACAGTCGTTACTTATTTCTGCTGGCAATGTAAACTTTTTGTAAACGTTTTTATCTGAATAAATTATTACTTCCTGTATTTCATAATTTACTTTTTTAAATATTTCTTTAAAAATATTATTATATATTAACTCTAGCCTCAATCCTAGATTTCAGATGAGGAAAATAGAACATTATTACCATTTCAATTGATGTCGGCAGCGACTCCAAGTAATTGATATAGTGTACAGACCACTGCATGAATAATTTAACTGGATGGGAGCCGGCCCGTCTGAACTATAAGTATTATGGGTCTAGCTACTACGAGAAGGATATAAAACTAAGGCATATAATTATGGCATATAATTTTCACACTAACTAATAAATGTGTGTCACTGGCTTTGAGTCTGAATAAGGCTGTTGGGTTTATTTATGCGCGGGATATCTTCATTTAAATGTAGGTTGCATGACTAAAGTTACCAGTCAGTATTTTACATTGACTAAATGGCAAAATATACTGCCTCGGTCGACTAGCGGTGGTTGCTAGCTCTAGGTACTGCTGAGCATGACGTACTGGGTTCCATTCCTGGGTCGGGTCAATCAGCTATTGAAATTTTCTAGTTGGAAAGTAGAGCCCTAAGTTGATCACAACCGAATGATGGCTTGACTTGCTCCTGTCATAGGGGATGACTGGACTTAAACGTAACTGCAGGCGAAATGTGAGTCCTACACAAGGAAGACTCTGCTTAAACTTTCAGGACATAAAGCCCTTTGTAGAGTAAACCTAAACTTGCAATTCTTTTGGAAACTAAGTATTATAACTATAGCATTAAAAAGAAATTACGAGAACGACATAATTTATACGCTCGTTCAAAAGATGACAAAGCTCCATATTGTCCGTTAGCTCCTACGTGACCTGGGAGCTGCATCAGCTGTGCACTGCCGGCCAAAGAAAAAGGGCCCTATATTTTCGAACCGTTTGGGGTTGAAACCCTGGGCCGTGGGGCCCTTGTGCTCATAGCCTTTTCAATGAAATTTCAAAACGGCTAGTTGACACTTCCCGTGACCCAAGAGCTGGCTTTTACTTTGGGCAAAGACTAAGCATTGCCATTCAACGTGGCAATGCCGCCAGTCTGTTGGGCACATTACCAGCTGACAGCGTTGAGGACGAATTTTTTGATGCTATATTTTAGTTTGTTGTAAGTTTCGTGTATTTTTAATTTCAGTTATTTTCATTAAAATTTAATCTCTTTCAACAGAAAAAAATTACATGATTGGAATAACGGAAACCAGGTGCACCTGCTCTACGAGCTTCCAGTCTCGAATTTCACTACTGACACTTTCAGTTTCGACAAAACAGACAACCTTACAGAGGAGCGATCGCAAGTCACAATCTGTCAAAAACCTCAAGTTTCCCAATATTTTGTCACGTTTTTCTTACTTATGGGATCCGTTCTTGAGTTACACTAATGAAAAGTACAAAGTTACAAAAAAAAAATACGTCCGAGATCTGAACAAAACACAAAAATAAATAAGAGTATTTTTGTGTTTTGTTCAGATGCGCCCATTTTACTGACATCGACGGTACACACCTGTGCAAGTACCTGTACGTGGCACATTGTGATGCAGCCACGGTACGTCACACACGGCCGGCGGCTGCGGCGACACGACATGGGACTTCCCTCCTCGAGCGTGTGAAACTCGCTCGGAGCTCCCCAGGCAGGTAGGCAGGTTATGGGTACCTGCATTATTTTATATAAGTTTTAGTGTGAATGTTTTACAGCTTCGATTTTCTCTATTTATAGCTTTGTGATCAGAAATGATAGTATTATTAATGGATTTCAAGGAAAGATATTTTAAATTACTGATCTTTCTGAATGACTCATTGATAAATTTGCTTTCTTTGGGGAAGCTCTTGTAATAATTAGTTCTTTATGTAAGTTCATTATCTGCCTAGCCTTTTCCCAGCTATATTGAGGTCGGCTTCCAGTGAAACTGGATTCAGCTGAATACCAGTATTTTACGTGGAGCGGCTGCCTACCAGACCTCCACAACCCATGACCCAAGATCTGCAAAAAAGACGGCCGGTACCAACGGCTTAACGTGCTTTCCGAGGTACGGAGGAGTATCGGTATGTTAAGATGGTTACCCATCACAGACCAACTTCCGCAAGCGTTGCTTAACCTTGAAGATCGACCCGTGCGGCTATTATTATTTGGCCACGAGCTCGTGTAGTTCTTTATGTAAGTTGACGTCATGAACTCATGATGGATAGACTGGTAACGGATAACTAGGGCATGCAACTATCCGGCCGTACTTTACTATCCGGATAATCTGGATACTACCAAAACACTTTTCGGATTTATTAGGATATTTCGGATTTCATCGTAAAGAGTAAATAAACCGGTATAAAAAACAATACATTTTATTTCAATTTCAATTATTGATAATAAGAGTAAGAATAAATTCATATCATTGTCACAATGTTGTCATGAAATAGTTTATGTAAATATTATATCAAGGATATTGGATGATTGGATATTAAAACTTAAGAAAATAAGATGTTCTAACATGTTTGTATTTAGTTAGTTACAGCGACTCATTCAGAACGTTTTAGTGGATCGGGGGCTGGCTATACCTACATTCGGTACAGCCAGCGTAGGTGATAGTATGGTTCTTGCCCCATATGCCTAAGTGCATTAGCCTGATGGCAGCTGCTAGTGCTACCTCCTGCTGAATAGTTATTTACATTCAGCTAGAGACAGCAAGCAGCTAACAACTGGCAGAACGCAAATAACTCATTTTCACAAGTGAATGGGAGTTATTTGCATTCTGCCAGTAGCCAGTGAAATCGGAGCAGGCCTAGTGTGCTGTTCTCGTCCATCTAATTATAGCGACATAGGTCAGCATTAGCCTGATCATGGCTGATCGCTGTGTGGCCACAATGTTATCTTTGGGGCTCCACGTTTTGTCTAATACTTGATGTATTGCTAAAGTACGATTATATTTTATTGAGTTTGTAATCGACATAACTTAGAGCAATTTTCTCTCAAGAACCACTCCCAAGTACTTGGGACTAAGTATCCGGATTATTCGTATTATTCGGATAGTAGAAAACATGATATCCGGATACTAAATTTGACGGATAGCATGCCCTACGGCTAACACACACTCCAGGTATTTGCAATTCTAACGATTTAGCTGTTCTAGAAAACCGCAAGCAATGAGAAATTACGAAGCACCATCATCATCTTTGTAATAAACAAGTGCAGTGTTGTTCACTGTATTCAGGTAAAAATTACTTAAAAGTACATCAAGTTCCGTTTTCAGGTAAAAAACATTAGTGTTTGTGTAGGTCAATTGGTTCGTCACGATCCAGTGACGTAACATATTTGTTCTACTGCGTAGTAGGTTACCTATGCTATTAGGTTACCTATAGGTACGTGATGCGAGTCAGAGCCGTCAGACTCAGAAGTCCTACCTACCTGGAGGGGAGCTAGAAAATCCTCTTCTTTACGTAAGCAGATACTTTTACGCACAAAGGCGGAAATGTAATCATCATTAAAAGGAGGTTGCTCATCGAGTTTTCGTGACATCAGTAAACGGTTAATCCACTCTTTACTTACGACCAGAGGGCTTCGGTCAAAGACTCAGTATTGTCATGCAACGTCGCACCGTCCGTGTTAGTGGACACATTTTTTGATAAGTACCTACCCGGACCCCCTAAGTGAATTCCTTCACTGTCCTCCTTTAAACGCGCTTGTATGTACATTTTAATCAATTTGTGAATGTTAAGTTATTCAATTAATTCCATAGGTATATATACTATACGGTAAGGTTTCAAATTGACTGGACCCGGGCCTGTTTTAAAATCTCATGTCTATCATAATAATTGTTAGCTACATACCTCTATTTGAGCAGACGTGCCAATGGTTGATGTAATCAGCATTTCCGTCAATATGATTTTCGGAAATCCCCTATTTTGTGGAAACCGCTTTCCTTTGTTTACAAAGATGACCGGTGTGCAGTGAAAAACACTTGTTCACTTGAACAACAAAGAATCAACAAAAAAACAGACATCGGTAGAATCGATTTCCGTTTCCTCGGCAAAATGTGCTGTACCTACTTACATGTTTTTGGAACGAAGTTCTTTATCACACGGAACTTGGCGGAGGGGGGGGCTAGGCGAAAAAAAGTGTAAGATTTTTCCGTCACGAATTTCCGTCAAATTAAATAAAATATCCCCGAACTTCCAACCGAGTGTTCCACGACACTCACGCATTTTTTAGTGTCATGGTTGGTCCTAAATAGGTACTATCAATAAAATTAATACCTACTACTATTTTCAGGATTTTCGTTAATTCTGTAACACGTTATATTTATAACCACATTCAACACTCACAATATATCTATGTACTTTAAACTTAGTTGCATTTCTATTTTTAGCTTGCGTGCTGGTTTTTCCAGCTGGCGACAGGAAAGCCAAACCTGCGTGGAAGTGTGTGGACCTGTCTAAGTTGTCCAATAAAATACAGACAGGCATACATTATTGAATTATGTAACAAACATTAATTACTTTAATATTTACTATTTAAATGAACGTAAAATTTTATCTACACAACGAAAACAATCCATAAACGAATACATTTTGATCCTACCTATCAAGTAGGATGTTCATAATTTGATATCTAGCTACGCTCCATAACGATAGCACTACCTATATATTCTGAATATTGACGAAATATAATTTATTCTGGGCTTAAGAGTGTAAGTACCTACTTATAGATACAGTTTGCTAACCTGGCCAAGTCTCAAAACCTATTTCCAAACTACAAAATTATATAACGCAAAACTACATTACCAGACCTTATTTATTACATAAAAGCCTATAACAATAGTAAACTGATTCTATTGCGTATCAGTTATCATAAGTTGCAATCGTAACCTACCTCGCAGACAACGCCGCGGGCTGTATTAGTTTATAATTTAATCATATTGCCTACCTACCTGTACCTGGCTATCTATGTAAATTATGTTTTGACGTTAGTATTTCAGTAGATAAACGAATTTCCAGTAAGTCAGTGGAATAAAATATCATGCATCGTGACTTTATTTTTTTTAAATTTGATAACAGTTTAATCCTATTTTTATGGTCGTCAAGTCGATACTAATATATACTTAACGTTTACGCGTTTTAGAAATTTAAAATGAATTAAGTTTCGCAAAGTTTTCTTCTTTCTCCCAACTGGGTGTAATTAATACAGAACCCCTCAATGAGACGACGTTCAGAGGTAGCTCATGTACAGCAGTGGACCTGTTTCGGCTGAAATAGTGAAGACCGAAATTTCAAACCTTAGTTTTCTCGAATCATTGACCATAACGCAGCAAAACTGCACCATATTTTTCCTCAAACAATAACATAGTTTCAATTCAGATCAGACTACCAATACTACTACTACCCTTGTTCTGTACATTCTATATTCATCTCAGTTCTCTATCTCTATCTCTAGTTCTCATTTGAGCGTGGCTAAAATGAGAACTAATGCTGCCATCTTGTTTGTTCAAAACAATTTCTACAAATAATGTCTCTGACGTTCTGAGAGCCAATTTTACTCATTTTCAAGCAACGATCGCATTCGCATCTCAATTGCAAACTGTCAAAAATGTATAAAAATGTAGGCTTTTTTGACAGTTTGCGACTGACACGCGAATGCGAACGTTCTCATGACACATTCAGAATAACATTATATGGTGGACTTTACAATGTTATTCACGTGTCATGATATCCCTATACCTTTATCAAACGTTAGTTACATTTGTCACAAATGACATTCAATTAAGATACCTACTAACCGCCTGACGAGAGGTAACAAAGATTGGGTAATCAGAGAGGTAGGTGCACATTGTAATGACATCCGCTCAGTGCGCTCAGTCACGGTGGGCCTCGACCTTGGGAAGGGACGCCGTCCGGAACCTTTCCAGTTATAATGGCCCTCGGAACATGTTCCGACCCACTAATTAACTCATAAATACGAGATATAATAATATAAGCTAAGGGAAGGGTTTTGGCCAGGGCTTTTTATTCATTTATGGCTTTGTATACCTACGAGCTTATTTCCCGTTCACTGAAACCCTGATCGAGACTATTAGGTCAATGCAGAATTAAATAGGTTTTTTGAGATATGAACGTGTGTGAAACCATGCTTTGATTCCAACGTTGGTTTTCAAGCGAATAATTTAAGTAGTTTGACAATAAATACTGAACTTAAAATTCTTAATTCACAAAAATTGTCACCGGCTTATGGCAAACGCTATTAGTTTACAATTAAATTTCACGTGATCTTTTACAATCTTACGGATTGTAAAAGATCACGTGAAATTTAATTGTAAACTAATTTTTCTTTAAAAGACACGAATATTTAATGGAAACTATTGAATTTGGATGACATTGATTGTATCCAAAATGTTTTTTTTCATAATATATCGAAAAATTTTAATCTAATAAAGATTTATTACAATCTTACAAAACCTGCAATTTTCCGATGGCATATTTCATGTAAATTCTGATTATGTATTAAGTTAGTTGGAATATAGAAATTGCTAGAAATTGTCATGGATTTCTATACGGCCGATTCCGTAACTTTTTTTGGCGAAAATTACAACTAGGTACCTATTATACTCATCTAGGTATGCTGTAATTATGACCTTTCCTTTTAGACAACGGAGTCAATTCCAGTGCCCCTTACGTTGAACCCATTAACAGAACAAGTACGAATTCGTTAATAGAACAAGGACGAATTCGTAAATAGAAAAAGGACGAATTCGTCTCCTAATTCAGGTTGTCTGAGCAGAGACAGGTTACTTAGATCCGGAAAATTTTCCCAGTGAAATTTTCAAAAACTTGCTGAAAATGTGAACATTTTGGACTTATCAGCATTAGCTACCAACAATAAAATTCAATAATATAATTACATTCAATCTAATGACGCTATTTGATAAAAACAAATGCACATAAAAAACCGAGCAATATATTTTTGTCTTAATCTTTATATATAGTCCACATAGGTATCTATAAGTACATAGATGTTATCGCTACAATGATATCTATACGGCAGGCTTTAGCTGTTGATAAGACGGACGTCGCGAGATCAATTACGATTAACGGATAGCGATAACGTCGTTAACACCTAACGACTGGCTGTAGCGGCCGTTACCTTCACACTGCTTACGTAACGACGCGATAGTGTTATCGGTCATCGGCGATACACGAGTGTGGCACCTTCAGGGAACATGTTACAAAGGAAATGATACTAGCGTTGCCACGCGGATTTACGTGTTGGTTCTTTGTGGTCTCGGTTTCACGTCAAATGCTGATTAAACTAAAGTTTTTTCGTCTAGTTCTTGATGGGCGTTTTTATGTAAGCTAATTTAAAAATTGGCTTAATTTTTACCCGACTGCGTCAGAAGGAGGGTAGTGTTTTTCGAGCGTATGTAGATATGCATGTATGTTCATTTCTTTGGCACGACCTACAGCTCAAACGGCTGGACGGACTTTGACATGTGAGGTATCGTTGAATTCGTCCGAATTGTGGTAGTGACTTATGCTATACAAATTTTCAAGACTCACTAATAAGTAGGAAATAAAAAAATACTTTGTCAAAAAATACTTTGTCCAAAAATACTTTGTCAAAAAATACTTTGTCAAAAAACCCGACCGCTAAAAAAGACTAAAAAGTTCCAAACAAATCGCTTTTACAGCAGTCTCATGCAGTTTGTGGTCTCAGATCTGTGATTGAACTGCATCAGACGCTTGATTTTTTAATTAATGGCATCCAGACTGTGGTCTACGCGTGTTCTACCAAAACCTGTTCAGCCGTTCTAACGAACACTCAAACATACCTACAGCCTACCAGTACATTCATATTTCTTTTGAAAAGATAGAATAGAAAGTAGGATTGGATCACTGAAGATTTTCTTCCAGTCTAGCCTTTTCTTAATCAATTCTACCGAGAATTTTCCAGCACAGGGAATTGTTACAAGTACTTAATAACCAGAAATACACATTTAAAATATGGCGATATTTCTCCGTAACGAACCACACTCACTAGGTATTTTTTAGAACCATATTTCCCTTTTTTCCTGTCGTTATTTTCGTTACTACTCAATATCTCTACATATTATATAAAATCGCTTTCCGCCGTCTGTACCTACGACTAGTTCTTACTTATAAAGTACGCAACAAACGATCTGTTTGCGGATGAATGGACAAAGATTTTATTGGCATGTCAGAAGTACTGTGAGAGGGATTCATGAAAGAGTTGTTAACCATTTTTAAACGCTTTTATTTTTATTTAAAAAAATTGATGTATTTTTTACTTAGGATCCTTTTTTTGTATGAACCTAAGTAGGTAAGTATATGTTTAGTAGTTTTGATTTTATCTTTAAGTAATTTTAATTGCTGTAATTGGTTGTAAACCGTTGTAGTTAAATAAATAAAAAAATAAACGGATAGTGCGGTTTTTTATCATTTAGAAAATTTCTTCTTCCGGAAGAAATTTTCTGAATTATAGTGTAAACCGCATTATTTGTATATAATACATTAATTAAAATTATAAAGTTCGAGCGCACATCAGTAAAATTGCCTTGCGCAGCCGGGGCAGGTCGCTAGTTCGTTAAAAAATAAAACGAGGATAATTTTATGAAAATAGGCATCAACCTATAGCTGCATGTTGTGACCAGCTCATTAGTGACTTACATTTCCTATCAATCCGTTACATATCGTAATTCTTGGCAAGCAGATAGCAGCATAACGGCGTTAGGAAAAGCCTTCCCAACCAAAGGTTGTTCTCCGTTAGATAGCCATCAGACTATCAATCTTACTTAGTTAAGCATAATTATCTGATAAATTACTTAATTACTTATAATGCATAATCACAGCATAATTAATTACTGAATTAGGACTGTTTTCTAGAACCTTTGACGAAAACGCGTGATTCAAGATGGAGATAAAAAAGGCTGGGTGACTAAATCAATGGTTTGTGGTGTGTGTGTGTGTGTGTATTATTATATCCTTTATTCTTTTGTACAATACATATAAATTACATTTTTAAATATTAAAATACAAAGTTATAAAAATATTTAAAAATATAAAAAATAGTAGCCCACCGGTATCGGGAACAAAGGGTCCAAGCTACCGGCGGTCAGGGCTCCAGCGAGAGGAACCTCCTAACAATCCGAGCCGTGTCCAGAAGTACTGCTTTCTGAATCAAGCCCCTAATCCAGCTGCCTAACGAGAGCCTCCTGAGGTGTTGGTCGAGGCTCGTGGCTATTAAGCCGTTGGCTGACACGACTATCGGTACAAAGATTGCCGAATTCACATCCCACATGTCGACAACCTCGCGAGCCAAGTCAAGATATTTTATTTGTTTATCTTTCTCGGCTTTCACGAGGTTCTCGTCATGCGGAACGGTTATATCTACAATCATTGCACGCCTCTCGATTCGGTCCACCACCACTATATCAGGCTTATTTGCAAGAATAGTCATGTCAGTGATGATGGACCGATCCCAGTACAGTGTGATACTGCCATTATCGAGAACTGGGTCGGGCACATACCTGTAGTACGGCACCTCCGATTCCACAAGACAGTATTCCAGAGAAAGTTGCTGATGGATAATCCTGGCTACAAGGTTGTGTCTATGCAAGTACTCTCCGTTAGCAAGACGAGAACAACCAGAGATAATGTGGCGAATTGATTCTCCCGGACGGTGACATGCCCGACATATGTCAACCGTACCGTCCTTATTATTATTATTATTTCCTTTATTCATTATAGTACATATAAATTATATTTTTAAATATTTCTACAACATTAAAAAAAAACATTTAAAAATATAAAAAATAGTAGCCCACCGGTATCGGGAACAGAGTCCAAGCTACCGGTGGTCAGGGCCCCTGAGAGAGGAACCTCCTAACGATACGCGCCGTGTCCAAGAGAACTGCTTTCTGGATCAAGCCCTTGATCCAGCTGCCCAACGAGAGCCTCTTGAGATGTTGGTCGAGGCTCTTGGCAATTACGCCATTGGCCGTGACGATTATTGGCACAATGACTGCTGTGTTCACATCCCACATGTCGACAACCTCGCGAGCCAAGTCAAGATACTTTGCTTGCTTATCTTTCTCAGACTTCACGAGGTTCTCGTCATGAGGGACTGCTATATCAACAATCATTGCGCGACGCTCTAGTCGGTCTATCACCACTATATCAGGCTTATTAGCCACAATAGTCCTGTCAGTGATGATAGACCGATCCCAATACAATGTGCAATTGCCATTTTCGAGAACTGGGTCGGGCACATACCTATAGTACGGTACTTCCGATTCCACAAGATTGTATTGAAGAGCAAGTTGCTGGTGGATAATCCTGGCTACAAGGTTGTGCCTGTGCAAATAGTCTCCGTTAGCCAGACTAGAACAACCGGAAATAATGTGGCGGATGGATTCCCCGGGCCGGTGACATGCCCGACATATGTCAACCGTACCGTCCTTCACAATGTATTTCCGGTAGTTGTTCGTCATCATAACTTCGTCCATAATCGCACAGACAAAACCTTCGGTTTCCCCAAAGAAGTCACCAAAACGCAGCCAGGCTACGGACGCTAAAAAGTCTACATCGGGCCCATGTAGGACCCGATAAAAACGTCCGTGAAGCTCCTTGCTCTGCCATGTCTCCATGCGGTCATTAGTATCTAATACCACAGGTTTGCGCCAGTTCTCGTTAGCCAAGGAGAGCGCGGTAAGGCCTTTGTCCACCGCTACCACATCCTGATGCATACCCACGTCGGCCTCTAGGAAATATTCCCTAAGGCTGCATACCTCGCGGTTGTGCAGGGTCTTAGCATTTAAGAAGCCACGACCCCCGCACTTCCGCGGGATATACAGCCTCATCACCGATGACCGTGGGTGATGCATCCGATTTGCGGTAAGCAGTGAGCGTACCCTTCTATCCAGGGCGTCAAGTTCCGTCTGAGTCCATTTGAGTATGCCGAAAGAGTACATCAATACCGGCATGACCCAACCGTTGAAGGCGCGCACCTTGTTTCCGCCTGATAAAAGACTGTTAAAAACTTTGTTCAGGCGGCCAAAAAAGCGCTCCTTCAACGATTGTTTCATGTCAGCAGCATTAATGCCTAACGCTTCCGACATACCCAAATACTTGTAGGTTTCGGTTGAGGAGAGGGACCTAAGGTGTATGGAATCCGAGAGTTGGGTTCCCACGGATTCCATAATCTCCCCTCGCTTTACATGCATGACCGCACATTTGTCCACACCAAATTCCATCCTGATGGCGCTACTGAAGGTTTCTGTTACCTTCAGTAGCTTCATCAGTTGAAAGTTGTTAGGAGCAAATAGTTTCAAGTCATCCATGTAAAGGAGGTGCGATATGACCTGACCACCTCTTCTCAACCGGTAGCCTTGCCCCGAACCCTCCAGCAGTGTACTGAGAGGGTTGAGGGCCAGGCAAAACCACAGTGGACTCAGACTGTCGCCCTGAAATATGCCACGCTCGATCCTAATCGGGTCGCTGTTCGCCTGGATCTGTCGACACCCTGGATAGCGAAGAACCGTCCTCCACTGCCCCATACACGACATCAGGAAGGTGCGTAGGACTGGATCAACTTTATACAGCTCCAGCACCCTCATGAGCCATGTATGTGGCACCGAGTCATAGGCCTTCTTATAATCTATCCAACATGTCGACAGATCCTTTCGGGAACGGCGAACCTGTTGGCTAATGGCAATATCAATGAGGAGCAGCTCCTTAGTACCGCGGGACCCGTTCCTACATCCATTCTGAGAGGCAGACATTATTATTATTATTATTATATTAATGATTGCATTGCAAATAAACGAGACAGGGCTTGATGAAGGCATAGGGCTACACGTTTGTGATCGATTTTATTGTATAATTCTACCTTGCCATGCTTCGTCATTACCTACACGACGATTTATTCATGTTAAAATTTAAATCTCATGTAGGTGAACGGTTTCATATAATAATACCTATGTTCTTGAGAAAAATTAAGATTTTTCTTCAAACCTACATCTGTAGGTACCTATCGACTGCGCGTAGATAGGTACTTCCTTCTTGCACAGGCTCTTCTCGGTTAGAGGCCAATATCTGTACTGGGACTTTTGTAACGGCTCTTCAATTTTGAAAGCCGTGACGGAAAGCGCAAAAAGTTTGGCCACAGTAGCCATCCAACATCTTAGGTCTATAAACTGGATATTGTAAAATATGATACACAAGGTCTAACAAGGTGCAAATTTGAAGCAGACTCCGGAGAAGAAGTGCCTACCTTATAATAATTTATTGACGCAACCAATTTTTACTCAATAGGTACATTCGATATTTTTTTTAAATAAAAAATCTTTCAAATCAAAGTTAAATCATGCAGTGCCAATAAAATTCTACTTATTTTCAAGCAACGTTCTCATTTAAATCTGTCTCAATCTGTCAAAAAATAGGTTTTTTGACAGATGCAAATGCGAACGTTGCATAAAAATTAGTAGATAGGTGCGTGCGCACAGCTATCGGGATAAATCCCACACACGATAAATTCCACAGACAGTACGATTTCCTTCTATGTAGGTATGTAGTTACCTCTACCTACATATAAAAGTTCGCACATCATAAATAAGTTAAGCATTATTAGGTAGGTACTTAATTTTATTACATCTGAGTATCAGACGGCTTTTGGAATTATGCAAACATTATTTTGAGCCTAAGATTATAAATTATTTTCAAACGAATATAGCACTTTTAGATGACCTTAAATACCTACCTACTTATTACCTAAGTAGATTTTTAAGTCAGTCAACTCAAAATATTGTTATCTAATAAGAGATCGATTCACTTTAATCTCATTATGATAGCTACTAGGTATATACCTACCTACATCAATCGCTATAACTCGATAAGTAGGTAGTTATGGCAATTGATTTTGGTATAGGTACCTATTAGATAGGTTTGGTGGAAAAGTAGCCAGCTTATTGCAACATTGCATTGCTTCACATAGGAATTAATCATTGCAATTATTATTGTAACTGCAGTGCATTACATAAGTAATCCAACAAAAGAGTTTTTGGACTATTAGAGGATCCGAGGAGGAAGCGACCTTCACTGATCTGTTTAATGGATGAAAAGTAGGTAGGTACCTATATTGTAGACACCAAATAATGTTAAAAATTTTATAAATAGCGAGTGGGTTGGCTGAAAAATTTCTGTCAAAACTATATTATAACAAAAAAAAATTACTTAGGTAGGTACCTACCTGCCTTCATTTTCAAAAGTTTTAGTGCAAACGTTAGGTTGACTAGTCTCACCAGTCAGGAAAAATCACCGTACGGCACATGGAATACCTACTTGAGTGCGAAAGCCGTATCATCGAATTTTGTTACTTCGAAAACCTTTCAACGACATCTCTATACTGCGACGGCTTGTTAAATCGACGTCTTATTACTGCGATATTTCGTTACATCGAAAAACTGTACTGCGAACGATTTTACTGCGTAAATATCATACTGCGACGCCTTGTTAAATCGACGTCTTGTTACTGCGATATTTCGTTACATCGAAAAACTGAACTGCGAACGATTTTACTGCGTAAATATCATACTGCGAAGCCTTGTTCAATTGATGTATAGCTATAAATTATTAAACTTTAGGTAAATAATTTAGCAAAGGAGCTTAAGCACACAATACCTAGGTACCAATAACATTTGTCATTCACATTTTTATTCAAACAAAACTCATATCCACTAATAATCAGTAGGTATGTCATTTCCGCGCTTCGATTTTTCTATGATAACAGAGTCAGTCATTTTAGCAATAAACAATTATCAATGTCGTCCGAAGTAAATTTTCCTAAGTAACATCACAGTAACGAGACCTAGACTAATCTAAGGCATTTCATACAAACTTTCATGTCCTTATTTTTCGAAATGAATGAACCCATTTTAATGAAACAAGTTTCACGCATACGCTAGATATCCAGGACTAAATAGTTAGTAGAGAACATTTTCGACTACGAGTTTAGAGGGAGAGTGAAAAATCACTTATATCTTTCCCCCTGTACACTTTTTAATATTTTAAGGCTTTGAGCGCCCTCTAGTTATCTAGCGTGGACTTGATGATCATGCTATTCTGCAATAGATGGCGCTAAACCGTATGAAACTATTGTTGCTACTCCGCAACAGATGGCGATCATTTTCGATGATAGCCATCAGTCTTGTTTATTTGTACTTATTGTCTAAAAATTCAAACCCCAGGAGGTAAATTGGAATTTAATTATTGACATTTGAAATATCTTTATTTATACACGCATGACATTTTATGATTTTACAGTGGGGGTCAATGCGCATAGTCAAAGCATTGCGCATTTCGTGGCTAACCTCAGCGAGTCGATCGACCAGCAAGCAGCGAACGAGCTGTCAGTGCGAAAACCTTTTCATTTCGTCTTGTGCTGTATTTTGGTGACTAGTGGGTGTGCTAAGTGTCTTCGAGCGCATTTGTTATTAAGAGGTGCTAATAAACATAAAACTTACAGGTAAGTGCTTATAATAAGAAGTAAAGTATAATTTTTTCTATTGTTGCGTTATAAAAATCCACTTTATGTTTTATTTCCGTTTAGTTTACTTGTACAGCACAATAAAGCCCGTTTATGAGATGATAATGAACTCGTATCTTATCGTATTAATAGAATATCATGCCGGTCTTATTGTTTTCACACAGCCATGTAAAAAAGAGTCCTAATAATTTTACTGCTATTGTTTGATGATGTCATGGGCGGATATCTCTGACGTTAGCATATTTCCAATTTGTTATTTTATCAAATTCATATAACAATATTTGTCTGCGTCATCAGATAACTATGATATGGCTAAAGAAATACAATAATATTCTTAAAAACATTGAAATTCCAGTCTCTCAGTTCTTTGCTTGAATGCCTTTCTGATTAGTATAACCACTTGACAATATGTAATACCTTGGCTATATCAATGGGGCTGATCAAGACAGATATAATAAATCAAGTAACATCAGTAAGTGTGTGAAAAGGATGTAATATCTGCTCTATGAGAAAATGATTAACTGTCTTGTTCGGTACAAACTGCATCAAAGAGAAAATTACTTTCTAATTGAAAGGAAAGACATGGTCTTACCCATGTTAGCTACATATGAAACCGGTTAAAATTGATAATAAACTTCTTTATCAGTAAAGAATAGAATATTCAATTTATTTGTGAATAAAAATACTAAAATTCATAAAGGCCTACCTAGAATTTATTTTTACAGGAAATCACAGAGTTAAATTAATTGATAAGTAATTCAAATGAGGATAAAAACTGTTAGATAAAAAATATGTTTATATGAATTTTGGATAATGTGAATCACTCACTTTAATTATGTGAGTCAAAATAATGTTTGTTACATAATAATGAAATATTTATTAATTATTAGTCGTAGCCATGCAACTTCCTCCCAAATGCTGATAAATTATAATAATCCCGCTGCAATGTATTCTCTATAACAATGATGACTCAGAAGTTTTAAATAACTCCCATGTTTAGTTAATGAGGAAGACCTAGCTTGATGATTTTTAAACTCTGTCTACAGTTGGTAATAATGTTTCTAGCTCTATCTGTAAATTTTGTACCAAGCGGGGTGTGCTTATCAGATCTGTAACTATTAAATTTGACTTTTTTTTCATTATAGGGCACTATAGGGCTTTCTGGACCTGGTGTTCCAGAAGGTACTCAATGAGGATGACAGTATTTAAACCACTGTCATATTCTCCTCACCTCTGGTCAAAACCGTGTTTGCCAGATATTCATAGTCATGGCCATATCAAGGTGGGGGGGGGGGGCGTCTATTTCCTGTCCCTCATTAATTTCATTTAGCTGATAAACGACTATAACTCCTCTGGCTGATTTGCCTGAAGCCAAAAGCTGGGTAAACCCAGGTACCTATTACGATTGAGCTGAGTTTGTGATGGCACAATTAATCATCTAGACTAGAGACATAAACTGACTCTGATCTGAAAGGTAACTGAGATAAAGACCGCGTTTGTGCTCTCACCGCAGCAGTGGCATCGCTTGGACACCGCTTCTTGATCTCGTGCCAATATCCGCGATGACTTGTGTGATTGACACGTGTAAGCATGTCACAAGAAAACTTCTTTCCTTTATATCCATAATTATCACTAACAGACATCGCACACCCTGAACCGCTGGGTCTAGCTGCAAGCTTGACAGCTCAAGAGTTTCATAATAACGAAAATGAGCACGAAGGCTGGACATGTAAGTTCGTCATTTTTACCGATGAGAACACGTACCTATCGGGCCGCGCATCATCATCTCGCTCAATCCTGAATGTTAGTATGTTCAACCGATGTTTGATTATTGAAAATCCCTGAAAAGAGTTAAATTTATGCTTGCCGATTGGAAAGCCCATTCGTATTATAATATCCTGAAATTCTGAGTGTAGGTACTTAAATTATTATTTAGAGATGAGAACCAATAAACCAAAAGGTGAACAGTAATTATAGTGGAGTAGCTACAATACATTTCTAACCCGAACATTAAATTTTAATACCGTAAATGAACGAACATTACTACATATCAATATAGACTCAAAGCCACGCTATCGGTTATTGGAACCGTCATGAATATGTCATGTAATATTATACCTTCGATGGACTGAAACAGCCGGGCCGTGCAACCTAAATGGATTTATGTGGGGATTAACTTCTCCGTTGTCGCTTCCGCTTCGTCCATATTCAGTTGATACCTAACTGAAACTGAGCATGAAATGTTACGTCAGAAACGCAAATGAATGAATGTTAATTATAGTCTTTAAAACGGGGCCGCGGCAGACCACGAACGAGATGGTGAACGACTTGGATGTCTTCCTTAGAAATTGATAAGTAGTGGAAATCCAGGAAAATGGAAGGAATGGATGGACAAATGCCTCTCGCTTTGGCCCAGCAGTTGGACAGTTCAAGATAGAAAATTATAATAATAGCCTAGCTTACATGTCATCTAGTGTGCCCATAAGGCATACTTGCTGTTAATAATAACACGATAGTCTATAGTTTATGATCGCAGTGGTTAATAATCCAACACGATTTATCGCCATTAATACGTGCGACCTCCGATTGATCAGTTATTTGATGGAAAGCCTTTCTTTAGTACGACAAGAAAGTTTTCGAGATCCCGGGAACCCGTCGTATATATACGTCGTACATCACGCTCTTTGAATAATCAACACCAATCAGGTAACATCGACAAAGCGATGCCCGAATATCTAACTACCTTTCGTATTTAATTTACCACGTTTAAGATTAGCAGTATCTACTACCAAAGTGAATAAACAAGAAAGTGATCGTTACCATCACAGAGAAAGAAAATTTGCAGCTTCATCGCTTCTCTACTGTTTTAAAATAATTTATTCGTCATATTGAATACTAGTTTCTGCCAGCGGCTTTGCCAAGTAACAGAGTTACTTTCATATTCATAGTACTAGTATGGATTCAACTAGTGAACATGCAATGATGTAACTCGAAATTATATTATAAATATTATAATGCACAGACATCTTAAACCGATGCATTGGTGAGAAAACTTGATAAAAGCAGAAACACTGAAATCTGATTTACTTAGATCCAAATAAACCAATAATCTTTCGGTACGCGGTTCCGAGTACCGGAAAACGCAGCGTTGGAAGGCCTCCCAGTAGGTGGACCGATGACCTGGTGAGGGTCGCGTAGCGTTGGATGCGAGACGCACAGGACCGGTTGTTGTGGCGACACTTGGTGGGAGGCCTATGTCCAGCATTGGACGTCTTTCGGCTGATATGATGTTGATGATGATGAAACCAATAATTTAATCATCCATCACCATCTGCCTCACCTTTTCTCGACTATGTTGCTTCGAGCCTAAGCAGATACAACTGAATAGTATTTTGCATGGAGCGACTACATAATAGGTTGGGGAAAAAGTTTCTTCTCTTTTTTTAAGAAAATTCAAAACATTTTTTATTATACTTTATTTGCATTTAACTAAAGTATGTAGGTACCATTTTGTTCGATAATTTTTTGCCATCTTGTAGGTAGGGACATGATCCCATTGCTATAGAAATTTTGGGAGTTCTGATCAAAATACCGTGACAAGAGGTTTTGGCAGTCCTCTCGTGATGTTAACCTGACACTGCCTAAAGAATTCTGAAGAGACCGAAACAGGTGGAAATCTGAAGGTGCAAGGTCAGGACTATACGGCGGATGCATTAACACCTCCCAGCCAAACTCTCTTAATTTTTGCTGCGTGGCTAAAGATGTGTGAGGTCCAGCGTTATCATGATGAAAAACCACACCCCTTCTGTTGATTAATTCCGGCCGCTTTCTCTCAACTTCTTGCTTTAATCTCATCAGTTGTTCGCAGTAGAGTTCAGAATCGATGGTCCTGCCTGGTGGTAACAGCTCATAATGAATAATGCCCTTCCAATCCCACCACACATACAGAATCACCTTGTTGCGAGTTAACCCGGGTTTCGCCAGTCTGTGAAGCCTGACCGGCCTTTGACCACGACCTTTTTCGCACGTTCTTGTCGTACGTGATCCACTTTTCATCACCAGTTATCAACTTCAAAAATGGTTCGGTTTCATTACGTCGTAATAAAGAATCACAAATGAGTACACGGTTCATTAGGTTTCTTTCAGTGAGCTCGTGAGGTAACCAAATATCGAGCTTTTTTCTGTACCCAGTTTTTTTCAAATGCGCCATAACTGTTTTGTGGTCAATGCCGTTTTTTCAAAAATGGCATCCATTTTATCCGTAACAGACCAGAGCGACGTGCATCTTTGACATCAAAATTTCCGGATTGAAAACGCTTAAACCAAATTTGTGCTACTCTCACAGACACCGCACTAGGTCCATAAAGATTTTTCAAACATCAATTTTTTTCGCGGCTTGCTTTGCATTATTACCTTTTTTGTAGTAAAATTTTAAAATGTATCGAATTTCTTCATTAGATTCACTCATCTTGACAGTACGAGAAACAAATGAAAATCACACATTTCCCTAATTTGAATTTGGAATTATGTTCTATAAAATTTAAACTTTCAATGATACCAAAACCAGCCAGATACAAAGCCAAAGAGATTTTATTACAAGTTGAAAGAAAGAAAGAAAATTATGTATTTGGCACACACAGCACACACAATGTTACATATTATATAGCCATACCACATTCGACACAATGATATTGTGTGCCCCACGGCTGCGCCAAATAGGTCCAGTTCAGCAAAATGCCAGACAAACAAGGAGTTGCCTGACGCTGGTTTTCAACAGAACCTTACGTTGAAGTGTACGGATGTAAATCAGCAGATTGTGAGGTGTTAAGTATATAGGTAAATAAGGTAAATACATAAATGTAAATGATAAATAATGAATAATACTAGTGATAGGTAAAGTTTACATAAGTTATAAGAAAAACAAAAAAAAAAAGTATAAAAGTAATCAGATTCATTTAGTGTAAAAGTAATCTACCCACTTGAAACATTACCGCAAGATAAACAGAGACCGGTTTTGTGAGAATCCCAATCCCGATACACTGTCATCCATCGGTTGAGCGCAGTTAGTGTTAGTATTAGATTTACAAACAGTTACATTGTAAAATGATAAAAAAATTAAATAATTTGTAATGCATGCAAGGACATCATATCAATGAGACGTTTAAGTGGATCAAGTCAAGTTTTCGTTGAGCATCTATTAAAACTACCGTAGATGTTTTCTAAAGGTATGTACAGTGTTTATTTCTCTAATAGGCGGTGGTATATTATTCCATACTTTGGATGCCGCGTAACGGAAACTGCCTCTGAAAGCTGCTGTACTATGGGGCTGCGATGAAAGTTGCTGCGAACATTGCCTTCTTCCACATTCTCGTCTGCCAGCGATCCAGCTCAGCTTGTTGTAGAGGTAGTCTGGCTTTTGAAATTTAATGACACCGAACAATAGGCAGGCCAAGTGTAGTTTGCGTCTCGATTTCATTTTGAGAGTAAAATGTTTGTTGAGGAATGGAGTGTAACGTGGCTTCTGGGAGGAGTTTTATAGCAAAACCGAGCACAAGCGTTTTGAACCCTCTGAATGAGCTGGTCTGTACGAGCTAGCAGGCGCGGACCGTACACCGTATCTGCATAGTTAAGCCTGGACAAAACCAGACTTTCCACAAGTTGTTCCCGAAGTGAATCAGATAGGTACGGCCTCATTTTATAAAGAACATAGAGGCGGTAGAAGCAGTTTCTTACTGAGTCGGCAATATGCTTTTCAAAACGAAGGTCCTTGTCCATAATAAGACCAAGGTTTCGTGCTTCATAGACCCTGTCTATTGGCTTGCCCATTAGTTCGACCGTGAATATTGCGGGTAGTTTAGCTATCTGCTGTCTTGTGCCAAGAACCATGAATTTTGTTTTATTTGGGTTTAGCGACAGTTCATACATACAATAATGCGAAAAGACTTTTTCCCCAACCTAATATGAGACCTCCACAGCCCACTGATTGGGTTACACGGTACCCCTTGGTAAGTCTGGTTGTCAGACTTCCCAAGACAACATTGATGTTGTCATGTGTGTTAGCAAGAGATCAATAGCTAATACCTATCTATCTCACACAAGGCAAATGCAGTCATGGGAAAGACAGTGAAATGCATGACCCACCATATAATAACTGACTGAGTGATTTAGGCATTTGCCTTGTGACCCGGTGGTCGTGGGTTCGGAAAACATACTTTGTAAAGTTGTTTCCAGTTTGGCTAGGACATTGCAGGCTTGAATCACCTGATTGTCTGATAAAAGATGATTCCGTGCTTCGGAAGGCACGTTTAAGCCGGTGGTCCCGGCCGCCAAATGGCGGTCGTCAAACCATGTCAGAGGCCCTTGAGGCGGTTTAGAAACTCTGACACTAGGGTGTGTGGGGTCATTAGACCTTGATACCCACATGAAGAAAAAGACCATAGAATAAAAAAACGGTAGTACGCCAGAATTTCACTAAAATAAATGTCACCGATGCAGATGAACAGCCGCAGGCGCCCACGGTCCTAACTCAACATTGGAGAATAATGGAACTATGAAACTAATGTAACATGAACTTTCCGCAGGCACCTTCGTTTTCATTAGAACTACCGCGTTACCGACCTAGTTTCGAAGAGACCAGGCCCCAGGATTGCAATTGATCTCGATTTGGAATTTGAAACCATAATGCAACCATATCACGTTGTCAAAGTGCTGCCGGCTCGCTTCGTGCTCTGAATCGACGGAGATTAAGCGATACAACCATACGTATAGTCTATTCTCCCCAGCTCTGCGACTGTCGAAAGGAAATTAAATGCCTTCATGCCGTGAAATTGCTGTATTACAGCTATGATACGTTCGTTGAGGCCTTTTATAATGAACATTGAACAAATGGTAGATAGGTACTCTGTTTTGAGACAAAGGTTCTTTGATTGGTTTCGCCTTGATATGGCGAACACACTAATTCGTTTGAACAGATTTATAAAAAGAAAACAATACTAATCCGCTAGCTAGCATTTCTGCTAATCCTTCTTCGAACACCTCTTGACCTCGTGGGGATGAAACCGAAGCAAAATTTACCCAGCAATAACAGGCGCGCGCCACGCGGGAAATCTATTTGCGCATTCGCTGAAACTATCGTATTATTGGAGAAACAGTTTTGATAAACTACTTGTAAAAATAGAAAGACTAAATAAAAGTTATACCATAATTAATGTGCAGTGGGGCAGAACCGTGCTGAAGTAATATAATTGGCGTGAGAAGTGTGAGAACCGCTTTATTGCCTATAGCTTGGCTCCGTCAATGGGCTTTACAAGCTGACTGGCAAGTGGCAACATGACCTACTGCATCTACATTATAATTTTTATTACGACCTTTACTGGCATTATTGGGTCTAAGAATAACTCCAGACTGAATATATTTTCAATAGCATAATAATTGTAATAGTTTTTCCAAAGTCTCATCAAGGTTCGGATTTGTAGATCATTTATTAGCAAATCTTCATCAATCTTCCGGTGTGTTTTAAGCTGTTTTGGCACAATTCCTTTAGAAATTCCTACATAAAGGTTTAATCAAGTCAGAATTTCTAATGTAGCCAATTCTAACTTTACGATCCCATAAAAACATCATTATCTTGAAGAGCAGTTACCCCAAATTCGAAGCTCATTATTGGTTCTCGAAATATTGGAATACAATAAAAATCTGATCATATTAAATGAATGTTCCTGTATCTGAGTTCTAAAACCGAAATTGACTCACAAAACCGAACACTAATAAAAGTGTTTTCGTCAGCACTTTGGAATGGACCGCAACATCCTCATCTGAACTCAGGCCAAATTAAATCGCAAAGTTATCTACAATAATGATTTGCATGACGTCACCGGCGCCATTTTAGTTATAACGAGGGTTAATAATAGGTCTTTACCTATGAAATTGCCGTTTTGTATGAAAAAATTTAAACGAATTTTTTTCATGTATTTTTATTTGTATTAATCGAAGTAATCACCCATGCAATCAATGCATCTTTGCCAACGCAGTGGCAGTTTATTGATGCCCTTCTTAAAGAAATCAGCTGGACGGGAGGCAACAAATTCTTCAAAGGCATTTTGTACTGCCTCTCGGGTATTGAATTTTTTTCCCGACAAGAAGTTATCCAAATTCTGGAAAAAGTAGTAGTCTGTAGGCGCAAGGTCTGGTGAGTGGGTCGGATGACGGAGAGCTTCCAACCCCAGTTCTTGCAACTTGGAGACCGTCTGCTGTGCAGTATGAGGTCGCGCGTTGTCGTGCAGGAGCAGCGGAGACGAGCGATTGACCAATGCTGGTTGGAGATGTGCCAGCTTCTCCATCATTGTGTTCAGTTCTTCACAGTACACATCTGCAGTAATGCTCACCCCGTTTGGTAAGAAGCTGTGATGAATCACACCGGCGCTAGACCACCAAACAGTGACCATCACTTTTCTAGGGGTAAGTTTTCGTTTAGGGCATTGTTTAGGTGCTGAACCAGGATCCAACCAACTTGCTGAGCGCTTGCGGTTATCAAACAGAATCCATTTTTCATCGCAGGTAACAATGCGGTTCAAAATTCCTTCATTTGTGTGTCTGTTGAGCAGTGCAAGGCACGTCTCGACGCGTACTTCGCGCTGGCGATCATTGAGTTCGTGGGGCGCCCATTTGTCAAGCTTTTTACCTTGCCAATTTGACGCAAATGGACCAATATTGTTTTGACGCTAACGTCGAAAGCTGCTGCTAATTCAGCCGTAGATTGTGTATCATCAGCTTCCACAATCGCCTTTAATTCGTCATTGTCGACCAAAGTATTCGGACGACCGCGAAGTTCATTTTTCAGGTCGAAATTTCCAGAACGGAAGCGAGCAAACCAATAACAGGTGGTGCGTTGGTTTGTAGTGTTAGCTGCGTAAACGTCGTTGATGTTGCGTGCCGCTTGTGCCGCGTTGCTGCCACGACGGTACTCATATTCCATAATTACTCGAATTTTTAACGTATCCATGACGACGAAAAAGATTGAAATGCGATGAAAATGTAACACTAATCAATAAACAAATGACTACTTTTGGAAAAAAAAAACCATATTTTTAAAATAAAATTAATTTGAAATTAGAATTCTTAGCCAAACAAAAATTATTTTGATTTGAAATGGCCAGTACTGCAGAACGGCAATTTCATAGGTAAAGACCTAATATTTTTGTAATGAGCCCAAGCTAGTCCAAGCAAGGTCGTGGTAAATAAAATGTTCACAGAATATACGTGTTGGCGTTAAATGCCAAAGGTAAAAGTAAACTAGCAGATCTGAATAGAACAAGAAAAGAATGGGATGGAATTTTATAATCAACTTTAATAAAATCTCAAGCGAAAAAGTTCAGAAAATTCGTGCTGAGAAAGCACCCTCTCTTTTGAGCGTCGTTAAAACGATTAGGGATTCAGATTCCACAAGAGAATGTGTTGTAGCAATCTCAGCGCTACCAGCAATACACTGCTAAGTGCTAATACTAATAATCCGCTTGCCGATCTTGGTAATTATAGCAATATTCCCACAAACCCGTTTATTGTATCGTGAATGCAAGATTGCGGCACTTATGAATTATGCGATTAAACTAACGTGACAGCACATTTATCTTTCCCATCGTCTTCCTACACTTACCCTAATGTATTTGTAATAGGTCCAGAACGTCTGTGTACGAATCGGAACTAAGTAAACCAGCATCTCATATTCACCCTTTCCAGTCATATCTACTTTCACATTTAAATCTATCCGTCGTTTATTTAGTATTCCCCTACTCAGACAACCGCAAACATAAACCACTTTCTTTGTTCAGTCTAGACATTTTCTTTTCTCGAAAACCATGCTTATCAGTCAAAGAACCTCTATCTATTTAAACAGCTTATGATGAACGTCTAGTAATTTAATATTGTACAACGCATGTTTTATGCATGCCATATAATCTCGTTAGCTAGACTAACCAGTTAACCACGTACCCAATTAAGAATTTATCGTCCCTTGTAAACCCTTCGCCAGAAGTTGAGGATTAAGCAAATTGCTGCAGTTACTTTTGTTAAACATCATTTTACAAATGAAGAGGAACTCCTAAGGAATTGAGGAAGCAAATTAGGTATTACTTATTTTTAGATTTTGTTTGTTTTTATCTCTACTTTACAGTAAGAATATTGGGTTTGACTTTTAAGTTCGTTGGGCGTACGACGCGCGACGTCGTAACCGCTAGAAAACATTTCCCCATGACTTCTCACCCAACTTCTAACTCTCCAGAAGTGATCACCATTTTTATTTATTTAGTTCAGCTCAGTGTCAGACTTTTGCAGTTTCTTATTATAAGTTCGTTGATGCGTAAACAAGTGAAAAGTTGCAATAAAGCGTGGTGGCGGCGCCAGGGGCCGGAGCGGCTCCGCGCGGGGGTTGCGCGCGTTTATTGATTTTCCGCGCGGCTCCGCGGACGTGCTCCGTCGTCGGCTCCTATCTCCGCAAATACTAAGATTACTGCTACCCACACTTTTGGGACCCGCCGATTGTAGATGAAACACATCTAGACGACGCGACGAATCCTTCCATAAATTACTATCAAAAATGTTGTATTATATATAACGCTGGATGTATTTTTGATTCAAACCCGTATAGTACATACGTATGAAAGCAATTTATGTGTCGACGTCATTGAAGAGGAGGTGGGGTAGTCTGTACAGCGATAACTGGCAATGACATGAAGCAGATGAGATGCATGAATCACGCGCTCTGACCTCCGCATCAAGGACAGGCCTCTCGCAAAATTCGCACATGCTATAAATCAGAACTACCTACAAATAATCCCGAATTGAATCATGCATTTGAATTTTGTATAAACTGAATAAAGTTTATGTTGGCCCTTCCAAAACAAACCTTTTTGACGCTACAGGATATTTATTTAACCTTTTATAATATTGTAAGACCTTTACAAACCGCAAGCTGATCAAAGACTTGGGGATGCCTTTTATCTCACTCAATGACTAAACATTAACTCTTAACAAAGATACTCTTAACAAAGATTAAGTGAACGTACTCAGGTGCGTAGCGTAGCCAGATTTTACTACGCTTCTGGCTTCAAGCTTCAAAACAATCACATTGATGAAACAATCAAATTGACAGAACGTGTCGAAATGCAATATTGACCATCATGTTTTATAAATACCACTGATTACTTAAACATGGCGAACTGAGCAGGTGCTACGGAAATAGCTTTGATATCAGAACTAGTGTTTACAAAGTTAATTGTACTGATTCATCTGAGTCTGTAGGTAATCGTGAGTCTTAATCAGCTAATATTATGACTAACACTTTTGTTGAATGAAGCATGTTTCTTAGGAGAGCAAGAATAATGTTGAAGTACTCAATCACGATTCCTATCAAGGTTAATCAACCGTTATTGTAACTAATTAATTATGTTCTTGTTTTAATGATTGAAGTGCCGATGCGTGAAATGGTTCTTTATCACTTGCTTCATCTTCTTTATGATTTCCTTTTCCTTCATCGTCTTAGAGGTTACCGTCAATTTCCTCTGCCACCTTAGCCACCTACAGCATGCCTAGCCGTTCATTGTACGTGCTCGAATGAGCTTTCATGGTGTTATTGAACTTGCTCCAAGGCCAAGGCGAAGTTTCCCACCCCTTGTGACAAATGTGTCGCAGCACAACACAACTAGACTAGGTAATATGCCCATTAAGATAAGTATATGAAGCGGGCAGGTACTAGGTACCAGGCGGAGACAGTTTAATGAATAAACAGGCAACAATGCTCCCGCAGGCAGCCTGTGCAGGGTTAACTACAGGCTGTCATTAAAATTCAAAGGTCGCTACTGCTCCGCACGCTATGCTCACGTAAACGCTCACTACGGTATTCTATTGTTTTGTTCATGAGCATACTCTGCATGGAAATGTTTATCGTGTGCTTGTTTAGTTTTATTGAAGGTTCTTTATAAATGCTCGCATAGACAGATTCCGAACTACTCGAAACTATCGACATCTCGGACTACTTGGGAGTTTTTCGTTTCGATTTGTTTGAAGCCTTTGGTCTAAAGGCTGTGGGGCTGCTCTGAATAGAAGTTAAGTGACCAGCTATTACATTTAACAGCCCAATTTTGAACGTATACATATTCTCTGTATACAAACACGCCCTAACGAGTAACCGCAGCAATTATAAGTAACGACATCTCTTGGCTGCGAAGTAACGACGCTCGGAATTACAACGAACGGGTATACTTACACATATTCTCGATATGTGTGTATTTAGTTAGGATTAAGGATTTTTTATAGGGATGCCTAAAAATATTCAAACTTGTAGCTATTTAAATTTGTCCTTGCTTAGAGTTAGAACCGTTTTGAAGACCATCATTTTCGAGCTTTGAACAAGGTCTGAAAAGTATTTTCTAATTAATATCAAATCAAAGTTTCATCAATTCAGACTCGCAGTTTTCTGCTAGACAAAACCTCTTCCAAATAACGCTCCAATTTCATTTAGCGTTGAATCGCTTGTTAATTATTTTTAATTAGAGACTCTGCTGGAGTTCGATCATCGATAAGTGCTTCATGAGGTCTGTATCAGGAAGATACCAGTAATATCAGTGAATTATATCTATTAAGTCAGTAATTTATCACTTGCCAGCCAACAGTCGTAATTGTCACGCCAGAAGTGGGTCGTTCTGCTTCGGCCGCGCACATTGCCAACTTGCCGTAACTTGAACGTGTGGCCCAAGTTCAACCATTGCAAATATACGTCGTTATTTATTAACTAAGTATAAAACACATGTTTCGAAAACTGTTTCAGACTTCAAACCGACCTGTTCACCGTTTGTGAGAATTATTGGACTAAACTCAACCAAGCCGGCTTGAAAAGAGCTTTTGTGAATGTGTGCTACTAAAACCAAGAATAGAGCTGAATCGAGAGCATTTTCAAGTACCTAACACATTAACAATGCAGCAGTCAGCGGGTTTAGGAACATTGACCCTACCAGACTTAACAATATACTTTAAATAAACCATTTTCTTGTAGGAAAATGGGCTGTGTAATTCCAGCTAAAACATTCTAAGCATAGAAGTACACATATCTCTGTTCTCTAAGCTCATTAAAATGTTAAAACGGGTACGTCAACGTTGGAGTTGGGAATTAAAGGGTTAAATTAAAGTTTAATAAATCCTGGCGTAGTTAAATGGAGCAGAACATAAATGTTTAACTTTACGAGCAGGTTGGAAAACAAGGCTGTTTTTTCCAACTGACTGTTGTCCCAAATCCCTGTCTACAAACAATCCTGGCTTAGATGAGGCGGTACGTGTGAGATTGGCTGTCCCCGCCCTTTGTTCGCGCCTCAAGGCCGTGCCACCCGGCTCACCCGAGGGGTGTCCTGCGTTTATATCTACACTTTATACGACATTTGCCAACTGTCGCGTCACCGCCGTGCACTAAACCCTGCCTAAAAATAACTTGATAGCGTAATGCTCTGCAGTCTAATAAGACTCCTAAACATTCATTAGTGCCACGTATAATAAAAGGCCTTGCATGAATCACGCTTTATAATGTGCAAATATGCTTAATTCGATGGATTTGGGCAACAGCAATTTTGAATGGCTTTCCTTCTTTGAATTGGAAATTCAGTGACAAATCAGGCCGTTGAACTACGAAGCACAAAAGCATATAGCAATATAATTTCAACAAAGCTCTTTCAGCTGAAGATATCCTCAATGTTAATAAGGGCTTACATCGTTCTCATGAATTTTGCAGCTTTCAGGAGTATTGAACTTTTTAATGAATTTTTCAACCGCGAGGCAGATTATGAGCTGTACCGTGGAGCCTGTCGGTGCTGAACATTACCATATAAAGGTCGGCGGGTGAGAGCCGCGCCGATGTTTTTATGTAACGATAAAACAGGCAGCGGATTAACGGCTTGATCTCCTCTAATTAACGTCTGTGGGTGTCGCGAGTGTCACCAAGTGTCGCAAATGTCGTAAACTCGTTTATTGTTCACGGTCATTATCTATAAATCGGCTATTACTTCATAAATTCTCCGTGATCATCCCTCGCCCGTATCTCAAATTACATCTTAATTGAGGTCTTGTGAAAATGTACTCATATATAATAGGTAAGTATCAGATTCACTGCCAGGGTTGTGGAATTTGTTCGAAAGAGTCACCGCGGCCCTGGAACGCAATGGGCATTTGGAGGAACACGGATGGGTTTTAGTCAGTAAGAGTCTGATACTACCTTCCGCCCTGCCCAAAGTGTAAGGAGTCATTTTATGATTTTCCATCGTTAAAATAAAAAGATATATCCTATATATATATATATATACGTCTTCGTTTTTGTTAATATTAGTCATGTTATGTTACGTGAGCAAGAGAACAAAGGATATTCCTGATCTCGTACGTCGAGAATTTTCCATGCATATGTCGCCATTTTCCATGCATATGTCGTAGCCAATTAGCTTAATAAGCCGTTTAATTGGTGGCCTAGCCTTTTCATTTAAATGCGCCGATTTTTCAGCGACCTAAGTAACATCTTTTGTTCAATATCGTTTAATGACTTGCCCATGTCACTTATGTCGCTGATTAATCGGCGCAGTTCAATGAAAAGGCTATGCTTTTAATGAAACGGCTGATTAAGCTAGTTGGCTGCGACACATATAATATCATTTTGGCTCGTATAATAAAAATAGAATAGATAATAATTGTATCGTTATTTCTGCCACGAGTTTCTCCCGAGAAGGGTTGCGTTTGAAGGTCAGAGCTACGTAATAATATCATATCATCTATGTTTAAACTTTAAAGGTCAGAGTATGCAGCCTCACATCAACATTTACCGAACTACCACGCATCCCATCCGCGCAGCTATTTTAATTAAATGAAAGTTCAGGTGCACTCTCGTTCCATATTTAGATCAAACATTGTTGGGATTGAATTGTGTAGGAGTGGATCCACGTTTTGTTTTCAATACTATTAAAACATTCTAAAGGTCCAATGACCTTTAGAATGTTTACTATACTTTTACTTTACGACGCTCTAGTTTAAATTAACACCCCTTGACAATTCAAGGGGTGTTAATTTAAACTAGAGCGTCGTATAGTAAGTTAGGTAACACAGGGCGGTTAACTGCGGACATAAGGCTACGTGTAAGGTTATTGCAAGGCCAGACTTAATACTTGCTACTATTTTTGTTAGCTATTTAATTGCGTCTATATGTAGTGCTAAGTCGGTAGTTAACAACTTAATTGCATACATTCAGTATTTTAAGAACCTCTGTTGTGAAAAAGAACATAGTTTTTTAAAAGTTATAGTATCTGGTGGTCTAATGATATTCTTCTGATCTTCTGGAATTTAGTTGAATACTACCCTGGCCTTTAATTTACTATGTAACAATATTAAACACTAGATCCTCGGATGTTTGACGGAAAGAAAAGGAGGCCTAGAACCAGCAGTGGGTAATTCCAAGCTATCATAGCCTGGAGATGATCAGCCATAGGTCGTCCAATTCGACAGTGACTGCTGTACTGCTGCACAAATGGTTAACAAAGGAGAAGAGGCTTGCATCTAAACCATTTGCGACCTTCACTAGGCCATCTATCCTCTCTAGTCAATGCACCGAGTGGGAACCTTCCCACGCTCCGCTTTCCGGTTGGTGGTTACAATTCTGCTCCAACTGATCGAACAATATGGACCCCATTGCCTGTCCGAATTGCTAATTCAGTTTGTGAATTTGTCGAAGACTTTAGTTCTTCTACGGAGTTCCTAATTCCGAGTTTTGTCACGTAAGTAACTTTAAACATTGCTCCTTACGTAGCCCGGCTTTATGTGCCAACAACTTTAAATTAAATTAGCCGCTGTGAAGCATGACGGTTCTTTAATATTTTCTCTGGAGAAAAGCGTGTCGTATAATGTTGGAGAATTTGTGGGTATTAAAGAGATTTTTGAGCGGTTGACGAAGGAACAGCTTTATTTGTCAAAGAGCTCTTTGTTATCACCAACTCTTGGCCCATATAATCGGTCTATATCTGCTCAAAGTAGAAGACTCTCGGCAAAACAAACTGTGATAAGAATAGGAAGAAAATTATTAGTTGAAACAAATATGTTGCAGGCGTTGCAGCGAAGTAATTTATTGCGCCCTTCTTCATCTTGGGCTGTGCTAATACTACGTCGACAACGAATTTCTTCTTATGACCCTCAAACTAACGAAGCCACTTGCATTGTTTCAGGATGCCTTCCGCAGCGCCACCCGCCGAAAATGGCGCGCCTCGCAGCGAACTCGAGCAGCTGCAATTGCGCGCCGGACAAGTCACCGATGATGTCAGTATCTTTTGTATTTTACATTTCATATTAAAAAATTTTGACATTGGGAGGCAATGGCTGCAATTAGAGACATTACCTGCCGTGAGATAAGATGTCGTACAATCGAGTAGGTAAGTATAATGTCTTTGCAACATGAGAATCCAGGTTTTTCAGCTAAGTGTGACAGCTTTTGGAGCTGTCCTTCCTAACACTATATGTGACAAAGAGGCACAAGTCACTACCAAACCAACATAGAAAACAAAAAAATTAAGGAGCGTGAAACTTTCAAAGTTGTGTTTCTGGAAACAAGTTTTCTTTGTTCAAACTTGTACAATTGTAAGAAAATAAAGAGGCTTCTGAAGTTTCCTATTTTATTCCGAATTGTAAATAATTGAATTTGTTGTAACGTTTCAGTCACTGGAGTCCACGCGGCGTATGATGCAACTATGCGAGGAGGTGAGTTATCACTACGCTTATTATAACTAGTTTTAATTTTAATTATAAATAAAGGAAAAATATCAACCACTAACTAAAATTCTATATTTGGAATGAATTTAATTAATTAAGTATAACTATGTTTTTAAATTACTGTGTGTATTTTAACCCCACTAACGCTCTAAATCTGTGGAGCTATCATATCTTGGGAGAGATCTGTGTGTGATTTCGAGAATACCTCCCAAAATTAGTTTAATCATATTATTTCTCGTTTTCCCCCTTGATACTAATCCAAATTACCATGAATTTGATATGAAAACTTTTCAATCATTGTTTGTTTTCCTTTTAATTTATTAAAATACGAATTTGTTTTTATATCAACTTCATCCATGATTAATTGTGATCTGATAACCTGTGTGTTTAATATTGAATGACCTATTGATTTTCCAAGCGTGCGATAATACTGGAAGCTCTATAATCTATTACAAAATAGAAAGAACTGAGCCATTAGAACTGTGCGGTCTTGTATATCCGTAGACGCGTTTCAGTTAAAATTAAATTAGTTTCCCCCATAGTTTACTTCTGTTGAGTTCTGTTGTCGATTATGTGAAATATTTGTGATCATCTGTGAGAGAGGTGTTCTCGATGCGAGGGAGTGAGGGGTATAGCGGAAGTGTCTGGATAGCCCCAAGCTCGGTTTGGTCTCTGACGCCCGACGCCGTCCCACCCCCTAGGGCGCAGCCTCTGCTAACCCTGGCTGTTGTGTTCGATGTCGCTAAATATTATTTTGTTTTATCTTTTTCTAAATGTGTGTATGTATATCTATTGTAGTTATCCGGCCATAATCCTTATTTATTTTATGTTCAACCCTACATTTGAGTATAATATATAATATGTAATCAGTATTATATGTTATTATAACCATACATATATGGGTGTTGCATGATCCGTGCCTTTACTGTGTCCGAAAATGTTAGACTTCTATAGCCCTTTGTGTTGTTCGTAGTGAACTGTACATTTATGTGATTATATTTACCTCCCGGGCGAACAGCCCTCGGCGCTGACAGTTAATGAACAAAGTGTTATTCTTAGAACATGGCCTCCTTCAGTTTTTTGTCAAAGAGGCAAATTATTAGCTCAAAGCCGAGTGTTTAACCGTCAGCTCCTGTAATTTCGCCCGAATGCTGTTTTAGGTTTCAAAGCATGAAGCCCATCATTGTCCACAATAGAATCCAAGTCCTATAATTAGTTTAAATACTTCTCTAAAGTTAGTACCCCTTTTAGTACGTAATTTAAACGAAATACGTGCGCTTTTGAGTCTGAAAAAAAAAACTAGTGAATCCATTGTGCTTGGGCTTGCTTTCTACTGAGACCCCTGTGTGCCACTCGGATCCTGAAGGACTCCGCGTCCGAGGCTGACTCACTGTTTCAACGCACTTTCTATTCTATTTAATTTCCTGTCTGGTAACGATATTCTACTCTTCATAGATGACATTATTGTTCTCTGTGTTTCTTTATGATTTCTGTAAGTAAACGTTCCAACACGAACTGATCCCGGGACTTGCTTTGGTTACTTCGTGATCAGTGTATGTTGATGTTCGTTCTATCCTGTTTTAGTTGATCTGTATCTTAGGTCTCTGTTGTAGTGGCTGCTCTCTGTTGTTGACTGTACATCTATTATGTTGTATGATTTTCATGCCTTCTCGAACATTCACATTACTGTCAATATGTGGGCGTGAACACACCCCGTACCTGCCACTGAACTCCAACAAATATATCGAGCTACACCTATTGCTGACTCTCACACAATATACATGAACCTAACCTAAATTGTCAGTATTACCCACATTACTGTTTCAATATTGTAACTTACATTTGATTTCTCAAAATTATTTTAGTATATTTTGGTTTAAAGTGTTTATAGAAAGTACCTAATTATGATTTAAGTTATATTTTGCAAATATTATTTTATACTATTAATTTTATATGCCGAAATGTATGCGCGAAATATAACATGATATACGACACTGTACAGACTCAGCATTACTCTCAACAACACAGTCTACACCGCGGAGGACGTCGCCCGCCACTCGTCCGCCAGCCGCGACATTGCGACATTGCGACACTGTACATACTGCTGCTGGTGACCGGGCGGGCGGCGTCCTGCGCGACACAGCGCTACATCTGACTGTACCCGGGCGACACGCCGCGCGAGCCCCCGCCGGGCCCGGAGCCACTGTCCACTCACTCTACTGTACCCCTCACAACTAACATGCTCTGTGACTTTTTGTTTCTGCGGCGTAGAGCAAGGAGGCCGGCATTCGTACTCTGGTCGCTCTAGACGACCAGGGAGGTGAGTGATCTGCAAAATTTGCAACACTACATTATTTACAATTTTATCTATTTTATCCTTTTTCGCTAACTTTGTTGAGCATCGTAGGGTTTTCAGCCGACCCGAAGATGGGCTCACCGATGTAGAAGAGTTAAGGGGGTATCGCATTGATTATGTATTTAAATTACGTCACTGCTATTACAATGCAAAGGTGCGGGCATCCTCTGAGAGACTACCGTTTACATTGTAAGACTCACACACGGAGATGATCACGGAAAACCCACATCTTTGTATATTTATTCGTTATGTAGATAATATACACCACTTTGCACAACTTACAACGAGCTCAATCTTCTACGACGTCAGGCAGGCCGACCGATCGACATAACAAACGTATATATTCGGGCGTACCGATACCTTATACATTCTGCATTTCAGATATTGTTCGTACTCGACTCTAAATTAACAACTTTACTGAATTCACATAAACGAATCTAAATGAACGAGCAAGTAAATTCGAAACGCTTCTCCTCAACGCACGACTCTTAACATCACACAAAAAATCATGAATCATATGAAACTGAGCACAGATGAAACTAAATCTGGTTTTACTTGCAAGCTTCACTGCATGCATGTCGTTGTGGATCGAGTAGTGTGTGTTAGCGGCTCGCGCGGGCGGCGTGCGGCCCGCGCTGGCGCGGCCCAGAGCCCAGGGGCCAGGCCGGGCCGCGCGCCGCCCCGGCCGGCACCTGCACGCACGCGCCGTCGCCTCCGCCACGCCCGTAGCGTCACGCGTCACGCCGCCGCTGCACGCCACGCTCACGCGCCCGTGCGACCGACTCCGGCGCACCGCACCCACCCACCCACACACCCCGATACTCTCTCCTACGATATATTATTTTGATTTGTATTTTATGTATAGAGCGAGGACGCCGGGGGGCAAGCGCTTCATATGTTGAGTCACCAGGGCGGTAAGAGTTAAACTGACACATGGGTAGTCGAAACGTGAGAACGTCTGTGTTTGAATGTGCAGTTAATAAAATTAATCTCTTTGTTTTTCTTTGACGTTTCTCTTAACTAACGACTTATCTGAGATCGATGTTGCGTGTGTATCTATGTTTCGATGGGGATGACCTTGACATATAGTGTAAATAGATAAGCCCGATGGCCGTTCGTTGCTAATTGTCGCAAAAGACTGTTACTCTATCTTTTGCTGAAGATTTAATTTGAATGAGCTGCGCAATCTGTTTAGTTCTTCCGTTGAATTGATCGAAACGCTTTTTATAGGTATATTTATTTATCTTTCCGAATCTACTGTTCTCTTCCGTAATCTGCGGTATACATGAATGCGCGTTGACGATGTCTGTTCGACGTCTAGTATGGTATCGCCTCATCCCATGGCTGGCAGCGTACTGTTCATGTTAGCTGTAGGTCTGTAACTGTTAGCTCGACGTCTGTGTCTGTCGGCGAGGCCGCCCCTCGCCGCACTACATATTAGTTTGTTCATTTTTCTTCTTCAATAATCAATACTTTGCTATTTTCACGTTTCATTTAGGAATGGCTTACTGGATACGCTCATTTGCTAAGTTGATTTATTTTGTCCCATGATCACCGGCGGCGAGCCGGCGTGGCTCGCCGCGCTCATGTCCATGTTTTGTTTCTGTTTAGTTATCAGTTTGTTTGTGTTGGTTTGAGTTTGCGACGCCCGCGCGGCCGGCGTGGCTCGCCTGCGGCCTGCGCGCGCGCCGCTCCCGACTCCTCACCGCATTCGTTTGGCGAGTTATAGTGACATCATTATTGTGTTGTAGAGTCACGAGGTGGGCATGAAAACCCTGGTCATGCTGGATGAACAGGGCGGTAAGCATCCAGTAGAACATACTATTTTGCATCACTCATAATTTAGTACAGCTTTTGTCTGAAATGCCACTTCAGATAATTTATAAAAGTTCGTTGAATGGCAGTGACTTATGACAATATAAATATGTTACAATTGAAAATCTGCTAACAGTTTATTTATAACGGATAAAACTGAAGGTAAAACTTGTTTGTCATGATCATAACTAAACCTAGTGACTAAAGTGCATCACACGATCTCTGCGCGAGCCGCGCCTCAGCGCCTCAGCGCCTCAGCCACTGACTGTGAGCTGACCTGAGAGTATCTGATTCAGTTAAACCGTCTTGATTATTTTATTTAGTTTTTTCACGCATCCAGCTATGCACGTCTTCTTCGATATTGCTGTTTATTTGCATGACTAGATTTTTATAAGTGATATTTAGAAACTGTTTTCTAATTGTTAGTACACTACGAGTACGGTAATGTAATCACTTAGTGTCAGCACATACATCATTTTATTCCAAGGTAAATGATAATTTCTTGAATTAGTTTTAACCAGATCAAGTGTAAGACATACCTACCAACACAGGCACCACAGATAATTGTTCAGATAAATATTAGATGCTTAAATACTTGTATTAGCGTTGAAATGTCATGACATAGTAATTGCTGTAGGTTGGCAGCTTGCATGGACATAAATAGTTGAATAATACTCAGCTACTGTTACCAGATACATGTCTTACACTTAGCGCTGGTTATTGTCGAGAGCGTTGAGAATTTACAATCGAAATTTAAATTCTGAAAAAATATTCAAAATTATTAAAATCGCGAGTTATCATTGGAAAGAGTTAGGAGCTTGAACACATAACTGCAAGTAAACTGACAAGGGCGGATCTAAAGCGTTTGTTGATGTGTGTGAACAGAGCAATTGGACAGAATCGAGGAGGGCATGGACCAGATCAACGCGGACATGCGCGAGGCAGAGAAGAATCTGTCGGGCATGGAGAAGTGTTGCGGCATCTGTGTGCTGCCGTGCAACAAGTGCGTACATTGTTAACACGCCAACTACCGCTTCTGCGCTCGTACTAACCACTAAACGGAACCATTCACCATAATCTGATTTTCTTTTTCTTTGCTAATCACTGTAACACATAAGTTCTTCATAAAGCTTGACGTGAGTTATCATCTGGGTTGGATGTGTCAAAGTGATGCGTTACCATGTTGTTTCTGCGTCGTTGTGTGGTCTTCTTGCATGGGTTCAGCTGTCATTCTTACAGACCCGGTTACGGACGATCCACGAGATAACACCTAACGAGTGCTATGCTATGATTCCAGGGGAGCGTCGTTCAAGGAAGACGATGGCACGTGGAAGGGCAACGACGACGGCAAGGTGGTCAACAATCAGCCGCAGAGGGTGATGGATGAGCGCAACGGTATAGGACCACAAGCCGGATACATAGGAAGGTGAGGCGCTGAGATTACAAATCTTCCGGAAATAAGGAGTGGTGATAGTTTGAAATTCGCCTAGCAGCCCCTGGATTACCGTCTAAAATCTGAACTTCTATCTTTACAATTCCGCAAATGTTTTCCACTCAGTCCGCTGACCTAACAATGTATGCATCATATAGCATAGGCTAAGGCTAATCCCTGGGTACAATGCCTGTGAAAGAAGGAAATAAAAAGCATTTATTTAATAGATCTTGAATAAGAAATACTGTTAGAATGTCACATTATGATGCCTTACTTATATTACCGTAAGTTTTGGGTTTGGCTAGTAACACACACCACACACACCACCCACCCACCACACAAAGACCAAAAGGAACCAAAATGGACCAAAATGAACATCCACCCCTAACAGACGTCACGTAAGGCCGCAATACTGTCAAGGGTGTGATGATACATGAAAATATATGGCAAGCTAAAGGAACCAACAAAGACCTACAAGCCTAACATTCCCTACGACCCTAAGCCCTACAGCCCTAACCTACCATATAGGTACCTAGTATGTGATAAATAATTATATAAATAAGTTCAGCATGTCTGCACCATGCGACATAAAGTTACAGACGGATAGTAGACAGGAATTTCCAGGTTCGGGAAGGGTACACTCACTGCCAGTCCCGCAGACTCACGAGACTGATCAGAGATGGCTAAAGGTGTCTTGGCCACAGTGAGGGGTAATGAGGCAAGAATATAAAATTCAAATCTGATTTATTTACAAAATGATCCGCTTATATACTATTTTTTCTTAACACACATTATTATACATATTATATGTGTCCTATGCGTGTAAGATGCAACCAAATCACTATTTTAACTGGATTCAAGACCACCACCACCTGACATGTTATCTCTTGGATCACCACCATTGGTTGACTGGTAGAGAATGTCTAGGTCATTAAGTCCGCATTTGTACCTATGTGCATAAAGTCTCAATAAATAAATAAGTCAAAATTAAGTAAAGACTTGTTAAAATTATAACTAGAAATAACTTAGCTGGTCCGGGGGAAGATGAAGCATTCGTGATACAGGGTGGTCCTACTACAAATGCCAAAACACCTTTGATACCATTAGTGCACATTTTATCATGATCATATCAGCAGTAAGACGTACCACTGCTGGACTTAGGCCTCTCCCAAATGGGGGGTTGCCATAATCGCCACGCTTGGCAGGCGATCGCAATGTAGCTCTAGCAATGTACCTACAGAGAATGCTGCTGCCCATTCTCTGGTGAGTCCCTTAGTCGCCTCTTACGACACCTACGGAAAGTGATGCAATGGTGCTATTCTTTTACGTGCACATGTACTTCTGTCGAAATATGAAAGGAGACTTTCTATACCAATATTCCTTGTAATGAAGACTTTTTTGTTTTATAAAATTTTAAAAATGTCTCCAGAATAACAAACGACGCTCGCGAGGATGAGATGGAAGAGAACATGGGCCAAGTGAACACGATGATCGGCAATCTGCGCAACATGGCGCTGGACATGGGCTCCGAGCTCGAGAACCAGAACCGCCAGATCACCCGCATCAACCGCAAGGTAAGGCGTCCACCCTGATTGGTGGATGCTGTTCGGTTCTTATCCAATGAGGACACGCGAATTCGTTTCAATTTAGAAGCTGATAGGGTTTGCTAAAAACAAAAGACAAACAAGTTTTGAATGAAAAGTAAGCTGGAAACAATTGTTTAAAATCGGAATCTGAGATAATTATCAAATTATGGAATAAACAACTCTATGTCAAACCTGATGAAGTCAAAATTTCATTACAAATTATATTTTAGGAACTTTTTACTGACATGTGGTCACTCAAAAATGAACTTAGAATGCATGAAGCAAAAGTAAATAGTTGAATTAGATGCGACAAAAAATAAATAAGTCGGAGATAATGAATTCAAGTGAAACTTGAGCAGCGCATATGGGCTTCCGATTTGTTATTTATAAATGCCGGAACCTCAGGAATAATATCACCTTAAGAAAGTTCCAAAAACCAACTTCTCAGAGTAACAAAGCGCCTGATGGTCTAAAATTGGCAAAGTTTTGACAAATTATGTTTATGGGAATAATATTATGCCTGTAGCAATAACTTGTCAGTGATACGATAAGAACAATTATTTTATTTAGAAAGGCACATTTTTTATATTGTAAATGCACGAAAAGTAGGAATAAGGTTAGGTTCAAAGGGACTGCGCGCGACAGCACGAGAGGAAGGCTAAGAACATAATTATCTCAAGAAAGCGTGTGAACAGAAGCAATTTAAACCTTATGCCATTGTGATAAAATTCATAATTCAGTACACGACTCGACTCACTTGATACAAATTGTACGAGCCACAAAAATCTATCCTATACTTCTAGTAGTATTCATTCTATCCTTTTCTCTCGCACTGTCGCGTATCAGATCATTTAAAAGACGAATTCGCGTGCACTCTTTATTAATTTTATTCTCAATAGATTCCTCTACAATCTCTACTCTTCAAGACAACGATTTTATTCATATCAATATTTTTTACTTCTAATTTTTCCAAGATGATTTATTGATGTTGTCGTTTTGATTGATTCATACTGTGAGGTTTTACCCAACACATAGCCATCTTTTTTATTTTTTGTTCATAAATATGATGATACAACGTAAGGATCCAAAAGTCAATTCATAAGGGGCTCACAAAAAAATATAAGTAACTTGTTGGTATTGTGTTAAAAAGGCTGGCAGTTATTTGGGTAAAACTTTCCACACTGAGATGCAGTAAAATTTCCTAACGAACAAATTTCACTGCGGCTCAGATTTTTCATCAACATTTTCACCATTTAAATGCTTGTGCCTGTCACGTTAGCTGTGGAAGTGCCACTAGTTGTCTTCTGTGTCTATGAACTATCTCTTGGCTTGTTGGCAACCAAAGTTCCGGTCACACGCTTCCCTAGCAATCAATGACTACTTCTGTCTTCACTAGAGTTGAACAATCAAACGGGTTTAAAACCGATTGTTGGGTTCAAACCCATCTCTTGTCCATCCATTCAAGGTAAACAGATTAAGCGCAAAACCTGCAAAGGGGTCATTGTACTGATTACTAAATAATTTTTAGTATGGGACGATGACGACGATACTAAATGTTGTTCATAATAATGGGTACAATGACCCCTTTTCAAGTTTTGTATTTAAATTGTTATACCCGGTATAGATGAGAAATTAATTGGGTTGAAACCCCATTTTAGGATTTAAAACCATCGTTTGCCCATCTCTAGTCTTCACTCGACGCATGTCCTTTCATACATCGTAGAGTATGTGATTAGCAATTGGTTGTTGTGAAGTTGAATGATTTTCTCTGTGTCTTCCGAATGTTCAGGACATGACTACAACACATCCCACACGGCCATTGTGTAAATGTACTAGTTGTCACATCCATCCAGACTAACATACGCAGATTTAGACTCCATGACTAACACATCATTCACATCAAATGTTAACGAAACATTGTGTTTGTTTCAAAAGACAGCGACTGAAGGCCTTCGCACACACTAATGTTTTACTGTTACAATTTCATAAATCCAATTTTACTTCGATGTAAAGAATAATGAGTAAAGCTTTCTCTAAAACACGCATAGTATAAAAAACAGTATGCTGTTAAAACTAGCGATGGGCGATTCCGAGATGTTTTAACAATCAAAAGAATCGGAGTCGTTAAAATAAACCATCAAGTCAACCATCGACTCGCCATTCTACAAAACTATCGAGATGTTTTTCGATTGTTTCGAGTCAATAGAATCGACCGCTAGTTTTAGATTGTTCGAATCAGTCACTCTCACAAGAACTCGTCGAGGACCAGCTCTCGAATGAACGCGCCATGCGCCAGTCGCTAGAACAGACCGAGTCGGACTCGAATCCAAGTCGAAACAATCGAGAACCATCGAGATGTTCGAACAATCGAAACAATCGAATAAAACCTTTTACCATCACGCATCGCTAGTTAAAACATTCTGATTTGATAAACAGCATAACCTTCGTATTTTTTTAAAATACCAGCCTCTTTGTTCATTAAATCTTTAATAGTAAGCTTTTTATTGAGCTTATTTTGAATATCCAATGAAGGATTAATCTCCTTGAAAATTGCTCATTCTTCTTAAATCGAATCTCTGTGTAACTGGCCTCATCACACCAAAAACTTCAAACGAAAAGTCGCTGTGCATTGAACAACTAGCAGAAACAAACCGCGTGTTCTAATCTTAGGGCGAATCGAACGAAACGAGGATAACTCTGGCGAACCAGCGTGCGCACGAGCTCCTCAAGTAAAGGACGGCGGACACGACAACACCACACACACACACGGTCTCGTGGTCTGCGCGGCCGTACCTGGCCCTCAACACCGGTTGCAGATACACTACCCTGTCTATGCTGTAGTAAAATTGAAATATCGTTTTTGTATTCTTATTTTGAAAACTGGTTTTTAACTGCCAGTTTTTTAAATCTCGATTCTATTTTCCAAAATGTCAAGTTATCTGTGGTTAGATATGAATAGCCAGTTACATAACTTGACATTTGTGATTGGACAGGCTTTTGAAAACTGGCGATTAGAGATGTCAAATATGTAATATCTATTTAGTTGCGGCTAGTTAGATAATTGTTTGAAACTAGGTATTCCTAAATAATTTATCATTATTTGTTAGGAGAACTAGTTATAGGTAAAAATGCATCTGCAACCGGTAAATTAGATTAATTTAAAAAATCAAATATTTTGCTTAGTGTCTCTCTTCTATCTCGAGATACATTTATCCAAGTGTAATAATTAATATTTAACATGTAATTCTAGCATGCTACTGTATCAAGTGATCACTTGTTCGTTTTTTGACTCTACTGTAACTTACTGCTTTTTCTCGACGCTCAAGTTATAAGTACGTGTTATTAAAATGTTGAGAATTTAAGTACACAATGTAGTTTTGTTTGAGGTAAGTACATAATTTGTGGAGATATAATACAGAGGTGGATAAACCTGTTCCTAAGTGCATGGACTAAGTCGCGTCGGTGCTATTCGACAACGGTGCATTCTGAATTAAAAAGACGCCGCCATGCTTTGTAAGAACTGGCTTTTAACAACCCGAATGACAACAGAACACCCCTTACAAAACTACATAATTTTAATAATAGTTTTTGGTGCTCATTTCATGCAGTAGGACATGTTGAAGTTATAAAATTATACTTAATCGTATTTATGCCATCGTCTCGTATACTTAATAATATATTATTAAATAAACTACTACACAGTATAAACAGTTAAGAAGTTAAAGCGTGAGATTTATTATTTTGAGAAAATGCATTTACCCCTTGTTAATATGTAGTGTTACTGTTAATGCTAGGAACGTTATAATGTCGCTTGTCGCAGACTTAAACATTCATATTTATAATAATGATTGATTTATGTATACCTTGCGAAATACCACAAGAGATATAATATTTAAAGGAAATTGTTATTTACTCCTATGACATGGGATCAAATCTCACAGAGATCTGTTTATTAATTGGCTGTCTATCTTTCGAAATTTCATTTTATTTCCACATAGGTACATCTTCCTATTTATATCGGTACCCACAGTTGAGGCAAACTATAGTTTATAATAATTTCACTATTCTTCCTTGCATAATTATTAGTCAAAAATGCATTAGAACAGTTGAAGCATGTGCTGTTCTTCGAATAGGCTATCTCGTAAGAGGGGATGAATAAGTGGATATAATGAATGGTAGAGATGAGGTGATTTGTGATAATAGTTTCAATTTAAGTAATAAGAGTTTAGCCCGTCACATGTCTTCGAAGAAACTTAACTGTATCTGAAGTGCATCAGATCTCATCTTTGATTTCTAGTACTTTTCATAGGAGCATTTATGTATTTAATGTAAATCATTTAATTAACTATCCTAATGGCTCAAATATTTAGTACAATTTAACTGAAATCTTCGTGACTTAATATTTTCTTTTGATGTATTTATATTGGTAAATTAAAAAGATTTAAAAGACATAGCTTTTACATATCTGTGCAATAACATACATATCTGCTTCTATGAAATAGTATGAAAAGACGCTACCTAAATAATGTAACGTTAGTATTACAACGTAGCTATCTTAACTTAGCGATAATTCTATCATAATTTACTAACTAGTACTTTTATTTATTTGATGAGAAAATAAATCATTTCATTTACAAAGTGATTTTAAGTTATTTATTTTCCCTTACATTTTCTTTTTATTCTTTAACTATATTTTAGTGTTATAATGAATATTAAAGCAAATAAATACATTACTTGAAGAGTTAAGTAAACATGAAAAGTTAAGGTTTGATGAATTGTAATTCGCTGCAGTATACTTTAAGTAATGAAACCACACATATTAAAGTATATATCGTATTTATATTAAATATATGTAAGTACTATTAATTACCATACATATTATTATTAATTTATACTATAAATAAAAATTAGTATAAATATTTACTTGAGATCTAAAGAAGACATGCTTTAGGGTAACTATGGACCCGGCAGGTCACGTTTATCAAACTACAGTTATAAAAATAACTGTATGAAATGCATTCGTCCACGAGACTGCACACCCACACATACTTACTAAACACACAACACGTCGCTGAAGACCGTGAGTATACTTTTATATAAAACAGCACTTTTATAAAGCGGCGCACAGCTTGCACTTAAAGCGATTGAGCAGCACAAATTGGCTTTTGTGTCACTTTATAATTAAGACGCTATGGCGTTGCCGCGTTGTCGCTTCAAGCCAAAAATCGCTGAAAGATAAAATGGCAGGATTAAATCGTGTCGCATGTAGCAGCACATTTGATTCATAAACAAATAAATTGTTAAAGTATTATACGGCTTTGCTTTGGCTTTACTGACTGTAAAGTAGGTTGTGAACAGAAGATTCTACTACTGTGCTACTCATAATAATAATGACTGATTTGAAAAAAAAAACTATTGAAAACATTATGAATTTGCGCCGTTACATGTGATGACGACTTTGTGCTCCACAATTTGCCCAGTTGCAAAAAGTCTTCCAAATTGTATTTGTAAAATAACTATTTTGGTTGATTTCTTCTGGTTAAAACCATGCTCCCTTATGGTTTGTCTTTTAAACACCTTATTTATAGTCTTCTTCTTTTTTTAATCATTTATTTTTCTTTTTTTTTATTTGACATCGGTCACATAAAAAAGGGAGGTATGGTTTTAGCCATGCTCCCTTTTGGTTTGTTTTTTAAACACCTTGTTTATAGTCTTCTTCTTGTTTTTTTAATCCTTTTTTTTATGTGAAATGTCACATAAAAAAGGGAAGCATGGTTTTAACCATGCTCCCTTTTGGTCTGTTTTTTTAAACACCTTGTTTAGTCTTCTTCTTCTTTTTTTAATCCTTTATTTTTCTTTTTTTTATGTGACATTGTCACATTTCTTTTTTGTGTTGTTTATTTCTTGTGGTTGTCCCTTTTAAGTTTAATCCATTTATCTAACAATATACTACCATCGATTTGTCCTATACTTACCATAACACTTTAATACTTTATGACTAATGAATGATATAAGGTATAATTTGTGTGACTAGTGTCCTATTTTATATGTAAGATTATAATGAGGTTTGTTTATAGGGTGAGAGCAACGAGACACGCATAGCGGTGGCCAATCAACGCGCAAACAAGCTCCTCAAGTCTTAAGCACCACGCACTTGACTAATGCCACTAAAATGACGCTTACCATACGGACACCATTATTTTGTGTTTACATAAAATATAGAATGAGGGTGAACCTTATTTTCAAGTTAAAGTATGACTTGGAAACTTTAAAAGAACAAGTATTTTTTTATTTACTCTGCAATAATTATACATATTAGTTGTGAACTAAGTTGTTAAAAAAAGTTGGAAAGCGTCATTTTAAAGTTCCTTAAGCGTTATGTATGTGGTAAGTACAGTTATATTATTCGCGTATAGAATTAAAAATTGCAATAAATTGATTTACGTCGTTATTGTACGAGGCTTGCGGACAAACTGACTGACACGTTACTAGTCAAATTGTCAAGTTTTCCTAAATGTTATCGTGTTCTCAATAAATGTGTCGTTAACTGTACTTACCTGTCTATGTTCATTTGAACTTTGAGATTGCAATATACTATTTATTTATTCTTGCCATATTTTTAAGTTGTTTTGCATTTGCAACGAATTCAACTTGAGATTGTATTTACATTATAGCATTGCTACAAATCAAACATCGTAGTATTCAACTATCTTAAAAATAATGCTTTGATTAATAATAATATCTTTCTAAAATAATATTGTTCTATAATCTACTGCTCTAGTAAATACAATCTCGCTAACCTTATTATTTGCTAAGAAAGATACTTAATTATAATTTTAGCAATGTGCCAAAATTTTGTTCACTAGGTGTGTCACATTAGGACACTGTATTTACAACAGTTTACACACACACACACACATGTCAGCATGTTAACTGTTCTCATACCAGGCCTCTATGCAATGCCTACACTTCGCCTGTAGAGAATTTGAATAGAAATCAATTATTACTATTTATTTTTACTAAGTATTACAAAAAATGCACTAACTAGATACAAATATTTTCAGATGACTTTGAAAGGCTAAACAGCCAAAATATGCTCTTTTATAACATACGTAATGAAATTGCACAGAACATAAAGCACACAAAAATCTTTTTATAAAAGAAATATTTTCGTATTCATTTGCACTCATCATTAATAGGTATTTAGGGCGTGCAAAGTGGATAACAAGATGGCGTATGTAGTTAGACCTCGAAGCTCAAACATTACCTACATTTATTTGCCGTCATTAAATGGCGCTGTGACGTATTTACTTTACATTCACCCACACGTTTATTTCAGGATTCCTTACCTCTTTAATGAGTAAACAAACAATACTTACCTATCAGCAAGTCTTTGTCTTAAATTAAATAATTAGTGAGATTTTAAAATTTAATGTTATGTAGTATTATGATATTTGTTGAGATTAGGTATCGCTCATTTTATGTAACTGAGTGATACTTACGTTTTGCGTTTACCTATTGTGCATTTGAATTGTATAATCCAATGTACAGAGCTGCTAGGATCTGTTGGTGTTTGAATGAATTTATCGGGAGGTGTAAGCATTTTTGAAATTGGACTGGAAAAACAAGATGGCGCCTTTTGTCTTGATTGCCGCCATATTGTTTTCCCTCGCCGATAGATCCTTGTACAGCTATACTGCTTCTATTTATTTATTAGATTAAGATAAAGGTGCCTGAATTCGTAGTTTACGTTAGTTTTCTTATTTAGTGAGTTTGTCACATGTTGCATTTAATATTAAATAAGTTACTAATATTTACAGTTGAAAGCCTTTGATTATTATCATTTCTATTGTAATTGCGTAGACAATTGATTAAACCCCGGTTTCTAGAAAGAAATAACAGACGGGTCACACATTAATCACAACCCAAGTGATTCGAATGATTGTTAATAACTAATTTAACCAAACACATGTAGCTAACGCGCCATTGAAGACTTGCCACGTTAATTTTCTTTCCAGAAACTGGGTTTAAGCCAGTAAATTATGTAAGCGCTTATTGCACGGTGTCGTTGCCGTGGATGCCGCGTTAAAGCTAGGTAGGTAATGGGAAGATTATCAAATGACCCGCCGTGTGAAATAACTCACCCAGTTTTTGAAAGCCCGAATTTGATCAATAAAGCTGCTGTCAAATCTAACAGTTGTGATTGATTGAACACAATAATAACAGCCAATCAGATTCCACATGAGATTTGACAACAGAAAAAATCAAATTGGTTTTCAGAAACCGTGTGAATAAATTAACATATTAATTGAATAGCGTTGTAATGTGATTACAGAATATAATGCAATAGTCTAATAATACGATAACTTATAGTTGAATATTAAAAACTTTATTATTACTTAAAGTGTATTGTTGTAAGTATGACGAATAAAATATACCGGCCTTAGGAGTAATGTGTAGGAATGTTAACGGCAGCGGCTTGACAAATTATTATACTCGTGTACCAGTTAGTGTTAAGAGTTTTCGAAAATTTCTCTATGTCTTTTCCTCTCAATCCTAGTTTCTAAGGATATTCGCGTACCAACGGTATGCGGCCATTTATCTAAGTACATCATATTTTAATAATGAAATATTTTAACAGTGTTGTCTCGTAACTTTTGAGCTGTGAACCTTTTGTCTGTCGGGTTGTGACGTCGACACTGTAGTTGTTTCGTTTGAGAGAGGCAGTAGCGGTTATTGCTCTTTATTCCTCGCTATTATGATTAAAAAACTATCGGTCTTCATTATTATTTATTGTTACATAATAATATCTATTATTATAATTATTTTATTATATCTATATTATTATTCAATGTTGTCAATCGCCGTCCTGAATAGAAATCTCTAATGGTCCTTCAAGATGGATCATTAGAGATTTCTACTCTCTCGACTAGTCTCGACCCCAGATATCCAGCGGCTGTCTTTATTTCCATTTTAGAAGTTACGAATGTCAAAAAATGTAGGTGGGCCAATGACCGGTACCGCCTTGCTAGATCGCTTCAGCTGTAACGCCTGTGTGCACTTATCACTCGCCAGACGTGTCACAGATAACAATGTCGATGACGCAACGCGGCAGTGTGTACTCAGCCTCGTAGATTGTTTTGTAACAGCTATTCAACTTAACCAATATATGTGTAAAATTACCGCCTGCATAATCTGTATAATGATTTTAATCAGCCTAAAATATTTACTATTTAGGATAAAATTATTATATCTATTTTCTTTAAGAATAGATAAAGGATAGTATGAACTGTTAATTTCTAATTACACTATTGATTTGTTAAATTACAAATGACTTGTATTATTTCTGCACCCAATCCTTGAAGACAGAACACGAACAAAAAATTAAATACGCACAAAATTTTAATAAAATTTATTTATTAACAAAATATTTATTTACAATACTTAAAACATTAACCGAGGAACTAACTGGACCGTATCGTTTAATCAATCTCTCAGTCGAACGACCGTTAATTAAATACTTTGCATTGACTAGGTATCAACCTCCACACAAAATGGCCACGTGTAACGTATTTTCGTAATTTCGCAGTAAACAACGCAGATTAGCTACGGCTATGAGATCAGCTAGAACTGCAGACGTAACGTTCAGTCTAGTCTGAAACGTGACTCATTCTAAACAATTTACTTAGATAATAATGTTGCATTGTGACATTTCGTAGTAGAAAATATTATAATAATTTTATTGTACTTCACAATAACGGCAATTCGGTGGTTCCAAGTCGTTCCAGTCACTATAGTTCTGCTGGCATCCTCACACCGCTGTAAAAGCAAACAAATAACAAAGTTAGCACATATTTGACTGTAATTGGGATTCCCGACAAGATCTCTAAAATTATTTTCAGCTGTTATACTTTAGATATATATGATTGAAGAGCTTAAGGTGCTAGGCGTACCTATAGAATAGATACGGTTTTATCAAGTAGATTTTTTCGGTAAATCTTTACCTAACTTCTTTTATTTTAAAGTTCTCTGAATTGGAATGAACATTTTTTTGAATACCCTAAATATTAGATTTATTTTTATTTTTTGAAAAAACGTTGCCCCACACTAGGAAGTTTACAAACATGTAAACTCACATACACAAACAGCTAGACCGGGAACAAATATCTGTAGGCCATACAAATACTAATTTGTTCCGTGCGGGAACCGAACCCGCGACACTCGCTCAACGCTCACGTCAATCGCCCAACAACTTTCTTTTTTTTTTTTACGGTGGGAAATCCTCATGGATGTCCTCCGCCCTGGGGCGGGCGGAGGGGTCTGTCAGACTCTTACTGACTAAAACCACCCCGGTGTTCCATCTTCCACCTACGCCGGGGATCGCGGGAACATATGCGACTTCCGTAATCCCCGGCTGGTGCCGGCCCGCATCTGCGGGCCACATCTCGTATGCGGGGGGAGTGAGGTGTTTAACTCCCCCCGCGACGTCAGAGGGGCGCACGGGAACACCACGCGCCGCCACCTCGGAACCGGATGAATGGGGGGCAACGGACATCCCCAAGTCCGCCGCCCCAATCGCCCAACAACTGCGCCAACCGTGTCGTGACTAAGATTGAATTGAACAGTAATTCGTGCATTACTAAACGCCTACCCCAAATGCCAAGATTTTTGAAGATTTTCGCCATTTACGAACGAGAAATCGGAAATGGCAATACCTAGTCTCGCCGTGCCATCAATTAAATTTCGAAAGCATGAATTAATCTCCACACGGCGATAATTTGATGGCACGGCGTGGATGTCTCGCCCGTGAAGGTCGTTACCTTCTAGTAAGCGAGTAGAAAGTAAATAAAAATATAAACGTAACCGTAGTTAGGTACTTTGAACACACATAACAGGTACATAATAAATTTAATCTCTAAAGTTTACATAAATTACGGTGGCTTATCGTCAAAGCCTCAAGAACAAGTTTGATTCGACTTTGCATTGTTTTTTATGGTGGCACTTCACTTGGCATACCTATTTATCAAAATATTCGGTTACTTGAGTAACAGGAAACACCCTGAAGTCATACAGTTCATTTTTCAACAAATAAGCAAGGCGAATATATAAATACGCCAAGTATAGTACCACCTTTCGGTTACAAACAATTTCGCGTTGGTGTGATAGCTACCGGCAGTGCGATTCTGTAAACATGTCGAAGTGAACACTTGGGCGGGGTACACGACGGGTGAGTTGTCAAACCATACAAATAAGATGGAATGACAGCTTACTTGTCGTTCACTCTGCCTAGATGTACACCGTGAGATGTCGACAGAATCGACTGGCTGTAAACATGTCGAAGTGAACACTTGGGCGGGGGTCACGACGGGTGAGTGGTCAAACCATACAAATAAGATGGAATGACAGCTTACTTGTCGTTCACTCTGCCTAGATGTACACCGTGAGATGTCGACAGAATCGACTGGCTGTAAACATGTCGAAGTGAACACTTGGGCGTGGTGCACGACGGGTCAGTTGTCAAACCATACAAATAAGATGGAATGACAGCTCACTTGTAGTTCACTCCGCGTAGGTGTAGGTACACCGTGAGATGTCGACAGAATCGACCGGCAGACTAATAAGTGCGTTCAGCTAAGGAGTGAAATTGTCTGCCGGAGTCTGAGTTTCCTGATCGCTACAACCCCCAGGTCTTTAATTCAACAGTGAATAGGTTACTTCTAGGTAAGCGTGCTCCATTGTCGATCACATCGTCGCTTTCCATCAGGTGAAATAGTGGTCAAACGCCTATCAATAATAAAAAAAACTTACCAAGTTCAACAATGAGCTCGAGTACGACCATGACAGCGAAGCCGAGAAGTGCACAGGAGAACTGCAGCAGACCGCTGCTTCCCTTCCACACCTCGAAGAAGACCACGTACACTAGGGTACCGCACGCCAGACCCTGAAAATTATAACATTGAAGGTTGAACTGCCAGTCAAATATAGCTCTTTTATGAATAGGATTAAGAGGTAATTCAACATTTGTTTTTCCCAACTTAAGGCATTGAATTGAAAGAAAAGAGAATTCCATAGAGCAACTTCCTATCGGAGGTCGTAGTAAATAGACCATACAATAGGTAAGTAAATAGGTAGGCAATGGCAAATGATTTACCTTCCATTCCTAGATCTATACCCATACCTATGTTAGTAAATATGAATGGCCAAATGACAAGTGTTGCTAACCGCAAAACTCGAGATCGGCTGGACCAATCAAATTCGGCAATGTTTTGCTTTTTCAAATGTTCGTTGAAGTCCGAGGAAGGTTCTTATGAAAAGAGTTTTGGAAAAATTGCGCGAAGAAACGTAATAACCACCGAGGTACAATTAAGATGAATTTCACCTTAAAATGCCTAAACCTACCTGGTAGGTACTTAATTCTGAAATCTACGCAGACGATGTCGCGGGCTGAAGCTGGTATTGAATATAACCCTTTTCGGTCATGATTCCCCAACCCCTTCTGGGAATGCGGCATATCGAAATGCCAACAAGTATAAATTATAGGTTTCCTGATTTAATTTTTAGGATTTCCCTGATGTATCTTTGAAGTTCAATGGCTGGCTTAAAATAGAACCAGCTTGACGCTCAAAATGCTGAATTGCTATTAGTGAATCCAATGGGAAAACCTACCTGAGTGGACAATAACAATGACATAGTAAGAAGTTCATACAATGTCCGATAATAGGCACCTATCTAACAGCGATAATGTAAGTAATCAATTATTCTTATGAATTTAATTATGACGTAGTTAATTGCTTTTTAATTGTTTTTGGTGCAAAAATATTTATCGAAAGCTTTTGTTCTTTTTAAAAATCTTGATCTAGACTAGATAGGCATTATTACAATCTCAGATAGCAAAATATTTAGCTGATGCTAAGCAATTAATGCGATTCATTATCTATAATTTCACCAGCCTAATTATAATTAAGTAAGTATGTGACTAATTAACATTCCTATTGCGAAATAGGTTAATGTAGATACCACTGTGGACTAATTGAGTAGGTACCTACCTATCGATGTTAAATAACTGGCTCGACTTAATGACTGCCTTAGCCTCCAGTTTTAATTGAATTGTATTTAATCGGACTGTGATTAATGAAAAGAGGACGGTGAAAAAACATCGATACAGGGGTAAAGTAAGTAGATCTTATAAATTATCTGGCAGCTGACCTTAACTTAAGATAATTTCTAGGGCCCCATTGTTTTGAATTCATCACAGCATGCAATTTCAGAGAAAAAAAATTGTCCTCTGAAATTACTTAGGTAGGTACTACCTACTTTTCAACACTTAACCTGTTCTTAAACTGGTTGTCAAAGCTGGTACAATCGTCCTCCTGACCGCTTCGGTCATGGTGACAAGTCTAAGCGGAGACTAGTGGTGCGAGAGATGTTATAGGTAGTGCGCAAACACATATGTACCTACTCCCTTTTCCATCGCTCTCATAATCTGATGGGACGACAATCCGACACGCCCGGAGAGATATCTGGCGCCGGAGCAACGACTTAATGGACCGACGTAGTCTACGCAGACTTTGAACTCTGCGCAGTCATACAATACCATTTAAGTATATTCAGAGTTCAAAATCTGCGCAGACAAAAGTCAGTATCGTGTGGACACAAACAACATGGTTTCCAAGGCACGGGGGTGTCACACGACCACCTTCTAGACTCCAAGGTTCACAGAGAAATTCCTAAAGAAAAACCGAAAACAGTTTGCCCTACCTAGGACTCGCCCCCTACTATAAAATACTTAGATAAAAGCACTAAGATATTGAAACTCTGTGTCCCAGGGAGTTCCACTACTATGGACCCCCCAACCAATTTAAGGAGTTTATAAACAATTGGTTTTTGCTCTCATTAGAATAAAAATTGTTACCGACATAAAATTTCAAATACACACCTGTTGAACTGTTATGTTTTGTCAATGGCGTGACCAGAAACTCGTGTTAGTTTAATGTCTGGTCCTGTTTAGTTAGTTTTAATTTTTTTTTTTGTTTGTGCGTCACCTGGTGGAATAAACGAATTATCTTTCTTTCTTTTTTACCTGTAAGATTACAGAATACACGCCAGCGTCAGCAGCGCCCGCGCCGCCGACCAGCAGGATACCGATACCGATACCAAGCGCAGACATGAAGGAGAACGTGAAGATGTACACGATGGACACCCATCGCTTGGTACCGGACGCCAGCAGCTCCACGCCGATGCAGAAAGCGATGATGTACTTGTGCGCTGATACGGCACCGAACATGTACCTGGGGATAAGGGAGACGATATTGGTAAGTATTTTACACTGAACATCATGTTAAAATTCAAAGAAACGTCAGGCTAGGGTGTAGGATAGCACCAACACCCACATTTTGCCAGCGACGTTTAAGTCCCACTCCCAAGTAAAGGGATGCCTTCGCTCCCTAGTACAGAATATGCTTAAGACGACCCTGGGAAAGCCTATTGTAATCAAGCGGGCACAAATCCAGACTCCAGGCTGCTACTGAGAAAGTCCAGACTGAAGCCCAATAACACTTTCGTCCCTTTCGGGAGTCGAAGCCAGAACCTCTACTCGGCTCGATAAGTAGGTAGAAAATGAGCTCAAGGCAGACGCCCATGGCAAGAAGGTCAGCCACGAAACAACCTACAAAGCTGTCCAGCCCATACTTCGAAGCACAGCATAGTGCTGAGGCCTCAGTGTGAGTTTTAAACGTACTCAATCGCGTTTCATTTGAATCTAAAAAAAAAAACATCCGAATTGAGAACCTCCTCCTATTTTAGAAGTCGGTTAAAAAGATGTTATCCAGTTTCAATACAAATTGACGTTTACTTTAACGCTATCGAGTACTTATGTTTAAAAAACTTGCACTAAGGCCACTGTATGAGAAAAAAGTGCTGCGCCTGCGCTGACCCTGAATAAATTGGGATAACGGCAGGGGGGAGGGAGAACGATGGTGATATCGCACAGATTTAAACATGTATTTATTTCTAACAGATATGATTATGTGATCGATACCATATCTTACTATTAGTACGTGACACCATAAACATACAATTGTTTTATTTTTGTCAATAAAAATAAGCAATAAGATATGTACTTAGGTATTTGTGTTTTACAGCATGTAGATTCCCGCCAATTGCCAAATACTTGTAAAAAAAACGATGTTTACGACACGGTGGCTTTTCAGTACCTACGGTGATTGATAACAAACCCTAATATAATCAGCAGGTTTGTTAGGTAAACAATACTGGAGATATCAGTCATTATTTATTTTAAAAAAACTAGTTTTTTTTTTATCCTAAATATCTAAATCGACTATTTTAAGTAGGTACTTATAGTAAATATAGATATAATTCCAACTTCCCTACTAATATTATTAATGCGAAAGTAAACTTGTCTGTCTGTCTGTTACGCTTTCACGCTAAAACTGCTGAAGGGATCGTCATGAAATGGCAGATAGGTATATAGCCTGGGATATGGAGAATATCTTCTAGGGCATAGGCTAGGTACTTTTTTACGCCATAAACGACTTCCACGCGGGCGGAGCCACGGGCAAAAGCTATATAATATTAAATACTGTATTCAGAACCTAGCAAAATCATTTAAAAACCCATAGGATTTTCGGTGAAGTTTTAATTTGAAAATTACATCAACAAGTAGGTAAGTATCATAGTTTTCTAGGTAAAGTAACTCTATCCAGAACCGTTATATAAAAATATGTTATACAGTACCTATGTAAAAGTGAGTACTTAACTACTTTTTAAGTAAACAAGAACGTAGATAATCACATTTAGGGCATCATCGGGAATATACCGGTATTCGGTATCAAAATCAGCAATCAGTCCAATTGGGCAATATAGGCAACATTGTGAAGATAGCCAAGCTTATCAAAAGACATTTTAATTTAAGTCATTTTAATCGGTTTATCTATAAAAATTGCTCGCACATAGGTACGTGTATTGGATATTGACGTTATAAAAGATAATATTAAATTACTTACTCATAAACAAAGAAAATTAAATTTAAAAAGTGACTTTCTTTGTTTAAGTTTTAATTTACTTTTTTTTTACTCTGTAATAGTCGAATTTGTTTACCTTACCTATACGAGTAAATAGTATAAACCCTGTCTAATTCTTCGCTTACTTCTTCTAAATCATGTAACTTTTTTTAAACGGATACCTAATAAAAAGAGCAATAAACGAGGAAGGTTTGCGGCCATTGTGTCACCTGTAATGTTTTCTTTATCTATCTTTTCTGTTACTTATATAATGTAGGTACATAATAAAGAGTATTCTATTCTATTTAATTTGCAACCAGCAGGGGCGCGTTGCTAGTTAAGTTAATTTATACATAATCTATTTAGCTCGTTAAAGCTCAACTCAATAAAAATCTGTAGATATACAACACTCCAAGAAAACAAAGGGGCGGAGGAAATTTTCCAAGTAGGTGTTACCTAAAAGGAGGAAAATGAGTAAGTAACCTAAGCTACCTACATTGTAAACAAAAGTACTTGAGCAGTTTGAGCACTAATCATAGAAGCTTCAACTCAAAAGGTAACACTCGACATAAGTGTCTACACTACTGTGTCACGTATTTCTTATCCAGTATATTGCTACTCCTAATAATTGAACTATTCTGAACAACTTCCTTACAAGACTTAAGTTACCAAGTAGGTAGGTAGGTAGGTATCATTTTTCTCCTTGCCATCCATTTAGGACAAAAGAAAATATCATCATTATTTCCTAGCTTTAACAGCTTCACCTGCGTGTTAGTCGGAAATTATATATTATTATTTATAGCCTACCTATCCCATGTCGAAATCCAGTTCATAGCCTAGGCAGGCTATAATCTGGATTTGGACATAGGGTTGCCTAGCCCTTTGTCCAAATCCAGTTTATAGCCTACCTATCCCTATGTCCAAAACCAGTTAATGGCCTACCTATCCCTATGTCCAAATCCAGTTAATGGCCTACCTATCCCTATGTCCAAATCCAGTTTATGGCCTACCTACCCCTATGCCAAATCCAGTTTGTGGCCTACCTACCCGTATGTCCAAATTTAGTTTATGGCCTGCCTACTTTTATGCCAAATCCAGTTTATTGTCTACCTACCCCTATGGCAAATTCGTTTACTTATATATTAGGAATTAACAACTAGGTACCTCTAGCTCAAGCAACAACTTCGCTCGCATTCAAGTTTGAAATGATTCTAAAGGAACGTAAACGGAACTTACTCCGGGGATAAAAAGTTAAAACAGAATATCATATGTCCTAATCAATAATATGACATGGTCTACCCGTGTGCCAAGTTTCATCCAAATCCGTTCAGCTTTCAATAGGTAGGCTTTCAAGACCAAAATAATAATACAAACGTATAAGATCATCATAATGACAAATCCTTGCTATTTGTTTAGGTGCCTAAATAGTTCAGTAGGCCTTTGAAGATGTGTGGCTGATAAACAGCGCGCCTAATCCACCACGTAACATCTTGATATGATAAGCTATCGATTTTCCCAACAGTTCTAAGATTTAAATAAGATGCATCTAATCAAACGCTTCAAGTTCGATAGGCATACGCTATCGTTGGGTTTGTAATTTCCGTGTACCTACCTGCTACAAAACGGTTAGATAAAGTTTACGTGACTGCAAGACACGATGGAATTGTTACAGATTGTCGTTTTCCACTATAGATTTATTGCCATGACGATCACCTTAGGTACCTACTTATCGTTCGCGGTCTTCGAAACGTCTCGTCAGTTTTCGTCACCTAATAAATATTTCAGTAAACATAGTAATTCTCCACACAATGTCTAATGATTCGTACCATGCCAAAAACGGCACGTATTTTTCGCAATAATGAACAGGAAAATTGTTTATTTGTATTTTTTATTTGTACCTGCCTTATCGGTTAGTGGCTGAAATAATCGCTCCATATCCGTGTCACTAGAACATAATGAGCTGCTCAGCTAAGATAACAAGTTCGATTAGTAATTTTAATGAGCTTTAGAAAGACTCGAAGAGCTCCTTAGTCATAAACGTCAAAGACCCTTTATTTGACGTTCATGACTCCGAGCTAGAATTCATTTTAAATAACATGTTTGGGAATTCCAAGAATTTTAATTTTATACTAGCACTTCGCCCGCGACTTCGTCCGCGTGGGGATAGTAGGTACTCCACAAACTGCAACGCCCCTATACATATCCCCTTATAAAGGTTAGTTTTGGAAAATTAAGCACAACGATTCTCATTATTGGTTCAGCGCAACTGTTCACCCCGTTCAGCCCGTCAGAGGTTGATTATGCAAAAATTGTTAGGCAATTATCCCACTTTTAGTTGATTCATAGAATTCCGACGTAAATTGAAGCAAGCTATAATTTCCTCCCCTAAAAACTTATTCACCCCTGCTTCACCCCTTATTATGTATGTACCTAGTTGATTTTCGAAAAATCCAAACATTTGATATTCTTATTGTTTTATCGAAAACATTTAAATGCCGTGGTGTTTCAACGTCATCGGACCAAGCATTGATACGATTCTCACCAGTTCGCTCAAGCCGCGACATTTTTCTTACTCCGAGTATGTTTATTACCGTCGTAACTTTTGAACGAAAGGTCCGATTTGAATGATTTAAAGTGTAATTTACACGGACATAATCAACCTTAATTATCAAACCATTTAAATAGATAAGGATTAATATCATGGTACTATAATCACCATTTTTTATTTCACCATGGGATTTGCTTGACTAATATTAACAAAAAGCGGTCATGGTGACTTATCCATAATAGTTAGACATATGGTATCGCGGACTTTTTTGTAGATATTGATGACCTCTATAAAACTGTAGTACATCACTTTGCTCTATTGTCAATAGATTCCACAGCGTACGCGATATAAGGATTTTTTCTCACACCTTGGGTCACATTATCGAAGTTTTCATACGGATCCCTAACTTTTTTGAAAATATTCTATAGCCTATGTCCATCTCTGATAATGTAGGATTCTACTGGTGAAAGAATTTTTCAAATCGGTCCAGTAGTTTCGGAGCCTATTCAATTCAAACAAACAAACAAACAAACAAACAAACAAATCTTTCCTCTTTATAATATTAGTGTAGATGTAAAAGAAAAGTAGGTACTTGACATTTTGAGCTAAGTCTAAACAAACAGTATCTTACTAAGCCTCCATACTTTTGTAAAAGCTGAAAGTAGGCATCGAATTCCTACAGATTTAGCCTAACACTAAACATTATCATTTATTTTTACCCAACTGCGCGACGCAAGGGAGGGTAATGTGTTTATCGTCAGTTAACAACAGACTTCAATCATACAAAGGGTTATCAATAAAAAATAAACTAGGTAGGTACATACCACACATTTCCAACCGAAGACTCCAGCCCAACAGCAAGTCCCTCAAACAGCTCATGGACTGACAAGGCCAGCACGATGAGCAGTCCTCTCAAAGCCGAAGCTACAGAGTCTTCCTCTGGCAGCACCAGGAGATTATGAGCCTGCTTCTCTTCTATCTCCTCCTTCTCCGGTGCCGGTTCTATAGCCGCTTCAACAGAACCTGCTAACGAGCTCTTCCTCATCCTGAAGGGTTTGGTGAAAGAGTTGTTCCTCTTCTTGCTCTGGCGGCTGTTGATGTACAGGTGCACCAGCTCTTCGATTAGGTAGATCATGTAGAATCCACCGCACATGATCAGCCCGGCCATGAAGAGGGGGATCTCGGGAAGCTCGCCATTCTCTGAAAACAAAGAAATGCATTATTATGGTATGATGTGTGATGTGTCTGGATAAATAATAACAACCGCACGGGTCGATATTCCAGGATAGGTAATGCTCGCCGGACGATCTTTTTACATATCTGCTGAAATTCCGATGCATTTGCTATAATTCTAAGAATGCTAGGGTTTTATTTACCTTATTTCCCAAACAATCATCAATCCATCACATTTGAGTTACCTGTCGTTATTAACTCATATTATATTGCTTATTTATTGTTAATTAGTAGCTCATTGACTACATTCATATACTGTATGATATTCTTGCAAGCTGTACGTAGGTACCTACACCTTATCACCCTAGTAGTACCTACTTACTGGTTTACACTCCCCTCCCTTCCTCTCCGTTCAGAGCGGGAGAAGTCATTTGATGATTTCCCACCCTTAAAAAAACTGGTGTACAAATAAATGAGGTACAAAGTAAATTGCCTGAAACTCGTGAGTCAGAGCTGTTAGTTGTGGGCCACCACTGCTCTATTATAATAATATTATGTAAAGTACTAAAACAAATTTTTAAAAAAGTTTTTGGTACACCCCGGCACCGTTCAGTCATTAGTCTTGAGCAGCAATTAGGTGCCTACCTATTCATACTAGTGGTAGACCACTTCCTCTTGCTAGTAATTAACACTAGCTTCTGGGTAAAAACTATTACATATTTTTCCCCGTTTACTCTAACTTTAATTAAAACATAGGGAAGTAAAGGCGTAATGTTAGAGTTATTAACGCTCGATTCGCCGGCTTTAGTGTTCGTCGTTAACTACTATATAAAATTTAGTCGGTCTAATATTTACTTACTTTGTTGGTCAGCTTCGTAAATATAAAATCATAAGGGTCAATATTCCAATCAGCGTGGTACCTTTACAAACAGGTTTTCTAGAAGATCCCGATGTCCTTAGGTTAAAGATAGACGTGATCTCGCCATGTAACAGTTGACTCCATAATATGATGTCCTACTTGAATACCATGTGGCAGAGGTTATCTAACGTAATCGGAAATAAGTAATGCATTGAACATAATAACAACTCTGTATTCTCCAAAGACCAAACCCTGGCGTTTTCGCTATAATTGTATTTCCCCGTTAGTAAAAAAGTGTTGATACACCTGCCGCCGCTGCCCTAAACTAAGAACTGTGTGTAGGTACCCTTTTTTTAACGATTGAAAATCATCAAATGACTCCTTCCGCTCTTGGCGGAGCGAAAAGGAGTGTCAGACTCTTACTGACTAACACCCATCCGTGTTCCTCTTAATGCCCTTTGCGTTCCAGGGCCGCGGTGATCGGGAAAATTCCGCAACCAACTGTATCTGGCTGCCAGTGCTTTATAGATTAAGTACAATGAACTGCATTACACCTGACTCAGACATAACGTAGATATTAATCTCTTTTGTTTTAATCAGTCTGTCACTAAAATAAGGTAATGCTTTTTTAGGGTTCCATAATCAACAAGGAAACTTTATAGTTTCGTCGTGTCCATCTGTCTGTCTGTCCGCGGTTTAGCTCAGAGACGCTTAGCACTATAAATTTGGTATTTGGGTATACCAACATTTATTTATAATCACGCCGACAAAATGGTAAAATAAAATAATGAAAAAAAGAATCATAAGGTTCAGGCAGGCGTCCCAAAAAGAAACAAAATTATGAATGTGTATTATTTTTGTTCCTGAATTTTCCAAAAGTAGTTTCTAATTTTAGCAATAATTTCCAAAAACTACTATTTTTCTCCCAAAATAGGTGGCAACGCTACTAGATATGCACCTTCACGGGACAGACACACAGACAGTAGGTACCTATCAAACAGTAATTAGTATTCTGAATCATTCAATGTTGACTCTCGATGCTTGAGTCTGCCTAATGCTTCTATTACGTTTACATTCGATAAGATAATAATACAAATAATAAAATTCATTCACATTCAAATACTTATCTAAGATTAATACATTATCTCTATCAACCAAATTAGATTAGAATTAGGATTCTTTAAGGCGAGTCACCGGAGGCAAAGCGGAGCAAAACTGGGTTAATCTTGATCAAATTAATGATTTAGGTACCTATTTAATAACTTGTATGTTTATCAGAATCAAGCGCACGAAGTGACCGCCAACGCCAAATATATGGGATACAGCCGGTCGATTCTATCGACATCTCACGGTGTTCACCTCGGCGGAGTGAACGACAATAGAGCTGTCATTCCATCTTATTTGTATCGTTTGACAACTTACCCGTCGAGCGCCCCGCCCGGGTGTTCACTTCGACATGTTTACAGCTAGTCGATTCTGTCGACATCTCACGGTGTACACCTAGGCGGAGTGAACGAAAATAGAGCTGTCATTCCATCTTATTTGTATGGTTTGACAACTCACCCGTCGTGCGCCCCGCCCGGGTGTTCACTTCGACATGTTTACAGCTGGTCGATTCTGTCGACATCTCACAGTGTTCACCTAGGCGGAGTGAACGACAACAGAGCTGTCATTCTATCTTATTTGTATGGTTTGACAACTCACCCGTCGTGCGCCCCGCCCGGGTGTTCACTTCGACATGTTTACAGAATCGCACTGCAGAATTGCACTGCTGGGCTTTTGCCAGCGGATTCGCCTACGTGAATGTTGGAAATTATCACAAGGGAACATACTCCCGGGATAAAAAGAATTCCACACTATGAACCATCTTTATGCCAAATTTCATCCAGATCCGTCCAGCTGTTCTGGCGTGATTGTGTTACGAACATCCATCCATACAAACTTTCGTATTTATAATAGTAGTAAGTTAAGAGCGTTTACGCGGTACACAAACTTTCAAATCCTTATTTTTCGAAATTAATGAACCGATTTTAATAAAACTTGGTATGCGTACGCTAAATATCTAGGTCTAAATAGTTATCAGAAAACATTTTCGAAAAAGAGTTCAGGGGGAAGGATATAGTGATTTTTCACTTTCTATAGAAAACTTTCGAATCGCTCTCTCTCTCCCTCTGAAATATTTTTTCAAAAATGTTTCCTGATAACTATTTAGACCTGGATATCTAGCGTAAGCATACCAAGTTTCGTTAAAATCGGTTCATTTATTTTGAAGAATAAGATCTTGAAAGTTTGTTTGAAATGACATACGGCGTACACGCTCTTAAGGGGTGATGGAAATACAGTAAATGCTGCAAGCAAAAGTTTTGTTTTGTAATTTCTGTAACAACCCTAATGGAAGTTGTTCTTTTTCATGAGTAACGTCAAACGGGGTGAATAGGAATATAGAAGGGTAACCTTTGATAAGGTTTTTCACTTTAACATCATAATATTGGTTGCCTAACTTTACTTTACTTACATATGTATCAATTTAATCAAATTGGAGACCGCAAATACTACAAACAAGATTTAAGTAACGTAAATATCCTCAAAGTTTTGTGCCGATTCACCCCGTTTGTAGGTTACCTATTTTCTAGCCCTAAAATATTTGCCACGAAACAAATATAGAGTATCACGATTATCCATACTCACCAATTTACGGAAGAAAAAAACTTGTCGCCTACACAAACGCTCTACTACGCCGAGTTTAGTCAGGTTTTCACAGGAATTGATAAATACTCAACTTCAAATACATAGGCATATAGGAAGTGAGTCTTTCTTTTTTTTTGCTTAAGAGTCTAATTGAGTACAAGCTATACACAACAGTATATAAACTTCATCAGTCCGACGAAGTCCACTTAGTTACATGGAGAGTTGGATACCATCGTAATCAATGACCGTAATGGACTCGCATACAATCCCACGGTATACTTAACGCCGTCAGTCCCCATTGTGTTCCCATCAAGCCGTATGATGTTACGTGACCACCATGACCTTTCACGTCGGACATACTGCCGGCTGTCACTCTTCGCTGAGTGCTTCCATGTACCATTGCATACGTACTTTTTTTTTAATAGGCGGTGAAACTGATTTGTTATGAGGGCCTAGTGCGAGTTTTATAATTATTATTCGTTAGCTTACGTCAAATCGCATGAAAAAGACAGGTCTGCCTACCAAACGGCGCTTATTCAGTTTTTAAGTTTTAATTTAATCTTTTATTTCAGGCGTCTAGGTCCCATAAAATGAAATACATTAACATAAAACAATAACTATTAATAAAATAATAAATAAACTACTGCACTCGAAATGACAGCGTCGTTTTTCGGTAACTGGTGTCTCGCAGCTGGCCGCGGAAACGTCGATACACGACACCCTTTCGGCCAAAACTCTGCTTTGAGGACAATAATATTAATAACTACAAACTTACTATCTACAAATTGACGTTCACGTTAACGCGATTGGGTACCTACGTTAAAAATCTCGCACTTAGGTCACTGTTAAAGCAGCGTAGGAGACGCGCGTAGACACACAACATAGCAGACGCGTAGTGTAGCAGATGCGTAGGCAAAGCAAACGTAGCGCGTAGCAGTTCCGCGTAGGCACAGCGTAGCGGAAGTGCGTTGGCGTAGCGGTTTAGTTTAGCGCAGCGTAGCAGTCGCGCAGAGGCACCGCGTAGCCTTCGCTACGCCTATTTAATTCTATTTTTTTTTTAATGATTGATAGGCAAGCGCTTGACCACTATCTCACCTGATGGTAAGCGACGATGTGGTCGAAGATGGAGCACGCTTGCCTAGAAGTAACCTATTCACTCTTTTCTTCTATTACTGCGTAATAACGCGTAACAGAAATGGCGATATATAAAAAAGACATCGAAACGTTTGATTTGCCTTGCATTTCAAGCCAAAATGTCGAGGTACTCGACGGCTTTTTTATCAAATGTCTACCTACACGAGGAACGACGTTAATAACTAATTAGACGATTGCACGATTACCAAATGACCGATTACACACGATAATGTCAGCTCTTATTTTGATTTCAATCTGTTTTTTTTATGATTTAATTATCCGTATGCAATGCAACACAAAACCAACAATAACATGCATGGTACTGCAGCAATGAAGACGTCCTATGTGGAAACATACAGGATTTTCTTGTTTAGGTATAATATGTCTCTTATAGATAATCTCTGGAAACTCTGGATCCTATTCCAAAAAATCTTGTAGTTACTGATTACATTGTTGTGCTACATTATTGCTACTTTTTATCCCGGACAAACACGGTTACGATGGGACAGGCCACATAAAAATGTGTTACTGAATATGCGACCCACTACTCTTTTACATAACATTTAATTTAGGAAGCAAAAATCATGATTTTCTTTACCAGCTTTCGTCGACCGCAGTTATCATCATTATCGTTTTAGATGAAAGACGTTCACTGCTAGACATTGGCCTTCGCGAAACGTCGCCATATCGACCAGGTCTTGTGCTTTTCGCATCAAGTAGACTTTCGCATGCCTAACTACCCAACTTGTGATAACTGGGTATAGCTAGACTAATTACGAGTATGTATTTCAAGACGTCATCATCATATCAGCCGAAAGACGGCCACTGCCGGACATAGGCCTCCCCCGAAAGGGGGATTTGCCTTAATCGGCACGCTTGGCAGGCGGGTTGGCGATCGCAGTGTAGCGCTTACAACACCCTCGAGAAGTGATGGGAGGGTGTTATTATTTTACGTCCGACACCATACGGAACGACAAGACAATCTGACATATATTTTCAAGACAATCTGTGACATATTTTCATTAAATTGTAAGAAACGCATGAGGAGTAGGTAAGGCCCAGTTTCTCAAACAAAAATTTTCACAAAATGATTGTGACAAATAGTCAAACACGCATTATCTCACTTATCTCGTTGTTTGGTTGATTGATTCGAGTTTGCAACAAGCAGTCGCATCACTTGACTTGAGATTCATTTGTGACGGATCGATTTTTTTTTTTAGAAACTGGAGTTTAGTTAGGCTCTCAAAGATCATAAATAGCTAAATATTACCTAATTGTTGATTTTTTTGAGTACTTTTGGTGATTTTTCTTGATGGACTTGACATTTATTTAGGTAACCCTACCTTAATAAATGTAACAATTTAAACTACTTAAATCGAACTTTGCAAAGAAAATACGGGTTCCCTTCGTCATAGATATGAATGAGTTCGCCTGTCAAGATCGTCAAATACCTATATTAGAAAGTTTTGTACCGACTTATACAATGCAATTAAAATCCAATTATTTAAATTGAACTTTGCAAAGAAAATACGGGTTCCCTTCGTCATAGATATGAATGAGTTCGCCTGTCAAGATCGCCAAATATATTAGAGTGTTTTGTACCTACTTACACAATGCAATTAAAATCCAATTACCAAGGCGTTCGAATGCCAGAATTATCTAATTGAAAATTACGCAAGAGCGTTTACAATAATAATGCAGTAAAATTGTGTCATTATAACCAAGACATAGGTACCTAATACTTATTATAACAAACCTATAACCTGCACAATGTATGTTTACTATGCAAAACAAAACTTCTTTTATCATAGAAAAACAGAAGTTCTTTGACTGTAGGTATTATGATAAAGCAAATGAAATACATAAATGATGCCCGTTTTCAACAACACACACCTGTATAATAACTAGTGCCGCTGCTGCTGTTTGTGTTTGTATGTTTGTAAACGCACCTACACTATCGGACTAATTCCTAAAGTGGAACAACGTTTAAAAAAAAAGAAAAAAATAAAGCCGCTCTATTTTGTTTTCAACGTCGATGGTTCCAGTCCATCTGCCTAGCCTCTTCCCAACTACCTATGTCAAGGTTGACTTCCAGTCTAACCAGATGCCGCTGCGTTTGACATGGAGCAGTCGCTCAACGAGAATGGATAAAGTGAGAAATAAGTACATCAGAGGTAGTTTAATAGTGGCACCAGTGACGGAAAAGTTGAAAGTGAACCGCTTGCCTTGGTGTGGTCATGACTCATGCGAATAGGAGGGATGAAATGCATGTAACTGAAAGAGTTATGAAACTAAACGTGGATGGATAGAGAGGGCGAGCGAGGGCAAAAAAATGATGGATGGATAATGTGAGGAGCGATATGAAAGAAAAGGGAATTAGTGTTAGCGTGACGGCTGATTGTACAGAATGGAAGAAAAAAACGAGTTGCGCCGACCCCAAGTAACATAGGATAAGGGCGGGAAGATGATGAGTCGCTCAATGTAAAATACTGATAGCTACTGGTGGGTTTTGGTGGTCAGGACTGCCTCGCCTATCTAACCTCCAAAACCCAGTAGCTGGCTCAAACGATACTTCTTAGTAAGACTGGTGTCAGATTTCTTGCCTTCTGACTACCCGCAACGACTGTCAGAACTAAAAATGATAGCCGGGACCAACAGCTTAACGACACGGTCACCCATCCGACATCGGCAAACGTGGATTAACCTTCCAGATCGAGCCGTTCGGCTGAGATACTATTTAGTTACGAGCTCTTCTAGTAGTTGAAATTCCAACAATATTTGGGTATTGATTTAGGTGTTTCGTAGTCCAGGCAGTGGAAAAAGGGCATGCATAAATCTTTATTGACGGAAAATACACCTAGTTAGTGCGCATGCCTAGGGTAGGTTAGGTAGGCACTAGATATTACATTGGCGGATCCAGGAGGGGCTAAGGGGCCGAAAGTCCGAGATATCTCCAAGGATATCTTGGACTTTTGGCTTGAGCCCCTTAAGACTATCAATAGTAGTCTAAGTCAGTAAGGAATTTACGGAAAGTTATCCAAGCTACGCAAAATAAATTGTTATGTGCTTTTTTTAATGTTTATATACTTTGCTAAAACCTACCCTCCAGCCCCACCCGAACGTCAATCCTGGATCCGCCCCTGCTAGGTAAAGACAGCTATATCAATTGGGTAGCACAGCTATATCACAGGCATTAATAACATAAATATAGGTATCTACCCTAATTAGAAAAGGGGGGAAACCAGCTGACGCGTCTCAAATTAAGTAAGTACCAAGTTAAGTACTTTTTACAGGTATACTTACATTTCTCGTATATGTACCTACATGTCGTGTATACCTATAGATTAGCATGTAACTGTGAAAACTACTTTAAGTAGCTACCTGTTTATCAGCTCGGTGCTTGCGATGAATTTTATTTTGGGTGTTTCCTTTTTATACTTACTTATATAGATAGGTACACATCGTATTTTCGGAGCCTAATTAGGTAGCTAGGTACTACATCATACTCAATTTATTTTTATTTTTTGTTAACCTACTATTGCTTCAAGTTCCTATTATTGGCTAATGTTACGTGACCATTAGCATTACCATGGGCACTTGTATTTTTACCAAAGTCTATGAAAAAAATGTAAAGATTAGAAGAGGAAAAATATTTACAATGACCAGGAAACAAAAATAAATTGGGCAAACACCTTGGTTTTAAGCACATTCTACTAATGCTACAATCAATTATAACTTATACCGATTATGGTACATTTTTGGTGACTTTAATAAGCGAACTCAAACTTAAAACTTGTTAAAAACGATGTCTGTGATTTAAGTTAAGTTGATAAGTGAGTATGCCAGTTGCAGCAACTTGTAACTAACAGTAGTAGTTCATTGTTCGGGAGTCGCAGGGCGATTCCCGGCCACCTTCTGCGCGGGCCTGCGGACGGCGAGCGTTAGATCACTGTTAGGTGGCTCGCTGTCCGATCAAAGCCAGGCTCGGGTCGACGCCGACGGCGCGTTGTGTTCCACGCGCGCCTCAAAGAGTGTCAGCATAGTAGACGGGGGCCGTTAGGGCCAGAGCCTGCCAGGGTTGCGGAATTAGAATATTCCCGATTTAAAAAAACCGTCCAAGTGCGAGTCGGACTCGCACGTGAAGGAGTCCGTACCATTATCTATAAAAAACTTTAAAAAAAATCACGTTTGTTGTATGGGAGCCCCACTTAAATATTTATGTTATTCTGTTTTTAATATTTTTTTGTTATAGCGGCAGCAGAAATACATCATCTGTGAAAATTTCAACTGTCTAGCTATCACGGTACCTACATGAGATACAGCCTGGTGACAGATAGAGAGACGGACAGACAGACAGACGGACAGCGGAGTCTTAGTAATAGGATCCTGATTTTACCCTTTGAGTACGGCACCCTAAAAATAGTGGTGAAAATAGAACACAATTTAAAAAAAAGCAGATGAGACAGACAGACGAAATCACTCCATATTTTTTATAAGCATTTTGGTAACGAACCCCAATAATATACCTACATAGTTCGAATTGGTAAAATTCCATTTACTAATAAATATTTTAAAAACTAGTGCCAATTTTTCACAATTTCTTATTTTCAATTTTTTACTTTCTTATTGCGATCATATATAGTATCGATCTAAGTACCTACCTATGCAGATAACTTTACTCCAATTAAATAAAATATATCCTATTTGCGAGCATTATCATTTATCATAGACGCTAGGTACAGTGCCCACGCTAATGCAAGTATGTAATGCAACGCTGAATGTAGGTAGGTATCTGTTGTTTCCCAACATTGCCATTTCTATTTATGTCCAGTTACGACAGCCAGGAAAAATTCATAAACTTTTAAGTAGCACTTTTATTATCACGCCATGCCACTTAATTAATCGATAAATTCGGTAAAACACACAAGCTAGAATTACGTACCTACAACTTAATTGACTAGGCGTTAATTTATACACGTGGAAGTATCTAGGTTCCCTTTGTTACCCTACTTGGGTATTTAGGGAAATAAAATATGATTTATGAAATATTAAAATATTATCCGATGATTAAACATTATATAAAAACGTAAGTGCATTGGCATCATAAATTGATGGCAACAATAGGCACTTACTAGGTTTTGTTATTGCATCTGCGCAAATAAAAACCAAGCCGTAATAATACAAAACGCATAATATCCAGTCGATCAACAGTATCATGATTTACGAGGAGGATACAACAAGTGTTTATTAAATAAATGTACTAACCTTGCAGGACTTCAATGTTGTCGTCGACTTCGGGTAACAAGTGCATGAAGGTGGTCGCGAATAGGATGCCACCTCCGAACGCGAGCAAGCCCATCACCAGCTGATTGGAGGAACGCAGGTCACTCGTTTTGAACCAGTCATACTTTAAGGAAATGACCAGCGGCAAGCACCCCGTCACCATAGAAATGGCGAAGAGGCACACCATTGTGATTATTTTGGCCGTTAAAGCCTCTTCCATTGCTTCGTTAAATGCAAAAGTCATGTTGGAAGTTAGATTTATGTCAGGAATTTAATTAATTTAGTTCCGCAGTAAACGGTCGGTTGTGTCCGCACGGTGTGTTGCGCACGCGTCGCTGTCTGATCAACGATCAGTCGACTGAGCTTCCTGCGCTCCTGCGCTTGTAGGCGGGCTCTTGATAACGACTCATTATTAATGATAAAAATGTCAGTAGTTTGTTCGCCGTCAGAGCAATCAGCTGCTGTTTGTTATAATCAAACGTAACAGTAATCTTACCGCCAATATCTGATTCGTATTGGCTTAAGACTATACGTGAGTTGTAAAGAGTAACTAATAAAAATAAACACATCAAAGATTGTGCAGATTACTGGCATTACGTGACCCTAACTTTGTAACCGATACCGGTTCTATAGTTTCTCTAAAAATTGTTCAAGAAATGGGAAACTACGAGAATTAAATGGCCAAATAAGTCATAAAATTATTTATCAATTTTACGCCAAGCAGTTTAATGTCACTATAACCTTGACTAAGAAAACATACCTAATGCGTGATTGAAGTCTTATTAAAATAGAAGTCGGAACAAAAGCACCAACCTATCTACATATTATATCCTTATTTAATAAAGGATAGAGGCCACTTTAATCCTGGACAAATACCTCAACACCCTGATGTTGGCTTGTCTTTCTGTCGGAGACAGAGGTCTGTGCCAACTCCGTGTGAACTCGGGGCCCCAGCAAACACGCGAGATACAGGTAGGAAGGCTGGGAAGTATTTCAATTACTTGTAATTAAAATACTTATTAAAAATGTTATTTGTAATTCGTATTTCAAAAACCTGACTCTTAAGTATTTTGTAAATATCTAGTCTTAGAATAATAACGCCTAGAAGGAAAGTCTCATACACGCTCCCTACTAAAAACTGTAGCATATTTAGTAGTTATGTGTGAGTGAGCGGTATGTAATTACAGCCACTGACACGCACGCAGACGTAAAAAAATGTTGAAATGAACACTTTCCCTAAAATTGGGAAAAATGTTAATGTACTTGGGACTAATCATAGATCAATATAGAAAAATGTTACGTACGTACTTATTGTAATAGACCATGGTTTCTGGGGTCGCTAAAATCGATTATAGGGTCAAAATCGAAATCCAAGATGGCGGCGACGAAATTTGCTAACTTTTCGTCATGGGTGTCATTTTTATGGTTTTTGGGGTCGCTAAAATCGATTATGGGTTCAAAATCGAAATCCAAGATGGCGACGACGAAATTTGCTAACTTTTCGTCATGGGAGTCATTTTCATGGTTTCTGGGGTCGCTAAAATCGATTATGGAGTCATATCACTTGTCTGCTTCTTTCGTTTCATCGAACAAGCAAACATCTAACACGTTTTTCTAGCGAATAGCAATGATGCCGATTTTTTCACCACCTAAACTAAAATAAGAATTTTGTCGGCGCCATCTTGGATTTCGATTTTGACCCCATAATCAGTTTTAGCGACCCCAGAAATCATGGAAATGTCACCCATGTCGAAAAGTTAGCAAATGCCGTTGGCGCCATCTCGGATTACGATTTTGACCCCATAATCGGTTTTAGCACCCCAGATATCACGAAAATGACACCCATGAAAGACTGGTTGGCGGTCGGCCCCCGCGGGGCCGACAAAGTCCAGTCTGATGTTCTTATATTCCAAATTTAATACACGATCTCATACACAGAGGTGTCGGTGTCGCGTCGCGTTATCATTGATTTTTTCCAACATCAAAACTGCCCAACGCGCCTAAAGAAGTTTTAATGCGAAAATTATTTGAATCAACCGTATTTATTATCTTTCGTTTCATACATAAAACAATAAGCATTATACAGTAGACTCCAACAGTTAGTACCTACTGTATTATGGGTATTTTTTCTTTACAACTAGCAACACTACATTGTGACAACTTAGGTTATGATTTTTTTTATTTGAAGATCGATTTACGTAAAAATAATGGATTTAATGTAAGTACTTAGTTGTGAAACGTAATTTTATCACATTTTTTCAGTTTTCCGGTTGTGTTAGAGCATCTTTTCATGCAACAAACTGTCATTTTTAAATATTTCTCGGGAGGTGCATTCAACAGAGTGTGACCTTGGGCACTGACTGCTCGCTGCGCCTATTACACCATATATGGTGTAGTCTGAGTAGCTTCACTCGTGATGCGCGTACTAGGTTTCTAGCCGTTATTATTGTAAGTATCTAGTATTTCAAAATCAAATATAGCTTGGCAAAAAAGAGTATGATGTGGTGACAAGTGGAACTAAATATTTTACTAAATGGAAACCTATGATGTCGACACTACTTGGCCGACAAGACAGTGTTAGATTTTGAGTACCTAACGTTTATTGTTCCACATTTATTTTTAACGATTTGATTAAATTCTCTTACTGATTTCCCATATTATGGTGCGTTAAGTGAGATAGTGGCGCCCTCATTTTTTCCAAACTCTTTTTTGCCAAGCGGAACACATGGCTTCAAAATACATTTGAACTTAAATACATTTAGCAGAAAACAACGCTCGATAGCTTCCGTAAGAAAAAAGGCTTTGATTGATTTTGATGTTTTTTTTTTTTTTGATTGACTTTGATGAGATTTTGTTATTAGTATTAAATAAAATACTGTATTTTGTATTTTATATTTCAAATCCACGAATTAAAAGTATTTAGTATTTTAAATACATGCGAGACATGCGATTTTGTCATTTGTATTTTAATTAATGCAATGCATGTATTTTGCCCAGCAGGTGCGATGCACCCACCCACGGCCATAGGCATAGCAACCTACCGTATTTTCTAGAGACAAGCACTCTTGTACTCCTCTAGCCTGCTGTCCCGTAGCTTCTTGTCTGTCATAATATAGAAATTCATCCTTCTTTGACATGACTTCAACAGGGGGGGCGACCATAAATTACCTACGTGAGGCATTTTAGGGGGGGGGGGGGAGGGTGTCGAGCCTTGGCAAATATCACGTAAATACGTGGTATTTGCCAAGGCTCGACCCGAATTTTACAATGTCGCTTCAGTTGCTGTCGGAAAATAAATATTTTCCGACAGCAACTGAAGCGACATTGTAAAATTGCGAGAACACTGGTCTTCAACAAATCATTTATCTAAAATATGAGATGTTTCTAAGCTGCAGAGCACCGTTGTACGTTCCACAGTGCACCAGCAACACCACCGAGCAAAGTGCGACCCTTGCGGATTTTCACACGTTGAACTGCTGAGCTTCTGTATGCAAGCAACAACAGTTTATGAGTGCCTATGATGTGATGATGATTAAATTTACGGAAAATCACATAAACATGTTGGTTCCAGTAATCATTAGAAGAGAACACACATGAGTCCCTCTGGACTGAATTAAAATAAATGATCTTTTACGGATTTCAGTAGTTCCTTTAAGTTTTGTACTTACTGTCCGATTCCCTTACTGTGATTTTAGACTATGTTTTGTCTGAATAAAAGTAAGTACCACTTCATATTCAAAACTAACGTGAAAAATTTAAAATCCACTCTAATTAATTTCCGCAATTTTTGGAGAAAAAAATGTCAGCTTGTAGATTCCATAATTCCCTTTGATATAGAGTTAGGAATGCATGGAAAATAATGCACCGTTTATTTAAAATTAATTTTTGAAGCTTTATTTATTCATTTTTCGTCAAACGATCAGCTGATCGTCTAGTGGCGCCCCGGGCCCTAGCCACGTGATGCACGCCAATAGCAACATAATCTAAATTTACTGAACTCTAACTCAAATACTACGGAACAGATTTCATACGATCCGTGGCGGATTGCTGGTTGTTCATAATATAAGACATCCTAAACAGAAACTACTATAATCATTCAGACATTTCTATTTGCACTTGTACTTACTGTACGAGTACGTTATGTAGAACTAAGTTAAAGTGTGGATAATAAAGGGACGAGCGGGTTTTTGCGGTAATGTTCGCAACTTTTCGCGCTACTAGAATACTACTTAGAAACACGCATTTTGAATAATCTCACGTGAGATAAAGAGGTGGGGGAGGGGGCCGAGTCAAATCTCACGACATCGCACCAAGGTGGATGAGGGTGTCGATAAATTCCCAAAATCGTCTCACGTAATTAATGGACGCCCCCTTACCTACATTTCGTATTCATAAGTGATAATTTGATAAAGCACGTCAACATTAACGTTATTCATCGTTCTCTTGAATCAATAGTTAGGTAGGTACGGGGATAAGAGACCAGACGAAGAGTCAATTTTGACTATGGAATAAAGGTACCGCATGTATCTAATCAAAACGGAAGCGAAACTTGCGGTACCTAACATTTTTACGTCATAACTTCGCGATTTTAAAGGCGCCATTGTTCACAGTGGTAAACTTTTAATGAACCCCAAAAGCAAAAGACAAGTCAATCGAATTATAGGTACCTACCATAGTCATAGACGTGAAGTTAAGTGTATTAAGTTTCAGTTAGTTGTACATTGTTTATAAAGGTAGGTACCGACCTGAAGTTACTATTAACCTGTTATCACCCGATTTGCGAATGCTCACACCCCTCAACTACCGCGCTGTTTCCGCAGTTTGACATCTAAGTACGAGTACTTATATTACACTGACGCGTGACATGTGCTAAGTTCGAATCTCACTGTTTTTTCTCTCATATTGTATTATTTTATTGCAAAGTACCGTTCTCAACTTTAAATAAGAGTGATAACAAACAGTTTTCCAACATAATATTTATTATATACAACAAAAATATAAAATGCCTCTCCAACGCACGCCAACCAGTTCTGTGAGTGAAAATGTCACTTTACGCCGTCATAGGACAAAAACCAACGATTCACTTGATCTTTCTTTTGGATCAACACAATCGGAGATAGAAAGGCACAGTTCGCTGGACCTGGACCTAGAACTTGACCTATCTACGCGATATCGATGTGACATAGAAGATCTTAAAAAAGAAATACTACAACTTAAAAACGAATTGGCTAATGCAAATGCAGAAATAAAACAACTAAAAGAAAACATCCTGCAAAAATACAATGAACAAAGTGTATGTCCAGAAAGTAACGTGTCTACAAAAAAACAAAAAGTTAAAAACAAAACCAAGAAGAGATCATCAAAAAATCTTAGGTCATCGTCGTCTCCGTTCGATGAGAAAGTCAACACCAGCTTTTCGGATGACTCTGCAACTGGTGGGGACAGCATAATTGAACCTAATAAAACAACTAGTAACCAAGGTGATACCACACTTTGTGCATTAACAACAGATGATGCCACTGTCTTTGAACCCACTGGATTGGGAATCGGCCGAGACTCTCCAGTCCTTCACAAGATAGCAACAGATGGCACTACTAACAGAACGGAGGGCAAGAGTCAGTCCAAGAAAAAAGTCGTCATCATTGGAGATGGACAAGGACGAAAGGTTCGTGACGCTTTGGCCAACCTTTTGGGTTCAAAATTCAATGTTACCTGTTTTATGAAACCGGGAGCAAAAACATCTGAAATTCTTAATCCGGAAATTGGTGAAGTAAAATACTTGTCTTCAAAAGACTTCGTCATAATTTTAGCAGGGCGTAACGACACTAACCCGTATGATTTTGAAATTACTTTAAATACTTTCATTCAGTGTGTAGTAAAATCAACAGATGCAAATATTGTTATACCAGAAATTCCATACAATAAAAACTTAAATGAGTATAAATTAAACTACTTGTTACGACATATTTGTAATAATCAAAGAAACGTTACCTATGTAGATATGGCATATTATCGGTTTAAACCAAGATTCAACCAGTTCAAAATCAATCTCTGTAGATCACTTATGAGAGAACTTCTTCGTCTCGAAACTAATTTTAATACATTTGATTGTAATGCTATAAAAAATTCATGCACAAAAAAAACTTTAGACAGCAAATCTACACAAACAGATTTACCAATGCCTGAAAATATTAATCATTCTTTGAATACATGTATTTCCAATCAAATCACATTAAACTCAATGCCCAAAAATTTTTTTCGTGAATAACGGTTTACAAATTTTCCATCAAAATATCAACGGTTTGATCAATAAGTCGGATATCTTAACTATTCATTTATGCGAACTAGCCGACGAAGGTAAACAGGTAGACGTAATAACGATAACAGAGCACAACATGAAAGATGGAGATGAATCCCAGTTGCATATACCAAACTATACCCTTGTGTCACATTTTAGTAGAAGTAATAGAAACGGAGGTTCTTGTATTCTAGTCAGAAACAGTAGTTTATACAAAGTTCTTGATAACGTTGTTAAGTGTAGTGTACCAAATGTTGTTGAATGTTGCGGTATAGAACTTATAGATGAACATATAATAGTTATTTGCATATATAGAGTACCGAACCAAACGAATGATATGTTTAACATTTTTTTTCAAAAATTGAATTTCTTGTTAAAATCGTTCTGTAAAAATCCTAATAGCAAAATTATAATTACTGGAGATTTCAATATTAACATATTAAATAAAACGCTAAGGTCTTTACAATTAGAACATTTGCTGCTTAGTTATAATATAAAAATAGAAATTAACAAGCCCACCCGTATCAGTAGCGGCACATGTATTGATAACATTTTTCATAACATTTCAAAAGCTAAATCAGAAGTTTTAGATTTTGCACTCTCTGACCACACAGCGCAGTTACTGAAATGTCCTACAAAGGAAAAACGTACTACGTTAAATTATTGGTTTACATACAGACGTGACTATAGCACTGACAATGTAACAAAATTTATAGACTGCATTAAAAGCCTATCATTTTGTGAAAGTTTCGAGAACAATAATCCTGAGGAAGCATTTAATAATTTCTTTGAGTTGTTCAAGTTATTTTATGATTTATGCTTTCCAATAATTAAAGTAAAAAATTCCCTTCATAATAAGCCAATCTGGCTTACTGATAGCATCAAAAAATGTTGCAAACGTAAACGGGAATTACTATGGCAGTACCGATTACATCCCAACAGAAAAAACAAAATATCATTGAAACAGCATTCAGTACGTTTGAAACATATCCTGAAACTTACACAAAAATCCCAAAATGACTTTTATATCAAAACAGCCCAAAACAAATCAAAAGCTACTTGGAACGTGATAAAAAGAAACAAATTAAAACAGCCCCATGCAAGCATTTGTAAAATTAAATCAGATAGAAAAATTATAACCCAACCTCAAGAAATAGCTCAAGTTTTTAATGATTTTAATATCGATTTAGTACAACCGATCGCAAAAAATAACATTAATAAAACAACTCTTACTTTTAGTCATCCCAACTCAATATTCATGCCACCTGCCACACCACCTGATATCTATGAAATTATTAAATCACTTAAAAATACCCAAAGCACAGGTGATGATGGAATAAATACCAGTGTTATAAAATCAGTTTCCAAAATAATTTCTCCCATACTCAGCCACATTATTAACCTTTGTATTGAAAATGGAATGTATCCAAGCTTATTAAAAATATCCATTGTTAAGCCTATTTTCAAAAAGGGCGAAAAGGATAATTTAAACTGCTACAGACCTGTGGCACTAATATCTGTCTTTTCCAAAATTATCGAGAAATTTATTTATAAGGCTATTTACAATTATTTTGAAAAAAATAACTTATTCACGATAGAACAGAAAGGCTTTCGGAAAAATGTTTCTGTGGATGTTGCTGTCTATTATTTAATCGAAAGGATATTGAATAATATGGATAGTAGAACACCAGTTTCAGCCCTGTACATGGACATGAGCAAGGCGTTTGACCATGTAGATTTTAGTATTTTGTTAAGAAAGCTTGAAGCATACGGAATAAGGGGTAACATCCTTGACCTACTCAAATCTTACTTAAGTAATAGAAAACAGATTACACAAATTACGAAAATATGTCCTGAGTCTAAAACTGAGATATTCTTCAACTCAAATCCCCGTGAAGTTCGCTTTGGTGTACCTCAAGGTAGCGTATTGGGGCCGTTACTTTTTCTTATATATATAAATGATCTTCCTAAAGTCGTAAATTATCCCATAGTTCTATTTGCCGATGACTGTACTGTAATATTTTCTATTGATAAAAATGAACATTTAGAAATGTACGAAAGAAAAGTCAATGATTCAATCAAATCGATTATAAAGTGGCTCAAAGAAAACAACCTGAAGATAAACTTAGATAAGACTAAAATTGTGCATTACAAACAAAAAACAAAAACGTTAGACAATATAAAGGTAAAATATGAAAATATAAACATAGACGAGGTCAATACCACAAAATTTTTGGGTCTTTGGATTGACCAAGAAATGTCATGGATAACACAGGTTGATGCTATCTGTAAGAAACTTAGTAAGTTTTCTTATGCATTGTATATGCTTTCCAAGGTTGTAACACAAAAAGCAGTTTTGGCAGCTTATAATGCGTATGTCTCATCTACTTTAAGATATGGCATCAAATTCTGGGGAAACTCCACTAACTGGGAAGAAGCCTTTAAGGCTCAAAAGAAATGTGTTAGAGCTATTTGTAGTTTACGATTACCTGATAGTTGCAGACCACACTTTAAGAATCTAAAAATTCTAACTTTCCCATCTGTATACATATTTGAATTAGCAGTATTTATCAAGTACCATCCAGAATTTTTTGAAAAATTTACCAGCCGACGTCATCGTAACAAAATTAAGGCAATCAGTCATACCACAGCTTTGTATGACAAAAATATTATCGGTATGGCACCAAAAATATATAATAAAATTCCAGCATCTATTAGAGAAATTAGTGACATAAGGTTATTTAAAAAAGAATTAAAATTGTTTTTATTAAAAAATACATATTACTCAATCAGTGAATTTCTACTAGATTATGAGACTGATAGTTATGATATATCTCAGAGGTATAAGTAGAAATTCCGTAATTTCTTAAAAAAAAAAATTAAATAGTAGCCAATAAAATTATGCCTAGAATTATGTTTTGAAGTTTGTACTCACTTATGTTAATTATATTTGATTTAAATATAATTTAAAATATTTTGGCACATTTGAAATGTAATATTTAATGTTTGTATGCTACCTACTGTGGCAGGACACAGAGACCCATTAACTTGTAATTGTTCCACCTTTTTCACCTGTGTACACAAATAAACGTATTTGATTTGATTTTGATTTGATTTTGACATGTCTATATGGCCGGGGTCCACACAAAATGGTTTGCTTGTTTTTTTTATTCGCACTAGCCAAATAATGTAAACTGATTTGGGTTCTGGAATAAACTAACCATAGTATAGAATGTAAATAATACTCGTATTACGAGAACTGAAATATTTAAGTCCCATTGCTTTACTACTTTACTACAGATTTAATTTAGGTAAGTTAGTCAAGGTTGAAATAACTAAGATTGTATTAGGTATTTATTAAAATTATCTCCTACATTGCGTTTCGTTCCTGCTGCACGTTGGACACAGTTGACTTTATGAACGAACCATCATGAACCTTAGGTAGATGGTGGTGGTACAAGGTGGTACATTTTGTGTCAAACAACGTCAAACAAAAAAAAAACAAATAACTCATGTCAGTGTCAGTTATAATGCACGTATTACAACTTGCTTGTTGTGTTGTGGTGTGGTAGTTTTTGTAGATAATATCAAAAATTTGCAATCGAACTAAACCGAGTGTCTGAATACTTTATTAAACAATGTAAATGAGTAGAGTTTTTAAATGAAACAGGTTGGGTAATTAATGTGTGAATAGCTGACTTGGCTGTGTATAAAATGCGCAGAAAATTTATATACTTCGCTTTACTCCTTGGAATAGCACTCACCAGCTGGATTTATTGGAAATCAAATACCGAATTCAACGATACTCTCGTTATTCTTAAGAGAAAATTATATACAATAAAAGATGTCTCACTGCAACCATTTCCAACAATATGCAAAAGTAATTTTACTATTAAATTATGTCATTAAAACTCGTTTGAAAAATGTACAATATCAAAGAAATATATGATTTCAGGAAATCCATTTTTGGTCATAATAGTTACCTCTTATGTCGGACATGTAGAGCTAAGAAGTGCTCATAGAAGATCTATGCCTGCAGAAGAGCTAAGGAAAATAAATGCAACCAGAGTCTTCTTACTTGCTCAAATACCTGATAAAGAAAAGTATGTACTACCTAATAATATCAAAAAGATTCCTTCCAAAATGATCAAATACAAAAGTACTTAGTAAAAATAGAATTTTAAAATAAGTTTTACTTGTTTTTCAGATACATAACTCAATCTGCGATCAATGATGAGAGCAAAACTTTTGGTGATATTCTACAGGGAACATTTGTAGAAAACTACAGAAACCTGACTTACAAACACCTAATGGGTTTGAAATGGGTTTCAACAACATGCCAAGATGCATCATATGTTCTCAAAGTGGATGATGACACAGTTTACAACTTGGAAAAAACTTATGCATTGCTAAAATCAGTTGATTATTCAATGGCACTTTTAATGGGCTACATGCTTAATAATACTAAGCCACGAAGGAATAAAGAAAACAAATGGTATGTAACATGGGATGAGTACCCGAGGCAAGAGTACCCTCCATACCTCTCTGGGTGGTATTACATCACAACTCCGCAAGTTGCGGCTGCACTATGTGATGAAGCTATCTATCACCCATACTTCTGGATAGATGACATCTTTGTGACTGGCCTTCTCACAGAGTCACTTGGTATCAAGTTAATACAACTACCAAACACATTCTGGCTGGCATATTATGAACTGCTTGAATGTTGCTTAAATGACATGATTAAGAAATCAATCAAATGTGATTATGTGGTGGGGCCAAACGGTGGACGAAACAATTTAATTGTAGAATTTAAGGATGCCATTAGGAATTGTAATAATTGGGGAAACTGTACAAAGAGGACTTCTGATCAGGAATTAGACAAAGTTTGTGTAGCACACAAGGAACGTGAAATATTTGGTGATGGTGGGCAAGCAGAAGTAAAGTATATCAAACTTTAGTAATTAAGAATAACATTCTGGACCTCAGTTAACTATGTAATGTATAGCAAACCGTACATGACTTGTTCACTTGGCATAACAAAGTATGTAGGTATTGTGTTTGTGGAGTAAAGGAGCGGGACATTGATCATATCCAAACCTAGGGCTAGTATATTAAGTTATACTTGTGTGCATTTTTGTGCAATAAATACTTATTATACTTAGTGCTATTTTGGAAATACACACACAATAAGAATGGAAATGGTGTGATACTTTAAAAAATAGAAAGATATGCTTCTTATACTTAAATAGTTTATTGTTCAATTAAATACTAATCAATATCAACAGCAAACAGGCTATTCTAATATTTAATTTTAACATGGCCAGCAAGACCGATGTCGACTATTGTGCCAATGTCTAAAGTCTATCTACTTTCAACATTATACATGTACAAATAATGTATTAATTAAAAAAACTTTTTAAAAACAAGCTTTTTTCTGTATCCTGCACTTAGTCCAACAACGACTAAATGCGAAAACCAAACCCCAATAGCTAGATAGGTACACAAATTATGGGGGTGTTTAAAAAAACAATTGGCTTAGCATCTTTGGGAAATTGGATTTAGAACGATATTTATTAGTACGAATTTTAGACTAATATAAGTCTATTAATCGGCATTATTTAAGTGCGCCGAAGAAACGCAATCGGCCCCATTATCTCAACATCATAGCTAACTGTGCATTGTTGACATTTAACCAGACAGGCGTGATTGACTGGAACAGGGTGTTTGGGGTAGGTCTATCCTTCTTGAATTCCTTCGACGTGGACTGTGACCAACCCGACTGGACTGCGTCCAGGCGCGCTGACGTCCTGTACCTGTACCTACGGGTTCTCGTACTTCTCGTGAACGTTTCTTCTTTCTTGTTATATTTTCTTGCTGACTTCGGGATAGGTTGGGGCTAGGGATACTTGTTTACCAGCAATAAATCAAACCAGCAAATTGCAGCGTGGCAGACGGAGCTCCGGCAAGATATACCAAGGCGGTATTGAGTCGCAACCCGGTGCTGGGACGCCACAAATGCGGCGATAGTGCCTCTCTTTGAGGAATGGCTGGAGAGGCGCCACGGCGTCCTCACCTTCCGCCTTTCGTAGGTACTCACCGGACACGGTGGTTTCGGGAGGTAGGTACCTGTTTCGGATTCAGCGGGAGGAAACGTCCGGGTGATTTCATTGTGAGGATCGCCCGGAGGACACGGTGGAGCATACAGTGGAGGTCTGCCCTGTTTGGGCGGAGCACCGCCGTGTCCTCGTCGAGCCAATCGGCTGCGGCGACCTCTCGCTACTGGCCCCGGTTCACTCCATGGTCCGGAGCGAGGAGGCATGAGAATCCGTCCCCTCTTTCTGCGAATCATTAATGCTAGTGAAGGAGGAAACGGGCCGCGTAAGAGAGAGACAACCCTCACACTCCAGCCGTCGCAACATAGGGAGACACCCCGGGCGTCGGGACGAGCAGGGCGATTCCCGGTCACCGTAGGCGCGGGTTTGCGGTCGGCAAGCGTTGGGTTCCACGCGTGCCTCAAAGAGATGTCAGCATAAGAGAAGGGGGGGCGCCTCGAAATAGTTACCGCGGCCCTGGAAAGCGCACTAGGAGGAGCACGGATGGGTTTTAGTCAGTAAGTGTCTGACACTCCTTTCCGCTCTGCCCAGAGCAGGAGGAGTCATTTGATGATTTCCCATTCATCTGCCTAGCCTTTTCCCAACTATATTGGGGTCGGCTCCCAGTCAAACCGGATTCAGCTGAATACCAGTATTTTAAGAGGAGCGGCTTCCTACCAGACCTCCACAACCCATCAACTGGGTAACACAGTAGGTACTTCTTGGCAAGACTGGTGTCAGATTTTCTGGCTTCTGACAATCCATAACGACTGCCAAAGATCTGCAAATGACAGCCGGGACCAACGGCTTAACGTGCTTTCCGAGGCACGGAGGAGTCTCGGTATGTTAATATGGTCACCCATCCACAGACCAACCTTCATTTGATCTTTGCCACATTTTTAAACTTCGTAAAAAAATGATTTCCGTAAATTAGTTCGTTTAACTTTGAGTTGAACTTACATTCAATGTTGACTGTACACTACTACCAACTTATTTGAGAAATGGCGAAAATTGGAACTACGGCCTAAAAAAAATTTGAAATGTCATTCGATTGTCAGTGTATTACCTACTACATTCGGGTTCTCTGGTTGTTTTGTCGTGATATTGCTGAATTTATATACACTCCGGCCCAACATGTGAAAATTCCCTAATATAAAGTAAATCTTATGTATATGTAAATAAACATTAAATTCGCGATTAATTCGCGACACACCGGTGTGTCGCCGGGGCCGGACAGGTTCTAAAGGTTAAAAACCTTTTTTGAAGAAGAAGCTCGGGCGCGCGGGCGGGGTCTCCGATTTTTCCATTTAATCAAATAAACAAACGAATTTCGGCAGCGACAGGTTAGTGTTGTCAACTTTCTTGTTATAAATTACCCGATACAAAAATTCGGACACCAGGCAAGGAGAGAAAACGTAAAAGTGGATTTGTGCATGTTGATGATTTTGACAAGGGAGTTATACGGAGGAAAGTACCTACATGAATTTTATTCTGCTAAAAAAGAGGTCCCTTCTGTTAAAATGCTTCTAGAGGTCTTAAAGACAGAAATAAATTACACAGGACAGCGAGAGAGTCTGCGAAAGCTGCTTCACAAGGTGGGATTCGTTTTAAAAAATCTCAATCCAATCGGAAGGTTCTTATGAAGCGTAATGAAATATCAGCTTGGATAGCTAAGTAGGTACTTGCATGCAGTGGATAAAAATAATAAATCTCCCCAGCCCCGGCCCATAATTTATTAAGATGAGATCTATACTTATTCACTCTTCGCATACATCGGGTAATGTTGGCAAGGAGAGGGTGAAGACAGAGTATTGGAGCCTGTATCGAAAGGGCAAAGATATAATATTGTTCATGCGGGAAGAGATAACGGATTTGTTACAAATGCACTACCTACTTGTGTTTAAATCAAACACAAAAAGTGGAGATTATCATGACGAGATGAATAGTACCATACTACCATACGGTAGAATAAACGCATTCACGGGACCGCGTTTAAATTACGAAGAAATAACCAAAAACATAATAAGTATATCGCGTTTCTCTCATCTCTCCACCCTAACCTGACTAACCTAACTCCTGAACCTGAACTTCGCACCTTACATGGCGACCCTGCAATTTGAGACGGCCAGCCGGGCCAGTTTGGCCGTGCGCATATTGTTTGAAAAGACTATAATTATGAATTCATTGGGACTTAATCACCGAAAATGTGTCGTTCAAGCATAGCTAAAGAGGAGGTGATTATTACTCAAAACGGAGGATCAAACTTGGTTTCAATGCAAGAGTATCGCTTGTTAAATATCTTATATTTACTCTACTACTTAAGTATTGCCGCATTAGGCATTTTTGCCTATATGAAGTATACATGTTATACAAGAAATACCATCAGGGATTGATCAGAAACGAATTTTTTACTCAAAGTCTGATGAGATCAATTCGAAGACCAAATCCGCGGGAGACTCAAGTGTGCTACGAATAAGAAGATGTCTACACTGTTAAAGTGAGCAGTGATCACTGTGTAAAATATGCAGTGATTTAGTGAAAATTCCGCAGGTACACTTTATTCCATACGACCAGGGGACTAGTATGTAGAATATTCAGGTACATGTTTGTTCCATAGGCTGGTCTGACTCCGATTGCATTAATTAAAAGTTCAATGTCTAACACTGCGATCGACGCTCGCGCGGCCATCACCGGACAAACGCTGTGTCCGTAGCCTTAGTGTGAGTTTTTTAACGTTCTAGATCGCGTTAGCGTAAACGTCAATTTGTATTGAAACCATTGAATGAAACTGAATAAGCGCCGTCTGGTGACACTCACGGACAACCTGTTTTTTTCTATACAATTACACTTATGCGAACGTTTACGTTAACACCATTGAGTGCGTTAAAAAACTCACACTTAGCCCTCTGGTGTCGCGTACCAACAACAACTGAGTAGGAGTGTGACGAATACTTATAGGTATTACTATTAGTTATGATGAGATTAGTGATATTCTATGGATTCACATAAGTATTAGTAATCCGACGAACTGAACGCATATGCTTTTGCATAAACATATTGCTTAGGTAGGAACCTATAAAATTAATATTATCCATGACAACAGTTGATTTATTTCTACTTACGAGTATATCGTCGCTCTTCTATTGGATGAGCTGACGTTTCGAGGTTTGTAACCGAAAATAAAGATTAATTGGAAACTTGACATTTTTATGGAACAAATTTCATTTATAACTACGATTATAGATACGATTAATCTTTCCAGTTAATTGGAAAAAAAAATAGTCGGTGCGCGTAAGCATGGCGTAAGGCCTTTGAATATTTTACTAAGCGACGTAATTTTAGTAGTTAAAATTAAAGTGTATAAAATGCGCAGAAAAGCTGTTTTCATCACTATATTTCTTGGAATAACACTCACACACTTGGTTTTTTGGGAACATAATATTAAATTCAACGAAACCATCATGTTTCATAAGAAGAAATTGTATGCACTTATAGGTGCCTCACTTGAACCACCAGTAAAAAATGTCTCACTTCAACCACAAAGAGTAAAAATTGTGCCACTTCAAGGATATGCAATAGAAGATGTAACACTTCAACTATTTCCAGCGACATGTACAAGTAATTTTCATAATTTTATATTGCCTTTAAAACTCGATACAAAAAATGAATTAAGTAGAGAAACTCATAAATTAAAATCAAAACACGTGAAAACCACCAGATTTTTATTGTTCTCACATGGCGACTTTACCTCCAAATACATCGGCAACGTGACACTTTACGGCACCATGTTGCTAACATTTTTTTTTGTTAAGTGTCCTCTACCCCAAAACATATTGCATCGTGCGCCGCAGTTTAAAAAAATATCAAAATGGCGGCTTGTGGCTATACTAGCTCCCATACAAAGATGTTCGAACCTCTTTGCGCACAAAAGCGGACGATGTCCCACTCCTGTCCGTCACTGGTCATGAACTGCCATAAAGGTATCAAAGTCATAAAGAGCCTGCCGGTCTATTCCGGACTAGACGACAGGTTTACAGAATCGCACTGCAGAGCTTCGAGCTTCCCGTCACAACGGACCTGGCTTATTTTCTCAGTGATAAATTTTGTGGCTGTCTGCTAACTTGGCAGCCTCCCCGGATCTACGATTTTTCTGAACCGGGACAAAAACTTGATGGTGGCGCCCCACTCTTCCACATACACTTGTGATGAATTATTAAATATCGGCTGTGAAAAGACCCATATAACATTTTAGATGACCGCATAGTTCTGGACATATTACAGGGCAAAGTTTGATTTTATTTTTTTGGATATGCTGTAAAAACGAATTCCATGAACTTAATAGCTTTAGAATTGATTTTCTATTAATTATCCATACCTAAAAAGAAGTAACGTTCCTGACGAATGCAGAAACAAAAGTTGAAGAGCTAAGTGTAGAATGCAATAGAAACCCTTACATACGGTAACTCGGTGTCTGTCTGTCTGTCAGTCCGTCCACCAAGCCAATTTTCTCCGAATCTACTGGACCGATTTGGTAGGTACACATAATATGAACTTCTGTGACCAGGAACGGACGCATTACGTTAATAAATAAATATTGAACATATGGGGTCACTTCTGGGATCTTGGACTAATAACAGGAGTGAGGTCACTAGACGGTGAAACATGTATTAAAATCAATGACGCATTGTCGCGTCATGCACAACATCCCAGCTCTAAAGAACAGCGCTAGCACAATCGGTGCTAAATTGGTCGCTAGCTATTCGCTAGCTTTTCGCTATTCGCTAGCTAGGTATAAGATCGCGGCAGTTGCCTTCATTTTATGTTGCGTTTATCGCGAGTAATGCATCTAAGTACAGTTTAATAACTACGCTACTTTTCACGTTTACGTTATTTTATTTCGTAATCAATAATTGTTAAAAAAATCAATGTAAACTGAAATAAAAACGTTGCTGTGGGTGGCCCTTCTGTTACGTAATTATTTTGTCATTTTAATCACCAAGTTTTCATAAATGTTTTATTTGCATGTTCCCACTAACGCACGTTAGTAGGAAACATGCAAATACGTAAGTAGGTAGTCTACGTCTCATTGACTGTTGTACCTAACTAATGAAAACTCTCCGATATGATTTTAGGCAATCTGTTTTTAGTCATAATAGTGACTTCTCACGTGGGACACGTAAAGCTAAGAACGGCTCATAGAAGAGCTACTCCAGTAGAATCACTGAGGAAAATAAATGCAACCAGAGTCTTCTTACTGGCTCAAATACCTGATAATGAAACGTATGTATCTACCTGCCTAATAATAATATCGTTCAAGATACTTGGCTCGCGAGGTTGTCGACTAGTGGGATGTGAATTCGGCAATCATTGTACCGATAGTCGTATCAGCCAAGCTTAATACCCACGAGCCTCGATCAACACCTTAGGAGGCTCTCGTTAGGCAGCTGGATCAAGGGCTTGATTCAGAAAGCAGTACTTCTGGGCACGGCTCGTATTGTAAGGAGGTTCCTCTCTCTGGAGCCCTGACCGTCGGTAGCTTGGACCCTGTTCCCAATACCGGTGGGGTACTTTTTTTTATTATATTTTTTAATGCCTTATTTTCGTTTATTCTATTAAAAATAGTTGAATAAACGAAATATCGTTCACACATACTTCATACTAATTTCTTAATTATGTTTATTGGTTTTTCAGAAACATAAATCAATCTGCGATTAATGATGAGAGCAATACTTTTGGTGATATTCTACAAGGCACATTTGTAGAAAACTACAGAAACCTGACTTACAAGCACCTAATGGGTTTGAAATGGGCGTCAACAATGTGCCAAGGTGCATCATTCATACTAAAGGTGGACGATGACACAGTTTACGTCTTGGAAAAAACTTACGCAATGCTGGAATCAGTTGATAACTCAACAGCCCTTTTAATGGGCTACATTAATGACATTGCAATGCCATCAAGGAATAAATCAGACAGATGGTATGTAACGTGGAATGAGTACCCGAGGCAAACGTATCCTCCATTCTTGTCTGGGTGGTATTACATCACAACTCCTCAAGTAGCGGCTGCACTATGTGACGAAGCAGTCTATTACCCGTTCTTCTGGATAGACGACGTCTTTGTTACTGGCCTCCTACCAGAGGCACTTGGTATGCACTTAGAAGGACTACCACTAGAGACATACTGGGTGGATAACTTTATGAACTGTGATTATGACGATGAACCACAACAATTTGATTGTAAACCTAGAAGTTAACGACGTCATTAGGAATTGTAATACCTCTACTAGCTGACCTGTAAACATCAACGACATCATGCCTGCTTTTTTTATGACTAGCCTCTCGCAGGTCAACCTACGAGGTTGTCGTCTGCTTAAGGCCCTAACCTCTGCTTTAGAGCCGTAAAAGGTTACTTTCTAAAGCCTCATTAATGGCTGGGTCAAATGATTTGAAAAAAATAATTGTAATGTTTATTGTAGATTCATGTACTTACAACAATGTGAACATTTGTTTTTTACACGACTGCCCAAAAAAAGGAGTGTTATGTTTTCAGGGTTCATGTATGTATGTATGTAAGTATGTACCCCTGTATGTATGTATGTTTGTGAGTTTCTTTATTCCACCATAACTTCTAAACGGCTTAACCGATTTCGATGTATATGGTATCGTTAGAAGCGTATCATTATCCTGGGTAACATAGGCTAATGAACATTATGCAGATAGTAATAGGGTGGCCATGGTTCATGAATAAAAAGGATTTTTTTTTCATGAACTACATATACAATCATCGTCTAGACCGTGTTTTGTAGATTACAAAAATATAAGCACATCAGTAGTAGGTATTTTATACCAATTCATTAATTAATAATTTAGTAATGTTCGTTTCAAAGATTGCTTACTTCTTAGTAACACAAAATAACATAATACTAGATGGATACTGCTTGAAAGGAATATTTCCTTTCCTTACCTGAAAATAAGACTATTTTTTCCCATCAGAGTGGTGATCAGACGCATCCGAAAGAGATTCCTTCATGTTATTCTAAATGACCTTAAGACCAAATCATTCCAATCCCTCTCCGGCGGTTTAATAGAAATTCATTAGGTAGGTAGGACTTTGTATTTCAGTAGGCCGCTGCAAACACAATTTAGCCAATCTACATGGAAGGAACTGCACCTCCGCGCCTCCCGGAACCTTACCACACCCCTGCCTCTCAAGTAAACCTGCAACTGTAAACCTCTCTCAACGAACCAAGAAAATTGATCACCGACTGGAGGAAAGTTAGTGATGGAAATCCCACTGAAATCCGACGTTGCCATAATTGGATACCATCTTCGATCAAATAGTCTCATCTGCTAACACATTGGAGGCGATTCGACTCGTTTACAGATCACGTTGGTACAATTCGTCCTGAACGTTTGTTTAAGGTCCCAGTGACGGATGACCATCGCTGGTAACCCTATGACGATTTGCGAGAGCACGACACGAGGTATAAACTAATGTAATGGGGTCTAGGAAAAATCGAGCGGAGTATGCTGCATTGTGTCGGGCTGTGAAAGTGCACAAGTTTTATGGGACGACACTGTATAGAGTCGACGTAGATCTTGGCCCTAAAATGTTTGCCAAGGGCCAAGCTTATGTCACACTTAGTCGCGTGAGATTGCCACCACCACGTAAAAGAAAAAGAAAGAAATAATAATATTTATTTAGCACATACATGAAACACGCACAGTACACAGAAATAACAGAAAAATGATAGGTATGCCATAAACTTAGTGCGTATATCACGGCTGCACTAAAAAGGTCCATTTCAGCGTTATGTCAGACAGACTGGTGCTGCGTAATCTTATTCACCACTACTAATTGTATTAAATCGCCTCCGAACTCTTGGTATCATTCAAAATATGTAAGTAAAGCTCTTTAGTTTCGCATTATTTGGTCAAATATCCTCTTACCACTAAAAGGTATTAAATAAAAAAAAACCTAATTAAAAAAAAATTAAAAACACGCCTGTCTCATCTAAAACTTAACTAAAAAATGAAAAACAAGCATTGGACTCAATTTAAAACTGAAAAATAACTTTTTTATTGCAGTCCCACTTACTCGTTCATAGAACTAATAATGTTCCAGGGCAACTGTCTCCTGTAATAGTCCCCTATAATCATGGTAATGTCGGACTAAATGGTTGACGATATCGTGTCGAATTCGAAGAGCATATTTTTCAGTACTTACCCTATATCGCCATGTATGCTCAATGTATTTGTAGTGAAACAAAGTACCGTGTCACGCATTACCTTACCTCCTCAGAACCAGTACCAGGTACCATTACCACACAAAACCATTACCAGTTACCGTTACCACACATAACTAGTTAGTTGCTATGACGGATCTAAAGGACCATGTATAGGCCCAGGAACATTCTGAGAAAACTCGCGGGCGAGTTTTCACTCGTAACTAGATATGTCACCTAGAGCGTAAAATGGCGTAGGTAGAGCTATTCTCGCAATATCGATTTAGGCAAATCTCGCAGGAAATGCCTGCGAGATGCTTGGTTTGCGGGATTGAAAGAGTGGCCGGGACCACTCGAGACGTACATTGATATCGACATGTCACGTCAAACAGCTCTTGTGTCAATCATTATTGAATCTTAATATAATTATATAAAGATATTTAAGTAAATAAGCTAGTGGTTTAATGGTTGAGTTCGTGCAAAACAATTTAAAAGATCTTTGCTTCAGCAAGAAAAGTACAAAGAAGACTTTACGCGTCTGCTGAAGTTCTCAGTCAAACACTGCTTCGAGGAGGTATTGGAATACATTATATAATATATTATTATGTTACGGCTAAAGGTGGGTGTGAACATAAACCTAAGTTTAACCGGTCATTGGGCACCCCGATTCGGATAGGTTAGGTTATGGCGGGGTCTAGTGAACGAGCGAAGCGAGCGAACATAGACCCCACCATCTCCTTCGTGGTCATTTTTTTTAAACCACACAGAAATAGGAAACACTTAGTGTTTTGATGTTAGGTTAGAACTAGTTGTAGCCGGCTAAAACTAAGTTTAGCCGGCTAATCTTAAGTTTATGTTCACACCCACCTTTAGCCGTAACATATACATACATATATGCACGTTCGCTAAGCACTGCTAGTGCAGCATCGATCGTGGAGATGTTGGCTCCTAAAACCACTCAATTAGACAACGACAGCTGTGCTCTAGTTCAGGGGACCAAAGGTGATGCAACAAAGGAAGTGCCATTCCTACAAGCGAGGATGTTTGAGCTGCATTGTCCACCATGCTCTTATACAGGATTGGAACCACAGACATCTCTTTTCCAGTACCTCATCAGGAGGAGCCAAGGTCAAATCAGTGCCCAAGGTAAATATGTATTGCTGAAGCTGTTGCAGATTTACTCGAGCAGGAGGACTACAGTCGTACTCTTTATGTCCCTCAAGACTGTAATTTTGGCTAGTGGTAGTTGTGTACTAAACGTAACAGGAAAGCACGATCAAAACTAAGCTCGAAGTGGTGTGATATGATGTTTTTCATGGTTTACACTCGGATTAATGTCGTTTCGAAGGTGTTTTATTTATTTTTGCCTCCTAAATAAATGTTGGCGAGACGACCTAGACACCTACTGCGAGGGTTGGTCCGAGGTGGCTCAGGACAAAAAGATCTGAAAGGAGTTGGGGCAGGCCTTTGCCCAGCAGTGGGATAGAATAGGCTGTTAAAAAAAATGTTATAGGTACGTGTTTTATAACTATTACTTTGTTATACTACAACAGGGTCATGCGCCATCGCGTCGTAGGTAGATTAGGAACCTTTTTTTTTTCGAAACCTTTGTGCTCTTCTTTCTGTGCATAATTCGGTCATAAGTATTAGGTGTAGGTACATAATAAATAAATGATAAAGAATTAAATATATTTTTTCACTAAACCAGGAAACATAACTCATTATTACAATAGTACAACGTAATATACAGCTAACCAGCAAAAATACTTTCTTAATAAACAATGAATCATTTATTTTACTTTTTATCATTATACACTTTCTTAATGTACATTTACATGCATGCATTTCCCGTTCGTAACAGACTTGTGATTACTTGTGCACTTCCGAGATGTCTCTGAATTTTCGATGATACCGTCAAACACCCTGATTCAGAGCTGATTCAGTACCTAACACGTCTACTACTTGACCAGCTTCTGAAAGGCTCGGAACGTTTGAACTCTTGCGCTTCGACTCTATGTTGAGGGGATCTCTCCTCTATAATTAAGGCTGGGTTATATGATGTGAAAGCTTTTTTGCGTCCGTAGGTATAGCTTTATCTTCTTGACCATGTGTTTAAATGGTCTTCCAAGTTTTGTTTCGACAAGTCGCGGAAGGTTCTAGTTGCGTATTCGTGCAACCAATAACATCAGGGCCACCTACCCTATATTATATTGTAGTCTGTGGGGCCACGTATTTTGGTTTTTAGGGTTAGCTGTATTTTGTTTTTGACGTGGCATTGCTATTTATAAATGGAATGTTTGTAAACCCCGTGAAGGCCGCGATCCGCGAGTGTGGATGGTTTCGCGACATCGCGATCGCGCTTCGCGGTGTTCCCCGTCCGGTGGCGGTTTTTTGTTCCGCTTCAAAGGGTTTCCGAAGCGCAAACGCGAACGCATCCACACTCGCGATTTGTTCACAGTAGCATTCAAGACGCAGTGACAAGCGGACGTAGGTAACAAAAAATTAACAAAACAACAATACTTCTGAACGCCACTATTGCTTCCCAAATTGTGAACTTATATAGGTTAGGTCATTTTGGTAATAATGATAACACAGACGTGATTCCGACCGACGTTCTCCAGCCATAATCATGGATTTCGAAGAGATCGAGAATATCTCCGTCAAAGCCCATATCCCTACGTTTTGGTGTGACAAACCAACATTATGGTTTGGGCAATTTGAAACGGTCGTCAGCCCACACAAGCCCAGCGAGGAGTCGAAATTCAGCTTGATGGTGGCACATCTCGAGAAAACGGTTGTTGATTTTTAACTAATAGTTTTATAGAATTTCGTGTCACAAAAAAAAATTCTCATATTATCATTTCATAGAATAATCTACGTCCTATCTACCTACGCGGGATATTTACTTTGAAGAAATTTATTTCATTGAATTTTGTTTCACTTCTAGTTTAATGTTAGTAGTTATATTCATTACGTAGAATAACAAATCAAATGGTTAAAGTTTAGAATCGAGTCCTCTTATTAGGGGTAGTTGAAACAATAACATTCGAAATAAAAATATAAGGACCAAATATTATGAGAAATGTTTTCTGGGAAACAAAATTCTATGAAATTTCTGTCTGTGAAACAAGGGGACACCCGAGAAAACGGATGTATAACAATTTGGTGTCATTATCATATTCAAATCTCGCACAGGCAAATACAAGGAAGCCAAGAAAAGGTAACTTTCCTGGTACGAAGAATCGGAAACCCAACAGTTGCAAAAGCTCCTCACCGAGATGGAACTCGGTGGTCAAAAGCCATCACAGCTTCTCAAGGCGCATGCGGCATGAGAGAACCTGCGCGCGAAAAAAATACCTGACACAACGCTCCAGGTGTTGTGGATGCGTCACTTACCTGCGCCCAAAGTTAATCAAAATTTTATAAGTTCCAAAATCTTCAACATTTTTCGGTTAGGTAGGTTTAGTCAGAATACCATACCTAAACTTTCGAATAGTGTTCTAAATTTAAAAAAAGCACCTGTGGATGTGTATTTTTTCAAAATCAGCCTGTTCGATTCCTGGCTAGGAATATACATTTTTTTTTAAATTTAGATTTATAAGGAATATATTTTTTTTTTTTAGTAATTTGTTAACAATAAGCGCTTTCCTTTAGTTTACCATGTGTTATTTGAGTAGGTACTTCCTAGAATGACATCCTTAATAAAGACACATTCGAATGGTGACACACACCTGTAGGTGTGTATTTTTTTCAAAATCAGTCTGTACGATTCCTGGCTTATAGGAATATCGATTTTTCATAAATTTAGACTTATAAGCAATATCATTTTTTTTTAGTTATTTGTTAAAAATGAGCGCTTTCCTTAAGTTTACCATGTTTTATTTGAGTATGTACTTCCTAGAATGAGATCTATACATTATAATAAAACAGTAACGAAAGAAAAACTGTACATTGAGAAATTTCGAGAAAAAATAAGTGGCTTTTGTTAGAAAAACGTAACTGATGACAAAAAGTGACTTTTTAGAATTTTTGTTTGTTTGTCTGTTTGTATGTGTGTATGGTACGGCTTCACGCCAAAACTACTGGATGGATTGAATTGAAATTCAGCAAAAATGTTCTTTGTAAACCAAGGAAAACTTTAGGCTACATATTATCACGCCGTATGTTATGGGAGGTAGGTAAGCAATATTGATTTTTAAAGGTTTTTGTTCGTAATTGAATGCACAAAATAAATGAATGCACAAAATGACATGTTAGTTAGTTACAAAACCATTTAGATATTTTTTACACATAAACCTGATAGGAATTGTAGCAATCTAGAAGAAATCAACTTATTATCTACACAATTCAGATACCCGTAATGCCATCTGTTGGCCGAAAAAAGTACTAACTATTAAAAGCATGAGAATTACACCAAAATATATTTTTAAGTTACTAATGGTACTTTTAAAACGACATAAACAGTGATTCTTTTGATACAAAACTTACCGTTATGCATTTGATGCATGACATAAAAAAAAAATTTGGTCTGATTGCTCCGCTGACGTTATTTTAATTTTTTTTTGAACGGTTAAGTGTCTCCACTCAACCTGTAAAGCACCCTGGTTGCTTCTGTACACTTGGACGGGGCTAGGCCGCGAAACTTAGCCAGAACACCTACGCACAACAGAGTCCCTACTCTACTCTATCAGTTGCGGGGTTTTTTTTTTATGGATGGGAAATCATCAAAATGACTTCTTCCGCTCTGGGTAGACTGGAAGGGAGTGTCAGACTCTTACTGAATAAAACCCATATGTGTTTCTCCTTATGATCTTTCCAGGGTCACGGTGACTCTTTCGAACAAATTCCGCAACCCTAGCAGGCTCTGGCCCTAACGGGCCCCGTCTACTTAGCTGACATCTGTTAAAGGCGCGCAAGACCCGGACCAGTGGCGCTATATAGGGTGTATAGCTCCATCCTTTCTTCTCGCTCGAACGACTCACGCTTTAACACGTCATGGTAGGGCCGCTGGTTGTTATCGGGCCGTGAGCCACCCAACGCTCTCCGTCCGCAGGCCCGTGCCTACGGTGGACGAGAATCGCCCTGCGACTCCTGACGCCCGGGGCGTCTTCTTCTGTTTCGGCGGCTAAGGTGTGACGTTTGCCTCTCCTTCACGCGGCCCGCCCCTTCCTTTACTAGCATTACTGTTTTGCAAAAGGAGGTGACGGCTTCCCACGCCTCCGCGCTCTGGACCATGGAGTGAACCAGAGCCGGTAGCGAGAGGTCACCGTCGCTGATCGCCTCGACGAGGACACGGCGGTGCTCCGCCCAAGCAGGGCAGACCTTCACCGTATGCTCCGCCGTGTCCTCTACGGGGGTTGACTTCTCTTCTGGTTGGTTTTTCCATGGACAACTTATGTAACTCTATCGCGTGTTAACAACCTTAGCAAGTTTCATCAACATCGTGTATCATCATCATTATCCACAGTCCAACTTCGCTCACTGCTGAGCATAGGCCTCTCTTTTCGCGTGCCAATCCCCACGTTAAAGTCAAAGTCAAAGTCAAAGTCAAAGCATTTATTTCAATTAGACCATTTACAGGCACTTTTGAATTGTCAAGGTCGGTCGGTCAAAAAAAAAAAAAGATGAAGCTATTTGCACGTTCCAAAGCGTAGATCTCTATGGAGAAGAACGCGCAAGAAACTCCACGGACACTCTTTTAAAAATAAGTTTTTGTTACAAAATTATGGCTACATCATTCATATTGAAATTATACATATATGTGAGAACGATGTAAAAGACGTGCAGGATAAAAGAGTCCGGAGTAAAAAAGAAACAATTCAAAGAAATAATTAAAATAGACCATGGCAGCCGAGAGATGACCAGTCTCAGCTGACGGCGCCCGTTCACGAACATGACGCATACGCTAGCACCATTCGGCTCGACCTTTTTAAGGGAGCCAAATGATCCAACGCATACGCCACCATCAGCCAGACTTTTGAGTGAGCATGACATCCCCAATCGCCAGGGTACATTCAAGTCAAAGACCTACCCAAAATGATCATTATAGTTTAAATTTGAGGGACCTACATAGTACTCACACATGTGCCGTTAATGCATGAAATTATACAATGCTAAATAAATTGAGTCTATACAATAAAAAATATTGCTTTCTTACAATCTTCATCCGGTCCAACAATATTTCCAAATGCTAACAGATTACTTTGTGCGCCCTAGTGGCTGTGGAGCAGGACCAGCATTGAGCCAAGCATTTTTATCTTCAACTAGCTGTCCCCCGCGGCTTCGCTCCCGTCAACTGGCTACCTACCTACCTACCCTACACCTACCCTACACCTACCTTACACCTACCCTACACCTACCCTACACCTACCCTACACCTACCCTACACCTACCCTACACCTACCCTACACCTACCCTACACCTACCCTACACCTACCCTACACCTACCCTACACCTACCCTACACCTACCCTACACCTACCCTACACCTACCCTACACCTACCCTACACCTACCCTACACCTACCCTACACCTACCCTACACCTACCCTAAGGATTCTTAAATTTTCTAATTTTCCGCGCAATTTTTTTTTTTTTTTTTCATAAGAACCTTCTCCTGACAATAACAAACACAACAAAAAAAGAATTAGTGAAATCGGTCCAGCCATTCACGCGTGATGCCGTGACCAAGGAAAACGGGTTTCATTTTTATATATATAGATATACTCCCCTAACTTATAATATGCTTGCCTGCATAGTGTGCGTTTAATACAAGATTTAAATTTAGTCTCATTTAGTTCTAATATATGGGGAGGTATTTTATTATAACATTTTAAACAGTACCCCATAAAAGATGAGGCTACTTTAGCCAGTCTGAAACCTGGTTGAACTAATTGGTCCCTATTTCGAGTACCATAATTATGTCTGTCGCCTCTTTTACTAAAAAGATGTAAATTCTTTCTAACATACATAATGTTTTCGTAAATGTATTGACAAGGTACCGTCATGATGTTAATATTCTTAAACAGTTCCCTTAGAGAATCGCGCCGGCCGAGTTTGTATATGGCTTTAATGGCTCTTTTCTGCAGTATAAAAATAGACTCGATGTCTGCAGCCCGTCCCCATAGTAGAATACCGTAAGACATGATACTGTGAAAGTAACTAAAATAGACCAGTCTCGCGGTATCTACATCCGTAAATTGGCGGATTTTCCTGACAGCATATGCTGCTGAACTTAGCCGTCCTGTAAGAGATGTTAAATGAGGACCCCATTGTAGCCTTGAGTCAAGCGTAATTCCCAGGAAAACTGTTTTATCGACGAATTCAAGTTTTTCCCCGTTCAATACTATGTCACAATCACTACCTCTGACATTTGGTAAGGCAAATCTTATGCATTTCGTTTTCTTTTCATTTAGAACTAAATTATTGGCAGTAAACCAATTTTGGACTTGCATTAGGGCGTTATTTATGACGTCAAGATTATTGGTCCGTCTATTTATCTTAAAAATCAAAGAGGTATCGTCGGCAAACAACACCATATCAAGTTTTTGTTGCAATAAATGGGGCAAATCATTTATATATACTAAAAATAAAAAAGGACCTAAAATTGAGCCCTGGGGAACCCCCATTTTCACGTTTAATCCCGACGAATTGACACCGTTTACCTGAACTAACTGCTGTCTATCATTTAAATAAGATTTAACAAGGCTTAATGCTGTTTTGCCCAGCCCGTAATGCCCAAGTTTCAGAAGTAATGTCTCGTGATTTACACAATCAAACGCCTTAGATAGGTCACAGAAGATGCCTATGGCATCCTGTGCCTCTTCCCACGCATTAAAGATGTGCTTCAATAAGGTAACACCAGCGTCAGTCGTACAACGTCCTCTGGTGAAACCATACTGTTTATCATGCAAGATGTTATTGGTGTTAAAATGATAAAGCATCTGATTAAGCATCACTTTTTCAAATACCTTGCTGAACACTGGCAACACGGATACTGGTCTATAATTGTTTGTGTCTTTACTATCCCCGGATTTGAAAAGTGGTATCACCTTACTGAATTTCATTAGGTCCGGAAAGACACCTTGATCGACACACAAATTAAATATTAAAGCTCCTGTGCCAGCCTCATCCAGGTTCTACCCACGATGGCAACAATATCGTCCGCCCATCTCGCCGCCGGTCGACCAATACTTTTTCATCCAATCCTCGGACGCCACTCAGTCACTGCCTTACTCCACCTATAATCACCGCGTCATGGCTCTCTGTGCAACTATCAGTCTGTACACAGCCTCCTGCGTGAGCGTCCATGTAAGTAAGTAAGTCATGGTGGGAAAAGCACACTGGTTATAAAGGCGGGAATTCAGACATTGCGGAATTTTGGCAGGCTTCAGAATGTCGTCCATTTTGATGAAAGCGGCCCATCCAAGGTGTGTTCCTCTCGATACCTCCGTTTGTTGATTTTCTTTGCCAATTGATAGGATATGGTCAATATAAACATATCGGTTAATCATCTCCAACAATTCATTTCCAGATTTGAATCGCTGAAGGAGTTTGCCATAACCTTCGTCTTGGTCATTTTCATCCCAAGACCCAACTTAAAAGATGCATCTTAAAGATTTTGAAGCATTTTCTGGGGGTCATCGAAGTTCTCAGTGAAAACCACAAAGTCATCTGCAAATCTTAAGTGAGACAGTTGCGCAGAAAATTGACGTTAATACCGCTATAGTCCCAATCTATACCCACATTTTTAACAACATCTTCTAGGACTGCTGTGAATAGTTTCGATGAAATGAAAGAAGCATTATCATTACAACGTTTCTCACGAAAACTTATTTGAACAGAAGAGGTGATACTCGACGGCGCGTTGTGTTCCACGCGCGTCACAAAAAGATGTCAGCATAAAGACGAGGCCCGTTAGGGCCAGTGCCTGCCAGGGTTGCGGAATTTGTTCGAAAGAGTCACCGCGGCCCTGGATCGCAAAGGGCATTAGGAGGAACACGGATGGGTTTTAGTCAGTAAGAGTCTGACACTCCCTTCCATTCCGCCCAGAGCGGAAAGAGTCATTTGATGTTTTCCCAGACATAAAAAAGGAGGCAAGCAATGATAGATATTGACTGTTCTTATATCTTATTGATCTTACCTAGCCACATCATTTTACTTTCCGATATACACGCGAACGAAGTCGCGGGCAACAGCTAGTCCTTAATTAAGACACAATCGAATGGTGACACACCAGTAGGTGTGTATTTTTTTTCTAAATCATCATGTACGATTCCTGGCTAGGAATGTCGATTTTTCAAAAATCAAAATGATGCAGTTTCCGTTTTCATCATAGCTCGAGACTCCTTTCAGTGTCGATGTTCTTCACAGTTTCACATTTGGCCATCCACGCACACTAGGAAAATTCACCCTGTAGGTACATACCTATACATAAGCTTAGGCTATCTATAAAATTAATATTATTCATGACAACAGTTGATTTATTTCTACTTATATCGTCGTTCTACTATTGGAAGAGCTAACGTTTCGAGGTTTGTAACCGAAAATAACATTAATTGGAAACTTGAAATTTTTATGGAACAAATTTCATTTATAACTACGATTATAGATACGATTAATCTTTCCAGTTAATTGGAAAAAAATCAATCAGTACGCGTAAGCATGGCGTAAGCCCTCTGAATATTTTATTTAATAAACGACGTAATTTTAGTCGATAAAATTAAAGTGTGTATCTATGGCAGTGTATAAAATGCGTAGAAAAATTGTTTTCATCGCTATATTTCTTGGAATAGCACTCACACACTTGATTTATTGGAAACATTATACTGAATTCAACGAAACCGTCATGATTCTTAAGAAGAAAATGTATACACTTTTAAATGCCCCACTTGAACCACCAGTCTCACTTCAAGCATATACAATAGAAGATATAAATACACTTCAACTATTTCCAGCGACATGTACAAGTAATTTCTATAATTTTATATTGCATGTAAAACGCCGCGTTACAAAAAATTAATTAAGTAGAGAAAATCAAAAATTAAAATAAAAACACGTGAAAACCACTTTATTAAGAATTTTGCAAAATAATAGTGTTTGGTTTATATTATAAGTAGTACCTGGAAGACCGAACCTTGCTCGATTTTTTTTTTGAACCTCGGATAAAACGACGTTTTCTAAAAATTAAACCTAGCTAGATCGATTTATCGCCCCCGAAACCCCCTGCATACCTACTAAATTTCATGAAAATCGTTGGAGCGTTTCCGAAATTCATATTATATAATATATGTTACGGCTAAAGGTGGATGTGACTGTGAACATAAACCTAAGTTAAGCCACCCCGACTCGGACAGGTTAGGTTAGAAGGGGTTCGTGGTTATTTTTTTTTAAACCACACAGAAATAGGAACTTTAAAGTGTTTTGAGGTTAGGTTAGAACTAGTTGTAGCCGGCTAAAACTAGGTGTAGCCGCACTTCGGCTATTAGCCGTAACATATACAATATAAAGGCTGTCCAGTGGAAAATTTTAATTAAAATGTTACATTTTTAGAACAATATACAATGTAATGCTATTTTTTTATTTAAACAAGATTATATTTGGCAATGTGGATTTAATTTCTTAAAAACAATGTTGTCTTAATGCCGACCATTCTATTACTTAGGCACTATTTCAATCGAACTCTTAAATTTGCGGAACACGCGAATGCAGTTGCGTGGGTTCAATGGTAGCAACTTGACGACGTATATTTTCTTGGAATGCAACGAAGGTCCTTTAACATTGGTCGAAGATTGTTATTTTAAACAAAAAAAAGTGGCACGGTGTGGGATCATGTGACCTAGGTGACCTAATTGTGTCTTCGTACTTGCTGATTAATTTATTGGAAAAAAATAACCTCTGCTTCTCAATGTGACTCTAGCAGTCTGTGGAGTGGCCCCGTCATGCTGAAATTTTGCTGAAAATTAAGTTTCCTTTTTAAAATAACGAGCACAGTTGATTTTTTATTTCAGTACGCACACTCTGCAACTCTTGCTTCTCGATTTACGCGAATTGCGCATAATTTCATGTCGGAATTTAGCCACACGTTCTGGCGTCGGTGCTGACGCTGATGGTATCGGTGGAGTCTGATAACCCAATGTCCCATCTTGTCTGAACTTTGAACCCACGACTTTATCAGCATACTCGGCCCAACAATCAATCGAGGAATATTGAAGTACGTACAAAAAGTGCGACCGCACGTACCAATAGATCGCCGATCTTTAAGTACTGCTCAACTAAGAATGCACGTTGCCCTCCCAACCAGTAAGTCAACACGACTAGCAAATCCGCAAATCCCGCGCAACGGTACCGCTCTCATTTACCTCACCCTGCTAGTTTACGAGAATGACAATTCAAACTTGAAAACTTTCCGCTGGACATCCCTTATATACATATATACAAGAATTGCTCGTTTAAAGTTATTAGATTAGATAGTTTTTAAATTAAGCCGAGAACTGTTACGAGAATACAATCTACAGCATATGACGTGTTCAGTTATATTTTAATGATTTTCATTGGTCATATGGCGACTTTACCTCCAAATAAATCGGCAACGTGCATGTTGCTAACATTTTTCATCGTGCGCCGCGATTTTGAAAAAAATTCAAAATAGCGGCTTGTGGCTATACTAGCTCCCATACAAAGATTTTCGAACCTCTTTGCGCACAAAAGCGAACGATGTCCCACTCCTGTCCGTCACTGGTCATGAACTGCCATAAAGGTATCAAAGTCATAAAGAGCTTGCCGGTCTATTCCGGTCTAGACGACAGGTTTACAGAATCGCACTGCAGAGCTTCTCGTCCCAGACCTGGCTTATTTTTAGCCATTCATAGATAGTACTAAAGTAACGTTTTGACTCATACTGGATAGGTCAAGAATTGAGAGAGTTAATTCAAGAGCGATCAAATCGAGCTCAGACACTCTTGTACTTTAATTTTCATCACAAACAGCCAATTTTCTCCGCATCTACTGGACCGATTTAGTACACATATGAACTTCTGCGACCAGGAACACGGACGCATTACGTTAATAAATATTGAACATATGGGGTCACTTCTCAGATCTTGGAGTAATTACAGAAGTGAGGTCACTAGACGGTTATTCGTGTATTAAAATCAATGACGCATTGTCGCATCATGCACAACATCCCAGCTCTAAAGAACAGCGCTAGCACAATCGGTGCTAAATTGGTAGCTAGCTATTCGCGCGTGGGGTATAAGATCGCGGCAGTTGCCTTCATTTTATGTTGCGTTTATCGCGAGTAATGCATCTAAGTACAGTTTAAAAACTACGTTCCTTTCATGTTTACGTTATTTTATTTCGTAATCAATGTAAAAAAATCAATATAAACTGAAATAAAAACGTTGCTGTGGTCCTTCTGTTACATATTTTGTCATTTTAATCACCAAGTTTTCATAAATGTTGTGTGTGTGTTACTAAAGCACGTTAATAGGGAACATGCAAATACACAAGTAGGTATTCTACGTCTCATTGACTGTTGTACCTAACTAATGAAAATTCCGATATTATTTTAGGCAATCTGTCTTTAGTCATAATAGTGACTTCTTACGTGGGCCACGTAGAGCTAAGAACGGCTCATAGAAGAGCGACTTCTGCAGAATTACTGAGCAAAAGAAATACAACCAGAGTCTTCTTACTGGCTCGAATACCTGATAATGAAACGTATGTATCTACCTGCCTAATAATAATATCGTTCAAGATACATCATTAATCAAATAGGTAGGTACTTACTACATACTAATTTCCAAATTATGTTTATTGCGGTTTTTCAGAAACGTAAACCAATCTGCGATTAATGATGAGAGCAAAACTTTTGGTGATATTCTACAAGGCACATTTGTAGAAAGCTTCCGAAACCTTACTTATAAGCACCTAATGGGTTTGAAATGGGCGTCAACAATGTGCCAAGGTGCATCATTCATACTAAAGGTGGACGATGACACAGTTTACATCTTGGAAAAAACTTACGCAATACTGAAGTCAGTTCATAACTCAACAGCCCTTTTAATGGGCTACATTAATGACATTGTTTTGCCATCAAGGAATAAAACAAACAAATGGTATGTAACGTGGAATGAGTACCAGAGGCGACGGTATCCTCCATACTTGTCTGGGTGGTATTACATCACAACTCCTCAAGTAGCGGCCGCACTATGTGACGAAGCACTCTACTACCCGTTCTTCTGGATAGATGACATCTTTGTTACTGGCCTCCTACCAGAAGCAATTGGTATGAACTTAACAGGACTACCACCAGAGACATACTGGGTGGATAACTTTATGAACTGTGATTATGACATTGGACCAAAACTATTTGATTGTAAATAGACTTTAACGACGTCATTAGGAATTGTAATACCTCTACCAGCTGACCTGTAAACATCAACGACATCATGCCTGCTTTTTATGTATGACTAGCCTCTCGCAGGTCAACCTACGAGGTTGTCGTCTGCTTAAGGCCCTACCTCTACTTTAGAGCCGTAAAAAGGTTACTTTCTAAAGCCTACTCCTCATTAAGCTGGCTGGGTCAAATGATTGGAAAAATATATATGTTTATTGATAGGGCTCATTATTGAATTCAACTGATTGTGTCAGATAATTGGGTATTTGGCTGGATAGATCTTTGCAATGGTGAAAGCACATAAATCAGTGTTATGAGAAAGCGATGCAGTTTTTAAGTTTGCTGAAGGTATAAGGCAGGCTCTTCGTGGTGTACTCATTCTAAACATATTCGTAGGATATATGTACAATAGCTCTTATTAGAAGCCGATTAGAATATGGGAGTTATTTAAACGGCACCGCGGCGAAGTGCCACACATCTAATTTACACGTTACTAAATTAAAACACCGCGTTCACAACAATAATGCGATAACTTAACCTACTTTTCTGGTATCAGCTCATTTCTGATGGCGATTCATTTTAAAAATAATTGAAAGACTCATTTAACACCTTGCACAAAACAGTTGATTATGAACATATGTGGTTTTTATTTCCCTGTAAAAAGCATGTAAACAGGCATATACTATGCGTTCAGCATGCAAGTAAGCATGCAGCATGCAAATAAGCATGCAGCATGCAAGCAAGCATGTCGCATGCAAGAAAGCATGCAACATGCAGCATGCAAGCAAGCATGCCGCACGCAAGCAAGCATGCAAGCGAGCATGCAACATGCAGCAGGCTTGGTTTCTGTCACAGCTCCGGCGCTGCGGGGCTCCGGCGGTCCCACGCAAGCTTATCGTCGCAGATAGTATTAACGCACACCACCTGCTCCTCAGCTCACTCGCCGCCTCACCCCTCCGCGCCTACGCGGGCTTCAATTACACTCTAGGGGTGGGGCTGACAAGACAACGTAGAGTCGGTTTTGCAGCGATTCGTTTCTGTCACTAACCTTTGTAACATAACATATATATTTTTATATTTTCGTTGAAGTAAAGTACCATGGAAAAATACACCTAAAAAACAATATTCATTAAAAAATAATTCGATTGTTTGATAAGTTTGTCATTAAAAACATGAAAATTTTATTAATTTTGTTTTTATTTAATTTAAGTAAATAGTTGAAACAATAATATTCCAAATAAAAATACAAGGACCAAATATTATGTGAAATGTTTTCTGGGAAACGAAATTCTATGAAAATTCTGTCTGCGAAACAAGGCAATACCCGAGAAAATGGATGTCGAACAAATTTGTGTCATTATCATGTCTAAATCTCGAACAGGAAATATAAGAAAGCCAAGAAAAGGTTACTTTCCTTGTACGAAGAATCGGAAACCCAACAGTTGCAAAAGCTCCTCACCGAGATGGAACTCGGTGATCAAAAGCCATCACAGCTTCTCAGGCCTGACACAACGCTCCAGGTGTTGTGGATGCGTCACTTACCTGCGCCCACAAGTGTAGTCAGGCAGTTAATGAACAAAATCCCTCAACGTTCTCGCTGCAATGTGTTGTGGATACGTCACCTACCTGCGCCCACAAGTGTAGTCAGGCAGTTAGTGAAAAACATCCCTCGACGTTCTCGTTGCAATGTGTTGTGGATGCGTCACCTACCTGAGCCCCACACGTGTAGTCCTGCCAGTTAGTGAACAACATCCCTCGACGTTGTCGCTGAAATGTGTTGTGGATGCGTCACCTACCTGCGCCCACACATGTAGTCAGGCAGTTAGTGAACAACATCCCTCGCCGTTCTCGCTGCAATGGCCGAAGTCTTGGACGAGTCTTCAGGTAAGGCTTTTCAAAGACGAAAGAAAGTCTTCAAAATGTTTCTAAGTCCCAGGATGAATCTTCAGAAATTTTATGAGTCCCTCCTTCAATAAAATTTTCTAAGTTCTAAAATCTTCAAAATTTTTCGGTTAGTTAGGTTTAGTCAGAATACCATACCTATATAAAAGTAATTTGGTAAAAATGAGCGCTTTCCTTTTGTTTACCATGTGTATTTGATTACTTCCCAGAATGACATCCTATTAGCGACATTTTCGAATAGTGTTAAAAATTTAAAAAAAAACACCTATGGGTTTGTATTTTTTCAAAATCAGCCTGTTCGATTCCTGGCTAGGAATATAGATTTTTTATGAATTTAGATTTATAAGGAATACCATTTTTTTTTTAGTTATTTGTTAAAAATGAGCGCTTTCCTTTAGTTTACCATGTGTTATTTGAGTAGGTACTTCCTAGAATGACATCGTTAATAAAGACACATTCGAATGGTGACACACACCTGTAGGTGTGTATTTTTTTTCAAAATCAGCATACAGTACGATTCCTGGCTAGGAATGTCGATTTTTCAAAAATCAAAATGATGCAGTTTTCCGTTTTCATCATAATCGGGCTCGAGACTCCTTTCAGTGTCGATGTTCTTCACAGTTTCACATTTGGCCATCCACGCACACTAGAAAAATTCGCCCTGTACATAAAATAGTTCTATAAAAAAAATACACACCTACAGGGGTGTGTATTTTTTTTCAAAATCAGCATACAGTACGATTCCTGGCTAGGAATGTCGATTTTTCAAAAATCAAAATGATGCAGTTTTCCGTTTTCATCATAATCGGGCTCGAGACTCCTTTCAGTGTCGATGTTCTTCACAGTTTCACATTTGGCCATCCACGCACACTAGAAAAATTCGCCCTGTACATACTTATACATGTGCTTAGGTTATCTATAAAATTAATATTATACATGACAACAGTTGATTTATTTCTACTTATATCATCGCTCTACTATTGGAAGAGCTAACATTTCGAGGTTTGTAACCGAAAATAACATTAATTGGAAACTTGAAATTTTATGGAACAAATTTCATTTATAACTACGATTATAGATACGATTAATCTTTCCAGTTAATTGGAAAAAAATCAATCAGTACGCGTAAGCATGGCGTAAGCCCTCTGAATATTTTATTTAGTAAACGACGTAATTTTAGTAGATAAAATTAAAGTGTGTATCTATGGCAGTGTATAAAATGCGCAAAAAAATTGTTTTCATCGCTTTGTTTCTTGGAATAGCACTCACACACTTTATTTATCGGAAACATAATACTGAATTCAACGAAACCGTCATGATTCTTAAGAAGAAATTGTATACACTTTTAAATGCCTCACTTGAACCACCAGTCTCATTTCAAGCATATACAATAGAAGATATAACTACACTTCAACTATTTCCAGCGACATGTACAAGTAATTTCTATAATTTTATATTGCCTGTAAAACTCGTTACAAAAAATTAATTAAGTAGAAAAACTCAAAAATTTATATAAAAACACGTGAAAACCACTTTATTAAGAATTTTGCAAAATAATAGTGTATAATTTATATTATAGTACCTGGAAGACCGAGACTTGCTCGGTTTTTCTTTCGAAAACACGAATAAAACGACGTTTTCTAAAAATTAAACCTAGCTAGATCGATTTATCGCCCCCGAAACCCCCTGCATACTAAATTTCATGAAAATCGTTGGAGCGTTTCCGAAATTCAGATTATACAGTATATTTCTTTCAGGGGCACTTTCATATAAGTTACAATATACGTGTTTTTATTTTTTTCTAGTTGTACTTAGGCTAAACATTACTGAAAACATGGTTCAAAAAAATATCTGAGTGAAGGCTTCTGAGGAATCACATGGTTAGCTACGGTAACCGCCGCCGCTGTAGAACAAAACAACACTATAAAAATCGTAAAATTTTTAATCATGAATACAGGCTAAAAAAAACATGAAAACACTTAGGACCAAATTTTTATTTCACTTTTTATGAAAATCTTCGAAGCAGGACTTTCCTTTACAAACATAGTGGAACATTGCAGGTTTTTCATTTCCAAACCGTACGTACTGGAGTATTACTGGTACTACATTTGGCGCATCTCCTTGATGCGCTTCGCTCCGGCTGACGGCGCTTGCTTTCAAGGCGGATCTCGTCGCCACTGTTGTTTTATGCCTTTTTATTATGGCGGGACCTGAAGAAAGCGCTCCGGAACTGCGTGGACTATCCACCGAACGATGCCTGCGCTGATTGACAAACGCTGGAGCTAGGAAACCTTGGTAGACAGAACTACGAAAATCCTTCAATGTCAGTTTCTAGATCTGGTCGTGAAGTGGATTGTAATTCTTAGTACTCGTACACCAAAAAGAATTGACAACAGAACAGTCCAGAAAAGGGAAAAAAATCCGATGCCACCATTTGTGTGACTTTCGGTCAATATCATAGCAGCTTTTGAGTTGGTCGAACTTATCAATAAAATGCATGTTCAAGTTGTAGTCTTTTACAGCTTCTGGACAAGATATTTCCGCAATCTCTCCATTGCGTTCTCTGCGTGTCACCTTCCCGACGTTTTTAGGATCGTGATAGTTGGACAGTATGAAAACTGATCTCTTGTCTCTCCACTTCAAGATAGAGAGAACATTAGTGTCCTAGTGAGTGAGTCCTTGTCTTTTTTTAGTTTGGGTAAAAGCTTCCTATTTGAGTTTACTGTCCCACAGTCAAGTATTTGGTCGTCTCGTAAATCAAATTGCAATGATCACTATTGAAAAAGTTATCAAAATAAACTTTATGGTTTTTACCTCTGAGGCTAGAGCAAAACTGCCTCACAACTCTCCCACCAAGATCTTTCTCAACTTCACTTGCTTGCCTGTGTACAGTTCAAAATCCAGACAGTAACCTGATTCTGCACATATCATCCATATTTTATACCCATAACCAAGTTCAAAGCAACAAACACGTCGATTTCTTCCGGCGTAGTGGGAGTAGAAGCTTCTCCAGATTGGGCAGCATAAAGGTTGGTTTGAAAGCTTATAACTTCTTGCAAATCGTCTGACCAAAACATGCGAAATAGTGCGAAAGGTACTTTCCAACTCCAGTATATGTGCTGGTACACCCACATCTTCAAACTCACCTGGTGGGGAAAGTGAGTAGTTCTTCTTCCACTTTGTTGCTCTTGTTTGAAGACTGCTGCTTCCGCTGCAGGAGTGGCAACCTCCGGAGGCAGAGTTGAACGGAAACTTGACAAGGGTTCATTATCTTCTTCATCAAAACTGTAAGTGTGCAGACGTTCCCCGACATCACCCAATAGCATGGTAGGTAGTTGTGCATCATGCGTTTCCTGGTTCGATTCCGCACTGCAGCAACTGTCGTCATCGGAGGGTATCTCTTCCAGACAGTTTTCAATATCTCCGTCAGCTAACCCACGAAACATTCTGTAAGATATACAAAAAAAAACAATGTCACATCTATACGAACAAATAAAACATTCTATCTGCGCGCTGGTTAGCTACTCTAAACACCTAATTATGAGTATCATAATTACATTAGAAAGCAAAATTACATACATTGTTTATCAAATAAATGCTAAAGATCTCTAAATACTTTAAAATTTAGTGCTTTAAGTATTGCTCAACTAAGGCCCGGTTTCCACCAAAGCAGGGAGGAGAGGAGATGTGATGAATAAACCATTCCGGTAAGCTAAGCGGAGAAGAGATGTGAAAATAACGAAATCGGATTGGTTTATTCAACACATCTCCTCTCCTCTCTGCTTTGGTGGAAACCGGGCCTAAGAATGCGCGTTGCCCTCCCAACCAGTAAAGTCATCGCGACTAGCAAATCCGCAAATCCCGCGCAACGGTACCGCTCTCATTTACCTCACCCTGCTAGTTTACGAGAATGACAATTCAAACTTGAAAACATTCCGCTGGACATCCTTTATATACATATATACAAGAATTGCTCGTTTAAAGTTATTAGATTAGATAGTTTTTTAAATCAAGCCGAGAACTGTTACGAGAATACAATCTACAGCATAAGACGTGTTCAGTTATTTTTTAATGATTTTCATTGTTCTCACATGGCGTCTTTACCTCCAAATATATCGGCAACGTGCATGTTGCTAACATTTTTCATCGTGCGCCGCGATTTGAAAAAATATCAAAATGGCGGTTTGTGGCTGTGCCAGCTCCCATACAAAGATGTTCGAACCCCTTTGCGCACAAAAGCGGACGATGTCCCACTCCTGTCCGTCACTGGTCATGAACTGTCATAAAGGAATCAAAGTCATAAAGAGCCTGCCGGTCTATTCCGGTCTAGACGACAGGTTTACAGAATCGCACTGCAGAGCTTCGAGCTTCCCGTCCCAGATCTGGCTTATTTTGCCTGTCTGCTAGCTTGGCAGCCCCGGATCTACGATTTTTCTGAACCGGGGCAAAAGCTTGATAGTGGCGCCCCACTCTATTCCACATTTGTGATTAATTATAATATACCTATCGGCTGTGAAAAGACCCGTACCAATTAAGATGACTGCATATTGGCATTTTTTTTTCTAGCCCATACTTTGGTAATCATTGGTTCTGGACATCAGGTCAAAGTTTTTTTTTTTTTGGATTAGCTACCAAAACGAATTCCAAGTGTTATTAACTTTGTAGCTTTAGATTATTTTTTTACTAACCATCCATCCCAATATAGAAGTTAATTTCGTGACTAATGCAGAAAGAAAAGCTGAAGAGCTTAGTGTAGAATACAACACCTAATTGTATTGCGAGCGAAAGCAACTCGTAAAATTTTTCACTCTATTTCGGATAGGTTTGTTGTTTCTAGTCTTTGTATATCACAGAAGTAACTTTGCTGACTGATGCTAAGAAACTTTAAGATGCTAAAAACCGAGCGGAGCGAAATTTTTCTCCCCAACCTTAGATTTTTTTTGATTTTCTTTTAACCATTCATAGATAGTACTAAAGTAACGTTTTGACTCATAGGTACTGGAAAGGTCAAGAATTGAGAGAGTTAATTCAAGGGCGATCAAATCGAGCTCGTACATTCTTGTACTTTAATTTTTTTTTTGAGGGTTTACATCGTCCGTACTTAGATGAACACCAACCGATCGAGCAAGCAGGATTCCGCAAAGACTATTCGGTAATCGACCATATCCACGTAGTGCGTCAAGTTTTAGAGAAATATAATGAATACCAGCTTACATACTACATCGCATTTATTGACTATAGTAAAGCATTTGATTCTCTACTACATGAAAGAATTTGGGAGGCACTACTAGAACAAGGCATTGAACAGAAATACATCAGACTATTAAGAAACATATACAGGCACAGCACAGCAAGAATTCAATTCGAAAAGAAAAGCACTGATTTCAAAGTGGAAAAAGGCGTTAGACAAGGAGATCCCCTATCCCCGAAACTATTTTCCGCAGTTCTGGAATCAATATTCAGAAGACTTAATTGGGAACATCAAGGAATTAAAGTAGATGGCGTGTTTCTGTCTCATCTGAGATTTGCAGACGACATAGTGCTACTGGCAAAAACATCGGAAGACTTAAACACCATGATAAAAGACCTTGCGACAGAAAGTGAGAGAGTTGGGCTGACACTGAATCCGGAGAAAACTAGGGTGATAACAAATGGAAACCAACATACCATAGAAGCAGGGAACACAATAATTGACTATACTGACGAGTACATCTATCTGGGACAACTTATTACTCAAAAAGAACCTATGCGAAAAGAAGTTGAGAGAAGAATTGCAAATAGCTGGAAGAGATACTGGAGCTTGAGAGAAGCCATGAAAGACAAAAAGCTTCATATTAAGATTAAAAGTAAATTGTTCAACACCTGCATATTACCCGTTCTTACGTACGGCTGCCAATCATGGACTTTAAATCAAGAGATTTTGAACAAACTAGCAACTTGCCAATATGCAATGGAAAGGAGCATGCTAAATGTCAAAAAGTCGGACAAATTGAAAAACCTGGTTATTAGAAACAAAACAAAAACTACAGATGTAGCAATAAAAATCAAAAGACTTAAATGGAGATGGGCTGGCCACGTAATAAGAGGACACGACAAATGGAGCAAAAGAGTGACGCGATGGTACCCCAGAGAAGGCAAAAGAAAGAGAGGCAGACCGCATAAAAGGTGGGATGATGACATCAGACAAGTAGCAGGAGTCATGTGGAACAGAGTAGCACAGGAAAGGAAAGAATGGAAAAGGTTGGAGGAGGCCTTTGCCGACTGGCAAACAGATCTAGGAAAGATAACAAAACAACAGATATTAGTATAAATAGTTTATAAGTCCAGTGTTATTTTTTATTTTATTTTTTTTTAAGTTTCAGTTATTGTAAAGAGATCTGAATAAAAGGCTATATTATTATTATTATTATTATTATTACATCGTCCGTAAAAAATGAAATACGGTCACTCGTGCCTGTCTGTCAGTCCGTCCATCACAAACAGCCAATTTTCTCCGCATCTACTGGACCGATTTAGTACACATATGAACTTCTGCGACCAGGAACACGGACGCATTACGTTAATAAATATTGAACATATGGGGTCACTTCTTAGATCTTGGAGTAATTACAGAAGTGAGGTCACTAGACGGTGATTCGTGTATTAAAATCAATGACGCATTGTCGCATCATGCACAACACCCAGCTCTAAAGAACAGCGCTAACACAATCGGTGCTAAATTGGCACCTACGTATTCGCGCGTGGAGTATAGAATCCCAGCAGTTGCCTTCATTTTATGTTGCATTGAGTGCGAGTAATACATCTAAGTACAGTTTAAAAACTACGTTCCTTTTCACGTTTACGTTATTTTATTTCTTAATCATTGTAAAAAAAAATTAACTGAAATAAAAACGTTTCTGTGGCCCTTCTGTTACATATTTTTTCATTTTAATCACCAAGTTTTCAAAACGTTGTGTTTGCATGTTCCATGCACGATAATATCCCAACATGCAAATACGTTAATAGGTATTCTACGTCTCATTGGCTGTTGTACCTAACTAATGGAAATTCCGATACTATTTTAGGCAATCTGTCTCTAGTCATAATAGTGACTTCTTACGTGGGCCACGTAGAGCTAAGAACGGCTCATAGAAGAGCGACTCCTGCAGCATTACTGAGGAAAAGAAATACAACCAGAGTCTTCTTACTGGCTCGAATACCTGATAATGAAACGTATGTATCTACCTGCCTAATAATAATATTGTTCATGATACATCATTAATCAAATAGGTAGGTACTTACTACATACTAATTTCCAAATTATGTTTATTGCGGTTTTTCAGGAACATAAATCAATCTGCCATTAATGATGAGAGCAATACTTTTGGTGATATTCTACAAGGCACATTTGTAGAAAGCTTCCGAAACCTGACTTACAAGCACCTAATGGGTTTGAAATGGGCGTCAACAATGTGCCAAGGTGCATCATTCATACTAAAGGTGGACGATGACACGGTTTACGTCTTGGAAAGAACCTTCGCAATACTGGAATCAGTTGATAACTCAACAGCCCTTTTAATGGGCTACATTAGTGACATTGCTATGCCATCAAGGAATAAAACAAACAGGTGGTATGTATCAAGGAATGAGTACCGGAGGCAATGGTATCCTCCATTCTTGTCTGGGTGGTATTACATCACAACTCCTCAAGTAGCGGCTGCACTATGTGACGAAGCACTCTACTTCCCATTCTTCTGGATAGACGACATCTTTGTTACTGGCCTCCTACGAGAGGCAATTGGTATGAACTTAACAGAACTACCACCAGAGACATTCTGGGTGGATAACTTTATGAACTGTGATTATGACATTGGACCAAAACTATTTGATTGTAAATAGAATTTAACGACGTCACTAGGAACTGTAATACCTCTACTAGCTGACCTGTAAACATCAACGACATCATGCCTGCTTTTTATGTATGACTAGCCTCTCGCAGGTCAACCTACGAGGTTGTCGTCTGCTTAAGGCCCTAACCTCTGCTTTAGAGCCGTAAAAAGGTTACTCTCTAAAGCCTACTCCTCATTAACGGCTGGGTCAAATGATTGGAAAAATATATATGTTTATTGATAGGGTTCATTATTGAATTCAATTGATTGTGTCAGATAACTGGGCATTTGGCTGGATAGATCTTTACGATGGTGAAATCACATAAATGAGTGTTATGAGAAGGTGATGAAGTTTTTAAGTTTGCTGAAGGTTTAGGAATGGCAAGCTCTTCGTGGGGAACTCATTCTAAACATATTCGTAGGATATATATCTCTCATTAGAAGCCGATTAGACTATGGGAGTTATTTAAACGACACCGCGGCGAAGTGTCACACATCTATGTTGGACAAACTCCAAAATCAGGCACTTCGCGTTATTGGTGGGTTTCTGAAGTCTACTCCTATTCATGCTATGGAGAGCGAATTAGGTATACCTCCTCTCCATATTAGAAGACTGTATTTATCGTTTTGCTCATAAACTAAATATTGTACTGAAAATATAATTAAAAAGCTTTTAAGAAAACTGAATGGTTCGTGCAATAATAGATACTGGTTACATAAAAAGAAACCCATGTTAGCAGAATGTCATAATGAAATGCAACAAGATGAGCCAGCCTCCTCTTATCCGCTTGAAATGTATAAGTTAGACACCTGGTTATCCAATATCAATTTTAAAAATGTGTTACATTATAATTTGGATGCCGTCAAGGAGCAAAATCGCAATATTTAACCCATTAGCTAAAAGTTGAGGTGTTGCAGGAGTTGCTTGCAAGAAACTCTGATTATTATACTATTTACACCGATGGATCTAAATCACTTGCCGGTGTTGGTGCGGCATACTATGATCCTTTCACAAAAAATCATGGCACTTACAAACTAAACAAACATTTTCGTTAGGCAGCTGGATAAAGGGCTTGATTCAGAAAGCAGTACTTCTGGACACGGCTCGCATTGTTAGGAGGTTCCTCTCTCTGGAGCCCTGACCGCCGGTAGCTTTATATTTTAATATTTAAAAATGTAATTTAAACCTATGTATTTAAAATGAATAAACGGAATAAAAATCATTTTATTATCAGGCAACTGAGGTCCATAAATAAAATACACACAATATCTTAAACAATAATAAACTAATACCTACCTACTAAAACTTATTAACTATACACATAGTTGTCGGCGTCGTGTTTCGATCGCTACGTGGTGTCGTCGCGTACCTTCCTCGGAAACGTCGAAATACGACACCTTTCGGGTAAACGTCCTCTTTTAGGAAGTACGAGTTCCAACCCACCATCTACAGACCGTAGATGGTGGGTTGTAACTCGTACTACGAACGACGTAAAGTTGTGGCTGTGGCGCGATTCCAACCTTTCGACCCTCAGAATTTTTTATTTATTTATGAATGGGCTAGCTCTTGACCTCGATCACGCCTGATGGAAAGCGATAGATGAGGTCCATGATGAAAGCGAGCATGCCCAGGAGATGCCCTGAGGCACTGGTACTCCCACGCGTCGACGAAACACAGCACGCTGCTTGACGCCGAACTCCGGTGGGAGGGTGGTCGCGAACCAGGCGGGCGTTAGCCCTACCACCGCAAGGGAAGGATTGGCCAGTCTTATAAGGTGTTAGGTGAGACTGTCCAGGATACGCCGAGCGCTCGGTTCAGTTTAGTGTCAGATGGAACAAATTGCGCTACACGAGGAGGCTCCTTCATGCATCCCAAAGAATCCAGTTGGTCTTCACTTTCAAATACTGCACGACTTCCTCAATCCTTGTGGAGTAATGTAGACGCGAAATGTACAGCTGCGTCGTCGGCACAGCGGGGCGCAGCGTTACGAGAACAGGGCTTCTTCTTCTTTTCTACTTTAGTGAAAACCTCTTCATCAACTTGGCCCGTTCTTGGCATGAAGCTACAGACCGTAGTCGGGGCTCCTTGAGCACGCTTTCTTTTCCCTACTTTGGCTTGTCGCTTAGGGTGCGACGCATCCGATTTGCCGGTGGTGACAATAGCGCCGTAGGCACTTTTAGGGGTCGACGTAGGTCGACCTACGTGTGACGTTTCCGCAGCCGGTGTTGAGGTGCGGGCGACGGCGAAAACGGGCGACGCATGGTCAGAATTATCAGCATCTAGAGAGTTGGTGACGCACTTGCGTTCGCCGATTCAAAACTGCCGGTTGATGCATATTGCGCCACTCGACGTGTGTTCACCTTTGAGGCCTCAGGAGACCCAATTACTGAACCAACGTTGCGCAATAATGCTATTTCTGCACTCAGTATTGGTTTTTTTCTAAAACCTCCATTCGGGACTGCATCAGTCATCTCCGATTTCAAGGTAGTGATGTTCTTTTGCAGCCGTTTAACGTCGACGTAATCGAACGTGACGGGGGCCAGTTTACTCAGCTCTTTCGCCACAAAATCTAGCACGTTATCCGGATCAGTCTTCTTCAACATATCAATCATATCTCGCAGACTCTTTCATCATGTAGTCGATAGCATGGACTAGGAGTGCCAGCAATTCATTGACTATGAGTTGTTTGGAACTCATAGTGTTTATGGGCAACGGCTATGGCTGCTCAACACACGAATAAAATTCCTGCCATGCATTGTGGAAACACGTCCGTAATCGAGCGCGCGTCGCACTGTGATGTTTGTAGAAAGGGATTCTTCTAAATCTATCAATTTTAGGCTACGGAGAAGATGATTGGGGATTACGCCCGTCGTAGAGAGAACTATAGGAATAACGTTAACTTTTTCTTGTCTCCATATTTTTGTAAATTCGTCTTTAAGTTCAACGGACTTGCTAATTTTTACGGTTATTGTTTTTGTAGTTTGTGTGTATTAGGAACTGAAATGTCTATGAGTTAAGTTATTTTTTTAATTTTATCCTGAAGCGTTATGTCTGGTCTGTTATAGTAGATGTTCTTATCTGTAAGTATGCGATCGTATTATAGTTTGTATGTGTCATTTTCTACAATGGTTTCAGGTTTATAATTGTAGAAAGGGGTGCTAGTCGTGCTAGAGTTTTGTATGAGACTGTGTTTGATTGCTAGTTTTTGGTGGGTGATGTTAGCAACTTGGTTGTGCTTGTGAGTGTAGTCTATCTGTGTGAGGGTTGTGCATGCTCCGGTTATGTGTTAAATGGTTTCTGATTGAAAATAGCACCTGCGACATTTGTCGTTTGTGAGGGTAGGGTTTTTTGTTTTTTTTTTGTATTTATAATTTGGTCTCGTATGGCTATCATGAAGCCTTCGGTTTCTGGGAACAGGTTGCCTATTTTTTTAGTTACTTATTAGACGCCACTAAATTGACATGAAATTGTTCCAAATCCTGAGGGTGTGCCTACCGTGAAGTAAGTACTTTATTTTTCCAGTTTTCTATTTTTTGGTTCTGCGGTTCAATGTCTGTTGTGTTAGGGAATTAAGATTGCTTTATAATATTATTAACAAAAGTACATTTAGTTTAATACATTTTTAATTTTGTTAAAATCATATTGGCTGACTGAATACATTTCCTTTGCCTGTCACGTGACTACGATCGTTTGTAATTTTTGTCCATGGACTCAACACTCAAAAAAGAGGTTGAGAACATCAGTGCTCGGAGGCATTCAAGTTCGGACCACCGGGAGATCAAGTCGACAGTAACAGTCAAGTGAAGGACCTGTAAGTCAGTCTGATTCAATAACTACTCTTTAAAATATCATATTACTATGTAATAAACTGTGGCCGTTATTTTGTTTCGAATGTTGAATTCTAAAGTGTAATTATTGCTAGGTAGAAAGCATGTACAATGTTTTATATTTCTTAATACTATAAGTATTATGTGTACCTAATATAAGTGATAAACGGTTAGGAGAAACAATGATAAACTATAATAAATGTGTAATTTGAGTGTTACCCTACAAGCCTTTTATTAACTTTGTTCCTTCAGACCTATAGTAATGCTAATAGATAGTTACAATTAATATCTAGTTCAGGCCTAACTTCTGGTATATCTCATATATCGGAAGCGGGATAATTCAGCGCCCATATTAATTACTTACAAATATAATTTTAGAGTTACGTAATTTTCTACCTGCTACTTGAATAAAATAACGGTCACATGTTGGGTAAAGAAGATTAAGAAGGGAATATATATTTCACTGTGTGCTTTATTAATGTTTAAATCATCATGGGGATGCAGGCATGGATTGTGAAGGCATTGTGCATCTTGCCGGAGCTACACTCCGGGATACACATGTTTTCCGGAGCGATGTAATGATATCCCAACGTGCATGCGTCTTGCCATGGCTACTCTATGGAGACGTAGGCATGGATTGTGAGGGCTTTGTGTATCATGCCGGGGCTACACTCCGGGATACACACCACACGGGTTTTCTGGGATAGTATTAGTGTTCCAACATGCATGTATCCTTCTATTTTCACTGTATGGAGTTGCAGATGTTGGTCATTGAACAGATGCATATTTTTCATTACGGGGTGTTCCCACAAATACTTTGCCATGGCTACTCTATGGAGGTACAGGGGGAACGCCGCGAGATGTCCACTCTCACCTTGCCGGGGCTACACTCCGGGATGGGCGTGGATATTTCCTTTTGTTAAATATGTATTTGTCTTGGTGTCTTCCGACAAAGGACTGGATACGGGTATTGTTCTGTATTTTGCCGTTAGTTTTTATTAACAAATACCCTCATGCGTAGCACACAGTGGAACGTAATAATATTGTATACACAGGAAAAGAATTTAATAAAATATGATATTAATGATTGCTCGTATGATATTTTATAGAATACCTATGTTCATTGCTTTACTGAAAATTTGATTTCGCTGTTTGTTTTTGTCCTTTTGTTCCTTGGATAACTTGTCATATTTTTTTTCACATGTATCAAGGTTTGAATAGGCACTATTCTAATCATGTCAATATTTCCTTACTATCCTGACACCGATTTGACCTTGACCTGACAATAATAATAAAAGATTGTGACAATGTCGGATAGGACGTCTGCTAGAGAAGCCTACACACCTCTACGTGTAGTCGAGCGTAAGAGTAGATCTAAGGAGAGGAATACACGGGTTCGATATCGCGGTCCCAAACGTCCTCGGACTCGCTCGCGATCAACTACACATAGGGACACCTCCAGAAGCTCAACATTGGCTTCTTCCGATGCTCAAAACTCTCGTAACAGGAATAGATCGTTGAAGCGAATGCGAAAGCGCCGCACCAGACTTTCTCGTTCTATTGGGCGGTCACGTAGCATGGATTCAGTCTTCCAAAGCACACAGGGGACGTTCGCGCTCACGTCTGCATAAAAATAAAAAACGCTCGCGCCGTGACCGCACACGCGTAGAAAAGAGACGACATGCCAGCATAAGTGCAGTAACGAGTACTACCACAAAATCGAGTTCTTCTGAATCGAATAGCAGCAGGCATAGACGTACCCCAGCGAAATCAAACCGTAGTAAAGGACGAAAGCAAAGCGTTAATTCTAAATCAAAGGAAAATAGTGTAATGGAGAAGTTAATAGATGCGCTTAATAAACGCAACGAAAGTAGCTTCATAGGCGCCAAAGATGTTATTCCCAACTTTGATCCGAGTCAAAAAAACCAAACAATGACATCATGGTTAAAGAAAGTTAACGAAACTGCGCACATGTATTACTGGAATGATAAAGAAATTATTTATAACGCATTGCCTAAGCTCGCTGGTCTTTCACGTAGATGGTATGAAGGCTTACCATCGGTTAAGCTTAACTGGAAGGAATGGCAGGCCAAGTTACTGAAAAGTTTTCCTGACGATCAAAATTATGCGGATAAACTCATAGAGATGTTAGACAGAAAGAGTAAGAGGGATGAAACTCTAGAAGAATATTTTTACGATAAAGCAAAGCTTGTAAATCATTGTGGAATTGAAGGGAAAAATGCAGTAGACTGTATAGTACAGGGCATATATGATAATAATATCCGTCTGAATGCATTAGGCTCAGACTTTAGGCGACCAAGTAGGCTACTCAAGTACTTACGCAATATTTCTTGCAAAGGTATAAAGGAAATGAAGAAAACCCCCATGCAAACTAAAGAAAGCATACGCAACTATAAACATCCATCGTTTAAAGTCCGTTGTTACAATTGCTCGGAGCTTGGACATACTGTTCCAAAATGCCCAAAGGCTCTCCAAAAATGTCCAAAATGCAACAGAATGGGCCATTTAGCGGAACATTGCAAGCGTGACGCAGATAAAGATAAACATAGTTTAAATCCCGTCAATAAGGTACAGTTGCTCGAAGCCAGTAAAACTACTCGCAATATTTATACAAAAAATGTAACGGTAAACGGCATACCTAAAACTGCATTTGTCGATTTTGGTAGCGAGTGCACGCTTATCAAACAAAGCACGGCGGACGAATTAAAATTAGACACCTCGACGGTGGGACTCCCTGTATTAAAAGGCTTTGCAGCTGGTGTAGTATTACCGTTAGGTAAGGCATCCGTCGAGATAAGCGTGGACTTTGTTACCGCCATAGTAGAAGTATTTATTGTACACAATGAGTTCCTTAACACAGATGTACTGGTCGGTCAGACTCTAACTGAATTGTCTGAGGTTAGAGTTTACAAAACAAATAATAGTTTGGTTTTATACTCGGAGGTGGCCGAAGCAGAGAAATCAGAAGTTTATATTAAATCAGATGTAGAGATTAATGGACTGGTCGGTGTAGATATACATTTAGGAAGTGAACATACGGGGCTAATATATTTACCAGGAACCACTTGTCTTAAGACAGGGGAAGAAATTGTAATTCCTCAAGGTTTATATGCAGTTAAAAATGGCTTAGGAAAGATATTAGTTATGAACTTGTCTGGGGATAAACATGCTTTGCACAAGGGAAAGCTTATTGCGAGGGCTAATTTATTACCGATCTCTCTTGACATGTATAGTGATTTCCAAAAGGTTGACAAATTAGGGATCTACAAACTGACAGTCGACAAAGCTAGCGACAACAATCCTGATCCCTTGACAATGGATATGCTAAAAATAGGTTCTGAGACTACTGACAAACAGAAACAACTACTTTTAAAGTTGGTTAATGAATATCGTGATTGTTTTGCTTTAAACGTGAGCGAGCTGGGAACATCGACTATTTCAGAAATGCATATTACACTTACTGATAACTCACCAGTCTCTTACAAACCATATAGATTACCATATAGCGAACGCATAGTAGTTCAAAAACTTGTAAATGAGCTTCTTGATAACAATATCATTAAAGAATCTAATTCTTCTTACGCAAGCCCAATAGTTTTAGTCAAAAAGAAAAATAATGATTATCGTTTATGCGTAGATTATAGGGCACTTAACAAAAAGACTGTCAAGGATTCGTACCCTATGCCAGTCATAGATGACCAACTAGACAGACTTAACGGCAAAAGATTATTTACGAGTTTAGACCTAAAATCTGGCTACTATCAGATTCCGATGGCGCAAGATTCGACTCATGTAACAGCGTTCGTAACTCCTGACGGACATTTCGAATATACGCGAATGCCATTCGGTTTAGTCAATGCACCAGCGGTATTTCAACATATGATAAATAAAACCCTAGGTAAAGATAGATTCGACCTAGCTTTGCCCTATATGGATGACATCCTGTCACCCAGTACTGACGTAGACGAAGGTATGGAAAAATTAAGGAAAATCTTTAATTGCCTTCGAAAAGCCGGATTGACTTTAAATATTGAAAAATGTTTCTTCTTTGAAACAAAGCTAGATTACTTAGGATATGAAATCTCTAAAGATGGTCTCAGGCCCGGTAGTAGAAAAACCGAGGCAGTATCTTTATTCCCGACACCAAGCAGCGTGCATCAGGTCCGTCAATTCGTTGGTCTCGCCAGTTTTTTTAGACGATTCGTTCCCAACTTTGCGAGTATAGCTAAACCTTTGACTTGTCTAACAAAAGCAAATATCCCTTGGGTTTGGGGTAGTCTCCAAGAGGAAGCATTCAATACAATTAAAGCTAAGTTGATCGAACGCCCCATATTGGCTCTATATGATACAACGTACATAACGGAGGTACATTGCGACGCCAGCAAATTAGGCGTAGGCGGAATTCTGCTTCAAAAGCCTGACGAAAAATCTCCCCCTAGGGCAGTGGCATACTTTAGCAAACAAACAACTAAAGATGAAGAATACCTACATTCCTATGAATTGGAGACTCTTGCGGTTGTTCTGTCACTAAAAAAGTTTCGTATATATTTAATTGGTATACCATTTAAAGTGTTTACGGACTGCAACGCACTGAGGACTACGCTGACAAAGCGTGACTTGATGCCGCGAATAGCACGATGGTGGTTATTATTACAAGAATACGATTTCAGCATTGAATACAGGCCAGGCGACAACATGAAGCATGTTGACGCATTAAGCCGAAATCCTATTGCTTATCGAGACTCGCGAGAACTATTAGATGCTAGGGAGTATGATATCATGAATATCAGTACCGCCGATTGGCTTCAAACTGTACAAATGTCTGACCCTAAATTACAACACATCAAATTGATCTTAAAAAGTAACAAGAAGGAGGTTAAAGATATTCACACAAATTTCCTCCTCCAGGATGACAAGATCTATAGAATAGTAGGGGATCAAAAAAAATGGGTTGTACCTAATGGGGCACGATGGCGTATTTGTCAGTTATGTCATGATGAAATGGGGCACTTTGCGGTCGAAAAGACTCTAGATAAAATAAAACAAGACTATTGGTTTCCAAAAATGAAACGTTTCGTTCGCAAATATGTAGAAGCATGTCTTAATTGTGCATACAATAAAGCATCTACTGGTAAACCTACTGGTTATTTACACCCAATCCCCAAAGGTAACGTCCCATTTCACACTCTTCACATGGACCATCTAGGACCATTTGTTAGGAGCAAAAAGGGGAATTCTTACATACTGGGCGTAATTGACGGTTTCAGTAAATTTATTTTTATAAGACCAGTAAAAGATGTAAAAACTAAAACCACTATCAAAACTCTGCAGGAAATATTTGACGTAATAGGTAGTCCAAACATAATAATCACCGATCGCGGTACTAGTTTTACATCAGCGGCATTCAAAAGCTTTATACAATTAATAGGTGCTAGGCATGTACTGAACGCCGTAGCAACGCCACGAGCCAACGGACAGATTGAACGATATAATCGTACAATTCTAGATTCATTAGCCGCGACCAATTATGATCAGGTGGAGCGCGACTGGGATGTCAGAGTAGGTAAATTGCAATGGAGTTTAAATAACATAACCAATAAAACCACGGGCAAATCTCCTTCTGAAATAGTATTCGGACGTCGCACAATCTGCCCTGGAGAGGGTCCTATTTTAAACGAACTAGCAGATTCAATAGATACCTCTGAATCGGGTCCATCTAGAGATGCAATACGGTCAGCGGCCCTTGTTAACACCGAAAAGAGTCAACAATATATGAAAAAGAAATTTGATAGCGGTAGGGCTCCAACAAAATTCTTTCAAATAGACGATTTAGTCATGATTCCCAATCATCACAATCCAGCAGATGGAAAAAGTAAAAAGTTATGTCCAAAGTTTCGGGGTCCCTTAAAAATAACTGCTGTTCTAGAAAACGATCGGTATGAAGTATCTAGTATTAAAGGACACTCAAAACGTAAATATAAAAGTATTTACCCAGCAGACCAATTAAAACGTTGGATAACTTTCGCACCCAGCAATGACACTGACGGCGAAGATAATGACGTTATGAGTACCTAACGAGGTTGTTGACAAAGTTAATTACTGTTTTGATTTAAATTAAGATACAATGCTAACGTTATGACAAATATCGACTTGACAAATAAGGTCTTCCTTTCCCAAATCCTTCCCAGTTACATTATTACAGAATAAATCTTACGTGACTAACTGGCTGCATCTAGCTACTCTGGAGCTGTTTGTAAGTATCAATAGTGGACCGAGGCCGAAGTACAAGCGGTAGTCAGTAACAATGACGTTTGCCGAAGTACAAGCGGTGTTCACGCCCCCTAAAAAGTGGACCGAGGCCGAAGTACAAGCGGTAGTCAGTAACAATGACGTTTGCCGAAGTACAAGCGGTGTTCACGCCCCCTAAAAAGTGGACCGAGGCCGAAGTACAAGCGGTAGTCAGTAACAATGACGTTTGCCGAAGTACAAGCGGTGTTCACGCCCTCTAAAAAGTGGACCGAGGCCGAAGTACAAGCGGTAGTCAGTAACAATGACGGATGCCGAAGTACAAGCGGTGTTCACCCCTCTCCATTGTTTGTCGCAAGTTAAAACACTCATCATTACACACACATACATCATTATAAGATTTTTCCAATCTCCTCTTATTTTCTCTATTTATTTTATTTTTCATTAGTAATGGAACCATTGTGTATTGTACTAATCCCAATAGGACTCTACTAATATATTTTTGTTTTCAGGTTCCCACACTACCTATATAGTCGCGTTAGGGCTCATTACACAAACATACGCTCAGCCGCGCGAGTGGGCGCGGTCGACTGTCCGTCGCATTGCTGCGTCGACAGTTCGACACTGCGAGAGACACGAGAGCTGTGTGTGCCGGTTACGTGCCGCTACTTTTGGTTGACGCCTGGTTGACAAGGAGCGGATGACGCGAGCCGATTATGACCCGATGCTAGGCTGATGAGTGTGCGATAACCTTTAACGGGATGACCCATATGTATGTACCTATTTAACCAATTACTTCAGGAATTATACATTGTTATTCACGTTATTATTTTTTTCATGATCTGTTATTTAGTTCCAAGTTATTGTATTAGCTGGTTGTTATTATTATTTGTTATGAACAAAAGTTAACAGGAACACCCTGATTTATGTACAATACTTAAACATTATATATAATATTCACATGATCTTTATTAAGTTTTACTTAAATAATTTTATTATACTTATTTGGAATTTATTAAACAATATACTAGTTTAGTTATGATATTTGTTATTACCTTTTACTTAAATTATTATACTTATTTCGAGTTGATTTTATAATGTATTAGTTATGTTATAATAATTTCATGATCTGTGTTATTATGTTAGAAGTTAATGTTTATTGTTTCTTTTTTTTATCGATAACGGGAACACCTCGATTTATGTAGTACCTATATATTATTGTATTATATTAGTTGTATTTTTCATTTCGTACTAGTTATTATTAATTTTCAGTTGTGACAATAAGGTGTTAGTTTGGTCAAGTTTTAGTGTTCTTACTGTTTTGTATAGAGACACACAAATGTACTCAAATGGCCGGAAAGCAATGGGGTCATTCCTTTTTCAGGACGGCCGTCTGTTAGGGAATTAAGATTGCTTTATAATATTATTAACAAAAGTACATTTAGTTTAATACATTTTTAATTTTGTTAAAATCATATTGGCTGACTGAATACATTTCCTTTGCCTGTCACGTGACTACGATCGTTTGTAATTTTTGTCCATGGACTCAACACTCAAAAAAGAGGTTGAGAACATCAGTGCTCGGAGGCATTCAAGTTCGGACCACCGGGAGATCAAGTCGACAGTAACAGTCAAGTGAAGGACCTGTAAGTCAGTCTGATTCAATAACTACTCTTTAAAATATCATATTACTATGTAATAAACTGTGGCCGTTATTTTGTTTCGAATGTTGAATTCTAAAGTGTAATTATTGCTAGGTAGAAAGCATGTACAATGTTTTATATTTCTTAATACTATAAGTATTATGTGTACCTAATATAAGTGATAAACGGTTAGGAGAAACAATGATAAACTATAATAAATGTGTAATTTGAGTGTTACCCTACAAGCCTTTTATTAACTTTGTTCCTTCAGACCTATAGTAATGCTAATAGATAGTTACAATTAATATCTAGTTCAGGCCTAACTTCTGGTATATCTCATAGTTGTGTCTTGCAGATTTTGTTCACTTAAGTTCAGAAGAGTGTCTTGAACATCATTATAAATTACAGCTTTGTGATTTTTAGTTAAAATAGTTATTTGTTATACAAGAGTGCAGTTGCTTTTTAACCGCGTGTTCAATTTTGATGACCGAGCAAGCGAAGGATTCTAAGGCCCGTATTAATAAACGACCCTCAAAAACGTACTCAAGTGCGTTATCATTTGATACGCCATTATGACGTCATCAGCATCTCAAGATTATTGCTAATTAATAGACACATAAATACAGTATCTCAGTAACCAAGATTAGCATCTCACCTAGGCGTACTTGATGGCTTGATCTCGTGAACGATGACGTCACATTGACCGAAGTTTTGAAAATATAGCATCAAAAAATATGAAATTTAAAAAAATATAAGGCTGTAGTGGAAAATAAGGACTCCGATGGTGCGTCGATAAATAATGAATGAATGAATCGATAAAAATGAGACCTGGAAAATAATAAGTAGAGAATACACCGCTGGTCCGCACGCATCGACCTTGGTAAATAATAAGAGTAAAATTACATTATTTTACTCTTATTATTTTTATAGTCCGGTTAAGCAGTTGATAGCCCTTGCGTGTTAACTTGCTAGTGGTCATACAGAAAAAAAAAAAAACTTATTATTTTTACATTAGTACTCTTTATTTTACTCTGTTGACCACAAAAAAGCTGGTTATTTAAAAAAAAAATATCCATGTAAATCAAAGGGATTTGAAGCATCCCATATATAATCTTTTGGTAATCGAAAACGTAAAGGCCACAAAATATCGTCATAGTAGTCTATTTCATCATAATAATTAATATTACTTAAAATATTTTCAAACTCCATGTTTCGCGCCACGCTAATCACACCTCAAGTCACGGACTGTCTGCACTCACGATATAGTATCTCAAGAACCCGCGCTCGTCGTATACTTAAGGGTCGAGTTTCGTTTATTAATCAGTCCATCACTCGGTCGATGCCGTAAACCTAATCCGAAACTTGAGAACGTCAATAATCACGTTTATTAATACGATCAGGATCTCAACATTCATCTCAAGTGCGATCTCGCGAGCTGAGTAACGTTTATTAATACGGGCCTAAAATTGAATCACACAGAAAAAAAAACGTTTACAATCACAAGATAGGTACACTTTTATTTCAGTTTAGGTATTAATTACTACATTATGACAGGTAAGTATTACAGAATAATCTTTAAATTATAACAAAATAATACTAAGGTATAATTAAGAAAATTTTAAAGTAACGTTGCTACAGTTATTTAAATTGAGTGTAATATTTTTGTTTGGTACTGTAATATTGGTGTTAGTCACTTGTGTACTGTTTTTCGGTAAACTATCTGTCATACTTAATAGTTGTACTGATTCATCGGATTCCCTTGGCGTGAATGTTGGAGAGAAAGGGAGATGGTTAGGTGTTTCATAACGGCTTATTTTTGATGTAGAAGGGCCAGTCCAAGGATCCGATTGAGGCTCTTTCAGTGTAATGGCTCCTACGATGCCTTCACATATTTTAGACTTATTTTGGATGGAATCCTCTATGTATCCCTCTACAACTGCATTGGACTTCCAGCCTCCGTGGCGCTTAAGGGACAGGAGATCAGCTCCGGAATCAGCCAAAAGTGTGGCTGAAGTTCGTCGGAAACAATGACCCGTGTACAACAGGGGTTCTGGAAGTTCAAGAAATGTTGCTATTTCTCGTGGGATACTGCCAATTTTATTAGTACCCATAGGCTGTCTAACACACTTTCCATTGCGATACTGTAGAAAAAATCGATTGATTGGAGTGTTAGGCGGGCGTAAGGCTTGATATTTCTCAACAATCGTTACGTATTCCTTGCGAATGACGAAGTTGCGGTCTCTTTTTGTCTTTGTATTAGGTAAATTAATTAAAAGTAAGTCATCTGAATGTTTCTCAATGTTTTTGACATTAAGTTGTGTTAGTAAATGAATAAAATTGATATGAACGCATAATTATGCCTATCAACATCTACTAAGTATACTATTTAATTGAGATTAATATACTTAAGTAGATACTGAATGTACAACTGACTTACTTTTGCCGCCAAATATACGGAATCGGGTGCTTCGTTAAGAAACTTTTCAATATCAGATACTGTGAAAACCTTCGATTTTTTTGGTTGATGACCAGATGAGGCTCTTTTTAAAAATGCCACTAATTTAGGATAGGTATCGATATGTATGTCTTTTTTCATCTTTATTGTTGCTTTTAGCATCGAATACGTACTCCATAGAGTGCTTGCTTTCGTGTTCTCGGATAATTCTATAAAATATGCCAGCAAAACGTTTTCTGAGAAAGTTTTGGCTCCTTTTGCTAGTCGCCACGTGTTGAACATATCGTACTGTTTTAACTTCTCACGTGATTGTTGAGGGAGAAAGCTCATTTGCGCATTATTAACAGTTTCAGTCAATTCTGTTGGCGTCAAACAAACCTTCTCGTCGCTAGAATCACTCATTTTAGATTTTTCACTTGTTTTCAAGTTTCTTGTTTTTAATATAAGGTTTAACAATGACGTGAAAAAATGCCGCATAAAGAACCGCGTACAAAGCAAACTGAAAAAAGAACTCCAAGAAGGTCCCGAGTCTGAGTTTTTAACAAATTAAAAAAAAGTTGTATGATATATTCGGCACCATAGAGGTAGCAGTAAATAGGTTTAATGTTTTTTTTAATTCACAAACTTAGTGCACACGATGTTCTAAATTCAATTTACTTTATCCTCTAGAGAATAAAAACGGCTTTTCCACTCAGATATTGAAGATTAAAAATACTCTTTCCGAGATGGTGGGATGAATAATGTTTTTTCATCCCACCATCTCGGAAAGAGTATTTTTAGCCGAATATATCATACAACTTTTTTTTAATTTGTTAAAAACTCAGACTCGGAACCTTCTTGGTGTTCTTTTTTCAATTTGCTTTGTACGCGGTTCTTTACGCGGCTTTTTTTCACGTCATTGTTAAACCTTATATTAAAAACAAGAAACTTGAAAACAAGTGAAAAATCTAAAATGAGTGATTCTAGCGACGAGGAAGTTTGTTTGACGCCAACAGAATTGACTGAAACTGTTAATAATGCGCAAATGAGCTTTCTCCCTCAACAATCACGCGAGAAGTATTTAAAACAGTACGATATGTTCTACACGTGGCGACTAGCAAAAGGAGCCAAAACTTTCTCAGAAAACGTTTTGCTGGCATATTTTATAGAATTATCCGAGAACAAGAAAGCAAGCACTCTATGGAGTACGTATTCGATGCTAAAAGCAACAATAAAGATGAAAAAAGACATACATATCGATACCTATCCTAAATTAGTGGCATTTTTAAAAAGAGCCTCATCTGGTCATCAACCAAAAAAATCGAAGGTTTTCACAGTATCTGATATTGAAAAGTTTCTTAACGAAGCACCCGATTCCGTATATTTGGCGGCAAACGTAAGTCAGTTGTACATTCAGTATCTACTTAAGTATATTAATCTCAATTAAATAGTATACTTAGTAGATGTTGATAGGCGTAATTATGCGTTCATATCAATTTTATTCATTTACTAACACAACTTAATGTCAAAAACATTGAGAAACATTCAGATGACTTACTTTTAATTAATTTACCTAATACAAAGACAAAAAGAGACCGCAACTTCGTCATTCGCAAGGAATACGTAACGGTTGTTGAGAAATATCAAGCCTTACGCCCGCCTAACACTCCAATCAATCGATTTTTTCTACAGTATCGCAATGGAAAGTGTGTTAGACAGCCTATGGGTACTAATAAAATTGGCAGTATCCCACGAGAAATAGCAACATTTCTTGAACTTCCAGAACCCCTGTTGTACACGGGTCATTGTTTCCGACGAACTTCAGCCACACTTTTGGCTGATTCCGGAGCTGATCTCCTGTCCCTTAAGCGCCACGGAGGCTGGAAGTCCAATGCAGTTGTAGAGGGATACATAGAGGATTCCATCCAAAATAAGTCTAAAATATGTGAAGGCATCGTAGGAGCCATTACACTGAAAGAGCCTCAATCGGATCCTTGAACTGGCCCTTCTACATCAAAAATAAGCCGTTATGAAACACCTAACCATCTCCCTCTCTCTCCAACATTCACGCCAAGGGAATCCGATGAATCAGTACAACTATTAAGTATGACAGATAGTTTACCGAAAAACAGTACACAAGTGACTAACACCAATATTACAGTACCAAACAAAAATATTACACTCAATTTAAATAACTGTAGCAACGTTACTTTAAAATTTTCTTAATTATACCTTAGTATTATTTTGTTATAATTTAAAGATTATTCTGTAATACTTACCTGTCATAATGTAGTAATTAATACCGAAACTGAAATAAAAGTGTACTATCTTGTGATTGTAAACGTTTTTTTTTTTGCATTTAGTCATTTCCTCGCTGAGGTGGAATGAAAAGTTACGTGTTGCACTCGAGTGCAAAGATTTTTCACCTCGTGCTCTTTTGATTCCCTCGCTAACGCTCGTGATTCAATTTTAGAATCCTTCGCTTCCTCGGTCATCAAAATTGAACACGCGGTTAAAAAGCAACTTTGCACTCTTGTATAACAAATAACTATTAATCTAGCAATTTGTTTCTTCCACAGTTGATGAATGTCGATAAGGCCTCTCCCTCCATTTTCTCTTTTAATAGTGTTTGTGTTTTGCTAATGTTGTGCGTGTAATTCTTTCTAACTGCTCGATATCGGTTTTTGATCATTTTATTACTCCAAATGAGTAGATAGGTAATAATTAGGGCAGTTAGGCTTATTGTAATTAGCCAGTATTGGTATGGCAAAAGTGTTCAAGGCTTTTATAAGGTGCTTTCCTGATAATGTGTTTTGCAAATGGCTTTTATTCGTCTCCGGTATTCGGCTGAACGAAGTCGCAAAGCTCGCATCAAGAGTGATTTAGAGTAGGGTTCGACCGAAAGTTCGGTTTCGGTTTCCGTCGAGTTTCGGCAAAAAAACGGGTTCCGATTTAGTTTCGGTAGGCGCAATTAATATTTTTTTCTTAAATTTAGTTGTTATGGTGATTAACAATAAGTGAAAATGTCGAAGACTGCATAGCTAGGTATGTAATATATAAAGACAAAAAAAATAAAACTGACTGATTATAATGACGTTTTCTTTATTTTTCTCTCAATACATGATCCTTGTAAGGAAGTTTCGGTTTCGGTCGTAAAACCAGTTTCGGTCGGACACTAATTCAGAGCTTTACGACTGCATAAAGCTAAAAAAAAATACTTAATGATAAAAATTAATCCTACAAAAATAACAATCATCCTTGTGCACTGTCACAAGGATGATTGTTATTTTTGTAGGATTAATTTTTATCATTAAGTATTTTTTTAATTTCCTTTATTGTTAGTTTAAGACTACTATTTTTAATGTAATAATTTAAGCGTTGTTTTTGTAAATTTTCATATACTTAACTTTATAAATCGTACGTAAGTCTAATACTCGCGAAATTATGTAGGAACGCGTTTAAAACAAAATAAATCATTGGATATCAAAACAGTCATCCACATCGCTGACAATGGCAAAAGTCCCCAGAACACTGGGAGCATTGCTGCGTTGAATGGCAATACTAATTCTTTGGCCGAAGAAAAGCCCAACCCTCTGGTCATGTGAACAGTCGACGAGTTGTTTGCTGATGTCCCGAAAGACTCGGTGAGCACTCGGACCCCATGTGCCTAATGTTTCAACCCCACACGGCTCAAATATATATCTAACAATAAAGTTGTTTTATTTGCGCCGTTTGAGATTTTCTGCACCTGCAGCAGCCGCCCCAGCACAGCCCGCCGTGCTAAGAAGTTAGGATGGCGCAAGGGCACATGCATCCCACAAAAAAGGCCTACCTAACTTCCAAGGCATTATTGTCATCCCATCTGGCCTCTTCCCATCGTCACGTGCCAAGCCATTGAAATTTTAAAACAGCTGGCACCCCGGCGTTGACAAGAGCCCGACGGATGATGTCATTAATGCTGGCGTGCCGTGCTAACCGACCAACGCTCCTACTGCAGGACAGGCTATGATGTCCGAGGCGGTCGACTGCTTCACCGCATTGAAGCACCGATGTGGAGCTCCGCTAGGAGGACCCAGACGCAGACACGTAACGATTCGGAAAGTACCAACTGTCACTCAGCATAGTACCTATGTTGGGTGACAGTAGAGCCTGTGGCCAAGGACCCGACTCTTATTCACCCACAGCCAGCAGACAGGCACGCTCCGCAGTATTGGTGGACGTTTTTATGAGGTTATTCCAAATTCCGAGGTTAACCAACCGCTCGTCTCTTTGTCTTTGGGAAAATGGATTATCGGGCAACGCCGTGTTCGGGCAAGTCACTTTCCAGGCGCGCCCACTGCATCGGTCGAGCACAGTACTCCACAGTTAACCAATGATGACCTTTTGGTCAACTTTTCAGTGCAGATACCGAACCCACCAAAACGAATGGGCAGTGTAGCTTGCAGCCACGCTCTGTCTTACAAAGCCACATATAAGATGTTAGTGTGCATTGAATGATTTGATCAAAGGAGAATGAACAAAAGTGATCCAAATATCCATCATATTATGTTGACTTAAAGTCCACTAAATAGAGAGTAACTTTCAGTATGAGACAAACAAAAATAAGCTGTCAGTAAAAAGTTAACTAAGTATATGAAAAATAATAATAGTTTATTTTTTTCTTTACAAGACTTAACTATTTAAAACCATTTTAATTGTGCACACAAGTAGCTGCTCTTTATGCGGCGCTAATGATGATTCATCGATAACCCCACGAAAGTTGGAGATAACACTTTTTCCCTTTGCACTTAGCAAATAATGCGCTAGAGCACCAAAGTAACCGATTTGTCTCTTGCTTGCTTTCTACACGTAGGTACTAATCGAGTTCTTGTGTTTATAAAACTAAATATACCAATTATTCTTATGTTCTAAAAAAATGTATTTATGGCTCAAAAAGAACGCGAACATGAAATATATTAATGCACATGATAACAAATGTAAAGCCACTTGGACTGTCATTAAAAACGAAATAAATAATAGAAGCCTCAAAGACAACATAGAAACCATAAAATTAGATGATAGTGTAATTACGGATCCTGCAGAAATAGCTTCTGCATTCAACAACCATTATGTAAATTTAACGCATATACCTACGCAACTAAGTCCTGGACAAAGCTTTGAGAAAAATACTTGTGTCAACTCGATTTTCCTCAAGCCAATGTTGGAAAGTGAGATTCGACAAGAAATAATGTCTCTGTCCAATACTAGATCGGAGGGCTATGATGAAATAAGCACCAAAATCATAAAAGCCTGTTGTTATGACCTGAGTGGTATTTTGACTCACCTAATTAATATGTCATTCTCAGTCGGAACTTTTCCTGAGAATCTAAAGCTATCGATCATAAAGCCAATATTCAAAAAGGGAGATAAGAGTGAAATCAGTAATTACAGGCCTATTTCCTTAATACCAATCTTGTCTAATATTTATGAAAAATGCATGTATAAAAGACTTATAGATTTCTGCAACAAATTTCTTATAATAAGTAACGAACAATTTGGATTCCAAAAAAACAAATCCACTTCATTGGCCGTCTTCTCTCTTATAAAATCAATACTTACAAATATCAACAATAATAATCTAACTACTGGGCTTTTCTTTGATTTATCAAAAGCCTTTGATGTAGTATCACATGACATATTAATAGGTAAATTAGAGTCAATTGGGATTAGAGGACCTGCTCTTCAGTGGATAGCATCATATTTGAGTAACAGGCAACAATGTGTCGCTATCAATAAAGTTAACAAAAATAAAGATATGATACCCTACACGTCAGAGTATAGGCATAATAGATATGGCGTTCCGCAAGGAAGCGTATTAGGTCCAATATTATTTCTTATACATAAATGACATCATAAACATAACCAAACATAAATTATTATTATTTGCCGACGATATATCCATTATAGTGACTTCAGATAAAAAGAAAAATACCATTGCAGATCATGAGCTTGAAATTAATAACACAATAGATACACTACTGAATTCGCTTAACAAAAACTGTTTAAAACTCAATATTGAGAAATCTGTCTACACTCTTTTGCAAAAAAAACGGGCACCTAAGGAAATTTACGTTCTAAGGTCGATTTTAGTTAATTAAATGAAATTTATTTCTTTGACGTAGTCTGTATACTTATAATCGTGTAAATTAATGCGCGTGAAGTGAATTCGAGCAATTAAAAGAAAAAAAAAGATGGATTCTTTAAAATCGACGTACACGCCCAAACAATAAGAAGTGGTCGGCAATAAAGACAAGTTTTTTTTTTACTTTTTTTAATTAAATAAAGTTACAAATGTAAAAACCTAATAACGAGTGTGACCTCCTCTTGCCAAAATCACAGTTTGAATCCTTCTGGGCATGCTTTCCACGATGTTTTTAATAACGTTTTGAGGAATACGTTCCCACTCTTCTGCAATGACTCTTTTTAGCTCCCTGATGTTTTGTGGAGCAGGTTGCACTGATCTTACCCGTCTTTTTAGAACATCCCACACATGCTCAATTGGATTGAGGTCAGGACTTCGAGCTGGCCAATCTAAACGACGGATCCCAACTTCTTGCATGTACGCTTCCACGTCGCCAGAACGGTGCGGGCGAGAATTATCGTCCATAAAAATGGAATCTTCCCCAAGTGCAGTCAATGTGGGTTGTGCATATGGAATTAGGACTTCCATTATGTACCGGTGTGCATTTAATGTTCCATTTTCTATGAAAATTAACTCCGTACGCTCCGTCGAATTAATTGCTGCCCAAACCATAACGGAGCCTCCGCCATAAGGAGTGATTTCTTCGAAACACACTTCCGCATAGCGTTCCCGTGGTCTTCGCAGCACTCGCCGGCGTCGGTCCTCTCCACACAAAGAGATTCTAGCTTCATCAGAAAACAATACTTTATTCCAGTCCATGAAGCGCAGTTCCGAGAAAACTGAAGTCGAGCAACACGGTGCTCACGGAGTAATTTAGGGCCCCGAGCTGGGCGGTAACTCTTGATATTGGCAGCCAAAAGCCTCCTCCTGACCGTCCACAAGCTAACTTCTACTCCTCTTACTTCTTCAAGGCTCTTCTTCAGGTCCACACTTGACGCCTTACGATTACGCAACGCCTGACTCACCAAAAAGCGGTCATCTCTTGGTTCTGTGCATCGTTTTCTTCCCGAACCGGGTCTTCTTTTGACCGAACCAGTCTCTAGATACCGTTGCCAAGTCCTCTGGACAGTTGAACGACTCACATTTAGCCGCTGAGACACGTAAGTTTGCGAACAAGCTTCTTCAAGTAGGGCTATAATTTTACCGGTCCTTATCGCTTTATCACTCATATCAAAAAGTGGTATTTAATGTAAAAAGAAAGATTAAATTGTTTAATTTGCAGAAAATATCCAAAAAGTTTTAAAATATCGTAATCAGTTAAAAATCGTTTCAGCAATTCGCGCCATTAGTAAAGCAATTTTAGAATAATCCACAATAATCATTATTTTTCTTTTCAAATTTTAAATTTGGAACGTAAAGAATCATGCCAGGATGCTTCAAAAAACATGCCAATACATCGTCAAATTAACAAAACCTATTTCTTGTTCTTCTTCATTGAAGTAGAGAAAAAATCTAAAGTGCCCGTTTTTTTTTGCAAAAGAGTTTATATGCAGTTTAATCAATCGAATAATTATAATAACAATGTCAGTCTGAATATTAATAAAATTAAACAGGTTACACATAGGTTTTTAGGCGTTATAATAGACAAAGATATCAATTGGAAGGAACACGTAGATAATTTAAGCACTAGGATTAATAAGTTTGTATATGCGCTCAAACAACTTAGAAATGTTACTAACATAAAAACTACAGTAACATCATACCATGCATACGTGGAATCATTGCTACGCTATGGCCTTGTGATGTGGGGTAATAGTGTCGATCTGAATAGAGCATTTGTGGCTCAAAAAAAGTGCATTAGGGCTATGTATGGACTACAACCGGATGACTCGTGTCGACCTATATTTAAAAAACTTGACTTGCTACCGTTGCCGTCTCTATATATTTATGAGACATGTATATTCGTAGCTAGAAATAAAAATCTTTTCAAGACAGCAAATGATGTATGTCCTCGCAACAGACGAGATCCCTATAAATTGGTTTTTCATGATTTACCAAGAATAACCAAGTACAATAGAAACTGCCTAGCAATGTGTGTACGTATCTATAACCACATGCCTAGCCATTTTAAGTCTCTAGATATAAAGGTTGCTAAAGCTTAAATTGTATAAGTGGTTAAGTGAACGTAGTTATTATAATTTGAAAGAGTTTATGGATGCTAAATGTTGATAAGTTTCGTTATTATTAGATTTGCAAAAAAATAATTTTGCATGCTATAACATAGCAAAACATGTTTGTACTTTTTATTTTATTTACCACCATTTTATACCATGTTTTATGCAAATAAATGTTTTATTATTATTATTATTAATTCCTTGTGACTTTGGCTATCGTTTACGAGACTGTTTCTGATTCTGTAGTTGCTTGTGACCTATAGGCTATATCACTTCGGACTTTCTGTTTTTGCTAAGTGATTGATTTTTGTGATAATGCAAGTGGAAAGAAGAAACTGTATTTGTTGCAATCATTCATTGTTATGGAGAAGGAAGTATCAGTTACTTGACCAGTTTCTGGAGAACCTCCCGGGAACCGCTGAGCATATTCAAGGACTTTTGGAACCTCGACAGGTTAGTAGTACATACATAATTATATAAACTGTAGGTACATGATTTTTCATGAATACTTACCTACTTATATCTATTATTTCGGTTAATTCATTACTTCCCGTCGAGCGCAACACATGTTATCCGCACACCAGAGTGCCAATTCTACTCATTTTGGCGCACATCGCGCATCGGTTGGCGTTGAGAAAGTGACAAGAATAAGTAGGTACGTATGAATAGTTTATAAGTAAGTATAGCTGAATTTATATTCTTTTATTTGTTGCAGTTAATACTGAATGGCAACCACTATATCTGCAATTGTTACATAATAGGGCATGTAATATCGGATGATTTTAGATTCCGGAACTGAGTAACGATACTACTGGTTCGATTCCGGAATTCCGGAACCGGTTCCGAAATTAGAAAAAAGTATAGAAAATAAAAATAAAACAATAAATAGGCATTCAATTGTTTTGTTAAATCAAATATTTATTATAAAAACTAAATAAATCGACAAAACTCTTGACTGAGATCAATGAAACAGCCTTATATTAGGTTTTTCTTAGATAGAGGTCTTTCTTAACAAAAAATAATCAACTTTTCAATAATATACATTGCAGCTTATTAAATAACTATCTAATAAAATTATGATGAATATAAGATTCAACAACTCACAATGATCAAAATCATAAAGTTCTCTTCTGAGATCATGAAAATAGGTTTAAACTTGTAAAGAACAAAACTTAAACTTTAATTAAAAACTCTAAACTTACGTTTTCGTATTTTTTGGAAATTGAGATCTTTAAATCAACTTATACTAAAAAGAAATATAAAGTAAATAAGACAAGAATCACTTTTTCAAAAAAGATCGCATTTCTTGATAATGTGTTCTCAAGAGTTAAGTTAAGTTGTGTTGTTGGTTCAATCCATGGTCCGGAGCGAGGAGGCATGGGAAGCCGTCACCTCCTTCTGCGAAGCTGTCATGCTAGCGAAGGAGGAGGCGGGCCGCGTGAGGGAGAGACCACCCTCACTTGTGGGAAGAACACCTAAAATATAATTGTATGCCTGTGTCAAATAAATACCACGTTCTTCACCATTATCGTACATAGCTTTCTCAACTTGTACGAATTCAGCAAGATCAAAATGTCGTTTTTGATTCGTGCGAGGTTCTTTGCATTTACTGAGTTCCTTATCCAGCTGTTCTTGCAGTGTTGATTCATTGACTTCAGCTTTATCAACACCTATATCACAGACTTCGGCATCGGCATCACCTTCATCGTTGATCTCACTTGAATTAAAACTTCGCGAGCGGTACACTACATTTCGCAAGAGAGTACAAATATGAAAATTTTATTATTGTGGTAACTTATCTTACAAATAATTATATGAGTATCGGATTACAATATTTACTTCAGTTCCGGAATTGTAATATCGTAAAAAATCATCCGAAATTCCGGAGTTACGAAATGTCGGAATTCCGGGATCCATGCCCTATTACATAACAACGTAATATCGAAGCCAATGTTATCGGATGAGACGAGTTCCCTGTACTTACACACCAAGATCTAGTACTGTTAACGGCAATTAATTAGGCTTCCAGCAGCGAATCTGGACTATATTGTTGTTGATGTAGGTATATTATTATGTTCATTTTTAATTATAATCAGTTTTTGGTTACACTGTTAGACACGAATAATAAAGTTCATTTCGATTCCCTCTACTACAAATATGTTTTAAATTAACTCTATATTTGATATTTCATGTCAGTTATGACTAAATAAAAAAAAAATTGACACCGAGGTCAACTAAATAATGATTCTCCTGATTACAATTCCCAATGATGTCGTTAAATTCTACTAACAATCAAATTGTTTTGACCCAACAACGTCATAATCACAGTTCTTAAAGTTATCCACCCAGTATGTCTCTGGTGGCAGTGCTGTTAAGTTCATACCAAGTGCCTCTGGTAGGAGGCCAGTAACAAAGATGTCGTCTATCCAGAAGAACGGGTAGTAGAGTGCTTCGTCACATAGTAGAGCCGCTACTTGAGGAGTTGTGATGTAATACCACCCAGACAAGAATGGAGGATACTTTCGCCTCGGGTACTCATACCATGTTACATACCATTTATGTTCCTCTTTCCTCCATGGCTTCAAATTTTTAACAATATAGCCCATTAAAAGGGCTGTTGAGTTATCAACTGATTCCAGCATTGCGTAAGTTTTTTCCAAGATATAAACCGTGTCATCGTCCACCTTTAGTATGAATGATGCACCTTGGCACATTGTTGACGCCCATTTCAAACCCATTATGTGCTTATAAGTCAGGTTTCGGAAGCTTTCTACAAATGTGCCTTGTAGAATATCACCAAAAGTATTGCTCTCATCATTAATCGCAGATTGATCTATGTTTCTGAAAAACCCATAAACATAATTTGGAAATTAGTATGTAGTAAGTACTTAAGTACCTATTTGATTAATCAGATTCAAGATACATCATCTTGAACGATATTATTATTACGCAGGTAGATACATACGTTTCATTATCAGGTATTTGAGCAAGTAAGAAGACTCTGGTTGCATTTTTTTTCCTCAGTAATTCTGCAGAAGTCGCTCTTCTATGAGCCGTTCTTAGCTCTACGTGGCCCACGTAAGAAGTCACTATTATGACTAAAAACAGATTGCCTAAAATCATATCGGAGAATTTTCATTAGTTAGGTACAACAGTCAATGAGACGTAGACTACCTACTTACGTATTTGCATGTTCCCTATTAACGTGCTTTAGTAGGGAACATGCAAACACAACATTTATGAAAACTTGGTGATTAAAATGACAAAATATGTAACAGAAGGGCCACAGCAACGTTTTTATATCAGTTAATATTGATTTTTTTACAATGATTACGAAATGAAATAAGTAACGTAAACGTGAAAAGGAACGTAGTTTTTAAACTGTACTCAGATTCATTACTCGCTATAAATGCAACATAAAATGAAGGCAACTGTTGCGATCCTATACCCCACGCGCGAATAGGTTAGCTGGGATGTTGTGCATGACGCGGCAATGAGTATTTTACAACGTGTAACAGAATGCACACAATACCTCTTAAGGGGTCATTGGACCTACTCATCACATGAACAACTTTTACTATGGGAGTTATGGGACCAACACTGCCATCGCGAGAAAATATTTGACTGTTCCATACCATACATTTCTGTGCGCTTATCTTGAAAAAATGTACTGAACAGCTGACTTTATTTTCGCGATTTCGGAGTTGGTCCCATAGTAAAAGTTGTTCATAATGATGAGAACAATGACCCCTTATGAGGTATTACAAGCCCGCCACACATTCCCAAACCACTGCAACACCTGAAAGCCAGAATCAACATTGGCGACCACCAGAAAAAAGCCGAGCCAATGAATCTCGACGAGTCCCGGAGAAACGATTCAACTATCTTGGATTCCGCAACGTAATTCATCAAAAAATAACAGCGGATGAGTAGGAAAAAATTTAATTTAAGAGTTGTTTCTGTTGCACGTTGTATTTTAATACATCATTGATTTAATAGATAATACACGAATCAGCGTCAACTTCAAGTGACCTCACTCCTGTTATTAGTCCAAGATCCCAGAGCTTCTAGGCATTACTTATTTTCTCATTAAAAAAGTGTGTTGAGGCTGCAAAGTAGGTTTAGTATGTACTTAAAAGTTCGTACTTAAAAGTACGTACCTAAAAGTAACAGAAGGCCAAATTCTACTAATTTTTGAGCAACGTTTGCATTCGTATGTCAGTTGCAATCTGTCAAAAATGTATTTGACAGATTGATTGATTGACAAAACTGTTTTTTTTCGGAGCGAACTGGGTCGCGCGTCGATGCTATCTTATTTCTTTGACGGATTTTTTTGTTTTTTTCAAGACGGTTCTCTTTCCTGTTTCTTTAAGCGATTTGTCGAAAACGTGGGATGGTAAACTGCAGTGCGATTCTGTAAACATGTCGAAGTGAACACTAGGGCGGGGCGCACGACATGTGAGTTGTCAAACCATACAAATAAGATGGAATGACAGCTCAGTTATCGTTCATTCCGTCTAAGTGAACACCGTGAGATGTCGACAGAATCGACCGGCTAGGTATGGATGGTTAATAAAAAAATATCCTAAAGCTAGAAAGTTTTATTGTTCAACATTTGGATATGCTATATTTGGATGGGCTAGAAAAAAAAATATGCCAATATACTGTCATCTTTATTCTTCAGGGTCTTTTCACAGCCGATAGGTATATAATAAATAAACACAAATTTTAATGTGAATGAGAGTGGGGCGCCTCAATCAAGTTACTTACTACTACACTACTACTACTTAATATCGGTTCAGAAAAATCGTAGATCCGGGGCTGCCAAGCTAGCAGACAGCCACACAAATTATCACTGAGAAAATAAGCCAGATCTGGGACGGGAAGCTCGAAGCTCTGCAGTGCGATTCTGTAAACCTGTCGTCTAGACCGGAGTAGACCGGCAGGCTCTTTATGACTTTGATACCTTTATGGTAGTTCATGACCAGTGACGGACAGGAGTGGGACATCGACCGCTTTTATGCGCAAAGGGGTTCGAACATTTGTATGGGAGCTAGCACAGCCACGCCACAAGCCGCCATTGTCATATTTTTTCAAAATCGCGGCGCACGATGCAACATGTTTAAGGGTAGAGGACACTTTTAAACAAAAAAAAAATTGGCAACATGGCGCCCTAAAGTGTCACGTTGCCGATTTATTTGGAGGTAAAGTCGCCACGTGAGAACAATGACAATCATCAAAAAAAATAACTAATCACATGCTTATATGCAGTAGAAGCATGCATTTAACTATTTATATACATTAAACACTAGTATTTTGCAAAATTCTTAATAGAGTGGTTGCATAGGTACCTATGTTTTTATTTTAATTTTTGAGTTTCTCTACTTAATTCATTTTCTATATCGAGTTTTAAAGGCAATATAAAATCATAAAAATTACTTGTACATGTCGCTGGGAATAGACGAAGTGTTACATCTTCTATTGCATATGCTTGAAGTGAGATATCTTTTATTGTATGTGGTTGAAGTGACACATTTTTTACCGTACGTGGATACAATTTCTTCGTAAGATTAATTATGGTTTCGTTAAATTTAGTATAATGTTTCCAATAAATCCAGCGTGTGAGTACTATTCCAAGAAATATAGCGATGAAAACCATTTTTCTGCGCATTTTATACACTGCCATAGATACACACTTTAATTATAACTGGTCTACTAAAATTACGAATTAATTACTAAAATATTCAGAGGGCTTACGCCAGTCTTACGCGCACCGACTGATTTTTTCTTCCAATTAACTGGAAAGATTAATCGTATCGATAATCGTAGTCTTAATGAAACTTGTTCCATAAAAATGTCAAGTTTCCAATTAAAGTTATTTTCCGTTATAAACCTCGAAACGTCAGCTCTTCCAATAGTGGAGCGACGATATAAGTAGAAATAAATCAACTGTTGTCATGAATAATATTAATTTTAAAGATAACCTAAGCATATGTATCTAGGTATGTACAGGGTGATTTTTTCTAGTGTGCGTGGATGGCCAAATGAGAAACTGTGAAGAACATCGACACAAAATACACGAATATACACGAGCCCGATTATGATGAAAACTGAATTTTTTGAAAAATCGATATTCCTAGCCAGGAATCGAACATGCTAATTTTGATAAAAATACACACCTACAGGTGTGTGTCACCATTCGAATGTGTCTTTATTAAGGATGTAATTCTAGGAAGTACCTACTCAAATAACACATGGTAAACTAAAGGAAAGCGTTCATTTTTAACTAATTAGGTACTTTTTTTTTGTGACCCGAAAAATTTTGAAGATTTTGTAACTTATAAAATTTTATTGGAGGATCGTACATTACATAAGAAGATTATCTTTGGACTGGGAGCACCCCGGCTCGGCAATTTTTTTTTAAACCATACTCAAATAGGAGCCCCGCGAAGCGGGTTTCCGTCGACTGCTCTTTACAAATTTTAAAATTATTAGAGCTTGAACTTGAAGTGAAAGCATGATACAAGCAAATTTAATTTTTTGACGTTTTTGATATTTTTGGTCTTAACCTTGAACATATTCTAGACGTTGGACTTTGCTAATGCTGGGTCAACACTAACGGGAACTGGCGTTAATTATCGCGATGATGGATATATTAACGTAGGTGTAGCCACGACTTAACGCGATAATTTGACAACGGCATTCTCATTGCCGTTTGACGTTAGGTGATAGCTCAAGCAGCTCAAGTGGCGGTACATCAAAGAGATTAACGCGCGAATTAGTGCGTTGAAGCGGCCACACTCCCGTATGTCAGTGTGCACCTGGTTTTATATTTCTATGGTGTGCACCGTGAGCGCGACGTGATCGTACGTGTTTGTCTTCTACATATTATGGCAATAGAGTGGAGTAACGAGAAAGCAAAAATTGCGTTTCTCGAGATTTTGCAAACAGTGCCATGTTTAAGGGATCCTTTTTCTTTGTGTTCTTTTTGTCTTCGTTCGGAAATGATAAAATATATTCATATAATAAAAAATTACACTCATCAAATTTAAAACAAGATGGACGTTGACGGTGCTACCCTGTTGGCACCGTCAACGTCCATCTCGCTTAAAATTCAAGGAACATTAGCGCCAATTGTATCGCCAAGAATGGGCATTCACGTTGACGACGTTGAATGGTGTGTGCTACCAGTTCATTTCGGAGTGCCTCAAGGCTCTGTACTGGGTCCATTCTTGGTCAACGTCAGTGTATACTGACATAGACACAATAGTATAGTACTGGGTAGTGTAGTACTGGGTTATTCATAGCGTAATGTCCGACAGTATCCTACTGTGGGGAAAGGCTGCTGATATACAGAATATATTTGCCCTACAAAAACGTGCTGTACGTGCAATATTCCAGCTAGGGTCTAGGGTTTCATTAAGAGAACTTTTTAAAGAGATTGGAATTCTCACAGTGCCATCTCAACTCATTTTTGCCAACTTTAACACCAGAAACAAGCACAAACTACATGCTCCTTCCCACCATCTTCGTCAGGTCCAGGGCTCATATGTGGGGCTCGGTATTCGCTTTTACAATAAACTACCCCTTTATTTTCTTGACTTGCCTTATAATGCATTTAAAGCTAAAGTTAAATCTAACCTTTGTTCTAAGGCATACTATTCTTCATTATTGTAAACTACTTTGAATACTACTGTATAACTTCCAGTTTTTAACTGAACAGACAGATGTGTTGCTGGGGAGTTTGTTTATTGATTTATTTATTTTTCGGAAGACTTACAGACTAATATCATTATAATGACAATAATATGTAACTAAATTGTTAATTACAAGCCTCCACAGATAAAAACAAAATTATTACTCCTTCATAGCCCAAGTTACTTACTTAATTATTTTATACATTCTGTTTAATTTAGTTATTCCCTCAAAGTTGGTTAATTTCGTTTAATCTATTTTTTTTACATGCTAATTTGTTCAAATCTTTTAAGCTTATCTAGAAAGCAAACGAATCAAGTGTAGGCAGGTGCCTCTTGTACAAAAAATGGCTTTGCTAGGAGCTTCCTTAGCGTGCTTGCATTGGTGCAAAAAAGGTCAATGCCTTGCTCACAACAAATTTCGTTAAAACTGCGACTGGCTCTCTGAAAGTATGCATTCCGCCTATAATTAGTGTTTGCATTAGGTATTAGGTTGTTGCCACTTCTTCCCAGCTAAATCACTAGGAAGTAGTGACGGGCGGGCGTTTTTGAGGGAGTCTTTTGTAGAACTTTGACGTTAAAAAAGTGCTGGCACTCAGTCTAATTTGAATAAATGACTTTTGATTTTGATTTTGACCGTTCAAGTGTATATAGCCGAGTGGCTATATACACTTGAACGGTCAATTGCGTTAATTATTATCGTGATAAACGCAATAATAATTAACGCAATTTTTATCGCGATGATAGGCATTGACGTTTCCGGTTAGTGTAGCCCCAGTATAAGGGGCAAAATCCACGATTTTTAGTATATTTGGACCTTGAAATATTTGACCTTGACCTTTATGAGTTTGACCTTGACCTTGAAGATGCCCTCGATTTTAATTTGGATTGTAAACTTATACAGACCCGTTACGTAATATTCAATTTTTTTCAACACCTATGGTTTTTCGCGAAACAGGATAAGGGGTCATTGTACTCATTATTATGAACAAGTTTTACTATGGGGCCAACCCCAAAAACACGAAACAAAATTAGCTGGTCAGTAGGTACATTTTGTCGAGTTATGCGCACATAAATGTATGGGGCAGTCGATTTTTTTTTCCCGATTTCAGTGTTGGTCCCAGTTTGTTTGTTTGACGTTAGATGTGACATCGACATGAGTTCTACTTTGTTGCCCGTATAATAAAATATGATGATCGATTTTGAAATCGACCCATTAATCAATTCAATTATTAACAAATATTTTCACAACTAACTGTGACTATAAATATACACTTAAATAGAAAATTCTTAACTAACTAGAACTAAAATAATCTAAAAGCTGGCGTCGAAAAATTCCTCCGCATCGCAGGCCACTGGTAAAGTACCCAAAAGGCTGGCAGCATTGCCACGTTATATGGCAATGCTTATCCTTTGTTCGATGTAAAAGCCAGACCTTGGGTCACGCGAAGTAACAACTAAGCGTTTTGACAGATCTCTAAATAAGTAATGAGCACTCGAACTACGACCCGAAAGTTTCAAGCGCAAACGGCTCGAAAATATAACTACAAACCAGGTTATTATATTTCCGCTGCTTGAGGTTTTCCGCAGCCGCAGCGGCAGCACCAGTACAGCACGAAGAGCTAGGAAGATTCGCAAGAGCGCCATCCCATCTTCCTAGCTCTTCGTGCTCTACTACACTATACTACTATATACTCTTGTTTCGACACAATTAGTAGCGTCCCACACTGATGACCTACCCATCTTCCACGGAAATAACGACATGCCGTCCGGTCTTTTGCCATCGTCGCGTGCGTGCCAGGCCATTGAGTTCTAATATAGCCGAAACGCCAACGGGGACAAGAGCTCGTCGGATATTCGCGTGCCGCGCTGCTGCATGACAGGCCGTGGTGTCCGAGCCTGTAGACAACTGCCACAGTGGCAGCAATGAGGAGAACAACAAGGAGCGCCAAGACGCAGGGAGGCAGCGAGGCGGAAAGTAGTATCGTCGAACAAGGAGCCTATGTTCGAATCTAACGTTGCACTATAAAATATGTGTAACGTTAGGCCCGGATTTGCCCGACTCCTTTTACCAAGAAAGAACTAGCGGTTTGGTGGTTACTAATGAAGGTAATTCGAGGATTTTTACGCAATCACACAGTTGAGTTTGCCGTTTTTGCAGTGTAAATATGAAATGGTGGGATGGGATGTCTTTCAAAACACATGAATGTTCATTTTAATTTTCCCCTACATATTGTTTGAGTGGCGTGTGACGAACAAGGTGAAAGCTCTCACTAGGAAATTAAAAGCCAAAATGTTAGATTACTGCTAGTTTTTAATTCTATAAGATTTTACAACTCCCAAGGGAAAAAGCAAATTTTCTTTCATGAAATTTCGCTCATAATTTTATTTAACAGTCATCCGCACTTTTCTTTTTTGTTGTATATTAAATCATATTTATTAGTTTATTACTTTTGCTTATTTATGTATTTTATTAGTATTATGTATATCTATTATTGTTTTTTTTATTTCCAAAACAAAACTCTATTTTTAATCTTATTTGTTGTACACCTACCACAGTGTAGTCTTTTTAACCCAAAGGTCGACTGGTAGAGAATGCCTTGTTGCATTAAGTCCACCCATGTACCACTATTGTCCATAAAGTTTAAATAAATAAATAAATGTATAAAGAATAACTATTTGTATAAAAAAATACATAATTTAAATCAATAAAGCTGTATGGCTTACAAGAATTTAGTTAATGATTTATTATATACTCTTACTCTTACTCTCTGTATCTGCTGAACCGATTCAGATTTTTTTTTGTATATGCTAGCCACATTCATGAGGAAGGCTATAGGCTATACGGGAACGGGGAACAACGGGATATACGTGTGCAAAGTCGCGGGTAAAAGCTATATTATAAAATTGTGATGAGCCGGCCCGGTTTTGTATAAAACAGCTATTTAACTACATGTTATAAACAAAACAGATTTTTTTATCACACCGTGTATAGAATACTATGGGAGATTAGCCCCTGCCTGAACACCGACAACATGCACTTTAAAATAGCAGGGGGTGACTTGCACATTTAATAAATAGGCCCCTGAAAATGGTTAACAGTATTATTTTATATATGAAACATAATTCAGAGGGATTTATATTGATTCATTCAAAGTAACTGGACTCCGAGGTCAAATTCCCCGGGCACTCCACTATTACTTACCTACTTCCTAATCCAAACTCCTCTTTATAGATTTAGATATAATTAAAATCTACAATCAAACAGTTGTCCTTTCACATCATAATTACAATTCATAAAATTATCTATCCAGAATGTATCTAAAGATAGTCCTGTTAACTCGATACCAAGTGCCTCTGGTAGGAGGCCAGTAACAAAGATGTCGTCTATCCAGAAGAACGGGTAATAGATTGCTGCATCACACAGTGCAGCCGCTATTTGAGGAGTTGTGATGTAATAAAACCCAGCGAGGAATGGCGGATACTCTCGCCTCGGGTACTCATCCCATGTAACATACCATTTGCTCTCTTCGTTTCTCATTGGCATAGTTTTTTTATTAATGTAGCCTATTAAATGGGCAGTTGAATAATCAAATGATTTCAGTGTTGCAAATGTCCTTTCCAAGATGTAAACTGTGTCATCGTCCACCTTGAGTATGAATGATGCACCTTGGCAAATTGTAGAAGCCCATTTCAAACCCATAAGGTGTTTGTAAGTTAGGTTTTTGTAGTTTTCTACAAATGTGCCTTGTAGAATATCGCCAAAAGTAGTGCTCTCTTCATTGATCTCAGATTGAGTTATGTCTCTGAAAATAAAGTAACCATTACTTGGAAATTAGAATTAATTAATTAGAAACCTACCTATTTGATTAAGTATTTTGTGCGATTTTTTTATATTGTTAGGTAGATAGGTATATACTTTTTTTTTAGGTATGACCACTAGCTAGTTAACACGCATGGGTTATCAACCGCTTAACCGGACTAAAGATACATCCTTCTCTTTCTCAGGTATTTAAGCAAGTAAGAAGATTCTGGTTGCAGTTACTTTCTTTAGTAATACTGCAGGAGTCGCTCTTATAATGAGCATTTCTTAGTTCACGAAGTAAGAAGTCAGTGTTGTATCCGAAAATGGTTTATCTGAAATCATATTGGAGAGATTCCACGAGCAATCAGTTCAATGAGAATAATAGCACGCTAATTGTATTCAACTGTGGGAAATGATATTTGAACTGTCTCGTATTGCCCCTACTGTTAGTGCCGAAATCATGCAAGTGTTTTTTTTTCATTTGTCACTCCAAGTGCTGTTTATTTTACCGTCATAGTCTCATCGTATCTCATCATATCTCAAAGGGGAGGCGAGGTGGACCTCGAATCGGCTGCAAAGCCAAAGTTTGCCAATTGCATCAAAATAGTCTAATTTGGAACGAGTTAATCTTTTATTTCTCCCTTTTTCGTTATATTAATTAAATAAATTACAGTTATGAAGTCGGTTTATTTCTTTAATGAACTTTTTATTTCTTATTCTTTTAATTTTAGTTAAATTTGAAACTAATTACTTACTTAAAAATAATAAGAACTTATCCCTCCATCATTATCGACTATGATACATGAAGACGAACCATTTTTATGTTAACATCTAACGATTACACGATTACTCTTTAAATTGCTAAACCACTTTTTGAAATTTTCATCGAGATTATTTAGGTAGAGCCTACCTGCATGCAAATGGTCCGGGTAAAACCCAGACGCTTTTTGTGTCCGGGGAATCTGGATTGATTTCCAGTAGTCTTCGAGCCTGCCACTCTACTTAACTTCTTGAAACAGGTGTAACTGGTAGTCAAAATTTTCGAGCTCGCTTCGCTCTGTCTGATAACTTTGTTACTCAGGTTTTGGTCATGAGTTGATAAAGAAACTTATCGAAGAAGATATGAATAGTTAACAGAAATCTTAATCTGCTTCGTTCGCGCTCGCATCTGGATTGCTCTAGATTGTTGTAACCTTTCCGCATAAGTCGATTAACTTAGTCCTGCTTCTGTGTAAACGGCAAAAAAATTTTAGCTATCTTGATTACCTACCTCAAAATTTTCGAGTTCGTTACGCTCGCTGTCGATTGTTTAGGTTACTTTTGTAAAAGCACCGTTGAACAACTGTGAAAACGCCTAAAGCGTTGTGAGAATGTAATTCTCCCTCCCACATGGACAAATATTTGCACCCCGCTGTCCTGAGCGAAATCCATTTTTTTCGCTTGTGTTCGGAGACCCGTAACCGACATAGTCCGAAGGATCGCCAAATTGAAGTGGCAGTGGGCATTGCTCGCAGAACAGATGTTCGATAGGGCCGATAAGTTCTGGAGTGGCGAACGCGTACCGGAAGACGCAGCGTTGGAAGGCCTTTTAGAGGTAGCAATACATGGAGTAAAGTCCCGCATACCTCCGTTGAAAAGGGAGGATCCTCTGACCAGGCTTGTTTTTGTCTGGTGGGCAACTGCCCGAGAGTTGATATTCGGGCTTTGCATATGTTCTAATCGCACGGTAAAGTCTGATATCGCGATTTAGGATTTTGTTCAGTTAGTTCGCAGCTGTCGAGATAGATGGCGCTGCGAGTCTCATTTGTTGATTCTGCTACGTTGATTTTTTGTGATGTCGCCTACAGCCTCCTACAAGATGGACCGATGACCTGTTAAGGGTCGCTGGTAGCCGATGAATGCGAGACGCACAGGACCGGTTGTTATGGCAGCACTTGGGGGAGGCCTATGTCCAGGATTGGACGTCTTTCGGTTTTCAAAGTTTTTCTCCGGCGTCGACAAAGTAGGTGATGGCAGCCTTAATTACATATAAGCACCTACTTTACTTCATTGAATACCTCATAATAAGCACAGGACAACCATTCATAGAAACAAGTGTCTTATATCTTAGGGAAGTAACAAAAGAACCCCGAGACTGTCGACGTAAGCATGCCAGAAATTTGTACATCGATCAAATCCCCAATTGTATCCATTTCCCTGCAACATAATAATGCGCTGCTCGAAGGAGACCCGACCCGTGCGAAGGACGGGTTGCTGGTTGAATCTAAAACTATAAGTTTTATACGATGATTATAAGTAATTATTACCTATCCGTTTAATCATTTTTGTAAACTTCTTAATTACATTTTTAAATATTTCTTAAAAAATACAAAAAAAACAAAACATTTAAAAATATAAAAAAATAGTAGCCCACCGGTATCGGGAACAGGGTCCAAGCTACCGGCGCGGCGGTGGCGGTCAGGTGGCCTACCACAACCTCTTAAAACAATACTATTTTAATATTACTTTGTAATTTCTGTTGTTGCATTTTCAACGCTCGGATCAGCGCCGACAGTTGAAAATGCAACAACAGAAATTACAAAGTAATATTAAAATAATGTTGTTTTAAGAGGTTGTGGTAGGCCCCCAGGGCTCCAGAGAGAGGAATCTCGTAACAATGCGAGCCATGTCCATAAGTACTGCTTTCTGAATCAAGCCCTTGATCCAGCTGCCTAACGAGAGCCTCCCGAGGTGTTGGTCGAGGCTCGTGGCTATTTGGCCGTTGGCTGACTTGACTATCGGTAAAATGATTTCCGAATTCACATCCTACATGTCGACAACCTCGCGAGCCAAGTCAAGATATTTGATTTGTTTATCTTTCTCGGCTTTCATCCTTTTAATTATTATTATTGATAACGATAGTAATTATTGATAACGTTAATCTTTTCACTTGATTGCAAAAAGTTTCAGTCAGTGCGCGCAGGTAAACCCTCAGAATATGTATTAAAAATGTCATTCTAGTTGACCTGTTAAATTTAAAGTGTGTTTTGATAAGTAGGCAGTTTATAAAATGCGCAGAAAATTTGTTTTCATCGCGTTACTCCTTGGAATAGCTCTCACCAGCTGGATTTATTGGAAATCTAATGCCGAATTCAACGAAACTAACTGGACAAACTTGTATTTTATAAAAGATTTTTCACTACAACCATCCCCAACAACTTGTAAAAGTAATTGAATTGTTTTAAATATGTCGCATTTAGAAGTTGTTTGAAAAAATAATAATAAATAAACTTCAAAATTCTACTATTGACTACCCATGTTTTCCTCCAAATTTAATTAGCATGCTTTTATTCTCATAAATCTTTGTAATTCGATTTCAGATAATCCGTTTTTGGTCATAATAGTGATGTCTTATGTGGGTAACGTAGAACAAAGAAATGCTCATAGAAAAGCTACGCCTGCAGAAGAGCTAAGGAAAATATATGCAACAAGAGTCTTCTTACTTGCCCAAATACATGAAAAAGAGAAGTAGGTATACAAGGTGATTTTTAAAGTGTGCGTGCGAAAAACACTGAAAGGAGTCTCGAGCCCGATTTTGATGAAAACTAAATCTGCATCATTGGATTTTTGAAAAATCGGTATTCACAAGAAAAACACCACCACAAATGTTGCTAATAAGGATAAAATTTTGGGAAGTAGATAAAAAATAACACATGGCAAACTAAAGGATAAAGCTCATTTTAACCGACTTCAAAAAATAGGAGGTTCTCAGTTTGACCCGTATGTATGTACCCGTGTGTTTGTCCGGGATTATTAACGACACCCCTAGAGTTTCGTTAACAAATAGCATTTGTTAGCGACACCATAGTAATGTTGGTGTCTCTAAGCTAACAAATGATATTTGTTAACGACACCCCAAAAAAAAAAAAAAAAGGGTGTCGTATTGGGGGTGTAGTTAACAATGAACAAAAGAATCTAATGCGGGAGCACATTTCTTATCCTGGTCATTTCAGATAAGGCTCTGTTATCGTGCGGACGGTTAAGGAATTTCTTCGAGTCAATATCACATAAAGCCATACCTTCTAGGGATTTCAATCGACTCAAGGCAATATAACATTGGCCTTTTGCAAAGATTTTAGGCCTTAGGTCGATTACCGCGCGATTCTTCCTTAAAGCATCCTTCGTTTTTCTACCTAGGCCCATAGGCACACCGAATAATAGTAGGTATGTCAAAGTCATGATTACAAATTGATACTAGCCCAAAACTTATCACTAAAATAATTGGAGATCCTAACTAACTATGAACAAACTAGTAATTAACCCAAAACCTAAAGTAAGCGAAGTACCTGTCACTAAAAAAAAATACAATCGAATTGAGCAGCTCCTCCTTTTTTTGAAGTCGGTTAAAAGTATGAAATAATAAAAAGAAAACAAAAAAAAATGATAATTTAAAAACCGAAACAAAAATGATAACATTTCTTTTTTAAAGAAGGAAACCGCCTATAAAAAACCGACCCACTAAAAAGCACAAAATATTTTTTATATAAGTACGTACCTACGCCACGCCTATCCTTATCCAGTCGCTATCCCGTCTCTATTCCCCGTAAAGCAAATTTCTGCCAAAAACTAAATACCTATTAATAAAATAAGAAAATTAATAATTTATCTGGGTAGGTATTTACTTAGTTTTTGAAGACGGTGCCAAACCAACAAAAAAAAAAAAAATGCTGCCAAACAGAGAAAATAATACGACGAATGTATCAAATCAATGCCTAAAAAAAAAAAAAATAGTTCGATTTCTGGCTATAGGTACCGATATTTAAATTTTCGAATACCGATTTTTCAAAAATCCAATGATGCAGTTTCAGTTTTCATCAAAATCGGGGTCTAGACTCTTTCAGTGTTTTTCGCTAATTCTCATAGTTTCGAATTTGGCCACCCATCACGCACACTTTAAAAATTCATATGCTTACCAAATATATCAAACCTTCAAAAACGTCAATCACAAAAGTACCTACCTATTAGAAATACCTAAAATTTTTATTTTTTTAATTAAGTTGGTTTCTGAGTCGCAATTCGGACTTGCGCACAGTTTTGTGTGAAAAAGTGTTGTGAAACAATAACGAGTTTCTTTTACGATTTTATATAATTTTACGACGGTTGTGTGCGAGTTTACCGACATTAAGACGAGTGAAGTGAGCCCATTCTCAATCAAATCGCCTTTGGAGGTAGCTGAACAGAGAGTAAAGTCCGACATACCTCCATTAAAAAGGGAGGATTCTCCGACTTGTGAGGATCGCCCGGAGGACACGGTGGAGCGTACGGAGAAGGTTTGCCCTGCTTGGGCGGAGTACCGCCGTGTCCTCGTCGAGGCGATCGACGGCGGCGACCTTTCGCGTCCGGCCTTTGTTCAATCCATGGTCCGGGGCGAGGAGGCATGGGAAGCCGACACCTCCTTCTGCGAAGCAGTAATGCGAGTGAAGGAGGAGGCGGGCCGCGTGAAGGAGAGACAACCCTCACACCCCAGCCGCCGCAACATAGGGAGATGCCCCGGGCGTCAGGAGTCGCAGGGCGATTACCGGCCACCGTAGGCACGGGTCTGCGGACAGCGAGCGTTGGGTGGCTCGCCGTCCGATAAAAGCCAGATCCGGGTCGACGGCGCATTGTGTTCCACGCGCGCCTCAGAGATGTCAGCATAGTAGACGGGGCCCGTAAGGGCCAAAGCCGGCCAGGGTTGCGGATTATGTTCGAAGGAGTTACCGCGGCCCTGGAAAGCAAAGAGCACCAGGAGGAGCACGGACGAGTTTTAGTCAGTAAGAGTCTGACATTCCCTTCCGCTCTGCCCAGAGCGAGAGGAGTCATCTGGTGATTTCCCATCCATAAAAAAAGCGATGATGCTGGGTAATACTTACCCTTAAAGGATCCTCCGACCGGACGGTTGTTGTTTCCGGTGAGCAACTGCCCGGTAGTTGATATTAAGGCTGTTGTATCTGTGTCGAATCGCACGGTAAACTCTGATATCGCGATTTAGGATATCGTTGTTAGTTCGCAGCTGTCAAGATACGTTGTAGATTCTCCTACGTTGATTTTTGTGGCGGTATTAATGCCGCTACATCACTCCTCTCCGGGGACCGGAAGTCGATAGTGGATGATTCTTCCATACATCTTGAGATGCTTACCAGGCCAGTGGAAGGTTGGTTCCAGCGAGTCGGAACCGGAAGTCTCAGAGTTCACGGTGAGGTGGAACTGTCTGCGGGTCGCAGAGTTCACGCTGAGTCGGAACTGTCTGCGGTGCCCCAGTGAGTCGGGGTGAAGATATCCCAGTGAGTCAGGATGATACTGCAGGCTCCAGTGAGTCGGAGTTGTGCTGCTGCTGGCTCCAGTGTGTCGGAGCGGTGCGACGTAGTGACGTGACTGCTGGCGTCGACCAGGAGAGGTTCTTCAAGGCCTTGCAAAGTCTGTATCCACTACTATCCACCTTTAGACCGCTCATGATCGTCGCGAGACTTCACAAGCGAGTTGCCATACACACGACAACAAGCGGAGCGTGCCCATTCACGTGAGCTCATTACCTAAGTACCTACTGCAAGCCGCAAGCCACTTTAGCAAGTTTAACTTGCCTGCACTCGTAAGAGCCAATGTTAACAGTAGAACGAGGGAAGCGACCCATACAATATAATAATAATGCGACAATAGGTGTACATTATTACTATTACTTTACAATTCCACCTACAGAAATGCAAAATTTAAGTTTTAACAAAATAAATAATAGAAGAAATACAGATAATAGGTTACAGGAAAACCTGTAAGAAGTATACGAGTATAATTAGAAAGAAACATGTTAAAAAAAATATTAATTTTCGGAACCCTTTGCACGCGAGTCCGACATGCACTTTCCGGTATTTTCTAATTCTTTATTCCAACCAATATAGGCCAAACTATTTTAAAATAGATTTTCTTTCGGTTTCAGATGCTGCTGTAGTTATTTTATTAACTTGAAACTGATTTTATTTTTCAGTTCGAAGCAGATTAAACTACATTACCTACTCCGAACCAAAAGCGAAAAGACGGATTTACGTCAATATTATTACTTCTTTTCAGATACATAACTCAATCTGAGATCAATGATGAGAGCTCAACTTTTGACGATATTTTACAAGGCACATTTGAAGACATATACAAGCACCTAACTTACAAACACCTAATGGGTTTGAAATGGGCTTCAACAATATGCCAAGGTACATCATTCATACTCAAGGTGGACGATGACGCAGTTTACGACTTGAAAAGAATTTATGCATTGCTGAAATCAGTTGATTATTCACCAGTCCATTTAATGGGCTACATTGTTAGCAATTTGAAGCCATGGAGGAATGAGGAACATAAATGGTATGTAACATGGGATGAGTACCCCAGGCAAGAGTATCCTCCATACCTCTCTGGGTGGTTTTACATCACAACCCCTCAAGTAGCGGCTGCACTATGTGACGAAGCTATCTATCACCCATACTTCTGGATAGACGACATCTTTGTTACTGGCCTCCTCACAGAATCACTTGATATCAAGATAACACAACTACCACACACATTTTGGCTAGGTAATTTTATGAACTGTAAATATGTTGCTGGGACAAAACAATTCAATTGTAAATGATAAATGATATTATTTATTTTGCAAATAGGTTACAAATATTGACGTGTAAAGAGTTCCTCTTTACACGTCAATATTTTTGGTCATATTAATCTAGACGAGGCCGGTGTTTCCTAGCTGACTACCCTGAGAGGAAACACCGAAACAAACTCAGAGGTCATGGGCCCATATTCTTATATATTATATATTTTATACGAGTCCACTAAAACCTGCTTTGTGCTTTCCTCATAAGGCCACCTCAGATTTTAAAAGAGACTGTGGCCCATATTCCAAAACGTAAACTCCAACTCAATTCGAACTCCAACTCCATCGGAGCTTGTCATAAATTGAAGTTTGTTCATGTTCATAAAGTTTGTTGTTTGTTTGCTCATCTCTCGAGTACGAAAACGTCAATTAGAAAAGCTTTTATTGCCATTTTCGTGCTCATGTTGGAGTTGGAGTTCGAGTTAAGATGGAGTTTACGTTTTGGAATATGGGCCACAGTCTCTTTTAAAGTCAATACAACGGATGGTCAAAAACAATTGAGTACCATGTAGGTCAACGTCTGAGGTGGCCTTATGAGGAAAGCACAAAGCAGGTTTTAGTGGACTCGTCCAGAGAGTGCAAGCATTTATCAGTCATATCCGGGTGTTATCACGTGAGGATCGCCCGGAGGACACGGTAGAGCATTCGGTGGAGGTCTGACCTGCTTGGATGGTCCGGAGCGAGGAGGCATGGGAAGCTGTCACCTCCTTCTGCGAAGCAGTAATGCTGGTGAATAAGGAGGCGGAACGCGTGAGGGAGAGATAAACCTCACGCCCCAGCCGCCGCAACAGAAGAAGACGCCCCAGGCGTTGGGAGTCACAGGGTGATTCCCGGCCACCGTAGGCGCGGGCCTGCGAATGGCGAGTGTTGGGTGGCTCACTGTCCGATCATAACCAGGCCCGGGTCGACGACGGCGTGTTGTGTTCCACGCGCGCCTCAAAGAGATGTCAGCAAACTCAGCAAAGTAGACGGGGCCCGTTAGGGCCAGAGCCTGCCAGGGATGCGGATTTTGCTCGAAAGAGTCACCGCGGCCCTGGATCGCAAAGGGCAACAAGGAACATGGATGAGTTTTAGTCAGTGAGAGTCTGACACTCTCTCTCGCTTCACCCAGAGCGGAAGGAGTCATTTGATGACTTCCCATCCATAAAAAAGGGTAGCTCAATGCTCTCTCTACAACTTAAAGTGTACCTAGAGGCCAATTCCATTCTGCCCCAACACCAATGGGGTTTCCGTTCAGGTCATGCATGGCACAGCAACAACACAATCAGTAATAGTTAACTTAGAAACTGATAATAAAGTTAAGGACATTCACAGTTTCTGGTTTAAAACTATAAGGGACCTCAGTGACGAAAACATATTCAAATTAAGAGACTGTCTGTCAAGCTTATCTTTCTTTACGAATGCCACTCAACAGACAACGCCTTCAATTGCCTTCACGATACAATTTTACAATTTGTTTCCCCTAATAAAAGTAAAAAAAATTGTATCAAAAAAGTGAAAAACCGATGCTTAACAAAAATTTAAAAAAGATGTTGTGTTACAAAACGAACCCTATTTATAAAATATTACCTTTGTAGAAATAACAAAAAAATTAACAAAAAAAATATAATTAAGACGATTACACTCGAATATTAAAAAGATCTATTCAAAATGCGCAACAAATTAATAGTTTACAGTAGGTACATCAACAAAGCAAAAAATGCACGTAAAGCAGCATGGAACTTAGTTAAAACAGATATTAATAATACGACAAGTTGCTCTGATATTGACACAATCCAATTCAATAGTAAAATTTATGACGACCCTTACCATATTTGTGACTTATTCAATAACTATTACATATCCCTAACCAATACGGCTCAAAAGCCACGAGAAAATAAACAGAATACCTACCAATTTTACAATTCCTCAGAATCTTATAAGCATTTTCCTAAGACCAATAGACCATATTATCGAAAATATTTGAGAAGGTTATGTGTCATAATAATAGAAAACTTTTTGACATTATGTGAAATCCTTAAAAAATAACAGTTTGGATTTAGGAAGAGCTCTACGGCGTCAGCATGTTTTTCCTTAACCGCTGCGGCCCCGACATGTGAAAATTCCCAAAAAAAAGTAAATCTTATGTAAAAGGTAAATAAACATTAAATTCGCGATTAATTCGCGACACACCGGTGTGTCGCCGGGGCCGGAGCGGTTAAATTAAACAAATAACCGAAAGTCTGAACCAAAAATCCAAAATAGGCTGTGTCTTTCTAGACATGTTTTCGTCATGTCTAGAAAGACAGCCTATTTTGGATTTTTGGCCCTTTGACTTTAGGTACATGCCATAAAACATTACTCTCAAAACTTTCTCACTATGGAATCCGCGGGAAGGCCAACGATTGGATCAAAAGCTTTCTTACTGACCGACTGCAATGCGTAGAAATAACAAGAAAATGTCAAAACCAACAAAAAAATATAGATCAAAATACAGACAAAACAGCTTCGGCACACCTCAAGGAGGAATTGTATCCCCTGGTTTCTTATTAGAACGACCTACCAGAGGCGATTAATGAAGAGTGCGTACTATTTGCTGATGACACAACATTGATTATTAAAAGCGACGATATAATTGAAAAAACGAATTGTTAAAGCATAAGACAAGTTAATCAAATGCCTAGAAAAAAAATTACTTAAAAATAAACATGACAAAAAGAAATATAATAAAATTCCAAGCACTCAACACAAACACAAACACAGATAGTCTAGATATTCAGTATAACAATTCCCGCTTAAACACTGTTGATGAATGTGTATTCTTAGGTAGGTATAACCGTAGACAAAAACTGCAGTTGCAAACCACGTGTAGATAAGATACTCTTGCGGCATTCATTGATTAAATTTTATTCTGGTTTGTTGATAGATAATACTGGTGGATGTTTTCCTTGCACTCTTATTTTCCTGATCTTTTCTAAGATATTTTTAGAAACTTTTTTGGTTTACTGTTTTTGGAATTTATATTCTCCTGTTCTTTTAAAAAAAACGTTTTTGCTTTTCTCTATTGTTTTTGTAGCATAAAAGAAATTGCTTTCTTTTATTTTTTCGAGGGGGGATGTAATGTAGCGAGTTTTTTTAACCTCGTCATATGGTATATGGATTTAATCGATTTCCGAACGACATTATTCTAGTTTTGATCTTTTCTGTCAGCTGTCACTTTTGACATGGTCACTCTACGATCTTGGTTTAAAAAGGGCGAGTCGGAAATTTTGAATCGCTCGCCAATATTTCATTTAATCAGTAGTTATCTCGGATATTTTAGTCTACATTAAGAGGAACAGACCTAGAACGATGTAGTAAGAAGGATTGACTTCTCATAACATCGTTCTAGGTTCAGTTTTTTTTTCTTCAGATTATTTTTATTTTCTTTCAATTTTGGATTTCTAAATCCAACATTATAATGTGTATATAACGTGTCAAAAATTATTTTGTATTGTGTAAGAGATTTTTTATTACTACATATTAATAACTCAATAAGTGCAAAATGCAATAATATCCCTCATTTCCAATGATATCACTCTATTATTTTACTAATAAGTAATAATATAGCCATTACCTAATTTAGTAAGGTTAACATTTAGGTTAACTTAAGCAATACAAATATATTTTAGTTTAATGGTTAAATACCTATATGTGAAGCTGCGGGCCATTAAATCGAGAAAAGATAAAAGAGTTGTTTTAATTTTCTTTATTTAGCCTGTCACGACAGATTAAAAATCTGACTCTTCCGATTGATTATTTCCGGCAACCTTTATTATATTTGTACTGTGTGAATTAGGGCGTGCAAACCCGGTTTTCCTGTTTTGCTAAAAACCGGAAACCGGACAATATTTACCGATTTTTAAAAACCGTGGTTGAGAGACAAAACCGGAGTTACCTCCGGTTTTCCCGTTATTGATTTATTGAATTACATTTTGATTTAAATCAACTTTTTTCGAACGCACTCAAGAAATATTCAACTTTGAGTCATCAAATATATCCGAACGCAACCTACACCACCCACTTACACTCCTTCCTCTGCGACCCCCGCACCCGCGACTCCTGCGACCCGCGACCCGCTGGACTGCCTGTCTGCGTTGTTGCCCAAATACACTTGCCGTATCAAGCAAAGGCGTCTCTTGTTAGCAGGTGTCTTGCACTATTTGCACGATTGGGAAGACTTCTCCAGACAAGATGATGATACGTTTCCCAAACCCAATGGCGCTGACAAAATCTGCTGATATTATTACAAACTTATTGTAGCAGCTAAAATATAAGCCCAAGGACTCTGATACCATCCCCGTAGTTCTCTCCGAGCGGTCCGTGCAGATTCACACTGTGAATCTCCCTGGCGCCCGAATTTAGTATCTTAGTGATTTAATTTTCATTTTGGGAGAACACATTCTTTTACATTATTGCTTTAAAACACACATATTCGGTTACAAGCCGTAGCGGCTTTCAGGCTCAGCACATCTGGCACTATACAACCAGATTCCAGAATCAAGCACACACGCATCATGGAGGATGCCGTCAAGCAACAACCCATGATGATATCACCCAATGACAAAGCTCAAAAGACACACCATTTCCAGAAGCTCTATAACATAGGTAGTGCTAAGTGCTAACACAAGAATTGGATGACGACTCGAAGAGTTGAGAATATACACTGACGGATCTAAAACAAGCACCGGAACTGGAGTTGAAGTTTACTCCAACGACCTCAACATAAAAATATCCAGGCCGCTAGATAAGCTAAACACCATCTATCAGGCGGAATGCGAAGGCATTATCCAAACGGCCCATGCCTTAGAAGCCAGGAGAGTTAGGGATACTCATTTATATTTTTATACTCTCCGACTGTGCATCCGTCCTCCAATCCCTAGAAAAGAATTACATCATCTCGAAATTAATACAAGAATGCCACAATGCTCTAGAACGTGTCACGGTGACCAACCGCAACACTGTGACGCTACAGTGGATAAAAGGACACAGCGGATCACTAGGAAATGACGCGACCGATGAGCTGGTCCGAAGGGGATCTCGTGCGATGGTTGTTGGACCTGAATCCATAGTACCACTCCCTTTCACCCAGCTGCGCACCTGGCTACAAGAACATACCCACACACAAGCAGAACGCTGGTGGGCCTTGGCACCAGGCTGTAGGCAGTCCAAGGAGGCTATGCCATTCCTATACAGGAGACTTACCAGGCGCCTTCTGCGACTAAATGGGGCAGCCTACGAATGGTGGCGGGGACCATCACCGGACACTGCTCAGGCTCACTGAACAAACATTTCCACACGATAATACACCTAATTCACTCACAGACATCCTGAACACACTGAGAGGACTGATCTGCTGCTGGAGGGAGGTAGGCTGGTTGGAATGACGGCCGCCATGGCTCACGCACAATGGTCCACAGCAGGACTAAGTGCGGAAACCATACCCAATAGATAGATAGATAGGTCTAGCAGGTTGAATTTAGCGATACTTAACTCTATTTTTGTTTAGTTAAGTAAATATATAAATTATTATACATAAATTTATTATGTCTACTACGTGTGCAATAAATAACTAAACGTTCAATGCGCGAGTCTCATCCACAAATAGATATTCCTCGGGATCCCAAACTTTCTGTCTTAGCTGTCTTAAGACTATAAATTGATGGAAATACCTTATGCCCGCGCCTAATACCTTATATACGCGTCTGCTTGTAGGAGTGCAAGTGGCTTGTTGATTTTGAGTCCACATAATATGGCAAAGCCTTTTCCTTCTTTAAACATCATTGACTGCTGCTGTCGCTATCACTGACACCACAGATTAACTAATAGTTCCTTACGGCTGACACTATTTTCATTGTTCGGCACTTTTCGCGACACACAATCGCGCTGAGAATTCTGCTGGAGCCACTAACTGATTTGTGTCGCGTGACCCTAGCAGATCGTCAACTCTTCTTTTCGTTTTATCACTGGACTGTTCAAACACTGCTTTGGCGTCCAGCAGTTGAAAGTGCAGAGGGACATGGCTGTCCGTGGCAAACGGACACCTTTTGACGTCCATTCTTCATTTTTTGACAAAAAAACACGCGTACTATTTTTTTCTAAATTCACGCTAAATGCGCTGATCGAATTCTTTAGAGCCATCGAATAATCTTCGGTAATACCAGATAAGTAGTATTTTGAAGTTAATAGACAAAACAGTCCGCTACTCCGGTTTTCTTAGCTCTGTTTAAGCCACTCCTTAAAAAGTTCCAATCTTGAGATTGAGAAGAGGTGCTCTAGAAAAAAAAATAGTTCCACTGTACCCAATCCACAGGCTAAATTTATTATTACTATTTGGAAGGAGAGGGTTCTAGCTTCCATATATATATGTAAATTTTAGGTCTGTGTCACGCTATGGCAATGCTTTCCGGGTCCAAATTAAATACCTAGGGAAAAAATGCCAATATTAGAATTTGATGTTAAACGATAAAAAATGTAGTAACTTGCCAACTTGTTTTGCAAATAAGATAGTAGGTACATACCTAACTTTAATATACATCACTAAATTAAACCTTTTATAAAAATCACTTTTGTAAGTAATTACGTGGAATACAAAATTGCCAATGATAATCAGTTTACTTACCCCTTTTCTTATATACTTACCTGCGACCCTTAACGAGCACTTACGCGCGAACTCCACGTGCTTTAAAACTCTTGGAATTAGAGGATCGTGGGTTTTGTGTGATAAGAAAGATTTATGGCATTTTCGATAGTATATTTTGTCCAGCTAGCATGTACCTACCTGCTAGACCATAGGTTCCCTAGGGGACAGTACCGCCCCCTAGTGGGCATTGGAGCTTTTCGTAGGGTCGGGCGGTAACGGGTCCAAATACAAGAACTCGTAGAACTCACAGATATAAAAAATTAAAAGTAAAATTCAGAAATGGATTTAAGAGTTCTGGCTCCAAAAATAAATATCAGGTCTTCAACCTGGATTGTTGGAAATACTTAGTACAGAAATGTTTAATAACGTTTCCTTCATCACATTTGGCTGAGCGTGGTTTAGTGCAGTAGCTAATTTTTTTTTATATTTTTTTTTAATTCCTTTTTTTATTATTTTTTGTGTATTCAGTCAGCACTTCAGCAGACCGCTGATCACTGAGCGTGGTGATTTGCGACGATGTTTACTAAATTGAAACGCGACATGTTAAAACTCTACCAGCCTTAACCATCTCATTGATATTTATATTCTCATTGAATTTTGTTTTTTTATTATGTCATATTATATTTAAGTAGGTAAGTACTAAATTTGAATTATCGTCTTGTCTTTGACTTTGTGCAGTAAGTACCCCAGTGCGGGGTGCTCCAGCTTTGTGTAGGTATTGTCTTGCAATAATTTTGTTAATAACACTTTGTATGGTCTTTGTCTGAATTAAATGTTTGTTTATAACATGTTTTTGTATTTTTAAAGAATTAATAATCACGACCCTCAGCCCCGACCATAAGTTTCTACTCTCCGTCGTGGTCGATAACAGAGACAGAGAGATAATTTTTAATGTTATACGCCTATGTAAAGGGGGCGTTGATTTTTTTTTATTAAAGTAAGATATTTCAAAAATTACTTACCTACGTAATTAATTACTATCGGATAATTGATGATAATTGATGAAATGAAATGATACAAGAAACAACAGTGATTTTGTAACATGATATAGATAAGTAGGCACTTGATTATGAGTGAGTTTGATCTTTGTCTTCGCGTCGTCGAAGTTGCGCGCGCTCCTTTAGGTATTGCCGCTTTCATTCCTCATATTATGGAATCACGATAAGTCCATACTTTTGCCTATTTTTAACCGACTTCCTTTAAATGTTATTGTATTATTGTTGTTGATAGGCTTGCGTTTCCCACAACCTCACCTGATGGAAGACAGTGGCAGATCCTCCAATAAGGAATTACAATTACTAATGGCATCACTGAGTTGGATGTCTACAATCGAATTGCTCTTTGCCCACACGTCTGACATAACAACAATTACAATTTATAAAATTATCTAGTAAGTACTCGTTCGGTTTTGGTATTAAATCAATACCAATTTCGTCTGGAATGAGTCCAGTAACAAAGATGTCGTCTATCCAGAAGTATGGGTGATAGATTGCTTCATCACATAGATCAGCTGCTACTTTAGGAGTTGTAATGTAATACCACCCAGACAGGTATTCGGGATATTCTTGATACGGGTACTCATCCCATGTTACATACCATTTACTTGTTTCATTCCTCTCGGGCTTGGAACCGTAATGCAAGTAGCCCATTAAAAGGTCGGCTGTAAATTCAATTGAGTTCAGCAATGCATAAGTTCTTTCCAAGTTGTAAACTGTGTCATCATCCACTTTGAGTATGAATGATGCATCTTGGCATATTGTTGAAACCCATTTCAAACCCATTAGGTGTTTGTAAGTCAGGTTTCTGAAGTTTTCTACAAATGTTCCTTGTAGAATATCACCAAAAGTTTTGCTCTCATCATTGATCGCAGATTGAGTTATTTTTCTGAAACAAATGTACCTACTTCATTGAGTCCGTATGGATTGAGGAGCCACATCAGATTTTAAAGGGAAACTAACAACCTTATTTAGCAGCAAAGTAGCTGATTTTGCAGCACAAATTCTGGATTTAGCAGCAAACTATATCACAAGTTATATTAATGCAAAAGTGGCTCCTTAATTTAAACATTGAATTGAGGAGCCACCTGGAACTCGTTATAAAACTAATACATGAACATTATTGAAATTAAAAAAATTGTATCATTGAGCAGCAATTGTGTATGGGTTCAGTAGCGAAAAGAAAGAAAAAGACTTTATTTGCGCCGAGCATGACGCATACCAAAAATAAACAAAATTACAACAGTTATGCAAGTTAGGAAGATATGCGTCACATTCGCGCAAAACGGCCATCGCTCAGCATAATGCTGGAACTCATGTGCAAGACAGACCCACAGCGCGTGCAGAGCATTAGTCGTAGTGCTGAAATTCAAGAAAATACAATACTTTTTGCATGGCTCCTCGGTCTATTCATAAGAAGGTAAATTCCCATGAATGGGATCGGTCAATTAATATATTCGAAATAGTGGGTTTTGGTTTTTAGTTTAGCCCTAGGTCAGGTAGGCAGATTTTAGTTATTTAGCAGTCGATTTCGATAAAGTTGTAGAATGAATGAATATTGGTGTTGGCGCTTATACGAATTTCGGAATCATAGTCGTCGTAACAAAACATCTCATCCTTCGTTATTAGGTAGTGACATTAATAGTGACCTATGCCTGTATCGCTTATTGCAGGAAGGAATTCTATAGCTCACATTAATTTATATGATCTTTTCACCCAAAAAACTCAATTTTTCAATATGGTGAAAAAGTAAACAAAAATACTTGTCCTGGATTTATTTATAATATGGTCACCCTTTGCAGCAAATTCTTAAGGAAAATAGAAAAGTATTATTTTTTCAGACACCAAAACATATACAGTGCCTATCTGGCTTTTGATTCCGTTGTGATCTCAGGTAGGTGCAGTCAATTATTTATTTGCAGAACGTCAGGATTGAGGAACGATATAAAATGAGTTAGGTATTTTACCAAATTCACTCTGTCTTACTATTTTATTCCTATGCCGCAAAATCAAACACACCACCTGCTAAATGATCACTATTTCGAATATATTAATTGACCGATTCCATTCATGGAAATTCACCTTATGAATAGACCGAGGAGCCATACAAAAAGTATTGTACCTATTTTCTTGAATTTCAGCACTATTGAACCCAAATTTTTAGGAGGTACTATACACAATTGCTGCTAAATGATACACAATTTTCAATAATATTCAACAATTAGTTACGAGCTCCCGGTGGCTGAAGAGCCACTTTTGCATTGATATAACTTGTGATATAGTTTGCTGCTAAATCCAGAATTTGTGCTGCAAAATCAGCTACTTTGCTGCTAAATAAGGCTGTTAGTTTCCCTTTAAAATCTGACGTGGCTCTTTAATCCATACGGACACACTTAATTCTACTTAAGCATTTTAAAACACCTTCAAAAGTATTAAATACCTACAAAAGCACTAATTACTTAAGTGTCTGACTCTTTTGAAGGTATTTTTCAATGTTATTTGTATATAGTACATATTAACTAGGTACTTCTCTTTCTCAGGTATTTGAGCAAGTAAGAAGACTCTGATTGCATTTATTTTCCTTAGCTCTTCTGCAGGCGTATGCATTCTATGAGCATTTCTTAGCTCTATGTGACCCACATAAGAAGTCACTATTATGACCAAATATGGTCTGTCTGAAATCATTTTCAATGAGAATAAAAGCACTCTAATTGAACTTGTGGGAAAAATATACCTATCTAAATGCATGACGGTGCGCAGCTAAATTAAAAGTTAATCCAAGATTTAAGATGAGAGACTGATTGTGTTATTTTGTTAATTAATTTTTAATTATTGTTAAATTCAAAATTAAAATGGTGATTTATTTCAATTAGTCGAATATAAATGGTAATTTATAAAATATGAGCGGGTAACCCCGAATAGGGTGGCAAGTTTGCGTCTACGCCGTGACAGCTGGCATTCTTTTGACAGACAGCGTACGAGGTGCACGCGTGCTAACCTATTGGCTCGTAATCTAGTTTCATCTTGCATTTTACCGTATAATAATATTTTGTTTACAAATGTAATCGAATAAAACAAGTGACTGTTATGAATCAGAAACGTGCTATTACTTCAACGTGTCTTCTATAACACGCCCATGATGGATGACTATCACAAAGACCGCTCCGCTGCCCATTCTGATATTCTGTCATGCATAAGATAACTACTTACAGCCTTATTCATAAAAACTTTATAACCGTTATTTAGCTAAAATACCGATAAGCAGACTCTTAATTCAAAATGTTCTATGGAGAATTTGAATTTAGAATCTCTTAAACAGTATTTTAACTAAGTAATGGCGGAAAAGTTTTTATGAATAAGGGTGTTAGTCTAGAAACAGAGTTTGAAGCTTCATTAATTATTTTTTCAAACGAGTTTTACAGAAAAGTAAGTAAGTGTATAAAACAAGAAAATTACCTTGACATATTGGAAATGGTTGTAGAGAGACGTCTTTTATTAAATTCCAGTTGTTCTTAAGAATGAGAGTATCGTCGGATTCGGTATTAGATTTCCAGTAAATCCAGCTGGTGAGAGCTATTCCAAGGAGTAACGCGATGTAAACAAATTTTTTGCGCATTTTATACACTGCCGGGTCAGCCATACACACCTTAATTTTAACAGGTAACATAGGTGCACCGGCACTAACTTTTAGCAATTATATGAAAAGATTAACATGTAAGTACCTATGGGTTAACGATAGGTAGTCATGAACCTTTAAGACTTTACAGTTATATAGGTAGGTAGGTAGATTCAATTTGTGCCATAAAATTTTCATGTTTTAATTAAAATTATTTTCGGTTCACTTGCGTAAAATCGAATGCCATTTGCTCGGATAAAAAAAAACCTCAAATAATACGGTACGTAGTTCGAATGTAGGTACAGCTTGGCAAAAAAGAGTTTGGAAAAAATGTGGGCCAAGCTGTATCTGTACAACGTGTCACAAAATTCAGGTTCTACAAAAGTTGGGTAACTTTAGAGATATTTTGTTTACTATAGTTTTTAAATATTTTGTTTACATGTTCGGGTATTCCAGATAGCTAATAGGTACTATGAATATATTGCTCGTGACTGGGCCAGTCACTTTTTAAAGTAGATTTTGAGATATCTTGATTTTTCTGAATTTGACGGCCAGGGGACTGACGAGGGTAACATAGTAGGTACTTACCTACTGATAAAATATACAACTTCATAAGAAAATATGATATTTATTTAAACATAGAACAAATCTTCTATAGTCTAATAATAGCACATCTTTTAAGTATTTAATCAACAATTTAAGTAGGTAACAATAAAAAAAACCATATTAATATGTAATAGTGTGACAAAAATTATCTCCGCCTTTAAAACAGCTTTTTATCATTTTTAATAACATTACATTATAATTTATACTACTTTGAGGTAGTTTAGCTTAACAGTTTACATTTATTAAGTAATCAACAAAGAATTGAAACAAAAATATGACTACATATATCTTCATCCAGTCATAATGTTTCAGGAAATTTTTCAGTGTTTCAGAAAAATATTCTTCAGTACATTCTTTTTCAGACATAAGTCTTCAGGGGTGAGTCCTGGGGTATGTTTTCCTGAAGGGTAGTTTCCATTAAATATCTTCGGGGTTGACTTTGGGGACGTCTTTAAGGGGATGAATTTTGAAGGGTAGTTTCGGAAACAGGCTTCGGGTACCTACGTCTTCAATTGTTGATTCTTGAGATTCTTCAGAAAACAACGGGATTGACTTCAGGGACGTTTCCACAGGACCGTTAATATAATATATATATCTTTGGCCGTCTTTACGGATTGTCGAACATCGAACTATAGACCCATATCATTATTACCGTCTATCTCCAAAATCATAGAAATACTTACTAATAAATTCACATTTAATAAGTTACCTTGATAAAAACAAAATACTTTCACCTAATCAGTTTGAGTTCCGACGAGGAATGTCAACGGAAGATGCACAGCCTTGACTCTAGCCTCCAGTGTAACCAGTTAAGTAGACAGTGGAGACAAGTGCATGGCAATTGCCACATTCGCACACACAAAGTCAAAACAAATCCACAGGATGCAAGTAGTCCAAAACAGATTTCTCCGGAAAGCCACGGGCGCCCCGTGGTATGTACGGAATGAACGACTCCATGTCTACCTCAAAATCCCGACCATAAAACAGTTTATGAAACGCCTTACAAAGCGTTTCATTGAATCCGCTGAAAAACACCAAAACCCTTTGATTTCAAAGGCAATTCAAACACGGGCCCGTATTAGTAAGATTCGCCGTCCGATCCGAAGAAGATTCCGTCAGATCACAAAGATTCAAGAAAGCTGTAGGGAAACCAGCCGGTCGATTCTGTCGACATCTCATGGTGTTCACTTATGCGGAGTGAACGACAAAAGAGCTGTCATTCCATCTTATTTGTATGGTTTGACAACTCACCCGTTGTGCTCCCCGCCCGGGTGTTCACTTCGACATGTTTACAGCAGTGCGATTCTGCCAGTCGATTCTGTCGACATCTCACGGTGTTCACCTATGCGGAGTGAACGAAAAAAGAACTGTCATTCCATCTTATTTGTATGGTTTGACAATTCACCCGTCGTGCGCCCCACCCGGGTGTTCACTACGACATGTTTACAGAATCGCACTGCTGTAAACATGTCGAAGTGAACACCCGGGTTCGGGACGCACGACGTGTGAGTTGTCAAACCATACAAATAAGATAGAATGACAGCTCTATTGTCGTTCACTCCGCCAAGGTGAACACCGTGAGACGTCGACAGAATCGACCGGCAGAATTGCACTGCAGCACGCTTAGAAAACATAAAAACAGACCGCGTTCCGTATTCTGGCCTCGCCGCCGAGGCCCATCGCGACCACCCATTCAAAACCCTCCGTCTTCTGCCTAACGAGCCAGCCCGCGTCGCTGAGCCGCCACAATATTTTTTTCAGAATGTAGGTATTGCACGCAATTTGACACTACATTCATTCCGAAGACTATTTCTGTTAATAATAGCACTTCATTTAGTGACTGGGCCACCATTGGTATTTATAAGAGTAGAGAACGTCTTTACGAGTTGTACGAAGAACGGACTTTAAATATTAATACAGTAGAATTTAATTTATATGTTAAAAACTATTTTAAACTAGCTATTGCCCGCGACTTCGTTCGCGTGTTTGTATTGTAAAATGATGTGGCTAGGTAAAATCAATGTGTTCGAATATCTAATACGAACAGTCAATATCTATCATTGCTTGCCTCCTTTTTTATGTATGGGAAAACATCAAATGACTCCTTTCGCTCTGGGCGGAATGGAAGGGAGTGTCAGACTCTTGCTGACTAAAACCCATCTGTGTTCCTCCTAATGCCCTTTGCGTTCCAGGGCCGCGGTGATTCTTTCGAACAAATTCCGCAACCCTGGCAGGCACTGGCCCTAGCGGGCCTCGTCTTTATGCTGACATCTTTTTGTGACGCGCGTGGAACACAACGCGCCGTCAAGTATCACCTCTTCTGTTCAAATAATTTTTCGTGAGAAACGTTGTAATGATAATGCTTCTTTCATTTCATCGAAACTATTCACAGCAGTTGTAGAAGATGTCGTTAAAAATGTGGGTATAGATTGGGACTATAGCGGTATTAACGTCAATTTTCTGCCCAACTGTCTTACTTAAGATTTACAGATGACTTAGTGGTTTTCACTGAGAACTTCGATGACCCCCAGCAAATGCTTCAAAATCTTTAAGATGCTTCTTTTAAGTTGGGTCTTGGGATGAATATGACCAAGACGAAGGTTATGGCAAACACCTTCAGCGATTCAAATCTGGAAATGAATTGTTGGAGATGATTAACCGATATGTTTATCTTGGCCATATCCTTTCAATTGGCAAAGAAAATCAACAAACGGAGGTATCGAGAGGAACACACCTTGGATGGGTCGCTTTTATCAAAATGGTCGACATTCTGAAGCCTGTCAAAATTCCGCAATGTCTGAATTCCCGCCTTTATAACCAGTGTGCTTTTCCCACCATGAATTACTTACTTACATGGACGCTCACGCAGGAGGCTGTTTACAGACTGATAGTTGCACAGAGAGCCATGGAGCGTTCCATGCTTGGTAGAGGTACGTCGTCGAGATCCGAAGACGTACGAAGGTTTTCAACATCGGAAAACGAATTGTAGAACTAAAGTGAAGCTGGGCAGGACACTTGGCAAGGCGCGGCGATGATAGGTGGAGTAAGGCAGTGACTGAGTGGCGTCCGAGGACTGGAAGAAAAAGTATTGTTCGACCGGCGGCGAGATGGGTGGACGATATTGTAGCTATCGTGGGTAGAACCTGGATGAGGCTGGCATAGGAACGTGGGGATTGGCACACGAAAAGAGAGGCCTATGCTCAGCAGTGAGCGAAGTTGGACTGTGGATAGTGATGATGATACACGATGTTGATGAAACTTGCTAAGTTTGTTAACACGCGATAGAGCTACATAAAGTTGTCTATGGGAAAACCAACCAGAAGAGAAGTCAACCCCCGCATAGGACACGGTGGAGCATACGGTGAAGGTCTGCCCTGCTTGGGCGGAGCACCGCCGTGTCCTCGTCGAGGCGATCAGCGACGGCGACCTCCCGCTACCGGCTCTGGTTCACTCCATGGTCCAGAGCGCAGAGGCGTGGGAAGTCGTCACCTCCTTTAGCGAAACAGTAATGCCAGTAAAGGAAGGGGCGGGCCGCGTGAAGGAGAGGCAAACGCCACGCCTTAGCCGCCAAAACAGAAGAAGATGCCCCGGGCGTTAGGAGTCGCAGGGCGATTCTTGGCCACCGTAGGCACGGGCCTGTGGACGGCGAGCGTTGGGTGGCTCGCCCGATAACAACCAGCGGCCCTACCATGACGTGTTAAAGCGTGAGTCGTTCGAGCGAGAAGGAGGAATGGAGCTATACACCCTATATAGCGCCACTGGGCCGGGTCAATGAAGCGTTGTGTTCCATGCGCGCCTCCAAGAGATGTCAGCTAAGTAGACGGGGCCCGTTAGGGTTACAATTTGTTCGAAAGAGTCACCGTGATCCTGGAACGCAAAGATCATAAGGAGAAACACAGATGGGTTTTAGTCAGTAAGAGTCTGACACTCCCTTCCAGTCTACTCAGAGCGGAAGAAGTCATTTTGATGATTTCCCATCCATAAAAAAAACCCCGCAACGGATAGAGTAGAGTATGGACTCCGTTGTGCGTAGGTGTCCTGTCTAAATTTGCTGGCCTAGCTCCGTCCAAGTGTACAGAAGAAACCAGGTTGCTTTACAGGTTGAGTGGAGAGAATTAACCGTTCATAAAAAAATTAAAATAACGTCAGTGGAGCAATCAGAGCAAATCTTTTTTTTTATGTTATGCATCAAATGCATAACGGTAAGTTTTGTATCAAAAGAATCACTGTTTATGACGTTTTAAAAGTACCATTAGTAACTTAAAAATATATTTTGGTGTAATTCTCATGCTTTTGATAGTTAGTACTTTTTTCGGTCAACAGATGGCATTACGGGTATCTGAATTATGTAGATAATAAGTTGATTTCTTCTAGATTGCTACAATTCCTATCAGGTTTATGTGTAAAAAATATCTAAATGGTTTTGTAACTAACTAGCATGTCATTTTGTGCATTCAATTATTTTGTGCATTCAATTACGAACAAAAACCTTTTAAAATCAATATTGCTTACCTCCCATAACATACGGCGTGATAATATGTAGCCTAAAGTATTCCTTGGTTTACAAAGAACATTTTTGCTGAATTTCAATTCAATCTATCCAGTAGTTTGGGCGTGAAGCCGTACCATACACACATACAAACAGACAAACAGACAAAAATTCTAAAAAGTCACTTTTTGTCATCAGTTACGTTTTTCTAACAAAAGCCACTTATTTTTTCTCGAAAATTCTCAATGTACAGTTTTTCTTTCGTTACTGTTTTATTATATGTATAGATTATATAAAAAAGTTTGTTATATCGCCAAGTCTAGGTACTTGAGTTCAAAAATTAAAAACAGAAGCAATGTGATTAAAATGACTTGGAACATTATCAATAGCGAAACGGGAAAATCTTGCAACCGAACTAATGATTATAGCCTTGGTATTAATGACAGTGTAATTAAATGAGATTCCCAAGTTGCCGCGGCTTTTGAAAATTTCTTTGCAGAGATTCCCGTATCGACAACTAAGTCTCTAAATTCATCACCCACTGCTGCAGAAACGTTACTTAAAGAAAACGTCCCAGTTTGTGATGCTGAATTTAAATTCCAACATGTTACTTGCAATGATGTAATAAAAACTTTTAATTCCTTGAATTTCAAAAAGACGGCAGATTTATGGGGTAATTCTGTTGACCTTGCTAAGTCTATTATACACATTGTAGCACCTATCTTGGCTGTTATTTTTAATAAATGTATTGACCGTGGTGAGTTTCCTGATCTAATGAAATATAGTAAAATAATACCATTATTTAAATCGGGTAGCACATCAGACCCTACTAATTATAGACCTATATCAGTGCTACCTACTTTTAGTAAAATTTTTGAGAAAGTTATTCTTAATCAAATGCAAAGATATTTTAATAAACACAAACTATTACTTAATAAACAGTTTGGTTTTACAAGGGGTCGTTCAACAACCGATGCAGGTGTTGAACTTTTAGGACATATTTATAACGCATGGGAGGACAAATGCGATGCTTTGGGAATTTTTTGCGATTTATCCAAGGCGTTCGATTGTGTTCTCCATGAAACATTAATCAGGAAGCTCCACTATTACGGAATCCGGGACGCCTCGTTGCTATCCTCCTATCACTCATGTAAGAAGTAAGAAGATTTTCTTACTTCTTACTTGAGTGATAGGATTATAGGATTCAGAGAGTCGATGTGAACGGTACAAGATCTCCCGGGTCTGTAGTCAAGATGGGAATAATAAAAAAGGATCAAAATGGGAAAAATAAAAAAGGACCTAAAATTGAGCCTTGGGGGACCCCCCAAGGCTCAATTTTAGGTCCTTTTTTATTTCTAATTTATATTAATGACTTGCCGTACCTCATAAAGGATAAGCACGATATAGTGTTGTTTGCAGACGACACTTCACTTTTATTTAAACTCAAGCGTCAGCAGCTAGTTACTGACGATGCCATCGCAACTGTAGTTAACTGGTTTAATATTAATAATCTTCTGCTTAATGAAAAAAAAACCAAATGCATAAAGTTCACGTTACCACATGTTAGACAAGTGAACACTAGTGTGTCAATAAAGGGGGAAGAGTTGAAACCCGAAGATACCACTGTGTTCTTAGGCATAACTTTGGATGCGAAGCTACAGTGGGGCCCCCATATAGATAAACTGTCAAAAAAACTTAGCTCTGCAGCGTACGCCGTTAGAAAAATTCGTGGTTTAGCTGATTTAGAGACAACCCGTTTAGTATACTTTAGTTACTTTCATAGTGTGATGTCATACGGCATTCTGTTGTGGGGAAATGCCGCCGATATTCAGACAGTATTTGTATTACAAAAAAGGGCTGTTCGTGCAATTTATAAATTAAGTCCTAAACACTCCCTCAGAGACAAATTTAAAGAGATTAATGTAATGACTGTGCCCTCTCAATATATTTATGAGAATCTTTTGTATGCACATAAAAATATTAATCTATTTAAAAGATACAGTGATATCCATAACGTAAATACTAGGAACAAACACAATTTTGTCATTCCTAAAACCAGGCTCAAAAAAATAGGTGGTTCATTTAGATGCCAATGTATACGTGATGTAAACTCCCTAGCCATATTCAAGACCTTAGTATGAATAAGTTCAAATTATTTATAAAACGTAAGCTATGCCAGAAAGCTTTTTACACAATTAAAATGCTGCAATGATAGTCATGCTGCAATAGTAGTATGCAAAGGCTTCAAGATAGTCTCTTGAAGCCAAAAAGGCTTGGGATTGAGCTGCTTCAATGATGTACATGGCCTAATGTTACATACCTTTTTATTTTTTAGAAATTGTCTTTTTTTTTAAGCTCTGCTGTATACTTTTCTTTCATCTCGTTGGTAAATTTTGACATGAATGTTTACTTTATTAAGTATTCTATTTTTATTATTTTTGACATGGAATATTTACTTTGTAAAGTAATATATATATTTTTTTTTCAATTTATTATGTTTGACATGAATACTTACTTTGTAAAGTATTATATTTTTTATTATTATTATTATTATTATTTAACTCATTTTGTGAATATGGGGACTATGTGGGTTATTTTCTTCTTATTTTTCTCTTCTTTGAAATACTTCTTCTTCTTTAAAGTATTTTTAACGAGATCTGGCAGTTTGAGTACTTTGGCTTGTTCGTCGGTTCGTTGAGCTCCTTTTTGGTTCTAAGTTGAGCTACTCGACTACTGACCAAAGCTTGCACTGACTGGACGGGACCACTCAAATCTGTGTGGTTCTTTCCTCAAAAGACCATTTCAGACACTGATCTGCATGATCCTCATATCGTATTGTGAATGTGGGGACCATGCAGATCGCTATGATCGGGGTTCATTTCATGTTAGCCAACAATGGGCAGTTTGAGATTTTTTTTATGCTGCCTACCCAAATGTCCTTACTTTGGTATTGTTCGTCAAATCGTTGAGCTCCTTAAAGTTCTAAGTTTGAGCTCCATAATAACTGACAAATGCTTGCACTGTCTGGACAGGTCCACTCAAATCTGTGTGGCACTTTCCTCAAAAGGCCACCTCAGACATTAACCTACATGGTTCTCGTATGATTTGACCAGTACAATTTGTATGGACTTCAAAAGAGACTGTGACCTCTGAGTTTGTTTCGGTGTTTCTTCTCAGGGTAGTCAGCTAGGAAACACCGGCCTCATCTAGCTTAAAATGACCAAAAAATATTGACGTGTAAAAGTGTTATGTTTAACCTACTTACAAAATAAATATAATTTATCATTTATCATTTACTTTTGCTCTTTTTGTATAAATTGTGTGCACGTATGATGGTGTGAAATGGTGTGTGTGTGATGGTGTGTTTGTGTGTGGTTTTTAGCTTATTATATTTATTTTAGTTTATCCCCAACCCCTATAGGTCCTGTGACCAATGTATTTTCTGTTTCTTCGTATGTTAAGGTTTTTAGCCATTCAGTTATTTTATTTTTTCAGTCGTATAGTAGCAGAGGATAAATATTCAATTTTGAGTTTTAAGTTATTATAGATGTAGGTGGATTGTGTGATATATTGACCCCCCCATACTGGAATACAGAAAGTTATAACCGATTGAGTCAAAGCTATATGTATTTTATTAATAAGCATACTTGACACAAGCTGACGCAGTTTTAAATACCCAAATAAACTTTCTAATTCTCTTCATGAGTATTTCAATGTGAGGGTGCCATGATAGTCTCTGATTAACAATGACGCCCAAATATTTTGTGAAGCTAACTTGTTTAATGACTTGGCAGTCACAGTTATGGTCGGCATTGTTCTGTGAGATATGAATCGTCAGCGCAAAGTCGGAACTAGGCAGGGACCGTTGACTCAGAGAGAAACAAATAAAGTTAGTCTTCTCCGTATTAAGGGTCAAGAGATTTATCTTAAGCCAGCCAGCTATGTCAGCTAAACCCTCTTCAGCGACAGTTTTCACATGCTGCCAAGTCTTACCTGAGAAAACAACCGCAGTGTCATCTGCGTATGAAAAAATTGTTCCACAGTTGATCTGCATGTTGCACAGACTGTTTATATAAATTAAAAATAGTGGGGGACCCAATACGCTTCCTTGTGGAACTTCGTAATAGACACTCTCTTCGGCACTAAACAAGTTATTAATTTTTACCATTTGCTTTCTATCTTTAAGATAGCTTTCAAAAAGGGAGAGAACCGTACCTCTAATACCTATCCTTTCTAGTCTGCGCAGGACTGGAACGGAAACGGTGTCAAAAGCTTTTTTTAGGTTTAAAAAGACTGTTAAACATTTATGGACCTTGTCCATATTTTTAACAATTTCTGTTGTCAATGCCGTAATAGCGTCTTGCGTTGAAAGTCCTCTTCTGAACTCATATTGTGCATTTGATAAAATATTATATTTATTTAATCAGTTAATTAATCTTTTGCTTATTATTTTTTCAATTTTTTTTTAAATTGGTGATAACACAGATATGGGCCGATAATTGTTGACATCGTTTACGTCCCCGCACTGGAGTTATAACGGATCGCTTTAGGTCCCTTGGGAAAATTCCCGTTTTAAAACATAAGTCATCAGTGGAACCACTAAAATCCCTAGAAATTTTCAAATATTTTGTGGGTATACCGTCCCAGCCAAGTGCACTTTCAGAGTCAAGACTCATTAAAATACCATCCACTTCCTGTGGGTCAGTATCTAACAACACGAACGATGAAATCGATGAGTTACCACACTCACTGGTCGTAACCGGCATCGCATTTTGAGCCATAATGCTTTCTGCTGCTGATGTTTGTGTTAATAATCTTAGCTATGCGGACGACATGGTGTTGCTGAGCGCCTCGGTTTGTGGCATTAGAAAACTGTTACAAATTTGTGAAACTTATGCAGATAGTCATGGCTTGATGTATAATGTAAAGAAAAGCGAGTATGTTGTCTTTAAGGCTGGTACTAGGTGTCCCTCTGGCGTGCCCCCTATAAAGTTGTATGGAGATGAGTTGGCTAGGGCACGTCAGTTCAGATATCTGGGTCATCTTATTACCGAGGACCTTAAGGACGACATGGATATTGAACGTGAACGTAGGGCACTGTCCGTGAGAGCAAACATGATTGCTCGCAGGTTTGCCCGATGTACAAATGAGGTAAAAATCACTCTCTTCAGAGCCTTCTGTACATCTTTTTACACCTGCAGCCTGTGGGCAGTCTATACTCAAAAAGCGTACAGTGCCCTACGGGTACAATACAATAATGCGCTTAGAACGATGTTGCGGCTGCCCCGCCACTGTAGTGCGTCACGTATGTTTGCGGAGGCGCGCATCGATTGCTTCTACGCAACTCTGCGCAAGCGGTGCGCGTCAATGCTGAGCAGAGTGCGGGCTAGTCGCAACAGCGTTTTAAGTATGATAGCCAGTAGACTTGACTGTCTGTACATGGGTCGATGTATTAATGCTTACATGAGTATTGATACCTCGATTCATGGGTCAGGCAGGGGGCGAGTAGGTTAAAATCGTATAACTAACACTAATTATAAGTTATTATACTACTAACAAATTGGATCGTAGTTATCTGAAATAAATGTTTATTATTATTATTCTCTTTATTCATTCATTCACATATATTTTACATTTTTAAATATTTCTATAAAAACAATAAAAAAAACATTTAAAAATATAAAAAATAGTAGTCCGCCGGTGTCGGGAGCGAGGTCCAAGCTACCGGTGGTTAGGGCTTCAGAGAAAGGAACCTCCTCACAATACGAGCCGTATCGAGGAGTACTGCCTTCTGTATCAGGCCCTTTATCCAACTGCGCAACGCCAACTTCGACAGATGGTCGTCGAAGCTTTTGGCCATCAGGCCGTTGGCCGTAACGACCATCGGCACAATGAGAGCCGAGTCCACATTCCACATGTCAACAACGATCATCTACCCCATCACTATCATTATTGGGCCGCGGTGTGATTACGCCACTGGCTGGCGCCTGTACCGCGGTCTGTGTCGGGGTCGAGATGATAAGGTTGTTCAGTACCTCTGAGCGCAGCCTATCAAGCGCGGCATCGTCCAACTTGTGACTACGTTGGATGACTCGCACCTGATCCGACAATCGTTGGGCCGAGACGTTGACAGTCGGTTCCAGGTCCTGAAACAGAGACAGCATCCTGACACGGTACGCAGTGAGGTTAGTTCCCCCCTCTGTAGACCCGTAATATGCGCGCATGACGTTTTCGTTCATGGACTGCGTCCATCTCATGCGCTGCACACAACCACCGGTAGCGGGGACCCGGCTCGGGGCCGGTTGGCCCCTAGGTCCCAAGCCCCTCGGTGGCCGGCCTCTCCCCTGCCGACGCACAGGTGTTGGCGACGTCGGCGGAGAGAAATACTCGTCGCTCGAGCTCGACGCGACTGCAGCCGCCGGTGACACTGGTAATCCTATGTCCGGCGGCGGCGAGGCGGAGCTGAGCGACGGATCCGGGGGTGGTGGGCGTGCACGTTGTGATGCTGCTCTCGTAATCATGGTTTGTTAATTTCATCCATCGTGGTTTATTTTTAGCTCAAATTTTATTGGTGACATGTGTCATCTGTCCGGCAAAAATAAAGTTCTTCTATTTGATTCATTTTTTTGGTTTATATAGTTCTGGTGAGTCTGAATATATTACTTTGTTTATTTGTGGAGGCTTTGTTGGAGAACATTTACCAAAATGAGATAAAAAGAAACTATTATCTAATATTTTAATTTTCGGGAATGAAAAAACAACTCGTGTTGCTATCGAGAGTTGCCAGCTTATTATTATTATTATTATTCTCTTTATTCATTCATTCACATATATTTTACATTTTTTTATATTTTTTTTTTTAATTTTTATTTTTTTTTAATTTTTTTTTTTTTTTTTTTTTTTTCTATAAAAACAATAAAAAAAAAACATTTAAAAATATAAAAAATAGTAGTCCGCCGGTGTCGGGAGCGAGGTCCAAGCTACCGGTGGTTAGGGCTTCAGAGAAAGGAACCTCCTCACAATACGAGCCGTATCGAGGAGTACTGCCTTCTGTATCAGGCCCTTTATCCAACTGCGCAACGCCAACTTCGACAGATGGTCGTCGAAGCTTTTGGCCATCAGGCCGTTGGCCGTAACGACCATCGGCACAATGACAGCCGAGTCCACATTCCACATGTCAACAACCTCGTGCGCTAAGTCAAGATACTTGATTTGTTTTTCTTTCTCAGCTTTGACGAGGTTCTCGTCATGTGGAATGGTAACATCGATTATCATTGTGCGGCGCGCTAATCGGTCTATCACCACTATATCGGGCTTATCAGCGACGATAGTCCTATCAGTGATGATAGACCGATCCCAGTACAACGTGACATGGTCATTTTCGAGAACTGGGTCGGGCACATACTTGTAATACGGTACCTCAGAATCAACAAGTTGGTATTTCAAAGCAAGTTGCTGGTGAATAATCCTGGCCACTTGGTTATGCCTGTGCAAGTACTCGCCGTTAGCCAGACGAGAACAACCAGAGATAATATGTCTGATGGACTCACCCGGACGGTGACATGCCCGACACACGTCAACCGTCCCGTCCTTCATAATATGCCTCCGGTAGTTGTTCGTCAAGATAACTTCGTCCATAATTGCACAAACAAAACCTTCAGTTTCTCCGAAGAGATCACCGAAACGTAGCCAGGCCACGGACGCTGAGAAATCTACATCGGACCCATAGAGAGCCCGATAGAAGCGCCCGTGAAGCTCCTTGCCTTTCCATACCTCCTTGCGGTCATCTGTAGTAAGTATCACAGGTTTGCGCCAGTTCTCTTTAGCCATGGACAACGGGGTGAGTCCCTTGTCCACTGCGACCACATCTCGGTGCATACCCACATCGACTTTGAGAAAATATTCTCTGAGACTGCACATCTCGCGGTTGTGGAGAGTCTTAGCATTTAAAAAGCCTCGACCTCCACACTTCCGCGGGATGTACAGTCTCATCACCGACGATCGTGGGTGATGCATCCGGTTTGCAGTCAGCAGTGTACGGACCCTCCTATCCAGGGCGTCGAGTTCAGTTTGAGTCCATTTGAGTATGCCGAAAGAGTACATTAATACTGGCATGACCCAACCGTTGAAGGCGCGCACCTTATTTCCGCCCGACAAAAGGCTGTTCAAAACCTTTTTTAGGCGGCCAAAGAAGCGCTCCTTCAGCGATTGTTTCATGTCAGTACCGTTAATGCCCAACGCTTCCGACATACCCAAATACTTATAGGTTTCGGTCGAGCTGAGGGATCTAACCTGTATGGAATCCGAGAGTTGAATTCCCTCAGATTCCATAATCTCCCCTTTCTTTACATGCATGACTGCACATTTGTCCACACCAAATTCCATCCTGATGGCGCTACTGAAAGTTTCAGTTACCTTCAGTAGCTCCATCAGTCGCAAATTGTTGGGGGCAAAGAGTTTCAAGTCATCCATGTAAAGAAGGTGAGATATGGTTTGACCACCTCTTCTCAACCGATAGCCTAGACCTGAATCCCCCAGCAGTGTGCTAAGAGGATTCAGAGCTAAGCAGAACCAAAGTGGACTCAAACTGTCGCCCTGAAATATTCCCCGTTTAATCCATACAGGCTCATCGTTCCCTTGAATCGGTCGACATCCTGGATAGCGAAGGACCGTTTTCCAATGCCTCATACATGACTCAAGAAAGGTGCGTAGAGTTGCATCTATTTTGTACAACTCCAGCACCCTCATGAGCCATGTATGTGGCACAGAGTCATAGGCCTTCTTGTAATCTATCCAAAATGTCGACAGATCCTTACGGGATCGACGAACCTGTTGGCTTATGGCCATGTCTATGAGGAGTAGCTCCTTAGTGCCGCGGGACCCTTTCCTACATCCATTCTGAGAAGCGGACATAATTGAGTTATTCTCAATGTGATCATTAATTTTCACTCTCAGAATGGATTTAAGAAGTTTATAGACCGTCGACAAACAAGTAATCGGTCTATAATTCTTGGGTTCCGCGGGACTACCTGTCTTATGGAGCAGGTGGGTAACGCCAGTTGTTAGAAACTGTGGTAGCGACCCAGACTCTAAGGATGATTGGAATTTATTATTATTATTATTAAACATTTTCCTATGGTGGTAAAGAACTGGTTAACTCGATTTAATGAGTCCAGTGGGTGTGGGGTGATTTTGTTTTAAACTGTGTTATTTCATTTATTGTTGACCAAAGGTGCCTAGGATTTTTGGTTGAGTCTTCAATTTGTTTTCTATAATATTGCCTTTTTACTTTTTTGCTTAAATTTGAGGTGAAATTACGGAACCGCTTATATGTTATTAATATAAATTGAAAGGATCTAATCTGGTTCGATAATGCATTTTATTCCTAAGTTTTATACATCGCAGTGTGCCTGTCTGCCTGTGTTAGTATTCTCTTACCACATGATATGGACTTAATTTCAGAGTTACTAAGAAGGGACGTTCTGATCACTTCTAAGAGTTTAGTGGCGAAGCTGTCAGGGAGGGTATAAGTATCGAAGATTGAGATATTTAGACTAATAAAACACATACAGGCATTATCAAAATCTGTGACTGTTTTGGATTTTGAGCAGGACCTTTGTATTTCATTAGAGCTAGTACTATTTAAAAGAACCATAGAGTGGTCCGTGATTGTAGTTTTAAGCACTGCCACAAAGGCTGAGTTTTTGGTTTTATCAAGTTTAAAAAAAATATGGTCAAGGCAATTTTGCTCTCTACAGGGTAAGCAGTGTCCAGGAAGGAGTCCGTGAAAAGATAGCATATTTACGTAATTTAGTCTGTTTGATCTTTGTTGTGATATTTCTGTGGTTTTTTCTATAATATTAATATTGTTACGCGCCAGAATTAATGCCGGGTACATATCACTAAAAGTTACAACTAGCGCCATATAGTATCGAGTAGCAGAACTAGTAGAGTTTCTATACTAGAAGGTTCTGGAATTATTTGCCGACCTATATAAGGCCCGCATAGCCTGCGACCAGGTCAGAACCCTTCACTGCAACCAGAAGACTTTTGCCTAACGAGCCAGCCCGCGTCGTTCAGCCTTTAGCTTTAATAACCCCTAATTAATGAAACGACCCAGCCTGTTGTCCCTTGCTGTCCCGAACTGACGCCGCCCACAACTTGAATTTGCGATACAAGCGACAACTTCGAGAGCGAACTTCGACTGCGAACTAAAGTGATCAGTGCTGCAATTGTGTTTTTAATTAGTGAGTTTTAAAGTTGTAATTAGTGTTGATTAATTAGTGTCATTTTGGTTATTTAATCGGCTGTTTTTATTGTCACGAACCCTAAGCTCGTAACAGTATTTTTAAGTTATTGAAATTTTAGGGGTAGCTGTTGCGAATAAGAAGGCGAATAACGATCTGTGTCATTTATTAGCGAACGCTGCTTTATATAAGAGTACTAGTTAAAATATATTACAATAAATAAGGTACATGAATAAACTTAGGACTAACACAATTGAGTAATGTCGGTAGACTGTGCCGCGCTCCCTACGTTGTACAAGCGTGATGATACAGCCGGCCAGTTTGCATTCCTTTCACCTCGGCTAGCTTAGTATGCGCGGGCGCGCGGCGGCGAACGGCTGTGTACGCTCCTCTAATATGTATGGGTATACGTAAGTATGACTGCTACATCATTCCCCCGCTAGTGAAACGTACACAGGGCTTCGATGTCCTTCCTGTTCTTGTGACGTATGCGGGCGTATCTGTGACTGGTGCTTCTGACTCAGTGTTGATCCGGAAAGCTGGCTTTAGTCTGTCAACAGTGATGTTGGTGCATCTATTGCGTAACTGGATAGTATAATACTTGTCCTTACGACTAATCACTTCGTACGGGCCAGTGTAAGTCGGCGTGAGAGGCTTGCTTGATGCGTCATTGCGTAGGTAAACATGTGAACATTTATGTAGGTCATCGTGAATAAATGTCGCTCGGGATTGATTCGATTTCCGTTGCGCCTGGGCCTTCTTTAATGCTCCATTCAACTTACTCATGAAGTTTGAAATCGTATCGCGATGTCTTGTAGATTCTTCATAGAATTCTCCAGGTAATCGCAGCGTTTGGCCATATAATAGTTCAGCAGTACTTGCGCCTACGTCTTCTTTTATCGAAGCGCGCAGTCCCAGCAGCACTGTAGATAGCTCATGTGACCATGTTGTAGATTTGAGTCTTGCAGTGAGTGATGTTTTTAATGAACGGTGCCATCGTTCTATCACGCCGTTACACTGCGGGTGGTAGGCAGTCGTGCGGGTACGATGAATTCCCATGCGTTGCATCAATTTATTAAATAGATCAGACTCAAATTGCCTCCCTTGGTCTGTGGTTATGGTTACTGGACAACCGAATCTCGCGATCCAACCCTCATAGAATGCATTAGCAACCTTTTCTGCGGTTATCTCTTCCAGTGGAAGGGCTTCTGGCCATTTGGTAGCCCTGTCTATCATGGTCAATAGATATCGAAAGCCGTCAGAAATAGGTAACGGGCCAACAATATCTATTTGCACATGCTCCAGTCTGTTTGCTTGTTGGAAACTCGCAATAGGTGCCTTCGTGTGTTGTTGCACCTTAGCACGCTGACACGCGTCGCATGTTCGAGTCCACTCGTTTACATCGCTATTCATGGAGGGCCACCAGTAGCGAGCAGTGACTTGTTTCCTTGTCGCCCTTATGCCAGGGTGGCTAAGGTCGTGAATCGCTCTGAATGCTACTTTTCGAAAATCTGGTGGAAGATATGGACGAGCAGTGCTTGATGACATCTCGCAGGTAACGGGCTTGGCGGTTGAGTTGGGAATGGCAATCTTCTTGAATAGGTACTTTCCTTTGTTTGCTAGTATTTTAAATTCTTCGTCTTGGTCTTGTTTTTTTGCTAACTCAGTGTAATCCAGTGGTGTTGGGCATGTTATTGTTTCAATTCGTGATAGTGCGTCTGCGACCTTGTTGTCCTGGCCGGTTACGTGTTGAATATTTGACGTGAACTGTCCGATATATTCAAGGTATCTTGTTCGGCGGGGCGTCTCAGACTTGCTGTTTGAAGTTAATGCGTTACACAGCGGTTTGTGGTCTGTGTAAACGATTAATTCTCGTCCTTCAAACACACGACGGAAGTGACGTATTGCCATGTAGATTGATAGCAACTCACGGTCGTACGTGCTATATTTTTGTTGCGCGTCACTGAACTTCTTGGAGAAAAATCCCAGTGGTCTCCACCTGCCGTTGATCTTTTGTTGTATAACGGCACCAGCACATGTGTTTGAGGCGTCTGTCATCAATGCGAAAGGTTCGCTCAGTGATGGATAGGATAATAGTGCGCAATTCTTGATATCTTGTTTACATTGGTTGAATGCTTCTTTTGCCTCTTCTGTCCATTGTATGTTCGTTTTATCGTTTTTCTTGGCATTGTGAAAGTATTTACTCAATTCTTTTTGATGTTCAGCCGCATGGGGTATACTGGAACGATAAAAGTTCATAATCCCGACGAAACGACGTAGATCTTGGATCGTTTTTGGCAATGGATAGGACTGGATTGCTTGTACCTTTTCTTCTGTCGGTGAAATGCCTTCTGGACTTATTGTGTATCCCAGGAAATCGAGATTTGACTGGCCAAAGATACACTTAGCGACGTTTATTTTTAAACCACTGTCGTTGAGTCGCTTAAACACTTCTTGAAGTTCTCTTCTGTGTACTTCTTGGTTCTCAGAAGCTACAAGAATGTCATCGACGAATGGGAAAACGGGTAAGCCACGAAGCACGTTGTCAATATGACGTTGGAATGTTTGGCCTGCATTCATCAAACCAAAACACATCCTAGTGAATTCGTACAAACCAAAAGGTGTAATCACGGCTGTCTTCTTCACGTCTTCTTCTCTGTTTTTAATTTGGTAATAGGCCTTCTGAAGGTCGATTTTTGAAAAAATCTTCTTGCCTTGTAGGTTATGTGTAAAGTCATGCAGTCGTGGTACCGGGTATCGATCGGGTGTGGTTACTGCATTGAGTCTACGGTAGTCGCCGCAGGATCTGTAGGTACCATCCTTTTTCAAAACCATGTGTAATGGACTAGCCCATGGGCTATTAGACGGTCGACAAATTCCTTGGTCCATCATGAGTTGGAATTCTTGTTTTGCAGCGTTATATTTATGTGGCGGTAGTGGTCTCGCATTTGTAAATATCGGCGGGCCGGTGGTTTCAATATAATGTTCGACTTCACTATTTCCCAGTTTTTTTAAGTTTGGTCTCGTGATGTCTGGGAACTTAGCCAACAGGTCGTGGTAGGGAAGTTTGTCGTCGAGGGTTCTGATGCTTCCTTCAGCTGTGGGTGATAGGGAACCTCGTACGGATAAATTGGTTCTTTTATCCACCAATCGTCGTCCATGGAGATCCACCATAAGTGCGTGGTGGTGCAAGAAGTCAGCGCCTAATATCGGCCGACTAACTGTTGCAACCATAAATCGCCAACTGTAGGGTCGCCGCATTCCGATGTTGAGAACAATAGTTCGCTCGCCGTATGTGGGTATTTGTGAACCATTTGCTGCATACAAGTAGTTGGTTGGTGTCCGCTGTTTATCTTTTGCAGTGGCGGGTAAAACGGAAACATTTGCACCTGTGTCGATTAGGAATTTTTTTCCGGTTGATTTGTCGTGTAAAAATAGGCGGTATGTTGATAAATCGTCGACTTCGGCCACCGCCGCGGCTTGAGTCTCCTTTAGTTTTCCGGATTCTCACTTTCCATTCCTTTAAAACTGCACGGGCTTCTGCATCGGTATGCTGCCTTGCCGAATTTCTTATGAAAATAGCACACGGCGTTTCTTCTATCCCGAGATTTCGAGCTGGAACGGCTTCTGAAATTGTGGGATCGGCGCTGAAATTTGCGGGATCGATTCGTTTTCAGCGCTGCGACTTCCTTGGTCAGGGCTTCAATCATGCTGTAGAATTTCTGGTCTGCATGTTCAGATGTCGCCGCTATTTCGGCTGGCGCCGCTCTCGCTGGGGCCTTAGATGTGGTAGGTTGACACTGGCAGGAACACACGGCATTTACCTCTTTTAGCTGTTCTTGCATTCTGTCTGCCATGGCAGCCAACGAGTCCAGCTTGGATTCTTCACTAACTGCCAACACTGTGCGGGTAGAAGCGGGTAGGTGTCCTTGCCACAACATTTTTAGGGTGTCGTCTGGCATCTTGGTTCCAGCAAGGTTTCTCATTCGGCGAAGCAACTGCGATGGTCGTTGATCACCGAGCTCTATTTCATTCAGTAGTTTTTGTAACTGAATACCCTCGCTATCTTCATAAACCTCCAACAGTCTTCTTTTTGCAGCGTCGTATCGGCCGGAGTTGGCCGGTGACAAGATGATATCGCTGATTTGGTCGATGTCCTTGATCTCCAGCTGAGCCACAAGGAGTGCGAACTTGCTTTCATCGCCGAGCTTCTGGTTGTGGATAATGACCTCGAATTGGGCAAACCATAGTTTAGGTCTGTTGCTCCAGAACTTGGGTATGCGCGACTGGACGCTAATTGCTTCGACATCTTCAGGCGTTGTAGTCTTGTCTCCTACAGTTACGGGCAGAGACATTACGAACGCGGGGTCACCACTTTAGGGGTAGCTGTTGCGAATAAGAAGGCGAATAACGATCTGTGTCATTTATTAGCGAACGCTGCTTTATATAAGAGTACTAGTTAAAATATATTACAATAAATAAGGTACATGAATAAACTTAGGACTAACACAATTGAGTAATGTCGGTAGACTGTGCCGCGCTCCCTACGTTGTACAAGCGTGATGATACAGCCGGCCAGTTTGCATTCCTTTCACCTCGGCTAGCTTAGTATGCGCGGGCGCGCGGCGGCGAACGGCTGTGTACGCTCCTCTAATATGTATGGGTATACGTAAGTATGACTGCTACAAAATAAACATTTTGTATTTGTATTTTGTCAGAAGCCAGAAAATCTGACGCCAGTCCGGTTGCCGATTTTGTTCGAAAGAGGAAAGCAAAGGGCAGTAGGAGGAGCACGGATGGGTTTTAGTCAGTAAGAGTCTGACACTCCCTCCCGCTCCACCCAGAGCGGAAGGCGTCATTTGATGATTTCCAATCCACAAAAAAAATATTCTTCTGTAAGGTCGGGGCGTCGAAGTTGGTCTATGGGGTAACACCATTCGGGAGAAGACACGGCTCCCTATCGTTTCGTGCGACACAGGTACTCACGGAGCTTAGCTGCTTCGGGAGGTTCCTGTGTCGCTTAGGCAGGGAGCCGGACGCTCGGTGTCACCACTCAAAATCAAAAGTCATTTATTCAAATTAGGCTGAGAGCCAGCACTTTTTGAACGTCAAATCTATACCTACATATAATAAAATCGTAGATTTGCCGTGTCTGTACATTGAATATTTTCGCATAAAAATAACTGAGAAATGTTAGGAAAAAGGTACAAAACGCAAAAATGCCATTTTTGAAATTTTTGTCTGTTTGTCTGTTTGTCCAATTGTTTGTGCCAGCATCACGCAAAAACCACTGATTGGTTTCGAAAGTTAAGTTATTTAAAATATTAAGTGTTAACCCGAGTAACATATAGCGTTTATTTCATCAAAATCGACCCACAAAATCAAAAGATATAGAATTTTTAATTTTAGTAAGAAACTTCATACCTACAGCGCTAAGCGTTGCGGTGACCGACTGTTAGCGCCATCTATTGAGAAAGATAAAATGCAGGTAAGCATGAAAATAACATCAAAACAAATTGTTGAGTTATTTGTGAAACTTTTAATAAGTAGTAAAATAAAAGTGAACATTTTAATACCATAACGTTACCTACTTATTGTTATATATGGGCTCCTTATTTACCGTCTCCATTCGGCCAAATATTTTGTCAGTTTACCAAATGGTCGATAGATGGCGTAGCACTGATGACGCGTTTTTCTGTAACGGTGTTAAGATTTTCCTTCAGAGTATGACTCCCACACGATTCTTAACAGCATTGTCGTTCGCTAGGGTATTCGGTCGCATAAAAGGTCTTTCAAGTCTTTGACAGGGTTTCGAGTCCAAAATCGTAAAAAGAAATCTCTGATTTGTTCGGATTGTTGTTGTCGCCTTGGACGTCGGACTTGGTCGGTCTTGAACAATTCTGGTTCTTGCGTCGTTACAGTGCTGAACTGGACTGGGAATCCAGGCCTGTAGGGTTCCGTACCAAAGTGCTAACGGGACTCTACTACTAAACCTGTGCGATAGATTCAAATTCGAAAGGTCGAACGGTTCGATTTGCAAATAATGGCTATTCTATTACCGATTATTAGGGTACCGTACGCACGGTGACGGGACCCTATTACTAAGCCTCCGCGATCAATTGTGATTCGTGTAAAATATCGGACGCAAATCGAGTTGTGTCGCCTTGGACGTCGGACTTGGTCGGTCTTGAACAATTCTGGTTCTTGCGTCGTAACAGTGCTGAACTGGACGGTTCGACTTTGCCATAAACAAAAATAGAATAGAATAGAATGTAACCAGTATTTTTCTAAACACACGAGCACTCCGCTGTGCCGCGAATTTTATGTTTATTTACATTACATAAGATTTATTTTTTAATTGGGAATTTTCACATGTCAGGGTTCATGATTTAAAAGAATGGCCGTGGAGTTTCTTGCATGTTCTTTTCAGGGTTTATTTGGACAAAATGATTTTCATCTTGAATCTATGTGCTTTGGGGGATGAGCAATATTCAAAAATGTCTGTTTTGAACGACAATTGTCACATAGTTCGATCCCCAGCAACTGTTATTATTTTTGTATTTTGAAATGTATTTTTACTGCATAATATTGTCAAAATAATAATAAAATGGGTTTTTGTGTACTTAAAATAACATTTAAAATTTTCTTCGACATTTTTCCAAACAGTTTAGCGAGGAACTGTTATAAGAAGCCACAACATATTACAATATTGCAGATACTTATGGGTCTAACTTATGTAATGATTATCATCACGCTATACTTTCGGAGAGCTCAGCAGCCAAAAATCATGACATAAATAAGATCGGCTATTTGAAATAAATGTCAACAGAACTCATAGACCTTCGGTTTAAAAAACTGCCTTTCGAAATAATAGGTGTGGGTTCGAATCCTTAAAGGTGTTTTTATTTTTGAATTTTTTTGTATCGTATTTATTCCCATATTTTTTGTGAGATTTCCCTCTTCGCTCTGGCCATGGAGTGAACCAGAGCCGGTAACGAGAGGTCGCCGCCGCCGATCGCTTCGACGAGGACACGGCGGTGCTCCGCCCAAGCAGGGCAGACCTTCACCGTATGCTCCACCGTGTCCTCTGCGGGGATAACTTCTCAATTTACATAGCTCTATCGTGTGTTAACAACCTTAGCAACTTTCTTCAACATCGTGATTTATCATCATCATCCACAGCCCGACTTCGCTCACTGCTGAGCATAGGCCTCTCTTTTCGTGTGGCAATCCCCACGTTCCTGTGCCAGCCTCATCCAGATTCTACCCACGATGGCAACAATATCGTCCGCCCATCTCGCCGCCGGCCGACCAATACTTTTTCTTCCAGTCCTCGGACGCATCAGTCATCACCGTGCCTTGCCAAGTGTCCTGCCCAGCTCCACTTTAGTTCCACAATTCGTTTTCCGATGTTGAAAACCTTCGTACGTCTTCGGATCTCGAAGATGTACCTCTGCCAATTATGGAATGCTTCATGGCTCTCTGTGAAACTATCGGTCTGTACACAGCCTCCTGCGTGAGCGTCCATGTAAGTAAGTAGGTCATGGTAGGAAAACACACTGGTTATAGAGGCGAGAATTCAGATATTGCAGAATTTTGGCAGGCTTCAGAATGTCTTCCATTTTGATAAAAGCGGGCCATCCAAGCTGTATTCTTCTCGATACCTCCGTTGGTTTATTTTCTTTGCCAATTGAAAGGATATGGCCAAACATATCGGTTAATCATCTCCAACGATTCATTTCCAACTTTACCAGTAGGATTTAAATCGCTGAAGGTGTTTGCCATAACGTCTTGGCCTTATTCATCCTAAGACCCAACTTAAAAGAAGCATTTTCTGGGGGTCATCCAAGTTCTCAGTGAAAACCACAAAGTCATCTGCAAATCTTAAGTGCGACAGGTAGGCACACAATTTACGTTAATACCGCTATAGTCCCAATCCATACCGACTTTTCACGATATCTTCTAGGACTGCTGTGAATAGTTTCGATGAAATGAGAGGAGAGTTGTCATTAAAAAACGTTTCTTCACGAAAAATTCATTCAGCCATTGCCATAACACTCTTCCAAATTCCTAATTCTAAGAGGGGTCAAGCAACGCGGGCTTGTGGATGGCAAGCGTTGGGTGGCTCGCCATCCGATAAGAACCAGGCCCAGGTCGACGTCGGCGCGTTGTGTTCCACGCGCGCCACAAAAAGATGTCAGCATAAAAAACGGGGCCCGCTAGGGCCAGTGCCTGCCAGGGTTGCGGAATTTGTTCGAAAGAGTCACCGCGGCTCTGGAATGCAACGGGCATTAAGAGGAACACGGATGGGTTTTAGTCAGTAACAGTCTGACACTCCCTTCCACTCCGCCCCAATCGGAAGGAGTCATTTGATGTTTTCCCATCCATAAAAAAGTCAAGCAATGCTAGATATTGATTGATCTAACCTAGCTACATCATTTTACTTTCCGACATACACGCGAACGAAGTCGCGGGCAACAGCTAGTACTTAATAAACTTCGCCACCTAGACCTTACAAACTTTAATCAGTGGGTGAATGATCTTTTGCTTTTATTTGAAGAAGATAATTTTTACTATCAATAATAAAATGAAAATCATGCAAGCTCTATGAAATGATTTATTGTCCAATTCAATACTATTAATCAATATCAACAATAAACAGAAAATAATACAACATGAAATGTATGGCACAAATTGAATCTAGTACTTAACTGTAAAGTCTTAAACAAACATGATTAATATTGTAACTAAGAAATATAAAAAAAAATTATATAAAAATTTACTAATATATCATATGTAATTGAGTAGAGAACTTGTAAAAATACTCATAACATCAAATTATGTCAGTCATTATTACCATGCAATATAGCATTAACAGTAATACATATAATTGTAACAATAAAAAATATCTAATTGAGCAATGTTTATACTCAGTCATGAATTGAGCCAGGCATCCGTGATGGAACTGCCATTAACGTAACAGTCTTTAAATCCCTTCATAACATATGAGGACTGATACCACTGCACACTATCAGTTGATTCAATCTCACTGAAGTCATCTACATTTTCATCTGAATCTTCTTTTTGCAAGTTTTGGAGACTCTGATAACCAGTGTCTCCAAATATTTTAAATTCAGTACAACAAGCAAGGTTGTCAAATGTTTTAGATCGCAAGTCTAAAACAACAATTTTTGAGTTACGTGGTATTCTGCAGCCACTGGATAACACAAAGTTACCATTGTCAAGTAAAGTGTCTTGGTTGTTCACCAACTTTTTCTTGATAAAAACATATAAATTGGTTGGTTGAAGCTGCTGGAAGAAATATTGGCTTAATTTTTCTGATGTAGCTAAAGTCCTGAAATCAAATAAGAAGATTTAATGAAACTATGCTATGTGACTATGCCACTTGGGAGTGTTTTTTATACCCTAACGGAACTTCCTACCCTTATAAAAAGAGTCATCTTGAGATTAGATCTTAAATTCAGCGGTTTAGAGATGAAAAACGAAGAGACAGAAAAACATACACAAATTAGAAGATTACATTCAGGATAAGAATGCTTGGAAAATGCTGGTCCTGCTCTATAGGACAATCAAGGGTGTAGACAAAATCAAACTGTTTGATTTATGTATTAACTTTATAGATCTACTGTTTCTTTTTTGTGTTTTTATGTTTTATTAACTCACACAATGTTTAATTTGTTGTTCCAATATTTGTAAATATTAGAAAATGAATAAGTTTACCTCTGCTGGTAATACTTTGTTCCAAATAGGTGCATTGTCCTCACATATATTAAATAAATTAGTATGTTTTCTTTTCAGAAACAATTGTAACTTCAACCTTGAATCACAGCACACCAAGAAGTAGTTCAATATTGACAGCTATTACAATTCTACATCACAATAATAAATTTCCATAATACCTTACCTAAACACACTCCGATGAATTTTCTGGTCTTTAGCTATGTGTGTAGAATGGCACTGTGGTTGATGGCACGCAACCGGCAGGAGTACCCTGTACACCTCTTTTAAGGACACTGGTGTAGCGCCAAGTGCTATACACACTTCTTCAGGAAGAGATGAACCATTGATTTCTTTTTGGAGACCCTGCAATAATAATAAAAACAACTATATTCGGTCAGCTCCCAGTCAACAGGTTTCAGCTGAATACCAGTATTTTACATAGAGTGTCTCCCAGACAACACCACCATACCCGAGACCAGACCTCCACAACCCATTAATTGGGTAACACGGTAGGTACTTCTTGACAAGACTGGTGTCAGATTTTCTGGCTTCTGACAATCCGTAACAACTCGACTGCCAAAGAAGAATGACAGACAGCCGGGACGAACGGCTTAACGTGCTTTCCGAGTATCAATCGAAAGAAAGTTAAAAAAAATGCAGGGTTAAATGGTTTAGGTAGGTAGGTACGTGCTTCGTTAGCGTTATCTCACCTTCAAAATGAAATCTAAATTTTCCAAAGCAGTAGAAGCTATCCGAAAGTGTCTTTCAGATTGGAAACTCTCTTTCACATTCACGTCTTCGCCTTCACATGATTTCTTTTTAGTAACCACTTGTTTCAACCACTGATACGGATAAGGTATCTGCCGTTTTTGATAGGCAATAAACTTGATTAACTCCACCATAACATGACCACAAGATATTGTAGTTAATTGATCACCAATATCTAAGCTTAAAATTATGGGTTTCTTTGAAGAATTCATTTCTTTTCTGTATGAATTCACTCACAAGACAAAACAAAACAAGGGCCAGCCGCGGCCGTTACTTTTAAAATGATTGTTTTTTTTCTGGAGTTTGTATTTGGACTAGTGATGTCAATCTGAAAAATCGATAACAACAAAGGTTCTATTTTTTTGGCACTTATCAAGTTATCTTCCAAAGATTGCGTCTTCTTAGAAATAAAGAAAATGACATTTTCGATTATTTATTCCTAAAATCAATTTCCGGAGAAACATATTTGAATTCAAAAAATCTATCATCATTTTATTAAGCACTCGCACGGCATGTGGCAAGAGTGTGTATGCGTGTGTAAATTGTATGCGTGGTCCGATACGGACTTGACTATTTTATTAATGTACCGTCAACTGTGGCATCTTTACTTTCCGTGGGTATCTTTACCTAAGCACACCCTATACGGCGTTATTACTAGTTAATAAACTAATTTAAGAAAAATGTCAAAATGCAGAACGCAAATAGCATGATTATGTCTTGATTTTGCCCTTTTGCAGTTTTTCAGCTAGCGAGAAGGTTGTTAACGTATGTATTTTCAGCGAATCTAAGTTGACTACCTTTTGGAAAGGTTTAGTAATTCGTATCTAAGACACATTTTTAAGTAGACTAGCGCAATTTGAACGATCATAACTTATAATTTAACATATTTCTCACAAAGTTATCGTATAAAATAGCTACGGAAACAGTATTTTCATAATAAATTCCATTTTTTTAAAGTTGATGTAATTCCTGAAATTCATGACGTAATATTATATTGTTTCACGGATCCTCAGACCAACGTCCTTTAATGTCAAAATTCAGAGTAATAAAAAGGCTGTGAAATACATTAACGTACAGAACGAAACTTGTGGATCCATGGCCAGATGGAAACAACGAACCCATGGTACAACTAAAAAAATTGCACTTTCCATTGATTAACAACAGAGAATAGGTACTTACTATAGTATGCGCCAGATAAATGAAGAATAACGGTCATTGACCAACCTACATTTTTATTGACACACTTAATTTCAAAAACCGAAATAATAATCATAATTTACTGTCCGGGGGTAACTACGAAGAGATAGGGAAGGTCAACGACCGTTATTCTTCATTTACCTGGCTCCTACTATAGTCAGCTCAGCAATGAGTCTAAATATACTAAATGAGGAAATATAATATGTATTATAGTATTCTTATTTCAATCATATTCAGAATTCAAATATTTCGCTCATTCCTGTCACTCGCGCTCCTGTTTTATTTCAATAAAATTGACTGTTCACGTCAGCGTACCAATTTTGTATGACTGGAAAAATCTTTAATTATCAAATTATGTATCGTGCACGTTATGTTATGATAAATGCTTTTAAATACAAAGAAGTATCAACTGCTCCACCATGTCGTTTTTACGCAAAAGAAGTAAGGTTCGGCCCGGACGTTCGGTCCGTTATGTTGCAAGGAGTTGATATCTTAGCGGATGCCGTTGCTGTCACCATGGGTCCCAAAGGACGTAATGTTATCTTGGAACAAGGATTGGGGCCACCTAAAATTACAAAAGATGGAGTTACTGTAGCTAAAGGTATTGAATTAAAAGATAAATTTCAAAACATTGGTGCAAAACTTGTTCAGAACGTTGCAAATAAAACTAACGAAGAAGCTGGAGATGGTACAACGACAGCTACAATTTTAGCCAGGGCTATTGCAAAAGAAGGTTTTGAAAATATATCTAGAGGAGCGAATCCAATAGAAATAAGAAAGGGAATTATGTTAGCTGTTGATACCGTTAAGCAAAAATTAAAGGAAATGTCTAAAGCAGTTAACACTTCAGAAGAAATAGAACAAGTCGCTACAATATCTGCCAATGGTGATAAATCCATCGGTAAACTGATTGCTGCTGCTATGAATAGAGTTGGTAAAAATGGCGTTATTACAGTTAAAGATGGCAAAACTTTGGATGATGAGCTAGAAATAATAGAAGGAATTAAATTTGACCGTGGGTTTGTTTCACCGTATTTCATAAATTCAAATAAAGGCCCAAGGGTTGAATATAATGATGCGTACATACTGTACTCGGAAAAGAAAATTTTTCATGCATCTCAAGTGGTTCCGGCGTTAGAGATAGCAAACGCACAGAAAAAACCCTTAGTTATAATCGCAGAAGATTTTGATGGGGAGCCTTTATCCGTATTGGTAGTAAATAAATTGAAAGTAGGATTGCCTATAGTTGCAGTAAAAGCTCCTGGATTTGGTGACTACAGGAAAAATGTGCTGATAGACATGGCTGCTGCTACAGGAGGTGTAGTGTTTGAAGATGATACAAACCTGATACGACTCGAGGACTGTCAACCTGAGAGTTTTGGTCAGGTAGGCGAGGTCATCATTACAAAGGATTCTACTCTATTACTTAAAGGAAAGGGTGACCCTCTTGAAGTAGAACAACGTATCACTCAAATAAAAGATGATTTGGAAGAAGCCACTAGTAATTATGACCGTGATAGGCTTATCAATAGGTTGGGTAAGCTGCAAGCAGGTGTTGCCGTTTTAATGATTGGAGGCTGCAGCGAAGTTGAAGTAAGTGAAAAAAAGGATAGAGTTAATGATGCACTAAATGCTACTCGGGCGGCAATTGAAGAAGGGATTGTACCCGGAGGTGGAGCAGCATTCTTGCGATGTATACCAGCTTTGGACGAACTGAAGCCAGCAAATCGCGACCAAGAGATTGGTGTATCAATTATTAAGAAAGCTTTACGCACACCTTGCATGACAATTGCTTCTAATGCTGGATATGACGGTGCTGTTGTAGTATCTAAAGTCGAAGACATGGGTCCCGAATTTGGATATGACGCATTAAATAATGAATACGTTAACATGCTTGAAAGAGGTATTATAGATCCCACTAAAGTCGTGAGAAGAGCTCTGACTGACGCAAGCGGTGTTGCGTCATTACTTACCACCGCTGAAGCAGTTATTTGTGAATTGCCGAAAAAGAAAGAACGGAAATTGTGTGGAATTGGAGCAAGTACATATGCATGATCTAATTTATCATTTTGTAATTTAGTTTTGTACCTATACTTTGAAAAACTTATTCGTCGTAACAACTATTCTATGTCGTAACTTAATAAATTGTTCCATAACATTATCCTGTTAATTTATTCTTACGATTTCTTCCTAGCTGGCCCGACAGACGTTGCCCTATCTAAAATAAAGATTACGCAAGGCTCTAGTTGTCATCGAAATAGCAACGTTTGATCTTGCTTTTTAGAGTTCCGTACCCAATAGATAACCAACGGAACCCAATTACTAAGCGTCCGCTGTCCGTTCATCCGTCCGTCCATCCGTCCGTCTGTCTGTCAGCGGGCTGTATCTCAATAACTGTAATAGGAAGACAATTGAAATTTTCAGTGTGTATATCTATTGCCACTATAACAAATAATAAAATAAAATAAATTAAATTGAAAGGGGCAGCAGGCTTCCCATACAAGAAATGAACCCTTTGTGTAAGGAGTCCAACTCGATATTTTACAAATAACTAACGTTCACTTATTGGGTTATTGGTTATGATTTCACGTTAATTTCACACAGGATAAAAAATAAATTAAAATGGTTGTAAAGACGGTCTAGCACGAATGTTTTGACGTAGGAATAGTGAATTTTTATTAAAAACTGCAACCCAATAGTTAAGTATTTTGGTATAATTTTATTTATTATTTCGACATAAACATTATTTGTATCATACAATAACATGAATAGGTATCCTACTATACCTAACTATACCTGGTACGCAATTATAAATTGAGCGAAACGAGTATTACAGTAGTGCACCTAATAATAAAATTCTACGGTACGTTACTATACTTCAAAAACATTCATGCTAGGCCCAAAATATATAAGCAAGCTATAATTTATTTGATTTTAGGATGTTCTGATAATAGGACGATTGGCGAATAGGTCGTTTTGCCAGGCCCGGATCTAGACCTCCTCCCCTAGATCCAGGTCTGGCAAAACGACCGGACCTAACGTCCTAACGGGCAAACCGGGCCAACCCCGGGCGGCAAGTTCAATGGGTGCCAAAAGCAAATGTATGAAAAATACTTATTTGATGTAGGGTGCGCTAAACTCCTAGATCTCTGGTTTTGAGACTCTGTTTTTGTTACATCGTAAGAAAAAAATTAAATAAATAAAATAACGTAAATGCGTAATTTGTTAAGTAACATCGAAAATTTGATCATGTTTGTTTGGAATTCGTTTTTACCCGACTGCGTCAGAAGGAGGGTAATGTTTTTCGAGCGTATGAATGTATGTTTGTATGTACCTATGTCCATTTCTTTGGCACGCCCTGCAGCCTAAACGGCTGGACGGATTTTTACATATGAGGTGTCGTTGAATTCATCAGAATTGTAGTAGTGACATAGGCTATATAAATTTTCAAAATGGTACCCGCAAATGAAAAAAAAGGGGCATAGGTTTGTTTTCTTCTTCTTATTTTAGTTTGCTCAAAACCTATTATGTGTGGTATCAAAATAAAGGGCACGAGCAGACGATTTCAAAAACGTAACTCACTAAAATGTAGGAAATAAATATCAGAAGGGGGGGGGGGCTTTTATTTAAGTATGAGTAATAATCAAAAGAAAATAAAACCTATCTAAGGCGGGTCAAAATAATTTTAGAGCTAGAAAGAGGGTAAGTATCACTCAGCGTCATCGCTTTTTTTATGAATGGGAAATCATCAAATGACTCCTGCCACTCTGGGTGGAGCGGGAGGGAGTATCAGACTCTTACTGACTAAAACTCATCTGTGCTCCTCCTAGTCCCCTTTGCTTTCCAGGGCTGCGGTAACTCTTTCGAACAAAATCCGCAACCCTGGCAGGCTCTGGCTCTAACGGGCCCTGTCTACTACGCTGACATCTCTTTGAGGCGCGTGGTCCTGGCTTTGATCGGACGGCGAGCCACCCAACGCTTGCCGTCCGCAGACCCGCGTCTACCGTGGCCGGGAATCGTCCTGCGACTCCCGACGCCCGGGGCATCTCCCTGTCTGCACCGGACGTTGACAATGAAGACCATTGTCAACGTCCGGAGCATCGTCAATGCTCTGTTCGTCGGACTCGGATTCCTCCAGCAACGTCAAAATTGGGTCTGGGTGGTTTGCCAATGACATTTTCGTCGAATAACTGAAAAAGAACCAAGTTCCTAAATATTGACTTCAGACATTGAATAAAACATGAAATCTCTTATCTGAACGAAGTAGCAAAAACGAAAACGAACCTGAAATTAAAATGCAGAGCATAAATAGCGTACATAGGTACTGTTTGTGTATTCTTTCTCCGGCCTCGTTTACGGAGAAACCCGGGGCCTACGAAGAGGCGGGGGGAGAGAAGCGTCGCAAACTCGCGACTCGCGCGTGGCGTGCAGTGTGGCGTCTCCCGACACGGCGTGGCGGTCGTTTTTACCGTTTACAGACAGGCGGCGCGTGCAGCGGACAGCATCATCACTCGCGCAAATACAAACATAAAGCAATGTTCGATGTTGTTTTAAATGAAGATGCGGGGCGTGAAGTGTAGCGGTGCCCGCCGCTGCGCCCACGGTGGATCCTTTAACGTGTAGCGTAGCAAGCGGCGTGCATCGCTGCGGCGGACGCGCGGGCATTGTGAGCGGAGGGCGGACCCAGAGACTAATTTGACATCTCAAGTGATTGGTGGCGGATATCGCCATATGTTCTTATTGCCGCGGGCGAAGCCGCGGGCCCCACCTGCGGCCCACGCGTATAATATCGCTTTTCCGTAAACGCTCTCACAAAACGCCAAATGAGGCCTTAGATGTGCAGTGAGTGTTTTTAGCGGATAATACCTACATTATTCAGACTTGACTTAAAGGCCACAGTAGCCAGTCTTTTTAGTCCCAAAAAAAGTTTAATCTTTATGTCATTGTCAATTTTTCTGGCGCGAAAATCTCGTTCCTTCCTCCCTCTTCCTTCCATCCATTCCATTCCATGTTTTTGTACTCTGTGTTGTTGTCTCATTGTCTCTCTTATTGTTATTATTACTATTTCATAATAAATTACTTTGTGTTTACCGATTAGAAGGTTTTGTTCAACTCGTCAAAATGTGAATAGTAAAATAGTTACCTATACACTTAGATTAATACACGTCCCTATACATAATAAACAGGAAATTTTGGAATAAAGGTTAAAACATTTGGTTACAACTTTACTGTACCTACTTGTGCAAAACAATCACGTAAATATATAAAATGCAACCACGGCGTGGATCCAACGAAATGTCACCTACAGACACAGTGAACACTAATGATGTGCGAAATACCATAATTTCCAGTGATGATGAAAGTTCTCCCGTGCAAAGAACCAAGAAACGATTGCAACAATTTTCAGACAGTGACAGCGAGAACGAAAATGTACGGCTCAAAGATAATAAGACTGATCAGGAAGATAAATCAGAATCTGATTGTGGAACAGAGAACAGCAGTGTGCCTTTCAAAAGTGGCAAAACAATGTCGAGAATACAGATGGATGGAAGTAGCTCAGACTCTGATGCTTCGAGCCGCAACGAATCTACGAAGGAAGGAGAGCAACAAATGAGAGTGGCAAACAAAAGGAACAAGCTGAAAGATAAGTTTAAAGGTCTGCTGAGTTCTAGAGGGAAGCGTATAACATTGCAAGACAATGATCATAAACATTCTTCAGAAGGCAGTCATGGGAAGATCTCAGATGCTTCTGATAATGAAATGTCATCCACAGCCAAAATAAAACAGGTAAACTCTCCTTATCTTGTGTGAATTGTTCAATTTAAATTAAAACCTCAAAATGTCATTCGAAATGTGTCGAGCCAGGTGCCAAGTTAACGCGTACGGGTAGTACTTGAACTTATAACTACAGATAATATTTTCAGTCTGATGCTACTAACTTTAATGTCATGTATTCTAAGTAGTTTTTAAATTACTCCAGGTCATGGTTTAACTAATGCCAAGCTTCATCAAAATTTATTCAGCCGTTGAGGCTTGACTGATTATCAAACATTCAAACTAACACATTAATATTAACTAGGATTGATATATGGTGTAATTTTGCTGAATACAACCTATAAGCTACTAGACTGAACAGCAACAATCAATGTATAAATTTTATGGATTTGAGTTTTTGTAATGGTTTTTACAGAAAATTAAAAAAAGTATGGCATCAATGTCATCCATATGTGATCCAGATACATCTGATGAAGAGGGTCAAATGAACAAGAAGCAAATGCCAAAACAGAGGCAAAATAAACAACAGAAATCTACCAAACTGATTGAAGCCAAACCAGTAAGGGTAAGTACTTGGGTATTAAGTAATAGAGGTATCTTGAACTTTGCAATAGAAATGACACAGCCAATTAGTTTAATCAGCCGTTTAATTGTTTGCCTAGGCTTTTTATTTAAATGTGCCAATTTTTCAGAGACCTAAGTGACATCTTTTTTACAATTTTGTTTAATGACTTGCCCATGTCACTAATGTCGCTGATTACACAGCACAATTCAATGAAAAGGCTAGGCAACCAATTACTTTTTAATGAAACGGCAGATTCAGTTGGCTGCGATAGAAATACCATCATTTAATTGTGATACTACTATTCAGAGTGGTACTCTTCATGTAAATTAGTTTTGACAAATAAAAATAAAACATAATTTATTTATTTATTTAAGATGGTCAATTCAAACCATCTTTTTAGTTCTTAGTCTTGTGGCCAATATTATTTTTATACAGTTGAACCCAGTACAGTAATCCGGCTCCCTGTCTAATATGGCGCCCCCTGTCTGTTTGTACTTAATTATTTCCGTAATAAGTTTAGTCATTATTATTTTTATAAGTTCTAAATCACTAATGATGTTAAATTTATAATAAAACGTAAACTCTTTTGTTCTGTTTAATTTACTAAATTCCACATACTGAATGATGAATCTTATCACTTTGACTTGTAATTTGTCGGATTACAAGGTACAATTTTACAAAAAAATCCAGACTATATGGATGTATGGCAGTACTCTGCAATCCAACAAAATCGATACTCCTACACCACCCTGCAAAACGTTAATCAGATTACTGGGATTCCACTGTATTTCTTTATTCTTAGACTTATTTGATTTATTCTTAGATGTCAGCTAAACAGGCAATGGAAAACATGCAGTTAATTAAAAGTGAATCAAATCGTATGTTGAGGGAGAAAGCAGTATCTTTGCCATATCACAGACCTAAAGCGCTGTCTCTCAAGGACATTATGTCTAGAAGGAAACCAGCAGTTGCTTTAGATGGAAAAGCACTGCCTATCAAAATGAATGAAGAGCAATTAAAACACTATGCGTAAGTATTAATTATAATTATGATACTAGCTGTCCCCCCGCTGCTTCGCTCCCGCCAATTACTGGCTACCTGCCATACCTACCCGTTTTTTGTTTTTTTTAAAGCTTCCCTGTATTCTGGCGAACCAAACAAAAAAAGAATTATTGTAATCAGTAAAGTCGTCCTCGAGTTATGCGTGTACATGCATTTTATATATATAGATTTAAATACCAAACCACAGCAAACCATACATACATAATTATTTGATGAATATATGTTCTGCTGAGTATGGAGTGGATCAGCAGTTTCAGTTTTAGTTTCTTTTAATATTTTGTAACATGATAGTTAAAGTGTTTGATTACATTTTCAGACTGTTACTAGAACAGAGACAAAAAGAAATGATGGAGTTATGCAAAAGTGAATCAGATGAGGAAACCCCTGAAGCTGAAGAAAAAAGTGAGGTAACACAGCAAGAAATAGAAACAGTATCTGAAATCACTAATAATGAAAGTGAAGTTATCACTGAAAAGACTTACAACACAATTGAATGTGCAGAAAATGAATCAATAACCAATAAAGTCGCTGCAAATAATGATATTGCATATAGTCAATTGATAGAAAATGAATCAGTGGAAACCACAACAGAAGGGAATAACTTAAGTATTAAAGTAATTAATGAAAAACCTGATTCTCCTGGTATTACTACAAATCAACAAGAACAAAATGATTCCAATACAGATTTCAAATTAGTTTACAATGACTCTGTAGAAGAAGAGCATTTAACAACTGATAATACTGAAAATGTTGCTGAAAAAGATACACTTCAGGAGAAAGCTAAAAATGATTTAGAAAATCATTCAGAACAGCAACTTACGAAAGTGAATTCAGAAACGGAGAGTCAATTGATATCATTGCATTACACTGAAAACAATACAGAAGAACCAGAAAATCTGAAAGAAACAGAAAAACCTGAAGACCCGCTCAATGAAATTACTGAAACAGTAGATATTGCAGCTGAAGAGAACAAAAAAGATGACTTTTTCTCAGATGATGATGTAAATATGGAGGATATTGATAGAATAATTGAAAGTGCAGAAATATTGAGAGGTATGATTACTTTGGTCAAACATAGATACTTTTGTAATAGTCATTGTTCTGTTTAGTCAGGTGGAGTCACTTATCATGAGTACTTTTCATTGTTTCAGATGATGACATTGTTAACTCTCCAATGCTAATAAGGGATCCGTTACCTTTAAATGCAAAACCAACACTAACAGGTGCCCCCGGCATGGTTATAGACTTGGATGGAGGTTCTTGTCTACCCAAAAAGACAGGTGTTGAACTACTAAAGGAGAGATTTACTTACTTTGCAAGATTAAAAACACCTGAAGAAATTGAAAGGGAGAAGGAAAAAAAGTGAGTAGATTTTTTGCATCAGATTTTTATTACATAATATAAAATCATACCGCTCGAGCACTGCCGGCACACCGGTGTGCCGCGAATTTATAGCGAATTTAATGTTTATCTACTATTACATAAGATTTATTTTTTATTTGGGAATTTTCACATGTCAGTGCTCGAGCGGACAAGAACCTTAAGGTCTTAGAATGTGTTCAATGGATTGTTGGTCCATTTAAAATTATCATGAATTACAGGTTAAAACCAGGAGCTCAACATTTGAAATTAAAACATGAACTTGAGGAAAAAATTGCAGAACAAAGATCTCTTGAATGGGCAAAACGTCTTGAAGAGGAGAAGCAGCAACATACGGAAATGGATACAATCTTAGATGATGCTGAAGATAGCTTCGAGAAAATCGAACAAAAGTTGGAAGAAGAGAATGAAAAGGACAATGAGAGTAGTTCAGAAAGTGAGGAAGAGGAGCCTGAGGAAAATGATATTGAGATTAAAGACGAACCAAGGAAACATAACCCTATGCTTGATGATGAAGCTGAAGAATCGGATATTGAAGAAAATGAAGCTGAAGTAGCCAATGTTGAGGAAGCTAACGAGGTCTTTGAAGATTGTGATGACAATGTGGAACAAGAAAATGAAGAAGATGACACTAGTGATGACGAGTCTTCAGAATCTGAAGAAGAGGAAAGAACTAAAACCAAAAAAGGCAGAATATTGAAAGCTTTTGAGGACTCAGATGATGAAGATGCTTCTATCAAACAAGTTGAACCAGACTCCTTAGTGACAGACAGCAATAAAATGAATGATGTGGATGCAGCTGTTGCTGCTGTTTCTAATGAAGTACAAAGTGGTTCACAAGGTAATTATACTGTATGTATCTATACAGTGTTCAACAATTTGATTGGACCTTGGGATGAAAGAAACCCAAAGTAAAGGGTATTCATTCCCTTGGGATACTCTCCAAGTTTCGAGCCGGCGCCGGCGTAGCTCTGGATAAATATAAATTACACCCTTGCGAATCCAAAGCGGGTTAGATATAAAATTGTATACACATACAAAAAATTTAATAATTCCAGATGACGTGATTCAACTTGCGCAGAGGCATGCGTCAGTATCAGATGACCTTTTCACCAGCCAAGAAAGTACCACAATAATCGAAAGAACTAAGGAGGGAAATAGTGCAAGTGATGAAGTGATGACACAAACATTCTCTATACTAGACTCCACGTCTGGGGTGAACATGGACATGGATCTAAAATCTCCTAGTAAATTAAATGTTCTATGCATGTCACAGCCATATAAAGACGTAAGTAATAAAATGGTTCAAATTCAGATACATTTATAGTCAACACCATCACTCTCTCAGTTGCTGCAACATGTTTTCTTCTGCACTTACTACTACTAATAAGTCGTCATCCCCTTTCTACACACATCGTCTTTCACACACTCCATCCATCATTTATTTGGTCTTCCCCTACTTTTTTTATATTTTCTGTTACTTAATCTTTGTTTTTTTCAGCCAAACATAAATTGCCTTATGGAGGGCTCACAGCTGCCTATAACACAGTCATCTCAGTCGCAACCCATTGGAGAAGATATACTAGCTCTTTGTACTGGAAAGTTTTATGACAATGAGTTTGTAACACCGACTGAAGAAAAGCAATATGTTGATGACATGTCCCACGATTTAGTAAACAATGACACACAGACAGCTAAAACCGCAACAAATGATGATATTAGTAAAGAAGTTGATGAGACAGTACTTGAAAAAGAAAATGACAATAAACAAGTAAACGTAATCAGCAAAAAAGCAGATGGAACCCTTCTAAAGGATATTCTTGATGAGTTAGATGACCCCGAGTTTGACAAGCCAAAGGCGAATAAGTTCTTTACTGGGGGTAATACACAGAAGAAGGATGGACAGGTGCTTGAAAGTACTCAATTGAAAAAGAAGTTTACTATAGACTCAGATGATGATGATGAGGAGCCAGCCAAAACAAACAAAGAAATTACACAAGGAAAGAAGAAACAATTAAAAAAGAGAAAGCCTGAAAAGAGAGCACTACAAATATCAGGTAAATATTTATTCAATCAAGTTATCAATTAAAGGTACACTTAAACTTAATGGTGGCTGTGTTTGTGTTACATGGATATGGACCATTCTACTTTTCGATGCCTATAAAAACGTCTCTCGAAAAACCTATTATTTTTTAATTAAATTCGAAAAAGTTATCTAGGTTTGCAAGTGCAATTCTGTGCACACGCTCACCTGAATGATACCTAAGTAATGCAGTGGACATTTTGAGGGGACATGAGGACTGGTAATGCAGTGTTAATTTTAGTAATGAATGAGACTTTTTTGTAATAAAAAACCCAGAATATTGAAGAAATTCATAAAAAACATTGAGGCCCGTTCTTCGCTCCTTTCTCTGCTAGGAAAATATTTCGAGACATCTACAATTTTGTAAGTGTTCATAAATTTTCATCTCCATTTTAGGCACTAAAAAGTAGAATGGCCCTTATACGCGGTATTCGCGATGCTGCTCAGAGACTCGCCACGTGTTCCTAGCGGCCATTAATTATGAAACTAGATAATTAATTATGATAACAAACTCAATGTACCCCAAATGGCATATTTTCTTACTTGTAGATGATGAAGACGAGGAAGAAGAAGAAATCGCAGAAGATGATGAGTACGTGTCAGACTTAGAAGATGATGCTGAAAGATTAGTGGAGTATGACTCTGAAGAAAACGAGGTCAGTTTGAATTAGAGTTTTGTATCATCATTATGTAGTAGTATAGAGCTTGTGGCTAAGTATATAGCCACACGGATTGATCTTCGAGGTTAATCAACGCCTGCCGAGTTTGGTCTGTGAATGGGTGACTATCTTAAGACACCGAGATTCCTCTGTGCCTCAGAAAGCATGTTAACAAAACCGTTTCCCGGCTGTCATTTGTAGATCTTTGGCAGACATTACGGATTGACTGGAAGCCAACCCTAATATTATTATGTAGTTGGGAAGATTGATTATGTAATTGTTAAGGTTCAGTATCAGTGGTAGAAGACTTCACTCAAAGTATAATAATAATAATATAGCCTTCTTATCCCGAAACTCCATTGTTTTTCACTGTATAATACTAGTCCTTATTCATTATGTTCTTTTTAGGTTATTATACTATGTCCCGGAGTTCGGTGTGCCTCTTGGCAAAGGCCTCCTCTAATGATTTCCACTGTTTTCTATCTTTTGCAACTCTTCTGAGTTGCAACCTACTGTTAATTTCGTTCGGAGTTCGGGAGTTCGTGAGTTCGTCCTCCCATCTTTTGCATTGAGAAGTAATGTTGAGGCAAATAATGTCGCTCTTTAACCAACTACATCTATCTGATAATGTATCTTGATTAGCGAGAGACGTATTTGTCGATTCACATAACAGTTTCCTTTGTTGGCTTTGTCAGAATATGTGATGTTAAACCTTAGCATAACATCCTACATTTTTATTCCCAGATTGAAATAAAGCCCGATAAACCGAAGAAGAAGCGGAAAGTGGCGGATTTCTTCGAGCAAGAGGCTGAACTGACGAGCGAGGACGAGTGGGTGGGCTCCGGAGACGAGGACGAGAAGGGGCTGGACAGGATGGAGCGGGAGGAGGGAGACGACGAGGTCTTCCACCAGGGACAACTCCGGAAGGAGCTGGGGCAAATACATATGTACGTGTCTTCGGGCAATTTATAGTAATAGGCGAAACAGACGTGTTGTGTTCCGATATTATCATTTCTTTGCCCTTATACCAACTTATTGGGGGTTGGTGCAACACGTCGTCTTACTCCATACTTCTCTAGTAGTCGTCGTCATCTTTCTAGTCATAACTAGAGACTAGACTAGACTAGAGAGTATTGATGTCAGATGAATAAAATTATTACAAATTGTCACTTCTTCGTAAAAACGTAGACGTGAAGTTTGGAATTTACCCTATTTGTGCATTCGGTTAATAATTGTTTTCTCATATCTCCTCTTTCTGAATTCTAGGCGAGATGTGCTCGACCAAGATAAGCGAGAAGTAAGGATAATACAAGAATTGTTATTTGAAGACGGTGACCTCGGCGACGGACATCGGCAACGAAAATTCCGATGGAGAAACGCAGGTAAATAAACGTCGGTTTTTACTTAGTTACTGGCTCACAACAAAGCTTGGGCTGTGTTATGTTTTGAGTTTACGAGTCTTATGAGGCACTAGATTCTAACCGCGGCTTCGCCTTCGTAAAGTTTTTTCATGGATATTATTTTTTTGTACGGAACAATCATAACATGAACTATCTACCAGTGAAAATCCCGTAAAATCGTCCAGCCGTTTCGGAGATTAGCCAGAACAAACAGACAAAGGGAAAGACAGAAAAAAACATGTTATTTTTTTGTTATAATAATCGTATACATTATATACCTGTCACCGGAAATTTGCAGGCTCCGTAAGATTGTAATAATCTTGATTAGATTATAATTTCTCGATATATTATGAAAAAATCGTTTTGTATTAAATAAAAAATCCCATCCAAACTCAATAGTTTCCAATAAGTATAATTATCCGTGTCTTATTTAGAAAAAATAGTTTACAATTTCACAACCTTGCAGATTTTGCCATTTTCTGGTGACATTTATATTCCAATTTAAACACCTTATTACTGACACAGGTGAAGAAGATGCGACTGGTACTGTACCTGACGAATTTGCCGACACCCAGGAAGAAGAATTTGAGTCAGAAGAACTGTGGAGGAAACAGAGGCATGAACGAGAAGTATTTTTGAAGACAATGGTAATTACTACTACAATAATCAATATAATATTAATATGTAGTACGTGTCGAACTTTATGGCAACGACGAAGTGTGATCCGCGCTTCTATAGCACTCTGACGCTCGCCCCAACACACGCTTAGAACAACGGAGCAGTGACGCCGTGTCCTGAGCCGCCATTAAGGCCAGGTTATCCTGAAAAACGTTGTTTTGCATTGTGTAAAATTGTGTTTTATTCGTAAACAACACGGATTTAAATTTTGAAAAAAATATATTACATAATTCACACTTCGATCTAGCTATTTCGGCCGTGCGATACACGATTACTTGCACTTTACTGCATCCAATTAAATCGCAAAGACAAGTCAAAATCAAGATGTAATTATCATTTCATTTGAGTTATATAAGGTTTTGAGTAATAAAACTTATACCACAATAAAGGTCTTAAAAAATGTGATATAAATCGGCCATCATAATGTGAAATATGAAAATACGTATCCCACTAATTCCAAAATCAAGTTACTGGCTAAGCCTAAATTGATTACCGCTCGAGCACTGCCGGCACACCGGTATGCCGCGAATTTAATGTTTATGTTTATTTACGTAAGATTTATTTTTTATTATGGAATTTTCACGTGTCGAGCGGTTAAATAATAATACTTGTATACAATTTAGTGTTCAAACAGTTGTAATATAGTTAGTTTTTATTAGATGTAGCTATAATTTTGTAAAAAAAAATGGGGGAAAAAAAAGTTGTCACGGCTCTTCGTTGCAGCGGTGACTACTTTTTTTTATAAACTTTGGCTGAATAAACAAAAAGGTATATAGGTATATACATAATTTACTTTACTAACTAGGTAAGTACCGACACGGAACAGATAAATTTACACACCGCGAACATGTGTGTAAACAGTTTAATTTAAACCTTATTTCAATACGCATAAAGACGTGCGCTTTAGTGGTTTAGTTTTCGCGCGGAATAGATTTACCAACCGCATCGAGTATGTAAAACAATTGAATTTGAACCCTATTTCAGAGTGCATAAAGCCACCTCGCGCGCACATGATACAATGATTTACTGTTTTCAAATGTCAAATAGCTAGTTCACCCCGCTACGTTAGTCTTGATGGTTTCGGAGAGTTTGTATAAGTTTTATAATGTTTTTTATTTATTAGAAATGTCCGTTTTCACTTATCTTACTCCTAAACAAATGCCAAAATAATAGCTCGTATTTCCTACATGAGAGTTGAATATCGGTGCAATAATGTTTTGGTGTTCATGTAGAGAAGAAATATAAGTGTAGTTATACGCTAGGTGGGTACCTACTCACAGCCACCACAACACAACAAATAATAATATTTATGGTGTCTGCAACGTTTGTGTAGGTCTCGTCTATGCTAACCAATACGCGCAACGCACTCGTGAGTCGCGTGCCATAGTGTGAAAGTGTAACAGTATGACCATTTCCCATGAAAATATTATAATAACATACTTTTGGTAACGTTTAGGCTACCGGACCAGCTCATTTATGCGCTGTACACTAGAGTCCATCCTCTTACTAATTACTAACAATGTATCAAGTTATGACAAGACATATGAAAAACTATGTGGTCAGTTTGGATAGTTTTTCCAATCCAATGCGTAACTTTATCGGTGTTTATTGGCAAGAGGAAAAATGTATAGAAATTATAAATTACATACACTAAACTGTTTTTAATTGACTATTGTATTGTATATTATTAACCGACTTCCAAAAAAGAAAAGGTTCTCAATTCGACTGTTTTTTTTTGTTGTATGTTTGATCAGCGATATTTTCGCCAATTGTCAACCGATTTTGATGATTCTATTTTTTTGGAAGTGTATCTTCCCGGACTGATCCCATTTCAATTTGGTGAAGATCTGATGAAGAACTTCGGAGATAGGTAACGGAACTCTTCATTCCCGTAGGAATTCCCGTTCCCGTATAGCCGTACAGCCTTCCCCATGAATGTAACTATCATAAATTCATAATCATAATACAAAAAAGAATTTCTCGCACCGCGTCGCACGCAGTCACGCACGCTCAAGGCGTTCTCGTTTGGTGGCCGCGTCTCGCGCACCGCCCGTTCGATTTAATAATATTGTTGAATTATTTTAATTTTACTAATGTAAAATTAACTCACCGTTTAGGAGATAATTCTCCTAAACGGTGAGTTCAAATAACATGCTGTAAAAGACAAAGTTTATCTTCATAAAATTATCTTGATGATGAAGTAACTTTCGCTACTAAGGATTAATATGCCTGCCTAATATTAATGCTGAAAAACCACCTTTAATTTTTAAATAAATTATTTGACATAAAATGCCTTAGTGTGGCTTATTTATAAGAGATAGATATATAGGTGTAACGTCGCGGACTTTTTTTTAGATCGAATGAAAAACAATATCTTTGTAGTACATGGTACTTACGTATAATTAGCTATTACCACAGCGCACTTAGCGCACTTCCACTTTATAATATTATTTAGTATAGATTTGAATAAAATAGTATCTCATTATCATTATTGTAATACCATAAAAATACATAAAGAAATTAAACACACACCCCCACATAAGTACATACCTACGTAATAATTACAATTCTATCCTATTTATTTATAACGGTTTGCTATCTATGTTTCTGTGTATGTGCGTCTGTGTGCCTGTGTATCTGTCTTTGGCACTGTAGCTCCGTTATCTTTATTGAACAGGGATATTTTGTAAGTTTTTAAAATTTTACTTGTTAATTACCAACAAATCAAAATCAAAATTTGCGTTACAGGTCAATAGAGCATGCGGAAGGGCGTGACTTGTCTCCAAAATAATACTCATTTATTGGGGTTACCCCAAACGGTATAACGGTATAGTTGGGAACGACACCATTGTTGAAATTAAATGTCCAATAACGGCATTTAGAAAAGGGAAATGCTGCTATTGAAGAAAATAAAATACATATATTTAAATTCGATAGAATAAAACATACCAGGGTTATAAACAAAAAAAGTAATTGGTATTACCAAGTGCAGGGTCAACTTCACGCAACAGAAAGGAACCAATGCATTTTTGGAATATAGTCCGGTGAAAACTAGTAGTAGAAAATATTTCAAGAGATGACGAATTTTGGCGGGTGCATATGGAGAAAAAAATTATAGATTTTTATTTGAAATGTATATTGCCAGAGATTGTGGATCCGCGCCAAAATCGCGGTATGCCAATACGAGACATAATATTGAAAGAAAACCAAGAAAATGTTAATGATAAGCCTGTGCAGCCAGGTCCAAGCAAATCCAAGGACCATATTCCGTGTCAATCTACTCAGCTAGGTCCATGCAAACCGAGACAGCTACAGTTCAACGAATTTTAACCAGTTGTATTGGTAACTTTTATTATGTTAACTATTTGATTAAAAAATATAAAAACGTTTTTTTTTTTTTTAATAGCATCTAGGCAAATTCCAAACCATTTATACTTCTAAGCTTTCTTGAATTTTAATATTCAAGAATTGTAACATAATTTTCCTAAAGTAAGTGTGCCTACCTACTACTTGATTTTTACGAAGGTATCGCACCAAAGCCAAATAGCGCGCGACGCGTAGTTTTGTATCGTACTCGTATTCATAATTTTCGTGTCAGTCAGATTTTAAATCCACCATAATACTCTAAAATAAATAAGTATTCTTACTGATTTTAAATGATTAGTAATTGGATTCAAGTTTGTACAATACGTACTTAATCCATCTATAACCTTAAAAAATACTAAATAGAAAAATAAAACAAAATAAACTTATACTAATCCATTCAAGTTGATCTACTGCATTACTTTATCCTGTGACGGAACTTAGTACCTACCCGAGTCCGTGAACTCATGAGCGAGCGGTGCGCTTGGTGCGCGCGTCTCCCGCGCATCGTAACTTATTACGTATTGCTACTCCTTGCGGGGCCTGGGGTAAGCGTTAGATGCCTACGCGCTCAAGTTAGGCTCGCCTTAAATATCAACATCATCATCCACAGCCTGGCCTCGCTTTTTTGTGCCAGTTTTTTTTTACGTGTGGAAATCCTTATGGATATCCTTCGTATTGGGGCAGCAGAGGGAGGGGTCTGTCAGACTCCTACTGACTAACGGCCGCTTTCTATAATATATCTCAATCCCAATCTTGATCCCGATCCTTGTCTGTAACCAATCAAAGGTGAGAATTGTGTGGTGAAGGACACAAACTCGGCCGTTGATTGGTTACAGACAAGGATCGGGATCAAGATTGGGATTGAGATATATTATAGAAAACGGCCGTAAAACCACACGATGTTCCTACTCGTCACTTGTCTGGACACGTTCGCATTCTCCACGATCACCCCCGGCAGTGACAGTTTGCGCTTGCAAACCCCATCTATAGTTTACCCCCATCTCTAAGTTTGCTGAAAATAAATTTGTTGTTTATTTATTATCTCGAGTAAGGTGAGGAGTGAGTTTCTCCAGACCCTTTCATCATTTGTGAGAGGAGCACGGAAACACCACGCGACACCAACCCGGGCCTAATTGAGTAAGCCTAAGATAAATAGTTCCTGTGCCAACTCTACTCACAATGGCAACAATGTCATCCACTTCGAAATCAACAAAACCGTACAATTTACACTGTAACTCTTAATTAGGGTATTTGACTACACAATAATAAAGTGTTAATTTATTACAGCAACAAGAAGAAGAGGAAGCTGTTAACGTCAGTGTAAACAGAACAACTATTATAAAGGCAAACCTCTCTTCTAAGTCAATGTCCACTCTTCTTCAAGAAGTCAATCAATCGAAAATGGAAACTGAGAGTCCTGTTGTCCAAGAAAAGAAAACTGCGAAAGATATACCTAGCCCGAAAAAGTCGTTCTCCATCTTCCAGGTAACTGTTACGTTTAAGTCACTGAGATTGTAATTATCCTAATATATCAAATTCTTCCGTTACTGACTGAGTGACTGATAGACAATGCAAAGCCGAAACTTCTGGTTGTAGAAAGTTGAAATTAGGCATGAAGGTTCCTTGGGGAGTGTAGGGGAGCACTAAGACAGGATTTTCCGAAATTCCTACGGAAACGGGATATGCGCGTACGAAGTCGCCGGCAAAAGCTAGTTTTGATATAAAGTTATTTAACTGCGTTGTCGGTCTAGTGGTCGCAAGCAATTCTGCTTGTGCACGAGCTCCTGAGTTTGGTTCCTGGGTTTTTCCGCCTGGAATTTCTCAGCGGCCCAGAGTCTGGATAATTTCGCGGTTGATAGCAATAGGCTGTCTAATATAAGACTGGAAGAAATAGCTGGCATGTATGTACTAGAGGTATACCTCTGCTTAACTCTTCTGAGAATACAGGCGGGCTCTTAGTTTTTCCTGCTGAAAATAATAATAGCTCTATAAATCTTTTGTAACTCGCTTACAAAATACTCTATTGAAAACTCAGACTCTGATACTTGATATTCCTATTTCAGCAAAACTACCACGGGTCATTGCTAACGCGTGGTCGCGGTGCTCTCGCGAGGCTGGCAGCATTAGCGACACCGCTAGCCGCGGATGATGATGCTCCTAAAATTGGCTCACTGGCTTCACACAAGCGAAACTTTGTCTTCACTGCCCTGACACAAGACGACGATGTACCAAAGGTACACTACTGAATAATCAACTTTTTTACTATAAGCATAGTTCAGTTCTGCTGTTTTTTATTTGCCTTAAATTGTGGCCTGCTTTTGGGCAAAAGACTCTCCTTCCAAACCTCACTTTACGTGTTCATAATCTGGCCACGTTAGCCTTGTAAAGAAGATGTCCAAATCGCCACAGCACTTTCGCTGATCGTCCTCGATAGCACTGTTGTCTCTTTTAATTTAACCAATGTGTTCCCACTGCTGGGCATATTTTTACCCAATATTTGTCCAGTTCTCATGCTTATACTTTAATATTTTCAGGTGACAATTAAACGAAAAGCCGACGTTAATTTAGGAACACCGAAGTTAGTGAAGAAAATGAAGATCGAAGAAAAGCTGGTTCGTCCCAAGAGCAGTCTATTAGATCATTTTTAATGTATTGTTTCAAATTGTCTTATGGTTTGACTCTTAGGATGTTCCTCAAATTACGATGTATTTGCTGAATGTGTCGACAAATATATCGTATTAGAAACTTTTTAAATTGTGTAAGACTGTAAGGTGCCTTTGTAAATTCATCCTGTTATTTACTAGTATACTGCAGTAGTTCTTCATTCAATAAAGTCGAATATTTGGGACTTTCTAGTGATGACTCCCATGCATATAAAAGTAAGGCTCCAAAAATGGAATATAAATATTAAGTTTTTTTTTATTTTGAAATATCGTACACATTGACTCTTCAGGTGTTCCTCAAATTACGTTATATTTGCTGACCGTGTCGACAACTACATATTATCCGCTCGAGTGGCACACCGGTGTGCCACGAGTTCATCGCGAATTTAATGATTATTATTTATTACGTAAGATTTCTTTTTATATATAATAAAAACCTACTTTTTGAAGTGTTTATGACACTAATGTGCCTTATGGCCGCCGCCAGATAAATTATTAAAAACGGAAATTGCCCTTTCCATAATATCTCTTCGTAGGTACCTAGACGATAAATTATGAATCGTTTTTCATTGCTAGAAAATGTAAAGGATCACGATAGATATCGATTCAGGACAGCTTTGTCTTTATTTCTGTTTTCGGAATTAAGTAAGTCAATAAATGAAGGTGGGTCAATAACTGTTATTGCAAATTTATCTGGCGCCTACCTTAGTATTACATTGCTCCTGTAGTTTACTTGTATACTGCAGTAGTTCTTCACGCAAGAGAGCAGTATATTTGGTGACACCGAAAAGGGAATGTTAATAGTTTTTTCATTCGAATTATCTTATACTTTGACTCTTAGGATGTTCCTCAAATTACGACGTATTTGCTAACTGTGTCTGCAACAATATCGTAATACAAATTTTAACTGTATAAGTGTTAGGTTAGGTGCCTTTTTATCACATCGATTCTGTTATTTACTTGCAAAGTGTAGTAGTTATTTACTAAGACTGAAAATTTGGTACTTTCTACGGATGACACTCGTGCATATAAGTAAGGCTCCAAAAAAAGAATGTAAATATGTTGTTTATTAATTAGAATTATCTTTGACTAATAAGATGTTCCTCAAATAACGATATTGTGTTTGCTGACCGTGTCGATAGATATATCGTAATAAAAACCTACTTTTTAAAGTGTTTAAGACTGTAAGGTGCCTTTGTAATACCTCGATCCTGTAATTTAATCTTGTGTAGGTCTTAATATAGACGAAAATTGGTTACTTTCAGTGACTATCATACATATAAAACAAGGGTACCAAATATGTAATGTAAATAAATAGATTTTTAACTATATAATCAGTAGAAAATAAACCCATATTTTTACTAAACGTTATATAACTTGTGACATATTTGTAATTTTAGTTGAAAATATGAAATAAATTATTCAATACTATTTTTGTGCTTATTATGCTGCCTCTCACCAATCAACAACTTCTATGACTTTTTTTTTTTAGAATGTACAATCATCAAATGACCCCTTCCGCTCTGGGTAGAGCGGGAGGGAGTGTCAGACTCTTACTGACTAAAACCCATACATGCTCCTCCTAGTGCCTTTTGCGTTCCAGGGCCGCGGTAACTCTCGAACAAAATCCGCAACAACTTCTATGACTTAGAAACTCTTCTAAAAAACAATTTGACCCAATGCTACTTGAGTTGGCTTTGAGATTTATTGAAAACAAAACTCATCTCAAAGACTCAGCCATTTTCAAACTTGAGACTGGTACAAGGTACATTCAGTAAGGACACCCCATCTCGAGGCCCATACCTACCAGTAAAAGTTCCAACTGCCTTTTGATTCAGAATTCAGATTAACTGCGAAACTGATATTTTACAGAGACAATCATTTCGATTGTGATTGACTCGTCTACTCGACCATCGCAAATATCTTGTTGCCTCTATACTTACCAATCTCTATTGCAAATAATTAGCACCTGAAGGAAGGTTGATAAAAAAAAGTGAAGAAAGTCGATAGACAGTACTTTACAGAGATAAATTTTCCCGCAAAGACAACCCCGTGAGGGTCGGTACCGATCGGTGCAGTGCAGGAAACCAGTTTCATTATGTATGTGTAAGCAGTAAGCACCCTTTAGCTAAAAAACGCAACTCATACTACACCGTCAAAATATCTGTGAAAATATGGTGACTGTGAATAATATCACGCTTGTATTCCTCGAAGGGATAGGCATAAAGAGTACTTATCCATATTCTCTATCTATACCTAAGTACCATAGGTATAGCCCGGTCAAGTTTGCTTCAAAAATAGGGGTAAAGTTACATTAAAGGCACTTTTGAACGTCAAATTCCACGTTCTAAGTATTGTGGTCCTGTTGAGTTAAAAATATTGTATAAAAAAAATTAGGAAGTACTATTGGAAACGATGAAAGCGTTATTAAATTAGATAAGAGTAATTTGGGAAAATTATTCGTCTGATTGATAATCATCTAATGGAACTTCAAGCATATTGTCTTCTTCTTCTGCCTGCTGGCCCAGCAGTACTTATGTTTGAAATTCCATTAGATGATTATCAATAATACGAATAAGTAATACATATACCTATTCATTCTAGTGGAAATGAATTCATCGTTTGTTTTATAACAAGCAAGTATATAAGTACTGGACACGTTAACGAATAGAAAGTAATACTGTAGTCATGAACTCATGAGTCATGAGTAGTATCGATTCTTCAAAGTATCGGTATCGTAAGGAAAAGTACTCGATTTCACAAAGTATTGATACTTTTTTCGTGTCCCTAGTCCTGGTGAAAGTGGAAATTCCAAAAAAGGGTAATATTCGAAGTGTGTTCTTGTTCTACCATTTTTTGAATAATTAATACTATGTATCCCTTACATGAATATAATTTCTGCAAAAAATCACCTTATTTTATTGGTGTTATCGAAATTTTTTTGCGCTTGCAAAATTGAGAAATTCTGGTAACTACACCCGTATTTTAGAATGTTGGATGCATTGACACCAGCATATCCTTCCGTTTAGCATCTCGCTTCCTCTCTTGTTTAGTGAATTTGTCTTTGTCACTCTTCAACCAATCAGCAATCTCAATACGCAGCTATCTCTGTCAGCTGGTCGGGTATTCGTCGTGAACTGGCGTTTCGTTCGCTCACGACACGACCGGCTCAATCAATGCTTTTTTTCTGTGGCGGTGTGGTGTAGTAGTGTAGCGTGGAAGAATTCTAGTCAAATAAATCAGAAAAATATAAGTGCTCCAAATAAAAATACAAATAACGTAGAAATGGCGAACGAGAATAATGATATCAGCGACATTGTAAAGAAATGCAAAATTCTTTTGTTGGATATTGAAGGGACCACAACATCGATCAGCTTTGTTAAGGTAGGTCTAAAGATTGACCGGCCGGTGTTTTGTCTCAACATGTGTTTTTGTATAACCGTTATTTGTTTTATATATTTTTTTGAATCTTTGTCGTGTCTGTATGGAAACTCTTGATTCCACATGCAAAATGGTCGCGTTTTCAGATTTGCAACATGGAGGACGAAATCAAAATGGTACCCCTTTTCATGCTCCTTTCATTGTCTGGTTTATCCACGTGTTCTAAACGTATTTACTGCAGTTAATACAGCAATTCTTAGTACCTATAATAAATGCAGTAATTTTCTTCATTTTTCATGTTTCTTTGGATTGTACTTAGGTTCACATTTATCGATTTATTTTAGCGAAACAGCTAATGGACATGGACCCTCGAGTTCAGTTTGACTAAACTTTTAAAACAGGAATTTATTTCAGTGTACTGTAATATAAATATGAGTACTATTTCATATTTAGTAGTGCGTTTGCGTGCTATCACACCTCTACCGGCTTGAACAGCTGTTCCGAGCAGCTGGCTGGTAAAAAAATGTGGAACAATTAACTGTCCTCTTTCAATAGCGTGGAGCCCACATAGGCTGGCCTTGTCGCACTCGCGTCAGGAATACGAAATGGTGAGAGAGATAAAAAAACACGAGTAGCGATTCGTTTGTCAGAATTGCCGCGTCGTCGTGTTGATGATTCCGCGATTTCATCAAGTCTGGGAATGCTTTTAACAACTTAGACGTAGCAATACAGTATTTAGAATTTTTTTAAACTTAGACGCAACATTTTACTATAATTTTGACTAGATCCAAGTCCATGAGATGCATGAAATAGAGATAGAGAGCCTTGTACAATTTCGCCGAAATTGCTACTGTAACAACGGTATAATAGGTATACTTTATTTTAGGGAGACAGGTTATTGTTTTCTTGTAGCCTCTAGGTAGGCAAGGCAGTATAATGTACCTACATCTTTATCTCGCCCCTTTTCTCCTAACAAAATGAGGTTAACTCTTGTGGTGTCGTGATGTTAATTAAAGTTAGGGTTGTAATATGCATGAAGAAATCAGCACCGATGAACTGAAAACAGTCGGGTTTTTAAATCAAGACTTCTGAAATCACACTTTCACACCTCGTAAAGTCTCATCTCGGTCGCGCGATTCGACTCGTCAGCTGTTTACAGTACAGCTGATTCATGTATTTTTCTTTTCATTCATTTAGGTGTACAAGTACAAGATCAAATCTTATTTTTATTCGCCTGGTCATTTATTCGTAAAATCCACAGGGTCTGGTTCATAGTGATGATTAAATAGGTGCCCAGAATAAAAAATCATCTGATTTCAGTAGCTAAACAACGCTAACATGTTGAGTATTAAGAATACGTAGGACCTGTTCCAACGTAGGTAGGTACCTAAACTGTGCCTATACCTATGTGCCAGAAACAACATAAATCTAAGCGCCAGAGCATTCATCAGAATTGGGGCATCGAATAGCGCGAACTTTACTTTGTTTTTTATTTAAAAGTCCGCCGTCTTTGGCCAGTGGAATAATTGGAGCATGTTTTAGTACAACAATGCTGGGTATATCTCGGTGGTGCGTCCCTAAGCGGGTGCCGCGGGCTGGGTCGCCCGGCTAGGTAGGCTGGCTATCCGGTTTGGACACCGGCGGCAAGTCGCGCAGTTCGTTCACCCACCGACTTGCCGCATCGTAGACGATGCAGTTTCACCAGGGCATCATGTTATGCTAAATTCAAGGCATGGTGGTTACTTTTTAGAGGCGAGAGTTTTAAATTAAGATCGAGAATAAGCAACGTTGAAATGCGTCGAGTGGAATGACCACGACTTGAAAGAAATGAATTGATGTTGAGCTAGCTATTGTTGTATTGGTGATGTTTACACAAAGGTTCCCAAACTTCATTGTTGTTTTTGGCGTGAGAGCTCTAGTGAGAGGTGCAGGTAACTTACTGGGATGAAGCAAAATGGTTTATTGACCCTTACCTTTGAAGATATCTGAATACTTATACTTCGTTAAAGTAGAACATACCTACAACGATAAATGTTCTGCTGAAAGACGTCCAGTGTATAGCCCTACCCCAATCACCGCCACATTGACTTGGCCTGTGCTTCTTGCATCCAGTTGATTACGATTTAATTTGGGAAAAATAATTCCTGTGAAAGCAATGCCTAAGTGTTAGGAAATAACCCGTACAAAATGGAAAGTTATTTGTTCCATCAATCAATTTTCTATGTAGTTTACAATACAGCCATTTATTCAATGCAATTTCTTGGAAGAAGACTGATAATGAGAATTAGTAGAGATGAAATAGATAGCGATGCAAGCTAAAGGCGCGTTCACACCGAGCGATCGAGCATTCGGTGACGAGCATTTTCGGTGACGAGCATTTTCGGTGACGAGCATTTGAGCAGTCTCAATCAGGGACTAATCTGAGCATTTAAAAACTCGCCCGAAGTTTCTTTAGTGAGATCGTTCTCACGTTTGAAAACAAAAAGATTGGCTCGCAGAGGAATTTTCACAAACACGTGAACGCTTTCGAATACTCGCGAGGCGCATTCTGGGGGAGCATCTCAATATAGGAAGCTGTAATAAGTAACTTGAATCGCTGTCGGAAATACAACTTGTTTTTACAAAGAGTATTTGCGACCTTTTCCCGGTACCATTCATTCTTTTACCTGCGGGACTATGACGTCACAAAAAGAACAAACACGTTTTTTCGAAACGAAAATAGCACGTGGAATCTTGACAAACAACGCCCATAACCTTTACTTGATGAAGTTGACAATAATGCTACCGTACCGCTAAATATAGGAATAACAAAGACCTTTAAACTTCAAAGGTGTGCTTTCTAGTTTGTAGGCTGTGGAAGGCAGCGAGCATTATACACACATACCTATAACGAGTAAGGCTTTCGTAACTCACGGTTTCTTAGACGGGTCACTGAAACCAGACCAAACAAATTTATTCTGGAAAGAAAAGGCGCTATCGAACACACTGAGATAAGTTGCCCACTTCTAGGCATTCATACACCGCATTATCGACTTGCCATCTGGTGAGAAAATATCAGTGAACCTTTCAATTGTAAGAAAATGTAGACACAAAATTAGGCTTAGTAACTAGATAGATGAGGTACGGCATACCATGAGTATATCGTGGATGGAGGGAATGTGCACCAGGTAGTTGACATAGAAACAAGTGTCTTGTCTATTCGTACTATGCAAATGTAGAGCTATGCGGCTCCGTTACCGTGAACTGGTCGATCCATTCTCCGTGGTTTATTTGTGCCATTCCCATAAACGCAGCTTCGAAACAAGACTTTAAAGTAGAAGTATGCATACGTATTAGGTACATAATACAATAGTTGTTTTGCATAACACGGCTAGTGCTGTGTCATCCCGAGTTGAAGACGTACGACGCAATAACACTTGCTCGTTAGCCCGCATTCGGCTATCGAATGAATTTACCCTAATTCGGATACGCATCCCGTTGTTGAAATCCTCTAAACCGAGAGTCTTAAGAAATTTGGTCTCATTAAAAGATAGATAGATTGTGTGAGGAGTGAATGATAGCGTGACGGATGGACTATTAATGTAGCCAGTCGTGTTACGCGGACTACAAGTAACATTATCACACAAGGGCAGGAAGATGGTGACAAAATTTGGTCCCATTGTGAGAGCATTAGTCGATGTGTCCCGCGGAAAACTGGTGCCGGACATCCAAATTTGATTATTCGGCGCCAGAAGACGCAAACACGACAGTCGACGTTTGACTGACGACTGCAAGATTAATCGTGCCTCTAATTCGTAATGGTATTTAACCCTTAAATACATCCTAAGCAGTAATGTATGTCATGGTTAATAATTAACTGTTTCCAATTAGTGCAGAAACAGTTATTGGGACGTGTCACCGCCGCTTGACTGACGTAAATGGATTCACTGTTTAATTGAAATTGTAATTGGTATTGAACAAGCGGAAATTATACTTTGATCTTGCTAAGATCTCTTTTTCCGTAACGTCAGCCCAAGCCTTCATGGCTTGAAGATGAAGGAAAAACAGGCCAAGTGCGTGTCGGACTTGCGCACTAAGGGTTCCGTACCATTACCATTATCTATAAAAATCGGCAAAAACGTTACGTTTGTTGTATGGGAGCTCCACTTAAATATTAATTTTATTCTGTTTTTAGTATTTGTTGTGATAGTGGCAACAGAAATACATCATCTGTGATTTTTTTTTATTATTTTTTTTTTTCTGTGAAAGTTAGATTGAACAGGCTCCTTCTGGGTAAGCTCGCTCCATCGTAGACTCTGTCTCTGTCATCTCTGACATTAACTAGAGTCAAGAGCAAACCCATCACTAAAAAAAAAAATCAACTGTCTAGCTATCACGGTTCATGATGAGATACAACCTGGTGACGGACCGGACAGACAGACAGACGGACAGCGGAGTCTTAGTAATATAATAGGTCGCCGTTTTTACCCTTTGTGTACGGAACCCTAAAAAGTGTAAAAAAAAAGTGTCCGGTAATATCGCACAGGGCAATTTTGGATGGACTGAACGAAAGAATTTAAATTTAGGGCGGTCAGTGCCTGACACTCCTTCCGCTCCACCCAGAGTGGAAGAAGTCATTTGATGATATCCATAAAAAATTGGCCAAGTGCGAGTCGGACTCGCGCGCGAAGTGTTCCGTACAGTTATAGCGGCAACAGAAATAGGTACATCATTTGCGAAAATTTCAACTGTAGCTATCACGGTTCATGAGATACAGCCTGGTGACAGACAGACGGACAGCAGAGTCTTAGTAATAGGGTCCCGTTTCTTCCCTTTGGGTACGGAACCCTAAAAACGGGCGTTTAGCGTGCAAACATCATAAATATAACTAAAAATAATATAAAATAAAAACTATGGCACCAACCCCGAAATCGAGAAAAAGTCGACTGCCCCATACATTATAAATGTGCGCATAACTCGACAAAATGCTCGAACAGCTGATTTTATAGATCACCAAGAAAAACGGTAACGATACGGTAAAGAGTCAAAGTCAAAGATCTTAATTGTGAGACAGTGGTTACAGAGTTGATTTTAAATTATTTTTGTGTGCTTTTGCACTGCTCCACAATGTTAGGCATACAATAGTTTTAGTTCAAATCGAAACTTTAATTGGAATAGAGCTATATTTTGCATCAAAACATAAAAACAGTTGGGCACTAACTCGTCACGAGTATTTCTATTCTATGGCAGTAGGTATCTGTGAAAGTACAGAGATGGATATTGTTATTTTATGAGTTCTCACAATACTAGTTGATAATATGGCACAATGTTCACGACCCGATGTAGTACCTACAACGTTGCGTTGCCGTGTCCCAAATTGTGAAATTATTTCTCGCCGCTCAGGCCGATTTATAGCAAATCCATCATCAGCCGGTGTTAACTATGAAAGGTCTTAAGTACTTCTTTGTTACAGGACAAGCTGTTTCCGTACGCCGAGGAAAATGTCAAGGATTTCTTGACCAACCAGTGGGAGATCGAAGATGTGAAAGAGGCGGTTGCAGCGCTCAGGAAACTGGCGCTGGAGGACAAGGAGAAGAGCGTCGATGGAGTTGTCACCATTCCAGGAGAGGTATGTCACTTCACTTTAACATTTTATCAATATACAGGGTGTTCCAGAAGTGCATGGTTATAAAATTAGGAAAAAATATTAATAATTTGATTTTTACTTTTTAAAAAAGAAACCCGACCGCAAAAAACTACTAAAATGTTAAGAAAAACAGCTGTCTGATGCAGTTAGTGGTGTTTATTTTAGTTCAATCACAGATGCGATGCCACGGACTGCACCAGGCTGCTTGAAAAGTGATTTTTTTTAGAACTTTCTAAAGTCAATTGTTTATTTTGATATTGTTTCTTCACTCTATAGCAGCTACACCCCTCTTTAATATGATTCGCACTTCTGGAACATCCTGTAGACAAGTAAATAAAATTGTCTGTTATTTAGTCAGTCAAAAAAACAGCTTTTTATTATGAATGTTTACACGATACTTAACCAAATCAATTTTTAAATTATGTCTTTCTTTTCTGTCGGTCTGTCTGTTCCGGCTTATCTCCGAAACAGCTGGTTTAATTTTAACGGGAATTTCATTGGCAGATAGCTGATGTTATGAGTAAATTAGGCTAATTTTATTTTAGAAAACAAATTAGGTTTCTGCACAGAAAAAAATAAAAGTGGAACTAGTGCTTATTTACGCGTACGAAGTCGCGGGTAACAGCTGTGTAGTCAATAGTCATACGTATGGACTTGTCGTCTTGTTATCTCATTATAAAAATGTTAGCAGAACTCGCAACTTGGAAGGAGTGCAGCCTGTATTCATTAGTAAACGAGCATAGCTTTTTCAGCCTACCAAGTACATTGGTTTATTAGGAACTAGCGGATTCGCCTGCTTGATACCGGGATGGAAAGTATCCTATGTCCTATTCTGGTACATTGTCTACTCGTGTGGCAAGTTCATACAAATCCCTTCAGAAGACGTGAAAAGGTAACAGACCGACAGTCACTTTCACAATCTACCTATATGTATACATATGTCACTGGAAAATTGCAAACGCCGTAAGATTGTAAAATATCGCGTGAAATTGTAAACTATTATAAGACACGGATATATTGGAAACTATTGAATTTGGATGGGATATATTGTTTAGGTACAAATGGTTATTTCATAATACATCGAGAAAAAATCTCGCGTCAGTGTTTGTGATCGCACTCCTCCGAAACGGCTCGACCGACTTTATGACTTTTTTTTGTATATTTGGTAGACCTTATGAGAATAGGTCGTAAAGTATACATATTTCATACTTGATATGCGCGTACGAAGTCGCGGGCAAAACCTAGTAATCAAGATTCAAGATTCATAACAATCTTACGGAGTCTGCAATTTCCCGGTGACATAGTATAGGTACAACGTGTAACAAAATAAACGCAATACCTGAGAAGGGACGTTCTACTCGTCATTATGAACAAGGTTTATCATGTTACACGTTGTATATGTCGCAGCCAATTAGCTTAACCAGCCGTTTAATTGGTTGCCTAGCCTTTTCATTTAAATGTGCCGATTTTTTTTGCGAACTAAGTGACATCCTTTGTTTAAAATATCGTTTGATTACTTGACCGTGTCGCTTATGTTGCTGATTAAACGGCACAGTTCAATGAAAAGGCTAGACTTTCAATGTTATGGAGGATTCAGCTAGTTGGCTGCAACATAATTAAAAAATAAAGCCGGGTTAGTTACATCATTTAAAAGTCAGAAACGAATGGACCGATGTTGAAGATCCTTAGTTTGTTGGATTTGTCACTGCCCCGAATAGCAGAATAAGTATTAAAACATTGGATAATTTCACGAAAATAAAAATATATTTTCTCATTTAAAGCGGTATGCAAAGCCATCTCTGATATCTGAGGCGATGCGAAGTTGGCCGGGACAGCTAATTTTTTTTTTAAACGTTTCCCCGCACTAGTAATTTCTCCTGTATCGTGGGTGCGTTTACAAACATACAAACTCACATACACAAACAGCCAGACCCGGAACAACAAACGGTAGGCCATACAAATATTAAGTTCTGTTCGGGAATCGAACCCGCGACACGCAGCGCAGCATCCTTTCGCTCAACCACTGCGCCAACCGTGTCGTAATAAATAATATTAGTATGGATTTATGGATTCCCAAAAAAAGAGCTAACAATGAAAGTTCACGCCAATCGGGCCGTTAGTGTCGTGCATTTTCAATTGTTTCTTCAATTACCTACCTTATTAGCATTAGAATGTATTAGACCGGCAATATAACGTTATATTCACATTCGTCATCCTTTACAATAATTCGGAAACGTGTTTGTTTTGGAGTGGCATTGACATTACCTCTTTTATCAGCCTGAGGTCAAGAAACTCCGATATTTTCGTCTCTACTATAATGGTTATTTGTCTTGTGTTATACATCAGTGGAATTGAAAATGCTCAATTATTAGAATAATATCACGCATGTATTCCTCGAAGAGTAAGGCAGAGGAGTACCCAATGTAACCCATAAGTACACCCACAATTCGTCAGAAAGTCCAACCGTTCGTTCTAGCGATTCATGATCTTTAGCAAAATGAAATGCAGAAAATATGCATGCATTTTTTTTATTTACAAAATGAAATACTCTTTAGAAAGCAATTATTAAATATTTTTTAAAATAACTTCATGTCATCGGCGATGAAGTTATAAAGCTTCGAAGTTAACAATTAGAAAGAGAACTCCAATATGGACTGTGACGTCAAAGTCTATGACGCCTATACAGCTGCCATACAAAACAGCGTTTTCGCGAGTATTTGTTTAAAATAGTTTTATCTCGTTAGTTTTTCGATCAATTTTGATTCTAATTTCACTGAAAGTATTATATTTTTGTATATTTTGAGATAAACTGTAGATACAAATAAAAAAATGAAAATATTTTTTTCATGATATTCCCTATTGTAGAAATGACACATTTTTCAAAAATGAGTTACATGTCTGTTACTGACATTCTTTTAAGGAAGGCGATGTAATAAGATTGCACACTTCGAATAAATTAGGTTTAATAATATAGCTTTAATTCCATCTAGCGACTGCCTTAGTCATTTAGGGCGTGGTGCTCCGCTTCCAGCGTCACTAGACAAAATATTGTAACACGAAACTTGAATATTCTGGAATACTTGCAGTATCTAATACTTACGGTCTTTATAAAAGCAGTAGCTACCAAATTTACTAAGAAATAGGTAACCAAATTCGTGGGAAATTTTCACGCCCCGCTATGTTGCTTTTCGTGGAATTGTGTAAGAGGATTCAGCGTGGGATGTGTACCTACTAAAAGGACGCGAAGCGAATAGCATTTTCTAGTATTTGTCTTTATTTACGACTATTTATAAATAATATTCTGTAGCAAGTTCAACTAACTGTCATTTCTCCGGATTTTATGGACAGTCTATCGTACAAAAATTCTATTGTTCTACTAATAATTTTGAATTAAAGAAAAGTCGTAAATCAAAAATGAAAATCAATCCCGTCATTAATGGATTTATATCTTATGTAGCACGCAGATGTAGAAGTGGAATACCAATTCGGCTCAATTGTCTGCACTTGACAGATTCCATCGCGAACGATAATTTTGAATCGGGCCGTAGCCGGAATTGTGATTTAAAATTCGACACTCTCGGGTCATGTTACTTCATGTCATCTTTGTTCCGATCAAATGGTGAAGGGCTGATATTTATTTTATTTACCGGAAAGGCGAAGATATGATGAGTTTGAGGTGAGAGCGACGGGCAGGGGGGCCTGAAATTAGTTGTAGGATACAAATCGGCGAAAATTTAAAAGTTTTATCGAAATCCCAGGCTCCCCACGACCATTCTTTATGGTCCGATCCAATTTTAGTCGGTGGTAAGTTAGAAGCAGCGAGAAGTAAGAGAAGGCTTGAAGAAAGAAGTCACGTCCTTGTGGCGCCGTTAGGGAGAGGCCATTGTCCATCAGTGCATATCTTTCAGTTGCTAACTGCATTGACGACATTCCTCAGATGTTCGTATTTCTTATTAAAACTATTGTATTCCAGGACGCTTCGAAGGAGGATCAGATCGAGGGTCTAGTGAAGAGCGTCAAGTGGCAGATGTCATCTGACCGCAAGGTTGGCGAGCTCAAGAAGCTGCAAGGCCTCATCTGGAAGCAGGGGTACGATAAGGGAGACATCAAAGGACAGTGAGTCATATTGTCTTATAGCTCTTTCTATTTTTAGTTCATTGTCGAGAGTACAGTACATTATTGTCGTAGACTTAAATGCAGACGTGAAGTTCATCATCATATTATGTTTTATTTCTTGACTTGCCTTTCTAAAGGTTTTAATTTTAGTTCTCCATTCAACCTTGAGGTCCAGTTGGTTCAACAAAATGTAAACGGTCGAACAGGAAAAATATGTTGACGAATTTCGAAGATGTGGTTTTGGGATCCAAATGACGCATTTCGCGCAAACTTGTATAAAAACTGGAAATAATACAAATAGTGGAGTTCATCTATTTCCGAGTAATAATTCCCCGAATTGTTTTTATTACCAACATTCCCACAAGTTTTCCTTGACGACAAGACGTCAACGACCTGCGCCGCTAGTCATATTTTATTAAACTGACATCTATTTTCTTTGTGCGCCATACTTTCCGGCGAGTGCCAGTCTTCCTATGATTTGTTTGTTTCAGTATTGCTCTGGATGTGGCATCTGACTTTGTCAAGGCTACCAAAGAAAGTGATCCTAAAATGGTTTTGTTTTACTTTATTAGGTCAAAAACTTTGAATGGTTATTTTAATAAATAAAATAGGATTTTAAAAGACTCACAATAGCAAGTTAACTAGTTGATTGATATCAATTTTGTCATTTAGCCAGCCAGCGGTACATGTTATTTCAGCTCTATGAATATTTCTGTTTACTATTCCAGTGTGTACGACGATGTATCTCCCGCCCTGGACCTGTGGCGCTCCGTGGAAGGCCAGAAGGTGTACATCTACTCTTCTGGATCCGTCCAGGCCCAGAAGCTTCTGTTCGGTCAATCCCTGGTTGGAGATATGCTGAAGTCCATCGATGGGCACTTCGACACCGCTGTGGGTGCCAAGCAGGAGGCTGCCAGCTACACCGCCATCGCTGAGAAGATCGGCTGCAAGCCTGAAGAAGTACTGTTTTTAACTGACATTGTTAAAGGTTTGTTTTATTTTATTTACTAGCTTTTGCCCGCGATTTCATACCCGCATATCCTGTTTTTTCCCGCTCTCGTAGGAATTTCCCGTTATCTTATAGGCTATAGACTTCCTCATGAATGTGGCCATCTTATACGAAAATAATTTTCCAAATCCGATTGGTAGTTCCAGAGATAAGCGCGTTCAAACAAACAAGCTTTATTATATTAGGTATAGATTTATATATTTTAAACCACCCAGAAATAGGAGCCCTGCTTAGGCTCCGTCGACTACACTGGATTACTTCGGTGGAAAGAGGACACACCCTCCCGCCCCTGCCTTCTCTATTAAGGAGATTTTTCTCAGAAATGAACTGTCTGTTGTCCCCGTTGCCCATATGTACGACAACGGTAAGGAATTAAATGACGTTCTCTTTTGTCCCCGTGACCACGCACAATGGTCCACAGCAGGACTAAGTGCGGACACCTTACTCTATAGATAGATTGTCCCCGTGACGTAATAATTGCCTTTTCTTTATGCTACATAATTTGAGTCCACGCGATATCCATTTTGGCTTTTGACTTGTTTGCATTTTAATGAGTCTACATGGGAAGCATATAGCAATATTAAGTCGTAAAATAATTTAAATTGATCTATGAAAGAGTTAAAAGAAACATTTGGATCATCGCTGTCATAGATTTCAGAGAACGTCTTAAGACAGGTTCTGAATTTAGTCATATTTTCCGGGCTAAAATCCTGTTGAGATTTGTACCAATATTTCAAAACACAGTCCACTCTTACGGGACACTTCAGCAATTGGCAAATTCAATCACTTCCGCTTTGCATTTTATCTCAAAATTGTGAGCAAAGTTATGTTTACATGTTTGACTCTTCATTCTAGTGGGCTGAAAAATAGACAATCTCAAGTTGTAATTAAATAATAGACATTCAAAATCTAAGGTTTGGTACGTTCTTTTAAGGATATCTACATTGAAATCACCCACTATTACAATATTGCTATTTAGAAAAGGCTTATTAGACAGTTCACGTAAAATCAAATGTCATTTTTCAATGCACATATTGAAATTACTATTCTTTGGGACTATAAATACAAACAATAACAATCTTGTAGTCAATTAGTTCGATGGCACAACATTCAAAGATAATGTAATCTATGTCTTAGTATTAACCTGCCTGCAACCTTATGCCCATAATAATAATATGATAAAGTGTTCTAGCCTCATCCCATAATGGTGAGGCTAGAATGCTATTATAGAAGCCTACATTAAAGCTATTGACTAAAGCTTGATGTCTTTGGACTCCAACACGGTCACACCCCGACAGGATATGATGAAAGTCTTCTATTATAACTCTACAGACAACGCAATTGGGAGAATCAACTTTGCGCTTCATGAATCCGAAACTATTGAGCGGTATGTGTCCGGATCGAAGCCTCAAAGCTGTCACCACTTCTTGTCTAGTCATCCCTCCCTTGCTGAACCAAAGAGTCCGTGGCAGAGATGGTTGAATCGTCCTGTACCAAATACCTTTTGTTTACGACCTTTTATCAAAATATTCTGACCAAGATTGAATAAATCTGTCTCTAAGAGCTTGGTATGCCAAGGAGAATATGAATAAATTTCTCCATCTGACCCGGCTTCGTTTGCTAAACAATCAACCACTTCGTTGCCCTCTAGTCCAACATGGGAAGGGATCAAGGGATACATTGCAATACAACTGTTTTATGTTTGGTAACAAAATCAGTAACGGCTCTTAATAGTATAAGCTAGTGGCAGCCCCCTAACAGATGGGGAACTTGTGCATCTCATCAGATGGAGAAGGGCACTTTTCGAGTCAGTGAAAATGACGAACCAATCACCGTCCAATGACTCGATATAGGCCAAAGCTTCAGCAATAGCGATTAGTTCTAAGTGCATTATTGTCACTTGATAATAATTATATTAAAAAAAAGCCAGACGCTTTTTTAAATTTAAATTATTATCAAGTGTGTGAATCATGAAATGGCAGAAAGAATTTTGTTGCCATAGTATAGTAGAACAAAGAGGCTAGGAGTTTCAAAAAGAAGCAAATCATCAAATGACTCTCCGCTCTGGGCGGAGCGGGAGGGAGTGTCAGACTCTTACTTACTAAAACCCATCTTTGTTCATCCAAATGCCTTGCGTTCCAGGGCCGCAATGACTCTTTATAATAAATTCCGTAACTCTGTCAAGTTCTGGCCCTAGCGGGCCCCGACTACTATGCTGACATCTCGCGTAACTACCTACACATTTAAAAAACCTATTTACCATGCTAAGACTGAAAAAAACCCCAAAAAATACATTCTTTTTTATTCAAGGGTGGTTAAAACCAAATTATACAAAGACATTGTTATAAATTGAAGCGACATGTTTATCATCAGAGGCGGAAGCTGCGCGCAGCTCGGGCATGCAGGCGGCGCTCGTGAGCCGCGAGGGCAACGCGCCACTCCCAGACGCCGCCGCCGCCTCGTTCCCCGTGCTGTACAGCCTGGCCACGCTCGCCAATCCCAACAAGCGCAAGCCCGACGCCCAGGTGCCCCTCCGCTGATACGATACCGCCATAGCACGCCTAATGCATGCACTTGTAGTTATATGTGTAGACGACTAGACGTCCTGACGAACCGCAGGTGAGTGAGTGTGTAGATGGTGACTGGTTCTTGTAATGGTTTCTGTACACAGTAGATATTAGGTACCTACTTTTTTATTATTTCTATTCTTCTAAAGCAATCTAACATCACTGTTTTGGGTGTTTTTTTTTTTCTTTTTCTTCAATCGTCAGATAAAGAGAATAAAAATGGTTTCTTGACGATGTTTTTAAAGAAAATTTCAAATTACCATACTTATTATTCAGAAAAGAACTGATTTCTCAATAGTCGGATCATTTTTAACTATGGAATAAAATATGGCTGTTTGACTTAGTACTACAAATTACTTTTAGGGTCAATTTTATCTGAGGAAAAATCAGCCCTTTGTCAAATAATTACTAGAAAGTGACTAGTTGAACCGACAGTGAGTCTAGCAGAGGGCTTAGCACGAATGTTTTGACGTATAGTACCTAACGTTACAGTATCGTTCACGTAAGTGAATTTTGAATATAAAAAACTACAAACCTCTAGTATTTCGGTTTAATTTTATGCGACACACAATTTGTATCAAACAAAAGTATGAATATCTATCCAATTTAAATAATTATTATGTGTGAAACCAGTATTATAGTTAGAGTAAAAAACATTCGTGGTACGCCTTCTGGTCAGCGTGTACAGGAACCATTATGCTTTGTTATGCTTCAGGCAAAGGCTGTGTATAAGTGTTAAATAGTTATTGTTGGTGGATACCTAACATTTATGTAGAAAATAAAACATTTAGAAAAAAATATGTAGTTTTAAATTATTAATTCATTAATTCAGCAAACCTGTGTAAGAGTTAATTTATCTTTTTTTGGGCAAGTAAATGTAAACAGAACTAAAACTGCAGCTGTGGTACAAACATGGAAGATTATAAGAAACAAAAGTTGCGAAAACATTATCCTTTGTTTATTACTAAATATGTTGGTCCAATATGTTAAATTTTTTTTTTTTGATTATCATGTTTTTTTATGAAGTTTAAATTATGGTATTCAGTTAATTATGGTACAAAGTTTAAATTATGATTTGGATAATAAATATTAAGTGCTTATTATTTTATTGGTGTGGATTATTCAACATTTTATTTATTAATTAAAACTTGGATGTTTTGTTTAATTCTGTAGTTTTCATTTAAAGTTCAAGTTAATTTAGTTAAAGACACATACATGCAGCTATCCTGTGTCAGTTTCTTCGTTAAAGTTTGTTGTGTTTGTTTACGATTTGTCATATAAATGAATTGGAACATCCATCCTCTCATAGTCCTTAATGCAAATTTCAAATACTTAAATATTTATTTAGCATGAAAAGTAATTATGAAGAATAAAAAGAGTAAAAGACTAGATTAATGGTAGCGGAATAGACATGTTGAAAAAAAAAAACGATAAGCTTAGAACTTTTTAGAAGAAAAATATTGAGAGAGAGAGAGCAATATGTAGGAGTCAACTTGAAAATCTCTGTTTCTAATTGGTTCGAAAGTCTATGAGGGGCATTACTGCTGATTTCAATTGAGTTGTAGAGGAGTATAAACGCGAGGTAACTTTCAATGCCGAAAATGCCAAACACGGCATGTAATTCTTTCAAAAAAGCTCTAGTGTGATTCAGATTCTAGTTTAGATAAAAACCTATCATTCATTATAAAACTATAAACTTTAACAATTAATTAATTTAATTACAGGATGAACAACCTGCAAAAGTTTTGAAAACCGATGTGGATGCAGATGTCAAATCAGCTTCTGAAACAGCAGAAGTTATTGCTGAAGCTAAAGCGCCATCTGAAGAAAAAGCGCCTGAAGCTAAACTGCCAGTTGAAACGCCAGCCGACGGCAAAGCAACTGCTGAAACTGTTGCGACTCCTGAAGCCGAAGTTGCGCCGGCAGCAAAAGAGAGCACTGAAGTAAAAGCTACACCTGAAGCGGTGGCGGCCGAATCTGAAAAACCCGCTGCAAAAGCAGCCGATGAGCCAGAAAAAATGGAAGTGGAAGAGGAAGAGGCACCTGCCGCTAAAGATGAAAAAACTGTTGAAGCTAAGATGGATGTAGTGGCTGAAAAAGTCGAAACAATTGTCGAAGAAGTCACAGACTCGAATGAAATAGCCGATACGCCCGTGTGCGACATTGAACCTATTATTGAGGAGAGTAGTGATAAGACTGAAAAACCAGAGACTGAAAAAATGGAGACTGAGTCTTCAGAAACTGTTCCTGAGCCAAAAGAGAGTGCCGAACTAAAAAATGGTGACAAAGATGCACCTGTTCCTGAAGAAACGCCTCCAGCTTCTGTTGTTACAGAAATCAAGGATGTCACTAATGACAAAGAGGAGCTGAATAATGTTGTGGAAATGATCGAAGATCTTGTGCCCGTAGTCGAGGAACCCGCCGCTAATCATGATATGGAAGAACTGCAGAATGTAGGCGAGGTGCTGGAGAAGGAATGCGACGAAATACTGTCTAAAGTACAGGATGTCACTAACTTGGATAACATACCACTCAAACCTTTATTGAACACTATTGCCGAAGAGACAATGGAGACTGAAAATTTGGATTCAAATGATATTGTTGAGAGAATATTAGATTCGGAAATGGAAATGGAAATGAAGCAAACTGAGGAGAAGGAGAAAGCTTTAAAAGCTGCAGAAGAAGTGTCGGAGAGCAACCTTGCGGAAGGAGATAAAATTGAAAACCAGGATGTTGCCAATAACGATACAACGAAAGTAGCACCAGAAGATAAACCCACAGAAAAGGTTGCAGAAGTAAAAGCAATGGAGGAAAAAGTTGACAGTAGTAGCGCTAAGATTACAGATGGCGAAGAAAACAAAGTAGTCACTGAAGAAAAAGAAACAAAACCGGAAGCAGATAAAATTGAAAAGAAAATGGAAACAGAAGTTAGCAGCACACCTGAAACAGATGACAGTAAAACTAAAGTGTCTGAAGTTGCCACAGAGAAAGCAGAAGCAGATAAAAAAATAGACACAGATGAGAAGAAAGATGAAGATAAACCAGAACCCGAACAGAAAGAGGCGCCCGCAGAACCAATTAAGGAAAAAGTAGAAACTCCTGTAGAATCTAAAGAAAGTCAGAAAGTTCCTGAAGAAGCTAAGCCTGAGAGTGAGCCTAAAGAAAAAGAAACTAAAGAAGCGCAAGTGAATGGCAAAGCTACGAACGGCAACGCCGAAGCAGTGAATCAAAATGGAGATGCCAGCAAAGAGGAAGAATTAAGTTCTCGACTGTCAATGGAAAATGGAAAAGAAGTCGTGAATGGCGCTAACGGTGATTCAGCTAAAGAGGATCAGGGTAAAACCGAAAAGAGTACTGAAGTCGATGTAGCTGACATCAAAGTGAAGACGGTAGCCGTTGACGAGCCGCGCAACGATCCGATAGAGCAGCCCACGGAAGCATAAGATAGTACGGTGAGTGTCACGTGACTTACATAATATTATGAATATTGTAGAATATGGGGTCAGTTCAATAGATATTTTGACGTTACCTTCTCCTTCGTAGAAAACCTTCTCAGCTTTGCAGGGTGATATTCGCCTTATGTAAAGGTAAATTCATGCAGCTCCACATCTTTTCCTTGCTTACTTACTACTCACTGGCGACTTGCCTGGCTTCTGAAGCACAATAGCGGCACAATGATTCTGACCCATGGTTACCGCTTGTTCTATTCGCGGACTCCCTGCTTTTTTCCTGTGTAGGCTGCAATGATAGCAGAAGCTCCCAAGTCGACGACAAAGAAAGGAGCGAGAAAGGTTATCGTGATAAATGAAACAGGTTTCTCAGCGGTAGTCCTGATTCCACTAAAACATATAGACAAGATCCCAGAGACCTTTGATATTACTTATTTTTTAAGTAACAAGATGTGTGGGACAGAGTAGTGTTAGTATGCACCTGCTAGCTGCCGACGGCCAATATACCGGTACCAGACACGCTAAATATACGTTTGTAATGTGCAGGGGATCTGGGATCTTGAACTATTAAAAATGTTTCAGTGGTCTCAATTGCTTTTTTTGACACTTTGTATGACTAAATCTGTCAACACCACACTATTGAGAAAACACTGATTGAACTGATTGTAAATAAGTGGAATTGGGGCTCAGCGCACAAATCTTATGGACTAGCCTGTTTCCAGAGTTTTTGAAAGGACATTGTTGCTAAAAACTCCTCCTCCTCCGGTTTTCGTGTGCTTACCTATTCATTTTTTATTTCAAATATTCCAAGATAAATTATTCTCATCTTTTCACGATACCAGTTATTCTTATATTGTTAAAGTATTTTTATTTAGGTCTATTTTTCAATGGTGACATAACTTTTACTTTTTTTTATGATGGTTTGATGTTTTTCTCGATATATAAGCTATTAAACCGCCGTTTTCATCTGGTAAATGTTATCTTACTATTGAAAGTTCGGCCATAGACTTATAAGTATTATTTCGATCATAGTGACCTGTGATGAAAAAAAAGTTGAAATATTTTTTGCTGTGTAAATTTGTTTTAAGGAAAACTTAAACAGTAAATACTGCATTTGGACATTGTTTCCAGGGTCGGACGAGTGGAACTGCACGGCGTCGTAGCGTTGTTGGTTCACATCAGAAGATTGACAAGACTGAGGTTGCTTCCACGCTAATTGACATCACTTCCTAGTTTATACGTGTATTTAAATTTCACTGTGTACCGCGCGGTGACGGCCGAAGCGTGCCGCTGACGCGAAGCATGCTACACTAACGTGCTCCACGACTTGTCAAGAGAACCATTTAATTACCTTATATTGTACTTAGGTAACTTAGTATCAATAGGTTTAACAAATGCCCCAAGGTTCGACTACTTTACTCTACAATATTGTCCTTGACAAATATCTAATGTGTAGGATTTTATTACTATGCCATTACCATTGCGCCTCACTGTACCAGGACTGTAACATATGACTAAATAAAAATGATAGTATTGGATCTTTTGTAAAATTATTTTAGTGAGCATCATTCCAAGAGTAGCTTGCGACGGTAAGGCGCAGTGTGTTATGGCGATGTATTTACGTAAGTTTAATTTTGCTATAAGTAAAGTTATTGAATGTAAGTCACATAGATGTAAGATCGAAACTTTTATTATTAGACATTCCTGTAAGCGTACAACATTTATGTGGTAGTATTTTATTGAACTTTGCATAATTTCTTTCGTTTTGGTACGTAAGGGCCAAATCATGGTGCTTTATACGAGTTGCCAGACCACGCACTTTATGCTATTCCATTATTTCTGTATTACCTACTCGATTTTGTAGGGACCTAGTGAGGTCATAATAACTATTAGACTTGCGCTCTCTTTACCCTGCGTACACATGAAGGATACAGGTACAGCGCGGTGGTTTTAGATGTAAACACTTTATTATATGCGCCGCGCGTTTAATTGTAGGAAGGAGCATTTGTATAATATATATCGTGGGAGAGTAAAGTTCGCGTCGAGTAAGTAATGGCTCCGAGGAGATACGGCGCGCCTCCGGCCCAGCGGCGCGCAGCGGCCGTCACCGCTTATCATATTTGACTTAAGTAAGTTCTATTCATAAGTATTAACTGTATTGTGATTCTTAATTATCGTATAATATGTATTATTCAATATTTCGTAAACCTACTGCCAAACCTGCGCAGCCATGTTAGTCGTTGGTGTATGAGCTACCGGCGTTATTGTGATATTGGACATGACAAGAAGACTGTATCGATAGTTTGACGGGCTGTGTTAAGTATTTATTGGGTCGAGTGCGTAGCGAACGCTGATGTACAGTTGGTTCTATTATTTATTTAGGCATTGCAAAACTTGCTGTATATAAATTATGTATCCATGAACAAACGTCTTCTCAATATTTATAATTTTATTGGGCTATATGTTTAAAATATCAGGCGCTTATTTTTTGCTTCGTGCCTTGTAAAGGGCTGTCTAGAACAAAGTATGCATGTTTTGGTTACTATTTGTGGTGATTGATGGTGCGAATATCTTAAGGTTGTTTGTCTGTGCTTAGTGAAGACTATCTTGATAATTTCGAATAAGCTTTAATTGCAAGTTTTTAAGAGAGAATGCCAAACGAAATTGACTGAGAATTATACAGAACTAGTCTTATCTTATTTGGAATCTCGGTATAGGTTTGGCTAATTTTACAAATTTGACTGAATTTATTAAACATCGGTAGGTACTATTCTTTATTTATAAGTTATATTTTTGTTCCTGTTTTAGTTATGTAAGACCGAAACTGATGATAGTACAGTATTGAAGTAGCTTGTAGACCGACGGCTAACAATTGTGCAGGCATCTTCGTTTAGACTGATTTTTTACAACTCTTAACTTCGATGTTCAATCATTATCTACAAATGAAGCTGCCTACGTAAGAATAGCTTCATATATTTAAGATAATGGCTGAGCATAGAATGTCTTAAAAAATAAGAAAAAACAACATACATTTGAGTTCGTACATTTTATTGTAAAAAAAAGTAAACAAGATATCTCAAAACGCAATTGAAATGTATTAATTTTAATTGTCACCACTAATGACGTTAAAATATAATGGATGTAGATTTTTTTATTGGTTTTTTATTTTAGTTTATGCTTGTAGCCCAACAGACCTACAATTATGGTATCATGGAGATTTGGGGATGTGACTGTCCCTATTTACATGACGCAACAGTTTTAACGTACAGAATTGTATACGACTTACGAGGCACTCAACTCAATAGCACGTTTGCAGTATGCTGAGCGTATGTACAGTCAACCGCTCGTCTCGTAGTACTCGTGAACTACGAAATTAGTCCTAAGTCTATTTGTCGATTGATTGTACGCAACGCATTGCTGCAGACGTAGGTACTGAATTTGATAACACGATATCATCACGGAGTTTTCAATAAAGTACATTTTGTCTAATTCAGACTTAGTTTTCCTGCTTACACTTACGTGGCAAAAACACTCTTTCTCAACCTTTTTAGTTTTTATTATTCGTAGTACTTACCTACCTAACAAAAGAAGCGTGGATATGCTCAAAATAGGGTTCCAGGTTATAATTCGCATAGAGCTAAAAATATTGATACGGATGTTGGGAACATCGTTGTAAATGGCGTTCGTTCTCGTTCTGTTACACCATGTTATAACTTATAACACATCCATCCCAGTGCCATTGGGAGAAATTATCTGGGTGGTTTTAAGAAAATTATTACCACGAAGGGGATGGCCGGGGTCTTCTAGACCCCGCCTTCCCCTTCTACCTAACCTGTCCCGAGTGGGGGTGCAGTCCCGATTTTGTCAATGTCCGTGACTACCGCAGGACCACCAATGCCAATAGCTTCCATATTTGGTAAATAATTAGTACTAAAAATGCACGAGTGTACCATCCAAACAATTCTTCTTCAAATAAAAAATTAACACCGTGACTACCGCCACCCCACCAATGGTATGGTGCATCTGCCGCCATAAGAAAAAAAGGACGTATCTACACAAAATGAAGAAATCGATTTCCGACCCTAAGATATTTTCTTAATGTCGGAGATCGGTTATTTCGTTTTGTGTAGATACGTCCTTTTGTCTCATGACGGCAGTACTGGAGTAAGTACTAATTTTGAATTTTGGGTAGGTACTAATTTTATCTTGCAGGGTACTTATTTTCTATTAGGTTTAAGGAAAGCGACAAGCTCCCTGCCTACTACAATATTATGAAGAACATACGTTTTTGAATCGCTGTATCTCAGAAATGGTGATACTTAGGAAAAACTTCGTGTATTCCCGTTCGTCCCACTGACTTCGTCCCCGTAGTGGGACGAACGGGAATACACGAAAAACTTTGGGGGGACTTTTCAAATTCCATTTAAAATGATATTCTGAAATGTCTGTGACTACCGCAGGACCACGAATGCCAATCGCTTCCATATTTGGTAAATAATTAGTACTCTATAGGTACTAATTGGTACAAGAACAACAAAGTTGGTACCTGCATTATGTCATTTTCAAGGCTATTAAAAATTGTAATCATATATTATACCTAATTTCTCCCCAAAGAACAATGGTTAGTTTGGACTAGGAAAAAACAGAAATTGGTACTGAGATGAAACTATCACCAATATGTGGTGCATTGTTAATGTTATTATTGGATTTCTTCCTTTTTTTTCTTAGTTGGGGAAATAAAGATGATCTTTTTTTTAAAACACTACTTTTTTATTAGAACGCAGTATAAAATATCTTTCGAACGCATCCGTAATTACTTACGTTACTATATAGAAATGTCCACATTTTTTCTATAATGGTTTTATTTTTTAATCGAAATTAAATCCGAGGCAATGTCAACCGTATAAACTCACATTAATTATTATACTAAGCTTAGCCACTAACAGGATTTAATGTTACTACGTGGTAAATTGTTATAATAAAGCCATGAATTAAATAAGAAACTAAATGATTGTACATAAAATAATCGACACTGTCATAAGTCGATCGATTACGTCCCTCCCTATTTTTGACTATTTTGACAAGTAGATAAATAAACAAAAGATTGAAGTAGGTACATACACATTATGTTCAAATTATGGTTCAAATTAATAAATAGGGTATGCACCCTACCTAAGTGGCAGACCATGATTAGTTCCGGTATTAGCCACGCGCAGACTTATCTGGCGTGCACTCTTTTTATCATAGAGTAGAAAACACAAATGCTACAGATTATAATATATAAACCTCAAAAATATATTTCGTAGTTTCTTGATTCTCCGACCTTTTAAAATATATTGAAGGCCCTGCTCAGTTATATTTTTACAAGCGAATGAAACGACACATGTTTCATCAAGTTACGTTTTGTTAGATTTTACTAGTCCAAGCATGTTCAGTTAGCCGAGGGGCCATTGTTCTTTATACAAAAATTAGTACTTACTCCTAAAGAAGTCATAGTGACCAAAAATTCATATTCCTAAGAGAAATTAGCTTTCATTACTTTTCACACTAAATACCCACCAGCTATTTTCTCAGTCTCATCCTTTTTCAGAGCCACCAGAAACCAGCTCTTGTTGCCTCCTCTCGTTATGGGAGAAGTGTCTGCCTACGACCCACCCGTGTCAAATTCCGCAACCCTGGCAGGCCTGGCCCTAGCGGGCCCCGTCAACTATGCTGACATCTCTTTGAGGCGTGCGGGGAACACAACGCGCCGTTGGCCCGGGCCAGGAGGCCTACCACAACCTCTTAAAACAATATTATTTTAATATTACTTTGTAATTTCTGTTGTTGCATTTTCAACTCTCGGCGCTGATCCGAGCGTTGAAAATCCAACAGAGCGGAACGCAAAGTAATATTAAAGTAATATTGTTTTAAGAGGTTGTGGTAGGCCCCCTGGTCCTTATCGGACTGCCAGCCGTCCGCAGGTCCGGTAGTACGCGTCTTAGGGCCGTCTCCGTATAGAGAATTTGGAGTTCACAACGTGCATAGTATCAACGTGTCAAACGATTTTTTTATTGTACGAGCACGTATTCTCCCAAGAGGATGAAGTTTCATTTTGAGAAGGTACCTACTCCACAAGTTTCAGACATCGCGGATAAGGGACCAATCATAGAGGTCTGTTAAGCTTTTGTCCATATACTTATAACAACGATTTTGTATGGAGATGCATACTTATGCATCCTTTCAGCTTTCCGCGTCTATTCAGTTTTCATACACTATCATTGTTTTCTTATATTATATAGGTAATATGTATAAGTGTGGTAAGTCCCTAAGTCGTCTAGCCACCTCTTCCTTGGGGCCCGGCTCGGCGGCGACGTCCATCGACAGGCATTAACGGTGTTGGGCGCCCGTCACTATTAGATATTTTCTGAGTGCCTCATTTTAAATTTAATAACTTATTAGTAGTTAGTGACACTACATTATAGGATATTCTCAAAACTAGTAAAAAAAATATAAATGCCATTTTGCTGACTTAACAAGGATCAACAATATTTTCCTCTTAACGAACAGAAAATTCGCCTCTCAAAGTATAACGGAAGGTAATCAGTGAAGCAAATTCGGCGCAAGCGAGCAGAGGAGGCGAGCGGCGAGGTGATGTGGAGGTTATGAATACAAAAGGTATAGAAACGCGCAGCATTGCGGTCGAGGAACGGAACGCGACGGACAAACAGCCGCGCCGCCCGAGCGGTGGGGTCCTATTCTTGTAGCCTTCTGAATACATAGGCGTTAAATATTATTTTCTCATGATGGTCAATGGTAATGTTTCATATTGCTCTGCTTTCATCACAACTCATATAAGTAAATAATAATATGTAGTGAAAAAGAGACTGGTTAATTATTTACTAGCTGCCGCCCGCGGGATGCCCGCGTGAATGTCGAAAATGATCCCAAGGGAACAAACTCCCGGGATAAAAAGTATTCTATGTGTTAATCCAGACTAATTATAGGCTGAAATAACACATCACATGGATTTCGATGAAAATGCCAAATTTTATCAAGATCCATTCAGCCGTTCTGACGGGATTGAGTACCTACCTACCTAACAAACATCCAAAGTTTCGCATTTATAATAGTAGGTACTTATACATATACTATATAGTAGGTACCTATAGATGAAACTTTAGATAGGTACCTACGTCATTTACATTCTTTTAGATTCTAAATCCTTGTGAATGAGGTAGGTATCGAAATTTTAGCTAGATAGTATTTTTCGTAACCGGCCGCAGACTCTGTTGGCCCTGTCAGTAGGGTTGTGGAATTTGTTCGAAAAAGTCACCGCGGCCCTGGAACGCAAAGGGCATAAGGAGGAAAACTGATGAGTTTTTAGTCAGTAAGAGTCTGACACTCTCCACCCAGAGAGGAAGGAGTAATCTCTTTATTTCCCATCCTTTAAAAAAAGCAGTGCTCGATATGAACTTCACCTAAAATTATTTTATTGTCAGACCGTCTGAATATGAACTGAATTGATCCTTAACTTTACGATTGCTGTCGGTTACCTACTCAAGAATACCTCAAATCCTATGCCTGAAAATATCTACTAATGTAAAAGGCTTCACTCACTCTTTTCCGACATTACCTAAATTTTACCTACCAAAAAGAACTAAGTATTTTGTATAGATGACTACAAATTGGCACACATCAATTGGGCGATAAGTTAATTCCAACTCGTAATATCGCACAGCACTGCGCGATATTTTTCCACGTATTCGATAATAGCCGCTGCCGGACGCGCGCTGACGTCAGGGATTCTTGTGCACGCGCAGTCCGGTGGCTCTGAATCACGCGCCGATGTGTCACCGCCGACGCCGTCGCCGCGCACACAACGTCCATGCAGCATTATAATATCCATGTACCTACTTGCAACTAATTCACTCCGAAGACTAGGACACTACTCTTATCAAACGTCAAATGAATGCGGGTAGCCTAATAAAGATGCTGACTGTATCGGTTTGCGCTCTGTGTTGTGAAGCAATCGTACAATGTTTTTGGATACGACATTTAAAGAATGTGTTTTACCATAACTTCTGCTTACCTTACATATAAAATAAGGGTTATGTAGATTGTTAGGCACGTGAGAACCCATCCTTGTGTAAAAATAACCACCTTGTTTTGATTGTGTGCTACTGGCGCACAAAAAATATAACTTCAAGGAAACTGACTGGTTTGACTTGCTTTTGGCGAGAGAGTCTATGCAATGAGTACCTACCTACCTATGTAATGTAGCCAATTTCATAGAAAAGTCCTATTTGGGTATAAACACGGGTAGGTAGGTAATAATTGGCTTTTGACACGTTGGACCATACAGCACAGCACAGCACAATGGAATTTACTATGAATATAAAGTTCTGTAAATTATAAAGCGTCTTGCATCGTGAATAAAAATGAGTGGACAGCGAGTAGCGTGTCGGTGACTCGGTGGAGCAACCGGTACCCGTGGTCTGCCGCGACCGGGGCCGCTCGGCAGACTTGTATTTTTATGTAACTTGTTGTTAGGTAGCAAGCACAGTCGTTGCGCCACGGTCCGCTCGCCGCTCGCTCCGAATCCGTGCCGCCAGCCGGCCGACTGCTGTGGCGAATGAATTTGAGGAAAACTGGGCTGCGATAGAGACCGTTGCCGGTCACATCGCTCGCTGCAACACTGCCTGGAAACGGATTCTATTATATGTAACTTCAATTGGCTATTTAACGTTTAAGCTTCAAACCATGAGATGGAGGAAGCGTGGAGTTACGGATATGCCTTCATAAAGGATGGTGGTGTAGGTATGATAGCTGAGTCCATAAGTAGCTTGTTATACAGCAGGTGTTTTAATAGTTGAGTTGGCCTGACTCGAAACATTACCCTACATTTGGGCTGCGCCGCACGCAGTCGTGTTAGAACTGGGTTTTAGCAAAAATATTTGCGCTTTTGAGCCATGGTCATGGGTTCGATTCCCGCCTAACATTTTGACATGCGGCGCCTACAGGTACAGTTCGCGTCAAATAACTGTGCCCCTCTGAAGTTAGCCATTTGCAAAGATCGCGCAGGTGCAGTCACGTAGACGGGAGCAAGCGGGACGCAAGCATGGATCGAACGTAAACGAGCGACTGAGACATAAAATCGCGCCGCCATAATCCTCGCCCCGCGCATGCGCAGTTGCAGTTTGTTCGTAATTTTGACTACTACGCAGCCACTCGTAGCCAACTTCAGAGGGGCACAGTTATTTGACGCGAACTGTAAATTTTATGTTTACATAAATTGATTTAATGGATAAGATAACAGATCTTATTGTACTTCAATGTACTAATTTAATATAAATCCTGGAAAGCTCACCTACATTTAAAGTTTATAAAAGCAATTTAGCCTCGCTACAAAAAGCTTGAAAAAAACGAGGAGTTGCCAAGACACCTTATGTACCTACCTGAGTATTTTAAATTAAGCAAATTATCTTGCTTTAAATAAATACAAGTGTAATGTTTTCGATTGGCTGCCTGGGAAACGAATTCCCGAGCTCGCAGTGAACTGGGTGATACGCGTAAACATGTTTATGAGCCCACAGTCCACTCTTTGACATCCTCTGGAGCGTTTATTGATATAATCTATTTATATATTCGTCTGTATGCATATTTGTCTACTGCATTTAACGAACCAAAAGCATTGCGAACGCTCTGTTTATATTTTCAACGCTTTTGTTACATGTAGTAAATATTGTACGAGAAAACTATGAGTCTATGACTGAACCTAATTGTTTGTCTTATTCCTAGCTCTAGTTATCTCTTGTGTCAGCCAACTTCAAACCAACGTAACACATAACATACATAACAGAAATACTTACATGATTTTTTTATTTTAGACAGCAAAAGTATGCATATTAGACAACACAATATCAGCTACAGAATTTAAACTGACACACAGAAAGCTTTAGTAGAAAACCTACACAGAATTAAATGTAACTATGTACTAAAGGCGCAATTAGGTACCCTTTGTCGTTTACCCCGAATTCGATTGCCTATGGAATTCGGGAAAACGACCGAGTGTAAATTATGAACGGAGACGAGTACGCCCGTCATCAGACAACCTAGTCTAGCTTCAGCTTCTCGACTTCGTTCAAACTACTTACTCGTAGTCGAAATCGAAACCCGTATTCCAGTACTACTGTAATGCATCGGGTGTGCTCGAATTCGAGTAAAGTCTTTCGAGCACATAAATACGGGCTAACGAGTAAATGCTCCAGTGCCTATTCAAGTAATCGTTCAGCCGAGCCATCAGCGCCAGGATTCTGTAAGAAGTTGCTGGTGCGGACTCCATAGGTACTTTTCTTATATATTTGGACACTACAACACTTCAAGGAGTTTGCCAATGCATTGTCAACCCTCAAAGTCCAATATTACTCTTTACACAACCCGGTGACTGAACCTTAGACCCTTAGGTAAGTTTCACATTCCCACTTGCGTGCGGCCAACGCACTAACCAGGACTGAAACTTACGTAAACGTAAGTTATTAATAGTAGTACAGTACTTAGGTACCTTTATGGTTACCGCATCCACGAGTTCAGAACTTGTATGCTTTCAGTTTCAGCGCTTGCCTTGCTTGTATTTTAATGTGATTATACCTAAAACGACAGATATACAACCATGAAAGTGTATCACACAATCGTCTAATGGTTTTATCAATAATTAATATATTGTAAACCTTACTTGTTTTATTTATAGAAGAATCAATTACCTACCTACACCTACAGTAAAAGGTAGACAGTACCTTCAAGACATTTTCCCACGGCACGTTAAACAAAGCAGTAACCGGCGCGCACTTTACCCACATTTCAGCAAGTTTTCGTTTCATACATATCTGATTCTGTATATCTCATAAAAAGTCCCGATGTGTTGCGCGATAACATTTTTTGATACAAATAAACTTCATCGCTTAATACAAGTTACTATAAAAGTACCTACGCAAAATGTAACAAAATCTCAAGATATAATTTCTCTACGTCATGAAATGTAACGCCAAGGCTCATAACGGGGGTAGCATATTAAACAGTACGAATGCAGTACCTCTTAACGGCTTAGGGCCCGATGCGCCGGCGTCCGCGCTACCCTTGGCCGTCCGTGGCCCTTCGCCCCCGACGACCCTGCGCCCTCGAGTGCCCCCGCGTCCTTGCACACCCTCTATGCGTTCATCTAGCTATTGTGACGCTGTTATCGCTCACAATTACTCTTAGCGTTGCAGATCCAACATTTTCTTTTAACGGTGAAGAAAATTTTGTGTTTAGGCAACTATTTTTTTCTTATACAAGCACTGAAGTGACTTTTTTTCTAGTTTAGTTGTACGTAAGAACTTAATGATGAATGTTTCGCTCTAAAATTGAAATAAATGTAGATTACGGATTTAACTGGGACTAATTTGATGGGAAATATATATCTCTTTTTGAAGGAAGGTCGATCGATTTACTCGTAGAAAGTGATGGTTAATTTTGACCTAAATACACGTGAAAGTACAAAAATGTTACATATAATGCGAGTTTGGGTGAACAAAAATTCCATACGACAGAGAATCGAAATAGGTACTTATACTTACGAATAAATAAAATAATACTTACGAAACAGGAAATCGATTTAAAGAAAAATTTGTTTGTGAGGAGTTACACCACAATAAATTTAATTCTTCATCATTTCACACATAATTAGTAGTAGTAACCTGAAAAACTGTCTTAGCCTCCAAAGTAGATTTATAATTTTCAGTGCGTCAGTCTATGATCCTTTATTAAATGAGGGGTGGGCGAATTTCATTCAATAAACACGCAATGTGAGTTCCTGGGTTTGTTCCCGAGATTGCCTTGTCAATATTACTATGAAAATATCATAAACCTACGTTAGAAAGAATCTACCTTTATCTTTTTAGTAAACAAGGCAACAGACATAACTATGTCACTAGAAATAGGAACCAATTAGTTCTACCAGGTTTCAGGCTTGCTAAATTAGCAATATCTTTCATGGGATACCTCCTGTCTAAAGTGTTATAATAAAATACCGCCACATATTGAATGAGACGAAATTTAAAAACGCATACTATGCAGACAGGCATATTATAAACTAGGAGAATACATTGATGATAAAAATGCTTGGCTAAATGCTGGTCCGCTCCATAGCGACTAAAAAGCCCAAACTTTAAATAAGATGTGAAAACATTGTGGGACCTGCTGAAGAGTGTAAGACCATTTTTGCATTGTTTAGACTCAATCTCTTTTGCATTGTATAATTTCACGCATTAATTATTTCAAAACGAATGTAACCATGATTTTGTAAACAGTGATTTAAAAGTGTCCATGGAGTTTCTTGCACGTTCTTCTCCATAGTATCTACTCTTTGGGTCGTGCAACTGCCACGCTGGAGATAGGGTCGGTGAGTTTGTTTTGCTGCAGAACAACTTGCTGCTCCTGTCGCTAGCGCGGCTGAGCTAGCTTTATCTATTTGACTGACAGACCTTGACAATTAAAAAGTGCCTGTAAATATTTGTAATAATGTGGTTTATTTGAAATTTGGATTTTGTAATTTTGTATTTTCTATTGAATAACCTCTGGTTTCTTAAAAAAAAAACAGCGAGCCGTCACAATTTAAACGCAAGTCAAGTGATGCAACTGGCTGTGGAAAACTAATTCAACCAATCACAGCTAGACAACGAGCTTTTTAGAATTTGCCACAGTCATTTTGTGATAATTTTCGTTCGAGAAGCTAGGCCAAAGTAGGCTTTCCTCAGTCATCGCGTAAAGGATCATACCTACTGGAATGACGTCACTTAGTATGACTTGACACAACAAAACAATAATATTGCATTTGTAAAAGAAACGCAATCATGAAAATCGTCGATGAAAACTTATCTATCAGTTTTCGCATTCGCAACGGAAAATGCAATTCACGATGAGTTGTTTGTTGTTAAAATTTGATAGCAGTCGCCATTTGACGCGAATGAAGCGATAATTAAATCGTGGAGCGTAACGTTATGTTTACGAATTAATTTCATTCACATTACAGAAGATACACGCTGGTTTTGTTTACCAACAGTCTTTGACTAGAATAAAAGATTTGTTTACCTACATTATTTTCGTTAATCGTTTATTTTTGCTGATTTGACATCAGCAAAAATAAACCTGTCGGTCGAAAAAGGTGAACTGAGCTGTCATTCCATTCCATTGATGTTAGGATTTACACTCGTAGCTGACTTTATGCTCACTTCACTTATGTTATCATATCATCACGGTAAGAAGGCTACCATAAGGTGGACCGACCTAGCCACGGGGAACTGCTGGATGCGAAACGGGCAGGACCGGTCGATGTGGCGATGTACAGGCCTACAACCCAGTGGACGTAGGTACCTATTGATGAATGATGATGATGAATGATGATGATGATGATGATGATGATGATGATGATGATGATGGTGAAAAAAGTAGATTGTTTCAGTCTAGTTTACTTTCGCTTCAGGCCTAAAACTTACTACTATGTTTGACAATTCCAGACTCTTTACCCGACTGCAAAGAAAAACGCAAAGTACTAATTAACCTCAGTAGTACCTAACCCCAGGGATATACCGATGTCCACTACCACTGCCTACCCCCTCACGGAACCCTGACGTTGATCACGAGAGTCGGATCCATTTTCGTCATTGCAACGCAATTAAGTTGGTTCGTGTGCTCGTTCTCTTATATTGGATTGTCGAAATAAGTTTAAAAACGTGCACCCTTTTAAATCATGCGAACAGGTAATGGGATTTTTGATCCAGAATGAGTGTTGTTGTTTTTATATTTTTCATTCGTACTTCTTACTTTTTGTCTTGTAGTTCAATTATACACAAAATAGATTTGGTAAAATATGGGAACTATTGTACTATAAATACTATACCCATATTATTGTATGTACTAAGTATACCATATTTACAACGTGTAACAGAAGAAACGCAGGGTTCACTCTTCATTATGAATAACTTTTATTTTAGGAGCAACAATGAAATCGCGAAAAAAAAATAGACTGCTCCATACATTTCCGTGAGTACTTATAACAACAGCTGATATTATTTTTCGCGTTATATCCCTTCCGCACACTTGATGGTTGGAACTGATTGCAGGGTACAGAATCAGCATTCACTGTGATTCAATAATGAAATAAAAGATGGAAATTAAAAAAAATGTAGCTGAACATAGTAGCATGATGAGAGATCCGCACTGCAGATTACAACATGTTGCAAAACCTTTGTCATAGGAAAAGAGAGAAAGTGAAGAGCAGAGTAGAGGAAAACTATATTATAATTTCCCTTTTCATGTAAGCTCGATTCCTCCAACCTAATAATCTAGGTTAGCCCGAAAGAAAGAGTAGGTAAACACTAAGAAATAAATGAATAAACAAAAAGAAATCTAGATTTACTCACCTAAAACAAAAATCGAGTCGCTTTCTTGTATTTCCGCAGTGCGCAAAATATTGGTGTCTATTTAAATTATTTACACGGAATTTCGGCTTGTTTGAAAACTTTTAGGCATCAATTGTCAGCAAAAGCATTGGCTGTCATTCAGCGTTTCAAAGGTTTGAGAAAGGAAAGGAGAGAGGAGCTATTCTTTTCCGGAACCTGAATTAACTGCTTATACCTTTTGCATCAAACTCATAATGAATATCAGAAAATAAGGGTTTAAATTAAAGAATAACATAAATATTTCGTTATAACTTCTTTATCTTTCTGACCTTGGGTTTCGCAGGATGGCACCATTAATAGAATTCAGTAAGTATACCTTAAATAAACGTCTTGCTGCCTAGCTTACTATCACTAGTGGACACTAGAACGAATAGGACAACTAGCTCTGTGGTTAAAGCAATATATTGGTGCATTTCCAGGGCGATCGTGGGTTCTATTCCCACTGCTGTATCTTGTTTGAGGTTTAAGACAAATATAATCTTAGGCCTGAATTATACCGAAAAGGCATGGTGAAGACGCGGCGCAGGCGAGGCGTAGGCACGATGCCGCTTAGAAGCTACCTAATTTTACCCGACTGCGTCAGAAGGAGGGTAATGTTTTTCGAGCGTATGTATGTATGTCCATTTCTTTGGCACGCCCTACAGCCCCAACGGTTGGACGGATTTTGAGGTGTCGTTGAATTCGTCAGAATTGTTAGTGACATAGGCTATTTAAATATTTTAAATGGCGAGCGCAAATGAAAAAAAAAATGTAACTCCCTAAAATGTACCTAGGAAAAAAAAATACTCAAAAAACCCGACCGCTAAAAACGACTAAAAAGTTCCAAACAAGTTAAGCAGTCTGATGCAGTTCAATCACAGATCTGAGGCCAAACTGCATCAGACTGCTTGAAAAGCGACTTGTTTAGAACTTTTTAGTCGTTTTTAGCGGTCGGGTTTTTTGACAGTCATTTTTTTTTGAAGAGTTGCTATTCGGTCTAATGGCGGTGGTGGTGGTCAGTGGCGTTGGACCTACTACCAGCAATATGATACGAAGTACGTTTTTCAGTTAAAACCTGCTTTTATAGAGAAATAGGGTCCAAAGTTCACATCACAGTTATCTAATCAGGGTAAAACCATAAACTCATGGCATGGATGACATCACTAATCGAGCAAATAGCGTACTTTAATTAAAACTGCTACCCAAGGTTAGGCAACTGCTAGAACATGTTGTTATGGTCTGGAAAATGGCACCAGCAACTAAAAAATCGGCCCGGTGCGATTCGGACTCGCGCACTAAGAGTTCCGTACCATCTATAATAAAAAAAAATCATCTGTGAAAACTGTCTAGCTATGAGATACATTCATGAGATACAGCCTGGTGACAGACAGACAGACGGACAGACAGGCAGACAGATGGACGGACAGCGGAGTCTTAGTAATGGGGGTGGAGGTGTTAAACTTTTTTTGTAGGGTGCGCTTCGACCCCAGGTGCACTAAAACATAAACTCGACTTCTGAATTAAGTATTTTTCACACCACCTGATCGAAAACGTCAAATTATATGTCATGTCAACCTAACCTAAAGTGAGTCATTTTTGGCCGGTGGCACTGCCGGGCAATAATATTGTACTGGATTTCATTATAACCCGCTGGTCAATAATGTGATTCAAATTTGGAACCTCATCTGTCTGCTCAATTGGCGGTATATTAGGTACTTACAACGCCTTCTGTCTCTGTCTCTCTCTTTCTGTTCCAGAAAGAAGAAAGATATTCTCGATACTCTTACTACTTAGGGATGATATTCTCGAATTTCTACAAAATCATAAGGATTGACCAGGATCCAGGATTGAAGACAATATTATAAAAATAATTGGTTATGTACGGATTATTGTATAAAAGGATAAGAATAACACTTAAAACCCATCTATATTCGATTTATTAATTTAAAAACTATTTTCTCGAGCATCTCCTATGACGTTCTAAATTCAAATTGCATACAGCCAAGCGTCCGAACCCATTCTACCAGCTGATATAAAGCTCTGTATAAAGCTTTGTGTACACATAAATTGTATTAGGTTGCTAACATTAGGCCTGCACATATTTCCTTACCCACAGAGAAGAAAAAAAAAAAACGAAAATCGAGTTGGTCGTGGCCGCTATGTGGTAGATATGAGTTGCGGACTATGTTCGAAAGAGTTACCGCGGCTCTGGAAAGCAAGGGCACTAGGAGGAGCACGGATGGGTTTTAGTCAGTAAGAGTCTGACACTCCCTTCCGCTCTGCCCAGAGCGGGAGAAGTCATTTGATGATTTCCCATCCATAAAAAAAAAAAAAAAAAAACAAAAAAAAAAAAAAATGTGGTAGATATACCGAGTGGAACGCAAAAAAGGCGCGGATATTGCAAATCCGTATGGTATTAAACTAACTTTTTTTAAGTAGATATACAGTATAGTTCTACATACATATCTCTACTTAGTGTTTGTAAATTTAAAATATGTTGTTTTTCGTATTATGCCTTCATATTTTCTCACAGGAGGTGTGAAAAGTAGAGTATCCTCCTCGGGGATAAAGGTGTCTTTGCCTTGGGCTAGCTTGAATCCCTCGCTGCATTCAGGATTCTTGTATTAACTCCCTCGCTTCGCTCGTGAGTTAAACTCTAAACTCCCTCGCTGCGCTCGGGAGTTAACTCCCGAATCCTTCATTGCGTTCGAGATTCAATATGACGCCCGTGACACAAGACACTGCTTTATCCCCTGGGTGCATAATCTACTATTAAGATGAGTATTTGTGTAATTAAATAAAGCCAGCAGTCCTTTCTAGATAATGAATATGGACTCGTCGTACAATCCAAATATCGGCTTGCCTTATAAAACTGGCAGAAGTTGACAGTCAGAAACATTTAATGTTGACAACAACAAAAAATGAAGACGATAAAGTGTATTGAAAACACGCCTTTTTTTAAGGATCGGGAAATCTTTAAATGACCCCTTCCGCTCTGGGTGGAGCGGGAGGGAGTGTCAGACTCTTACTGACTAAAACCCATCCATGCTCCTCCTAGTGCCTTTTGCGTTCCAGGGCCGCGGTAACTCTTTCGAACAAAATCCGCAACCCTGGCAGGATTGGAAACACGCCTGAAGCCACGTCGTTGCTGGTAAAAATTGTACCATCGTAGTGACGTCACACGTGTTTTCAACGCCCTGTATCGTCTTCATTTTATGTTTGCGTGAAAAGAGAAACAATACGTGTCCTGGAATATTTTTTGGAAATCTATTTGACGGATTAATTAGATTTTTTCAGTAGAATACCCTAATAACTTATCTCGATAAGCAAAGGGGATGATCTCATATTAAGAGATTCCCTTTTCCTTGTGCACTTTTAACGTAATTAGCTACGTACTTACATTTACACAAACGTACCATATAACAAAAAGCCTGTATTAATCCAAGAGCTAGGCAGACTGGCAGATGTACCTACACCAAAAAACACCCACGTTTCGTCAGTTACCTACCAAGAGTGATAGATAATGGACAAGTCTATTGCCATCGACCAGTCTCTAAAAGCGGATACTGTGTTACAGATGGGAAGCCCCAATAACACTTCGCCCGAAGGCCTCATCCCCAGCTGTAACTCTGGCGACTACTAGACCCAACGATCCATGGTCATTTAGACGTATAAATCAAATTGTGAGTTTGTTTTTTTTTTTCGTTTTTTGATTTGCTTGATTCTAGAGAACAGAGGGCCAATTTATTCTACAAAGTTTTAACCAAAGTTCGCATTTGAATCTCAGTCGCAATCTGTCGATAAAAACCTAATTTTTCATACATTTTTGCCGGATTGCTACTGAGATGCGAACGCGAACGTTGATTGAAAATAATAAAATAATTAGTAGAGTTGGCCCTCTGGACTCAAGCAGAATACCATCGCCATGTACTACGTACATTTACATATGTATAAGTATGTAGCTGAATAAAATAACTCATTACTTAAAAACATATTTTCTGGTTACCAAAACGTGGTCGCTCACAATGGGCCTCATCAGAAGGCTTCAAGTCACCCAAAGGGCAATGGAGAGGGCAATGCTCGGAATTTCCTTGCGTGATCGAATTAGAATGATGATATCCGCAAGAGGACCAAGGTAACCGACATAGCCCGAACGATCGCCGAACTGAAGTGGGCAGGGCACATTGCACAAATGGTCGATGGGGCCGAAAAGTACTGGAGTGGCGACTGCGTACCGGAAAACGCAGCGTTGGAAGCCTCCCACAACATGGACCGATAACCTGGTGAGGGTCGCTGGTAGCCGATGGATGCGAGACGCACAGGACCGGTTGTTGTGGCGACACTTGGGGGAGGCCTATCTCCGGCAGTGGACGTCTTTCGGTTGATATGATGATGATGATGATGATGATGATGATGATGATATTTTCAGGTTTATTGTTCTGAGTTGGAAACCTTTGAGAGACGAACAATCAAATCACTCTATCAAAGAACAAAGACGTACGTTTCTTCTAGATATACTTAGGTTGTGTTTACTGTGTTTTTTTTCTTGATGTTGCGCTTAATACGATTTTTTCATAAAATATAAACATGAGTTTTATTCTTTCTATAAAACTGTTGCATCTACTTAGACCTGCGTCAGCAACGCTATCATAATTATGTGCATGCTATCAAAGCTTCGCGTTTATTTATAAAGATGCAAATGAGCCACCTAAGTATCATTGCCAAAAAGTAATAAAGAGCTGGGAAAATGAGTAAAAGTTGTCATTCGTTCAACTTCGCCCGATCTTAGAATTAACTGTTAGGACTATAAACACTGCATGATGCCATGGAGGAAAATCCTAACGATCCCCACTCTTCACTATGTCTATAGGCATCAAACTCATGCACCTACATCTCATTCCATTGAGCGCTGCACTTCATAGAATCCTGGCTAACTACCGTCAGCTAGTAGTGCCATACCAGTAAACGAACGCGTTTTAAATTCGCAGCGTTATATAAATTTTTGACACCGAATTTGTGGCGCTCTCCACGATCGCGCATATCGGCCACCCTCTACCACGAGAGGTATAATACCCTTTTAATTTCAACATAACCGTTCATCAGTTCTATCGTTTAGCTTGGTTGAGGAGTCTCGTGGTAGTGGGGTAGCTGTTTTTCTGATGCGATCACAAACCGGTTGACCGTCGCTCGTCGTAATGACGGCCGTGGTCGAGCGACTAACAGAATCGCTGTAGGTAAATATCGAATGACTACCTACTTTGCATTATTAGAAATAGTTATTATTGAGGCAAAATAAACTTTTATTTACAGGTTTCTTGCATCCTGGATTAAACCTGAAATACTTACGTTTCATTGAGTAAATAAGTTTTATACTAATGAGGTTTTTAATCTAGCTGGAGCGTTTGAAACAATTATGTGTTTCTTCGTCGCGTATTTAACGCAGTGAGCATCTAGGTGCGTATTTTATTTTTATGTGGTCCCAAAAGCCACAGAACTGGTTATTCAGTAAATGCTCCTGGGCGTGATGTTCTTATTGGATCTATCTTACGGCGCTGAGAGAACCTGTACTGCTTAAGTTCTAAGATATTCTAGATAGATATCTAGAAGATAGACATTACATCTCGCCTGCTGTATTCCCCCGAAAGGTTAAGCAGAGGTGTTGCCATATAACAGTCATAATAATTATTTGGTCAGTTATTTTTAAGTCAATCCGGGCGAGCGTATTGCTATGGCAATCCGGACACAATTCCAGATTATAGGCTGCTTTTGAGAAATACAAGATGGTAAAACCGAATGGCAAGTTTAGCCGACCTGGGAATTCAACAAACATCCTCACGCTCAGCGGTAGCGCTTGTAACCACTGGACCATAGAGGCAGAGAAAAAATGCTATGTTACAGGGTCGGGTCTTTTAGCATCATTTTTCTAAATCCTTTTCGACCAGGAGCTACAATGTCTAGATAGCATTTACAACTTTTTTATGATGATACCGGGTTTTAAGTGTTAGGGAATGACGACTATCTTATCCTATCCTTCCTACTTCAATACTCAATACTTTTATTGCATTCCACATGTAGGTATTCTTAGGTGGTGATAAGTGAGTCAGGAGAGAGGAAGCATTTGTTAATGAAAAGATTATTTAAAGGGTATAATTTATAAATGGGGGAAGTACTAATCACACGCGGGTGGAGTCGCAAGCGGCCGCTAGATCCATCTAATTTAATATTTCTCAATTTCAACTCCTTAACAGGACCTTGAACTAACAGTATTTTCGTTGTACCTACTTTTTACGGGTCCTGCCTGTTCCTGCCTTGGTAATTAAAGTAATTACCGAGATCTTCTTTTAGCAGCGAATTAATCCATTGTAGACTAGAAGCATGAATTGCGACTCAGTTACATCCATAAATAGATAACTCTGTCAATTATTTTACTCCCTTACTATGTGTGTTGCTACTGTGTAGTAAATGACTTTTGGCTATTTCAGCAAGTTTTGTTCCTTGGTTCTTTGATATATCCTATGTAATAGCTTCTAGTATACCTTCTATTTCGGTACTTAAAATTAGTTATGCTTACATTACGCTACTATTCGGATCTTATTCACTGGAGCTTGATCTTGTTTCTAAATTAAAATTAGTTATTTCCATAAATAGCTTATTAATATTATGTGTTAGTTTTCCAAGATAGTGATTTCATCGCAGACTTAATAAATAGGTTCCACAGAGACATGTCCAGATTTAATATTAATTGCTTAGACTAGGATACATTTAGCAGTAGATAAAATTGAGGAACTATAATTTGCAAGTTTATCTGTACTATTTCGTGCAGAATCTCATTATCATGAACCTTGATGCTGAGAGTGTGTGGATGCTGGTTTAGGCAGTATTTTAAAAATAATATCACCTCTAAGTGGCCCTGGATAAATGTCAAAGATAATTGCTCTAGGCGTGTTGTTGTCGTCTTCTTAGACCAAGCGGCTTTAGTCCGAGTCTACTTAGTCCCAGTCTGACCAAACGTGACCAACACTAATTTCCTCAGGATGACAAAGTTCGCGTTTAGTTGAAACGAAAACTCTCACGGTAGGTTATGGTATTCACACAAAAGAATTTGGTTCAAATGCAAACACTTTCTAAGCTGTTGCAGATACTTAGGTCGCATGTGTCTTAGTTTTCTCCCGTTCTAATGAAGGCATCACGAAGTTCTGTCTTTCGAAGTACCCAGTATGGGTTAAGTTACCTACAGCCTTATAGGTGTTCCATTTGCGGATTAGTTCGAAAGAGTCACCGCGGCCCTGGAACGCAAAGGGCATTATGAGGAACACGGATGGGTTTTAGTCAGTAAGAGTCTGACACTCCCTTCCGCTCCACCCAGAGTGGAAGGAGTCATTTGATGGTTTCCAATCCTTAAAAAAAAGGTGTTCCATCTTCCTATCCTGGTGCCAGACAAGCTTTCCTGCATTTCAAAACAATCTTGCACATCCAGAAGTGGTTGGTTCCATAATCCCCCACGCACTGTGTGCCATTTTGACTGTCAGTCTTTTATTGCTTTTAACTTTAAAGATGAAGATCTTTTCTTCGGTAGGTAGGTATTTTAGCATCATTCGCATCAATAGAAACATAATTGAAAGTGTTACAAGTCAACACACTCCCGAATTTCTTTGTCTACCACTAATTCAGTTACGCAAATGATTGATTAATTAATAGGTAATGATTAATAATATTGCCCCTACACTTAACTATCAAGAAGATTGATAAGTTTAGTAGGTACCTAGTACATCAATCAATAATTACATGAGAAGTTTCTTGGATTAGAAAAAATCCAAAATCAACAAGGTGGTGACATATATATATGAATAAATAAATAAAAGAATCATTATTATCAAATAACATAAAGATTTTTACTAATCAAGCTTAATACTAGAAACTGCTTTACTTTTAATTAAAATTTTAATGTTGGCTGATACGTCAACATAATAAACGTCAGTGAAAAGAGCGGGAAAGTTCCCCAGCGGCGGCCATATTGGATGTGAATTGCGTTCCATTGTGCGCAGCGCTCGGGCGACGGCCGGCCACGTGCAGAGCACATCTGCCGCGCGGGTGACACGGCCACCCTCCTGCCTACGTCTCTAAACACAGCTCGCAGCTCGCTTCACCATCCCATTCACTGTTCATTTAATAGAAAATTATTTAGCCGTTTTATTCAACAATCTTCATTTTACTGATTAGGTACTAAGTTATTTCTCAGTGGCAATAAAATTGGTATCTTCCTTTGTTCTTTGCCGCTAGACCCTAAAAGATGCTGTTTGGAAAGTGGTTCCTGTAGTAGTCTCTGAAAAGATTTCTGAAAGTCTGCAATTTTGTAGGAACAATAATTAAGGATCTTTCGTCTTATTAATATACTGATATTAAGTTCACAATTAATTTCGCAAAATAAAATTAACACGAGAAGAACAACAAAACCGTTGTAATAAAACCGATATTAGTGCGGTAGGTGTGTGCGCGCATGCGCGGGCCGAGGGTCGCCCTCCAGCCCTCCCCTTCCTATTACGCACTCTATTTAGGGGCTGCTACAAAGAACAACTCCGGCCTATCTATTTTGGTCTCACTCCGGAATATTGTCATAGACAAACTTATTGGATTCTGAACGTTCCAGCCCCGTGATAAAATATGGCAATATTAAAGGCGGGAAATAAAATTGGCAGGATAATTTAGTAAATAGATGAGTTTTCAAGTTTTTGGGGCCGTTAGTAGGCGAGTGGATGGTGCTCGCTGTTTGCGATCAATCCGAAACTGATTTCAGTAGCTAATAAGGCGGGTAGGTATTGAAATCCAGTTAGTATCCCTTTGTGACGTCTAATTCTTGTCCTTACCTGTATTATTATGCTAATGGTGGTTGATTGTAAACAGGAACAAGCCCAAAAACTAGAATAATAATTACAATTAAGTACAAGAAACTGTCGACAGAAGTGATCACACAAAGAGAAATTAGGGTACCTATAACTTACACATGACTGAAAACGAATTTTGGACGACACGACAATATAAATAGTAGCAACAAATTGAGACGAAATGTCATAGGTGAGTGAGATAGTTAATTTATTTTGTATCAATAATGATTTGGAGGATGAGCGAAGCCGGGCGGAAGCGGGTAGGTCGGCCGGCTGTGCCTCGGTCCGGACAGGAAGCCGGCGCCTCCGGTCGGCTCCGGTCCAGGGGGCGCCGGCGAAAGGTCACAGGCCACTCGCATTGCTGATGGACCAAATCTTAAATTAAATACGCCGAGAACTTGACGCATAACTGATTTTAGGGTATTGGATGGGCGAATGGAGTTGGTAATGCTGAAATTGTTTTATTGTTGGCACCTTATGTCTTAAATTGATAAATATATTTGGTTGTGTTTGTGAATAGGTAGTAGGTATGCATATTGGAATAGTTCAGAACCGAATCTTCAGAAGTTAAACGTTCAGAAGGACCTACAATTTCATATGTACATTAGAATGCAGGAATCGAACCCGCTACAGTATGAAAGTGGAAAGTCATTCATTTCATCGTTGTTTTCGCCACCGTAACATTGTCGACTCGTAACTCCTTTTATAAGCCATTTTTAATGTTATAAATAAATGAAATCCTGAAATAGAAGAGTTCTTCTTTTGTTCTACACTTTTCCCGGTATTTCCTCCTCTCTGTCGTGCGAGAATTTTCTTTTCACTGACGATAAATTCTCTCACAATATGGACTTTATAATGTAAGAAATAGAGTTCAAGATCATAAATCTTATAAAGGTACTTGTAATCTTTTAAAATTAGCGAAGAGAGTACGGCTGGTTACTGCGTTGGTTATAGACGGTTGTATCGAACGATTTTGAAGGTAATTTCGCCATAGTTTTGGCAGATAGGTAAGAGACTTAGTTAAATTATGTCAGAATGAAAGTATAATATTACCATTAAATCAACCGAAATATGCTGATCTAAGGAGGAGCACGACATTCCATCATCAGCTTAGATTTGAATGACTCAGTTCGATTTCAGAAGACCGTATAGCGGGAAGGACTTTCACAATCAAATTTCACCGATGACCCGGTGGATGCGAGAAGCGTTCTTTTTTATCAAACTTTTGCACTACTTTTGCTTTTATGCGATGTCAGTTCCTACAATGTCAACTTTCTTAAATCATATATTCCTATATATGATAACAAAGCTAGCTATGTAGGTAGACCGCGGAACATTTGCAATTAGCCGCGAAGATAATTAACGAACTGAGATGGGGTATTGATTCGTGTTTGGCTGCGATTGTCATAACAAATAAGTAGATCTAAAATTTGATTCAAAGTCTCATACAACGGTTTTAGGTAGGTACCCAATCATAGAACTTTGCCTCGGTAAATGTCAAATTATGCCCAGCAATGAATTAGAACAAAGATGTATGTTATATACCGGAAAATAACAGACTCCGTAAGCTAAATACTTAAATCATTACTGGATTATAAATTCTCGATATATTATTATGAATAAAGCGTTTTGTATATTATATGTTACGGCTAATAGCCGAAGTGCGGCTACACCTAGTTTTAGCCGGCTACAACTAGCCGGTCATTGGGCACCCCGACTCGCCATCCCCTTCGTGGTAATTTTTTTTAAACCACACAGTAATAGGAACTTTAAAGTGTTTTGAGGTTAGGTTAGAACTGTAGCCGTGTTGCACCTAGTTGTAGCCAGCTAAAACTAGTTGTAGCCGCACTTCGGCTATTAGCCGTAATACATTAAATCCCATCCAAATTCAATATTTTCCAATATATCCGTGTCTTAATTAGACAAAATAGTTTACAATTTCACGCGATATTTTACGATCTTACGGCGTTTGCCATTTTTCGGTGACGTATATTTGGATGGCGTAGACCACTCGCTTTTTCCCGCGGCTTTGCATCCGTGTACTTTTTTTTATTTTTTTTATTTATGAATGGGCTAGCTCTTGACCTCGATCACGCCTGATGGAAAGCGATAGATGAGGTCCATGATGAAAGCGAGCGTGCCCAGAAGATGCCTTGAGGCACTGGTACTTCCACGCGTCGACGAAACACAGCAGGCTGCTTGACGCCGAACTCCGGTGGGAGGGTGGTCGCGCACCAGGCGGGCGTTAGCCCTACCACCGCAAGGGATGGATTGGTCAGTCTTATAAGGTGTTAGGTGAGACTGTCCAGGATGCGCCGAGCGCTCGGTTCAGTTGAGTGTCTGATGGAACAAATTGCGCTACACGAGGAGGCTCCTTCATGCATCCCATAAACTGTATAGTGTGTACTTCCCTCAGAAACAATGCTTTTTTCTGGGACCAACGTATCAACCTAGACTATGGGTGGTAATTTACAATAGTGTAGTCTTCTATTAGTAACAGATCCTTTAATTACTACTTTAAGAAATTAACTCAACAAATAAATAAAACCTCTTCGTTCAATATAGTCTAGTACTGTCTACAGAATATGGCAGTTTTCTTTCTTGACCAAAATGAGTCATATTAACAAAAAATACACTAAATTGTTTATATCAACGTATAATGACTTGAAGATATCGTAATCAAACCATTTTTGCTATCAGTTTGATAAGAGTATGATAAAATTCACTTATTACTCACCCATGTTATGAGTCAGGTCATCAGGTGCCTTTTAGCCCAATTCTAACTGTCACCAGTCAATCTGCTTAGCCTTTTTGCAACTACATTCGGATCAGCTTGCAGTCTAAGTGGGTGCAGCTGAATATACCGGTAGACATTTTACGTGGAGTGGAGTGACAACCTTTCTGAGTGTCAAACCTACTAATTTTTAGGGTTCCGTACCCAAAGGGTAACCCTATTACTAAGCCTCCGTTGTCCGCCCGTCCATCCATCCGTTTGTCTGTAACCGGGCTGTATCTCAAGAACCGTAATATGTTGACAGTTGAAATTTTCACAGATTGTGTATTTCTGTTGCCGCTATAACAACAAATAATAAAAATTAAAGAGGGCTCCCATGTAAGAAACGTGTTTTTTTTTCGGTTTATGGTAAGTAACACGTTTCTTATATGTGAGTTCGACTCGTTTAAAAACCGGCCAAGTACGAGTCGGACTTATTTACAGTCGCATTCGCTAATTGAACGGCACATTGTCTAAGGCCTCTTATCATCATGACAAATCGTGAGCCTGTTATCTCTTTATCCTCCCAGTGCAGTCACAAATATCGAGCGAAAATGTCGATAATTATTCCAAACTAAAAAAACGAACGATAGATACGTGATACTCCAGCTATAAAAACTAGTTCTTTTTTGAGCCATGAACGAACATGATTTCCGATAAATGAAAAAGAGAACGTTTAATAAAGCAGAATAATCCAGCTGCCTGAAATGTTAATCCAAGCTTAAACGCTTTCTATGTCATCGTTTGACTCCACTTTTGATTGTGTCAGTTTTATTTTTTTGCGTAAGGGTTTTGACTTCGATTTCCGTGTCGGTCAAAGTGTTATTGGGTTTTTCCATCTGAATCAGCCGTTCTCACTCACTTGGGAGCTGAATAACAGCCGCAAGTGTCGATCTTTGAGTTGGCTTGCCCGCCACCCAACCACTGCAACTCCTGAGTCAACAGTGGCGACCACCAGAACAACGCCGAGTCAATGAAGCTCAACGAGTCCCGGAGAAACGATTCAACTGTCTTGGATCCCGCAACGAAATTAATCAGAAAATAACAGCGAAATAGTAGGAAAAAACATACAACGTGTAGCAGAATAAACGCAATACCTCTTAAGGGGTACTCATCATTATGAACAACTTTCACTATGAGGCCAACACTGAAATCTTAGATTTTTTTTTCGCGATTTCGGGGTTGGTCTCAAAGTAAAAGTTGTTCATAATGATGAGTACAATGATCCCTTAAGAGGTAATTTCCACTTCGAGTTGACTTGCCGTCCCGGTCCGTGGATACATCCATTGCATACCTAGTCTGCTCCGTGCCTCAGAGGCACGTCAAGCCGTTGGTCCCGACTGTCATTTGTACATCTTTTACAGTCATTACGCGGATGGTCAGAAGCCAGAAATCTGACACCAGTAATGCTGAGGGGTATTGGCTTGTCCAGTTACCAGTTTGTGGACGTCAGATAGGCAGCCGCTCCATATAAAATACTGGTACCCAGTTACAACTGGTTGGACTGGAAACCGATCCCAACTAATGGTTGGGAAAAGGCTAGGCGGAATGTTTGAATCTTGTGGGCTCAACACGCTAGGGTTTCCATGACGATTATAGCTTACATGCATCCCGATCATGCAAACCCTAGCGTGTATGGCTACCATTACGTGGGACTGGCGAAATGTGGAAGTACGCAAAGCCAAAGTCAAAGGTAAATCATTATTCACAATGGCAATAAATCATTGAAACGTACGTTCGTCAACATTTACAATAAAAAAAACCGGACAAGTGCGAGTCAGACTCGCGCACCGAGGGTTCCGATCGATTCTTAATTTTTTCTGAGATATTAATCTACGGAAGTTTATAAACTATTCAAGCACTCTCATTACTCTGACAAAAATATACCAAGTAACATTGAAGGACAAACTTAACTTTCATGTTGAAAACTTCACGGTTCATTCTTCAACCAAAAATATAAGTTTGTAATCGCAAAAAAATGTGATAATACTACAAATTCCCAATTTTCAGACTTGTAAGAACTATCTTTTTGCCAAACATAACTCTAGGACTCTGTCAACGGGACATACCCTATAGGTTTTGAATCTCTTGCGAGCGTCATAACATGAGCCAAAAATGGCTTATCTTTAGATTGCGTTGACTTAGAAGTTTAGTTATTTCACTACTCCAAGAAGTAGCAGACCTGCCGGTCGATTCTGTAAACATGTCGAAGTGAAGGCTTGGGTGAAGTGATCACGAAGTGAGCTGTCTTTCCATCTTGATTACATGGATTGACAGCTCACTTCGTGATAACTTCACCCAAGCCTTAACTTCGACATGTTTACAGCCGGTCGATTCTGTCGACATCTCACGGTGTTCACCTAGGCGGAGTGAACGACAAGTGAGCTGTCATTCCATCTTATTTGTATGGTTTGACAACTCACCCGTCGTGCACCCCGCCCAAATTTTCACTTCGACATGTTTACAGAATCGCACTGCTGTAAACATGTCGAAGTGAAGGATGTGGTGAAGGGATCACGAAGTGGGCTGTCATTCCATCTTGATTATATGGATTGACAGTCCACTTCGTGATCACTTCACCCAAGCCTTAACTTCGACATGTTTACAGAATCGCACTGCTGAATCGCACTGCTGACGGACGGACAACAAAGTGGGGTAACCTAAGGGTTAAGTATTTGCCGATTGAGGTACGGAACCCTAAAAAATAAAAAGGTGATTCTAGTAGTCGATTCACAAAGATTAGATTTTTATGCAGAAAACGGACAAGAAATTCCATAGATACCTTATTTAACGACTTCAAAAAAAGGAATTAAATATAAGGAAGATAGGTACATATATCTCTGTGTACCCTTCGGGAAAAACAGGTGTGATGTTGTATTATATGCGATTGCACCTTTATTTTGTTGTAACAATCCTTCAATCACTTATTCCTCTGCCAGGTGCAGGGGCCAGGCTCCTGTTCAAGGGGTCTACACTCAAGCCCGAAGTCCGTAGTTTCAGCCTTAGTGTCGGGCGTTTCCTACTCCGTATCACCCACGGACTTACGATTAATCCCGAGCCCGAACTAAGAACAACTGTCAAATCGTGTTGTCATTCATTCTGAGCCAAGTCATCTGTGAGTAGAAAACGCCCCCCGTAACTAAGGTCGAAACTACAGCCTTCGGGCTTAGAGAGAGTAGACCCCCAGTTGTGGACATTTTTGGTGTAAACTGTATAATGTGACTTACAGTTCATGAAATCAGTCAGATGCTGAAAGTACTCATGAAACTTAATTTTACTGTGGGATCAACTCTGAAGTATCTATATAAAAAAACCAGCTGTTCAGTTCATTTGTATTCGCATAAATGTATGTACATCAAATTTAGGGAGCAGAGATTCGTCCCATCATTCACTATTTGTTAAAAATAAAGTAGTTTTAAACGTCTTAAAACAGCTAATGAATGGAAAGTCACCCTGTTCAAAGATCATGTTATATCAGTAATTGATTAAATACTTACTTTTGCGATATGAACAAACTCAAATGGGAGCACCTCCCCTCTTTGATGTTACTTTGGTACTAATGCCACGATGTGAAAGGCATTTCCTAGATTTCGTGGCATAGCAGTGGCAGGAGCCTGCACCATGATTTTTCCGAGTAAAATGTTTATATTATTTAATATAGCTTTGAGAGCTTCTAATGTAAAATGTAATGAAGTTTCAATACTCTAAATGTGCTCGTAATGAATTATTTTCTAATGTCTAAAATTATCTAAACCGAAGAGTTTAAATTATTTATTTGTTTGTTTGTAGGTGTTAATCTCTGGAAGTTCGATTTATAAAATACTTTCACTTCGAGTCTATGAATTAACTCCTTGGATTTTTTGGGCCCTGTAGGTGGCTGCGTTAATTGCAGCAATTCTTCGGCTTATATTAAGCTGGATTATCGCTGAATGCCATAGGACACCGTTTATCACGAAGAAATGCGCGGTTTCAGTGGGACAGGCTACAAGAGTGAAACCGCGGGAAAAAGGCTGTTTATAACTGTAGCTAATACACACACGCCTAAACAAACGCCCACAGTGATATTAGCCATGGCAGTACCGTGATTGTACTTTGATGTCCCAGTTATAGCATATATGTGTACAGCCTTTGGAGATATGAATTGCGTATTCCTAACCTCTCTATGGTCGGTTTCGCCTCTCCTTCATCAACTCAAATCCTAAGTCAAGCCTAATATCTTCATGTTTGAGAAACCTCGGTTTGATCACATCTCAACCATCAGGGTTGGTGGTGAGTAGTGGAAACTCTGACGACACGGTTGGCGCAGTGGTTGAGCGATTGGCTGCCGCGCTGCGTGTCGTGGTTTCGTTTCCCGCACGGAACAAATATTTGTATGGCCTACAGATAGTTGTTCCGGACCTGGCTGTTTGTGTATGTGACTTTGTATGTTTGTAAACGCACCCACATACAGGAGAAATTCCAAATGTGGGGCAACCCGGGTAAAGAATTAAAAAAAAAAAAACTCTAATGGCAGTTTGGTCAATTGATAGACCTTATCCAGATAAAGTGTTTTTAATATATCCGTTACGTGCTGCTTGTCTGGATATGATCATGACCACTGGCTGTTTGACCGACTTGTTCCATCCTATATTCAGTAAGTATCTAATAGGCAACCTCCCTTCATTTTCCTTACTTTCTGCTTAGTTCAACCATGTAATACCAGAGATCCTTTGAAAGTCATCTACTTATCGGAACATGCACAATGGTTATTTCTATGATGTTTCTTTGAAGTTATTGCTGTTCAAAACCAGCTTGGTTAATATGTACAGTCGCCAACACATCAAGCTACAACAATCTGTCAAATTTCTTTAATAGATTCTCAACTTTATCGCTGTTCAGAATTAGGTTCAAGGTTGAAGGGAAAATTTGACAGTTTCGGGTAGCTTGATGAGCTGGCGGCTGTACATGTTATAACTGTTGCATCGTGTTTTGGCAGTAATGCTGGATAGTCCATTCTCGGTGAACCTAGTTAGCCTCCAGTCCACTACACTTCAAAATAAACGTATGACGTGGCGTTACAGAACTAAGCTAAGTTACCACCAACGACTTAATTGGTGCCTAAATGCATTTGGACACCAATTAAGTCGTTGGTGATCAAATCAAAGAAAACTTATTCATAAAAACTACCCTCTTTGTGCCGCAGTCGGCACAAACGTTCGAAACTGAGTGTATTGGTGTGTTACTTCGAACAACGACGGGAGCGACGCCGATGCATGATGACACGGTTTGGAGTTTTGCTCATTGTGCAGGCCAATAAGAGCGTGAAGCTTATAGTTTCAATCATTACGCCGAGATGGGTGACGTCATTAGCCCGATCACGAGTACCTGAAAATGATATGAGCTCGATGATAGTTGATGAAAGTTGAGGGAGGCCAAAGAAAATTGTGATTGTGATTGTGTGAGGAGCGATTTTAAAGAAAAGAGTCAGAGATACCGTGGCTGTTAAAAGGAGGAAAAAAACGTGTTGCACCGATCCCAAGTAACGTGGGATAAGGGTAGTAGACGATACTGATGATGACTTGGATGAAAGGAATATATTGGACCCATATCTGGCCCGTTTTATTGAGCCTATTACCATGAATTAGGTAGGCACAAATTTGGACTCAAAGCTGCTGATCAGAATTACCTGATGGGAAAACCGGTAAATATTATTCCTGATCAGGGTTTGGTCCCCAGGTCGTCTGTGACCACTAGGACAACCAGGGTAGTTAATGCTTAAAAAAAATAAGGTAAGTCGGCCCTACCATGACGTGTTAAAGCGTGAGTCGTTCGAGCGAGAAGTAGGGATGGAGCTATACACTGATACACCCTATATAGCTCCATCCCTACATCTCGCTCGAACGACTGTCTCCAGCTCTTGCGTGAGAGTAGAGTTGCTCTTAGATTAACATGGTGACGTTATGCTTTTAGGTGAAGATAAATTCTTTTGCTTCGCGTGGGTTTTTCTCAATTATACATATAATAACATTAATAACCATTTTATGTTTAAGAATCACCAACGCTGAAGCCCAATATTGGTGCAAATCTAGACATCGTTTGCCTACCTGTGAAAATATTCAGAGCTCTGTATTCCGTGCTGAAAGTTGGATGCTAGCTGCCAAATCCCGTCGAAATCGTTCAATTGTTTTGCCGTCAATTCATAACAAACAGACAGACAGATAAACATATTAAACATACTCTAACAAATGTTCCTGAAATCAACACAATTATGAAATAATTTCAAGTATATATTTACTCTTGTTAACCATATCTGTATAGTTTGCGGCCAGCCTCTCTCTCGCGGCCACTAGTCTGCCGATGACTCATGGCGAAGTAAGGAAAACGCTCACTAGGTAGCACAAACAGTTAGTCATATCCACACAACTCTATCTAGATAAAAATACACGCGAATCGAATCTGTATAAACCAGTAAATAAGAGTCATTTGACAACACTGCAAAATGATGTGGACCTTGCTCAATGATTGGGCTACAGCAATTTTAAAGTCGACTGTAATTATTTTAGTACAAAAGGAAGTCTGTGTAGAAATATTTATTCAATCAAAGTTCGAAAGCCTTGGTGGTTTCTAGTTCTCCTTTCGAAGGCCGAATTAAGAAAGAATGTATTTCTAGTATTTTTATCCTCAGATCAATACCTCAGATCATTGAATATTTTCATTGATACATGATGATGTGTCAATGAAAATATTGAAAAAAAATTGTAATATGTTGTATTGTTGTATGTATACAGGGTGTTCCAGACGTGCGTGGTAAGGGTTGGGTAGCTGATATCCATTACTTAAGTAAAAATAGCAAAAAGAAAAAAAAAAATACAAAAAAATCGACCAGAAAATAGCCTAAAAATTTACTTTAGTTCAATCACAGATTTGAGGTTACCAACTGCATCAGACTGCTTGAAAAGTCATCACCATCATTATCATATCAGCTGAAAGACGTCCACTGCTGGACATAGGTCTCCCCCAAGTGTCGCCAAAACAACCGGTCCTGTGCGTCTCGCATCCATCGGCTACCAGCGACCCTCACCAGGTCATCGGTCCACCTTGTTCCCGGCCTTCCAACGCTGCGTCTTCCGGTACGCGTGGCGATCCTTCGGGCTATGTCGGTTACCTTGGTTCTCTTGCAGATATCGTCATTCCTGATTCGATCACGCAAGGAAACTCCGAGCATTGCTCTCTCCATTGCCCTTTGGGTGACTTTAAGCCTTCTGATGAGGCCCATTGTAAGCGACCACGTTTCGAGTCCATAGGCCATCACTGGCAAAACGCACTGGTCATAGACTTGAAAAGAAATTTCTTGGGAACTTTTAAGTCGTTTTTTGTAGTATTAAAAAAAAAGTCATATTTTTTGTTTTATAATCTTTTCCTTAATGAATATCAGCTACCCAACATCACCCTTAAATATGAACATTCTGTATATCCAAGTCCAGAGAATTCACTTCAAAATAAATCAAAGTTAAAATACTGACCGACTGGACTGACTGAGGCTGGGGAAGTGGGAACCCCAAAGAATTCTGTCTTTGGGGTTCCCACTTCCCCAACCTCTAAATTTTGTTTTATCAAAAAGAGGAGCTTGGATGACTCACCCTGATATGAGTGTAGGCAGAGTGTCCGACGCGACGTATAAACCCAAGTCCTCTGTGATTCCGAGATAAAAACGTGACGCATGCCTGGACCTGGCTTTCTCCCGAATAACTTGGCCACGACGATCAGACGCGAGACGTTTCGATATAGATGGTAGCCAGACTCTAGATAAGTCAAGGACACAGTTGTATCTTCATCGGTTAGTTGTCGCAGGCAGTACTGGTACTGCAATTAATCGTTCAAACGTTCGATAGTGGAACACCGTTGTGCACCGCTTGCAAGCAGCGATGATGGTTGTCTCAATTGGCTAATTCGCCTTATTCTACGTTCGTCCTGAAAACATTATACATCAATAATTGTCCAAGACCTGCTCATCGATACTCAGATGTCTGTTAAATAATATTGTCTAGAAGTGATTAATTTTAATTATCCGTGATAGTTCTCGGAAGCAGGTACATTATTACTGCACCAGACAGAGATCCAATGTCGAGAAATTATTTACTTAGAAGCGGCAATTAGCAGGAGGCTGTATTTACCTGTTTATCTATATTGTTGCTATCATCATCTGCCTAGCCTTTTCCCAATATTTTCTCTATATTGTTGCTGTATATACCTTTGAATATCTGTATCCAATTAATCGCTGAGACAATATAGATAAATACTTGGATGCACAGGAGCTAAAGTTTTCAAAAAAAGATTTCTTTTTTTAACCGACTTCAAAAAAAGGAGGAGGTTTTCAATTCGGTTGTTTCATTATGTTTGTTACCTCATAACTCCGTTATTTATGAACCGATTTGAAAAACTTTGAATACGTATTTTTTATTTTTATACGTAAACTAAAAATGACGACTATACACACTACAATTAGATTTTACATCTAATTAAATTTTTTCAGTAAAAAACCATATTGAGGACTTTTCTATCCATCTCTAGCTATGATATGGAATATATCTACTTGTTTGTGTATATAAATAAACTCCAACCGTACAGTCAGAAATAAACAAACATCAAAATATTTACTATATTTCAGATCTCGATTCACATTTCCATTAACAACCGTTTTTCTTTCATTCCCTGAAAGTGGAAAAATATAAAATAATTAATTCTTGGAAAATCAAAATACATTCAAGGGATCATAATATTAAATTCGGCTTCGTAAAAGCTGCACACAGTTGCAACAGAATTCGTAGTAATCATCATTATACTCAGTGAAAAAGCGGACAAAATGCCTGGCATCATTTTCAGTAGTATTTTCAGAAAGGTTTGTTCATATTGCCAACTAGTGGCCCGCCCCGGTTTCGCTCGAATGTTTTTTTTTTAAATTTTGCCTTCATACAAACCTCGCCCTGACAGTTAAGAATACGACAAAAAAAGATTTATTTAAATCGTTCAAGTCGTTCTTAAGTTATGGCGCGTTATTCAATGGAATCAGGGATTCATTTTATATATAGAGTATCACAGGAATACCCTTCCGTTAGACATTTTTAATTGGTCCGTTGAGCGGCGGATCTAGGAATAGATTTCCTAACTAGACTCGTCCACTTGCTCCTGTAAAATCCTGAATAACGAGAGAAAATTGTATTATATAAAATCCGTATCTTTAGTAAAAACTTGGTTTTGATTTGTTTTTCAATGCTGTGGTAGTTTATAAGTTTATAATAAATACTTTAAAATGAAATTAATATCATCAACGCTTTTTCATCATTTTAGTTTGAACAATTCCACAATTCCAAAGTGCCTGTAAATGGTTTAATTGAAATAAATGCTTTTTAAAAGCTTTTATATAACTTGACTTGTTTGCATTTATTTATTTAACAATTTATGTACACACATTAAACAAAAAAAAAGTAAATAAGAAGAAGGAAACAGAAAAATAGGTACCAGGTAGGTACCTTGTAGGTGCTACATTCAGGATATCAGGAAAAACCAGGGCAGATGAGAATGCCATACTCTAAAACTCTGACTACCTGCCAGGCTATGGCATCTGCCATAGATAGGTACAGCTATCTAACCTGGAGATCTGAATCTGTGATCTGTGATCATTCTCAAATCATCGCTTCGGAACATTTTAGAAATAGACGCGATGGTCTATTCTCAAACACAGCAGACATGATAAACACAGCAGTAACGAACTACCACACTCGTCTCTAAACAGTCTAAAATCAACGAAAAATAAGCTTGCCGAGAATTTCTGATTCCAAATAAACCCGTAAACAATATTTTCGAATGTGTTTGAAATCACATTGGCTTGTGATGAGCACGAAATTATCAACAATTTTCAATAGCGCAGTGTTTTCTACGGCGAGAGCTCACGTGCTAGGAAATTGTATTAATCCGTCGATAAACTAGGACACGCAAAATGGCGCTCGATTCTATCTCAAAATAGACGAGAGCTTTTTCAGTTCGTCTTATTTATTTTATATTAAGTAGTGGTTTGGACGGCTTTCTACGAAAACCGAATTTTAACGGAGTTATGCAGTGTTGTAAAAAGTAATGTAACTATTCGTTTTGATGGAAGTTTTCGTTAAAACCGTTGACAGTAGCGGTGGCGGCATATTTTGTGATTGTACTAATTTGTCGGAGTATTCCAGACTTTTCTAGGTGGAAACAGATTTCCGGGATGGCGGAGGAATTTTTCATAACAGTTCATTAGCTCCGAGATTGCTCGGAAGTCATTGTTACAGAATTCTTTTATGATATTAATAGTCTAATAATCTTGCAATTATTTGAAGTTTGAGTTAAGAGAATGTTTACTACATATTTTTCTGTCAATGTTCATGGATGTTCAATATTTACAATTACAACGAGTGCTGATACAACCGCCAGTATGAACGTATTCCGCTTCTAAATGAACATTATTGATTTTAAAACCAACATTTTGGTTCTATTACATTGGAAAGCTTTTACCTTACCACGAAAATGAAGTAAATAGCTGTTATATTTGTTATTGTAGGTATTTTTTTTTGTGTAACGGAAAACTAATAAGCCTGGAAAAAATAAATGGCCGTGGAAAAAGGAAAGTGGTTCCAGCAGTGATGTTTTATCTTGGAGAGTGGCAGCGGCGGCGACGTCGGCGCCATCGATCCGACGCTGAGCTGGCACCACCTCTTGTAGGTACCTACCTACCTAGCCACCGCTATACTTATTCTAACTTGTATTACGTGTATATAAAATAGGTATTTTGATCATTATTTTCTTTACAACTATGTTTTATTTATTTTGAAATTTAATATTTTGACTTGTCCACCTCAACCATGATAAATAATGATAATGATTGATCAAGCAATATAATGTTTTAAATAGTATTATAGATGTGTTAATGATGTCCATAATGTGGTGGGTATTATTGATTTAAATAGCTGTGCTGTGGTGTTGGTGACTTTGTTTTTTTTTGCTTTACGAATGGTCACTAAGGAGAAAGATTATCATAAACACTCAATTCGTAAAATAGACTGGTGATCGTAGTTGATAGTAAACCATGCAAGAGAAAGGGTACATATTTTGGCAGAAATAATGATTCCGATCCATTTGAAGAATAATATTCTCCTAAAGAAATTCACCTCTGAAGGTGAAAACAGCAACCATCTTAGATACTTATAAATAAAAACAACGAAGAACGTGACGAGCTTGTCAGGTTTACAGGCTAAAGTCAAGTTTTATAATTATGTTCTCAACTTCAAAAACCGCAGTCTAGATTTTGCCTGTTAATAAAATCCTGACATTAGTGGAACCTAATTTAGAATGCTAGACAAAACGTGGTCCACCATGAACCACGAGCGAGGGTCGGGTGGGCGGCGCTCGCCGGCTCAGCTGCTCTCTGACGTCATCTGTCCACGTACAAACACTGGAGGTGGCCTTGTATGTGCGTCATGTTGGACCTGATGGCTTTGGTAATGAGGAGTATGTGGGAAGAGTTCTACAGGGAGATTTAGAAGTGTGGTCATGGGTGATGATCTGTATCTGAGTGATATACAGTGAAGAAACAAAAGCATAAAAGCATAAAAAATACTTTTGTGAAAAACCGACCACAAAAACAACAAAGAAGTTCCAAACAAATCTTTTTTCATGCAGTATGTTGCAATATTGGTGGCATTTATAATAATAATAATTTGTTTATTTAGTAAATAGGGCACGTTTACAATAAATATCTCACAAATTTTAATGTTTCAGGCTAGATTGAGCTTATATGAACTTAAAATAATAAATTAACAATGGGTCAATTTTATTGCCTATACTTTTAAAACCTAAAATTAATGGACACATCATGTTTTATTTACAGAAAAAAAGAAGATCTTCTGTCTCTTCTATCCTCTCTTCTATTTATTTCAGTTCAATCACAGATTTAATGCTATTTTATACTATTGTTACTTCATTGTTTATCAGATAAAGAACATCACGCTTAAATATGACCACGCACATCTAAAACATTGTACTTACCTATATTGTAATCAAACTTACATGAAAAAAAGTGGTCACTTTGAAAATTCATTGAAAGATTCAAGAATTTTATTAATGCATCGTGTATTTTAAACACAAATTTTACTTACACAAACAACCAGATCCCGAAATAACTTCACTATCAGTGTCGGTCAAAGGTTGAAGTTATTTTGTGTGTGGGATTCGAACCTCGACATGTAGCGCAACAGTGAACCGCTTAGTCACTGTGCCAACAGTGCTTTTCTCGTGGCACTTTAGTACCTACCTACTGTTGGATAAGGGACTAAGCTTCAGTCTTAGAATTGCCGAACTGGGCAAAATAATTGACAATTCCTATATTGTTATTCTACTAAATTAAGCAACGTTCGTATTTGCATCTCTGTGGCAATTTGTCAAAAAAGCCTCAATTTTCATACAATTTTGACAGATCGCGATTGAGATGCGAATGCGTGCTTAAAAAGTAGTAGAATAGGCACCCGGGCTTTCAAGAGTTATTGTGTATGAAGTCAAATACTTGTTTACAACGCTCATATTATGTGGGGAGGGGGATTACCTACATTGTCTATTTTTCGTCAATAACACATCATGTAACAGAATTACACAACATTCACTGTGACATTTAAGCAGACTGCAGTCTATAAATTCATAACAATTATTTATAGTACACGTAAAGTCTGTGCCACACAGTTTAAAACCGTGGTTTCAAACAGCGTAGACAGCGGTTTTTTGCCAAATTAAGTACAAGACCGCATAAAACCGCCGTATACACTGTTTGAAACCTCTGCTTGAAACCAACTTGAACTTGAAGACCTCAAAGGGCAAGAAAGCACACAGCGATCGATCGCTCTACGCAGTAACTACGGCCAAACACCGTATGGGTGACCATTCCTTCCATATCGGGACCGTCGGGTATGTCTGTCATAAAAATATTAACCTATATCAACCAGCAGACTGTATGTCTGACAACGGTCTGACCGTCTGATATCTGTAATGCTCAGTAATTGGGTTGCAAAGGTGAGAGGTCAGATGGCCAGACTGCTCGTTTTAATATTTTATTTTCACCGCAGTCTGGCTACACCACAACATCGGGTAGAGGCTGACAGATTATGTATCATGTACTGCCTTGCAGGGGAGGTAACTTCAAGTGAATCTTTTTTAATATATATTGGTACATAAAGTCAGGCCTTTTTTGCCATGGAGTACCTAGCTCCTTTAGCATCTTTTATTACTTTTTTCTTTAAACCCGATGCAAGAGAAAATATTGTTGTGTGGAAATTCTTTGTCTGCATGTTGTTTACAAAAATACTATCAACGCTACTAAGATGTTTTCAATAGAAACTGCATCTGAACGTTGTACAGTTTACACTGCTTGTTTTTAGCCTTTTAAGTCTGTACGTGTACACTGAACCAAAACCAATGTATGTTACCCCAAGCGATAACACAACATTTCTCAGCCGCCAATTTCAGTACATCGTACATAAGTGTTATCACACTGATAGCACGGTAACCTCTGTTTTTCCATTATATTCTTGTATTTCGGCGAACCTGATAATGATGATAATTATAAAGATTAACAACTTAATATGAAGCACTGGTATTTTCGGGAACGTAGGTACTACAGTTTTCTGGAAAAAGGACAATACAGAATTGAGTAACACCTCGTTATTCGCCCGTAGCGTCGGTAACCATCGACTTTTGGAACGTTTTAATTGTTTCCTAGAACCTATTTGTAGTTTCTGGGATCGGGAATATTCGTAAGGGTCCGTGAGAACTTTCCGACTGACTGCTTTTGCTGTGGAAGTTGAGGCTGAAGTGAGAGTAACCAGAGGAACAAACTTGAAAATTCCTGGTAATTAGTTCTAAATGTTAGAAGACTGGGGGTTCATAGGATAGATAGGCCATGCATTCAGCAGTGAAACTTGACTCAGACAGATTAAGGAAGCATTCTGAAAGTTTATTAGTGTATGTAATAAAAAAGAATTGAAAAAACGTTTAACTAATGCTTAGTTAAAAGTCCTACTAATAATAGCTATTGGGCATTGGTACTGCCATTTTATGTACTTACCTATAAGTATTCTAATCATATTAGAGGTAAGGTCAGACGCGACCTATGTGGAATATTGGTTTTCTGCTGCATCCAGTTGCACTGGTTACCTGCCCCAGCATACACACAGCAGGAAAAATTGCACGTTGATGACGTTTTTATTATATCCGAACCATGCATCACCACCTAGAAATCTGGCTCCTTTGGCTTCACACTCAGCATGATGCTGAGCCATAGGCGGACTGCGGAATGGAATATGTATTTCAAATTTCTGCTCCTTGTGTTAGCACAAAGAGCAGAAATTTGAAATACACGGAAATTGAAATATACAGTTCTGCGACTTATCCTACCTAGTAGCAAGAATCTTTTTTGCCTCTTTCTTTTCGAGGTTTTCATCTCTGTAGAGAGTAGAGTGAGTTTTTTTAAAAATAAAGTGCAGAAACTATGATATAAACGCGAAAGTAGTCAAAGGAGGATCAAGCTCGATTTCGGAGAAATTCAGTATTCCATTTTAACTATTCTCATAATATAGCTGAGCTGCATGGGGGGTAGGGGGTTAGGGTGGCCCTACATCTCATTTGCAGAAAGATAGGTAGCTTGTGTATTTGTTGCAATGGTAAAAAAACATCACAAGTCGTGTTGTAACACGTCAGGCGTTTTTTATTATATTGTAATGTGACAAGACGATGTTTTGGTAACTATGCAGTCATACCTATATAATTAAATGTTAGTTTTTAGGGTTCCGTACCCGAAGGATAATCAACGGAACCCCGTTATTAAGCATCCGCTGTCCGTCCGTCTGTCTGTCAGTGGGCTGTACCTCAAGAACCGTAAAAGGTAGACAGTTAAAATTTTAAGTGTATATTTCTATTGCCGCTATAACAACAAATATGTAATGTCATACAAGAAACGTGTTTTTTTTTCGGTTTTGGTACAGAACCCATCGTGTGAGAGTCCGACTCGCACTTGGCCGGTTTTTAAAATAAGCTGTACCTACTTGATCATAACTTGGCTGTTTTTAAAAGATCTGTGCCAGTCATTGCGGGTAGTCAGAAGGGCGACTAATAGCTGTCTTACCAAGAAGTAAAACGTAAACACAGTATCTGCTTTGAGGCAGAGAGGCTTGTTGAATACTGGTACTCAGCATTATTCGGTTGACTGGAAGCCGATCATAGTTGGGAAGCAGCCAGGCAGATTGATTTGACTTGCTGTCTTTTTTTATGGATGGGAAATCATCAAATGACTTCTTCCGCTCTGGGTGGAGCGGGAGGAAGTGTCAAACTCTTACTGACTAAAACCTATCCGTGCTCCTCCTAGTGACCTTTGCGTTCCACGGCCGCGGTTCCTCTTTCGAACAAAATTCGCTTCCCTTGTGACTTGATCATAGTTGACCTAGTTCTTTGATATTTGATCTAATGGATCATTATTTTATACTAAACAATGTTTAGTGGAATAAGGTAAGTAACCTGATTTCATTCAATAAATAAAAAAAAAACTTTTTTCAAAAAAATACAACGGACTGGTTCTTGCTTTGTTTTTGATACCGACTTCCGAAATTAAAGTTATTTTATACTTTGCTATATAAGATAACTAAATAGAATTGTGCCCGAATAGACAACCCCAAAGACATGGAAGCTGAACATAATTGGTGAGGTAAGGGTGTACCAGGTTGACTTGTACAATTCTGCGTACCCCTTCACAGCGTACCGGCCGTGTTGTTATTTTATGAACTTGTTTAAACAATTAACAGACACGCGATTTCAGCAATCCCGGGAGATTTGCTATCATTTATTGAAGAGTTCCGTTGCCTATCTCCGAAGTTCTTCATCAGATCTTCACCAAATTAGAAATGGTTCCAGAGAAAATAATTTTCCAAACAAAAAAATAATAATTGAAATCGGTTGTCCATTGGCGAAAATATATCGCTACTGAAGAAGCATAAAAAATAATCAGTCGAATTGAAAACCTCCTTTTTTAAAGTCGGTTTATTATTTAATTTTTCTAATAGGTATGGGATTAGAAAAATTAAATAGTAAACCGACTTTAAAAAAGGAGAAGGTTAGGTTAGGAAGTTGTATCATTTAGGTTATCTTACTTATCGCGTACGAATTCCGCCGAGTCGGCAAAAGCTGGCTTGCTACGGCGTAGGCGACTAGTAACTTTCACAAATTGATCATTAACGCAATTTTAAAAATTACCTACACCAATTTAATGATTTCGGTTGAGTCTCATAGACTGCGCTATCATTGAAATCATTACGCCCACAGCATTTAGGAGAAGCAGCGTAAACCAGTTGTCCCTCTTTTTGTCACATTCTACTGACTCTCTGGTGAGAGTCTATTGTTGTTGGAGACGGCATTTTAGGCAGAACAATGTAATATCGAATCTGACTTTATTTTTATTTCATTTCGCAAAATAATGGTTACAAAATCTCAAAAATCACGGTGTTGCGAGTGTTTTAAAATCTGTGATAAACAGAGATAGTCTCTGGAATTGGTAATACTGACGTTGATATTTCGCACGGGATGATGATGCTTGTCCGACAATCATTGACAAACTTCCTCATCAGTATCGTCGTAGCCCTTGTCGTAAACAGACACAAACAAAACGTGTGCATGCCAGAAATATTACGTCACAAGTGCACAACACAGTGCAATGACGTACATACGTAAACAAGTTCGACACTAGAGGAGTCAAACTTATTAAAACTGTATTTCTTCCATACATAGCACATATTAGTATCATCTTTACATAATATCTTCTGTATAACAAATAAATAAAATTTAAGTGTCTGTTTGTAATATAAAAATAACTGCTTTTTACTAAATGCATACGAAAGTATATCATATCATACCTATACCGAAAATACATTTTTTGAATATTTTGTTTAAATCTCTCTGTCTGTTTTGTTTCGGTTAAATTTCGAAATCCTGTACCGATTTTGACGGGACTTTCACTGGTAAATAAATAATATTACAAGACGTAAGTCAGGGTTATTTTATTTATAAAAAAGATTAGGGTATCGTGTCAAAAAATTAAAACCCACTTTCACCCGGCTGTTCTCCGAAAGAAGACCGATTTTGACGGGGTTTACACTGGCAGATAGATAATGTTATAAGAAATAACTCAGGGTACTTTTGTTTAAGAAAAAAGATTAGGGTTTCGTACAAATTTCTTGCGTGAAAATACTTTAAATTTTTAATAGTATTGTCACGCAGGCGAAGCCGTGGGCAGAGGCAAGTAAGCATTATGTTTGGTTATTTTCCAGTGTATCGATAGCGTCGTCGTCCTAGCAACTCGGTCTATTCGGTGACATCATCGTGTCTATTCCTCTCAGTGCTCGGAGCAATAATACTGAAAACTTGTGTTTAGTTGTTGGGAGGCGACTGATGAATGATAGACTTGGAGTCTGGACAGTTAAAAGTTAAGCAAGAATCAACAAAATATGTCACAGCCCTGCTCTCCTACTGGACTACGGGCATTTAAAAAAATATTAAGTGAATACAAAAATCAAAACTCAAAGCATTTATTTCAATTAAACCATTTACAGACAGTTTTGAATTGTCAAGGTCGGTCAGTCAAAGAGGTGAAGCTATTTGCACGTTCCAAAGCGTAGATCTCTATGGAGAAGAACGTACAAGAAACTCTACGGACACTCTTTTAAATCAATTGTTTGTTACAAAGTTGTGGTTGTTACGTTTAAAAACTAAGTTTTTGTTTTTAAGTACATACATGTTTTAAGTTCTCAGATTCATGAAAATCTTAGGAGCAGAGCTTTCTTTACTGTGGTTTCTATAGTACTTAAGTTTTAAAAAACCGGCCAAGTGCAAGTCGGACTCGAATCGCATAAAGGGTTCCGTACCATTATCTATAAAAAAAAACGGCAAAAAAATCACGATTGTTGTATGGGAAATGACACTATAACACTTAAATATTTATCTTATTCTGTTTTTAGTATTTGTTTTCATAGCGGCGAAAGAAACACATCATTTGTGAAAATTTCAACTATCTAGCTATCAAGGTTCATGAGATACAGCCTGGTGACAGACAGACAGACGGAAAGCGGAGTCTTAGTAATAGGGTCCCGTTTTACCCATTGGGTAAGGAACCCTAAAAACGAGGTTAATCATCCCTGCGAACATGTGGGTTAAGGGTTTGATTATGGAATGACACAAGTTATAGGTATTACGTAGAGCTTAGATGTTGGTGCATGTGGGGTTTGTTGTAAATACATTCATTGCCATGATCATCGCAGGGTGCTGGTAGATTCTGGAACAGCACATCATCTCAAAGATTGACCGCGTGGCGACATCGCTTCGCTCTAGTCGGGCCAATTTGTGGCGCCAGAATAACGCGTGGTCTGCTCTATGAATGGGTGTTCAATTGGAGAGGTCTACCTTCAGCATCGGAATGCTTTAATAAGATGATAAGACACAATAGGAGAAATGTAACATGCAATGGATTGATTGTGCTATTCTCATTGTTATGTACAGAGAACTGTAGAGTGCGCGTGTGACACATTTTATAAACTTTGCACCAAGTTGTCACCAGCTACAAACTCATACCTTTCCTGCATGCATCGTCAGAGGTGACTAAGCAATAGAGTCGCATTGTTGGCAGACATTCACTTCGCTCAGTACTTATGACGATACGTGACGTCATCATAATGGGAGTCACCTGCTATCTATCACCCATGCATTGGGTGTCAGCCGGTCGATTCTGTCGACATCTCACGGTGTTCACCTAGGCGGAGTGAACGACAACAGAGCTGTCATTCCATCTTATTTGTATGGTTTGACAACTTACCCGTCGAGCGCCCCGCCCGGGTGTTCACTTCGACATGTTTTGAGAATCGCACTGCTGGTCATCAGATGATGATCGTGATCATGACATCTGTTCCTGACATCAGTCTATTGACGTTGATCGCTTTGGCAGCTGATAGAATTGATTTTATTCGCGTATTTAAGTGAGTGACGAAGATTTATTGACGAGTGAGAGTACCTAAGAGATGGTGCATTGCGTATGTGTGTTAGGTATTTTATAAGTAGTAGGTGCTCTTGGCAGCATAATCAACTAAGCTAATTATTTAATCTTGTCAAGTTGTCTTCTGCTCTTTGAAACAATAACTTATAAATCTTCTATCCAATCCCATGTCCAAGGTCCAATCTATCTCTATATCAATTTTCTTCAACATTGTTCAGTCATTTAGGCTGACTGTCCACTGAAGCGGAGAGGAGAGGAACGGAACGAAGATGTGGAGTGGGGGGAAGCGGAGTGAGGAACCAGAGTGGGGAAACGGAGTGGGGAAGCGGAGCGGGGAATAGGAGCGGGAAAACTGCCGGCCGTCCACTCAAATTGTCTGCTGTCAACTGTCACGTGAACTCGGACTTGCGCAGCGGAGTTGCGGACTATGCGGAGCCCCGCATAGTCCGCAACTCCGCTCCGCACTGTCTCGCTCCGCATCAATGGACAGGCAGCTTTAGACTTGCAAATGGAAACAAATAGACAGAGTGACATATAGGCATTTTTAAAATTAGTATAGATTTTGTCAAACCTGTAAAGTAGCTTAGGATTCCGAAAGAGGTTGCTAGTTTACAGGTTAATCCACAACACATTGCGATATGTTGCGACCTGAGTTGGTCACATGTCGCTGAAACATTTTCATTGTTCCTTTCTCCGAATTTGTTGCCACATCGAACCTCAAAACACTATATATCACGTGCCCTCTTGCGGATTTACCACAACATTTTGACGAGAGTATCAGCATTGGCTATAAGTTTCAGTCAACTATAAGTTTCAGGCATTTAAAATCTCAAACTTATATTCGTAATTATATACTGCTTTAAAAGAGTGGCCATGGAGTTTCTTTTCCATAGGATCTACTCTTTACAACATGCAACTGCCGCACTGGAAATAAAAAGCCTTTTGCTGCGGAACATTTTTGCTGCTCTTGTCCCTAGTTCGTAAGACAGAACTGCTTCATCTTTTTGACTGACCGACCTTCACAGTTCAAAAGTGCCTGTCTGTTCTATTTGAAATAAAAATACACCATTAACAGTACTGAAAACACCAGTTCCTGAACCCACGCACCCATAGTCAGAATAACAATAATAAGTCATCGGATAATTAATTAAGAATTCCCAGGAAAGTCTGGACTCGTGTTAGTTATAGAATCAATAGTGAGCTACGCCTACAGGGCGTCGAGATTTCTGTTACGTACGTCGATTAGACGTCACGTGTTCATCGTGTTACAAGGAGAGCATTAACTTCGGCGCAATGTTTGTTGCTGAAAATATGAAGGTTGAACTTGAAACGGTTTATTTTGCGTCAAGTTTCATGCAAACTGCATTTTTTTTCTCGCTTTGAGCAGCTTAAAAGCCACATCACACAGGTCATTATTGGGTATTATCTATACATATAATAAAACTGTAGAAGAGGTCAATTCTGTACATTGAATATAAACTAAAAAAAATACTCCAGGGGTGCTTTATGCAAACAGTAGAAGCCAAAAATATTTTATTTTATTTTTTTGTCTGTCTGTCTGTCTGTCTGTCTGTCTGTCTGTTGTTCGTCTTTCACGCAAAAACCACTGAACGGATTTTAATGAAACTTTTTTTGTTGTATAGCTATTAGTCCTCGCCAACATATAGGCTATAATTTATTTTGAAGATCTGAATAGAAGACGTGGAACCTTAGCAGCCCGGCTAATCTATAAGAGATATTAATATACCGCTTTAGGAATAGTTGGTCAACATGATGAGTACTGTCTGTCGACGTAAAAAAAATGAAGGTCTAGAGCATCTGATGTGAAACCCTTTCAGGGAGCTAAGCTATCGGCTATTTTAATCATATGTCAACAGATCTCATAGTCCGTTTGGTTTAAAGCCTGCTTCTCGAAATACTAGGTTTGGGTTCAAATCCCACAAATTTTGTAATTATTTTTGAATTATTTTTATCTTATTTATTTCCTTATTTTTTTATTCCTACCAAACCTAATATTTTCAAATATTAATAATTTGTTATTGCTGTATTTTGCATATCTTTTTAGAAAGACAAGCAGAACCTATTTTTTGTTCTGTTTGCATCGCGTTCGCATTCTGTTTCGTTTGCATCGCGATAAAAAATACAAAACTAATGTAGAAAACATTCACATAAACCTGATAGGATTATGGCAATCTAGAAGAAATCAACTTATTATCTACATGCGTAGTAAGAAGGGATAAGTATCTTTAATGACACTTGCAATGCCATCTGTTGAGCGAAACTGTACTTACCATCAACAGCACGAGAATTACACCAAAAAGTATTTTTTAGTTAAAGATTATTTTGATACTTACCAGGCGTTACGCATTTGATGCAAAAATAAAATTGCTCCACTGACTTTGTTTTCATTTTTTTTTACTTTTGATAGGAACGCGTTTGACCACTATCTCACCTGATGGCAAACGATGATGTGATCGAAGATGGAGCACGCTTGCCTATAAGTAACCTATTCACTCTTGATAAGACTCCCAGGCTGTAACTATCCGGAAACACGGACTCAGTCAGGGAATTCCACGCCATGTGTTTCCAAAACGTTTTGTTCATGTGGGTGTGAGGTCCATCGTGTACCGGTGGCGTACCGCCGTACGTCTTGTGGTCCGATGATGGAACGAGCTTGGCGGAATTAAACTATGCAATTCCGTCGCACACTCCCCAAAATGCAACCGATAGAAAACCGAAAGGCTAAAAACTCGGCTTCGATGCTCAAGACTTTCACCTCTTGAATTTCTTTCCCAGGATCTCCCTCATTCCTAATTATTTTCTGTTAATTTTGAAACAAAACTGTTCAATTCCCAGTCAGCTGGTGATTCCTCGTGACCAGCCTAGGGCCAGAAATTACCAGTAGCGGGTTTCACACTCCAGAGCTTCAAGGGGAACTGTGGATCCCTGGGCAATGACGCCACAGAAGAACTCGCCAAGATAGGTTTCGAGATGGTAGTGCTGGACCCGTACCCGCTCCTCCTTCTTTCTTTCTTTCACACAGTTTCCTGCATGAATTTGCCAGAGAACAACTGAACTTCATGACAACAAATGGTGAAAAAAGTGAAAAATGTCAATGACAAGTCTATAAACGTGACTAACTAATTGACTTCTCAGCTTAAGTAAAAATTACCTCCGTAATAATAGGGATTATTATTACGGATCATTGCCCTTAAATTTTTTTAACTTATGCACTACAGACAGCCCAATTTGCGGAGGTTGTTTCGACGCCGGCTACGTCATCCTGGCCATGACTTTCCGACGTGAAAAAATCCTCGGAACGGTGAGGTGCAGGTTTCAAATCAAATCGTTTATTGCAATCCATAATGTACATACACAGGTGGTAAATATAGGTTTGTGAGTGCTAAGTGATTGAGCTGACTTTTATCTCAGATTATCACTCCCTTGCGGCTTGAGTATTATCGGTCGTCTCTCCGCTCAACCTGTGAAGCACACTGGTGGCTTTTGTACATTTGGGCGGAGCTAGGCTTGCAAACTTAGCCAGGACAACGGAGTCTCTACTCTACTCTATCCGTTGTGGGTTTTTTTATGGATAGGAAAACATCAAATGACTTCTTCTGCTCTGCGTGGAGCGGAAGAGAGTGTCAAACTCTTACTGAATAAAACACGTCCGTATTCCTCCTTATGCCTTTAACGTTCCAGGGCCGTGGTGACTTTTCGAACAAATTCCGCAACAGTAGTTAGTGTTCGGACAGTGAGCCAACCTACGCTCGCCATCTGCGGGCCCGCGCTTAGGGTGGCTGGGAATTGCCTTGCGACTCCCGACGCAACGCCCGGGTTGTCTTTTTCTGTTGCGGCAGCTGAGGGGGTCTACTCTCTTAAGCCCGAAGTCTGTAGTTTCGGCCTTAGTGTTTGGCGCTTTCTACTCCGTATCACCTACGGACTTACGATTGGTCCCGAACTAGGAATAACTATCAAATCGTGCTGTCATTAATTCTTATATTCTTCTCCGGACCATGGAGTAAACCAGGACGCCGCAGCCGATCGCCTCGACGAGGACACGGTGATGCTCGCCCAAGCAGGGCAGACCTCCACCGTATACTCCACCATGTCCTCTGCGGAGACTTATCTTCTGATAGTTTCGGCATGACCATTAATCAAGCTCAGGGACAAACTATTAGTCGTGTTGGTGTGGATCTGCGGTAGTCCTATATCTCGCACGGTCAGGCTGTATGTCGCTTTGTCGCAAGTAAGCAGCGCGCAAAGCCTGTGTATACGTACTGATGAATATCACATAACAAGTAATATTGTTTACGAAGAAATGTTTTAAGTGTTAATATTCGTTCGTTCTTCGTAATTTTGTAAGTCGTGTCATAATCACGATGAGTACCTATATACATTTAGTGAGTTTGTGTACTTAATATCTTCCTAAATACGAAAAGCAAGCGCGAACGAAGTCGCGGGCACAGCTAGTAAATATATATACCTATATCTGTTACGTACCTACCTATGTTGACTTTTTAACGATATATTTTTTTACTTATTATTTTATGCACCTGGGATGTATCTCTCAACCACCCATGGTAGAGACTGTCTAAGGCATTTAATTTTCCGAAGTCTTAATCAATTAATAGACGTCAACGAAGCAACAATGCGACTGTCAAACGACAGAGCAACAACGCGTTTGACAGAGCAACAACGCGTTTGACAGAGCAACAACGCGTTTGCACATAAGTTGTTCTAATCCATGAAAACGAGTTGTCCCATCATCGTCGCATCGTCCTGTCTGCAAGAGCCTTAACGTACGCTGAGTAACATTGGCCCCATCCGTGCTGTTACATTGCTAATCACTCATTTGCCCCAACAAGAAGCCTCAGGACCCATTCTGTCGTGGATGGAACTGCAGCTCTAACTGCTAATGATCCTGATTCCACCTCGATTTGTATGTACGTAATGGTTGAATGGAATTGCTGATGTTGCTGCTTCACATCCATTGATGGGACTTACGATGGGGAATCTTAAAGCAATATGTCTTGTGTAGTACAGACCTACTTAGGTCCAAAGATGTTTTGATGTTACTCGCCTTTTTCTCCGTAATATTATGGGCTTTTAGGACGGATGGATTGGGACTTCAATACTTAAGGCTAGGTTATCCGGAAAAACGTTGTTTTGCATTGTGTAAAATTGTGTTTTATTCGTAAAGAACACGGATTTAAAAAAAAATATATTACATATTTCACACTTCGATCTAGCTATTTCGGCCGTGCGATACACGATTACTTGCACTTTACTGCATCCAATTAAATCGCAAAGACAAGTCAAAATCAAGATGTAATTATCATTTCATTTGAGTTATATAAGGTTTTGAGTAATAAAACTTATACCACAATAAAGGTCGTAAAAAATGTGATTAAAATCGGCCGTCATAATGTGAAATATGAAAATACGTATCCCACTAATTCCAAAATCAAGTGATTTTGTCTTTTCATGCGCGCGCCCCGTGTCATTTAGTCCCGAGCGGAACGTGTTGGAGGTCGGACGTGTGCCAATTTTTGCGATGCCGCCACCCCCGCTAAGTTCTGTTACTGGCTAAGCCTAAATTGATTACCGCTCGAGCACTGCCGGCACACCGGTGTGCCGCGAATTTAATGTTTATGTTTATTTACGTAAGATTTATTTTTTATTTTGGAATTTTCACGTGTCGAGTGGTTAAATAATAATACTTGTATACAATTTAGTGTTCAAACAGTTGTAATATAGTTAGTTTTTATTTGATGTAGCTATAACTTTGTAAAAAAAAATGGGGGAATAAAAGTTGTCATCAACGGCTCTTCGTTGCAGCGGTGACTACTTTTTTTTATAAACTTTGGCTGAATAAACAAAAAGGTATATAGGTATATTATACATAATTTACTTTACGAACTAGGTAAGTACCAACACGGAACAGATAAATTTACACACCGCGAACATGTAAACAGTTTAATTTAAACCTTATTTCAATACGCATAAAGACGTGCGCTTCAGTGGTTTAGTTTTCGCGCGAAATAGATTTACCAACCGCATCAAGTATGTAAAACAATTGAATTTGAACCCTATTTCAGAGTGCATAAAGCCACCTCGCGCGCACATGATACAATGATTTACTGTTTTCAAATGTCAAATAGGTAGTTCACCCCGCTACGTTAGTCTTGATGGTTTCGGAGAGTTTGTATAAGTCTTATAATATTTGTTATTTATTAGAAATGTCCGTTTTCACTTATCTTACTCCTAAACAAATGCCAAAATAATAGCTCGTATTTCCTACATGAGAGTTGAATATCGGTGCAATAATGTTTTGGTGTTCATGTAGAGAAGAAATATAAGTGTAGTTATACGCTAGGTGGGTACCTACTCACAGCCACTACAACACAACAAATAATAATATTTATGGTGTCTGCAACGTTTGTGTAGGTCTCGTCTATGCCAACCAATACGCGCAGCGCACTCGTGAGTCGCGTGCCATAGTGTAAAAGTGTTACAGTATGACCATTTCCTATGAAAATATTATAATAACATACTTTTGGTAACGTTTAGGCTACCGGACCAGCTCATTTATGCGCTGTACACTAGAGTCCATCCTCTTACTAATTACTAACAATGTATCAAGTTATGACAAGACATACAAAAAACTATGTGGTCAGTTTGGATAATTTTTAATCCAATGCGTAACTTTATCGGTGTTTATTGGCAAGAGGAAAAATGCATAGAAATTATAAATTACATACACTAAACTGTTCTGACTTCCAAAAAAGAAGAGGTTCTCGATTCGACTGTTTTTTTGTTGTTGTATGTTTGCTCAGCGATATTTTCGCCAATTGTCAACCGATTTTGATGATTCTATTTTTTTTGGAACTGTATCTTCCCGGACTGATCCCATTTCAATTTGGTGAAGATCTGATGAAGAAATTCGGAGATAGGTAACGGAACTCTTCATTCCCGTAGGAATTCCCGTTCCCGTATAGCCGTACAGCCTTCCCCATGAATGTAACTATCATAAATTCATAATCATAATACAAAAAAGAATTTCTCGCACCGCGTCGCACGCAGTCACGCACGCTCGACGCGTTCTCGTTTGGTGGCCGCGTCTCGTGCACCGCCCGTTCGATTTAATAACATTGTTGAATTATTTTAATTTTACATTATCTCCTAAACGGTGAGTTCAAATAACATGCTGTAAAAGACAAAGTTTATCTTCATAAAATTATCTTGATGATGAAGTAACTTTCGCTAGTAAGGATTAATATGCCTGCCTAATATTAATGCTGAAAAACCACCTTTAATTTTTAAATAAATTATTTGACATAAAATGCCTTAGTGTGGCTTATTTATAAGAGATAGATATAGGTGTAACGTCGGACTTTTTTTTAGATCGAATGAAAAACAATATCTTTGTAGTACATGGTACTTACGTATAATTAGCTATTACCACAGCGCACTTAGCGCACTTCCACTTTATAATATTATTTAGTAAAGATTTGAATAAAATAGTAAGTATCTCATTATCATTATTATAACACCATAAAAATACATAAAGAAATTAAACACACACCCCCACATAAGTACATACCTACGTAATTATTACAATTCTATCCTATTTATTTAAAACGGTTTGCTATCTATGTTTCTGTGTATGTGCGTCTGTGTGCCTGTGTATCTGTCTTTGGCACTGTAGCTCCGTTATCTTTATTGAACAGGGATATTTTGTAAGTTTTTAAAATTTTACTTGTTAATTACCAACAAATCAAAATCAAAATTTGCGTTACAGGTCAATAGAGCATACGGAAGGGCGTGACTTGTCTCCAAAATAATACTCATTTATTGGGGTTACCCCAAACGGTATAGTTAGGAACGACACCATTGTTGAAATTAAATGTCCAATAACGGCATTAAGAAAAGGGAAATGCTGCTATTGAAGAAAATAAAATACATATATTTAAATTCGATAGAATAAAACATACCAGAGTTATAAACAAAAAAAGTAATTGGTATTACCAAGTGCAGGGTCAACTTCACGTAACAGAAAGGAACCAATGCATTTTTGGAATATGGTCCGGTGAAAACTAGTAGTAGAAAATATTTCAAGAGATGACGAATTTTGGCGGGTGCACATGGAGAAAAAAGTTATAGATTTTTATTTGAAATGTATATTACCAGAGATTTTGGATCCGCGCCAAAATCGCGGTATGCCAATACGAGACATAATATTGAAAGAAAACAAAGAAAATGTTAATGATAAGCCTGTGCAGCCAGGTCCAAGCAAATCCAAGGACCATATTCCGTGTCAATCTACTCAGCTAGGTCCATGCAAACCGAGACAGCTACAGTTCAACGAATTTTAGCCAGTTGCATTGGTAACTTTTATTATGTTAACTATTTGATTAAAAAATATGAAAACATTTTTGTTTTTTTTTTAATAGCATCTAGGCAAATTCCAAACCATTTATACTTTTAAGCTTTCTTGAATTATAATATTCAAGAATTGTAACATAATTTTCCTAAAGTAAGTGTGCCTACCTACTACTTGATTTTTACGAAGGTATCGCACCAAAGCCAAATAGCGCGCGACGCGTAGTTTTGTATCGTACTCGTATTCATAATTTTCGTGTCAGTCAATTTTAAATCCACCATATACTCTAAAATCAATAAGTATTCTTACTGATTTTTAATGATTAGTAATTGGATTCAAGTTTGTACAATACGTACTTAATCCATCTATAAACTTAAAAAATACTTAATAGAAAAATAAAACAAAATAAACTTATACTAATCAATTCAAGTTGATCTACTGCATTACTTTATCCTGTGACGGAACTTAGTACCTACCCGAGTCTGTGAACTCATGAGCGAGCGGTGCGCTTGGTGCGCGCGTCTCCCGCATCGTAACTTATTACGTATTGCTACTCCTTGCGGGGCCTGAGGTAAGCGTTAGATGCCTACGCGCTCAAGTCAGGCTCGCCTTAAATAAGTTGCTGGCTTCACATTGGCACGTTTGAGAAAATCAGTAAAATTAATGAGCTTTAATAATTATGTTATTACATGTCATACAACAGAAATACATCATCTGTGAAAATTTCAACTGGCTAGCTATCATGATTCATGAGATACAGCCTGGTGACAGACAGACAGACAGACGGACAGCGGAGCTTAGTAATAGGGTCCCGTTTTTACCCTTTGGGTATGGAACCCAAAAAAGAAAAAAAAATACCATGAGCTTAGTTTAAATACTGATTAGAGAATTTTGAATTCATCTGTAAAAAAATGGAATAAAAAATCTGCTAATGTATTAATAAATCATTTGGTTAGTTTTTTATGGATAAGTCGCTGTTGTACAATAGTGGTATCTACTACGGTATTAAATAGCGGACCTAGTCCCAAGCTACTCTCTTCGAGCCCTACAAGAGGTTCTTGTACTTGTAAAGATTTGATCGCCATGTTTATAATAAAGAGTGAGCGTTAATTAAGTTTTAAGTCAAGTGCAGCATTCTTTAACGTGAGTCTTAACGCTGAGGTAAACGTGTTACGGACGTTACGGTGCTCCGCGAAAACTGTAGCTTTGAGTTGTTATTTACAACTACATATTTAGTCATATTTTATTGATTGCTGTAGAATTGGATGAGGAAATGAGTGTGTGGCGTCAACTGGCGTCACATATTGTTTATATGTGAACGAACTTTAGACATAAAGTCATAGTCAAAGTCAAAGTCAAAACGTTTATTTCAATTAGGCCATTAAACGGCACTTTTGAACGTCATCATTTACATTTAAATACTATGTACAAAAATAAAGTGACTCTACTGTCCGTTCGCAAAGGTAGATTTCCATGGAGAAGAACGGACAAGAAACTCCATAGTTACTCTTTTCAAATTATTGATTTACAATACTTGGAGTACAAAAATTATCTTAAATATATGTGAGGTCGATGCACCTTGAGTGTACTACATAAAGGAATAAAGTGTTACCAGCAGAGGTAAACTTTTAATTTTCTTAATAAGTACATGGTAGGTACTCACATATTTACAAATATTGGAACCATTAATAAAACAGTGTGTGGGTTAATAGAAAAATAAAAACTCAAAAAAAGAAAGAGTACATCTGTAAAGTTAATACATAAATTGACCAGTTTGATTTTGTCTACACTACACCCTTGATTGTTCTATGGAGCAGGACGAGCATAGTATTGCATGTTATAATATTTAAACGCACCCTTGTTAAGTGGCAACACAGGAGACTATTCGGGGCGCTACCCTTAGCGTCCCGCTCTCACACTTCAACCGCCGCGAGACACCAGTTAGGGGACGCAGGTAGAAGGTATTCTATCTGTCCCCTTGATGCGTCTTACGATGATGTTGATGATTTGGAGAGAAAATCTAACTTGCAGTAATAATGTATATTGACACGGTAACAGTTTAAAACAATATTGATTGTTTATAATTAACTATTACTTACTAGATAACATTGTATGAGCTAACGTAGTCCGTGTCACGCGGGGGTTGAAAAGAGAGAGGGAGACGCTCAGGGTAGCGCCCCGAATAGTCTCTATTATAATATATGCAATCCTTTAGTTAAGGTGCGTTCACATAATATGAACAATACGTGACGCCAAAAATTTATAAAAGCAAATATATCCTCATCATCTTCCTGCTTTTTGTTCAATGCTACTTGGGAGCAGTGCAATACGTTCTCTTTTTCTATTGTTCCGTTGTCAACCGGCACGCTGTCATTTACTTCCTCTGCTTATTTATCTTCTATACTTCTGAATTAAAAGCGTTTATTTTGATTCACTATAGGTACCTAATATATACGCACTACCAGCAAGAATACGAAGTCTAGAAAGTCAAAACTCGGCAGTAGTTTTATTTTATAACTTTGGCATCCTCTAAGAAAGATTTTTTGATCAGGAAATGAGAGCGGGCACATTATACGAAAGTCTTGGTTTCATTGAAACCGACATCCACGCGGATGAAGTCGTGGGCATAAGCTAGTCCTGTTATATAGGCCAAATAATAAGTTAAACAAATGTATTGAAGCGAGAACTAAAGCCTAGTCTATGATTCTTTACTTTTAAAAGTCGATGCATTGCCACCATGTCCACATAGATTCTCTTTAACCTAAGTAACTTACTATACCATCCATTCGTATGTTGACGACACATCCACATTGTAAAGGTATTACTCAAACCATTTGAAAAAAAAAACACCATACAAATGACTAATTAAAAAAACCAATGGAGGTTCTTTCAGTGAAACTCTTACACCATACACATGTCGTTCAAATATGTCGAAAGAACGGTGAAGGAGAGACCGAACGAATGATGACGTAAACGAAAGTGAAGGGCCGTCGGAGACCGATTGAACGAACGATTAGGGGGTCATTCTTGTTTCTCATAAAATGTAGAAGAAGAATCTTTGATTAAAGAAGGATAGATAGACTAACGGCCGCTTTCTATAACATATCTCAATCCCAATCTTGATCCCGATCCTTGTCTGTAACCAATCAACGGCCGAGTTTTTGTCCTTCACCACACAATCCTCACCTTTGATTGGTTACAGACAAGGATCGGGATCAAGATTGGGATTGAGATATATTATAGAAAGCGGCCGTAAAGCAGACAGGATTTCGATAAAATATTAACAGGGCTCTAGTAACATGAAATAGGTGATTGCCATTGGTATCTCGGCCACTACAAAGGTCTTTTGCAAATTCGATATTCGAAAGGAAATTAAAAAAAAAACTCTATTGTTCGTTAAATTAGTAAACAAATGTGACACATAGAGGTACCTACCGTATTTTGTATGTTACTGTTTAAGACATATCTACCGCAGCTACTTTAACTGCAAAAACAGTTTTCACAAAGAAAGCGCGGGTAGGACTTGTCCATCCTGAAAAAATTTAAAACTTTCCTATGATTAATATAGGCGCATTACAATACAAATGCTGACAAGCGCCCCCTAGCGGAGAGGGACCTAAAGCTACGTCCGCGCCGGGTAGTTACATACCTAATGTCTGCCTACCCTTTTACGGATTACTGGCGAGGCGATGTGTGGTTGTTAAAATATATTATAAATACACCCTTCGCACAGATAGCACTGAAAACATACTTAGTTAATCTCCTTTCGAATATTCAGGGAAAGGGTGGACAGCGATAGAGGTGCATTTCGCCACTATATGTATCTATGCATATACATATTACATGGTCTGTTTTTTTATTATTATTGATAGGCACACGCTTGACCAGTATCTCATCAGATGGTAAGCGATGATGTGGTAGAAGATTGAGCACGCTTGCCTAGAAGTAACCTATTCACTCTTGACTTAAAGACTCCCAGGTTGTAACTATCTGTACTCGGTAAATATTGTTTTTTTTTTTTTCATTTTGCTAGCTCTCTCTTAAACTATGATTTCGTTACACAAACACAGGATATTTCGGAAAGCCAATGGCGAGAGATTTGGAACACTGCAAATGTGTACCACACTGTATTGTTCAAAACAAAGTCAAACATTACAAAAATGCATCTAAAACTATCATAAAAGCAAAATAAGTCTCATGCATGTGGAGACTTACTAAAATATTTTATTTTATCCAAATCAAACCTACAACCTACAGCAGCATATTCACCACTAAACCGTAACGTCAGATCTGCGGCTGTGGCTAACACAGTGACATGAGAGAGATTTCCCATGAATAGCATATCAATGTAAGTGTGATGCGTCAGTGCCGACCGACACCATTGAGACAAAGGCAGGCTTTGACTAGTTCCAGGGATGCTTTGAGCTCCACTAAATACAGCCTATCTGTTGCTGTAACGTTACACTACATGCTGCATTGTTGCCAGTGTGTAAGGGCTGGTGGTTTACTGACTGTTATTGATTTATTTGAGGTGGACTGTTTCTTAATGCTGAAGCCATTAGTTTCCTAAGGAAGTGTTTGCATCCGATGCATTTTTACTTTAGCTTTCATAAAAAGGTACTAGACAAAGTGACATTCTGTCAACGACTTAACAATTTTCAAAAAGTCCAAAATGTCCATGTTTGGACTTTTGACAATGGTTCGCGCACAAAGTTTTTTAAAACTTCCTTTGACTTTGAATTTTTAGTTCCGAACTCAAACGGAGTCAGTTATTCACCGAGCGATGAGTCGCGAGTTGGACTTCGTTCGTAGGAAAATATCGATACCAGAAGTGTCAATTAACGTAAGCGACATTTTAGAATTTTTTGAAAGTGACACTTGAAGGAATCGCAATAAGGTTCATTTTGGCATTTTGGGTAAACTTCCCTTACGTTAACTGATACTTCAGGTATCGATATGAGTAATCCATTATAATATGTAAAGTAACTGTGTCTGTCTGTTACGCTTTGGCGGCTAAACGACTGGTCCAATCGTGATAAAATTCGATATGGAGACAGTCTGAAACCTGGGGAAGGACATAGGTTATAAACTTCGTCCGTATCCGCGATAACTAATATCCAAACGGGCGAAGTCGCAAGCAAAACCTAGTACCTTATAAATATGAGTCCGGCTTAAGGAAAATAACATTACAAGAGGTATAACGATTTGATCTCGGACTTTGCATGCAAACACTATGGACTAGGTAACTATAGTAGTAATATAAGGTAAGTGACAATAAACACAAACTGCACCATTACTAAACTTGGGCTTTCACATGGCAAAAACATGATTATTTAAATATACCATTTTTTATGCAGAAAATGTAAATTTCCCTCTTCGTCATCATCACCTTTTCGTTGAAAGACGTCATCTAGCGGTCATGTACTCGAATTCAGCTGAATCGACACGGATTGTACGGCATTTCATACAAACTTTCAAGTCCTTATTTTTCGTAATGAATGAACCGACTACGCATATGCAGGATATAAGTCTAAAAAGTAATCAGAGAATATTTTCGAAATGTTTTATCTACACTAATATTATAAAGAGGAAAGATTTGTTTGTTTGTTTGTTTGTTTGTTTGTTTGTTTGTTTGTTTGTTTGTTTGTTTGAAATGAATAGGCTCCGAAACTACGGGACCGATTTGAAAAATTCTTTCACCAGTAGAATCCTACATTATCAGAGATGGACATAGGCTATAGAATATTTTCAAAAAAGTTAGGGATCCGTATGAAAACTTCGATAATGTGACCCAAGGTGTGAGAAAAAATCCTTATATCGCGTACGCTGCCGAATCTATTGACAATAGAGCAAAGTGATGTACTACAGTTTTATAGAGGTCATCAATATCTACAAAAAAGTCCGCGATACCATATGTCTAACTATTATGGATAAGTCACCATGACCGCTTTTTGTTAATATTAGTCAAGCAAATCCCATGGTGAAATAAAAAATGGTGATTTAGTACCATGATATTAATCCTTATCCATTTAAATAGTTTAATAATTAAGGTTGATTATGTCCGTGTAAATTACACTTTAAATTATTCAAATCGGACCTTTCTTCAAAAGTTACGACGGTAATAAACATGCTCGGAGTAAGAAAAATGTCGCGGCTTGAGCGAACTGGGGAGAATCGTATCAATGCTTGGTCCGATGAAGTTGAAACACCACGGCATTTCAATGTTTTCGATAAAACAATAAGAATAACAAATTTTTGGATTTTTCGAAAATCAACTAGGTACATACATAATAAGGGGTGAAGCATGGGTGAATAAATTTTTAGAAAAGGAAATTATAGCTTGCTTCAATTTACGTCGGAATTCTATGAACAAACTAAAAGTGGGATAATTGAAACAGATCATGAACCTAACAATTTTTGCATAGGTTTGGGTGAACAGTTGCGCTGAACCAACAATGAGAATCGTTGTGCTTAATTTTCTAAAACTAACCTTTATAAGGGGATATGTATAGGGGGCGTTGCAGTTTGTGGAGTACCTACTATCCCCACGCGGACGAAGTCGCGGGCGAAGTGCTAGTTAATAAGATAATTGGAAATCTCTGTTTCCATGGAAAATTTAAATCGGTCGAATTTAGCTGTAACACGATTTTTGAATCTGCCTAGCCTTTATCCTAGGTTGGGATCGGTTTCCAACCTAGTGAGATGCAGCTGAATACCAGTATTTTACATGGGAGCCGATCTAACCTCCATGACCCAATAACTAGAAAATTGGGTTTTGGTAGCTGTTGTCGGATTTTCTGCTTTCTGTCTAACGGAGTCTAACCATAATGATTGTCAAAGATGTTCAAATACCGTGACCAACGGCTTGGCGTGGCGTGCTTTCCGAGGCACTGAGGAAACTCTGTATGTAATGGATGGTCACCCATCCACTTACCGACCTCGGCAAGCGTTGCTTATCATCTTAGTTCAACCTTTTATTCGGATATTTTTTTTTGTTTTAGGTAAGTATTTAAAAAGCAATCATGATGAAACCAATTAGGTACTTAAGTATCTGAAATAAAAGCTAAAAAAAAACTTCACTTCTCTGCAAAAATGTACTTAGCTTCGTCCCTAAGCTAAGGCTTCAGGGCTATTTTCTTATCTCCGAGTGGAAAATATTTGGGACATTTGCACATACTCGCAGACTTGCACTTTCTTATCGACGCCATTGTCAGTGCCCGTGACCGAAGTGAACACAATCAAGTACCTGCTAGCTTGCATCCTCTGACTCACAAAATGGTACAATAGAGAACAAAGTTTTTGCAGGTTTCAGTACCTGCGAAACCTTTGTTTAACCTGTCAGACATTTTTTTCTTCACATTTTTAAGCACAGGTATCTTCTTGATTTTTTTTAGCTGCACCTTAAGAGTACCTTTTCTTCAACTTTTCTTTATTTTTTTGTGCAATTTACATAAAAAGAAAAATATAGATGTGCGTGAATATAGTAGGTAGGTCTCTCCCGGACCCAGGGTTGCGGAATTTTTTCGAAAGAGTAACCACGGCCCTGGAACGCAAACGGCACTACACGGAAAACGGATGGGTTTTAGTCAGTAACAGTTTGACACTTTTTTTTTTATTTTTATTATTGATTGATTTTTTGATATTGATGGTAAGCGACGCTGTGGTCGAAGATGGAGCACGCTTGCCTAGAAGTAACCTATTCACTCTTGCCCTAAAGACTCCCTGGTTGTAGCTATCAGGAAACACAGACTCCGGCAGGGAATTCCACTCCTTAGCGGTACGCACAATGAATGTATTCCCAAAACGCTTTGTGCGTGTGGGTGGGATGTCCACCATGTACCGGTGGCGCATCGCCGTACGTCTAGTGGTCCGATGATGGAACGGGCTAGGCGGAATCAAACTATGACTATCACTCCCTTCATTTGATGATTTGTTGTTGTCTCTCCCGGACCCTCGGTTCATGGTATCAGTCAGAACCGTGGGTTAGATTTGTAGAAGTTGCATGTATCCAGCATTCTCCCCATACATAGGATACCCATCCGTGAGGAATTAGCCTCAGCGAATAAAAAGCTAGTTAGGTACACTTAAATAATAAATCTTATTATGTTTCATATTTATTTGCATTTTTTTCTATGCATTTTTAAAATCATCTATTCGATTATTTAAATTTGTAATATAGAAAGTGCATTAACGCATCGGATGCAAGATTTTTATAACAACTTTCTATAGTATTCGTTAAATTAGTATAATTTATATGACATTATATTATGCCTTATATAGCTATAGGAACATATGTGGTAATTTTTATTTACAAAAATCACTGGCTGAGTAAGTTTTGAAAACATATCTTTTTAAAACATGCTAAGTATATTTTAAACCATAAAGCACAGCTCGAAAGCCAGCAGAATCGTCATCAATGGAGCACAGATAACGAACCCGCAGCCTGTAGGATCCCTACACTCCGAGTGTAATGACTTCTACTCGTTAGGGAGACGTACACTCCAACCGCACGTCACAATAAAGCTACAAAACCAGTCCTTATTGCAACGCAGTAACTGCGCTGTCAACGAGAAATATTTACAAGTCCGTGTGGTGGACTGTACTCAGTCAGAGGAAGGGAGATAGAAGGTATTATTAGAAGTTTAAAACGGAGGGTACGTCAGTCAGATCAGGGCTTTATTTTTATTACGATTATTCTTCGAATAATCATCGACATGTAAGCGTTGATTAAGTGGTCTTATTCCACTAATGAGTGGAAATGTGTAAACAGATTTTATAATATTTACACACGCTTTCCTTACCCCGGTTACTGAAATAAGAGTTTAAAGTTGAGTACTTGTCAGAATGTACTTAAGCATGAAACTGTCAAATATTGATAGGAATCGGTTGTATATTAATTAAGTATTTATAACATCCCATTTAGTAGTTCCAAGTATTTATAACAACACTACAGAATTGGATCAATCCAAAAATTTCCGTGTCAATCTGACTTTACTTTCCAAAATCAGAACTGGGGGCCTACCACAACCTCTTAAAACAATATTACTTTAATATTACTTTGCGTTCCGCTCTGTTGGATTTTCAACGCTCGGATCAGCGCCGAGAGTTGAAAATGCAACAACAGAAATTACAAAGTAATATTAAAATAATATTGTTTTAAGAGGTTGTGGTAGGCCTCCTGTAAAGTTCTATTTGTCACGACCTCAATTTTAAAGTTTTCGTTTCTAAACTATTAAAACGAACACAATCAAGGTATCTGTACTTTTCCCGTTGACAGCGATGTGGACGAATTTTTTGATGCCCTGTGAGTTCATCCCCTCCCCCCTTTTTACTCCGCTTGTATATTTATACATATTTTCTAATAGCTTGTATTTAATATCTAGTAAGTTTTTATGTAATTAATAAAATGTATCTGGCCTATTCCCAACGTGTTGGGGTCGGCCTTCAGTCCAACCAGTCCAGAATGCAGCAGTACCAGTACTGTATAGACGCTAGCACCTGCTACCCAAAACTAAGCTACCGGAAACAATTTTTCAATTCAATCATTCAATCAAACTTGACCCTAATTCTGTAGCGATAAAGTTGAAAATTTATTAAAGAAATTTGACAAATTGTTGTAGTTTGATGTGCTGGCGACTGTACATAGATCGGCTGATATTTTCTCACCGAAACCCAGTAACTGGGTTTTTTTAAAGAATGGGAAATCATCAAATGACTTCTTCCGCTCTGGGTGGAGTGGAAGGGAGTGTCGGACTCTTACTGACTAAGACCCATCCGTGTTCCTCTTCATGCCCTTTGCGTTCCAGGGCCGCAGTGAGTCTTTCGAACAAATTCCGCAACAGTAACTGGGTAACACGGTATTTCTTGACGGAAGACTGGTTTCAGAGGACCAATAAAATTCTAGTTGCAATCTGTCAAAAATGTATGAAAATTAAGACTTTTTTGACAGATTGCAACTGACATGCGATTGCGAACGTTGCTTAAAATTTTGTAGCATTAGCACTCAGATCACCTTACACACACTTCAATGAACACATTCAAAGATGGCGTAGCGAAACTGCGTAGTACTGCGTAGCGGCGTAGCGTAGACCCTACCCTAAGCGTACTAAGAAAAACTTTGACGCACTGCTTGGCGGTGCGAGTCTAATACCATACATAATATAACGCTTGTACTCCCCTTTGGGTTGGACAGATATGGTAGTGGTATGGTATCCAATAGCACTATAGGTATCATCTCTGTCTACTATTACCCACATTTCGCGTTTTGTTTCAGCCCCATAGTGGCGCGAGTGTATCGCCACGACCCGGGAAATAATCAATGGTAGACAGCAGATAAATGTGCAATAAAAAAATAAAAAAAAGACTAAGGCCCATTATTCCAAAACGTAAACTCCAACTCAACTCGAACTCCAACTCCAACAAGAGCACGAAAACGTCAGCTTGTCTAATTGACGTTTTCGTACTCGAGAGATGAGCAAACAAATGCTAAAACTTCAATTTATGACAAGCTCCGATGGAGTTGGAGTTCGAGTTGAGTTGGAGTTTACGTTTTGGAATATGGGTCATAAAGCTGTCCTGGATCGACTTCGTGATCCTTTACGTTCTCTAGTAATGAAAAACGGTTCATAATTTATATTAGGGAAAGGTCAATGTACTTTATTGCAAGTTTATCAAAAAACTCAATAACATTTTGCTCGAACTGAGAACCGAATGCAGAACGTCATGCTCAGCAGTAGCGCTTATGATCACTAGACCATAGAAACCATTACTAAAATAATGTCAGTCTTATGTACATTTTATTAGCAAAATTGTGTTCTGTATGTATATTTTATGTTATGTGGGTAGGTTTGTGCATTTAACTAAAGTAAGCAAGTAGTTTTATGTGCTTTTCTACAATTTCGCCATACTTCATACCAAGATATTCGTAAGTTCGTAGTGCATTCTACTTCAACTATTCGTTCGTTCGCTGTCACCGAATATATTCGTGTATGTGAAAGTTGTTGCTTTTCCCGCGCTCAGTTTTGGCGGGAACATCGTCCCGTCATAATGTCGACCATTCGCGGTGACGCATCGCGACGCCGACGCCACCTACCGGCGACTGGCAGTACTATGCTCTTTGTTTTCAACTTATTGTGTATACCTACTATGTTTAAAAGTTAGTTTGAAGAAACTTTTTGAGGACGAAAAGTAGATAAGTATGATGAAAATATGTTGAGTGGGTATCTACCCAATCAGTTTTTTGACAGCCATTTTCTATTCGTACGTAGGTATTGTAGTAGCTATCATTTAGGTACTGTGCTAAACAACCTATTTTTAACTACGAGAGCAGAGGAGAATCATTGAAAAGTTATGAAAAGCCAATACTTTAATACAATATCGCAATAAGTTTGAAACTGAGCTTAACGTAATACAATTAAACAGATAGAGATCTACGCATTACTATGTAAATTCTACGGTTAGCGATAAGTACGTTCGCAGATTCAAGTAAGAGTGTATCGCAATGTCAACGAATGCTCTTTATTCATTAAAGTCTCACACATCACAAGGCTGTGATGATCACGTAACGCTAGTCCGACGCGGAAAACTTAATTCGCACTAAGCAATAGGAAGCGCGACATCTATGAGCCACCACGCAAACTTCAGCGAACTGAAATGCGTTTACGATCTTTATTATCGGCAGCCGTAATACTACAAATTTAGTTCTTGCCCTACAAAAAGCGTTTCTCCTTTCATAATAATAAGAATACGGCGAGTCGGTCGGTTGGCGCGCTCGCTCGTTCGATACACACGGACGCGGCGCCGCGCGTCAGTGTGTGCGCACCCTTGCGAGTGTGCGGCGGCCCCCCTCCCCCGCCCGCGCCCCCGGCCCCGCCACCCCCGCAGCCCGGCCGCGCGCCCACCGAACGTAGCTTTCTGTTCACTTATATAACAACATACATATATAAACGCGGTAAATAATATACGCTGTGAATAGCGAGCTATGTGCTGCCACCTAGCGGCCCGGACCGACAGCGCCGCCACAGACTATTTCTCTCCGTTTTCAGATTTTCTTTTCGTTTGACACCATGTTTGTGGACCATAACAGTAACTGTGAAATTATTATTTTATATGAATTGTTGATGATGTCGGAGGAAGGGTTTTAAGAACAAGTTTGTTAAGGTTTAGGGGTGGAGTGTGTCGTTGCGTGGAGTTGATCGGTCTCTATGCGACAGTTTGACGTTTAGGTCGGAGTAGCGTCTAGTTTTCAATAACATCTCAAATGGCCTAGGGTTCGTAGGTGCTCGTAGCGGCGTAGCAAGCTCTCGTTGATGTCTTTTGCAAAATAAGAGCAATTACGACATCGCCGGGTTACGAGTGCTACGCAGTTCACGAACTAGGCGCGCTCAATGTAAATATGTTTACATTGTTTATATGAGATCATAATGTTTTGTATTGATATTTTACAATAAAAAATAATGTTGGGGAATTTATGAAATTAATGGGTTGTTGTTTACTATTATTTTATGAAACATATATAGTTGGTAATCTTAAGCTTCTTGCTATTTTACGTTAAAAGTAACTAGCTCTCTTTTGGCTGTGGTTTTCACAGAATTTTGTTCGCGAAAGTACGCCCAACTCTCTGAGCTGGTTTCTTCGTAGCTCGAGTTGCTTGTCTAAGTGGCTTGGCTCGAAAAGTCGAATGAAACTCGAGCGAAACTACGAATTGTGGAATATTATGACTTTTAGAGCAACCAGCCGTGACTGCCGTGCGACGCCGGCGTCCCCGCGACGTTTTGCGAGCGACAGAGCAACGCACGCCTTTCATACGTAACGCACCGCCGAGCCGCCATCTTTAATTTAATGTCATTATGACATTGCATTGTTTTCTGTTTTACTTTTTTTATTAAGAATTTGGGAAATTCTTGCAAGTGTAATAGAGATTAGTGGTGAATAGTTAATTGGTAACGTCTTTAACTGGCTATAAGTAGCTACTGATTGCCAGAATTAGGACGGGATATCTGGAAGAATAATTAGCGTTAATGAAGTACAAATAGTAGCTGATAATAGTTTCTCAAGTGGTCTTTAGCTGATTGTAATTACGACTACAGATTTGAAAATAGTTGATCAAAGGGTAACTGTCTATTTCTAATGTTATCCTGACGAAGTACTCAGATATTACAGCAACCACATTTGAAATTGCGAGGTACCTACATCATTTCAACAAAAGAACCATATGTTGAATTTCCAAAACTCGTGCAAGTGTATTTTTAATGAGCGCACAATTATTTTGGTGCTACATCAGTTCTGTTCAGTTTTCAGGCAACCTAACCTTTGCCATTAACACGCGAACTCGAATCGTTTCCACTCTCCGTGACTCAACTGCGAGAAAATAACTCACGGAGTTCCGAAACTCTTCGTTCCACTGGTTTCCTAAGGTCACTTTAGCAGTCACGTTGCAGAAACAACGCGATGAACTGTAAAAAGTCTTGAAACTCGTGTTTCGTTCGGTCGTGGTAGAATTTTCGGGATTAGCGACTACTACTATGCTCAAACTCACGCGTTCATCGTTTGGCGCGATATTTGATTGAAGAAAAGTGAACGTGGGTAAGTTTGCGAGTGAGTTAGTGAACAATAGTAGAATGTTTTGTTCGAATAGAGGCCGCGACGGAGCGTCGACTTTGAATGATAGTCGAAGAGAGCGAATGAAGGGGAATGACATCTTTTTCGGACTTTGCCGCATGTTGCTGCCAGATGACAGCCTAAAAAACTGTTTAAACATACACTGCTGGCCCAGCACCGGGGCCGGCGTCCTGTTGATATGGAACACGCGATGTACGGCGCTGTAAACAGTCCAGCTAGTGCTGTTGCTGTGCTCAATGTAGTCTCGAGTAGGTATGAGTATGAGTTTCTCTATTAGATTAATTTCTTGCGTTGTTTATTCCCGCTTAAAGCGAATTGGTGACAAATAGTTTTCGTCGGTTCATGCCTAACAGTTTCAACTTGTTTATTTATAGTTTTTGTGTTGTTTTGAAAACTTTGAGAAGTTAAGGAAAATAATAAAGATTTCTATTTGTGTAGTACTCTACATTTCATATCGATAATGACAACAGGATAAAGAGACAACTATGGCTCTACCCAACTCTACCGCTAAGCACACTGGAATAAAGTCAACAAGTGCGCAAACTTTTTCAAAGTTCTTCTAAGTCATTGTAGCGAGTCATCAGCAGCAATGCCATGACCTGGAGACCCCTCCGTGGTCAGTCAATTCGCTAACCATGGACTTGTTTCGCGATTGGCAATACTTCGAACTGTCCATGTCGATCAATTCTAAACCCTAACCGCAGGGCACAAGGCCGCATTCACGTCGTTATCACGCGCAGTGATAACACGCCGACTCGACGCACTCATAATGAAAACATATGTTTACAATCACACGGGCCGCTCTATCGAGACGACGACGGCGACGTGAGATCAACTCGTGCAAAAATAGGTTAGCGGCGATACGCGGTGTCGCGTCGCCGTTTGACGAAAAAGAGGCGTTATTTCAAAATACCTATTTCGGAATTTCAGGACCGAAATCAACTTCATAACAATTAACGATACGACCCCCGCCTCTAAATTCCTCGCCCCGAGCGTGCCCGCTATACGTGGCGGTACGACGCCTTCGCATAGATAGAATAGAGAGCGGTTTCGGAACGCACCCGTACAGGCGCTTGTGTGTGCGCGCGCGCGCGAGTGTGCGCTCGTCCGTACACGCGCACACTGGCGCGCTGCCGGTGAGCGCTGTTCACCGCACTCTGTGAGCGCAAACAACCATCTATAAGGCCACGCTATAGCTGACGGAGGGACGAGCCGCGCCACGAGCCGGTTGCATATTTGGGTTTTTCTTTGTTCGTGTTTATATCTAGGTAGCGGCGGAATTGTTGAAGAAATGACGTTGATACGCGCTGTGCTTATAGATGAGCTTCGTTGTAGGGTGTAAAATCTTCTAAGACTTAGGCTTGCTAAACAGATTTCTGTTTTCAATGGTTAAAACTTCTTAATTCACTATATAGCATATATTTATTTCTTTGATTTTTTGTGAAGCTTTTAATTATTTTAGTTTTCAATCTCAGTATAAACTACTAGAAAATATATATAAATGTACAAGCGGAGTAAAAAGGGGGGAGGGGAAGAACTGAGAAGGGCATCGAAAAATTTTTCCATATCGCTGTCAACGGGAAAAGTACCCAGAACACTGGCCGCATTGTCACCTTGAATGGCAATGCTGATTCGTTGGCCAAAGAAAAGGCCAGCCCTCTGGTCACGTTTGCTGAATTCCCGAAATCAGCAAGCAGTTAGTCGACTCTTCACGTGACCTGGCCTTTTCCCGTTGACAGCAATGTGGACAAATTTTTCGATGGCCTGTGAGTTCTTCCCCTCCCCCTTTTTACTCCGCTTGTTTATTTATACATATTTTCTTGTAGTTTATAATGATATATCTAATAAGTTTTTATTTATTTATTTATTAGGCTCACCAACAATTGTTAACAAGTTTTTATGTTTTTGTGTAGAAATAAAATTATCTCAGTATTAACTACGCTTTTTTGAGTATTATTATAGTTGGTGGTTAGATACTGAGGAGTATTGGATTAATTTTAAATTATTTTACTACTTTTTTTATTTTTACATTGTAGTCTCAGCCACTTAGCATATCCGTCATCTAACATTGTATTATATAACATCTAATATTTTTTTATTTAAGCACTACCTAGATATTAAATAATGTAAGAGTGTTCGCGCACTCTTAAATTATTTCTAAGTAGCGAGTCCACATGAGTTCATGAAGCTTAGTTAAATAGCGCTACTAATATAATATATCATAACTCCTTCAATTTTAACCAAGTTAGATTTTTTTTTCTTATGGTGTAAGTACATATTTTTTCATTAGCAGTAACAGTAATATTAATTAAGTCTACAAAATATACACGCTCGTTAATCGTAATTCAAATCTACCGAAAAATTAATTCCCTCGCATATTCTTTTGTTTTGAGATTTTTTAATTTTCCTATCAATATTTACGGCCACAGAAACCACGATTGAAAATTGAATTAATTTCGTTTGACACTAATTTAATCTTTTTTTTATTTCTGGTGCAAATGGGCCTTGAAAACCTTAATAATAAAACATCTAATTATATAAACTATGCATAACACAACGGAAATGAAATATATGATGAATAAGATCCTCTTTATAGTAATGATGATGATTTGACTTATCTCAGTTTTACCACTTAGCTCAGAGAATAAAACTGACTATTTATTATTATTTTTAATTATTATTATTAAAGCTCTCTATGATATGATTAACAAGACTAATTATTTATAAGGACTTGTTTGACTGGTTTTAAAAATAAAAAAGCTTTAATAAAATTTGTCAATATGTTTTGAATCTAATTGCTTGAGCATTTATTATTTTTTTTAAGTATAAAGGATTTTTTATCTTGCTCAATAAAGCATCGTCGTTTAAAGAGGAGCCAAACAAATATTAATAATATACAGTTTAAATAAAAAAAAATTTGTTTGGTTTTTTATTTCTTTTAAAAAATATAAATGGTTTTCAGTATGCATTGTTATTAGGTTTAAACAAGTGTTTACCGTTGAATTAACCAGTGTATTATTGTTTAAAAAAATCTGTCATGATAAAATTTTCGGAAAAAATTGAGACGCAAGACATACCCCATATAGCTTCAAGGAAAGCTTACCCTATACTTTATATTTTAACAAAAGAACCGAATCCATTACTCCTTCTACAAGATTAAAAAATCAAAAATAAGCTTCCCATACAAACTAAATAGGAAAACCGTGTACCGGCTTGAGGCGCGGCGCGGCCGGTATATTTCCGACATAATACCGCTGCGTCGAGCGATTACTACTATATATTCTATATACATTTAATAGCTATACAGGCGCGCATAGAACTGGCCGTACTTATGTGAGCGCTACGTGGCGCGCGCTCGTGGCGCTGTAGCGCTGCACGACTCGAGACCGTCTAGCGATACTTGCTGGGACAGCGCTGCAGCGCAGCGCTTTCTAGGTAGCCGGCTTATTATTATCGTAGATTGGCGTCGGCGCAACTACACGGCGTTAGAAGGACGTTCCGTTTTAAATATCAGGTTTTATTATTATGAAGAGCGGCGCAGCGGAGTGCGGACGGCGCGGCGGACGGTTGCGTGCGATAACATTTGACATTCGTAATTACTCGAGCGCGGACGGCGGTGCGGCGCAGGCGAGGCCGGCTCCGCGGACATTCCGCCGGAGTCCGTGGGGCCGGACAAAGAGGTCGCGGGTTGCGTCAGCGACCGTGCCGCGCGCCACCGCGACCACCAGCCAACGCTTTACAATCGCGCCGCGCCGCGCTCGCCTGCGCCGCGCCGCCGCCGCGCCGCTCATGCACTGCCGAAATATACACTAGCCTTGACTAACATTGTCGACTATTTCCAAACGCACAACGCTAGTCATGTTTCCGTATGTCGCAGTCGCAAATGTTGTAGATGTCGACAGTTTGGCGCGTGATAGCAAACCTAACTTAGAGACTTCCATTTTCGTAGAGCCCTAATTTCGTAGAGCCCAACAAGCACTAATTTCCATTAGTCGATTTTAATCAGAGAGAGAAATTAAAACTTGTTTTGTATTTCTCATTTGTTTCATTTCGTTCTCTAAATTTCTGTTTACTAAATCCAAAATTTCCGAACGACGCTTAATGAGTCTGAAAATTCAAGAAAGAACGTTCGGGGGGATTTCGGCCTTAGTTGTTGGGTATAAGGTCTATATTAATGAGTGGAGTCGAGGTTGTATACGTCAGCCGATGTCAAAGAGCAGAGAGGCAGAGAGAGATAAAGCGCTGGAGGAAAACATTGCGAGCGACACCGGGGCTCGAGCTCGGGCTCGGCGACTCTCGATAAAAACACGAAATTATTACGAGAAAACGTCGTCTCCGGCGTCGTCGTAGGGGGCTATTTCGGCCGGCGCTGTAGCTTGCGCGCTCTTTGTTTACGAATGCGGCGTCGCTCCTGCGAGCGGAGCAATGAATTAGGCTTTGTTTGTGCCAAAAAAAGGTTACCAATCTTTATATCACTCTGTAATGTTGTAGAGGCTAAGCTTTCCACTAATTCCTCGTCAATTGCTTGATCTTGAATTGTGGAGCATCCTCTCAGGGTAGACGTTGTTCTATTGGTTCTAACGCATTGAGTCTGGTGCCAAGGACTCTAGTTTATGAACCTTAGAAGGTGTAATACAAATCGGATGGTTTGGCTCGCTGTGCCGTAGGTGCTGTCCGTCTGTTCGTCTGTACATTTCTCTGGAATGTTTCTTTGTGCGTTGAGACTTGTTTTCAATCAATGAACCTTACATGTGTGTTGTACCAAATATATGGGGTTTATTACAGGTCAGTTTGTGGTTAATTTGTGCCTAGACATTAATCTGGTAGCTGTTGACTTCCGTATTTCTGCTTGAATCTGACAAGTGCAGATAGAACGTATCTTTATTACAGATTTGTTGAAGGTTGTCATTCCGGAAAGTCAGAGGTAGATTAATGAGGCTGTCATTATAATTTCGCGAATAAGTGCATATGTTTCTGGGTTCAGACGTCCTTAGCAGTTAATCTATGGAGTGGATCTCGTGGTCCCTGAGAATTGGGACGTCTGTCGTCGGTGGGTGAATTCGGCCGCTGTTCCCGTTAACTAAGGCCGTTGGTAACCGGTGCTCGCAGCGATCGTCCTACAGGTTGGTCTCGAAGTTTGGAACTCCGTGGGACTCCTATGGGGCAAGCAGTATAAGAGCTACGGTGCTTTTTAAAACCCATGTAGGGCAATGACCGTATGGTATACGGTCCGATATGATTAGTACCGTAGTCCGTACTATAGAAGACTAAAACTAACCTATCCTTACAAACTGGTACCTAACATATTCATTCTTTAAATGTATATTTTTTACGTTAAAATAACAGCAGTTTGGTCGTTGTTTTTTTTTGTAGATAGCATATCAATAGGTATGGAAGTATAAAAACATTAAACATTCACACAAAATTTTCGAGCTTATTTTAAATGTTTGTTTTCTAGGGAAATATGGTGTTAACTGACAGGATTGATTTAATGAATTCGTGTTATATTTATTTTACTTGTGAAATATATGATATCGCGCTGTATAATGTTTTTTCTATTTTACATTTTTCCTTTGCTAACCTACACCAATCAAGAATCTACTCCAAAAAAAAAAAGCAAAAATATTTTTTCAGGTTTCCCTTTTATGTAAAAATTACTCTTTGAAACCCCATCGATGTCCTTTTATACACAGACGAAAAGACAGCTACTTGCTACGCAGACAATTGTACCTTTGACCTTTCCCCGAAAATCGTGGCTATAAAAAAATCCTGTCTACGCGAGGGAATCTCCTCCCAAACGTAATAATCATCTCTATTTATTGCAATCACAAATTTCGCCTCAGACTCAAGGATAAGCAACGTGGCGCAACACGAGAATCAAACCCAGCACCTCGACGTCAGAAGAGGCACCTTCCACTAGACGAACGAGGCGACCCAAACCTGTTTGTTCTACCTAAATCCACCATCGCTGGCTAGGCGGTAACTGTCAAAATAATCACCATTCGAAAACACACTGTATATTCTTTGATATAAAGTTCATATTCAACTGTGTTGTAATTCAATAATATACAGCCAAAATTGTTATCGTCACTGGGCTGTGGACGATAGAAATATTGTTTTAGATACCAGTGATGCAGTGGACTTGAGTCGGCCAGCTGGAAAGTTCAGGGTTCAAAACCTTACTGGTTCACTTTTTGTGGAACCATAATTATTAATTAGGTGATGGGACTTCAAGTCTTCAATCAATAAGATCGATGACCTTTAGTGAGAGGTGATATATGATGACGTCATTTCTGTTTTTATTTTTCATTGATTCACCTGGATATCTCAAAATATTATGTTGACTATTGTTTGATTCAATCTGGGCTACATTGAACAAATTATTCTTCAGCAGAAAATGCTCTATGTGCTCGTGGTCACATATTAATTATCCAGAGTTTTTAAAGAAGCAATGCTTGGGCAATAATTCTATTTATTCCATAAAACCCTGTATTAGGTAGTCGACAAATTGAGAATGAGATTGAGATTGTTGAGAATTTGTAATTGAGAACAGTTCAAACTTTTTATGCAAATGTTTGATTAGTTCACGTGCTAAAGTAGTTTGGTAAGTTATAATTACTTCTAATCTACAAATTCTGAATTCAGAAGCCGCGAGTTAGACAACGATTGAACCTCACCTGAGCACACTGTAAGACGCTTGTGACTTGCGAATTGCACAAAAAACTATAGGTAAGTATATCGAAAATTCCATGTTTCTGAAATCCTAATTAACAATGCTAAAACATGTACCTACAATATTTTCAGTGAATACCTCTTGAAACCTCAAATGTCACTTACCCATCACTGACGTCACACGTTAGTTGGTTACAAAGGTAAGGTAAAAATAGTACAAACTCTTTACACATCTGCTGTCTCGCTCTCCCTGAGAACTACAGAGTCTACAGAACAATCTCTCCGGCGAGTCGAACGCGAGAACTTAACTCGGCAACTAATGAGTTTTTATATTTTACGTAACGCTATCGTTACGCCTATAATCCTTGGGAGAGTTGGCAGAGGTCGGAAATGTACTGGTTACCAAACACAAGAGACTTGGCCACTAAGAATTGGTTCTGGATTTTGGTTTACCATGTGAGAAATAGCAGAATTTCCAGACACTATAATAACACTAGCTTTTGCTTGCGGCTCCGTCCGCGTGTCCGCGTGGATGTGATGCGTAAAAACGTAGACTAGACTATGTCCTTCTCCATATCCCAAGATATATAGGCCCTGATTGTACCTACACACGACTAGCATTAACACGGGTACCTACTTTCATAATACGTCTAATATCTGCCACATTTCATGAATTGATGTTTTAGCGTGAAAGCGTTACAGACAGACAGACAGATAGAGTTACTTTCGCATTTATAACATTACAGGGATCCTTCCATCCATTCATTTCTTCCATATTTTCATCCTTTTAAGGATAGCCATAAAGACCCAGAAGGAAAAAAAAAAGCAGATTTAGCAAGTAGAACAGAAAAATGAAGACTATTTTAGAGGGACTCATCCGACTTTGAAAGTGTAGTTGAGTATCTCCCAAACATGTGTTGTGGACAATGAACGGAAACTAGTAAGTTTTCTGACTATAGTCCGAAACCTTGCTTTCATCGTCCCAGTTCTAACTGGGACTACTAAAACTGTGAATTTTTGTAGTAAGTACCAAAAATAACCCAAATTTTCTGTATCCAAGATTTCAAATCGATTACTAACCTAAAAATCCTGTTACTAGGCCAATGAAGAGACATTATATTGTTCGTCTATCCTTCGAACAGTAGAAAAACTTTTTGCTTAGAACTCAGAAGTAACTCTAGCATTAGCAATTCATGGTATTATCGAAAAATCCTTGAAAACTCCAACTACGTCGCCGCGCGGCTCGGCTGAACTCGGCTCAATACTTAACACTTCATTTTGAACTCATGGTAATCAGTTAACAATAGTTTAACTTGAAGTTTGGCAGCAAAGGAGTTAAGTGTAGTTTCATACTAGTTAGGAAATAAACGTTTGGAAAACGTCCATTGCTTCATGGGCCTTCCATTGACTAGATAAAGTGATCGCCAGAATCATAAAGCTTGGAAAACTTAAAAGTTGTTACAATATGCTCTCATTCACACATCATCGGCCTAGCCTATTCTCAACTATATTGGGGTCGGCTCCCAGACAAACCGGATTCAGCTAAATACCAGTATTTTACGTGGAGCGGCTGCCACAACCCATTAACTGGGTAACACGGTACTTCTTGGCAAGACTGGTGTTAGATTTTTTCTGGCTTCTGAGAATCCGTAACGACTGCCAAAGATCTACAAATGACAGCCGGGAGGCCCGGGACCAACGATTTAGCGTGCTTTCCGAGGCACAGAGAAGTCTCAGTATGTTAAGATGGTTTCCCATCCTCAGACCGACCTCGGCAAGCGTTGCTTAACCTTGAAGATCAAACCGTGCGGCTGTTATAATTTAGCCACGAGATCAGATAGTATGGCCGCTTCCCGAATTTAACATTTGCAGTTAAGAACGTGTCCAACACTACTTTATTTATTTAATGTCAAAGTTTGACAGGACTTCAGGCTAAAAAGACTTTGACAATTACACAATTTCAAATTGTCGATTCAGAAACCGGGTTTTATTTATGTATCAAAATAGACTCTGGAATGGGTGACACTTAAATAACGTGATTTTACAATCGTTGTTAACCTTCTCGGTACATGTGTCATATTCAGATTTTTTATGTTAGTTTCTGGCGTAGCCTGAATGGGTGAGGTTCGACCTTATTGCTGACTGACTAACGTATCTATTTAGCACGGCAGGAACGAGTTATTCTCATTAGAATAAAAAGAGGAGATTTGACAGTCTGAAAAAAAAAATAACCCTGGTTTTCAAGAAACCTTGGCGACAACTGCAACAGTACAAACCGTAAATGCCAACTGTCACGTTCTTGAAAATCATAGTTTCGAGTAGTTGGCTGATAAAAACAAAAGAAAGCCAGTTGACAAGCTGAGTGTTGTGATTTGTATCGCCTGCTTCTAGTGATTTATGGTGGTTAGCACTAATCACGCAACTTAGCCAGTACTTGACTGTTTTTGTGCCATCTCCTGACAGTCTCAAGTAGTAGGGTTTCTAATTTTCATATCGTTTAAGTACTTCCAAGGAGAATTTTGACAGCCCTCGACTAATGTATTTACGACAAAAGTCCTTTGGGCTCGTAATAGTGATTAGGACTTGATTTGATTTTGGGATCAACTAAACTTTTTCGAACGTGTAAAGTATTTTCGAATTTATCATTTTATACGGCAGTCGAATCCGCATTATATTAAAACACTGCGCCATTCGGGGTCTAACAGCAAGTACAAAAATAAAATAAAAACACGATAAAAAGCGTGATATTTCTGTAAAAATAAAGCTAAGTTGCAGCCAATCTGCCAGATTCCGCATTCAGGTCAGGGGCAACAGAAGCGAGCCAAGGAGGGATTTATCAGAGCCTGTGAGTGCTCCCGCTCCCGGGGACGCTTAGCTAAGAGACAGTCCTGAATCTATCTAGACCTGGTTCCATTGTGCGCTATGCTTTTATGGTAGCAGAAAAGTTTTAAAATCAATATATTTATATCAAATTATTCCATTACTGTTGTGATAAGTGACTGACAGACAACGCACAGCCGAAACCACTGGCCCTACAAAACTGAAATTTGGCATGTAGGTTCCTTGGAGAGTGAAGGGGAGCACTAAGGGAAGAAAAAGAACGAGATAAGCGCGTACGAAGTCATAGGCAAAAGCTAGTAAAATTATAAAGAAGAGAAGAGAAGAGGCTAAATAACCACGTTTAAATATAATCAGTAGGTATTAATACTTTAGAATAAGAAGATTAATTAATTTAATCATTATGAATTGATAAATAAAGAATACGTTATTTATCAGAACTGCACACGTAAAAGACACTAAGGTGGACTGGGTTTGAGCGGTAAAGCTAACCGCCGGCGCCGTGTGCTTAACTTGATGCTTTCTATTTTCAGGAATGGATTATAATGGATAGCATCAAGTTAAGCAGATTTTAAGTATGTTCAATTACAAGGTATTTCAAAGGTACCTACTCAGGTAATCATAATTTCCTTATTCATTATCAGCTTAGCATTTTCCTGGTATTCTACAATACCATTGCTCAATGGGTCTTGTAGTTTGTACGTACTACAGCATTCGGTTTCTTTATCTGTAGTAGGTATGCCAGAGCTCGGTAACTATCAGGAAAACCTGGATTTAGCACAGATGACGTCATTTATACACTGGTGCCTTGTCCCATATATCCTTTACTAGTTTCTGCCAGCGGCTGGTCCCGCCGTCCCGCGTGAATATCAACAATTATCCCAAGGCAACATACTCCTGGAATAAACAGTACCTATCCTATGTCCAAGAGGACATGTCACAATTGGCACATGGGTAGATCATGTTCTGAAAACGAGGACATACCTATGTGCCAAATTCCATCCAAACTTCTTCAGCCGATAAGACCAGAGAGAACAGACAGACACAGAGACCGACGTAATCTTAGAATGGATATAAGTATGCATTAGAATGGATTGTCCTGCTCTGTGTGTAAGGTAAGTGAAGTAATATTATTATTTATTCTATTCTATTTGATTCTAACTGCAATAAAAAAGGTAATAAAACTTTTCCAAATCAAAGAAAACAAACTTAGGTAGTACAATAATGTGTTAAATCGTAATTTTCCAAGGTACACCTACCAGGCGATTGGCAGCACAATGTCGCATATAATACTATACCTATTTGATTTTTGGAATTCTTCGAACAAATTGTTCTTGTACAGTGGAAATTGAAACTAAGTGTGTGTTGTAGATAACAGTGGCGGAGCTGTGTAGAGACTAATCAACTCTAATAAACGCTGATGGTGACGACTGACGACGGCGGAATTAACCTTCGGAGAATTACACACACTTGACTGGCCAGCCGAGTACCGAGCGCCGACGGACAAATGGTGACACCGCACACACCATGGCGTCCATTGCCCATTCGACCACTGTACCGCCCGTCTAACAATCTGAAACTTACATAGAATACTTTGACAACCAAAAGAATAAGTATATTCAAGTGTATAAATTAGCAAAACCTCCAAATAATACTTTTGCGACTGAGCATTTTAAGCGTGGAATTTTCCACACATTTTATCCTTGTTTCTTTAGTCTTTGGTTTTACCGAAAATGACACTGAACTCTAACGTCCACGTATCATTATTATTAGATAATTTTACAAGTTTATAATAAGTTCTTCGCTGTAAACTTGACACAAGGTAAAGGTTACTCATTCGTGTCATTAAGCGGTCAGTAATAAAGTGTTATTTTTAGCGGGTGTTACGTCACATCATTATCTCGGCTACGTCACGACAGCTGATAAGAGCCGTAAGCTTCAAATGCTACGTATATTATAACTTTGAACTCGTGTCGATATCACTGCGGTGATTGGGTACTAATTAATTGTTTTGGTCGACCGTACGTTTTTCCTTAGAAAATCTGTTTGAATTCTAAGTATTCAGCACATTTACGAGTTCTTGGTGTTTTGAATGTGATATGGGTTAATTTTTCTGCAATGAGGGAAAAGGCGTGTTTTTAATTGAATTTGATAACTTATTTTTAATGATAAAATGTAACAGAAACCCAATAGATTCATAATTTGTCATAGGTTAGATCATTCGATGTTATTCATTAGATGTTCTTTACTTATTTATTTATTTGATTAATAAATAACAACAAAATACAAGTTATTTTTATTTAGCATTAATTTACAAATAACTATGAAATTATTTATTCTACTTTCTTTCATATTTTCTTTTTTTATATACATAACTTGCATGTGTCTAACATCAATCTACAGTCAATTCGTTACTAACAACCATAGATAGATTTTTCAGTCTAACGATTCCCCCAATCCAACGACCCGAAATCTACTCAAATCCATTTCATTCATATTTACATAATTAGAGCTACTTTTGACAAAATTTTCCATCCACTTCTTCCATAATCAAATTTATGTAATGCGAAAAGAAACTTAAATCAAACCCGAGGGCACTTATGTACCATTTCATGTAACCACCGTTACCATGGTAACATGAGTGCATGAATCATACTTGGTTCTTATAGGTTGAAAATAGAAACAAAGCATGACCGTAGCATCAAATATCACTGCTTTTAGGTTTAGGGTGAGGCCCTCAAGTCATTATTCTCATTGGTCTAAAAGAGGCGCCACCCATTTATTCATTAATCCTCTTCGATCTTAGGGATAGTGAACTGTGTTTTCTAGCTATACCCTAAGGGTCTAAAAATTTTTTTTTTTGGGACAAGCCTGCCACACATTCCCAAACTACTGCAACCCCTGAAAGCCAGAATCAACAGTGGCGACCACCAGAAAAACGCCGAGTCAATGAAGCTCGACGAGTCCCGGAGAAGCGTTTCAACTGTATTGGATCCCGCAACGAAATTAATCAGAAAATAACAGCGGATGAGTAGGAAAAAATATAATTTCCACTTCCCTCCTTATCAAGCAGGAGACAGAATAGAGCTATGGCAAATAGGCACCAAGGGACATTACAACAGGGTTAAGCCCAGTTGCCAAGCACCACGGATTATACATTAACACTAATACTAATGGGTCCTAAATTGTGAGCTACTTTTGATTCTAGTAATAGGTATGGTAAAATCGCTTGAACGCACGGAAATTTGTTTTGGTTTCTAGTCGTAAGGTCCGTATAGTAAACAACTCCAGATGTAACCTGAATACTATCTAACATAATATTGCGTTCAGTTTGCCAAAGAATATGTACTCCCAGGTAAGATGTACAGATTGTTCGTATTCAAGGTCAGATCATGTAGAAAATTGACAGAAAGGAGCAAACAGCAAAAAAGAAAAAAAAAAAGGAAAGGAAGGGAAGGAAAGGAGCAAGCTTAATAATATGCCGTTTTATCGGCGAATTCGATTGTCGGAAAGCGAAAATGTAAGGGATTGATCACGTGGTATTTCGACAGCGATTAACAAATATCCCACACATTTTTGTCGTTTTGTCAAACGCCTTAGCTATGCTACCGCTGACAGAATGTCCCTTGAACCTCAACCTCTGATGGTCTTTCAGTTAAGACTGAATACGGATCTTCTAGGTAATCGTGATCCATCGTCCATTACACTATCACGTGAGATGATGACATAACGCGAGCCTATCAATTTTTCTATTATAAAAAAACGAGCTCGCAGGCTTTAACTCATATGATAGGTCAGGAAAACGATACTTAATGACAATGAGGCATAACAGAGGGCCTAGCATAAATGTCTTTGACGTAAGTATCGTTTCGCAAGTAATATTTATTTGAATTGCATACTATCTTCATATTTTTGTATGATACAAATTGTGTATGTCGCATAAAATGAAACCAAAATACTATGAGGTTGTAGTTTTTTAAATTCGAAATTCACTTAAGTTAAAGATAGTATACGACAAAACATTCGTGCTAGCCCCTCAGACGTAACTAGAGTATTTTCGTTAACAAAAGATAAGAGGCCTAACTACGTAATAGGACGTAAACGTGAACGTTTACGTCTTAAACATGAGTCTTCTAACGATGGCAACAGTGAAAGTTCAAGGAAGAAATTATTTAAATCACCAGGCTTAGTTTAACTATTAGATTAATTTTAGCGTACATATGTAAGCAGTTAAAAATATGTTACTGCTTTCAATCTGACTAGCCTTTCCCCTACTGTGTTGTGGCCGGTCCTGGCAGGCTCTGACCCTCGCTTGGAACACAACGCGCCATCGCCCCGGGCCTGCTTATGATCGGACAGCGAGCTACCCAACGCTCGCCATCCGCAGGCCCGCGCCTATGGTGGCCGGGAATCGCCCTGCGACTTCCGACGCCCGGGGTGTCTCCTTATGACGCGGGACACCTGCTGCAAAATTTCACATAATTATATTTCAACAAAAATTACGCGACGTAGGTATAAGCCTTTGACAGTCGTTGAGGATTGTCAAAGCCAGAAGATCTGATACCGGTCTTGCCAAGAGGAACCGTGTTACCCAGTTACTTGTTTGTGAAGGTCAGGTAGGCATTCTCTCCATGTAAAATATACTGTGTGTTCTCAGCTGCATCGGTTTAGACTGGAAGCCTTCCCGGATATAATTCGGGCGTTGGGAGTCGCAGGGCGCGAGTTAGGCGCGGGCCTGCGGACGGCGAGCGTTGAGTGGCTCCTCGTTCGATCAGAACCAAGCCCGGGTCGACGGCGAGTGGTGTTCCACGCGCGCAGTCAGGGCCCGCTAGGGCCAGAGTCTGCCAGCCCTGAAACACAAAGGGCATTTGGAGGAATACGGATGGGTTTTAGTCCGTAAGAGTCTGACACTCCCTTCCGCTCCGCCCAAAGCGGGATAAGTCATTTGATGATAGCCCATCCTTAAAAAAACCTGAACATAATTTGGAAGGCCCCCTCTCAGTATTATCTATTGAAAACAGTTTCATATTTACGCCACCAAATCCCAGTGACAATAAGTCATGTACATTTGCTTCACATTAATTTTCATGCGAATTTGAATAAACGCTAGACGAGTTTTTGCCCGAAAGCGCTGACCTCAGCACTGTCATTGTTTTTAGGGTTCCGTAACTCAAATAGGAAAACGAAAGGTATTAAGTAATATTTTTTCCCTATTAGAATCAATTTTCGTACCTGAATACTTTTTCCCTAAATATACCCTTTCAGCTTATGGGGCATAATTTCGTAGGTACTGTCATCAACAAAAATACCTTACATCTACGCAAAAAAACCATTTGTTTGTGAAATAACGAATAAAATTTTGTGAAAAGAACTAATTCGTAACACATTTTATGTACTTGAATTGAGAATTCGAGATAACTATCAAGTTTTGGAACAACAGACTCTATGTGATACTTATAGACACACTCTTATAAATTAACTTTAAACATCGAACCACTAAAGTGATACCTACTTGAGTTGGTGTCGTTGAAGTGAAATTATCTCGAATTCAGGTATAGGAGAAAATCGCATTATTTGAGTTTTCACATATAATTTGTGCTCGTGACTGTACATTATGTGCCTACCAGACTGCCGATAAGGAATTCTAAGGAATTCAATGGCACCATGTCCAACTTGGCGACATGTGGTTGATTTATTGGCCTGTCAATAGTTGAATAGTAGATATCTATTGTAATTAATTTGACCACTAATTAATTACAAACCTAATCAAACACATGATTGTCAAAGTTGTTTAAATTTAATTATTAGGTAAAGCGTTTTGATGGTTTCGGTTTTACACCTTTATTTAACTTTATATATTTTGTGTTTTATTATATTTATTTATGGCTACAAAAACCCGCATTTTGTAAGTAGAATTAATATAGTAAGAGTAAGGTCTGCCCAGTAGTGGGACACAAATTAAGCTAGAAATAAAAAGTAATTAAACATGGTCTGGAGTGGTGGCCGCGTACCGGAAGGCTAACGTTGGAAGGCCTCTCAAAAAGTGGACCGATGCCCTGGTGAAGGTTGCTGGAACGCGCTCGAGGCGAGAAGCACAGAACCAGTTAATGTGGCGACGCTTTGGGGAGGCCTATGTCCTGCATTTTATTTTATTTTTTATTTTATTTATTGGGACAATAAACAGCTACAATATATATATTTCTTAAAGTAAAGGTGCAATAGAGCGTTAACAATATTGTAGCCTACTGCATTATCCGCATATCAACAGCAAAGTTTACCGGCAGTAAATGCCGCTGGATAAACAAATATTTATTAGGTACTACAAATCAATTATTATGATTGTTAAAAAATAAAGATACATTTAATGCAATTATTAAAACAAGCAAAAACTTACATTAAATTAAATTATACGTTAAATTTAATTATTAATAAAATAAAATAAAATTATTGATTAAATTAAATAAAATTATTAATAAAATTAAATTATTAATTAAATTGAATTATTCATTACATTAAATTAAACATATAAAATAGAATAAAGGGACTCATAAATTATTATGAATTCGTCGTCGATGTAGATAAATAATCAACAACCAAAATAGGTAAACAGGTGAAGCACGTAAAGGCCTATTGGTAACATATAATGTATGACAACTAATACTTGATTTGATTGAAATGTTTCCTAAAATTCATCATCAGCCTAGCCTTTTCCCAATTACATTAGGGTCGGCTTCCAGTCAAACCGGATTCAGCTGAATACCAGTATTTTACGAGGAGCGGCTGCCTACCAGACCTCCACAACCCATTAACTGGGTAACACGGTAATAAGGAAGGGAGGTACTGATTCCCACTTGCTTGTACTTACTGCCCAGATTTTCCAAAAATTAAGTAAAAGGAAATAAACATATTAGTATTATGTTTTACAGAAAATCCAAGCCTTTTGTTGGGCAGTTTTAAAAAAGACATGCCATCATAGACATGTACTACACTTACAACATAAGCATACGATGAGTGACGAAGTATGGTGAAGGGGCTAAGCAGAAGCGCAGGTTAATCAGATCCTGCCACGAATGCTGTTTGTAAGCGATTGCGCATGGTTGTGCAATAATAATGTGTTATCTTCATTACAAGGCAGTTTTCTACTGATATTAATATGGCTGATAGAAATAACTACAATGTTTTATTGTGTTTTCCTGGAATATAAGTAAAGTCTTTATAGCTTTTCCGGAAAACAGGCTATTTTGTCTTAGTATTAAATTAAATTGGGCATTGTTGAAAACCAAGCTGTAGGAAGAACATCACCTACTACCACCCGACTTCCTCAAGCCCCAGAAACATCTGAGCCCTGAAAGTGAACTGCAGTGAGCATTATGGAAAGCACTCAATCGGTTGCTCACAAATGTGGGCCGATGCAATCACATTTTGGTGAAATAGGGCTTCATAGACCCGTCGGATACCCAATGTGAGTGCGGTGCCCATGTTCAGAATATAAACCTTAATTTGGAGTGCCACAAGTACTCATACACCTGCACTTTGAGGACTTAATGATAGCCATATGCTGCAATTACCGCAGCCACCTACTGGACTCAAAAATCATAGGATCTAACCATCCAATTGAAAAGAAAAACTAGAAGGTTTAATTTAATTCTCTCAGTACAGAGTACATCATTGGGTTAGTATCTTTCTTTCTTAAATAAGTTTGTAAGGAAATTATTGACTAAGGGATAAGCACAGGCCAAAAGGTCTAAATGTTAGGCCTACTAGCGCCAGCAAGATTTGTCTTTTAGCTTGAAGTTAGCTGGTATCACGAGGTCAAATAAAAATGTTTCATACAAAATATACATACATCTATCGCTTTTCATCAGGCGTGATCGAGGTCAAGAGCAACCCATTCCTCAATAAAAAAAATAAAAAAAAAATGACCCCGAGCTAGGATCAGACTAAGGGCGAATTTCACCAATGAAACTGAACGCGATTAGCGTAGAAACCAAGTTCACGAGCTGTCAGTGTTACTATTTTTCTATGGAATATTAACCCTGACAGCTTTTGAACGCAGTTTAGATGTACTGATCGCGTTCAGTTTCATTGTGAAATCCTCTCTTACTCGGAGTTTAAAGATAACTCGGGGAAAAGACAACCCCAAAGCTTGCAATGGCATGCAAACACAAGATAATATTTTTTCAGCAAATGGGTATTCTCTAATACGTAGCCATCCCCAAGATTTTCCATAAATACTTACTGAAAATTAAAAAAAAATACATCTGAGTACCTAAAGGGTTCCTTAAGAATCGAACCAAGAACTTTCAGTGACCACACTTGCAACTACTAAGCCAACAAGGCAGCTTTAACACATTAAACAAAACAAAGAACAAACACAAATCCTTTGATAACATTAGCAGCGGAGAGATAGTTCAATCAATGATGAGTAAGCACATAATGCTATGTAATACATAAACACACGCACATAGTGTATATGTGAAGCCGATGTACATTTCCCACTATACAAGCGTTTGTTGATTAATAATTTTACCAGGAAAAGCCTCCACATGAAAAATCATGCATTGAAAATGTTTAAATTTGGCGCACTGAAATGAAATATAGCAACGGTATGATGCTTATAGGTCATAGGTTAATATTTTATCTGTTATTGTGTGCATTACCGAGTTTTAGCCTCATTATTATTTTACCATTCGTCATAATATAGGTAGGTTAGTGCCCACGCTAAGACCGCAAGAGCCTTTCTACGAGACAGGGGGGGTCTTCTCTCTAAGCCTGAAGTCCGTAGTTTCGGCCTTAGTTACGGGCGTTACCTACGCCGTAAGAACGAATGACAACACGATTTGACAGTTGTTCTTAGTTCGGGCTCGGAACTAATCGTAAGTCCGTAGGTGACTTCGGGCTTAGAGAGTAGACCCCCAGATTGGAGTTATCAGGGAACCCAGACTCCGGCAGGGAATTCCACTCCTAAGGGCTCTTTCAATTTAGACGTTTCTTGTCGGACTGTTGCGGCACCGCAGCGGTGCGTTTGTCGTACTGCGCACGTCCGTTTGATTTTTTCATACAATTTATGCACACAAATACTCGTCCTGCTGTCGTGCGTGCGCGGCACCGGCGCCGCACTGCACTCTTGATGTATAAATTGTATGGCAAGAATCAACTGGACGTGCGCAGTACGACAAACGCACCGCTGCGGTGCCGCAGAAGTTTGACAAGAAACGTCTAAATTGAAAGAGCCCTTAGCTGTCCGCACTATGAATGTGTTCCCAAAACGTTTCGTGTGTATGGGTGGGATGTCCACCATGTGCCACTGGCGCATCCCCGTACGTTTTGTAGTCCGATGATGAATAAGACTAGACGGAATTAAATTGTGCAATTTCGACGAACACCCGAAATGTAACCGATCGGAAACACACAATCAAGGAATGATAAGAACAATACTTTGAAGTGTTCTTTGACTATCACTATCCTTGCCAAAGGTATTGGTGATGATAGATTTTGAAAAGATTATTTTCTTTAATGATATCTTCTCTGAACATCACTACCGTTATGCGTATCTAGTATCAACAATTGTCAAGTACGGCCCAAAATAGTTGTGATATCTCAGGGGTATGCCTGCAAATCTGATAACTTTGCAGATCAACACTTCTATGAATAAGCCTAGGTACATTCAATGCCTATGTATACACTAACGCGCACTCATTAAAGCTCATTGAAACTCATCTATCAATTACCACTGCTCGCAGCTTCATCCAGCCTGTAATGTTTTCAAACCAAAATCAATACAACTTTGTATATTTTGAGTAAGCTTACTAGGTACTGACAGGTTCTGCTATAGTTGCGGAATTAGGTTGGAAAAGTTACCGCGTTGCTGGAACGCAAAGGGCATTTGGAGGAACGCGGGTGGGTTTTAGTCAGTAAGAGTTACACTCCCTGCCGCTCCGCCCAGAGCCGGAGGAGTCATTTGATCCTTCTTCATATCGTGTGGGCAGTAAAGTCTAACGACCCCGCACACCCTACGTGGCAGAGTCATTTGATGACTTCCCAAAAAAGAGTAATTACATTTGTTTTCATTTGGGTTTTCTAGACGTTGCAGTTGGCAATAAAATGGCTGTCCCAAAAATCGTAGTCTTAATAATAATAATAATAATAAAAAGCAACAGTCGCGCCTCGCCTATTTATTTGGGCAGAGGTGTATGCTATGTGCCCATTATAATATAGTAGTTACTTCCTCATTTCGCAAGTCATGTTTTAAGTTTTCTGAAAAAGAGGAAAGTCTTGCCATCAACTGGGCACAAACCCAGCCGCTATTTTAATTTTTTATAATTACCATACGATTATTTCAATCTCTTTTTTTAAGAATAGTACAACAAATAGTAACCTAAAGTAACTACTACTAAATACTTCAACAACAACTTATACGCGTTTGTACATAATTTCGTGATTATTAGTCTAGTTGTTTCTGTATTTAGTAGTTACTTTAGGTTTATACTTGTACATAATACACAGTTCGTTAAATGTAAATAAATTATGTAATATTCTTCAACCTCTTAATATGGTGTGTGGGTTCGTTAGACCTTACTACCCACACGAAGAAGAAGATGAAGAAGAAGAAGAACCTTTTAATATGCTGAGTCGTGTTCAAGTTTAGCGTAAGTACAGTAAAAAAAAAGATAAGTGTCCATAGCTTAAACTTCTTTCAGAAATGATGATAATAATATAATGCATTTGTTCAGGCAAACAATGTTTGACTGCGTTCGTCTACAATCCGCACGCAATGACGCAATAATAACTAATTTTACCAACTTAGTCACCACTAAGTAGGCAAAATCAGTTATTATTGCGTGCAATGATTTTATTTTCTTGGATGCTAACATTTCTTGTGTGTTGTACATACTCTAGTGAATGTCTAATACTCATCACAGTCCTGCTTTTGTGCTATGTTACTACGGGTCCGTGCAATACCTTTTGTTCCATTACGACCTGTCAACCCATTTAATATCATGAAGTGCTTAAATTTTTTTTTACGTAAAATGCAACCAATTTTGAAATAAAAAAAAGCACTTCAAAGTTTAAAATAATTTTAATTTCTGAAGTCAGTGTCAACAAACGAAGAAACAACCAAAAACACCGACTTCCGAAATTAAAAGTTTTTTTAAAGCTTTTTTAGTGGTGGTTAGCTTTAACTAAACCCAACGCAAAAAGAATCATCAAGATTGGTTTATATACAATAAAGTTAGGCCCGAATAGATAACTCCAAAACCATGGTTGACTTGTACACATCTGTGTACCCCTTCACAGCGTACCGAGGTGATGTTATGATATGAACTGGTGTAAACAATAAACAGACATGCAATTTCAGCAATCCCGGGAGATTTGCTATCATTTATTGAAGAGTTCCGTTACCTATCCCTGAAGATCTTCATCAGATCTTCACCAAATTGAAATAGGACCAGTCCGGGATAATATTTTTCCGAACAAAAAAATAATCTTCAAAGTCACAGATATTTGGCGAAAATATCGCTGAACAAACCCACAAAAAAAATCAGTCGAATTGAGAACCTCTTCCTTTTATAAGTCGGTTAAAAATTATAAGGAAATGCAAAAAAAAAACTTGCCACTTTTGCAAAAGTAAATATTTTCAGTACATTTCGGGCTGCGTGCCATTAGTTCAGATATGCTATCACTATCAGGTTTTATCTACGTCTGTTTCAGGTCGACAACCTGCCGACTGATTCGGCTTTCTTTGCAACCTTTAGTATACCTGATTGTCATGCGTACAGTACGCATCTGTTACATTATGTCGTTTAATCTTATGTCAAACCTTTTTCAGGATATTAATATTTTCACACTGACAACAGTCAAGTGCATGGCCTTCTTAGAGCTATTTTGTGTTCCCATGAATAAGACCACATTTCCAGATGCAAGCATCTTGCATAAAAGTTGAATTTCATTGCACTAGTAGGAGGTATTCCCGCTCTTCTGCTTTAATAACATACCAACCATCAGAACCTGTGATTTTCTCTATGGCATGAGCAATTTAATTCTCAAATACTTCACGACGATGACAGAAGGATATCAATAGGTCACTCCAATCCCATTGCATAGAACCACGCGCAGACGCTTAGGAATTACGTTATCATAAAAATATGTCCGCACGATCACCTACCCCTGCTTACCTTTGCATGAATGGGGAACACGTATATAAACATAAATAGCCTGTCCCTATTGCCATCTACCGCCTCTTTAGCGAAATAAAGCCGCATTGATCATCTCTGCGATAGTGAGTCGTATTTACGAAGCCGAGTCGAACGAAAACAAACAAGTACTGAGTCAAAGGCGTCCTAAAGGTGACTTTAAAATAATTATTCCGTGCTAGATGTAAAGGATTCATTCTGCAATCTCGCTCACTCATATTTCTGCTTGCTGTTTCTTGTTGATCATGAATTCATGCGTTTTCTTTGCGATTTTAACTGAATTTTGTTGGAGTGTTTAATTGTAGGAGCTGTTGTTTGCTTTTAAAATTCTAAATCTTAAATTCTGCTGGTGGATTGGTAGTATTTTAAGCCTGGAATGAGACATGAAGTACAGCCAAAAACCGTGTTGTCCTCGCTTCCACTAATAGCATATGAGGAGTATGAAATTGGTTTGTTACTTAAAGATTTGTAATAATTAACCATCCTTTTAGATGCGTAAGTACTCAAATCCTGTAATCATCATCATCATCATCTCCTGATTTTGTCACCTTTCTGGCCTTTTTTAAAAATTATTGATTTATTTTAATTCGCCAACCAAGAACTCTGGAAAATATTAAAATAATGTTTTACTATGATTGCAGGTTAGTGACACAACATAAAGTTCGATTTTTAATCCTAGATACTAATTTGACATTTGCACTCGTCAAATTCGTTTCTGGGATTAAAAAACAAACTCTAAGCAGGTAAGCACCACATCAAAGTAATAAGTATTCACCGCCATCCAGCAATCAAATAATCATGTCAATTGATAAAAAATCTCATTAATTTTTAAATAGTAAGTCGGATTCACACCTTCCTATAATATTATAACCATTCATAATAAAATTCGGTGACAGCCGTTTGCATCCGCCTCCACTACTTAGCTTCAGGCTGTCATCAGTGTCTACTTTAAACTGCATCCTTGCTAAAAATGGAACGGTTATTTTTTTTTGTTGATAGGCACGCGTTATATCGTTAAATCTGAACGATACCTGACTGTGTTATTTCTGATTTTAGGCAACTGTGTATTTTATTTGTACTTATTGTGTCGTTGCTTACCTACTATAAGGTATTTAACGTCTATTAACAAAAACCTACATGATTCAATACTCACCTATTTGAGAGATTAGGCTTAAAGTTCAATATTTTCGGCGGAAAAATAGAGAAGCTTTTGACATTATTCTTCTAACTTTGTAAAACAAAACGTGGCATGACTTGCGAGTGACGTCACACGCAATTGGTGACTCTGTATTTCATAGATTTTAAACGCTCACATCTCCGTAAATTTTTGAGAATTTTAAACATTATTTTGGTTGTGTCCTGTCATTTCTCTACGTTTTGAGAAACGTAATTTTAAATCCAGTCAAATACTACTATATTATACCTATTATATTATTTTAGAATATAACACAACACTTATCTATTAAGTACTTTAATTTACTTTGTACATTTGTGTGCATGAAGTTTTAAATAAATAAATAAAAGTATAATACCCACTACGAAAAAAGAATAGGCAAGGCAATCACATTTATTTCTACTTACTGAATTTCCAAATCAATACGTAAAAGTTTCTATTAGCACAACAATATATATTCTGGTACCTTATATTACACATAGCCAATGTCAATGTTTCACAAAGAAGTCGTTAAATAAGTAACTCGGCATCGGCAGCAGGCTACTGGCCGTTCGTTTACCTAGCACTTTTTATTGCTCTTCATTTACATAATTCCAAGACGTATCTTTGGTATAAGAAAACTATTTTTTCAGAGAAAAACATTCACGACACAGACGGTGGTATCCTCATGTTCCACTCAGAAAATAGCACACGCAATAAACGCAAAACTTGAATAAACTTTATTAGGTCAGTTAATATTGTATGGAACTGCAAACTAAAAATAAACTTCGGCGTCACAAACCGCATACAGTCACACTTTCCTCTCTAAAACATTCGTTTCAGGGACAATCATCACCTAGTCTATAGATCCAGAGTTGTATAAGTAGGTACTGAAAGCGACCTCCCTCCAGCCTTAGAAACCCCATTTTCACACGATCCATGTTATTCTAATCCACAGTGTTGTCTGCTGAGTACCATAAACCGCTGTCATTACCCTTGACGTACTGAAAACACAGAATTCCTATAACAATGGTGATGACGCACCATGCGCAGGCGTTGACAGGAAAATAACACTTATTATTATGTAGTATAGTGATTATAACTGTGTGGAACGACAAGTATAGTTGTAATCACTCGAGTTCGGGTAACTAAAGGAAAGGTTGATTTTACCGCCTGGCTATAGAGTTATATTTCTGTAGGTATTCCGTGTGATGATCAATTTTGAGGTGAGCAGAGAAGGAGGTGATGTGACTGAAGTGACTAAGTTTGACCTGAATTCAGCGTGTTTATTCTTGATGGTGAATTAATGTCGGTATCTATTTATGGATACTGCACAATTAAAGCCCATTGCTGGGCATGAAGATTTAATGTCATCTTAGCTACAATACACTTCGACGGCGCGTTGTGTTCCACGCGCGCCTCAAAGAGATGTCATCAAAGTCGACGGGGCCTGTTAGGGCCAGAGCCTGCCAGGGTTGCGGAGTTTGTTCGAAAGAGACACCGCGGCCCAGAAACGCAAAAGCCATAAGGAGGAACACGGATGAGTATTAGTTTGACACGCCCTTCCGCTCCACCCAGAGCGGAAGAAGTAATTTGATGATTTCCCATCCATAAAAAAGCTACAGTACACTAGGGCCGTCCAACAATGTATTGCGTAGAAGAAATGGACCTTTGACTGTACAAAAGTACCTGGAAGAGCGATACAAGGAATCGTGTTAAGAAAGTGTGGGCTGAAATGATGATGGTGAAGCTGCAAAATGTTACATAACAGAGTTACAAGCCGGAGCTGCTTATTGGTCAACTAGCCTTTGCCCGCGACTTCGTACACGCATATCCCTTTTTTTCCCGTTCTCGTAGGAATTTCCCGTTCCCGTATAGCCTTCCTCATGAATGTGGCTATCACATACAAAAATAATTTTCCAAATTCGACTGGTATTTCCTGAGATAAGCGGGTTCAAACAAACAAAAAAAAACAAACTCTTCAGCTTTATTATATTAGTATAGTCTAAAGGTATATGAGTGTCTAGTTCTCTTTCTCTCCCAGGAACCATCATGAAAATGGTTAGCTTATAAGGAAGGATAATCGAATGAAATATTATGATATAAATACTCTAAATACATGACATTTTTCCTCTAACAAGATGCGACAAATAATAAAAGCGTTATATAATAACTTTATTACAACACCAATTGATACAATTTCATGAATGATTTGTTTAATACACAGTAAGGAAACAGGTGTTAGGAGATAAAACTTGCATAAACACACATGCAAACATTTTGATAATAATGAATAATAAACCTTTGTGAAAGGGTTCGTGAAACCTCATCCCTCTTCAAAATGTGACGTGGAGCATAATTAAATACTTGTTATATTATGTTTCTTTCACGAGGTTTACAGGGAGAAGCAAAAATCAAATATAATTAGTACTCGTAGATCCTACTTTTATTTAATAAAAAAATAAGTTTATTGATACCGTAGTTAAAGGTAAGTATTATAAATAAGCAGCAGCTCGAAATAGGTATCCCAAAAGAGAACTAAGTAGAAGAAACTGCGGTTCTTACTAGGATGATTTTTATAATGGCCTTGCTTTTCCCGACTCCCTTGCTAACAACGCTCGTTCATTATTGGCGTCCAAAGCCACTCGTTGGTTTAGTTAGTTATTAAAAAAGTAAGTACTAATTACAGTAACATAGCATGTTCTGTTACAAACTCACAAAAACATATTACGGACTAATTCGTTCTGAAAAATATAAAACTGAATGTTGAATCCAACAGGTCAGCTATAGAACAAAGAAAACGTCAGCAAAGAGTCCACTATATTGATAAAATTAGCTGCAATGAAATAATTTTCTAGTCACTAGTAAGTACAAGCAATAATTTTTAAAAACACAATACGTTTATAATCATACATTCATACGTTTAATGCATAGGCTTTTTTGGGTTGTAGCCTTCGTAGAATTCATCATTACCTACATCGAGGGATTGAATTCCTGGACGCTATCGGCGTAAATCACAGGGGATTGGCATTGACACTAGGGGATGAGGCTTATGCCAGGTCAACGGGCGCTGACGATGATGATGATTTGTAGAACAATAGCACAAGACCTTGGCAACAAACATCACACCTATTTTTCCAGTAAGGCAGAGGTGTTTCAGTGCATCCGTATCTCGCCCGACATGGTGGTCGTTAATACAAGACTGAAGGTAAGCGTGTTCCATCGTCGACCACATCACCGCTTTCCATCAGGTAGACTGTGGTCAAACGCGCGCGGGGGCTAAAGGTACTGAGAAATTCTTGATGGAATAACCCAATAAATACTGCCCATAAAAACGCATAAGCATAATGAAGCCTAAAATGTTCGTACAGCCGGGAAACAGGCCTCCTCTGTGTAAGACGGGGTGGGTTGTAACACCACGTGGGCCAACTGCGGAATGGTAAATGTCACATGACGATTTCTTGGTTCTAAAACATTCCAATGTCTTCACGATGTTTTGGGAGTAGCAATTGTCAATGACACTGTTGACTTGCAAATACAACATTGTTCCTTCGATAATTTCATAGAATAATGTGAGCTTATATTACCTAATTTGCGTGTCAGAGCTTTCCAACTAAGTATCTACATACAAAGTCCGTGTAATAAATAAACACTGCTACAATATCGTTATATAAACAGCACGTCTTTAAACTAAACATGAATTGCACACTCCTTATTTTATAGGTACAAAATCGTACCTACAAGATATTTTTCAAGTGCACAGCAGTAAAATGATACTAGCAAGGAGTCGGTTTCGCGCATGCGTCGTGGCTAAATTGCCGGGTTGGCGACTCTTGCGCACCGTGCCAGGCGCATGTCCCTGGCAGGTTGACGCGTGCAGTTTGCACACCTTGCGTTTAAAGCGTTTACACCACAGGCTTTCTTGCTGGCTGCTTGAAATCGAATCTATTAATATATTTGTACCTAGTTATTTATTGTCTTTTTATTATAATTTGGATGTAGGTTATTTGTTGTTGTCTTGTAGATGTTTTATAGTAGTTTTTCTGTTGTTTACTTAGTTTTAGGTATCTAATCGTTACGACTTTTCTAATGTTATGTCAAATTCTGTGAATATTATTGTTGGACTAGATTTATTTATGTCACTTTTTTCTCGGTGTTTTGTTTAATAGGACCTGAGTCGTGAATCAGACTCATCAGAATAGTTTAACATAAAATGACAAGCACTTTGTGCCTAATATTTTCTCCACAATAATCAAACCAATAGTCAATAATTGTTTGAAGACAAGCTTCAAACGTTTATACAAATCCAATAGTGTACCCAAATCCCAGTCCCAGTAGTCCAATACACCTCGTATCCACGTTGGACACCTGCAACGCCAACCTTTCCTCTTCATATTCAGGATAAAGAGCGATACTTCGCAATAAGTGCACACGCAGGCGACGAGGTAACTTTGTTTATTTCGCCACGAGCGCGTTCACTTGTTATCTGTCAGAAATGCCCCGTCATCGTGAGCACTGGATACTGTAGCACTGCAGCTCCATCACAATTTACCTTTATTTTTATTCTCCAAAACTAATATAAACTAATCACTTTAATAAAATCGAGCGACCTAAATATTTATAATAGTAACGAGTACTCGAAATTGCCGCCGTATGATTTTTCTCTTCGGCGCGTATCTGTAGCAACCGTATCGATCGGCACACGCCCCATTGCCGGCGAGCTATCCACGCCGCGCCGCGATACCTCCACTGCACGAGGAATGGAACGCGACAAACTGAAGGTCCTTTTGTCATGCGGTGATTTGCAAAACGTACCTAAACACGGTAAGGGCGTAGTCGGTCGACAGCCAAGTGGCGCACTCTCGTGAGAGATGAACGAACAGATAAATCTGAGAGCAATGTTATGTTGCGACCTCACTCCGTGTAGCACATACATTGCTGTGTGCCGGCGCTTCATGCGAGTTGTGTAGAGTGGCTACGCGGCATCGTAGCTCGTACAAAAGCGCATGCTCAATAGTGTTCGTCGGTCCTCGGGGTCGGTGGTGAGGGGCGCAGGGTCGCAGAGCTAGTGCGGCCTCGCGGCCCTCTTCGCCGCAACGCAAATCGTTGAAATCAAAACTTTCACGCTACGAGAGCGCTACGAAGTTTTACTGCTACGAACTTCCTGCTACGCCGGCCGTAGCGCGGCGCACTCAAAACTTTGTTCAGAAAGCTTTTTTATTTGTCACTTTCTGTTATCAGTTGACTGAAAACTTGAGCTCTTTATGTTTGAGCGTTAGGATTCAGATTTCAATACTGTGCGTTGTTATCAAGCGGGTGAATAAGATATTGTGTCTCATATTCTGCGTGCCTGAAGACCCGTTTTATATCGAGGTGTATTCGTTTTAGTGATCTTTTTGGCTGAATAGAAACTAGTTTTTTAAAGAAAGTCATCTACTAAACATTGAAACTACAATTACTGCAAATGAATGTAATGATTGCACAATCTAATCGTAATATATTTAGCAGTCGTCAGTATGTAGTGAAACTCGGGGCATTTACAATGGGCAGGCGGGCGACGAACGCAGGCATTGTGGTGTCCAGGCAGCAGGCAGGGACTAGGCAGGCAGCAGGCAACCAGAGTCGCAGGTGGGCGCTGCGGGCCGAGCCGCGCCGAGCCGCGCCGAGCGCGCCCGAGCGCCGCGGCCGGCGGGCGCGCGAGCCGCCGCGCCAGTCTGCGCTCGGCCACCACCCTGTTCGCTTGTGACTGTGACGCCGTGCTGTGACATATTTGACAGTTGTTATCGTGAATCGTGTGATGTTTTCGTATCGGAACTATGGTGTATCCCAATGAAAATGTGGAGTGATTTCCAGGTAAGTCGTCATAGTTATAAGTACTAGTTGAATAAGTGTAGCGGCAGCGAAGGTTTCGCATTTAAATCGAATTCGACTTAAGTTCCCAGTCATAGTTTTTGTGTTGAATACAATTTTGTTACAAGTTCGTAATACTGATGAAACTCGAATTCTAGTCAATGTATGGATCGAACTAGTGTGGTAAACTGATGTTTACTAAAAGTTTTGTAAAATATTTCTCAACTTAGAGAATTTTTACCGAGTGGGTAGAATCGTATAAGTATTTTGAAGGATCATAGTTGTTAAGTGAATACTTGGCTCTTAACCTATTCTTTCCTATTCTTCAAACATTTTATATTAAGTATTTCGGTAAAAAATATTTGTTAATATACTTTTGTTACCTATGTACGAAAATATGTTTCAGGATATTATAATATTTTTAAATGATTCTCATACTCTTTCTTTGTTTTGTTTAATACGGATAACCATTATCATACTTTTATATGCTGTAACTTATTTTAACTGTACATTATAATTCAAACTAAAAAATATAATATTGTGCAACTACAGAACTGTACATTTCATCATACATTAGGCATTGTCTTATTTGTGGGTTTATAACTTTTCTCTAATGCCCCTTAAAATATTCATAAAGTTTACAAGACGCGCGCCTTTTTTCGAAGTGACAGCTCGGCGCGTTTCCGGCGACCTGTCAAACGCCATGTGATAGATAGAAGGGCGCATTCGTGGAGTTTTAAATCAAAGCGCGGTATTCGGCTCGAATCTCGATAACTGCGCGACGCTCGAGGCGAACGAGAACTCGTCACAGAAATACGTAGTTATTGTTGTCTCGCTCTGTCGTGCGGCGTTGTCTCGCTCCGGCGGCGGGTGTTTTTGTGTCGGAGCGGGTTTTTTGTGGGCGCGCGAGGCTGGCGGCGCGCGGCTGGCGGCGCCCGGAGCTCGACTCCACTGACTCCACATTAATTATCGCCGAGTTGGCTCGCCATCGCCAGCCAGCGCTAACGCACTTTACTTTCTATATTGCTACGATATTACTGGACTCTTTTATAATGCGCCGTGGTTTTTACTCGAATGTAATGAATAAATGCATCTCTTCGGCGATTCGTTAAGCTGAATGACACTAAAACTGAACTGACATTGCTTTAGAATTAGACAATTAGTTAGACCTTCAATTAGACATGAAGTCGAAAAAGGATACACTAAAGTTTGTTTGAGGCATGAGGCAACACAAAACCGTCTATGTTTTGGTTTTGTTTTGTAAGCTCCTGTATAAGCGAATAGGAGCGTGATCCGAGGTTGGTGGGTTTTCCTGGTAGCGGCTAGGGGCGCGTTGCCATGGCGACGGCTGGGGCGCCCCGCCCTCCACGGCCCAGAGCGCCTCCTCCATTCCACTTATTGAGACTTACTCCTGAACTGGAGTCGCCATTGGCGAGTCCACTCCGATACCTTTTTCTTTTCTTTTATAAACTGCTGAACTAAACAGCCTGTAGACGAAAAGTTCATTAGTACGTAGGTTTCGATTTCTTTTGTATTTTTCTGACCTCGATAGATGTATAAGTCTAGACCTATTCGGCAACTATTAAGAAAATATATCGAACCCAGCAAACCGTAGAGAGTCGAATACTTTCAAGTGTAGGTATCTCAAATAAAGATACTTGTTTATAGGTCCGTATAGGGGTCTGCGTGTCCTTCACGACACTTATAAACTTTTGAGCTCCAATCCTTCCGAAATACATTATTCATTTGCACTGTTTCAGTATACAGTAGAAGGAACGAAAAAAGCCTTGTTGAGACTACATAATGTTGAACCACTATAGAACGAAACTGACTGATGACCAATCCGATGATCCTTCATCGGATCCTTCATCGGAGTTTAAGACTAAAATACATACGTACAAAAAGAACATCTAATAGAAAAGAATACCTAATGTAGTTTTGTCAAAAATGTCTTCTATCGAAGGGTTAAAACAATAAGGTCACATATAATGTATGTACGAGGACTCGAGGAGCTTGTCCCGAATCCTTTCTGGGAATTCGATCTCGAGTAGTCAGAAATGCGGCACCCAGAATCTAAAAATATATCCTTATAAAGTTATAAATAAAGCTGTATTACAAAAATGAAACAAATTCCCGACTATTTATATCTTCTACACATTTTAAAGGTTCAACATGTGATGTGAGCCGTCAAAATAAATGTATAAGTTGTGAAGCTGTAGGTATATGTATAAAGGTTTGTTTGTAGGCCTATGGCGGGTAGGGGTGGGTTGGGGCGCGTGGAATGCGACTTGTTGCAGTCACGTGCGCTAAGAAACTATGCACAAACTACCCTTATGCACTTATATAGTTCTAGACCTCCTACCCACACGATTTCAAACTCTCACCGCAAACGAATAGAGTCTAAATTCAATCTAATACACAGTTTACAGTAACTAGTTTGGCCAGCCAATGTAATAAACTAGATGCGGTACCTGGTTTCGTTCGCTCGTTGATTGCTGCCTTACCGTCGCGACTATCTTCATTTTTAATGAGAAACGCTATATTGAAACCAGTTTCACCCAAACATTTGTAAAATATATCATTTTGTGCCGTCATTGTAACATTCTCGGGAACAAACTCACTATTGTTTCAACCTAACGTTTTGAGCCACAAAATGAGCAAAGATTCGTCATAAAAATATGATTTACTTACATAAAGAATTATCGCTGTCTACCGTTTCAGTTGTTTTTCTATTAGTTAAGTAATTTTTACAAAATCAAAGACATGACTAAGACTCATAAAAAGTTTATTACTCAAAATTACATAAGTAATTGTAGTAAGTAATATTTTAGCGCAAAAAGATGTTACCGGCAACACTTATTAAGCAAAAAAACAAAGTTGACAGACGGAACACAAAACATAACATATTACCATAATAAATAGTTCTTTTGAATGGTGTTATTAACCTTTGAGTGAACGATCTGGCCATATACTTAACTGTTTCATAGAAAAAACTATAGATATTGATGATTAGAAGGCAGAAAAAGCGCGCGTCACCGTGACTGGGCGAGTCTGCTGGCCCAGCGATAGTGAAGTAGGGTGTGAAGGAGGCTCCCGTCGGTCAAGACCAAGTGTTCCACGACAGCTGATAAGATTGCCATCTGAAGGCAAAAAATGCGATCAACAAGTGCTTTATTGTAATGGAATTTATAGTCGAAGAACGATCGGGAGTTCCCGCACTTGCATTTTTAACCTGTTTTCGTGTCGTAAGTGGCGTTCCACCGAATACTGAAATTATACTAAACTTTAAGACGGTCTGAGAAGTGTGTATACCACTTCAGGAAAGCTTGAGACCTAACAACGATTTAAATTGAGTTGCATTTGTGTTTTCAAACATAATTTTCAATTGTTCGTTGCATGTTGTAAATTCTCAACTAACAGAAAATGTGGTTCGAGTAGAAGCCAAAATAACTGTCCGTGCAGTCCAACGATGCTCAGTGGGTGCAATCGACGGGTAGCCGGAACACCGAGTTCGGGAACAATCCGGTCTCTTAAAAAAATATACAGCACACATGCGATCTGACGCAGTTGGGCGTCTTCCGTCGGCTTGCAGGGAAGGACGACTTAATTATGAAGAATTTCTTTATTTATGAATAGGACAATGGGATCGGCATGAGAATGAGATGTTATTTTATGCAGTATCGTCTTAGCATTCTCGAGTGCGTAGCTGTTAACGTCATCCGAAGAGCGATGTGGCAGGAATTTGTACGGAATATTCCTTTTTCTCGAAGAAATGTGTATATTCTAAAAAAATGTGTGAGATTTTATTGTAAATATTTTGCTAGGATTTCGTAGAAAAATGTCGAAGGGCCCTTTCAGGTAAATTCGTAGCACTGCTACGATGCGTAGTAATTTGCGTAGTAATTGCTACGCGCTACGAAAGGTGCACTCTTTAAACAAAACAAAGCCTACGCGATGCAAATACTTGCTTGAATCACTCTTTTTTCGATGACATCCTTTTTAAAGTCCAGTGTCAGACGTTACTAGAAGTAGCTGGTATAAGCCTTTCGTTCCCCTGTATTGAAATCACGTGTGAAGTGTCCATTTCTCGCATTCAGTTACAGCACCGTAACAATGTAAATAGTTGCCATACATGGCAGAGATTCTAACCTCACTCCACGCGCGTTAAATAAACATGTATGTAAACAGCAGTGTATCAGGCGCATATGAATCAACGTCACAATGGGCGCTCCTCCTTAACTCCGCGTAATAATAACAACTTTTATTACACATTTGCCGTTAAATTCACGCTCGCATTGTAAACAATCGAGCACGTGGAGTAAAAGTAATAGTAAACTCATAAACAAATGAATGAATTAGCCATAGCGGCGCCGACGTCATCGTCGAAGACACGCATAATAATCGCTTATGCTAACGAGCCTAATTATGTAAAGCATTATGAACCGCGCCGACGTGTTTTGACATACGCTAACGACCAATTATATGGGCATTGTGTGACTCAGTGAACTTGAAAGACGAACAATAATATAGGGCATCGACACGCGCGGCCCGAATCACGGCGGCACCTGTTTAGAAAAAATATGTATGCGAATGTCAGGTGCACCGAATTCAATGCCCGCCAGTATTTTATTACTACTGCTATATCGCCACACCGACACACCGACACACCGCCACGCCGAACAGTTTGTTTACCATTTTTTGTCGGCAGCTTATTGTCATGTTTGAGATGCATTCACAAACTCGTGCCGCCTTTCTCAATTACTTCACATCATATTATAATACGGTTCGTTTTGTACAATTCTGTATTTGCGCAAGTGTACCTAATCAAACATTCAAAATATCAGATTACAGTACTTAAAGTATCGTAATCTTATCTTCGCTAAATGTTTCGGCGTGATAGGAAATTGGGGAATTTTGGTTTGTTGATATTTTTCGCTAATTGCATATCTTTGGCTATATTTATCAGTATTCGCCAGCTCATCGGACGTAGGATCGAGAACTGGGGATAATAATATCTTTGGCATTCGCAGAGTGTCTCTTCCACGCTCTAAATATATTTCCCATGGCCTCAATGCCGCACCGCGACCCAATTACGTCTGGCAATAAAACAATATGTGAGTCGTTGAACCCTCCGGTTTGGTGTGGTGGCTATGTAAACATTGCATCTGGGTAAACAAGCGAGGAGCGGCGTGTCCGCGAGACGGGCCGCCGCCAATAATTTATGTAAATTTACGTCATTGTATAAGAGTGATGTTTTTATTGCAATCTTGTTTTGACGGTCAAGTTCGGCACGCGGCGAAAGTTAAACAAGTACAATAACTCTTAAAGTTTGCGGCGCATCTTAAGCGATCGCCATGTGTCGAGGAACGCGAAGGTTGCGCGCGTGCACCGTGACATACGTTGAACTTACCGCGCCGCCGCCACCGCTTCACTACATCTTTTTTATTAGTATTCAGAGCAGAGGATTCACTACTTCAGCTGCTTTTACTACGAAAACAAATCAATCGCCACGTGCAAATGTTAGAGTCCGCCTCTACGATCAATTACTTTCATTACACTTGTAAATACAGAGTTGTAAAAAGTTATATCGATAGTTTTGCTTAAGCAATGTTTATTATACTGGTCGTAAAGTTTCACTGTTGGAACCATCAAAAATAAAAATGTATTGGTAACCGCAGCAAAAAACTTTGCGCTTGAACGAAAACGTAAACGTAAAACAAAGGTGGAATTTTGATTTGGCTTCAAATGTTTGTAAATAATGTTTTACTACAGCCAGCAAGTAGCGTAAAATCTTGTTTATAATTATGATAATAGCTTTATTATATACTACTACAAATCTATTTCGTAGGTAGTAACCATTAATCACTTATGAATGAATGAATGTTATTATTATACGGCAACCGGTCAACGATATCAGAATGTTGTAAACGTCATTTTATAATCATAAGCTCATAAATAAACATGATGACGTATCGCGGGTGATCAGTGATCACTGATCGGCCGAACTCGGAAGTGCCCGGCGCCGGCGTCGCCGAGTGCGCCTGGTCCGGGAGCGCGCGCGCACCTCACGCGTACGCGGATCATTATGTAACAATGTTTTGACATTCAACAACGACACATTTAGCGCGGACATTAAGTGGATCAATGAACTTGAGCCGTTTGTTGTGCTCGCTGTTACGCAACGATCGGCGTTTGAGTGAGATTAATGCGCTCGGATTATGGCACGCGATACATTTCAATTTACGTTCCGTTTCATTCATGACTCGAGATAATGACGACGTACTCGTTCCGCTTGTTTATTTGCTTTTGCTTGTCGCCGCCGGTGTCCGCTCGTCCGCTCGTCTCGCGCACTTTACATACTCGATCGGCCGCTGATCGAGCGCGATTTACGAGCACTCGCGATCGCGGTGCAACACGTCACACCTTTGTAATGAGTCGACACGCTCAACTTCTTCAGTAAATCGAGCAATAATTTAATAAGCGTCGCCACTTCGCCAGCCGCCAGGTCGCCGCTCGCTCGCGTGCTTCAGGAGAAACTTTCAACATAAACATTGTTTATGTGAACACAAACATGTGTGCGGCGACCGACACTAGGAAGATCGTACTATTAGCTACAAGTTTGAGCACAAGACGGCGGGGTGAAGGGAGTACAGTCTTCACCCATTGACGGTTGAAGCGCCCCGCGACACTTTCACTGCTCCGTTGTTGCAGTTACTACGCGCCTACTGTGCACCGGGTGCCGGGCGCGCCGGCCGAGGGGCGCCACCCCACTGCACTCACCCTCGCTACTCCGCGTACGGCACCGCGACCAACAAGGGTGCATGCCTTCTAAATTTAAGAATATCATCTCTAGCGTGATGTATCTCGGAGCCGCTTGCGAGTTGCGACTTGAGCCGAATAATAATAGAGTAATAGAGAATGGTCCGGCGATGTATTGAGACAGTAACGAATGCAAAATGTTAGCGAGCGTATCGACGACGGTGATCGTATCTCAAGTCTAGACGGGCGGGCAGTCGCTCGAAGTGGGACAATGTCAACTGTGAGGGCTCGCTATTATTTGCGTAGACACGTGTGCGGCGCCGCCGAGGAGCGCGACTGACAAGTGTCGCGAGTCGTGACGGAAGTTTGTAAACAGCGCCGGCCTCACTCCCGGAGCGCTGCACCACCGCCGCACCGCACCGCGCCGCACTCCCCCGGTCACGCACATTCTATATCGACGTGTTCCGATATCCAATTACACACTTCTATCAATCCATGAATGAAAATGATAATGTACCACCCGACCGACCGTGACAATCGATTCGATTCATATCTGCGAATCGAAGACAGGTGGATTACTATTACTACGGGTGTAACAACAAACTATTATCACGCGCATAGCGGCGCGATGTTATCGCAGCATCGCGACTGCTGTGATTTGAATCAGAGAGGCGTCTTTTCGTAATGTTAGAGGATGTGTTCGAGTCGTGGGCGAGTGAGGAAAAGTGTATCGCGGGCGTCCTGTGGTAGCGGGCGCGGTGATTGATGGGCGATAGATAGTCGCGCCTCGACATTGAACCCGGCTGCGGCTGCACGCCTACACTAAATATATCTAGTGCGGACTTCCGCTCGTGACGTCGTGTGACGTACGTCCTGACGTAGCCGCCTACGTAACGTTTATTATACTTTTTGTTTACACTATAAAACGGTATTTACATTGTTATTGTTGTGTGGGGTCGTCGTCTTATCACTTTATTGCTTTACGGCTCGCTTGTCTTTACTGGCTACCTGTCTCTCGATGTCGCGGCATTCGGATGTTACGAATACGTGAATGAAATTGCCGAATACAAGTGATAGTAGCTGGTATCAAACATCACGTAGACTTCAAGAAGTTTTTTTTTAACATACCTAGTAATTTGGATTCCTAAAGTTTCTCATAGCTACGCTTTTCTTGGTTAAGCTTTTTTGTAGACGGTCTAAAATATAGTGGAAAGTATTAATTTCTGTGTCTGCAGATATTATTTCTAGCGGCCGCACTGTTGTTACTTGTTAGCAAGTTAGAAGCTCTCGGGACTAATCTCCTAAGTGCGTACTGTTCGGAAGAGCATGGCTCGGGAAGCGGAGGGGGGTTCTCATTAAAAATTCATTCTTATTTGGTAGCGTGCTCGTAATCAGCCGCAAAGGGGGGGTGGCTGCTCTACGTGCTGCGTATTCTTCTGAATCTACTGATTTATTAGTTTTGTTTGTGGTGTGGAACTTTGAGGTTGTTACTTTTGATTGTTTTGGGGATATTCGGCACCAGACACTTCTTTTAAACTATCTTTAGTAAAGCCAGCACAATAGTATTCAAAACCATCACCATTTACTTTCATAACTTGGACGCAATACCTTTATAAAATCCTATAACTGAAGGCAAATTCTACTTATTTTTAAACAACTTTCGCATTCGCGTGTCAGTCGCAAACTGTCTAAAAAGCCTCATTTTTTATACATTTTTGACAAATTGCAACTGAGATACGAATGCGAACGTTGCTTGATAATCATAGATTTGGTACTCAGGACAGGAAAAAAGTCCTTCAGAATGAAGCCCTTGGCAACTGGCCTAGCAAGCGCTACTAAGACGAACATTCCTAAACAACCTTATAAGTTCGTAAAAGAAATGATTACTAGTTATTGTTGATTTCTAACGTAGAAGTTGCACAAAGGCCAAACCCCTAATCATTCAAACATCACTTTTTTTCTTTTCCAATTAGGATGTAGCTACGGCGTAGCATACTTGCTACGAGCGTAGCACTCCTGCTACGAAAAAGGACCTCTGACTTCTCATCCCCAACTTTGCTCATCACAAAGAGCCTAACATTCCTTTTCCATTAGCAGTAATGAGTTCCCCAACAGGTATATAAACAACATTATCTTACTGGTGTCGCTAACCCAATAGCTGGTAATTAAATGCATAGTCATACATTTTTTAATAATTGGATAATTACAGTAATGTAGTCGCGTACGTGTGTGTTCACCATATTCCCCCGTTGGGTGGGGGTGGGCGCCCCAACTCACACCGGAGCGTCTCTTTGATGTGCCGTACCATGTCACCTCGAACTCGATTGTTACTCGATCTGGAAAAGAAAATGGAATGCCTGACAGTTTTTTTCGTATTTCAAAAGACCATGGTTTTATCATTTTTTATTTCGGATTGCAATTGTTTATTTGGTATAAAAGTTTAATCAGTCTACTTCGAGAACTATGAACTTATTTACCACATAGCAACTGATCTGAAAAAGTTCACAAATAAACAATGGTCTCTCTCATTAAAATGACAGTAGGCTTTCAGTTCAGCTTGCTTATTTAGAAGTGCACTTACTGTTTAGTGGCTTTGTACATTATTAGATCGAGTCGAGTCTCCGCTGGTAGGGGCGGTGGGCGAGGGTGTCCCCCCACCCGCCCCCTCTCACCCGCCTCGTCCTAATCCTCCACCCCTCCCGCCCAGTGACGTCACCACTTACAGCTCTTTTTTGGCAATGAAAAAAGTGATGAAGTTATAATAATATTTATTACATATTTTCTTTCACTTTTTAAGTCTCCGAGGTCGTTGCTTTGTTTATTTGCTGTTCTATTAACATCGAATGTTTATCATTTCATTGATTTTATCTGCGGATGAAATTAATGCGAAATATTTAAGCCTTTTTGGGAAAATTAGTTAAAAAGTAGCGACGTTTTTGTGAAACGACACCCAGTGAGTGACCCGCGAGCATGCGAACCTTAACTTAATTGTTACACGATATGATCGCTATCGAATCGTAAATAAACAAGATTTTTTTAATAATAACGGTCCTAAACCGGTTGCGGTGAGGCTGCGTGCAGTGGGGTGCGATGATGTGCGCATCAATCACAGATCAGCTGATCGGCGCGGTCGTTTTCCTTTTCATCTTGCACTTTATTTAATTAATAGTTCGCCGCGGGCGGCGCGGGCGCGCTCGCCTCTCGGTTAAGCCGACTAACCGCTGAACTAAAGCCTCTATAAACTTACTACGTTGTGATCAGATTATGAATGAACCACGTTTGATCTCAATTTAATCTAGTTCCGAGTGTAGTACACGTCGGGTAGTCGCGACTCGCGTGCGACCGTTGTTTAACGTTTCGTCTGCCGAGTGCCGTATCGATGATCACTACTCTTTCTTTATTTGTTTTCTCACTATTATGCTTTGAGATGTTGTGATCGCGTGGGCACGAGCCGAGTTATGTCATGTACCGCTAACAATGGCGATTTTCGCTCGTAACCAATCGACAATGACAACTGCAATGGACCGCAATAAAGAATCGTGTTTGTGAGACGAGCGGTCCTTTGTTCGGTTATCCACGCGTCTCTACCGAAACAGGTGCTCGTTTTATGAGGCATTATTTTGCATTGACTCGAAGTCAAAGTCGAGCCAGCTCGTAGCACTGTACTAAGCGCGAGTCATAGTCTGCCCGCATTCTGAAATGAAGCGCAAGCGCCCCTATCAGAAGCAATTATCACAAGATTGGGGAACGCCCAATATCCTTCGACTTGATGAGTCTGGCAGTTATCAAGAATATCAAGTGTAGTTGTGAGCACGGAGCTGACGTAGTTTTTAAAGGCATTTCAGTTGGGCAAGTGAACGTGTCGAGAGGGGGCAGCTCGTATCGCTGGCGGCGTCGTATTTCTCATGCAGCGCGGTGTTGCAACGTCGCCGCGACGGCGTGTAGCAAGCGCTATCGAGCACAGAGAGCGGCTGTCGGCTGTCACGTCGCCAGCGCGTACGGCACGCGTGCGCTGCGCGTGTGTGCGTGACGTCAACAAGCCACTTTCTCCATACTTTCGTCGCTGCTGGTGCGCTAAAAAACGGCGCTCGCCTAGACGACGACTATTAATACATACGATGCGACGGCGCACGCTCTGTCGCGCGAAACGATACGGAATTATTGTTCGCTGCGTGCGACAGGCGTGCGTGAGCTGCCGCTGTCGACTCTCCCCGCGAGCACCGGTACAACTGTTTGTCAGCTAGCTGTAGCTTGCACTTTTTCCATCTTAGACTTATTTACTCAAAAATTCAACTTTTCCAGTTGCCTAGCAGTCTGGCTTGTTGACGAATGATCACATTAGTCCGTCGCGCCGGCGAGTGGTCACTAATGTTTCGTACAAACAAACTCCGCCAACTGCCCGCTCACGCCCGCCTGAAGGTTGACGCCACACTTCTCCGGTCCACTAATTTTAAAAGTACTTTAATTCAGTCCCAACAATTTGCGCTTTAATTCGCGCTGAAACATCGAACAAGTAAAATCCATTCGGTGCCATCGCACGCCTGTCTAATTAAGCTCTGTCATAGACTCTTCGAAGGCTCTATTACGAGCCGCCTCCAAACTTAGAGCGGACTATAACGCATTTGGTATTCAATCAGTAATTCTTGCCGGCGGAGAGTGGGTTTTATGCGGGGGTAGTAAGGTCGATAACGCGAGGGTGGAGTGAAATTCAGCTCGCTCAGTGTGACAATTACGGCGATGCGGCCCGCCCCGCGCCGCCGCAATCGATAGGCCTACGGGGGGGCCGGCAGGGGCGCGGGTGGAAGCGGCGGCGGTCATTACTTATGCAAAACAGCATCAGCGCTGCGAGCCGCGTGCTGCGGCCTGCGGCGGCAGCCGGCCGTAGCCGGGCGCGCGCTCCGTCGCCGCCGGCGACCCTGCTGCTGCCAGTGCCGCCGCTGTTGACCTTACTCCGACATCCATTTATCGACCCAACAAATGAAACTGACGCAGCTCTAATATTCTGTCACTGTTCAAGGACTTAATTCGACTTCGGCGTCATCAGGTAAATGTACCTGATGACGCCGAAGTCGAATTAAGTCCTTTGTTGGATCGCATCGGGCGCAAAGTTCGGGCCCCTCATCTGAGTCGGCGATGAGCTAGCGGACCCGGGGCCGGGGCCCGGGACTCATTACTGATTTGGGAGCCGGTCTTTGTGCTCTCCCTCAACGAGTCGGCGCGGAGCCGGAGGGTCGCCCCTGACTTTTGTTTCGTGCTGTATTCAACTGTTTGGATGCAATGTATTTAAAGTACGACATCAAAGCCGGAGTCTTAATTAAATCCTCAAAAAAAGGATACCGCTGTCCGAATAAAGAAGAAGTAACTTTAGTAATGAGCGCAGAATAAAGTAATACATACTCGTACAAGATAACAACTGATGAAATATGGTTAGGTGTTAACGTGTCGCTTTTCATTGTTCCGAAAGTAACTTCATATTTAAACATTTGAACACAACAGCACCAGTTTTTCTTCTATTCATTAAAACAATTTATGCAAGAAAAAGTTTGAATAGTAAAATTAATCCTAAGCGTTCGATGTCGTCGAACTAGGCTAAGCTTGTGGAAAAGCTTTGCTCAGCGCACGAGCTTTTGCGATAAAGTTTTCGCGCGAAAACTCATTCCCGCGCTTTATAACCTGTGAGTTTCCAAGGCTCGGAAGGGGAGGGCTTTATATAAAGCTCCCTTTTCCCCTCGTCCTGTACATAATGTAATTGGCAACAGCGGCCGATGTTCAGGGCGAGCATTGTGGGCGCTCGCTCGAGCGACGCTACACGACGGCGGAGTGAGCGAAGCAAGCGAGCGACGTGCCGCCAACACGGAGCTGAAAACTTCTCGAAAAAGAAGTCGAGAGTCTTCGAGTATACTTTGATGATGTTTTTGTATAATGTAGGTATTAATGATACCGAACTTTCTATGTTGGCTTGACTTCATATGAAGCAGTCTACTGGTATTTGATCATTTGTCAGAAAGTTTAATTAGAGCAATAATTACGTCGCGCAAATTTGGTTTTGATTTCCAATATAAATTTTTGTTAACGTTTTTCACATACTGATATCAATACAGATAGCCAATAATGCATAATATTGCAATGTTTTGTTTTGATAGATTTAGAACTAAGTAGCTGTTATCAAATTCAGATTATAATTTCATAACAAAACTATCGTGACGGCTACACGAAGCTTATGAGATATAACTTTATTAAATCAAAGCTGTTCAATGTCAACACAATAATGTTAAAGCATAAGAATTTAAGATAGTGTACCGCGCGCTGGTCGGGTCGGTGGTAGGTATCGGCTCTTATCACTACAGCCGCGTTATCAGGCCTCAAGGTGACGGGCCGATGTGAGCCGATTGCACGACTAAAGATACGCCTGACAATTATTATGTGTTCAGTCCAATCCTGCGTTTCACAATTATGTGATAACGAGATCGATTGCAGCGACTATCACAGGAAAATGAACGAAGAAACGATCGAATTGAGAACCTCCTTCTTTTTTTGAAGTCGGTTAAAGAGCTCAATGCTAAAGGCTGACAGGTGCAAGTACATGCAAATGACCAAAGCTAACATAATATCGCGGTTCAGTAGACACTGATGCATGTATGATCTAGCACAAGTTCAATAACGCGGATATTACACAGTAACAGCACTCCGTAATGAGTCACGAATCACTGTAATCAGACGCACTATCGACTTGAACTCATCGCCTATTTACTTCAGCACTGAAAGCCGCACTAACACATGAGATCATCTGCTCGTACTTTTTATCCGAACCAAGTGAGAAAGTAAGTTGTCACATGTTGAGCGGGAGTTCGTGCAGCAATTATGTATAATATCGGCAAGGCCACGTGCTCCGTTGACGTTAACAAAGTTTCCCGATGCGGAGAAAACTTTGTGACATGTGAGTGGTAGATACTTACAATATGTTCTGAGCCCCCCCCCCCAGGCCCGCCGCCGCCGCCGTTGCCGCCGCCGTGACTCAGCGGCGCCCTCGCGCGACGTCGCCCCGTCTACCCCCATGGAAAATTTATACCCACCCTCTTCCCAAGATCATTACGAGGCGACTCCACCAAATTCAACCTTCCCTCATACAAATAAAGAACATTTTCGCCCGCTCCGAAGTAGCAAGACAAAGGAGCACCAGCAATTTCGTCGAAAACAAACCTTAACTCCTGTGGGATATAGTTTGTAATTTATGTGACGAAGTGGCTCACGTGCTTTGAAAACGCAGCAGTGACGTCACGGAGGGCGGGCGGCGCATCGGGTTCTTTCTATGTTTTTTCTACTTTGCGCTTAGCCAGTCCAATAGAATAGAGTCCTCTGGAAAATCAATAGTATCGTACAGTTATAAATAGGTAAGAGACTATTCTGAAGTTTTGGGAATATCAAAAGCCATGGTAAAACACAAAACAAAAAGAATATTAGTCGGTAGGTATACTCGCAGTGACACCGTGGCAGCGCGCTCTCGTAATTCCCTGCTGGTGCAAGGTGGCGCGTCTAGAGCGTGTGCTCTCTCATCTCCTTAATTCGTCCTTCGCCGCAGCCCCCTTAATTCTCCCTTCTAGCATTGCTGCGAGGGAGGGCACTCACTCTCTTGTTAACCCGAGTTCGCCCCCCTTATTTATGCCCGGCGCGTGGGGGCGGCAGGCGGCGGGCGGTGGGCGAGGGGGGCTATCGACGTCCGTACGCCGCGTCTATGTGCTGGTGAATTAAGAGCGAGTCGGCTTTCATTTTGCTAAAGCTTCCACGCTCGTGTGCTCGCCTTTCAGGCGCTGCTTGCTGGTGTGCACGGGGTAGCTCGTGCCGAACTCGACTCTAATGCGGGGGGATAAGATCGCAAACCACCCGCCTCGCCTAACTCGCCTTCAGCGTTTTATAACTTCAGAGGGCGAGGAGGCAGCAGAGTTTTTGTGAGTGGAAGGACTTTTTTGAGTAACGTTTTTTATGTTTTACTCGGTTAGGGTTCGCTAAGATAGCGACATCTCACAGAGGGTGGAGAGCATGCTCATAGAAGATACATGTTCGACAGCATGCTTGTTTAATAACAAATAGAATGAAACAGTATGCAGACATGGTTGTGGAACATGTATCTATGCAGAGAGCCGACGCGAAAGATGACATCGGACTTAAGCTTTAAGAAGATAGGTACTTAGTAGTGTCGAAACTATTTAGCAAAGTTTGCGAGAGGACGGGGTCGTGGTGGGTGGCTAAGTCTACGCACAGCGTCTTCAGAGAAAGTGAAATTTAGCACAAGTTCGGAGAAATACAACTGTGTTCGGCGCCCCCTCGCCTCGCGACTCGAGGGGGAGGCAGTCGGCAAACGCGGCTTATAACAATTAAGTTTATACGCTCGCAGTTTTTCTATTCGTCTGAACAAAAAACTCTCGAATTAAGAGTTAAAGAAAATAATTTCATTTAGTTAGTGCGGCGGAGTCGCGGCGGCCGGCCAGCCCACGTCTTGAGGATACCTCTTCGTACTCCTCTTCATTGCAAATATTTCGATTACAAACAGTTGCGTCGAGTTTCGTGAATTTCTCAACCGCAATGAAGCAAGCTCGGCGACTTGTGTAGCGAGGAGGAAAGTGATCGGCCGGAGGACTCATTTTAAAATACGTTGTAAAAAGTCCAAAACATTGTCTCATTGATAAGGAGGATTGTTGTCATGCACGTCCTCTCAACATAATCTGCCTGCTACCTATACAATCCCAGTTGCTGCTATGTTATCGAGCGTTCAGCATAAAATAGGTTTACCGCTAATTAAACCTCGCAGTGGTCTCTACAATTTCCAGTACAAAAAATATTCGAAAAAACACGAAAAGGATGGCTAATGAATGTCGAATTTTCCGAAATTTTCATGTACTGATGAAAAATCAGTGCCTTTGTACTGATTATTTTAAAGTGAATTTTTCGAGGGTTGTGATCATGTGTGCATGATGCATGCACGTTGGGTTAAAAATGGCGAGAGCAACTGCCTCTGTGACGGTTGAACGACCTTTGCTAAGGTGTCGGTTTCGGGCAGGTTATTTAGTGCGGGGGCGGGGGTGGCATTCGGCAGCGCGGCGGGGGGGAGGCAGCCCCGGGTCGCCAGGCAACGGCAACTGGGTCACTCCGGGCCTGCCCGCCGCCCACCAATTATGTACACGCTCGTTACCGGACACGCGTTTTTCAATCACATCCATATTTAATTGGGCATCACGAAGCTGGAAAATGTGTTTGAACCGCCATGTTTTACGAGAACTTTATTTGAATTGCGTTACATTATAATGCTGCTGATTTTACCAATTATTGCCGAACGTTTCGTAGGTATCTAATGTTAGGCTACGGTGCTACGAGTTTATTTGATGTTGCTACGGTTCGTAGGCAGCCTACGTGTTTGCTACGATAAGCCCTTTAGGAAGTAGTTGGCAGATTTAGTCGCTTGTTGATATTGGGTTTTGTTTGTCGCTTATTGAAGTTGCGTGGTAGAGGCAGTGAGTTGAGCGTAGCGCCGGGCTCGCGTCCGCGACGCGACTCATCTTCCGGGCTCCTTACAAGACAGACCTGTGCCCTAACTTGTTGCATGGATGCACCGCGGGTTGCGGGGGTGGGCGCGGGTGCCGGCGGGGGTGTGCGCTGGGGTGCGCGGGGGCGTCTTCATAGTGAATGGGCGCGAGATGTCGTGGCCGGCCGCCACGTGCGCGTATGGAGATGTCTCCATTGATAGCCGTGACCTCGCCCTTATCGCCGCCTGTCGATGACGCCCGCGTACATCACACTCGCTCAAATCCTTAGCAGCTAACTAAAGATAGGTTGGTTAGGAAATCCCGTGGCTAATTCTACACAACGCAGCTAATTTGTAGATACACTTTAAAATTCTGAGACAGCAAGTTCTACAACAGATTCACTCCTATGATTTGATGACGTTTTCAGTTAACTACTGAAAAAATTTCGTTATATTCTGTGCTGCGGAAAATGTATGTGTTCTTGTGGCCAAAAAAAGCTCACAATAGACCACAGATGGTCAGTCACAGAAGCTTTATACAGCATTCATGTCCTACAGATGACGAAATTGAAAAATAAACGTACAAAATCTATTTTACAGAAACGCCTGAGTAAAGTTTAATCAGTACAAATTCGTTCTTGTAAACCTACGTTCTTCACAACGTGCACCACTGCGTACTGGTGCACAACTGTACAAACCTACTTACGATTGTGTTCAGTAAATTGGCATAACGGGGTCGAGTGAACTCGTAGACAATTAGCATTGAGCACGGCCGGGCGGGCGGCGCATAGCAAGTGCAGCCTTGACATTGAACCGCCCTAATGTCGCATCGATTGCCGGAATGCGAACAAAACCATCTCCGACAATAATAATAGTGTCGAACCGATGAATGAGCACATTAGCGAGCGGCGCGGGCGCGGCCGGCGGGCGGCGCGAGTCATTACGCGCCCCCATTAATCACTGCAACAATCGGCCGATATCTCGCTATTTACAAACGCGGCAGCACGTGTTCACCGCTCGTACTACGAGAGTGTATTGACCCATTTAGATAGCTCGACCTTCGCGCGGCCATTGTGAGCGAAAAACATAAAAATAAGTTTTATTGCGGCGTCGTTATGCGTATCGCTGCGGCGCGGGCCCGCCGCCGTCACGCTCGCCCAACAGCTGATCGCGACGTGACATTTTTATTTTATTCGCTCTCTTCCGGGGATTCTCCGAGATACGTGCCAGTGACGTCATTATCTGCCTGCGTGCCGCCACCTGATTTATTATCTCGACTGTGCGCAATATACTCCACCCCTCTATCGAGATTTATACCTTTCGTCCTACCGTACCTAAGTCTAACAATGTCAGTGTTAATGCCTTGAACCGGTACCTCACATGTTCATATGCGCTTCATTACTTCACGTCAGATGCACTTTTCATTTGCGTATTGATAATGGCGGCGTGTTAATCACACCTAGTCGAATCCGACACGTATAATCCTATAACGAGAATGGATTTCATGAAAATGGTTTCAGGGGGACTGTCTGAGTTTATTACTGGAACGAAGCAGACTTACTTAGGTCCAATAGCATTGGTGGGGCTATGCTGAGAGGTGAAGCTGAGTGGCATATGAGGGAGGAGGAGATTAGAGGAGTACCTACTTAGCAGTTATGGGTTGCAAACATGGAACAGTTAGGCCCATAAGTTTGTTTACTTAGGGCAAGTAGTGTCTGGTCGCAAAAGGCAACACTTGGCAGGAGCGGAGTGCGACATGCGACATTCCGATTATCTCGCGAGCGCCACTGTTCGGGGAAGCGTGCGTCATCTCGTCCGCGCTCTACCGACAAAAACTACAAATTTTCCCTTTCATCGCATCGAGTGGTCGCTGTTGCAGTCGCAGGCTCGACCACGCTCATCATAATAAACGCATAACCCGTCGGCTCCGCTCGCACGCGCTCACTGTAAACAATGCGTTTCGGGAATTCCCTCCCTTTTTATACAGGATCACATTCCTGAGGGATTCCTTTTGTTTGCTTTTCAACTGTTCTTTTTTTTTCACCGTCACCTTGAAATTATTTGACTCTATTGACACTTGTGTAACGGTACGCATAGATTATGAGCTTTTTGTGAGCCCATTCAGCTGATCTATCATCGTTACGAAGTGCCTTTGTTGTGTTGCGTTGCGAGTTAGCTGTTTATGCATTTTTTCTTTTTAAAGATTGGGTTGAAAAAGTAGTGGTGACTTTTGATTTTGTTTATTTGCATTTTTTAATGGTTTGAGAAGATTGATTGAAAGCAATAATTAAGGCATTACTTACTTTTAGCAATTTCCAACCAAATTGTGCGTTGTATATAGACGAGATAGAAGATCGACTGATATTAAATACTGGTTATACAGGAAGCAACCCTCAATACATCGCGGAAAGACAAGACAAAAGACAAATGATGATAAAATAATATTTGATATGGTGTAGATTTATTAAAGCTAAACCAAAGGCAATGCTAACAAAAGCCAGTTCTTGTAGTCATCTACAAACAAAAATTAAATAAAATCGGCGTAAACGTACAACATTATCAGTAAATCAAAATTCAAACTTGACATGAAAGGCGCCATTTGTTACGGTTAGGTGTTGGCAAAAAATTGTATTACACAACACAACTACTGTTAAAATCAATCTTGCGCATGCAGTAGCCAGAGGCGTGAAATAAAAAGCTCGACAGAAGCACTGAGTCGCAAAGCTGCGCGAGCGCCGGGCGGCGGCCCACGAAGGCACGAAGAAACAGGATGTGGGACTGGTTACGCACGCACACAGTCGCGCACGGCGTGCAGAGGCGCGCACACAGGCGTGCGCGGGCGCACACACGGCCGCGCGGCCTCGCGCTCGCCGCTCTCCGCTCACGGAAATGTGCGTGCCAGCCAGGGCTGCGACGACCATACCGACTACATATTTTATTTTTATCACTCCTCCTTCCACTCATGCTGCCGTTCAAATTTGCAAGTTTACTGACTCGTAAAAATACTATTTCTTCGGGATTATTGTCTTTTGAGAGGTCTGGATTAGGGATGAAAAGCTTACATAGTGCGACAAATGTGACTGAGCGGTTTTGGGTAACATGTTTGGTTGGTTAGTTTTCTGGTGGTGTGGCACAGCCCTGGTGCCGCGACTGGCGAGGCTACCTTTTCGTGCCGCGTACCGTGCACATGTCACGCCACGATAGCCTCCAACTTTTTTGACAATTCATTGTCTCCGAGCAGGTTGTTTGACAATGTTGCACTGCTCCACATCTCAAATTAGGGACGAAATTTCATTGAATAGCCACTTCTTTTCTAAAAACACGTTATAAAGACTTTTTATAGGGAATTTAGTAAGCAATAAATGTTGGTTCCGTCAATGGCGAGCGCCACAATAATTCGCACCCTAAACACAAATATGCGAGCGCAAGCATTAGAACAAAGTGAAGTGTTTACGATCTGTAATCTCGGTAGCGGAACAGGTCCACAACAGACCGCCCTTCCGAGATGAATGAAGTTACCTCCGCCGGTCACGTGCTCTATTGTACTGAAAAGGAGCGTTAATGGCTTAATCGGTCATTGAATCGACTCGATACTGCACAGCGCAGCCTCTTCGCACCGTTTCATGAATGGGCGAAAAAAAATGAAATAAAAATCTACTACGATATTATGACCGTGGCGTCGTAAACAATCGTTATTTATACAGGCATCGATGTATTCCACACAAACACGAAAGTTGCGTTAACACGTGGGCGGCGGAGTGTCACCCAGACCCGCCGCTGAAACTAAACCGACAACGCTGAAATACAACAATATTTATTTTTTTTCAAATCTAGCTTTGTTTTCAAATTGATAAATTTATCAATGCCTATCTACATCGTAGTGTCTTAACTTTTTTAACAAAAGATAAACTATAAGAAATTGTTTAAGTAATCAAAAGAAATTCCATCGCCTAAAATTCCCATGCCATCTGACGCATTACGGCGGCATCATATTTTCTCATGTGGGTAGAGCGACCCCATAACGTGGCAGTACACCCCATGCTATCTACCCCGCTTTATAGTTGGCTATATAATACAACGCTGTGAGCGCTGGCTCGGCGGCCGGGCGTAGGTAGCTGTGTAGCTCTAGATACCGCGTACACCACGCGCCTGTGTGCTGCACGCGCACAGCCGCGCGCCCGCCGCCCCCCCGCGCCTCGCCCCCGCCCGCCGACCCGCGCGCTCGACATGGCTGTGCCGCTGTGAGGCAATGCCGTTGCCGTGCCGCCGTCTATTTGGTCTCCACAATGCCATAGAAAGTCTCCGTTCGACTCGCCTCGCCGACCGAACTTTTCCTACCTCCTCGAGCGAGAGGCGCTATAGTGCTATAACAACGTCGCCGCTCCGACGACTCGTCCGCTATGACTTCTCGACGCATACAGTAGAATTCTTTATGGTTGTTATTTTGAATAAGCACTAACTCCTCGCCTCGGCGCTATAGCGAGCGGTACGGTTATAAAATGCCGCATATCCGAGACTAGCGATAAAATAAACGTCTGACGTTTCCAAGTTTCGAGCGGAGAGAACGAGCGACGCGCTGCGCATCAGAAAAAGAACTTTACGACAAGATTAGAAAGAGCGAGCGGAGCGGCAACGTCGCGCAGCCGCGTTCCAGAGAGGCACGGAGCGGCAACGCCGAGCGCCAACGTCATTTACTAAATTTATTTTCATGAGCGCCAGCGCTGGCGACGACACTGCTACATACATACAGCGCTCGCGGGCGCCGCGTGATACTACCTCATGCTAGATATTATCTAGCTATTTCTGCATATTGAAAACTCGTCGCGCTCGCTTATAATTTTCCTATAATGAACAGTAGGTGTACAACTGTAGAGGCGTACAGTAATCGCGCTGTACACTGAGGCGGCACGTTTTCCGCGGAGCGATAAAGGGGTGACGCAAAGTGATTATTTGCAGCGTTGCGATGAGTGGCCGCTGACTCAACGACGGCCGGCGACGCTCGCTGCTCGCAACACTGACGGCGCGCAACCTAACCTACTAACCGATCATGCGTTGTTAGCTTTTATTGTGAATTCGTTCAGCACTCTACCACAGCTAACAACTTTTTGCTATCAAAGTATCGGTATAAAGCTGGACTATTATTCGCAAAATAAAAACAATTAATATAGCGCTTAATACGACTCATTAAAGTCCTAATAACAGATTCGTGCTTGCAGGTAAAAATATAGGTAGCCATGTAATTTCCGTTTAATTTTACAATTTCTGTATAATAATAGGCGATATAAAAAGGCTAGCGTATCTAGGCAGGTTCTGCGAAACGCGTGTGCCTCCTAATTGTAGCGACAGGTGCGGGGGCATCTGCCGCCTGCTGGCTGGACTCACATACTACTTTATTTTTTTCCACGACGTGTTTATCGCTACGCACGGTGTTCGCTGCATCGGTGCATTGCAAAATTTCACGATGACCACTAACGAAAGTGGCAATGTATAAGAAGGTAATTCGATAAATATGCGTGGCTGTGGTAAAAGTCACCGCCTGCACGTCCGTCACGACGCTGCAGCTGCTAACATGATACTTAGCTTGTTATTCGAGTTTAAAATAAAGATAGGGACACAATTATATGACACTAGGTTCAAGCTACTCCTGCCTGATAGTCTAATAGATCGAGGAGTTGAAATCGCTGATTTGTATTTTGTGTTCTGTAGGGGCAAAAGAATGCGTTCCGGTAGAAGGGTCCGATGATCCCGGCGGGTGCATGGAGCCCTACCTGAGCCGTAGGGGCTGCTCCCCGGCACATTGTCGCTAAAAAAACTGAGTAGGGTCGGCGCACAATAGCGTTCAGACCACCCTCCCGCCAGGTACCATTGTGCGCGGCTGTTACTCTAGCGAGCGCTGATGGGAACATTCCATGCGCTTTATATTTGACATACAATTTGAAGAAGATATTGTAGTTTGTTGTTGTTAGCGTACTAGGTTAGTCATTAGGCAGTTCTGAGTTTCTGACTTTTAGGCAGGTAATTTAAGATTATCAGGGTCTTTTGTTTTAATCAAAATGTTTTCAAGAATTGGTACTTATTTTAAAATCTCGTTTTTCTGTAGGTTTTACTATCAGGCTATGAGCAGTTTTGAAAAATTAATAGTCAGCCAAATACTATCGTTTACCTGAAGGAAAAAATAATGATTTCCCGAAGACAACCTTCCAGATTGATTTAAATAAATATGCAAACTTTTATTATGCTTCACGGGTACTCTTGGATTTATAACAAGTTAATAACTATTATTAGTATTATAACGCTTTCCATTAGTTTTCCGTGGAGCGCATAAAGCGTCTCAGCTTACGGTACTTGTGGTAGCGCGAGAGCGGGCGCCGCGCGGCTCTGCCTGTCTGCTGCGCCCACGCACCATTGTGTGGCGAGTAGCGAGTCTCCACCGCTCGCCTCACATCCGCGTCTGCACCTACCTCGCAGTTTGCCACGTTCATCCATGCATTACACTCTTGACTAGATTTCGAGTTCTATGCCTTAACTTTTATCATCAGTCGAAATAAGAACTCTATACCGGTAATCATAAAAATAAAGATGAACTACAAGATGTCACTGTCAGTGTCATTCATTACGAACAATTCGAATGTTTTCAGTGGAATGTTTATTCTGGTATCAATCTTAATTTATTTGATAAATATAACTTAAAAAGTTCTGAGAAGAACTCCCATTGTACATATCATCAGTTTGAAACTTGGAATGCTGTGAGTAACCGTGTGGTTTGTGTATTTGCAGGGCTCGGGCGGCGGGTGCGGCGCCAAGCGGCGTGCCGGCTCCCCGTGTGAGGGCGGCGGCAAGGTCGCGCGCTGGGAAGACTCGATCGCGCGGCTCGAGGCTGTGGCCGCGGGCGCGGGCGGCGGCGACTGCTGGCGCGCTGAGGAGGAGGAGAGGCGCGCGTGCCGCCGGCGCTGGTGCGGTGGCTGGTGTGGCGCGCACGACACCATCCGTGCCGAGAACGGCAAATCCTACCTGGAGCTGGGCGGCGCCGCGGCGCGCGCCTGCTGCGACGGCCGCGCCGCCGGCCGCTGCGCCTCGCGCCGCTGCTACCGCGAGCGGCGCTTCAAGATGATGAACCTGTGCGCGCTGAAGCTGGCGCGCCTGCGCCAAACGGCCGATCCGTCGCTGCGGCGCTCCGTGCTGGTGTGCAACACGCTGCGCGGCATCGAGCGCGAGATGGAGCGCGAGAACGCCGAGGAGGCGCCTTTCGAGCCGGCGTGCGTTGCGGGCGGCGCGGCTCGCTGCGAGCTGCTCAGCGCGCGCGACCCGGCGGCGGGCCGTGCCACCCCCTTCCCCGCACCGCCGCCGCCGGACCGCGACTCCGGCTACGGCGACGAGGAGCAGCGCACCATCGACTGGGGCTCCGTGCTGAGCCTTTCGTCGAGGTCGGCGCTGGACCCCCCCGAGGACGCGTGGCCGGACGACTGGGGCTGGAGCGAGGACAGCTTCGTGCGGCTGCTGGTGCCGACGAGTTAGTGCTCGGCGCGCGGGCCGGACGCGCCCGCGCCCATGTGAGCGCCTGTGATAGCGCGAGCCGCGCCGCGCGGTGACGCGTCGGCTCGCGAGCGGCCGCGCGGTACTCTAGTCGGACGTCGTACACGCAGTCAGTAGTTAGTATTATGTAATTGCAAACGGGAAGGTGCTAGCTTCGGACGTGACGCAGGACTTAAATGCGAGCCGAGTTATTTTTGATAGTTTTATTTTCTTTAAGTGAATTCCAAACCGAATGAAGAAGTGACTTAGCTAATGACGTTATTATGGTTTAAATTAAACTCAGGTGTTTGAAATTTTGTTGAAATTATTATGTAATTAATTAGGTAAAATGACTATATTTATTTCGTTGACCAGAAGAAGAAGAAAAGTGACAATTTGAAATTATTTCTGTCTTGATATTTTCATTGAATAATGTTTCTGAACAACGAGTATGACTTATTTCTACTATGGGTTATGTTGACTCGACGGAGAGCTGTGGGGCGGAGCGCGCTTCGGGCGCTGGTCGAAGCTGGCAGAGCGCGCGGTCGCTCGGCTTGGGCGCGCTCCGCCGCGCGATCGCTCGCCGCTTGTCGTATTAAAAGTAATGTGTGGACATGTGCCGTGTGATATGCGTCCAGCTGTGTTGTGCTCCTGCAGTACGATGGTAGCGCGAACAATGATGAACAAATTGTAATAGCTAGTACCTTAGTACTTAACGTAACTGATGAACTTTCATGAGTTCCGCATCCACCACGCAGTCGTGTGGCTCCACTCGTAACTGGATGTCAATTAAACGAGCCTTACCAGCTGTGACTATGAAAGTTTCATGATTACAGGAATCGTGCATTTGAATAATTGGAATTTGTAATACATGACTGAACCGTGGCTGTAGGTACTTAAAATCACTCATATTTCGGAATTGAGATTTCTGTCCATTGATTCGAATGCCTTCTAACGATCGTTTTAACTCTATCATAGCCGTTAAGGTCTTTTATTTAGACATAATCAAAATAACTGTAAAACGTCTCATCGAATAGTTTATTTACTCTACTAACAGTGAACTGCAGTTCCTAATACGTAATTAAAACTAATTAGAACAATCTTTAATTTATTCGAAACACTACCTTCTAGTTTTGTACTAAAGTATTGATTGTTAGGAGGCACCCGAACATTCAGATTAGGTTTTCGATAAAACAGTTAGTTCGTGAAGGACTCTGTATGCATTGAGATTTGAAAAGTGTAACAAACCAGTTGAATAATATTGTAAAATAGTCTGAAAGTTGAACAACCCGTCGTTTCTAAACAGAGACTGGTAACGAACAATGTCTTCGAAACCGCATGTTTGGACGAAATGCTTGACTTGATGATACGTTCTCTCATTAGTAACATCGGGTTGTGTGACACTGTGCGCTCGCGGGCGCCGCCGGCGGGCGGTGGTCGAGCTCTGCCCTGTACCCCTGTACTCTTGTGCCCGTGTGCCCGTACCATGATCATTTCGTACTAAGCAATTGGTTCGTTCTGTACCTGTGCCCCTGAGCCGACCACCCTGCACCGGCGCGCCCGTCGCGCAGACCACGGTATTGTGACTGCATGGACCAAACATACCTAGCACGACTTAATAGAGCAAAGTACAAATTTCAATAATAAGATGCATTAGTGCTCCGGCGCATGTTTGTCCACCGTTGTCAATTACTCAAATATTTGAATTGTGATTCGGTAGCTAATGAGAGAAAACTCTATGTTCTTAAATTTAGTGTACATAATTATATACGGAGATGGGCATTATGGCGTGTGATCGCGCCCGTTGTAAATATATTATGTAAAATAATAAGTTTATTGTATCGATGTCGATCGTCGGGTAGCTCACCGCTCGGCGGGCCCCGAGCCCCGGGCCCCGAGCTTTGGGCTCCGGGCCCCCGCCGCCGCCCTGTTGTATATTACGACCTCTATTCTGTCCAAATCACTCAACAAGTACAGATTTACAAGTTACATAATTATGCATTATTAATATAATAAGATGTCACAAAATTTTATCGCCAGTACAGACCAATAATATACATGAACAACGTTTAGTTATAATTTTGGGTTCTAAACTCATAAGTGATGCACTGAGTAACTGAATGATCAGCTCAATCTATTTTATTTTATGGGTTATTTCGCGTTAGATATTTTGTTGATGATGTCCGTACGGTTGGTTGTGATGGTTTACTTAAGTAAGTTAGCGACTCTCCGGCAAGTTGCCCTGTTTCACTTGTACCTACCTATTACATTTTACTCTATATTTGTACTAACATTTTTGACATAGTTTCGTATTCCTGCCCCACGAGTGTATGACTTAATTTTTTGAAAGTACTTAAACCTAATTAGTCGAAACTTTCAGTCATCTTCCGTAAATATTTCAATTAGTGTTATATTTGTTTACACGCGTGGGTCAGGAACACGAAACATTCATGCTTGCAATATTATGTAGGTACAGAAACTTCTTTATCCTGTCATTTTCATGTAAAATGCCGACGTATTCTTCCAAGTTTGGTTGTCAGTGATCGAATATTATGATTGTATGTACTACTTGATTATAAAAATTTTGTACAAAAGCTATGTGGTGGGCCCTACCTTTAAATTGTATTTAATACTCCTTAACTGTTATCGTTTGTGTCGCGAGCACGCTCGCCCGCGCTGGCGAGCGCTCGCGCGGGCGCGGCACGCTCGCACGCGACGCGCCGCGGCCGCGCGCTGCTGGCACTGTGTTGTGACCTCCAGCAATAATTATGATGACAGGTAGACTCCTTGTCGCATCCGTCTTTACTCAGTCGCGGACGTTTCAAAGAGACGCCCGCGACGTTTTCATACGTAACTTTACGACTACATTGTATAGGTGTATTTTCCTTGGTGTTTTTCATTGCCATTGGTTACCAAAAATGACAGGATTTTTATTGAAACTATTGTGAATATATTTTAGAAAGAATACTCTCGTTAGAAAATTGAGAAAACCATTTTGAAGGGGCTCATATTGCACATCGAATTGTTAAATCGTTCCTCATGTTGAGAGTGTCTCAAAGTCGTTTCTCGATTTGTCTAATGTAAGATATAATTGTAATATATTATTGTTTAAGCCGTTGTATCGAAAATAACAAGAACAGGAATAATTTTGTGAAACAATGGCACAAAGAATGAACATAAATATTATATATATTATAGAAACAGAAATGTGGCTATAAAAGCAATTTTTATAATAAATATTTACTGTTGAAGAACCACTGACTTTTATTCCGATTTATTACTACTACCACAGTACCTACCCCTATTCCCTGGCCGAGCAAAATACCTACACAATGAAACTACACTACACCTTATTAACTAGACGAAAGAGCCGTCTACGCAGTCTTCTCAAATCAAAATTTTTATTATTAATTAATTACATCATCCACGAACGACAACATTAGATGAAAAGAAAAGACGCTCTAAAACAACGAACAAAATAAGTAGGACAAGCACCGTATACGATGAAGTAGGCGGGTTGTTCGGTATACGCGGATAAAACGCTACGCAACATATCCGAACGCTACGCAACATCTACGAAGCGCTACGCGGGTCCTACGAAACGCTACGAGCCCTGCGCGGATAAAACGCACCATCTACGAAATGCTACGTGGAGCTACGACGAGCTAAGCGTCTACGTGGATAAAACGCAACGTCTACGAAGCGCTACGTGGGGCCTACGACTGCGGGCAAAACGCAGTCTACGATTCAACGACAGAAATAAATAGTTCTGAAAGTGACCTGCAAACTGTTGATTAAATTAAATTGAGGTTATAAACTGGGTCTCCAAACATTTAAACAAATTAGGTTTGAAAAAAGTCGTATCCATTTGTTTTTGAAAAATTGTGTAAATTCTACTTTTGTTCGTCTTCATGGTAACTGGTAACCTGAACTCACCTGATTCTTAAAACCGTGAGAATATACAACAGCTGCTATTATTTAAATATTTAGGGCTTTTTACCTCGAAAGGAGGTTTTTGAGGTTCAGGTCAAAACAACAGTTATGGTCAGGAAAGTTGAACAGCCTGAATTCGCTAACTCGACCTCCTGCTATCTCCGAGATGAGACGAGGGTTTTGATCTCTTTTAGTAAGCAATTACGAAAATGTATGTACTACTCGTGCGAGGTAACTTGACACCTGGCTCGACACATGACACAATGACGACGTCTTAATTTAAATCGAACAATTCGATTTCGATGAAAATAATATAAACGCAACGGTGATGCTAAGGCGTTTATATTGTTTTCGTCGGAATCGAATTGTCCAATATTAAAACGTCGTCATTCGAAATGTGTCGAGCCAGGGAGCCAGTAGCCAGGTGTCAAGTTAACTCGCACGAGTGGTAGAGTACATTGGGTATAGCATAATTATATCTGTCATGTACTATACTCTCTGACATGTATGTTTCTGAACTGCTTCTAAACGGTTGGACAGACTTTGAGGTTTTTTGTGTGTGGGTTGGGTTGACGATGGTTTAGATTAACAATTAGATTCAATAGGTGGCGCTGCTGTCAGAGGGCCAATTCTACTATTTTTTAAGAAACGTACGCATTCGCATGCCAGTTGCAATCTATCAAAAAAGCAAAAAAGCCTTAATTTCCATACATTTTTGACAGATTGCAACTGACATGCGAATGCGAACGTTGCTTATTTATATAAACTTATACTTATACTTATGTACAATAGTAGTACATGGGCGGACTAAATGCAACAAGGCATTCCCTACCAGTCAACCTTCGGGTTAAAAAGGCTGCACTGTGGTAGATGTACAACAAATAAGAAAAAAATGCAATCAATGTTCGGTTAGGACAACGTCTGTCGGGAGCGCTAGTATTTCGGGAGAAACCGACCACTAAATGTAGGATAATTTACGACAAACGAAATTTGATGGAGCTAGAGTATCTATAATTGAACAACGTAACACACACACATATTATGTTTGTGTTTATATAACCACAAAATCAAGAGTACAACGATAATTTAGGTCTTCTGCCTATGCAGTTAAAAATAGGCCGTGACTATTAACCTAATAGAAACGGTTGAACGGTATTAAAATAAGTTAAATGTAACACAAATAGGTAAACAAATGAGAAATAATAATATTTGTGTAAATTCACCATGAACACAGTTAAATTGAAAGTCACAACTTATCATCCCAATAAAATGTGACGAAAGTATTTTATTTTGATTAAAATTTTTATACTATTACGGTTATCGATGCAAACGAGCTGTTTCAGGAATAAAGACTGAAATCATTTTGTGAAAAATAATGAGATATGAAACATATTGGTGGATATCATCATCATATTAGCCGAAAGACGTCCTCTGCTGGGCATAGGCCTCCCCCAAGTGTCGCCACAACAACCGGTCCAGCGACCCTCACCAGGACATATCAATACTTAAAGTCTGACTCTTTGTTTGTTTGATGTGGGAGGTGTCCCACAATTAACTAATTATATATATGAGGCAGAAGCTAGTAGTTAATACAGGGGGAACACCAGTGCGTGGTCATATTTATTTTAATGGTGATGTTGGGTAGCTGATATACATTAAGGAAAAAATATCAAAATATAGAAAAATTACCAAAAAGTCCGAAGAAATGACTTCAAGCAGTCTGATGCAGTTGGTGACATCAAATCTGTGACTTGAACTTAAATAAATGCCACCAACTTGCTTGAAATTGTTCATTGTGTCATTTCTTCGAAACTTTCAGTCGTTTTTCAGATCGATTTTTTTAACCGACTTCAAAAAAAGGAGGAGGTTCTCAATTCCATTGTATTTTTTTTTTGAGTTTGTTACCTCATATCTCCGTCATTTATGAACCAATTTGAAAAATTCTTTATGTGAAAGGATATACTTCTCGATTGGTCTGATTGAAATTTTATCAAGATCAGTTCAGTAGTTTGGTTTTTAAATCCAAATAGCTGGAAAAAATATGTGGAAAAATCATCCATGTAGGTATACGAAATTGCTTATTTTTGCTTTCCTGTGACTTTCCAGTGGTATTCTTAAGTGCAGGGTACCACTAAAAAGCCAAAAAATGTAAATACTTTATCACAAAAAAGTCGGTTTTGTGAAATTTTTTTTTGTTTTGCTATTTTACCCTTAATATATCAGATTCCCAATATCACCCTTAAATATGACCACGCACTTCTGGAACACTCTTTATAAGTCGGACATCGCTAACCTAACCTGCCTTAAATAGGAATGGTGATATTAACCCGGCAATGGAACAGTTACTGGCTGGTATTACTCTTTAATGAGGTATCGGTATCATCATCATCATCATATCAGCCGAAAGGCGTCCACTGCTGGACATAGGCCTCCCCAAAGTGTCGCCACAACAACCGGTCCTGTGCGTCTCGCGTATCGGTATCACTCAGACATAAAGGACTTCCATAGGTACACAAGGATTACAAGTCATCATTGTCGGAGTTAATCCTTTTCATTACACAGGGAAAATGCTTATCGAGAAAACATTATCCACTGCAATTTCCAGCAACAAGTAGAAAAGAATTGATTATATCAACAGTACCTAGTGTACATGTATGTGTTTGTAGGTACTTACCTGTACGAGGTTGAAAACGAGTAGGATTTACAAGGTATTCGCATGACGTGTGGAAAGGAAATAGGCTTTTTATTTATAAAGACCTACATAAACTGTCTGAAATCGTCTGCCCTCGTTAAGCATGATGATTACCTAGAGACTTCAGGACAGGCGCAACGCGGCTTTGCTACACCAATACGCCGACCAATTTTCATAGATTACTGGCGTCGCACATGTTTGCGAGAATCTTAGTGCATGTTCTTGCATGAATCTTCTTTAAGAAGTTTGGTAGCAGATAGCAAACTGGATTCTGGATTTGTAGGTACCCGACCCGGTTGATGGCAATAAGTCTTCTCTGTAACATGGAACATAACATAAGTAGGTACCTATCTACTGTGCGCAATATCGGTGTAAAAGGTACCTTCCTACCGAACCCTTGAGAGAAAAGACTCGTGATTATGTGAAATAGGTACCTAAGTATAAGCTATTTTCAATAGGTAAGTATACCAAATAAGACAGAATATATCAATGATGTATCAAAAGACTTCAATGCCTTCCATTAGAAAAGGACACGCTAATTAATTAATAGTTATAAATAAATAGAGACAGGTGGGCAACAGTGAGTCAGTGGTACACAAATAATTTATAATCAGTGATATCCTAGTACTTACCCTCCTAAATCCATATACGAGTACTTTGAATTCTTGCAAAAGTTTACTTATAGGTAACAGTAAAGATTTCCGTCAACAGGCCTGGCATAAACGAATTCCAGATTTGGTTTATCGCAGTGCAAATTCGGCTAGCAATAGATAGAGATAACGGAGCAATATCTACCAAATTGCTAAAAGAGGCGTAAATCTTTTAAAAGTAAATAAAAACTAAGCAATTCTGTGTAAAAGTCTATAGGTATTTATTTACTATAATAAAAATACTTATTAAACATGCATGGCACTGCGCACGACTGAACAGAGAAAACTTTCCCCTACATTGGAACAACTAGCGCCATCTATTGACAAGATTTGGAAGTAGAAACTCTGAGGTAGGACGTTCAACTGTTTTTTTTCTTGTAGCTATCACTTCTTTGGTTCTGTGCCAATGGACACTGCTTGGACTCCGTGGAGAGTTCGCTTGTGCTTCCACATGTCCCCTGACCGTCTGCGAACAATAAAAGTTAAGTTTAAATGAGGTTTTATTTTTTTTAAATACCCGTCGTCTTTATCTCGGATTTATTACAGACAAGCTTCTACATGCAAAAAGAGACAGCCCCGAGTATTTTTTAGTAAATCAACGTAAGATCATCTAAAAATGTTAGTTCCGTCCGAGCATGGTTCGAACCCGTGACCCGTAGCTTAGAAAATGAAGCTCGTTCGACTGCCGCTACACCGTACATATCTAAAGGATGTCAGGTCTCTATTGCAGGATAAACAGAGGGGTTTCCCCAGACAATCGTTATCGATAAGGTGGCACTTCTATAGCGATAAATAATCGATTCAATAACTGTTCATCGCTGTGACAAAAAACTTTGTTTAAATAAATCACAAACACACTGCGTTGATTTAATACACATTGTTTTTGTCAGCGGCTTCGCCCGCGTGAAATTCGTAAAATTTTTGGAACATAGTTCCGAGATAGAAAGTCTATGTCCTAATCGAGGGGTTCTCTAGGACCAGTGTCTGCCAGAGTTCAGAAAAGTCACCGCGACCCTGGAACGCAAAGGGCATTAGGAGGAACACGGATAGGTTTAATCAGTAAGAGTCTGACACTCCACTCCGCCCAGAGCGGAAGGAGCCATTTGATGATTTTCCACAGGACAGTGTCTACGCGTGTGCCAAGTTTCAAGAAATCCGTTTAGCCGTTAAGACATTCAACAAGAAGAAAAAGGCTCCTGGTATGTTGGTCAGCAGTAGCAACAAATTACAGACATTTTCCGCTTGAAAATGTATTGGTATTATAAAGATCTCTGCGACGAAACATTATAGCCATAGCCCGTATCAAATAAACCTCACACGCAAATTAAAAGTCAATCAATTAAATATTTTGAATTTTAGTGAATGTATGGTACCTACTACGTAATTATATAAAGTAGATAAATTCATCTTACAAAATCTGTAAGGTACAGAAGGTATTGTAGCGAGCGACTATGTGTTAAGAACTAGCAACTGGCTCCGACTTCATCCACGTGAATCAAAAGATTCAGATCGGATTAAAAAGTTATGTGTTTATCCTGGTTATAAACTATGTGTTTTGGTAAATTTCTGCCTATTTCGTTCAGTAGTTTTTGCGTCAAAGAGTAACAATCATAGATCCATCTTCACAAACGTTCACATTCTTTATAAATAATAATTATTATTAATTATTAAGTTATTAGTATAAGAGTAGGATAAGTTGTGGGTAGTAGAATCACGTATTATTTGTATTGTTATAATTTATTCCTTACACCACCCGTACCAAACGCTTGCAAAACCTCTGAAGGTGCGCTTATGGATATAACTTAGTTTTTGTAAGCGCGATGCAGGTAGAAAGAGCACAATAACACAACTTATTTCGGTCGGAAGGGAGATAAGCATTGAGGTAGGGCCTTTCGACATTCTTTGCTTACCCTGCAACGGCTTTAGCGTGAAGCATTGAAATACGGGTAGTTGTAATGTTAATGATGTAACTGCAATGGGTATTACAGTTTACCAGTGGGAATTTAAACAGAGTACCAACGTATAGGCTAGAGACAGATTCTTCAATGGATGAGATTTAAATAATATAATTATTTTACAAGAAAATACCTACATTAAAATCATTTCGCATGATAGGGAGAGTGATTCTAGCGTCTAGAATCACTTTCCCAATATTCTGCCCCAGAATCTTAGCCTAATAAACTCAAAAACTTATATATGTATTGTGTTTTATGGGCCTTAGTTGGCTGAAATAAAGGATAAATAAAATAAATAAACAAAAAGTGTATGCACCTAAGTAAGTATCGTAGCATACGTTCTTTAGTTTCTACCTACCCCTATAGCAAAATTGCATGAGTTTATCTATGTACAAACAATGTTCTTTTCATCCAAGCAATCCTAAAATCCAGACAGGAACCCCTTCCTTCTCCCCTAGCTACGGCTAACGGATATCGTGCGGAAGGTGACTGCCAAAAATATTGATTTCGGCTTGATTAGCGCGAGGAGCAATATACCGATTTCCTAAAACATCCATTGGCTTAGCAGAGGATCCAGCACGAATGATTTGAAATATACTATATAGTAACATGACAGTATCGTTAAATGTAGGTAAGTGATTTTTGAATATACAACCCCATAATATTTTACATACACAATTTGTATCATACAAAAACATGAATCAAATATCTACTTAATTCAAATAAATATTACGTGCGAAACGATTATTGCAGTTAGGTATAGTAAAATACGTTACGTTACTAGGTAAACGTCAAAAATACGTCTGATCTATTTACTGAGGATACTGTCTAATAGGTTTTATCTCTATGAAGCAGCAATGACTTTGGCTTAGAAATATGTCAATGCGGTCAATCAGTCTAAAAACTTCAATCAAGGGACAGTGTCTTGGAAAAGATGAGACTTCACCATGGCCAATATTGCCAATACGGCCAGACTGCATCCAGTGCTGGACATAAGCCTCCCCCAAGCGACGCCACATAAAACACAATCGAATACAAAACATTAATTCCAACCAGACACAACGCAACAGCAACATTACAGGGTAAAATAGTAGAATATTAATTAGTAAAATTGCGATGAGCGTGCCCATACTGAAAGGGTTCCCATCTCAGCGTTTGCTGGGCGTCAGATACCCAGCGCTGATTTTCAATTGGCACCCCGCGATGTCACACGGACACCACCGACCTGTCCTATGCTTCTCGCTTTCTCATACCCTTACCTGAAGGCAGTTCCGCAGATGTCGCACTCATGGGGTTTCTCTCCGGTGTGAATGAGGGTGTGGACTGTGCGAGCATATGGTCTTCTGAAGGCTGCTCCACAAATGTCGCAGCGGTAAGGTCTGGAAGCACACACAAACAATGTACTACATGCAAATATTTTGATGAATAGCATTTTAACGCAAATGATAAAATTAAACGTCCAGTTCAATTATTATGTTAACCAAAACAGCTTTTCTGTTGCAATTGCAACCGGCAGAATACTCTCCGTATTGCCGACTGCCGTTCACGAGTTCCGAGAATCCATCCCGGGCAAATTAACGTTTCGCTGTAGATATCAATTATATTATTGATAACAAAAATCATATTGGAGCTACGGAGTTACTGGAAATAGTTATTGGATGAAATGTTCACAAGTAGTCCGATTTACATCATTAAATAAAATAGATATAAATTGTATTAGATTCTCTTTGCTATAAAATCGATATTTGTTTTTTTTTCTTTTGTAACCACGGAACAAAAGAAAAAAATACAATCTCATTTTGTAAATTAAGTAGGTATTTTATTTTTTCATGCTTTTCGCATATTGTATTTCGAATACGAGCTTGTTAGCGCCATCTCTCGAAAACTTTTGCTAGTTCTAAAACTGTCATGGCGCTCGAGAAATTAGAAGCATTAGCAGAGAGTATTAATATTTTTCAAAACTTACGTAAGTATTTACGTATAACTTTGATAATTTGCCAAAAATAAAAACTTCATATCTACCTATAAGTGCGTTTAACGACTAGGTACTTTAACGAAATATCTTCAACCAACATGCCAGTAACAGATACAGCCAATTCAAAATCAGAACCATCACAATAATGAGTCAAAGCCAATAACACTGTCTGGATGCAAAACAAAAGGATTGTATGATAACCTTTGGTCCGTGTGTATGCGTGCATGCTCACGCAAGCGTGCCGCGGCAGTGAACGTCTTGGGGCACGCGGTACACGCGAAGGGTTTTTCGCCAGTGTGGGTCCTGCGATGATCGTCACGCTCCACCTGCCACCAACACCATTTCACATACATTATCATACGGAAAAAGTACTGGGAACTATCGCCCATCGTCCGTCCTATAGTAAATAGCGCGTGCAATGAGCGTTTTTGTGATTACGTTCACGGTATTTGTGTGGTTTTACTTGCACTTGGCATTGTTTTGTAATCGATTCATGGAAAACATACCTTCGTTAGTAGGTACTTATTTGCTTGTAGGTAAGTACCTATATTTTTTGTAAATTGTCTTACGTGTAGGTATACCTACTTTTGGAGTTTGTTACTTTGGTTCTTTGATTAGGAAGACCTGCAGTGCACCCCATCATCTGCGTAACTCATAAAATCGCATTTTCTTTCACAATCGAAAGGAACTCCAGACACATATTGCTTCTATGCTGAAAGCGTTAAACACGCAATGTCAAAATGAAAGTATATTATGCGATCGACTGCATTCATTTTTGTATGACGCCATTATGCTGCCGTTCTCTGGTTTTCCAAGACTGTTGACTTTTACTACAAATTCAGCACTAGGCTTTGGACAACTTTTATAATTATAGGCTATAATATAATCTCAGCAGCAAATCTATCTTCAGGGTTACCTTAACTTTGAAGGCCTTAGGGCAAAGGTCACAGGGATAAGGCCGCTCTCCCGTGTGCATACGCATATGGATGGCCAGGTGACCGGACTGGTTGAAGCGACGTCCACACACACGGCATGGGTAACCCTGGAACAGAACAGAAAGTCAGAAGCTAGAAAACACTGCCACATAATTACCCTCGGTTATTTTGTCACCCTTTTACTGGGTTGTGGAGTACAGATATGCAGGCTCATTGATTTGATACTTCAAAATAATTAAAGCATATTTACTTGGCCGAAGATATGGTGGCAAGCTACCGATGTAATTTTTCAAACCTATCTGAATCTCACATAATAAACCAATAAGTAATCAGCTTTAATATTCTGCGAATAGCCTATTATTATATACCTACCTATAATAATACTTCTATCTACCTAGAGGCATTATAATGTCGATGCTCATAGAAAAGAAACTCCTACGCTCCGTTCAGGCACGGGGACCCCCTTCTGAGAAAGTCTAAGGGCGTGACGATAACGTTATACGTCCCCTAAGTCAAGGAGACAGCCCAGTATAACTTGATCTTATTTATAGAATCATTAAATGAGCAACTGTTATTCTTCTGCAACTTATTTGCGTTAAACCTACGAATTTGCGAAAAGTCTCAAGCTCCTGGCCTACAAGATATAATTATGTAGGCGGTAGGCAGGGAGGTGCACAAAACACTATCTAATCTAATCACATTAGTTACACATTTCACTCATCTGATTTCGACCCTGTGCGTGGGTTCTCTCCATTGATCTATTCTTTGTTCAAGATTCAGGTGATGCAAGATTTTAGCTACATGCCGAATCTACAAGTTACAAGACATCTTATGCTCGTTCTCAAAAACACCTATGTAACTAAATGTATACCCAAATACTCATATTATAGCACTGTTGGGTTTTATACTCTCGGCGCTAAACCAAACGTTGAAAATCTAACCGCTTGTTTTTTTTAATGTTATGTTAGTCTTAGTGAAATCAGGCACTAAACGGCAATATTTAAAAAGTAGAAACTATGTTCAACGCATGCTGGGACTAAAATCAATCTAGACTAAAATAAATCAAGCAAATATTCGACATAGCAACAGACTTAGAGAAGGCGCGTGGAACGAAAACATAAATAACTAGTACTTAAGATACGAAAAATAACAGATGTGGTTTGGGTCAGGAGGGCCACTGTTCAGCATCAGCTATGGGACAAATCGTACAAGCCAAAAAAGAGAACTCAATATTCACGGATGTAGAAATTTTCGTCATTTTCAGTAGGTACCTACCACTACCAATCATCAATATAGTTGGGATAGGCTTCCAATCTGACTTACAAAAACCCAGTCTTATAAGGTACCTACCTACTTGTTTATTTTCAGTACCTAAGCAGAATAAATACAGAATTCAATGTCAAGAAAAATCATCAATATTATCATTTCAGCCGAAAGACGTAGGTAGGTAGGTACATTGTTATATATATAGGCTTCCTTTATGTGGCGCCACTTTTTGTGTCTCGCATCAAGCAGATTGCCGCGGCCTTCACCAGGTCATCAGTCCTCCTTGTAGGTCCTACCACGACGTCACGGACGTCTTTGTAGGTCCTTGTAAGTCGGTTGTCTAAAAACCTGTGTAGTAAAAAAAAGCCTGCTGGTATGTTGTGTAACGTACAGGCTTGGTAACTTTGTGCATTTTCTTGTGCGTGTGCAGAGCGCACATGCTGCCCAGCACTTTGTCGCATTCCTCGCACACGTAGGCCATCAGGGGAGCGCCCGGGGGCCGGTCCTCGCCCCGCTTGTGGCGGTATAGTTCTCTGGGAAACAATTTTTCATTAAAATATTTTAAGGCACCTAGTAAGTACCTATACAGGGTAGTCGAAAATTGTCTATTTACTGTTTAGCGTCAATAGCTAATTAATTTCGATTTAATTAAGAAAACACATTAATAAGTTTCATCCCTCATTAAGGCATTAAGTCCGCCTCTGTACATTTATGTGCTAAAGTGTTAAATAAATAAATAAGTTTCGAATACTGCACCGATTCGAAGAGATTTTCGAATATTGTTGTCGTTTTCATAAAAATATGCGACTACTAGCGCCATCTGTCCAACAGTAACGGAACTTAGGGACGTCCTGCAGTCCTGCTACATTTCAGTCCGAAAATATCGAAAACTAGATTACTGAAATAGTCCAGTCATAATACGCCAAAAATTGAGAAATGTTAAAATATATGCCGCGAAAAGTTAACCTCCGGATGTTCGTTTTTTTGGTAAAACATTAAATTTAAAAAATCAGGAGTTAGGAATTTTTGCAAGGTTGAAAGCTAATTTGACTGGCCTAAAAGGTATGGTTGTTCATATCAACTTCGATAATTACCTGGCCGTTGCGAAAAGTTGGTTGCAAGAGCCACAGTTCCACATTTTGCTGTTACCGCTGTTTGTATACGTTCGCCGTGTGTTTCTGGGGGGCGGAGGCCTGTGGCATTCCAAGGAATGGACCTTCAACTCCTCAGTAGACGTATACTGCTTGCCACAAATGTCACAAGCGTAACAGACTTCAGGCCCTTGTGATATATTCACATCTGAGTTGCAGCTATCCTATTAAAAACAGAATGACGTTCTTTAGGATGGCAGTCAAACTAATAATTTAACAACGAAAATATGAATTGTTAACTGACTGCCCTGCCCGAACAGTTTTTTATTAATGGTGGTTAATTTTGAGTGTAGTTCGACGTACATTCTGATCCACATAATAATGATTTTGGTCCTCAATAAAGCAGTTCAACCGGTGTTTGTCCAGGGCGTCACCATCGGCAAACAGTCCGCTACAGAAGTCGCAAACATACATAGTGTACAGTTTGCGAGTTATGACACTGCTCTTGCCATCGGAAGAGATACAGCACAGTTGTTCTGGAAAGTTCAAGAGAGGTGAGTGAAATAGTATACAGGGCCGCCACTGAATCTATACCTAATCCAACAAATCTGATTGGTGCTGCAGGGCCATGCCCTCCGTTTTCAAGAAAATGTTGCCTTTAGCCAGTGCTTGCCAGTCCTTAGAGACAGATTCAAGCTTGTAAGTGCAATTTCGTAGTTCCTTATGGAAAACCCCCAATTGTACTATATCTAACCACGTAGTCAAGCTTATGGCTCCATGCTCATCATCGGTAGCACCAATTTAAGGGAGAAGCCCTTAAACCTTCGGATTTACAGATCATTGACGGAGATGAAAAACTTATTGAGAAAGTTAAGTATCCAGTTCATCACGTACCCATCCTAAACATGGGCAGTATTTTTGCGGATCCAAAAGCTGACTCAGCAACAAAGACAAGTACGGGCACAATGAACTTCTATTTTTAGAAATGTACGTAAATCCTGTATTATTAAAATAAAACAATACGTAATATAATCCCTGTTGACTTTACCCGTGGGTTCAACTTCCAGAGCGGTCGATAGCACACGCTCGCACATTCGGCACACGAGCCACTCTGTCTCGAAGTTTTCATTACTGTGTGCTGGTTCTGAAAAATAAGGGTTTCTTCAACTTCGAAGCTATAGGAGATCGACATGTGCCATTTTCAACATAACATCGTATTACCAGTGCGCGGTTCTATGATTACTCTATTGCGCTGCAAGGCCGGAAACTCCACGTTTCAAAAGCTTATTTTTATCCAAAGATCGGAATTTAATCTCTCTGGATATCAGATGCAGTTTTCAAACAATGCCAGAAATTTTCGGCCAGTTCTTTGTGAGATTTATTTCTCGCTAAAGCAAGCCTCATGGCAATCGATACCGCATACAGTTCAAGCAGGTGAGGTCTCGAGATTTTAGATTCATCAGTTTTATGTAAGTTTGCATACTTTACCTCTTTACAAAAATTGAGTTAGCGATTTGGTGATCGTTAACTATGTAATTTTTCAATACAAACCTGGTACATTCCTCGTTTCGGCTTTGTCATTAACAGCGGCAGGCAGTAACGCGCTCTGGGGCTGGTCTATAGAAGTATCGGCTGTGTGAAGCGATATAGTGTGGTCAAGAAGATCAGCCTCGGTCGTAAATATCTCATGACAGATCACACAAGAATGCAGGGCCAGCAAGTCCGGCCCGGTGCTTTCACTAGTCTGGAAACGGAGACATCATATTGTTTTAACTGGAATTCTAAATTTGCCATGTAAGATCTAATTAAGTTAAGATATACTTTTAATCAATCAAATCTAGGAAGATCAGCTACATCCAACTCATCTACAAAATCATGTTGCTTGAATGAAACCTTCGGTTTTCCTGAAGAGTCCTGAAGAGGCAATAAGAATTGATTGACAGTATTTTCATCAAGCAGAGTTGGTTCATAGTTAAATAAGTTTTCTGACTGTATAATGTACAGTTCCGTGTTTTGTTCCATGTTTGAATTTTCTTGGAAGAATGATGAATTTTGAACGTTGAAAAATCTTCCAGAATCGTTTGAATGGAAAGATATTTGACTTTCCACAGTATTTATAATTGTAGTTTCGTCTGATGGATTTTTATTAACATTATTTAGAGTTTCATTGGATTCAGTTGGATCGTTGGTGAAAAGTAAATCGTCTGGATCATAGGTTTCTGATAGTTCTTTGTATGGGTAATCGGGTGGGTCAAACATCATTGTTTTTGGCTGAAACAATCACAGTAGGTAATATTACAATTTAACAGAAGACAATAAAATCCTCTTTGGAGATCCATGAACTTGAAAAAAAAAAAAAGGTATTCAAAAAGAGATTTCGATATGTATTTCTATTGCCATTCGCATACCCATCGAAATGATGCCTTCGATGATAGACCTCTTTTATAAGAATGTGAATCATGTAAAACCAGCCCTGAGGTCTAATGCCCATAAAAACAAAAAACCGGCTACTTATCTATAAAAAAACGGCAAAAAATCTCATTTGTTGTATGGGAGTCCCACTTAAATATTTATTTTATTCTGTTTTAGTATCTACTTATTTGTTGTTATAGCGGCAACAGAAATACATCATGTGTGAAAAATTCAACTGTCTAGCTACCACGGTTCACGAGATACAGCCTGGTGACAGACAGACGGACTTAGTAATAGGTTCCCGTATTTTCCCTTTGGGTACGGAATCCTAAAAATTTCTGAAAACGTCAGACAATGTGTCTGTGTTGTAAGAAATTGAACATTTTTGTCATTTTGTATCATAATAATTTATAGAACGAAACGTACTTGACAACCTTTTTTATTAGGGTTCCGTACCTAAAAGGTAAAAACGGAACTCTATTACTAAGACTCCGCTGTCCATCTGTCTGTCATCAGGCTGTATCTCATGAACCGTGACAACAAAATTACTTTACTAGTAGGTAAGAAAGAGACATGAAATAAATCTCTTAGTTGTATCCTGCTGTCAAAACGGGCCTTTTATTTTTTGACAACTATAGACTGTTGATTTTTTACAGATGATGTATTTCGGTTGCCGCTATTACAACAGATACGAAAAAGAAAAAAAGTAGCCTCCCATAGAACAAATGTGATTGTTTTTTTATAGATATTGGTACACAACCCTTCGCGCGCGAGTCCAACTCGCACTTGGCCGGTTTTTTTTATTATTTTAGACCTGTTTTTAGACGTGCCAGCCAGCCTCTTTCACAATGTGTCAATTTTTGACATTGAAATCTCAGCCGGCTGTCATGTGTCATTTTTCGCGATGTCATTGTCATTCATTTCGGCATTCAGCAGTTGAACTTGTGAGGTTGCTGTTTGTTTTGATTACGGACGCTTAGTGCTTTATAATTACAAATTATCCAAAGAATAAAACCTAGATCAAGATGAAAGGAGACGCCGCGCCACCATCTGATAAACCGAAAATACCGCTACCGACCCTTTCTCAAATCAATGCTGATAGAATAACTCAGGTAAGTGAGGTTATTCATTTCATAACATTGGTTAATTTCATATGAAAAATGACTTATATTTGTATTAAACCTATGTTAAACGTTATATAAACATAAAAATGTATACGTTGAAATAGTTAATTTCAACGTATACATTTTTATGTGCATACATAACGTTTATCTTCGAACAAGAATTAAGTTGTGAAACATGAATAAATGACAAACAATATTCCTACTCAGGAGAACACATAAGTGGTTACAAGGCTGTGACTAGGTATATCAGTAATTTCCGTTGCGGTACATTGTTTATTATAATTATTTACATGTTTTATGACTTCAAAAATATTTCGGCACTTTATAACCAACAAATAAACAATAGAATAGGTTAAGTTTTTCTATATCTAGCATTATTTCTGTTATTTCTATACCATAGTTCCGTTTAAACAAATCCCCTTTTTGAATAACCACATAGCTACATCTATTCAACTACAGGAAATTTGAAAATGGAGTGTGACACATTTAAATGATTAAAATTTTTGAGCAAAGGGGCATCAATGTCGTTTTGTTTTGGTATAAAAATATTAACCTAATGATTTCTGACTGAAAGTATTCCTTGGACTTTCGTTTTCGCAATAAATTAAATTTACAGTGTCTGTTTGTGGTATCAAACAAAGAAGAAGACTAGCTTTTTGCCACGGTTTCACAACTATGGTGTATCCCAGGGGAGCCATGCATTATTTCACGAAAAAAATATCCTATGGCACTCGGCTATAGTTTACATGATTCTATCAGTGAAAGAATTTTCGTAATTTCATACAGAAGGTACTTCCACAGAATGCCTACAGTCAAATGATGTGTGTAGTGTATGTTTGTAATGTGGGCGGTTTCCTAGTAGTTACATTAAAAGGTTTAATATGCCTGATGTTCACAGAGATTCTAGTAGGCTCAAATGATTAAAACCTTTTTTTTCATTATTCATATTATCATTGGCACATATTATGTCAATACAATACAATTTCTTTGTATGGAATTCATATCTGGAAATAAACAGCAAATTGTCTCTGAGATGAAACCGGATAAAGTAAGTTGATTTCTGACACTGGTAAGATATGTAGTTTTGATTAAGTATGTAGATTGTATCAAATTTTGTTCAATTTCTAAATCATGCATCTTTATTGCAAAACAAACTATTTCATAGGATAGTTTAAAGATTAGACAAGAGGTGTTGCATTAATTAAAAATTAGTTGTGTATTGTATAAATACTGAAACTTCTTACACTATTTCAAACTTAATAGACTATGCTGGCTAGGGACTATTTCCTTTAATAACACTTTCTAAAGTCAAATCTCCATGTCTCTATATACAGAACTAGCTTTTACCCACACTTCACGACTGTAGCCTATCCTACAGGAGTCATGCCATTTTTTTGTGCTAGTGCAGCTTACTAAGAATGAAAAATATTGTATTTGGATCAATACTTCCACTGATTGTACCTCTTACAAAGAAACAAGAAGGTTAAATAAGTTATCTATAAAATGTCAATGAAATTTATGCAATAACTAAGGTAGTTAACTGACTTCGCAGACATTACCATAAAAAAAATTTTTAGTACTATTTTGCATTCTGTAGAATAATTACAAGGTTTTTACTTTTGTTCTTTATTATCTTGCAAAATGTCTAATATGATGAGATCATCATTGATTTAAGAAAAATAAGTATAATAATCATAATAGAGAATACTATTCATGGGAGTGAACCAAATGAAGACATCCTTTTTTTCTATAATTTATTCAAATCAAATATCTGAGCTTAAACAACTCTTGACCAGACTGGTTCAGCCCACCTGGTCTAATACAGATCCAACATGAAATGCAATTAAAATGTGTAAGCAACATCTAGGCAGTCATGTTCATACATAATTGTAATTTTCAAAGAGCCTACTGGTATTTCATTATGAATAAACCCATTAAAGCAAATCTATGCAACTATCCACATGGAATTGTTTAACAAATCAACATGGTTGCATTGTTCACAGCTTGCTAATCAGTACTGGTCACCACAAACTAAGGAGAGCCACCTACCTTTTGATGCTTCAATTGTGGAGTCAATCTACCAAGCAGAAATACTTGGATCCCAGTAAGTAATTTAAAATACTTAAAATTGCACAATAACTAAGTTATGCAAACACATCTTGCTGCAGAGCCCAACTGATTTAAACAAATGAACTGTTTAGGGGTCAACAGCCTAATAGAGTCAGGGCAATAACCTATTTTTTTTTTGCAAATACACCAGCAATTTTTGTGAATGGTGCAGTGTTTCCATATTTTATTGTTTAGTAGGCAATAAGTTTGAAAAATGTCGTTATTTTAAAATTTATTTAGTTACTAAGTATAAATTGATTTAAATTTATTGATTAGTTAAGTTTAATGTTTCAAGAAGTTTTAAAGTGATTTCTTATAATTATGGTCAGTGCAAGCAAGCAAGTAGTTTTTACCAAAATACTTTTTTTCATTATTGTTAAAATTGAAGTTCCTCAAAAAAGATGATAATATTCCAATGGCTAGATTAAACTGAATTTTTCAATGAGCAAAAAGATACTGCTTATGTATGTATGTAGTTTACTAAGTTTTTATTGATAATATAAAGGTTTAAAGAACTCAATGAGTGAAGTTATGTATAAATATATACTTTTTATATCTTTTTAAACCAATTTATGGGGTGAAGCTTTATTACTCATACCCAAATATGATGTTACTGACATTAAAATTCTTTCCTTCACAATTTCCAGTTTCTCAGTGCGTCGGATCATGATGCTGGAGTTCTCGCAGTACTTGGAGAACTACTTGTGGCCGCATTACACTGCGGGCGAGGCGTCGCAGGCGCACATGATGTCCATCATCGTCATGATCAACGAGAAGTTCCGCGAGCGAGTGCCGGCTTGGCAGGTCAGACATTTCCTCATCGATTTTAAGCCATTTCAGTGTATAAGATTATGGCTGTCCTGCCTGTATTATCAATTATAGCAAAAGCCCTTACTAGAACTGGAGGTTGTCCCCTTCGCCTCAACTGCATGTTGAGACTCTATGGGGTAGTTCGGCCAATTGATCATGTTTAAGTATAGTAAGCTATTGTTATTCAATAAATAAATAAAATTAGCTACTGTACCATTGTATTTTAATAACTTATGTGTACGAGAATCATGTATGAGACATAGAAACGAGTGACAGAGCTAAGTTTTGAAAAACTAGATGTGCCATGTTAACAGCCGTCTCCCGTAGATATTTAACCGTATTTCAGTAAAACAAACCTTTTCTCGTTCCAGGCATTCCTGAAGAAACCGGACCACTTCCCAGCGTTCTTCGAGCAAGTTCTCCGCGCGAGCGTAGACGATGACCGCACTAGGAGTAACATGCGAGAGCAGACGGCGTTGTTACTGTTCCTGAACCATTGCTTCGGCAGCATGGAGGTCCAGCTGTGCCGGGACCAGGTCAAGCGGCTCGTGTCGCTTAGTATGTGGATCAGCTTGCAGGAAGGTTTGTGGACTTTTATGAGCATAGACACTTTTAGCGGTCAGTATGTCGTCATGCTGACAGACCTATCAGCTCATGGTCTCGACGTTGACTTTGCCTGTGCTATGGAGAACACATTTGACCAGCGGACTTCTACATTACGATTGCGCGTAGATAGTTGCGATCAATTCCGGGAGCAACCCTTCATAGTATAGCAAAACTAGGTAGGAATTCGAATCTCCGACATTATCAACGAGGGGTGTTAAGGAGCTCCGAAACTATCGGATATCCGAAATTAAAATGTATCTGTAACTAAACCATAAAAGTTTCGGATAGCTAAATGAGACACATTTGTTTATTATTTCTATTGCTAACTTTGTGTTTTACTTTTAAAATTTCTTAAAAATGTAATTAGTTACCGAAAATATCCGAAAACGAATGGATAATCCGAAATAATTTTATATCCGAAACCAAACCCGAAGCCAGTATAATATTATTTCTATAGCCGTATCCCGATCTAATTTAATATCCATAACATCCCTGTTATCTAGCACTAAACGTATGGTTATAAGTCCATATATTTCCCATGCCTGGACATGCAGTCATAATACCAAGTACTTATGTAATGTGCCTTTCTCCCCAATGCCACAGATCTGTGCCAATGCGCTGTTAATTGTAAATGTTTGTCCTGCCGTTTTTTGGTGGCGATATGCAACACATGTTGATTTTTGCTATTATCTGTAAAAAAAATGGCAAACTAATGGAAGTCCCCTAAATAAATTTACACATGTCGGAGCAAGAAGTCTGAATCGAGTTGATTGCTGGTTATAAATGGAGATAATGATTTTTTATAAAAATACTTTGATAAATCAAAATGTATTTGATTTGCAGTTTTTTGCGTTTGTGTTAAATCATGATAATTTATTTTAAAAAGTCAACATTGTTGTGAAACCCAAATAAATTGTATGAAATTTTCTAGAAGTAAGTACTTTGTTTTGTGCTCGTAATTACCCTGATGACGCCAACGAGACCTATGAACACTGAACATATGAATTAATGCTGTGTTAAATATAAAATTACTTTTTATTAGGTCGCAGAAACCAAGAATTCAAAACCGTTCCAAAATGGCGGAAATACTGGCGCGCCATACAGAAGAAGGATAAACCTGAGTTGTTAGAAAAATTGAGCTGGGAACGACTCTACCTGCAGAGGCTGATGATAAAGTTCATGAGAATCTTGGAAAGCATACCAGAGAATGGAGATGTAGATTCACATGCTGTGAGGTAAGGACCGATAGTATTAGCTACCTACTTATTAATTTAGCAGTTAAACTTATATCTTGTCGTTTTGACGATGTGTCATGAAATAATTAGTCATTAAAGACGGCCACTGCTGGACATAGCCCTCCCCCAAGTGTCGCCACAACAACCAGTCCTGTGCGTCTCGCATCCATCGGCTACCCGCGCCCCTCCCCAGCTGCACGCTCCACCTAGTGGGAGGCCTCCCAACGCAGCGCGCACCGGTACGCGGTCGCCACTCCACAACAGTTCAGCCCCATCGACCATCTGTTCTGTGAGCAATGTGCCCTGCCCACTGCCACTTCAGTTTGGCGATCCTTCGGGCTATGTTTTTTTTTTAATGTTATTGATAGGCACGCGCTTGACCACTATCTCACCTGATGGTAAGGTAAGCGATGATGTGTCTATGTCGGTTACCTTGGTTCTGTTGTGGATATCATCATTCCTGATTCGATCACGCAAGGAAACTCCGAGCATTGCCCTCTCCATTGACCTTTGGGTGACTTTAAGCCTTCTGATGAAGCCCATTGTGAGCGACCACGTTTCAAGCCCATACACGACGGATTAATTATTTAAAAAACTGACAACTGCAACTATACTCCATCCGAGTAGGTAGTTAACTAAAGGTAAACAAAAAAAACCATGTGACTTAGTTAACCGACTAAACGTAATACCAGTCAATTCAGTTGTACTCTTTAATTTAGCAACGTTATTAACGAATAATAACGTTGCTAAATTGAAGAGTACAACTGTAACGTAGCATGGCAACTGAAGTGACTGAATAGAATAGAATATAGAATAGAATATTTATTGAATGCAACTAAATTACATCAGTGTAAGAGACAACATTTTTGTACGTATATTATTATGTAAACTGAACTAGTTGAACACTGGCACCCAAAGTAAGATTGAACTTGTGTTTTAGGTACCAGAGATCTCGCAATTAACAGGGCATATATAACATAAGGCATTGTAATTAGGTCGTGTGATTACATAAAACAATTAATTATTTTGAAACATTCTTAGAGAGAGAAAAAAAAAAAAAGAGAAAAAGAAACCGTTAATATATAAAAACAAAAACATGAAAGGAACAATAACAAGAGTGATTAATCTAAGTACCAAACAAAAAGAGAGTGTTTTCTAGCGCTATAGTGGGTTATATAAAAGTGTGTTTGATTATGTGGTGTAAGAGTAGTGTAGTGTAAAAGAGTGATGATAATATGATGTGTAAGTGTAAATGTCGTGTAGGTGTGTGTGTAAATGTAAGTTGTAATGTAGGTGAACACTGATAAAAATATTCAGGCTAGTGGATTGTTTTTAACAGGTCTTCAGTTTCAGCATATTTTTTTGTTAATAGCATTTCAGATACCTTTTTTTTGCACTCAGATCTAGATAGTAGATATATGTTGCAGTGTTTGTTGATAACATTATAAAGATGCCCACTTATCACACGGTGGTGCCTCGCGGCTAAACGACTTTTATGCGTCTGAGGTTTGCAAACCATGTGCCACCTGCGTCTCTCTACAATATTGACGTCATATTCCAAGGAGGTGTGTTTCCTTAAAACAGTTTCTAGTACGAAGAGCTGTCTGACAGTAAGAACTTTACTGTCATTATAAAGCTGAGAAGTAGGGTACCTAAAAGGCCTGCCAGACATCACCTTGAGCACCGCTCTTTGCGCTCGTTCCAGGGACAATAAATGCGATTTTGCAGATCCGCCCCAAACCGATATACAGTAGCCGAGAATCGACTGACATAAAGCGTAATACACCGTTTTTAGGGTATTGAAGACAGCAGAATAGCGAAGCTTTTTAAATATATATATTAATTTCCGAACCCGAGAGGTAACGTTAGTAATATGCCTTTTCCAGTTGAGCAAGTTGTCAATATGTACACCCAGGTATTTCACGTGGGCGGATCTAGAAAGGACGGCACAGGTACAGGATTTGGATAAATCGCGTAGTCCACAGGAGTGCGCATGTAATACAAATGTATCGGCGGAAGGTTGAGTGGATGAAGTCATCGAAAAAGTAAGATACGTGGTTTTGTTTACGTTAAGAGTTAAACGGTTCTCGGATAGCCAATGCATTATACTACTTAAAGCATATTCAGCTCTATGAAACACCTCAGTCCAGTCGTTTCCATGAATGAGCAAAGCAGTATCGTCCGCATAGGCAAAAATATCGCAGTAAGGAATATTTAGCTTGCAAAGGCTATTAATATATAGTAGAAATAACGTAGGGCCTAGGATTGTGCCCTGGGGTACACCGAAATCCAAAGAGATATTGTCACTGACGATCGAGTCAATTTTAACCGATTGTGTCCTTCCCGAAAGATAGTTCGTAAAAATCCGAAGGGCGTATCCGCGGATTCCCATATTTTCCATCTTCAACAGAAGGTGTGGAACAGAGACAGTGTCAAATGCTTTCGTGAGGTCAAGGAAAATACCCAAACATTTTTGTTGGCCGTCAAGACAGCCCACAATTTGATCCACAAGAGAAGCAACAGCATCTTCTGTTGATATTCTATGTCGGAAACCAAACTGATTAGGTGCCAGAATATTGTACTTCACCAAAAATTGTTGCAGTCGTGAGTTTAAAATTTTTTCCAGGACCTTAGACATGACGGGCAATACGGATATTGGTCTATAGTTATTGACACTGTCTCTGTCCCCACTCTTAAAGACAGGATGGACAATAGCCCTCTTGAAACATTTGGGAAAAATACCACTAGACATCGAGATGTTACAAATATGTGTTAGCACCGGAACAAGGGCTTTAGAGCACTTTTACGTTTAGCCGGGTAACCCTGTCACGTGGTTTTTTTGTTTACCTTTCGTTGACTACCTACTCGGATGGAGTATAGATGTAAATAGTACGCGCGTCGGCCTACTTATAAACAATTTAACGACCCACGCCATTCCGGCGTGGTTTTCACCGCCTCATATTTGAGCGCGTTGACGGTTTCTGGTTTGTGAGGTTCCGACCAGTATTGATCAACCTGTAGGTACAGCTCTATCATTGGCTTCATTTAAATCATGGATGATTCAGGTGGTTTCGCACGGAATCTGCAAGTCGTATTTATTTACTAACGAAAGTAAAACTTCACAGATACTGTGAGCGGTTCCTGGAGCTGATGATAGACTTGGAGGCTCTGCTGCCGACGCGACGGTTCTTCAACACAGTCATGGACGACTGTCACCTGGTGGTGCGCAGTCAGATGGCAGCACTCACGCGCCGGCCCGAGGGACAGCTGTTTTCACAAGTTAGTGAAGCTTTTGAGCCGTGTATTACTGTGTTGTGTTGAGGCGCCTTTATTGGCTACCTAACTCGTTTTGGTATGATGCAGGCTTAAATAGAATCGTCTGATTGGTGTTTGCCGCGCCACGATACGCCACAGTAGTGTATGTAGCTTTACTATTCCAACACTCACACAGGAAAAAACTGTAAAATAATCCTTGTAAATATTAATTTTTCAGTTAAAAATACTTTTCCATTATTCCCTGTGGAGCATTGAGAAAAGGTTTCAAATTATTGTAAAACCGTTTTTTTTTTCTTTTCAAGAATTGTGTCTGTTTATGAATGAAAAAGGACACGGTGCGCATTTTTCGGTCCGGGATCGCGGGAGTTAATTCGACTTTTTCTTTTAGGGCGTATAAACATTTGTATTACAAAGCCAATAATCGTTACCGATTCAACGAAATTGTTTAAATAATTTCGTCAGTTAGGTACATAAATAAGCTAATGCTTAACTTTTTTTTATTATTCCGTAATATAAATTATCCCTAATCGGGGACCAGATGTGAAGCATATCCCCTGCACTATACATATAAAACTGAAGAGTGGACCAATATTATTATTATTATTACTAGCCCGTACTGTCCCACTGCTGGGCAAAGGCCTCCCTCCATTCCTTCCAATGCTCATGATGTTGCGCCTCATCATTCCAATTCGTAAGGAAGACATCCAGGTCATCCCGCCGTCTCGCTGTTTCAGGGCACCAACCCTGTGATTTACGGGCCCACAGATTGTCCAGTCCTTTTTAAGTTGGGCAGCCTTTCGAGCCACATCAATGATTTTCGTTTTGGAGCGCAGTGTAGTGTTTCGAACGTGTTCTGTTAATTTAACACCTAGTATACTGCGCTCCATAGCACGTTGGCAAACCTTGAGTTTGTACTTTTGGATGTTAGTCAAAGACCAAGTCTGTGCACCATAGGTCAAGATGGGGAGAATACACATATCCATCAGCTTACGCTTCAGTGACATGGTCAAAGTACCCTTAAATAGCTCCTTCATGGACCAGTAGCTCTTCCAGGCATTTTCTGTTCGTCTTGCAATTTCCTTATCTTGCCTTGCCTGGAAAGAGACTACTTGGCCCAAGTAGATGTACTCTTGAACATATTGTATATTCTCCCCGCCTACGTGTATGTTCCTTTTGGAGCTGTTGGTCATAATTTTGGTCTTCGACATGTTCATCTTCAGTCCAACCTCAAGGCTTGCATCGCTAAGGTCTTGTAGCATTTGCTCTAGTCCTGTGGCTGTGGGAGAGAAAAGGACAATATCATCAGCGAAGCGTAGATTAGTTAACCTCGCTCGACCGACGACAATACCCTTCTCCTCCCATTTGGCTGCCAGTGTCTGAAATACTTCTTCCAGGGTACTGGTGAACAACTTCGGGGACAGCGGGTCGCCCTGTTTGACTCCCTTAAGAATTTCAAACTTAGGACCTAACCTCTCTAGTTTGATGGCAGCTGTGCTATGGGTGTATATTTTTCGCAGTCGTTGTATATAGGTTGGTTCTATGTGTTGTTTTGTAATGGCATTGAATATCGCAGAATGTGTGATGCTGTCAAAGGCTTTAGAATAATCCACAAATGCAACATACAAAGGAATTTTAAATTCTTGATATTTTTCGACTATTTGGTTGATGGTGTGTAAATGATCACTGGTAGAAAGTCCTCTACGGAAACCCGCTTGTTCTGGGACCAATATTATGTCAAAATAATAATACATTTATGAGGTATCCAAAATACATGTAGGTATTGCACACGTGTTGCAGCAGCAGACTAGCCTAGTCTAGCTAGACTTTTCTGTTTTTCACTTTGTGTCAATTTCCGATTACTGACCATAGAGGAATAAAAAAAAACTTCTTGTTCTTAGCTGCGTTTATTTAAAATAAATTCAAAATGAATTAAAAATAATCGTAAATGCGTTTCGTAATACAGAAAGTCAAAAGTAAAATATTAAACATTAAATATGACAGTTATTGTTATATTTGTTAGTGCAAGAGAGCAATGTAAACAAAACATATTTTTAATATTATATTCACTAACCACCTACAGCTGCTAATACGGAAAAAGGACGGACATACATAAATGCTATTTTTGATCAATTTGATAGCATACATTAAAGCTTCGTATGTGCAAAGCGCACTCATTGTTTCAATGATGATGGCTATCTACAGTCTCTCTCATGTTATAATCATATCAGTTGTTTTTGTTAGTATCTTTTGTTAAACATTAATTTGTTATTTTTTGTTAAATTCTAAAATAATTTTAAGTATCTTTTATGAGCAATCAATTCCTAAAGACGAGAGATCAACCCAAATATTGTTTAGTAACAATTATTATTCAACATCATAATACCATTTTTTAACATCTCCTTATGATTTTGTACATAACTCTTAATGCCAATAAGGCTTTGAGTATTTTACTGCTCCAATATACACTGTAAAATACTGTCAATTATAATATTTTTATATTCTTAATAAGACACTCGGTTTCAATCCATAATTAATACATACATCACAGTTAGGCAAAACTATTATAAAATTCAGAGGCATTAGAAGCCTAGTAGAGGAAAAACTTATGTACTAAGTAGGTGTTTCTAATCCATAATTTGAGGCACATTTACAAGGCACACGCATTTGTACACAGAACTTATTTAACTGTGATACTTGAGTATAATATTTTAATAATTACTAATATTATAACTAGTCATAGTGTCATATAGCTTCATTAATTACATTTAAAATAATTATGTCACATTCAAAACAACGGTGCCTCTACTACTGTGGAAGCTTGTGTACATATTGGCTCTAGAACAACTATTCATTAACATGAGATTCTACTTAATATTCGTTGATATGTCAGTAATTCCCTCCATTCATGTGAGTCATCTCGTCGCCCCACTCCCCAGTGGGCACGGGCTCTGCATAACAACAACTCTTGCGCAACAAAAACGTTACATGCGACTGTCGCACGATGCATACATAGAATATTAAGATTGCCTGGAATAGATTCACGAATATGTGTGCGTATAGTAATTCATCTATGTTGAGCCATGACAGCAAGAGAAACAGCCACGCTGTTGTCATTATCAGGAAAAGTTGTAGGAATAAATTAAAGCTGGAACAAACAAAATTTATGTTTAAAACATTGTGGGTTAGGCGTGATATATCTAAGTATTTTAATTCATTCAACTCTACTCATTATTATTACAAAAGAAAATTGAAGTGTTAACATACCATCCTTTGAGTTTGTGATGAATCCTGCCATAGATATTAATCCTCTTTATAATTTTCAATGTTGTTACATAAAAGAAAACATTGAAAATGATGGTGAAGGCAACTGGTGTGAAGAATATGGCGATACCAAGCAATCCTGAAATGAACAGAAAAAAAAATGGTTAGAACTGCTACTAACTGGTTATAGTCCAGTCATTGTAGGTTTCATCTGCGGAAAAATCCTAGTGAGCTGAATTTTGGTATACACCTTTATTACCCAACTAGCACACTAGTGGAAATAGCAGCCTATTTTGCAACTTTTAGCTGTACAGTAGCGCTTTAGGGGTTCAGAAAGTGGTTTTAAGTTCTACTGTTGCTTCCGTAATTGCTCATAGCTGTAAATATCACTAGGGGTAGCAAAATTGAATCAAATTCCACCCTAGGTTTTATAAGAGTTCATTTTACAACCCATTTGTCGACTATAGCTTTAAAAGAGAGTTAAAACATGGATGTTAAAGCTTAAAGCTCCAAAATAGCTTCTATTGCCGCTGTTGTACGCTTCGGAACTGCATAAAGACATTAATTGCAGACTTTTTAACGGAACTGTATAAAAGATATATTTATCACTGTTCTGCCACTGATAGTTTCATTGCAGAAATGACTTATACTTTTGCGCAGACTTAAGTAACAATTTGATCGACTGTTTTACTAATAGCGACATTAAGGCTTCACAATAGAAGCAGGAGAGTAATGTAAATTAAAAAAGGCAACTGTGTGTGAGAATTCTGTAATTGAAATATTAAATAACACGTAAGTTTTTTTAAACTCAATTACGTGAGAGTAATTTAGCTTTTATTTATAAAACTCTATTCATTAAATTTATTATTTAAGGGATTCATTGGAAACAAATAAAAATAATGCGCCAAGTTCGAGTTCAACAAACACAAGCGAGGGTCCCGTAGATTTTGTTTTATCAATTGCTGATAACGGACCAGTTACAGAGGAAAAGTAAGTTATAGCTTGGTGTGGCATATTATAAAAATAAAGTAAATAACATTTGGTACACCAAGAGAAATTACAATAAACTTCGTCGATCCAGGTGAATACTGGAACAATAACTTGAAAAATAGTATTATAAAAAGTTTAGACAATTCTAAAGTTATACTGGAACATATATCGATTTTAGTAAACATAGATGGAGTACCTATTTACAAAAGCTCCAAACAACAATTTTGGCCTATATTGTGCAGTATTTTTGAAATGCCTCACTTAAGTTCTATTATTTGTGGAATTTATCTAGGTTCAGCTAAACCAAAAGATTTGCATGAATTTTTAAAAGTTTTTATTGAAGAAATGGGCACTATGCTTCACGATGGCATAAACATACGAAATAGAAAAAAAAACAGTGTCATTAGAATCGAGGAATATTCTCTCGGTTTTTTTTCATTGGCTTCATTTAGAAGATTTTGGGCCTCGTTGGAAGTTCCTTCTTCTGACGATTCATTATTATTTACAGGATTTTCACTCAGTTTCTGTCTTTTGTGACTATTTCTGCAAGTCGAAGATCTTTGTAATTTAGAGTTATTACGCTTTGTAGCATTTTTTAGAACAGATTTAAAAAACTTCTCATTGCCAGCAATAGTGTATGTATGGTCACATTCGTAAATCAGTTCAAAAAACAGTTGTAAAACATTTTTATACTGTTTTAAACATACTTTTGTGCCTTCACCTCTTGCGCTACCAGACCAAGCGCATTTGGTTAGAAATTCTCTGGTAAAAAACACATCAACTAGTTGATATGCGCAGTTTTCAGCTTTTCCTGGTTGGCACACGATATCATATTTAATTTTATAGTCCTCTTTCATCTTGCCGTCGTTTAATATTGCCTCCAAATTGGATAGTTCTTCGATATTTCGTATAGGTTTTAAACAAAATCGGTTATTATCAGGTAATTTCTTCATAGCATCATTTAATTTAGTAACTTGTGGTTCATATTTTCCGGTTATAAAAGTATCCAATTTCACCGAAATATGAGCAATGGCCATCAATATGCTTTGCTGGCTATCCAATACTTTTTTATAATTATCTTTTAGTAATATCAGATCATTCAAAATTGCTTCCTGATTTTTGTAGATCTCAACTTGGTTGCTTGTAATTTTCTCCAAATCTGAAGGGTCAATAGCTACTACGGGAACAGAAGTAGTTTCATTGTTAACAGTAACTACAAATGTAGGTTCGTTTACAGCAACAGCATATAAGGGTTCCTAAATCTGAATTTGTTCTGGCAGATTAGACACTGTAGCAACACCACGATTTAAGGCCTAAAAATAAAGAAAAAAAATTCAGTAATCAAAAGAAAAAAGAAAAAAAAGTAAGCCTTAACTTCAAAAATGTCATAAAACGTACCATTGCTATTTGCAATAAAATACCTATTTTAATATAATAACACAGAGAACATGTGTAACAATACTAACAATAACTCAATAAGAGACGTGTGAAAAGGACAAAATGTGTACAGATACTGACTAAAATACGACGTTACATTCGTAGCAACACTTTTGTTGTAGTTTTAAAAATCGTAACATGATCTGTGACTTAGTAAACAAACTATCAATTTATTACAAGCACGGCATTTGTTCTTGTCTCGGGCACATATGTAAAGTAATTAAGATAAGGCATAAAGCGCTAATAAGGCTGAATCAGTTGTCTAAAATTAATACAAATAATATCCAACTGCATAAAAGGAGGGTAGGTAATGTTTTTATCGAAATTATTGTCTTAAAGAAATTTAAATTTATTTCAAGTTTGTACCTGTTGGGCTATGATGTTGAAATATTTAAGTTGGTTGGTTGGTCCAATAAGGTGTGGCGAGAGCGCTGGCAAAAGTTCTGTGGCTTCTTGTTCTGTTGTCGAACAATCTAACATTTCTGTCAACTGCATGTCAGCAATTTCGTACAACATAATATTGTTTCTTTTAACAATGCAGTTTATTTTAGTCCAGTTTGGTTGTGGAGTTGAATCTTCTATTTTCTATAATTTTTAACTTTTTTTGTTCGGCCAGTGTAACACTCCATGTTTTTCCCACTTAGATGGACAAATGCAAAGTTCTTGTTTATTTTGTGGTTCATTATAAGTTTGAATTATTTTGAAAGGCATTCTGAAAATATGGTAAGACATAGTAAGTGTTAAACAATTGAAAGAGAGAAAAATATAGAAGCAGCTACAAACGATCATCGTATTTTAGGGTTTTCAACGAGTTCTACGGATCTCTAAACAAAAGTGATTGTAAAGACTTGAACTGCATTAGTGGTACAGGTATAACTTGGACCTTTAGAAGAGTGAAACTTAACGCTTTGACGCGCAGAGAGGAAGTATTAAGGTTGAAGTTGCAAGTTAAAGCTGCTTCTCATAGACGCCATGTTTACAAGACAATTATTTATCATTACTTGAGAAACTTATAGGTCTTATCACAATTTGTAGTAAAATATAACTAAATATAGAACCAGCAACTTACTAAACACAAATGTAGTCAAGTATGTAATTTCAATATCGTGTAGGAATGTGATATAATAATATTTATATAATAATATTTTACATATTTAACGATATTTTGAGGTAATTATTGAGGCGCGTTAAAAACACTCCAATAATATCAACTATATACACGATAAACTGATCTGCGTTTTTAACTACTTGTTTATAATACAAAATATAGCTCAAAAACACTTACCTTCACTTCACTTATTATTTATTTGTATTCAGTAATGTCTGACTCAGGAACAACAGATGTATTTAATAAATGAGAGACAAGGTGAATGATCAATGATCCTTTATTCGTTCAGTTAAACCTGTCATTCATTCAATAAGCGCCACGAGAGCTTTAGTGTGGTGATAATTATTAGTTGCAGCTCCTGTAGCGCTTTTATGCCACTATTCTGAAGTTCTAATGGAACTGTAGATTGCAAAAAGTTGTGCCCCTTTGGCTGCAAAGCGGCTGCATAAGGTCTGCAGTGCACGCTCTGGCGCTTGAGCTTGGCGCCTTTGGGAATAATCGGATTAGCTCCAAAGCTCTTAAGCAACAGTTTGTGCTAGTTGGGTACGGCGGTGTTTAATGGCTATTTGAAAAATCGACACTAATATTGTGCTGGCTAAAAAAGTTATTAAAGGTCAAAGGTCACAAAAACAAGTTTTCGCGAATATCTCGCGTCCTATTGCTCGGAGGTCAATAAAGTGATATTGTTCGTCACACCTAGAGAAATTTTACTATAGATATAGTAAAATTTCTTGCATTTTTCTGTACGATCAACCGTTTCTGGAGTAGAGCGGAGAGAATTCGACTAGAACGCATTCACATGCGGTATTGTATACCGTACACCAGGGCGTAAGCTCATTGCTTTCATTCATGTTCTGGAGTATATCAAAAACTGTGATCTCATGTCTGGGTGTTTTCTGATAAATATAACATAATATATTTCTATGATTCGTAAAATGAATAGGAAGTTAAAATTACATAAATTGATTTGTAATTAATTTTAAAGATTGGACTAGCTTTACTATCACTTAACGAATCTACTTTTTATTTGTACCCATTTGAAACGAGCAGAATACATGAACTTCTAAAAAGAGGTCCCATTTTACCACATCCTATTTAAGAGTTTCCTCAAGCACTAAAAAACGATTTCATGGTTGTTTACTGACGTCATATTTGAATACCGGTGTTAGGTGCTAATAAATATTAATGAATAATCTTACCAATAGTCTCCTGTTCAACATCGTCAACGATGATTGACGAAGAGAACTGGATTCTTGTCTTCCTGTTTGGATTGGTGCCGGTATCGAGTAGGAAATGCGCGCATATCGCCATGCCAGCCATGATGAGGACGCTGAACCAAACCACGCTCGAGTAATAGCAGTACTTGCGTACGTCCGTCACGCGTAGAAACACGTTACGAGATCTGAAAATACAATTTATTCATTATTTAGACTAATCATAGAATTTGTTTACTGAAATTCTAGCTATATCCACGCAATTAATTTTCGTGCTATTATTTTCAAAGTCGGACATGCATGAAGCAAGATTATACTAACACTTTTGCCTAGATCAATATTATTTTGTTTTTTAATTGACAGATTCAGTCTTTTTTTTATGGATGGGAAATGATCAAATGTCTCCTTCCGCGCTGGGTGGAGCGGGAGGGAGTGTCAAACTTACTGACTAAAACCCATCCGTGCTCCTCCTACTACCCTTTGTGTTCCTGAGTCGCGGAGACTCTTTCGAACAAAATCCGCAACCCTGGCAGGCTCTGGCCCTAACGGGCCCCATCTACTATGCTGACATCTCTTTGAGGCGCGCTTGAAACAACGCGCCGTCGACACGGGCCTGGCTTTAATCGGACGGCGAGCCACCCAAAGCTCGCCGTCCGCAGGCCCGCTCTTACGGTGGCCGTGAATCGCCCAGCGACTCCCGAAGCCCGTGGCGTCTCCCTATGTTGCAACATAGGGAGACGCCCCGGCCTCCCGGGGGGGGGGGGGGGGCGTGAGGGTTGTCTCTCCCTGACGCGGCCCGGCTCCTTCACTAGCATTCTTCCCATGCTTCCTTGCTTCGGACCATGAAGTGAACCAGGGCCGGACACGGCGGTGCTTCGCCCAAGCAGGGCAGACCTCCACCGTGTCCTCCGGGCGATCCTCACAGAGAAAACACCCGAACGTGTCCTCTCGCCGAATCCGAAACAGGTACCTCCCGAAACAACCGTGTCCGGTCAGTACCTGCGTCAGGCGGAAGGTGAGGACCGGACACCGTGGCGCCTCTCCAGCCACTCCTCACTTACCGCCGCAAAAGCGGCGTGCCCAAGATTCAGAGCCTACGTCTACTTTTCAGTTTATGTATAACTGAAAATTAGATGACTTATGCCCGCCCCCATTATAACATGGGAGTTGGGACATAAAAACAACTAAGACTGCACTTTCGGTCAACTCTGCCTTATCCGTCGGGGAAAACAAGCGTGTGTTATTTGTTATGGAAAATTGCTCTAGATTTTTTCCTTTCTAAAACAGAATCTACTGTGTATATTAGTAAGAAAAAATGCGTACTTGTAAAATACATACTTGAACGTCTTCCAAACATAAAAACCGAAACTGTTTAGCCAGAAGAAAGCGGCCAATAGACTGATATACAAGATAATATCTGAAAACAAAAGAAAAAAGGTCAACCTGAATTTCAATAAGTAGCATGCAACATAAGATGTCATGCATTAATAATTGTCGGGCTCTCTACTTACCAGTAACCATGAAGCTGACATGGTTACTGAACTCGGTGAATATTCTCACCAAGTCTGCTGCCTGGCTCACAATCAGACACATATTTATAGTTGTGATGATATTGCCAGCCAGGTCTCGGAGTGTAGGTAACACAAAGTATATCACTGCCACCAGTAAAAACAAGATCATCGCAATAGCATGAAATACAGGGTTTAGAATCTTCTTCATGAGGAAACTGGTGTCTTTCCAATTTATTTTGACTTCTGGGACACATACTAATGCATATGCGCCTGTTATGTTGGCGCTTTTGTTTGTTTGTGTGTCTCTTTGTGTAACTAATATCTGAAAGTAAACATTTTGTTACAAGAATGAGAGAGATATTAAATATATTTAATGAATGATTAGATTACATAGGATGCCCTCGAGTATACTCTATAGGATTGCCACTGTGTTTGAGTTAATGACCTGTTTGAATTGTTTAGCAACTGTATGAATTTTATCTACTAGCATTAGGTAAATGAACAATGGTATCAAGCCACTGTTATTTACATAAAACTATATGCATGAAATGAAGTTCCATTCAAACACTTTTTTATGCATAATTTTAACTTGAGTCACATAATGACTCAAGCAAGCAAGCTCAAACAAAGTGGAATGTGAAAGTTTTTTTTAATGTCATTCAGTGATAATGAACCGTTGAAAGTTTATCTAGACTAGGTTAACATGTCAGAATAGCTGGTGTTAAATAAACCCAAAATTCTATTATGAAAAAAAAAAAATGTTGGACTGTGTTTTTGCTAAATATACTCCAATCTATCAAGCTAAACTTATTCTGCAAAGGTTACATTATCAATTTGATTTAGAATTTACATTCAGTAGTGCATAGATTAATAAAGTTAATAGGCTTGTTTACAAATATTTTAAGTCATTTTTGCCATCACAAAAGTATAGTTGCATTAAAGTGGCGCCAAATTGATGATGTTACCAATGTAACCATCTAACAGTGGTGTTATCAATCTTACTAAACAAAATATTCCATAATATGTATCTCACCTTATCCATGCAGTATTTAGCTTGGTTGTGAATGTACGATGAAGGTTCTTTCTCTTCCGGTATTGAAATACTATCATGTAAATTGAATGTGGTTATCACTGGCTCCTCTTTAACATCTGCACCGGGTTGGTGATTGATAATGTGGCGTAAGCGACCATCGGTCAATAAATTAAGCCTGTAATTGTAATTTTTTTTTAGTGTAATGTTGGATTGCAGATATATTTTGCTGGATGATCTGATTGAACTCATTGAGTTCCATAGGGTGTGTCTCCTAAATGAATCCCAATCACATCTACTTGTCACGTTTTTTGTTTTCATATCAAGATATTAATTTCTAAAAAACAATCAGAGTTCATTCAGTTAGTGAAGTTGCGTTACTGTTGTGATGATTTGATTACTTACGTGTCTTCAGATTTTCCTAAATCGAATATAGCTCTCTGTTGTGTGGTGGCACAGTCGGGCACACCATACACGTAGTTAAAGTATTTTACTTTGGCGTCATTACCATCTTCAGTCTTAAATTGTGGTGTCCACAAACCTGTCAATTATAAGAACAGTAAGTATTTTATTGTCGCAGTTATTTTAGTGTTGTAGTTATGTTTAAAAATACACAACGCTGTAAATTGTACTGTGAATCGTGACAAAAGGTCAGCTTTTTTTGTTAGAAGTAATTTAGCAATCAAACAATTTTCCTGTTGTACATAAGTAGAGATTAGGATGAAGTTTTAGAAAGATTGAATTTAACAGTGAATAATGCGTACCCATTAACAGGTTTTGATGGTATACTCACTCTGGTTGTATCTATCGGCTAGTCTACATATCCCGTCCACAACAATCTCGTTATGTTCGCAGCATTTGTTTATCTTAACTCCGTTGAGTTTGTCCGATACTTCATTGAGATCCGTCTCCCCGACTTCCGCGTGCAGTTCATGTGTCGCACACAATATCGACAATGTTAACAGTACTACATACATGTTGTTATTGAACCTTTATTACTCTCATCACAAGGTTCTTGTCGCTTTTATTGATACTTTGTGTGTCATACAATAAGGCACTTACAGTTAATTCTTTGATCACAAACAGAGAACATAATAATAAAACCATGTAAATTGGTGTCAAAAGACACTAATATTGTTTTAAAACTAAAACTTTTAGATTCTTTGGATTAAATTCGGAGATTCATAATCAAGTCGGTTCGTTTGCGTTTCCGCTTGCTGCATTCGCGATCGCGAACTCGCGAAGTTTGGCGTTTATTAAAAGTTGACTTTTAAACGCCAGACGGAACGCTGTTATTGCACGGCTTTTGCCTATAGTCCTTTGAGCCTCTCTTCTATCTATTTGTTGAAGTTGTACGAAATACTTTTGTTACTCTCTTCTCTTATGTTGCACTGCTGTGTATTGGTGTCCTTCATAGCAAGTACATAGCAAAAAAAAAAATATGTTTGAGCCAATTATTGGAAGGTAAGTATTTGGGTTCTTTTTTTCTAGAAGTATTCTATTCTGTCAGGGTAGCCCTCGAAATTCAAACACTCTTACGTTTTTTGCAATTTGCAGGTCGGTATCAGGTTGTATGTTGGTCAAAATATGATTTTTTCAAACTTTTTAGAGAGCATAGGTATTATGTAGGTACATTGTACTTCATAACGATATAAATTACTGCAGCGCCCCTAGATAGTTACTACCGTAACACCTATTTAAGAACCCTCACTAACCAACCACAAACCCATAACTGAAAACCGCATGAAAATCGGACTAGTAGTTTTGGTTTTGCACAAACAAATGTTTACTGCAGCGCCCTCTGGTGGGTTGTCACCGTAACACCTACCTAAGAACATGCACCAATCAAACCCGAACCCATCAAATGTTAACTGCAGCGCCCCCTGGTGAGTTGTCACCGTAAGACCTATCTAAGAACATGCACCAATCAAACACGAACCCATCACTGAAAACCGCATCAAAATCGGACAAGCAGTTTTGGATATAAATGGCAACTTTGGTTTGCACAAACATCCTCTCACCTCAAACGCATATAGTACCGTCGCGTCGTGGGTATAAAGGGAGTTATTCGAAATCCGTGAGTAATCAACAAAAATGATAAAAGATAAGTATTTCGATTTCTTGAAAAAGTATTCTGACTTGGCCCGAACTATCGCTACCAGGTCCACGCATATTGCCAATCTCCAATCAACTTGAGATTCCCCACACGTTGGCAACGCTGTACGAAAACGTGTCAATGTGTCGTTCTTAGGGCCATTTGCACCAAGCCAAACTGATCGCGATCAGCGTTTATACCGTTTATGAGCTGTCAGTGTCTCTATTTTTCTATGGAATATTGACGCTGACAGCTCTTGAACACAGTTTAGATGTACTGATCGCGTTCAGTTTCATTGGTGAAATCCGCTGGACAGCTTCACAATTTGACACTAGAGGCGCTATTAGAATCTTTGCATCGCCAATTTTATTTGTAAACATTTCCATAATTGTCATTTTCCTCCAACAATGTGTGAATATGTCAACTAAAACTGTGTAAGTGTGTAATAAGTAAATTAAATACTTACGTACCAGTATACAATATATACCTACGTATAATAATACTGATTACTATTATCCTACATCCAGTGGCGTAGTGAAGGGGGGGGGGGAGGGGCGGACCGCCCCGGGCCTTTGTATACAAAATTGCCCTTTTGTGCCTGCAGCAGGCCGCGACAAAACTACCGTTTTGTGGCACGAAGCCTGCTGCAGACCGCGTTTGAAAGGGAACTGCCGCCGATCCGTGCCACATGCGGAATAAAATATTTTGTACGGTCAGTCACTGACAATGTTTTCAAGAAGTTAGCTCTGTCTCACTTGCACACATTGAATGTCACTTCCGCTTTATACCAATATCTTCTTCGTCCCGTCCCGCTCGCGCATACCATTTTGCATATTGTCGTCTCTGTCCCGCGCGAGTTCTAGAAACACCACGCGTCGCCCCGCGTCCTTCGCTCGACTTCGTTTCCTTCAGTTCAGTTCATACAGTTAACAAAGTGACTCGAGTGCCAGTTTCGTGACATTTTAATGAGAATTTTGTGACAGTATTTTGCAGTTATGGTTCTCAGAAGAGCACGGTTTTATCGATGTAGATGAGATTCGAGATGAGAGAGTTCTAAGGACGGCAAATCATGATTCCGCCCCGGGCCGACAATGGCCCACGCTAGAGATGGGCTTAAGCGTTAAAAAATAATAACACTGCTAAATGCTAATGCTAACAATAATTAACACTTTAAATTAGCAGTTATTTTTAGCAACTGTTAAATTTAATCACAGACAGGTTGTTAACATAATTAATTCTCATTTCCTTCATACTTTTCACAACTTAGGACTGTCAACTTTTTCTGTTGGCGTATGTATCTAAAATAAGAATCAATTTATTTGCAAAAATTTCTTTTTTTGTCTGTTTTTATTAGTATTCGTAATTTTTGTTTATTAATATTATTTATTTTTGTTTCTTTTTCTATTCTTTTGGTTTTTTTTTGTGAGTTGTGACTGCTAGATTTAACAACTGTTTCAGAATTTATTTAACAGGTGTTGACACTAAAAAAATATAGCAGTGTTAATTTAGCAGCTTATTAATTTTAGACCCATCCCTAGCCCACGCTACGCCACTGCCTACATCATACCTATGGGCCTTTGCCCTACTTACCAAATGTATCGATGTATTAGGTATAACTATACCCAAATAGGAACTTATAATTTTGTTACAGGAAAAATGTTGGACATAAAAGTGTTTATTTTATAGTGGAATCATGACGTAACGCATGGTATTTTTTTGGGCTTAGACAAAAATATGGACTTAGGTAAAACACGAAAAACATAAGTATTTAAATTATATTTATTAGTATTAAATACCAACATGCATTCTCGGAAAAATATTTATAATTAATTACTTAGGAACTTAGTATCAATTAATTCTTACTTTCTAGTATTTACATCGAGTAAATTCTAGTAAATTATTAAAAACTTAGTTATTTATCATATTTGTAATAAAAATATACCTACTTAAAATGAGTTTTCTCTATAATCCCTACATTTTATTTTATGGCACATAAAATGGTGATACTAAAGGTTAAATATATAAATACAATATTATTATTAACAATACCAGATCATTTTGAATGGGTTTTGTTTGAGGCAGATTGAAAATGGCACATGATAGGTAGGTATTATTAACCTAAGTGCCCCTAGGGCATCAGTTGCTTACGCAGATTCTTATTAAAATGTTTTTAAAAACATTATCATAGAGGTTAAACGGATATCTTGTTATTACTCAATTAGTTACTTTTCAGAATTAAATGACATTACTTATAAAAACAAACTAACCGATCAGAGTCAGAGGTGAATTATAAAATATTATTTTTTACTTAGTTCATTCAGTGCAGTTAGCACCTAATATAGCACATTATTTGTACCTATAAATTACAATTTTATTGTTTTTTGGTACAATAAACAAGTTTCGTATTGATCATAAATATTATATCAATACAATTATTATATTATTAGGCGTAGATTCTTGATCCGATTTTCCTGTTGACTAGTTTTAAGTAATTTAAACTAATGTGACATGGAAATAAGATCGAAACGAGTGAATGATCCAGCGATCCACTTCAATTTAGCCTGACCTCCACGGTGTCGTCTCCAAGGATCTGCTGGTCATCAGAATCGTCGTGCGGACTGAGCTTCTCCGCTAGGGGGCGACTGAACCATAGACAAACGTTCTCGCTGGCCATACCCCGCATGGCACGCCTCCTCAGAAGCACGAGCAATAAGAATATGATGACTCCTTGAAGACAGTTGAACGTGTCCATGATTTTCCTGAAACATAAATTCAATTATAATTGGTTAGAAAGGAGACTCACTGGAGTGTTTCGTTTTATTTTTTGGCGTGGATAAGTATTTGTTGCGAAGAGTAGAAGGGTAGTAATGTGTACCCAAGCGTGGTCGTAATCTCTGATTGAATTGAATGTATTCTTGAATGCACTCACTTAAAAAATAGTACGACGATCACGATCTTTTACGGACAACCTTTCGGATTTGATTGAGAGTGAGAAAATTATACGTAAATTGGAGTAATAATAATAACAGAATAAAGCTTACCAAATAATGTGGGCAGAACCGTGAGCGAAACTAGCGATCTCGAATATCCAGGAAATACCCATGACGAGGAACAGCTTCAAAGATAGAAGGAACCTGAAAATTGACATACGTTTACTGTTAAATGAAATTACCAAAACATAATAGTTATTTATGATATTAGTGCGGTAAGTTGGTTTTTACAAACGAGTAGACGAATGTAAGCACGAGACGAAGTCGAGGGCTTACCATAGTCACGAGTTTGTAAAAACCAAATCCGCACGTGTGTCATACAACGTTTTTCGACACATTTGCGAGAAAACATTACAATAAGTAATGAAACAAACTTTTTGTCTCTAGAAATCAGTCGGAAAGTCGCAACAATCTGACGTTTCTAATATGAAAATGGCGCGAATTTGCAAAGGGCGCCACATGCGCGTGGTGAAAATTAGAACCACATACTTTATTTTTTTTATTTATCTTCTCTCATTTTCTCTATAATATTAAAATGAGACAAACGTATACAGCAAAAGCGCTTCCAAGGAGGTTCGATCATTCAGCTTATTTATTCTCGTCATATGAAACTCCTTGGTGGAATTCTTATTAATTTTTATGGAAATTAAAAAAAAATCGTAAAGAATACGCACGGCGCTATACAACGGAGTTTGCGGTAAAATATGTACTTAGGTGAGAGTACCTACTTTGCCGCACGCTCCATTGTGTGGTGCATAATTTTTAACTTTCGAACAATGCATACAGGCTTCGTAAATGCATTTTTTGAGCAAATGTGTTGAAATAACTATTTACCCTGGATTCTCGAAATAAACGAACGAAGCACCACGATTAAAAATCAAATCACTTGGAATGTCATTCCACCAATCATAGTACCTAATTCGCGTTTGACAATTTGTTATATTAATTTTGCGACAATTTTTTTGCCTAAACTTGGCCTCGGTACTATTACGTCTACCACAGATAATTTTAACTCACTTGTGTTTTAGAACATTTAGAGTATTGACTTCATATTTCCTAGTCTGCTTCCATAGGTTGAACGATGTCATAGCGAATAGTGTTACATTAGCGGCAATGAGAACAGCAACCGGACCGTAGAAGAAGATCCAAGTTTCGGTGCGACCTGAAAGATTATCAGAATTGTATTTTATGCCACAAACACATTAACAAGTATTGACGGATTGCATACAGATAAAACTTTATTTACCATTGAACCAGCAGCTGTTTTTTCCGAAACCTGGTTTGTAGTGCTCTCCTTCAACGAAGTTGGCAATGAGGGTGACCGTTAGGAGTAAGAGAGTACTGCCCCAAGCGTAGCAGCTGTAGATGAAATACTGTTTTCTCTCCGTCTTCTTCAAATAGCTCGAATCTCTGGAAAAAATAGACATACAATTTTAGATAAACTTATACAACAATGGTTAGACCTACTGCCTTGTAAGGATCCGAATGTTGGGCATCAAATGGGATGAATGAAAGAGACTTGAATGCAGTTGTAATGAGAATGCTTAGAGCGATGTGTGGTGTTACGCGCTAGGATAGAAAGAACCGTGTTTTAACTTACAGCACAGTGCGATATACGTTGATGGATATAACATTCATCCAGAAGAAAGTGGCCATCATCCAAGTGTACACGAGAAAGCCTGAAAGCAACAAACACACATGTTAGAAACGGCTAACAGCTACAGTATCAGGTTATAGGCAAAATTTTTATACTAAAGAATTGAAAATAGTTTAGTATAAGTACAGTAAGCAGTTAGCTTCATAGTTAAACATACTGGTGCAGGTAAAAACAATAAACATAAATGTTGCTCACCTGTGACAGTACAAAATTCGCCTCTAAAGCCAGGGCTCAGCTGCAGTATTCCCAAAGATAGGAATCCCAAGGCCATGCTAACACACATGCACATGTAACATAGCCCCTGTAAATCTCTGAAAATAATCAATGGAAAAACCAGTAAAATATAACATCATGGCAGAATTAGATTACTTTTGACGTAGTTCACAGCTTATGTTTCACAATGATATCGAAAACAAATGGGTGTATCATAGTGACAGGTTTCAGATTGAAACTGGAACACTGAACCTTTGCACGATGTAATCACGTTTGGTCTGATAGATTAAAAACATATTGAAAGGCTAATCAGTCAAATTGAGGAGCTAGAAGAAGTCCACTACTAGAAACAGTCCCTAAGCATTGCTGGCCATGCTTCATTTACCCAGCGAATTGCCGCGACCGTCACGGTCATGTCGATCAACTTTTAACTAACTTTTGTACTCATAATAGGACTCCCAAATGCTTCCCAAGAAGCAACTGACTCCTTCAATAAATAATCCAGTGACAAATTACAATCTAATAAGTACTGATTTTCATTCTTACCGCAATTGCGGGAGGTAAGTGTAGACAGCTATAGTAAAAACGAGAAAAAACACGGAGATAAGGGTCAAGATTCCACTGGTTTCGATGTCACTGGTCTTGGATATCTCTTCAAAGCACACTATCGCTACTGGCACAGTGCCCAAGGAGTGGTCACTGCTGTTCTTGTACATTCTGGCGAGGCAGTATCTGAGAAAAAAAAGGAACAGTTGAAGAAAATTTGCGTAGGTATGTTTTAATGTGTTCTTGCGTATTCGTATATACGACTTTTAAGGTATATATCCCGTAGGTTAAAAATTTTACCTATAATAGGCTTATTATCTGTTACTCTGTTTCATATTTTGTGGTTTAACTGAAGGATAATGATAATACATGACCGAATATTTAACATTGTACGCGTGAGTGACTTAGTAATGCTCATAACTATTGATTACCTATGTCAATATATGTTACCTTCGTAAATTTAAACATTCCTATAAGTACCTACACTTGTCACTAAGGACCAAAAAGGACATTCTCTGATGAAAATTCAGTAATACCTACCCCCGCAAAATTTACTCGTAATTTTCGGAAATGTTAAGGCACCAAATCCATACTCACAGGTCAGGGTCTTCAACAAAAATGTAGCTAGGCGAATCCTGCGTGGACACTTTGGTGCCATCCAGGATGATATCCCTTAGAACCATTCGTCCATACGTGCAGTTCAGGACCGTCATTTTCGTCGTGCCGCAGAATCCCTTTGGCATTAATGTCTCGTTGTTTTGGCAGCATTGTTTCGCAGACACTGCAACTGTACAACCAGCCAGCACTAACAGTAGAAGTTCCTGAAAAGAAATCAATTATCATTAATAGCTTTTGCCGTCGGGTCGCTGGTGTTAATACAGATTTCCGCAAATAAAGGTTAGCCTATATCCGTCTCCAGGGTACCGCTCTATCGCTGGACCAAAATCGGTTCAGCAATTTGGGCGTAAGAGCAACTCGCAAACAAACTTACTTTCTCATATATAATGTTGATATTTGGCTCAGGCGGGATTAGCTGGATTCCTTTGAAAAGGACTGGTCCTTAGCATCCCAAGATAAAGAAGCCTTTGCTCTACAGTTGGTCATTACATTCCCGTAAAAACATACTGAATCTTGTAAATGTCATGTATTCTCGCTCCGCCTTATCAGTCAATAGTTATCGTTGAACTTTGATCCTTTGAACCAATAAAACAAATTACCTACTTATAATCACTTTGTTGTACTGCTGATTTTGTGTGGATTTTTTTTCTCCAATCTTTGCCACGTCTAAATCAAGTCCGATTAGGTGGTAAAACATTGTAAATTAGGTAGGTATTCTGAGATTAGGTATGCAAGTTATTTTCAAGTATTGTCTAAGTTTATATAAATGCAGTCATCAATACCATAATGTAATAATGTAATAAATAGCTTTGCCCGCGGCTCCGCCCGCGTGTGTCGCGAAAAATAGCCTATGTCCTTCTCCATATTCCAGGCTATTTATATCTGCTAAATTTCATACGATCCTTTCAGCCGTTTTAGCGTGAAAGCGTTACAGACAGACAGAGTTACTTTCGCATTTATAATATTAGTAAGGAAGTAGGGACACAATGTTTTTTTTGTGAATGTATAACGAGCGGTTCGCGCCAGTAAACTGCGTAGTTTAGCGAGTCCAAAACTTTGTCATACAAAATTATAACCCTCCTTTTTACCCGACTGCTTCAGAAGGAGGGTAATGTTTTTTTTGTTTCACTGTATTCGTGTAAAAAGACCTCTCCCGAAACTGTGCCCAAGTCTAGGAACTCTTTTCAAGCCATCCGCTACGGCACACGCCAGGTTTTCCAGCACCTCTTACAAGGCGAAAATACGGGTCGAATTAAACTTTCTAGAGAAACTCCGTTGAACATTGTCTATGACGGTAAAACAAAACTATGAGGAACCTCATTAATTATTAATATCTAACAATTCAAATCAATCGTAAAACATGTTTACGCTTGTATGGTAACTTCTAACGTAATGAAATTATGACTCCGACAGTGCACGATTATAAACCGACTATCTAGCTATAACGCTGGGGTCATAGAGGAGTAATTTTAACCCCGATGCATTCCGAATAACAACGTGATATCATGTAATATTTGAAACAGAGCAGAGACAATGAGTGTTTACGTAGTTCGATACCTACAACCTTTGTGTTCGGGATAGTTTGTTGACCTCGTTTCTTGATACAGTAATCCACATTACTCGTACTTAATTCGGTGCAATTTATGAACCTACCTAGACCTAGTGATAGCTCATGTGTTGACTTTATAAACATACTGCGTTTTATCCCATTTTAAAATTGTGCGACAGCAGGGGTGAGGGGTGGGGTAGGTAAGTACCTACCTACTGAGCACCCAAAAAGCTAACTTCACAGAACTCTCAAAGTTTGAATCGACTTGTACCTACCTACCTACGCCAGGCACAAAAGTTAAAAAAACCGGCCAAGTGCGAGTCGGACTCGCGCACGGAGGGTTCCGTACTATATACATCTATAAAAAACGGCAAAAACATCATGTTTGTTGGAGCCCCACTTAAATATTTATTTTATTCTGTTTTTAGTATTTGTTCTTATAGCAGCAACAGAAATACATCATCTGTGAAAATTTCAACTGTCTAGCTATCACGGTTCATGAGATACAGCCTGGTGACAGACGGACGGATGGACAGCGGAGCCTTAGTAATAGGGTCCCGTTTTACCTTTTGGGTACGGAACCCTAAAAATGAAATATATTCTCAATATATACCTATATTGAGAATATATTTCATTTTTAGGCTTACTTATTTATTTGAAAATTGGTTCCCATAAGTACTGATTTTTTTTCTATTTCACGACTTTTGTGTGACACTGACATAATATGTACTTTTTAAACTAAATATCGAGTTGTTCTATTTTGTGGTGTGCGGTCATTATTCGGCCGGACGTAGTTTTCTTACTTATCGTTACTAACGTCTTTAACTATCGTCTAATGAAGATAATGGTTTATTATTATATTTTATTTATTAAAATGGTATCACACAGAGCTCTCGCAACAGCATACGCGTTGTGCTTGTTTATTCATTACTAATTATAATAATATTATAGACTAGCTTCTGCCAGCTTTCGCATTTATAATATTAGTTTGGATGAAGAAGTAGACGTGTATAGTAGGTACACTCACACTTACATTTTGCTAACACCCAGAAGGCCAATATTGGCGAACTTGCTTAAAAATTGTTCAAGCCGCAATCGCTGTCAAAATGTGTTTTTGATAGTTTTCTACAGTGGAAAATACCATAAAAGCCACTCAGCTCGTAAACGTCAATTTGTATTGAAACTGAATTAGCGCCGTCTGGTAACAATAACGGAAAACCTTATTTTTTCATACAATTTGACATAAGCGGACGTTTACGGTAACGCGATCGAGTACGAAAAAAAAAACTCGCACTAAGGCCTCTGAGGCTTAAGTGCGAGTTTCTAAACGTACTCGATCGCGTAAACGTTCACTTAAGCATGGACTAATCACTTATGTAACTATATCAATTTGTTTAGAAATAAGAGTTTATCCCATTTCAATACAAATTGATGTTTAGGCTATCGCAATCGAGTAGGAGGTACGTTAAATTCGCACTAAGGCCACTAGGGATCAAACCTACAACCTCAGATGTCGCCGTGAACTTGCAATAAATCGGTGACATATTGAAACCGATCAAAGAAGTGGGTCAATCAACAATCAGATGGGTAATGATATGTAAGGAGGGTAATTTAGTTAGCTTTGCGGCTAAGGTCACAGTCACGCCTACAACCTATCTACATTAAATACATAAAATGCAATATATGTGGTAGTATCATATGGCAGAACTTCGCAGTTTCACCAAACATTAGGACTTGTCTGGAAGACGAGAACTAAGAATTGAGTTTTTGACTAGGTTTCGATATTCATAACATTTCATTTGGCAATATGATTGTAGACAGAAGCTAAAATACTTACATTTACAGCGTGGACATTTGAAACTTTATTTTATGTGAAGTTGGCATCTCCTGCCACATACCTACCTATACCTAAATAAATATTTGCAAAAAAATCTTTGCCCGGATCCACAAGCCTTTTTTTTTTTTTTTGGATGGGAAATCATCAACTGACCCCTCCCGCTCTGGGTTGAGCGGCAGGGAGTGTCAGACTTCTACTGACTAAAACCCACCCATGCTCCTCTTAGTGCCTTTTACGTTCCAGGGCCGCGGTAACTCTTTCGAACAAATCCGCAACCCTGGTAGGCACTGGCCCTAACGGGCCCCTACTCCTATGCTGACATCTCTTTGAGGCGCGCGTGGAACACAACGCGCCGTCGGCTTGGGTCTGGCTTTAATCGGACAGCGAGCCACCCAACGCTCGCCGTCCGCAGACCCGCACCTACGGTGACCGGGAATCGCCCAGCGACTCCCGACGCCCGGTGCGTCTCCCTATGCCGCGGCGGCTGGGGCGTGAGGGTTGTCTCTCCCTCACGCGGCCCGCCTCCTCCTTCACTAGCATTACTGCTTCGCAGAAGGAGGTGACGGCTTCCCATGCCTCCTCGCTCCGGACCATGGATTGAACCAGGGCCGGACGCGAGAGGTCGCCGCCGCCGATCGCCTCGGCGAGGACACGGCGCTGCTCCGCCCATGCGGGGCAGGCCTCCACCGTATGCTCCACCGTGTCCTCCGGGCGATCCTCGCAGGGATCCACAAGCCTTAAGTTGGAAAACAAAAGATATTTTTAATTAGTTGTAGACCAGAAAAATTGAGCGTCTCCTGTCACTTATCCTTAACCCGGTAACATGCTGGACGTGATCGTATTCGGTTTTTACTGGATTTTTAAAAAGTTTATTTGAAGTAGGTATTAACTATAGGAATGTGTACATACACTCATAAATCTGTTTACGCATTTGGAAAAAATCCTATTACGCGACGGTCTAAGCCTAGTATAATATTACTAGGGTTAGACCGTCGCGTAGTAGGATTTTTTTTTCTACATCATTTCTCATTCTGCAAAGTTGGTAATTCTGAATGAACACATAATAATCTTAAAAAACTAGCCAAGTGCGAGTCGGACTCGCGCACGAATTGAACCGTACCTTTATCTATAAAAAACGGCAAAAAAAATCACGTTTGTTGTTAGTATTTGTTGTTATAGCGGCAAAAGAAATACATGATCTGTTAAAATGTCAACTGTCTAACTATCACGGTTCATGAGATACAGACACAGACGGACAGCGGAGTTTTCCGTCCCGTTTTTACCCTTTGGGTACGCAACCCTAAAAATTAATCCCTATTTCTCTTGGTCACAATGGTCACAATGGTCACGCCATAACTTGAGAACGACTTGAACGATTTAAATAATATGTTTTTTGTTGTGTTCGTAATTATTGTAAGGGCGAGATATGTATGAAAGAAAATTTTAAATAAGTACAAATATTGATGTGAATGTCATCTATGAATAAGTAAATCATATTTTACAAACACGCAGCCATAATGAATATTGTGTTTCATGTCATTTTATCATAATGTCTATCGTAATATGAACAACGCTAACCACAAATACTATTGATGTTAACAATAGTATTTATGGTCGAATCGAACTTCATCTATTTATAAATAGAGGAAGTTCGATTTAAATGGAAATTACGCAATTAAAATAAGCAGCTTTTTGATGTACGACACTGATACAAAAACTTAATTATGAAAAGATCCAATCAGGAATCGAATGCTTTTGGAACCTATATAGAACTATTTTTTTAGGGTTCCGTACCCAAAGGGTAAAACGGGACCTTATTACTAAGACACGGCTGTCCGTCCGTCCGTCTGTCACCAGGCTATATCTCATAAACTGTGATAACTAGACAGTTGAAATTTTCACAGATGATGTATTTCGGTTTCCGCTATACTTAACAACAAATACTAAAAACAGAATAAAATAAATATTTAAGTGTGGCTCCCATACAACAAACGTGATTTTTATGCCGTTTTATAGAAAATGGTACGGAACCCTCCGTGCGTGAGTGCGACTCACACTTGGCCGGTTTTTTATGATAAACTAACTGCTGGGAATGTCGAATATTATCCCAAGGGAACATATATATATATTTTTGAAAGATAATGTCAATACAAGCAATCAAACAAAGGACGCATAAAAGGGGTGGACCTTTTTTACCTGCTCTTCTAAAAAGGTTCCGTCGTTTTTTTTTTTGTCGGTTCCTTCTAAAAAAGTGACGTCAGCTGTAAACGTATTACTTGCTCATTATGAGCTGCTAAAAGCGTTTTATAATAATACGAGTACATTTTCTCTAAGAAGACAGAGGAGCGGTTGTTTTAAATAGTTAATTGATGTTTAATATTAATTTAATAGTACGTAATCCTTTTTTGCTGATTGTACACACTAGTAGGTTTGGCACATACAAAAAAAAATATGGGCCGTAGAAGGAATATAATATAGGATGAAACGGGAAAAAAATACTTAAAATTATTTAGGGACGAAGGAGTTTTTTTTTATGTGGGACAAAGTCAGTGGGCCAAACAAAGCATAAACCGATAATGGATAATGATCTACACTGAAGTGATCGATTTATTGCTCATCGTAGACAATAGCCTGTTCAATTTATTTTATCCCAAGTCATACACTCAGTCCTGCTAAACATAGACCTCTCTTAAATTGAACCTCTCCGTAATCTACAATTGTAGGTAATACATACCTACGTTGTATTAATATTAATTTCTTATCTATTGGTCATAATTATAATGATTAATTTTCATTGAAACATTATTTACATGACATTAACTTTACCTAATTAAGAAGTAAGTACCTAGTTACAAACAATACTTATCAATGAACTTTCCGGTTGATGACTGATGACAACTTATGCGGACGTTCAGTGTTATTCATAAATACGAAAAACAGTTCCAAGAAATTACCTCCACTGTTTGTCATATCGTGGGGAAGTACGTTTTACATACAGCGTGATTGCTAAAGATCATCAAAACAGACAGACCCCTTAAATCTTAACGATAAATGGAAAATAACATAGGTTAATGCTATTTATTTTCCTATTCACTCAATTTTATGATTATTAACTTTTAATAAGCTTGTCAGTTTAGCGTACATAATCTGTACTTAATTATAGTTAGGTAAGTACCTATATGTAATATTAATTATTAATAAAAGATCTTATGATTTAATTACTTATGTTAGTTGTTGTTAATCTAACGCCGGTTTCTTTAAATAATAATAGTTGTGGTGAATAATTCATAACAATAAGCGAAGACGTAGTGTATTAGGAGTAATAATAGGCTATGTAGGTAACCTTTCTTTCAACGAGCGAGTAGCGAGTCGATTGAATCTCATTTTTGTAACATGTTACTTTAACAATATATACCTCTCCTCTCTCTTGGAGGAGCTCGTGGCAAAATTATAACAGCCGCACGGACCGATCTTCAAGGTTAAGCAACGCTTGCCGAGGTTGGTCTGTGGATGGGTGACCATCTTAACATACCGAAACTCCTCCGTGCTTAGGAAAGCCCGTTAAGCCGTTGGTCCCGGCTGTTATTTGGAGATCTTTGGCAGTCGTTACGGATTGTCAGAAGCCAGAAAATCTGACACCGGTCTTGCCAAGAAATACCGTGTTACCTAGTTAATGGGTTGTGGAGGTCTGGTAGGCAGCCGCTCCACTTAAAATACTGGTATTCCGCTGAATCCGGTTTGACTGGGAACCGACCCCAATTTAGTTGGGAAAAGGCTAGGCAGATGATGATACCTACCTTATAGGTTTTCCTATAAACACCAGATTCAGCAGTGCGATTCTGTAAACATATCGAAGTGAACACGCGAGTGGGGCGCACGACGGGCGAGTTGTCAAACCATACAAATAAGATGGAATGACAGCTCAGTTGTCGTTCCCTCCGCCTAGGTGAACACCGTGAGATGTCGACAGAATCGACCGGCTGTTTAGTAGTAGGATTAGTACTCGGGCGCGTTAGGTACGTAAATAAATATATTTTGAGCAGTGATGTATTGTTTTGAGTACTTTTTTTAAATTTTTAGCTTGTCCCCCTTATTCAGGTTAATTTATTTACGTAACGCGTGTGTGGGTCATAGAAGTTCATATGTGTACCAAATTATAACAAAATCGGTCCAGGAGATTCGGAGAAAATAGGCAGTGACTGTGACAAACGGGCGGACGGACAGACAGACAGACTAAAGATATTCTCTATGAGACAGACACCCGAGTGATCCTAAGAGGGTTCCGTTTTCTACAGATGTTCGGAACCCTACAGTACAGTACTAGATTTTGCCCGTGGCTTCGCCTGCCTTAATATTACAGATTTTCGCAAAAAAGAATCCAGTATGCCTAAATTTGTGTACCAAAATTCATTAAAATCGGTTCAACGATTTAGGCGTGAAAGCGTGAAAAAAGTCACTTTCGCAGTAATAATAATAGTTAGGTATTTAGGATACTAGCACTAGCGGTTTCGTCCACGTGCAGGTCGTAAATGCTTCCACGAAAAACTAAAAGGTACAGCGATAAAGCCGGATTTACATTACGAAACTAGTTTCATGCATGATGAAATTAATTTCATAACACTACTTTCAGTACCTGTGAAACTAGTTTCATTAAAAATAATAGTGTCGTGAAACCCACAGTATGTCTGTGATCATGGCTACGCTAACATCTAAGCTTTACTTTGCATTGCAAAATGTTGTCATACAAATGTTATAGTAAAAAATTAAGAAAAGTTGTCTCGAAAGAAAAGATGTTGGTGGATTCGAGCCTGGCTAGCAAGAAACCAAGCACGACTAATAAACACACGTCCTATCAGCGCAAGCGCTTTCGCGACACTAGTTTCGCGTCGCGTTTATACGATGACATTAGTTGCATGACACTAGTTTTATCCAAAAATCGCGCGCATCACGAAACTGTTTCAGTGTCGTGAAATCGATGCATGCATTGTAAAACTTGACGTTTACACGTGAAATTGTTGGTGAAATTAATGTCACGAAACTACTTTCATGCCACTAGTTTCGTAATGTAAATCCGGCTTAAACGGTCCCATGAACACCCAAGTCATGGTCAACCTGTGTGCCAAGTGCCAAGTTTCATCCAAATACGTTCAGCTGTTGAGATGAAATAGATTAACAAACAATCAAGCCGATACCTTCCCCCGATTTCTGATTTAAGAATTTGAAGTTGAAAACTTTTGAAGAAGGAAACTTGGCATTGAAGCAGGGTTTGTCACAACCCCAAATACTCAATTTAGGAACCTGCCTATATAATTTCACATTTACAATATTAGCAGGAGACTTTCGTTTTTCAGTCAGGTATTATTTGATACATAACGTTAATAAGCTTATAAAACATTGATCAGAGAGCCAATTCTACTAATTTTTAAGCAACGTTCGCATGCATGTCAGTTGCAATCTGTCAAAAAAAGCCTTAATTTCCATACATTTTTGACAGATTGCAACTGTCACGCGATTGCGAACGTTGTTTAAAAATTAGTAGAATTGCGGGCACTTCTGTTCCCTGAATGCACGACGATAAAATTTATCCGCACCCCAATGGGGTTGCTGATACATTTTAATTCGTTCAGCACGTCGTGCATTCAGGATAATGATCAAATGGTTATATTATTGACTGATTGAATGAGATTTGCTGTAAACAGTGCGTTATCAGGGCATGTTTGCAGTTTTTACATTATGTTCACAGGACCTTTACAGCTAATATGATTAGGTTTATAATACCTAGATAATTCTTATATTTATATAATTTAGTTTAGTCTGCATATCTACTTAGAGCGCTGTGGAGTACACACGGTATTTCAATTAAACTTTTACGTCCATAATCTTGGAAATAATCTACCTACTGTAGTACTGACGTAAGATACATGGCCCACTTGCGCTGCTCAGTTTAGGTCTGGGCTAAGGGTCTAGTTCGGGGCTAACTTTACTAATTTTTTAGAATGGTCTTGCAAAAATACGAAAACGTAGTTAGCCTTGGCAAAAATAATATTTTTAGTTATTTCACTAACGTCTCAAAAAAGATACTTAATTCTGAAAATTTGTTTCTCAACTAACTTTTTAGACCTAGGTAGGTATCTTGCGTTTCCACAGACTTTCATTCAAGTCGCCACGACTTGAATGAAAGTCTATATGAAATGTTTGTATGAACGTTCGCGTTCCTAATATTAAATTCATTCATTTACAGTTAATATCTAGGTACACCACCAAAATCACTGGGTCTCAAACATGTTGCGCTAAAGTTTCTTATGTAACGTTGCACTAGTCGATATTTTGTCCATACAAATTTCGGGAGGGTATTACTCCCCTGTTTGACATTGTACATTCAAAGATAAACATAATATCGTTTTATCTCATTATTAATTTGGTCTACGGAAACAAAATAGTAAAATAAAAAGCTATTAAAAAGTTATAAGCCAACAAAGATTCGTTTTTCTTGCTAATTTAAACGCAACGTTGGGCGTAAATAAGTAATAAACAGAAGTGTAAAATCTCAAAAACAAAGTCGGCACCGACAAACCTCAATTATAAAAGAGTTCAATAAACTTTATTTGGAATTGATTTATGCAGTGGTTTTTTCATAAAACTCAACTTTCCAATAGACTTTTCGTGCATCGTCTAACGTTTCCGTTCGGAACGGTGTTTGGGTGCCTGGGAACTAGACACTGTGTGTGTAGACTAGCGTCTAACTGCTCATCACTGAAACTGTCTCGGTCTGGCACAATTTCCGGTGAGACAGCGTGCTTTTTGGCCACGCCTACCAGTGAGTTCGAGCCCGCGACTAGTTCAACCTTAATGGCGGTAACGGGTTTTTTTCAAAATTCACGCTTTAGGTAAAACAATTCAAAGTTTATGTGAGCGGACACTCGTTATTTTTGCCGTTGTGAAATCCAAGGAAATACAATCGAACAAACTGGTTGTAGGTAGCTTCATACACACACAACCGTAAGCGTAGAATCCCCGCGGGATAGGCAGATACACCACAATTATCTTATCAAAATTTAGCTTTTTTTACAAATGGGTATTGACAATAATGTGTGAATAAAGACAGGCTAATTGGCACAACATGAGAGGTCGCGTGTTATCGGGACAGCAAAACAGACGTTTCGGTAGATACTAGTCACGGTTGATATCACGGAGAGCATATGTACATATGCAGCCAACTAGCTTAATCCGCCGTTTCAATAAAAGACTAGCCTTTTCATTGAACTGCGCCGTTTAATCAGCGACATAAGGAACGTGGGGGCAAGTCATCAAACGATATTCAACAAAAGATGTCACTTAGGTCGCTGAAAAATCAGGGCATTTAAATGAAAAGGCTAGGCAACCAATTAAACGACTGATTAAGTTAATTGGCTGCAACATATACATCAATATTGATGATGCTTTATAACTAGCCAAAAATTGGATAAACTTTTTTTTTAATTCCCAGTACCTACTTACCTGTAATGTAGACCTAATTCAAAATTTGATGTTACGTTGAACACCAAACTTTTAATTTTGATGTTACGGGCATACTCTCAACTTTCCTCTGCCCTCTGATATTCAACCATATTCATAAAAAAATTAGCCACAAAATTAGTTTTTGTTTTAGCAGTTTTTAACTCAAATTGATAATTATTATCAATTTGAATAAAAAAGAAACTGCTTATCAGTAAGTAATAATAATTGGCAGATTCAAGTACCTACCTACTATCATTATTACAGTAGGTACTCGAATTTAGAATCTGCCAATTAGGTATTACTTATTTAAAGTAATCTTTAGAAACCACAAAAATTTTATGAAGGTTTTTTATGAATTAGCTTGTTTATTGTTACTATTAGATATCCATTTCCTAATTTTAATGCTGCCATTCAATAGTACTGGCATTATTATGCATATCAATGCAAAAATACAGTAAGGTAGGTAATTCCATTATTTATTTTATGTCCCTATCCTATTGAACTGCTGTTAATGGTTTGCTGCAAGCTATAAACACAGTAATGATAATGGACAAAATATTATCGTTCAAAAAAGGAAGCATGGCGCCGTCAGTTTCTATCAGTCGATATAATGATGTACTCACTTGGTGTCACTAACATTTGATTGCGTGACCTTATTACTTCCTAAACATCTTAGGGCCGGTTTCACGATATCCGAATAGCTACTTTCAACTGAATAAATTTGAAAATGGAACAGTAGGGCGATTCTGTGAACCTCTCACCGTGTTGTAAGCTTAGTTGTAACCGTATCACCATAGACTAATTAATATAAATGGTCGTGTCACCGTGTAAATGAAGTGAACAAATCCATACAAATTTTCACTTCATGCTCACTTCTAAGTTTACTTGGTGGGATTTGAACAAAACAAACTGGCAGTAATTGCCGAAAGAAGGCCAACGAAAAAAACGGGATAAGTGCGAAGATTTATACCCCTATGTCAGATACGCAAAATGGCAGATAGGTACGTGTCAGATACGCAAAAATCAGAAACGGATCTGGTTTAATATTACTTTTCGTTTATTTTTAGTTTAGGTACGTTGCTCAATTGAGTAAAGTGCAATTTATCGGTACTTAGGTACTCAGAACATGTTTTCTAGGCATCCTTATCCTATCTTATCCTAATAATATTATAAATGCGAAACTGTATATTCAGTTTCATGAGCAGAGACTTTGCGCTACCTCGTTATTTGTTGTATTGATATTGTTGAATTGTTATTTATTGTAGGTACGAATTAGATGATTTTCCTTGAAAAAGCTAAATCACAAATCGATCCATCCTATTTTACATAGCAGTAAATTATTCTTTTAATAATAATAATTTTTAGATTTATGTATAGCAACAATCCAGTCTATCTTCATAAACGCACTTTAGTTTCCTTAACATTCGGTTTATGTATGTATTTTGAAAAATTGTTTACATTAATTGTAAACAATTTTTCAAAATACATAAAATACAAAATACTAATCGGCTATGTAGATATTATTGTTTGTGTATTATAATTTATGATTAACATGGATGTTAAGGAAGATTTGCAATTTGCACTGAATCAAAAAGAAAAAGACACTAACATACTGGTTATAATATAATTAAAACAAAAGCGGAACAAAAAACTGGCGCTGCGTTAATAGGTCGGACTGACAATGCATCGATTACTTTTAGGTAGTGCAACAGATCAAATTATACGGAAAAGCAATTAAGTATACTTACATGTTTTGTGAATTATAAAAAACAAACCAACAGGTGGTGTATATTGACATCCTCTTGACTGCCGTTCATGTTTTGATGTAATCATGCAAATTTTACATTTTGAGTATCTGTCATTCAGCGTTTGGCATTATGCGTATTTGTCATTCTGACGATTTGCGTAGGTATTTGACATTTTGTGTCGTAGTCTCCCGATCTGACAATGTGCGTATCTGACATAAGGCGCATAAATCGCACTTACGAAGTCGCGGGCAAAAGCTAGTGAAACATAATTATTTATTTTCGGAAAACTGCAGGTTTTGATAAACCCATAATGAAAAGTCTGCACAATTATTCGGTCGACATGTTTGCGTATTTTTTTAATTCACAATGTATAGGTAGACTGAAGTGTGAAAAAAAAATGAGAGATTTATCTCGTGAGATTAATACCGAATAGCACTACTGAAGTCGAAGTTGTTAAGAGCGTTTACGCGGTTCGGCTTTTCATACAAACTTTCAAATCCTTATTCTTCAAAATGAATGAACCGATTTTAACGAAACTTGGTATGCATACGCTTGATATCCAGGGCTAAATAGTTATCAGAAAACATTTTTGAAAAAGATTTCAGAGGGAGAGAGAGAGCGATTTTAAGTTTTCTATAGAAAGTGAAAAATCACTATATCCTTCCTCCTGAACTCTTTTTCAAAAATGTTTTCTGATAACTATTTAGAACTGGATATCTAGCGTATGCATACCAAGTTTCGTTAAAATCGGTTCATTCATTTTGAAAAATAAGGACTTTAAAGTTTGTATGAAAAGACATACGGCGTACACGCTCTTAAGACCTAAAAACTCACGAAATGTTTTGACCAAACTGTTCTGTCAATGTTAGGCGGAACTGGGTCATCGGGGCGTATCAGGGGCGGACTGTTTTGACCCGGTGTAGGTTGCTCTTAAAATCGTGTCACGGGCTAATTAAAACGAGGAATCCTAGATTTATTTTCCTAGTAATTGCAATACCTGTACATTCCGTTTTATATGGCATGATCAACACTGAATCAACGTTCTTTTGAAAAACTTATGAGTTGGTTTGACGGCGACAGACATAAATAGTTAACGTTATGGATGCTGTGAGTGTGACGTATTCGTATTATACGCTATTCATATTCAAATATTAAATGTTTACCCAGAAACAATAAATTTTATATTGAGTTATCCACCTGTTCGAGAAGAATATTTTTTATGTTTGTGAATAATTAATATGGTCGGTACCTACTTTTTACCATTACACACCAATTAGTTAAGCTAAGCTTATTATTTTTTTAAGCGTTACCGTGTTTTTTAATGTTGGTTGCATGTAAAACTGTCTCTCTCAAACATACTCCTCACTACACGATGGCTAGGTATGTTATCCTGCCACTGCGGGTGTGAACGCCCTGTGTTTTATCTCAATGTACTTACAAAAAAAGTACAAATATGATAATAGGTAGTACTCAGACATGATGGCTCAGTTCGCACAGGGCAAGTTATTTTTGCTTCAAGTGCCCGCTTATATTTAGTTTAAGTGCATCGCCTTGAAGATTCCTTTAACTTGTTACGGTGATTAAAAAAACGTTCTCTTTGGGACTTTATTTACTTATAGTAAGAAAACAACGGCCTGGGTATCTCGATAATAATATCTCTTGGTTCTCGGCGTTTCGATGATTCCAAATAATTGTATGGGTTTCGTCATTATATCTCTGATTTATAGTATTAGGTACCTGTTGCCTTTTCGAGGCAATTATAAAGTTCATGTAAATTATATATAACCCGCAAATCTTATAAAAAAAACCATGTGCTCGACAAAAGATTCATAATATTTCACAATTGATGCTAAAGTACGTACTATTGGTACCCGACCGGTTTGGTATATTCATTGTAGATAGGTCAAGCTCCAATAACACTAAAAATGAATATTTTAAGCTGGCTGTATTATATATTATAGTTATTTTGGCAGATTTTAAATTATAATGCGGATTGTGGGTAGGCATTGTTCGTACCGGTTCTAAAGTCATACAATATTTAACACGATTTTGCAGAAACTACGAAACTATGTTTTCATTATTTTTGATGATTTAAGATTAAGTTTATTGTTCCTAACGTCAATACAATTCTTAACTACTTGACTAACCTATAATACTAATACTTCTTATAATACTTAGGTACTTATTTAATATTTTTTCATGAAATTCGCCTTTATAAAAAATATAAATTAATTGCACCCAAAAAAAAACTAGAAAAATAGGTACCCCTAAATCGATCTGTCGAAGAAAATATATTTATTCCTTTTACTAATTGAAACAAAAAGATTGTTTTCGTGATTATACAAACAATACGTCACAACGACTCACCTTCATATTTACTTTTTCCTTACGAATTATTTCTTAATCACTAACACAACACACTGGATTCTCTCGACCGCGTGTGATTGTCGAATGAATGCCGCAGCTGGTAAGTGTAGTGATGTATCATGCTTAGTGGCTTGCGGCTGGGAATCGATTCTCGGTTGGAAAAGTACCTGTCGTATATCGATAGTCGATATTTTATGGAAATAAAATTGTTTGTTTGTTTATATTTATAATAACCTTCCTAGTTTACCGCTCTTTCTATTTGTGAAAAAACCGTATTTATCAAAATCCGTTGCATGTTCAAGAATAGGATGGCGAATCTTTATTGTTGATCGTGTCATTTTGCTTGCTTAACAAACAAGAATAGACCTTATGGTGACGAACCTGTTCTTCGTATATTATTTAAATTAAGACTGATTTTTCAGATTGATCAATTGTCAGATAACTTTTATACTTTGGTACCTACTTATAGAAAATATATTAAACAACCATATTTAGTCTTCAGTTAAATATAACCTGACTACTGAAAAATCAGCCCTTAAATGTAGCACAGTAATGTGCGAATCATGGGTTACGGGCGGGTCGCTAGTATCGATATAACTTGCGAATGACGTGCGAGGAAAACACTATGCTGCGTCACTATTCCCTGAACGAGGGTATTCGGTTTCTTGTTATACCTACACCTAAATACTTCAATTATGGGCTTCTATTCCATAAAAGTAAAAACGAAATAGGCATCAACGGCTTTATTACATTTCAGTTGTTTAATAAATCATGGTTTGACTGCATTTATCTCGATTTTCATGGTTTTTGGTTTGTTGGATTTGTCTCCGCCTCGAATAGCAGAATGAATATTAGGTAGGTAGCCAGTTGACGGGAGCGAAGCCGCGTGGAACAGCTAGTATTTATACAACGTGTAACAGAATAAACGCAAGGGGTTTATTCGTAAAGATTGTACTCATAATTATGAATATCTTTGACTATGTATGGGACCAACACTAAAATCGCGAAAAAAAAATCGACTGCCCCATACATTTCCGTGCGCAAAACTCGACAAAATGTACTGAACAGCTGATTTCTTTTTCGCGATTTCGGTGTTGGTCCCATAGTAAAAGTTGTTCACAATGATGAGCATAATTACCCTTTATGAGGTATTGCGTGTATTATGTAACACGTTGTATAAAAAAAGAAATTTATTACGAATCTGTCCGGCCGTTCTATCCAACTGATTTGCTTATTTTTATTTGGGTATGATTTAAGCTATCGCCAATTTTATTCGTTTTGAATTTCTTTAATAATAGGGTTTGTCCTCAAAATAGTGGATCTGTCACCAAAATGTAGTTGCCAAATAATTGTAAAAAGCAATTCCATAATAAATCACATGTAATCCTCGGGATATATTATCAAGTCAAGTATCAAATAAATAGGTTGGGATTTATTATAAAACGGGAAGTAAACCATATTACTGGGTGGATTAAAAAAAATAACCACGAAGGTGATGGCGGGGTCTGTTAGGTGTTACAGTTGACCAGAACCTATCCTTCAGAGAACATATCTCTATACTCTCCAAAAGAGTGCGTAAATTTATTTACATTATGAAAGCGTTACGTGTCAGTGCCCCGAAAGACTTATGCAGAAAAGTCTACCAAGCTCTGTGTCAATCGCTGATACAGTACTGTGTAGGCGTCTGGGGTAGCGCGTCCAAGTCATATCTGCTGGAACTCGAACGTGCTCAACGGGCTGTTCTAAAGGTATTTCTTGGAAAGCCGCGGCGTTATCCAACAGACGAGCTTTACAAGGAAGCAGGCGTCTTACGTGTCCGACAGCTGTATATTCTGAGCTCCCTCCTGAAACTAGTCACCGTGTTAGGGAGACAATTTACGTACACCCAAAGAGGCAGGGTGGGAGCTGATAGACTAACAATACCAAGAGTGATAACTACGTTTGCCACTCGGTTTTCACTATTTCTCCCGATTCGAGTCTTCAACTCTATTAATAAATGTACACTAAAGATCCCTGGAAATACATTTGAAGCCAAGAAAATATTAAGGAGATGGTTGCAAGATTTGACATATGATGAAACTGAAAGTATTTTGTGCCCGTTGAGATGAGTAGCATGGACGTACACAAACACTCTGTTCTAGACACGGTTTTTTCTGGTCAACAGTACCTACGCATACACACCATAACACTACTCACTCTCACACCCCTCCACTCTTTTATGTGTTTCGTATTTTTTATTTTTCTTTGTTTTCTAACATGTATTTCAATTTTGACATGACAATTATTTATTTTTAGATTCCTTCACCGTCTTTGAAATATTGTGACTACCTATTGAAGTATTGATCTGACATGTATTTCAATTTTTTTTTTTTTTTAATTTGAATTCTGACATTTATAATATCATTAATCTTTTGTTTTTGAACTTTTCTATTGTGACCTTAGTTTATAGTATTTGAATTTAATTTTAATTTTAGTTGAATGATATTATTGTTTTTTTTATGTTTTTTAATTCTTTTTAAATGTACCTAGTTTTATTTTCTTGTTTTTGGGTATCAATATTTAATTCCTAATTTTGACACATTCTTATAGTAACTACCTAACATCGTGCTGACACACAATAATATTTTAATATGCCTGTTCGGTAATCCTGGGCCACCAAGATACAGGCTGTGCCTAGTTTGGGGCCCGTGGCCACCTCTGTTGTATCTGATATTGGTTTAATTTTATTCCTCATGTGTGAATCGGTAACGTGAATTAACTTGTGTGTGTGCTAATAAATAAATTATTATTAATATTCGCTCGCTTCGCTCGCTCACACGACCCCGCCATCCCCTTCTAACCTAACCTATCCGAGTCGGAGTGCCCTAAAGTCCCGATTGCATCCAGTTTCTCCTGATATAACAACCGTTACATACCCAATGTCGAGTCAAAGTTAGTTATTTTGCTATGAAATATGGAAAATTTGCTGTGCAGTCAGTATTTATGCTATGTATGTAGTATTTTTGTACAAAAATAAATTTAACTGTATTGCATTATGAGGAAAAAAGTAATGTCATATTAATGTATGATTTCGAATTATCTGCAGTTTGAGTTTTGTTAAACATTTACTTTATTTGTAGTGAAGTAAGTTATTTGATGTAAAAAAGAATATAAATGATGAGTATGTATTGATAGGCGATTATTTATTTGATATGCAATTTATAATGTCCCTTTAATAATTATAATTTACACATACCTAGCTTACTTGATTTGTATACTTAGTCCATCTGAGATACTGTACACATTCACAAACTCACAAATATCGCACTGTCTCTTTGTAATACGTATCTAGGTATTAGTAGTAGATAATTAGATATACTTGTACATATTACAATGCATGAATTAAATCAAACTAATTAAATCTATTTATAATTGCGATTACTGACATTGATGCTGATGTAATTAGATGTCTGTTTTATAGTTATTTCGATATATGTTCTAGATAGATAAGCTAGTTTACAGTTTCATGGTTTAGTATAATATTTAACGCATTGAATATGTAATCGATCAGGTGGGCCCGTAATAACCATACCCCTGAAATCGCGAGCCAGGGCCGCGGTAGACCACGAAGGAACGACTTGGATGTCTCCCTTAGGAATAGGGAATATGCATGCGTTTTTTTATTTGCAAAATGAAATAGGTACTTATTAGCTCTAGTAAACTAATATTTTTTGAAATACCTTCATCAGCGATGAAGATAAAAAACTATAGAGGTGACAATTAGAAAGAGAAGTTCAATACGAACTCTGAGGTCAAATACCATAATATACACATAAGCAGCTGCCATAGAAAACAGCGTCTTCGCGAGAATATTGGAGGGAATGGGAGACCTTTGTTCAGCAATGGGATAGTTCAGCCTAGATAAAATAAATAAATCATATCTACAGTTAAGCCAGTGGCGTAGCTTAAAGGTGTCACCCTGGTGTGGATAATGTGGTGTCACCCCACAAATAGACCCAAACAACTGGGACTATATAAGTACTGGTTGATGAGAGCCACGCTTCGGTAGTTTTGATTTTCTTTTAATCATCCAATAATTAATTCGCAGTAGGTAAGTACCTACCTTTGTTGACTGATGCGGCCTTTGTTGAATGATGCGGGTAAGCTAAGGGTAATGTAGGAGCGACAGAAATTAACTCGGCTTCGGATACTTTTGATTATTATGAAAAGCTGAAGAACTAATTGAGCGCGTAGAATGCAAGAGCGAGCGACGCGAGCTCGAAATTTTTTGCACCCCACCTCGGAAAGGTTTTATTTTCTTTTGATCATTCAATCTTAAATAGAAGTACTTTTTTTGCTTTACACAACGTGTAACAGAATAAACGCAATATTTCTTAAGGGGTCTTTGTCATCACTATGGGACCAACACTGAAATAGCGAAAAAAAATCGACTGCCGCATACATTTATGTGCGCATAACTCGACAAAATGTAATGCAATAACTGAACGGCTGATTTTTTATCGCGTAAAAGTTGTTAATAATGATGAATACAATGACCCCTTAAGAGGTATTGCGTTTATTCTGTTACACGTTGTGCAGAAAAGCTCAAGAAGTAAGAGAGTGCAGAATGCAAGAGAAAAATTTTAGCGCCTCACTTCCGACAAGTTTAATTTCGTCAGCCTTTTAGGGATGACACCAGCAGTGACAAAAAACAGTCAACGAAAGGTCGGGTGTCACCCGGCCGTCCCCTTCCCGTAGCTATGCTACTGAGTTAAGCACGGAAAATCTTCGTATGCGTATCAGTCTGTATTCAGAGCCTACAAATGCGTTGAAGAACTTAACTGGACGGTTAAGGGATGAATTATATTAAACCGGGCCGTGCCCGGGGCGCAACGTGTACGTGGCCCGGATGAGGCATGGATTTGAAACGTTATATAATAATATACATTTTGGTATGATGCAGCATCTGACACAGTCGACAGTCAATGAGAAATAACGTTGGTAAGATAAATCGATATAAATAACAATTACTATCATTGCGCCAAGTTTTTTATCTTTCCGTTTCTCTAATCTTTCGTCACGTTACAGGATCATTTGTATGTTGCCATTATTGCCTTTAACACGCCTACGAAAAAGTTAAGAGCAATTTGTTTCATCAAAACAACCAAATCTCATGTTTTTATAGGCTCTACAGTTTCAAAATTAACAAAGAATTTATTTTCGTACTTTAATTATTATTGTTATGATTATTCCATTATTATAACATCCCCTAATGTAACCCCTTCGAAGGGTAAGAGTTTTGAAAAAAGAATATTTATTTACTTAAGTACGTCAAATTGGATAATAGCCCAAGAAATGCGATTTATTATACAACGTGTAACAGAATTTTGAATTTTCGTTGAATTTTCAAAACGTTCTATCACGGGAAAAAGAAAGCCCTCTCATATACCACTTGACCTACATAGTAATTTTATTTCACATAAGCCTACACGGACACGTCAGATTACGGTCAGATGCTCAAAGCTCGGTCCAAATGATCGTTTCCCAATGTTGTGAGGAACCGGCGAGAAAATCCACGGTTACTGTTTTAAAACATTTTTAAGCAAAAATTGATAAATGCGAAGATGATGCTAGATTACACCAGTAGTATTTTCTACCTAGTATTTTGTGTTTGGAGATGCAGTGAAATATCATGTTCACTTCCGGTCTGCGGCATGGCGTTGTTGTAGTATGTAGTACCTACGTAGTGACCGCTTGAAAGCAGCCTTATTGTTCAGCCCATTATTTTCATATTTAAAGACTACTTATATTACAAAAATAAATAATTTAATCATTACAATAAATAATTTTACACAGTAGGTTCGTTTACAAATCTCAGTTAGGTCGGGTACCGAGCATAATTACGTCGTTTATTTATTTAAGTATATTCTTTTCTACACAATTCTATACATTTTAAATAGGTATATATTTCTCAAAATAATATTAAAAAAACCTAGCCCACCGGTATCGGAAACAAGATCCAAGCTACGCGGCTGTCAGGGACTCCTCAGGGCATAATTTTATTAAGTTTAAAATTATTTGAATATTTGTGTTTAAAACAGCCTCAATTTTATAGCGTTTATAAATAATTCAGCTGTGGAAGGCAATGGGGGAGACCTGCCCACTTCTCTTCTCAACTGATCATGGTTTATTGAAAATGTACTTTAACGCCATCTAGTGGCGAGTAGTGATACAACAACCACACCTCTATGGTATACTTTCGAACTTGCGCTGGAGCGACGTTTACTAGGAGAACAGCTTAACTTGAGTGTGTTTCATTAATGCGGTAGATGGCGCTATGGGTTCGTTTTATTCCTTTGCAATCCAGTAGCCCGCGGTTTCGCTTGCGTTGAGTTTAATTTTCGCTAAAAGCTAGTCTCCCTCTCAAAGGACCCATCTTCTCTGTATCAAAATTCATCCAAATCGGTTTAGCAATTTAGGCGTAAAAGTGTTACAAACGAACAAACTCTAAAATATAATACATAGTTGTGATTCTAGCATAAATAAACGTTAGAACTTGTGGTCTTGTGGATCTTTGGCAGTCGTTACGGTAGTCAGAAGCCAGAAAATCTGAGATAACACTGTGTTGCCTATGGATATCGTGTTACCCAGTTACTGGGTTATAGAGATCGAATTGGCAGTCGTTCCATGTAAACATACGGGCTGAGCCGGTTAGACTGTGAGCTGACCCCAACAGATTTGGGAAAAAAAATACAGTCGAATTGAGAACCTCCTCCTTTTTTTGAAGTCGGTTTAAAAGGTTGGCTGGTTGATTCATTTATGTAGATCTTATGGTGGACGGTGGTAACCATAATAATATAGGTGTAACAAATTTTTTCTGATACTTTAGCAGTAATTAGTACTAGTACTAAGTAGTTATTTCGGTGATTTATTATTTCGGTCGAAGATTATAAATTACTGCCTCCTAGTAAAAAGTTGCTTGTACTAGGAATTGAACCCAGCTCTTATAGAGCTGAGTAGCAGACCCGCTTGTAAGTATTTGTTACACATACATGCACGCCAGCACATCAAGCTACCCGCAGTCAAATTTTCCCAATCAACCTAGAACCTAATGCTTTAGCGATATAATTGAAAATTTATTCTCCACATTATCTATTCTCCGGAGAAAATCTATTCTCCGGAGGGGAGTGATGTAGCGGCATTCATGCCGCCACAAAAATCAACGTAGCAGAATCAACATCACAACAAATGAGACTCGCAGCGCCATCTATCTCGACAGCTGCGAACTAACTACAAAATCCTAAACCGCGATATCAAAGTTTACCGTGCGATTAGAACACATGCAAAGCCCGAATAATATCAACTATCGGGCAGTTGCCCACCAGACACAAACAACCGTCTGGTCGGAGGATCCTCCCTTTTCAATGGAGGTTTGCGGGACTTTACTCTCTGTTCCGCTACCTCCAAAAAAGAAATTTGACAGATTGTTGTAGTTTGATGTGCTGGCGTCTTTACTTAATGATTGGTATTCCTGTAAATGTTAATCTGAGTTAATTGGGATTTGTAAATAACAACACCAACATTGTAATTTTTTTAAGTTTTATATTTTTTTAAGTATTTTCGTCACGATTTTACAGTACAAACGATTAACAACAATTGATAAAGGCGTAGTTAATTAGATCAATTAAAAAACCCTAGATTATATTATTATTATAATGGTGGGTTTTAGTAAAGAAAACACTAAAACTATTAAACCTAACGCATAACCTTCCTTCCTTAGATTACTTTCGTAAATTCCTCAATGACTTCGTTAGGTTGTAGACTACCAAAGAAGTGTTTAAGCACTTCTTTGGTAGTCTACAACCTAACGAATATGCCCAAATATGGCAATTTATAAAATGGGTGGATCCAGGGGCTAAGGGGGTCTACCCCGTTAGCCCCTGGATCCGCCAATGTTATAAATTATTTTAAAAATGATTTTCTAGATGCTACAATATCAGAAAGGAAGGGCATCGTTCACGTTCCATACTTTTTTGGGCTAATTATAAATAACAGTCCGGTCAAATAAAAAAAAATAGTGATGTTCCGCAAGAACAAATTTTCCCCTTATTTTTTGTTGCTATGGGTTCAACTCTGTAGGGTTATTCTCTTGCAAATGATAGGAATTGAAAATCACTTTTTCATACTATATTTGATATGGGTCTTTAAGTAGATAATGCAATGAATTCAATCGATATAAATTTATTCAGGGAAGCATTTATACACAAGAAACAAATGTTATTTCATTTCAGTGTTTTAAAGTGATTAAAACCTTTATGATTAGGTTGAATTTTAAATTAATATATTAACTAACTAATACTGCGCTAGGCGCAAAATAACTATATAAATTTAGTTTTCGTTTCACGGTAAAACACGTTAGCGGTGATATTTACTGAGTGTGAAAGCTATTACTATTATTATTTTAAACCGACTTCATAACAAAAACATACTGAAGATTGCTTTCATTAAACTTGAATACCTAATAGCTCTGGGAGTGGCTTAAACAATTTTGTCCCAAAGTGAAAATAAAGAGAATAACGTTGGTTTGACTTGACTATCATAATTAAGCCCAAATTAAATTATGTCCTTTAACATATAAAAAATTAATGAAATTAATAATAATTAATTAGAACTACACAATAGAAAAACTACTCCGTTTAGTTAATTAAAGAAATAACTTATGTTCCATATATATCGTTTAACATAGCACAAAATCACGCTTGTTTTCCCCGAAAGGTAAAGTTTTTACATACTTAGTAGTATATAAAAGTTATTCCGTCTGTAGACCTTATATACAGAAATTTATTTCTGTAATAAGATCCACAGACCAAAAAGCCAGGCTACGGACAGCATCCACCCTGCCTTGTCCTATTTGCTACGTAGACTACGTACGCTATCTACTGACATTTTTCTATCGAACAACAATAACATCCAACAACAATTTACACCACCTGGGGCCTAATCATCAACTCTTAAACAGTATTACTTCAATATTCGTGTAGCTCCATCTCTTTCCCACTGGAAGTAATATTGAAGTAATACTGCTTTAAGAGTTGGTAGTTTAGGCCCTGAGGATCAAAGTGGTCAAACCCACAAAGGTCTCAAAGCAAGCGTTACCAAAAACAAAGATTACAATTTAAAAACAAAAAAATAAATAGAATCAATATTTTCAACACACACATTAAGTACAATAAAACCTAAGTATTTACAACTACCCTCGGTTACCAATTTTTTCAGTCGGTGGTACTGCGTATGCAAACTCCAACTACATGAAGCCCATCATGAAGATTCATTCTAAACTACTCAAGGAATTGCAGCTAGACGTGCCAGGGAAATTATTTGTTTGATGAACGACATCGATGCTTTAGAAAAAAAATCTAAGTAGTTTTAAAAGTTGCAAACTTTTATAACAAAAATAATTAATAACAAAATAACGTAACTGCCCCAACGATTTTTTGAAAACTAAACTGACTGTCACGCAAACTTCACGTTGGCCTGTTTCTTAATTGAAAATACTGAAGGTGGCCAAGATATCTACAGGGGCCATATTCCCACCTTCTCCTCCAGTAGGTAGATAGTAGTCTTAGTTCTTCAAATATTTCTTTCTTCATTCATACGGCTGAAAATGCTGGTCGCATTGTTACACTACACTGCCCTGAAATGTAACCGCAAAAGCGCCAAGCGCGCACTGGGGCTAGTTACGAACATTTAAAAACAGGGCCGTCCAACTTATTTTGAACATGGACCATTGAATCCGTCATCAGTGTTATGGCAATCTATGTATCTATCTAGATTTTTTACCACTACTGGCAAAATGCCTAAGTATATAAATCTGAATAATTTTTTGCAGTTTTGACCAGTTGGTCATTTATGCCTTATTCAATAATAGTAACAGCAGTAAGTACTTAACTTTTTGAATACATACGGAACAGATAAGTTAAAAAACGAGGTAAGACTAGATTTATGTAGGTACCTATACCACTTTCAACAAATTTTAAAAATATAACAGGCACAAACAGATCTTGGAAGACAAATAGAACTTGTCGTTTTGCTACAAGTGACATTCAACCATAATGTGAAACTGATGTCTATGACTGTACCTACTTAAATATTTTATACTTATGTCTACGTTACATTGATACAAAGTTAGTTTGATTGTGATTCACAGCACTGACATACCTACACACATTAAGAGTTTAATTAGAAATCATTTATTGACTGTTCTAATCCAAACAAACCCCAACTTTGTTAGTCTTGTTAACCACTTCTCAAACGCACTTGTTTTGTTCCAGGTGGCTCTATACATAAACAATGTGTACAGAATAAACGCAAAACCCGAAAAGGGGTACTTGTACATAAGTAATCATCATTATGAACAACCTTTCATTATGACCAACTCAGAAAAGACGAAAAAAATCGACTTCATTCATCATCATCATTTGTGTTTGCATAACCCGAAAAAATGTACTGAATAGCTGATTTTATTTTCCTAATTACTTTTCAATTCGCAACACCAATTCGCAGTAAGCGTTTCCAAACGTTTAATAATGCGCACAGTAAAGGAGTGGAACTCTACTTGCGTCTGGGTAAGCTCACTCTATCGTCAACTTTGTCTGTCACCTCTGAGAGTCAAGAGCAAACCCATCTCAAAAATAAATACATGAACAAAAATACATGGTAACAACGGCAACGGTAAATACAACGACCCCATTTCAGGTTTAGAGTTTATTTTGTTACATGTTGTAGCAGTAGCGTAGCTTGGAGGGGACGGGGGGTGCGGCCCGCCCCGGGTGACACCCGTTTTGGGGTGATACCCGACCGATCGTTGTCTTTTTATGTCACGTTTCCGAGTGGGGATACAAAAATTACCTTAGTTCTTAAGTTATTCTGCATTTAGAAGCCACACCCGACCGTCCGTTGACTTTTTTTGTCACGATCGTGTGTCACCCCGAAACGGGTGACGGAATGAAAATCCGAGGAGTCCTAAAAATGTCGAGCTCGCTTCGCATGCTCTCATCACCCACTACTTGCGAACAAATAGTCCATATTATTATCTTTTACAAACAGTGATGTAAGAACATTGGAGCATCGCAAAAAAGTGCATCGCGCCTACCAAAACGAAAGTCGCAACCCATAATTATTTTGGTGGGAGGGGGGGTCCATTTGTGGGGTGATATCACATTATCCACACCGGGTGTCACCCATGCTAGCCCACCACTGTGTTGTAGACAGTGTACACCCATTAGTAGCCCTGCTTTTGGTTTGCTCGCCGTAGTTGGGTAAAAACTCGAAGACATTTAACATCCGCCAACCTGTACTGGGCCCTCATGGTGGCTTACGACGCAGTCTCTCCCAGAGAGGAGGCCTTTATGAGGCTGTGTCCCAGTAGTAGGAAAATTATATTGGCTGATTGTGTCTAGCACCTTTTTTCCCCACAAATTAATAAGGGTACTATAAAACTGTCCTGTCGTTCATTGGCACATCAGTATGTTGCACTACGTTTTCCTCGTCGTCTTCCGTCGCCAGATGTCTTTCAATAAACCCAGCTATGCAGTTCAGCCAGCCATGCTTATACATCATCTTTATAACGCGTTTGCGAAACGCCACCAGTAGTAAGAATATCAATATTCCTTGTAGCGTGTTGAAAACATCCAGAATGGTCCTATAAATAAAATAAAAGTAGTGTTAGTTAGCTTCATGTAAATAACAATGAATTATTGCTGGTTTCATATGAATCTGCAACGAATTTTAGTAACTTTAACAGCCGAAAGGATTCGAGGATAAGTTCGGTCTTCGCTAGTGAACATAGTAACGGCTTAGTTCTGCTAACGATCGCTAGATGGCCTTACTATAGCAGAGGAATGGGTCATTTATTTTAACAATACGAGTAATTATCCCTATTTTAACAAATCATTACCTATATTTCATTATTTAATGTGTCACTTATTATATTTTAAATTTCTGCGAGTTGAATTCATTTATCTACGTTACAAAGTACAAACAAACATCTGTTTTGGAGAAATATCGTCATAAGTAGTCATAACTTATTGCAAAACCGTGTACTTATATATTAAAATTTTTAAACTACCTCACTTATCTTGACTTGACGAAAATTATGCTCTAGAACAACATTAAATGTACCTACTCGCCGAAATATCTGCTGTTCTTTATAACGGCATATTTTTTATACCTCTTATCGTGAAATGTTAATAATTACTCTGGGTGCTAATCGAATACCTACCTACGTATACCGACCTGTGTGCATGTTACACCTTATCAAATTGCAAACTGTTAAGATACCGTTACACCCGTACTTACATGAAGGACTGTATACTTTCATGAGTCACGAAACTTGTCTGTATACTAGATTTTTTAGTCGTTAAAGTATTACAAAGGTACAAACCAAATAATATGTTTCTCCACTAATGATCCGATCATTTCGAAGATCCACGGTAGTCCCATCAAAATTATAAGTCGCACGGTCATCACAAACCTGAAAACAATAAATAAATAATTACTGTCTGAAATATTTAATGAAACTACATAAATAAGGAAAATGTAAAGAGATAAGGAAAGAAAAAAAATTGTCAAATCATGTTATATTTACTTGAACTTCAGTGCCCTTATATGACTTGAAGAAAATGACAAACGCCATATCAGCAAGGACGTGTAGATAAATATACAAATGTTGGCAGCCAGCAGTATGGAAATTATGCTGTACATGTAGTACCACTGTTGAGACTTATCTGAAATTGAAAATGTTTAATTTTAATTCATTTCCTCAAACATGGTGGAGGCACCCGCTAGGTTAAGGGCTATCCTCCAGTATTCGGGTCAGGGTCCCGTCAGTGTTCCGTCAGAGACGGCCAAAATAGCATGATTTCATCTTCCATGGATTTGGAGGGCGTTTATTAATAACGTGAGGAGTTTTTGCCGATTTTTTGACCCCCACCCCCTTTGGTGAGAGGTTGACTCCCTCCCCCACATCCTAATCTCGCGTACCTATTTCTAGAGTAAATACGTTAATCAAAGCTTCATTGGATTTATGTTAAAAAAAAAATTGCCTTCTTACTTTTTTAAGACTAGATACGACAGAACATAGTCTAAAATCACAGTGAGGAAATCAGACAGTACAAAACATGAAATAACTACTAAAATTCTTCAAAGATTATTTATTTTAATCCAGTCCACGGGGTCCATATGAATCCCTCAAGTCGTCTTCTCAAGAGTGACTACTTCAACCAACATGTCCATGTGATTTTTAGTAAAATCATCACATCATAGGCACTCTTAAACTATTGTCGCTTGCACACAGAAAGTCAGCAACTGAACGTGTAACAGTCCGCAAGGGTCGCACTTTGCCCGGTGATGCTGCTGGTGCACTATGGATCACACATCGGATTTTAACACTTGCTTCAGTTGCTTTCGGATAAAAACACGTGATATTTGCCAAGAACCCCTCTTCCCCACGCGAGATTGGGTGAGATTCGGCTTGCTCCCCGCTCCCCAAATGCCTCATGTACAATATTGTAATTAATGGACGCCCCCTTGTTCACTCTATTCCTGGCCAGACGCATCTGGCCAGTCAGAGCTATCCGATTTCTGACGCCACATCACACGTGCAATATGAACACGAAAGGATAGATAATTTGCGATATGACAAAAATGTATCTTGCTCAATTATTCTGTTTCAATAAAAAAAAACAATCTCATCGTGATCTGTTCACACTAAAATGTCGAAATACGCTGTATAGATCTCCTAGATATCTGTGAACACGGATAACGATCGGATGCTTGTCCCTGATAGTTCACTAAGCGCGTACGGTGCGGAGCATCGAAGACCATGATCCAGAAATGTAAAATGAAAGGGGATATTATAAATTGCATATCAAATAAATAATCGCCTATCAATACATACTCATCATTTATATTCTTTTTTACATCAAATAACTTACTTCACTACAAATAAACTAAATGTTTAACAAAACTCAAACTGCAGATAATTCGAAATCATACATCAATATGACATTACTTTTTTCCTCATAATGCAATACAGTTAAATTTATTTTTGTACAAAAATACTACATACATAGCATAAATACTGACTGCACAGCAAATTTTACATATTTCATAGCAAAATAACTAACTTTGACTCGACATTGGGTATGTAACGGTTGTTATATCAGGAGAAACTGGATGCAATCGGGACTTTAGGGAACTCCGACTCGGATAGGTTAGGTTAGAAGGGGATGGCGGGGTCGTGTGAGCGAGCGAAGCGAGTGAATAGACCCCGCCATCCCCTTTGTAGTTATTTTTTTATAAACCACACAGAAGTAGGAGCCCAACGAAGCGGGGCTCCGTCGACCAAGCCCACCATCAACCATGCATAGAATATTTTAAGGTTTGGCTAGGTCTATTCGATTTGGATAGGTCTATTAGATATAAGATTATTAGCTGTGCATTGATGAAAAAGCTTTTGCTTTAGGAAAAATCGCTGTACGCTGCGAAAATAAATTGTAGGGTGTTTAGTGATATTTTGAGTTGAATATTTTGCTGTGCAATCAGTAATTTTGATGGGAATTCGGAATCTTTTTGCATAGAAAAAGGATATTTTTTGATTTGCGTTTAAATACTACCCAAAAGAAAGCACCTATTACCGACTCCGCAATGATGTAATTAATATATAATTATGAATGTATGTAGATCCAAATCATCTGGACCAAGATAGAAAGAGACGGAGCTATACGTCCTGTATAGCTCCGTCTCTTTCCCACTGGAAGTAATATTGAAGTAATACTGCTTTAAGAGTTGGTGGTTAGGCCTGGCCTTTTCTTTTTAGAGGTTGAGAAATCATCAAATGTGATGTGTCAGACTTCTACTGACTAAAACACACCCGTGTTCCTTCCTTTGCGTTCCAGGGCCGCGGTAACTCTTTCGAACACATCTTTAACTTTGAAAATCATCAATCAATCAGAATCACTTTTACGCCAAATAAAACAAAACTTACTAAAGAACCAGCAGTGGTTAAGTCCGATCCCTGGTTTCTGATGGTGACCGGGGTGAAAGTTTACTATTGCCATGCACACTGTGAGCACAGTCGGGCAACCCCAAGCGTATATCATGTACCACTTGAACTCTCTCCAGCCGTAGTCTAGAGTCGCAGGTCGTCTGTAAAGTATTTTTTTAGAATAGTAATCAAAATCTAAATATGGAAAATAATTGCTTAATTAATTGAGTTTCTAGTCTTTATGTATACTTTTTGTCCGAATACTCAAATCACAGCTGTCGTTAATTGACAGTCGTGTCGTGTGAGATGACAAATGAACTTTGTTTTACAAAGTGCTGTTATATTTTCCCTAACTGTACATTGCTGAAACATTGCTTCTTACCTTGTGTTTAAAAGGACCTGTATAGCTATAGCGTTTGACCAGAAGAAAGCTGCTATCAAAAAGTAATACGCTAGAAATCCTAAAAACAAAAAAAAAAAACAAAATAATTATATTGATACCAAACTGTACTTCTATATTAGTAGTAGTAAAAGTATTTTGAGTTATTTTATGTCCAGTAGGCACAATGTAGCTGCACAATTATTACATATTTTTCATTCAGAGATCTCTTCTTATTTTAGAAAACTTAAGTTGTAGCCCAAAGCTACTTTAAATGCTTATGAAATTATTCACAAAATAATTATTTTTTAATTAATTTTATTTATTTAATGAAATTAGAATTTACAGTTTTACTGCTTACCTCTAGCGGCACACCATCCCATATCATAGTATGTCATGAGTTTCATTATAACAAGCACTAAAAGACCAATAGCGAGACTTATGCTGAAATTGATGATACTCTTTCCTTGAACATCCCTGTAAATCAAAATACAAAAAATTAACACAACATTATACTTACTCTAAAATGTCATCTGTACACCCGTGTGTACAGATCTACATACATACAGAGATCATTGCGTTGGACGGATTAAAAAAAGTCGTTACATTCCAATGCTTCCTGCATCATGCGCAATCAGCATGCTTGGACATAGAAAATGTTCTTAATGTTCTTTGCAAAAATTATACGATAAGATAACACCGATAAAAAGAAGGCAGAGCACTTGAATACCATTTTTATTGTTAATATTATACTTCTTTGGAACCTTTATTACTTTTACTTAAGCTCCCGAATACTGGCATGTGGTGTATATGTTACGGCTAATAGCCGAAGTGCGGCTACACCTAGTTTTAGCCGGCTACAACTAGGTGCAACCCGGCTACAACTAGTTATAACCTAACCTCAAAACACTTTAAAATTCCTATTTCTGTGTGGTTTAAAAAAAAATAACCACGAAGGGGATGGCGGGGTCTGTGTTCGCTCGCTTCGCTCGCTCACTAGACCCCGCCATCCCCTTCTAACCTAACCTGTCCGAGTCGGGGTGCCCAATGACCCGGCTAAAACTAGGTGTAGCCGCACTTCGGCTATTAGCCGTAACATATATGTATAGTAGCGTAATAAATATGTATTACTACGCTATTATACATATACACCATCTGGGATTCTTTATCGCAGTATATTAGTTTTAATGCCTTATTATAATTTTCTACCTCAAATGTGATGCAGGTGAACCGTGGTGCTCTAATTAGAATTATTTTCGATTACTAGAAAATTAGAAATTAATTTTACAATAACGTAATACTAACCTGAGCTCCGGTAGCAAACTGTAAATAAGTGCAGTAGCCACAAGGAATATAACCGATATGATCATGGTGTAGCCCAGAATCTTATCATCCATGATCTCTTCCTCCTGTTCGGCGCATACTATTGCCAGAGGCCTGGTTCTATTCAGCTTCACATCTTTTATAATAGTATAGTTTCCCAGGCAATACCTGTAAAAAATAAGATGTAACGTAAATTAAAAACTGATCAGGGAAACCGACTACGGAAAAACCATGATGGTATATTCTGAGCTGTCGATAGATGGCGTTAGTAGTACGTAATCATCAACGCTGAAATGTAGGCAATTGTTTTTTACTCGCTTGGTATATTTTAAATGTTGCGCTTGTGTTTTTAGGGTTCCGTAGCAAGACAAGGAACCCTTATAATTTCGCCATGTCCGTCTGCCCATCCGCGGTTTTACCCTGAGAATATTGATGCTACGATGCTGTAATTTGGCATGGTTATAGATATTAATCACGCAGTCACAGTTGTAAAATAATCGTTGGATAGGTCCTTTAAAAATAAAGATAAATGTTGTCGAATTTTGTTTTTCCATATTATGAAGTTATAGTTGATCTATATATAGCCTTACAATTACAAGCGCTAGTGTACAATTTCTGCCTGCTGAGTTAACATAATTGGTGGCACATGAGCCTATTAATACAACGTGTTACAGAAAAAACACAATACCTGAAAAGCGGTCATTGTGCTCATCATTATGAACAACTTTTACTTTGGGGCCAACACTGAAATCTCGAAAAAAAAATCGACTGTCTCATACATTTATGTGCGCATAACTCGACAAAATGTACTGACAACTGCTCTTCATTTTGGCATTGTTCGGGGCATGCCAACATTGCCCACAACGGTGTATCCACCCCTGAGTGGGTTTATAAATTAGCTTAGTGCTGTTATGGACTAAGATCCCAGAGCCGCAAGCCAGACCTCACCTACTTGTTATCTCACTAACAAAATGTGTGGGATAGAGTAGTGTTAGTATTTATTTTAGGGTAATGGTTTTATGTAGCCGGCGCTCAATTTACAGGTAATTCGCTAAACATTACCTGTAAACTGAGCGAGCGCCAAGCCAGCAGGTTTGCGTATGTTAAAAGTAGGTACACACTAACACTACCTTCTCTAAGAGTTTGGATGAAGATAATTATCTGCCTGAAAATTCTATAAGTAGTAAAATCTGTAAAATTACTGCAAATTTCAACGAAGACCACATTTATTTTGATTGAATTGCATTTCTTGTATCCAGTGCCATTTAGTTGCCATTTAGTTGCCATTACTAAGTATTATGGAAGACTGGTTATTATTTTCTTATCAAGAGGCGCTTGTGTGCCGAATGTGTTATTTACATAAGAGAAACTAAGTATAAATATTTTCCGTTTCTCACTTTATAAGATGAAATGTAAATAAAATGTGTGCCGTTTTTGATTTTTGACAACCCTGAGCGCTATAAAATATTTGTACATACGTAAATTGCTTTAGACCCTTGGCAACTTTACCTGATGTCTGTACTGCCCTTTCCATGAGACTTTTTCTTCCTAAATGATTATTACGTTGTAAAATAATCATCGAATTCGATTGATTCGATTGAGACGTTTTCAGTTTCTCTGTGATTCCCACACAAAATTCCTGAGGTCATCAGATAATCTGCGACTTAAAATGCCAATGCATTCCACAACTTTTGTTGATAAATCCTTTACTGTCCAGGCTGCTCGTTTGTGGAATGCATTGCCGGTTCCAGTAAGACGCGCCCAATCGTTGCCTGTGTTCAAAAGGCTCGTGAAGGAACATTACCTGTCGCTGTGATATCGATGTTCGTCATTTATGTATTGCCAAATTATTTAGTATAGAATATGTATTTATCTGTGTATTTATTATATTTAAAGTAATGTCGCACCGATGACAGCCCCATTTGTTGTCCAGACAATTACTGTCCATTCCAGGTTGCCTGGAAGAGATCGCGGAATGCGATAAGGCCGCCCATTGTACATGTGTTTTAGTTAGTACCTAATGTTCTTTTTATGTTATTATCGGTGTACAATAAAGTATATAATAAATAATAAATAAATAAATAAATCTTTACCTTATATTAAACCTAAATGTAATACATTAGGAAATATTGGCTATATGTTGCCAAAAATGTGTTATTTTTACCGATGTTCTTTATTACTCTGCACAATCCAAATTATTAGGTTTTTGCAGAATGACAAGAGCAAAAACCGGTAGCCAAATGTATAATGTTCGCACAGAAAAAGTTTGACGTTTTTACATCTGATAGAAATTAAAATACTTAAATTTTAGTCAAAAAATATGGTCAAGTTGCCACATTTTTTGTCCCACATATAATATTTTGTTAGTGAGAAAATAAGTAAGTTCGGACGCTCTGGGATCTTAGTCCATCATATCTGTTATACCGAGTGCCGCACTCGACGAGGAAGGACGTATGTATGTTCGGTCCTACTTCATTTTGGCGCGAAATATTAATTGCGTGTGTACTGGAGTGGTCGAATGAAAAAGTACTTGAATTTTCAAAACAGTTTTAAATGAAGCTCTTGGAACCCGCATAAGGTGCATTTTCAGACAGGCATTATCATTAACGCAGATGGAGGAGTAGCTTAAAAAGCATTCATACTGATTTTTAAGTTAATCGGATCACGCGTTAAGATTCTTTCATTTAAACTTTAATGTTTCTTAAACCCCATTTGTATTATTTACTTATCTTAATTTTTGTGCCAGGTTTCAGCTTCATTAAGCCTAAGAACACCTCTTTTTTGGACCTTCTTTTGGAGGTAGTTTAAAAAAAAGTAATGATGACTACCAAATGTATTTTTATATAGGTAGGTAGGTATTTATGTTTACTTGTTTTATAACCCGCCTGCCCCGGTCGTACCTTGCCATATAGGTAGGTACACAAACTCAAAAAATATCACTGTACCTATAATATTATGGAAGAAGCATAGATGGACATGATAAAAAAAGTCCTATACTTACGAGCTAGTCTCAAACGTCTCGTCAAAGTCATCCCCCAGGTGTAATTTCAGTTCGTCTGCATCGTTGACATAATAACTCTTTAAAAATCTAAGAGTCACATTACAAGGCAAAGACAGCGATGATGTGACGTTTGTCTTTGGTTCCCAACAAACATCCCTTTTGAAGAGAACCGCTTGTCCTTCAGGACAGCACCGAGCACTGGCTGACACATAGCTGACCAGTGTCAACAAATATACTACAGATGTACTGAAACCCATTCTAGTCGTATTTTAGAAGAATGCGTAATTAAATCACTTTTCTAATTCTTGATAAACGAAAACCGTTAAAAAATCTTTGCACTTCCTTTCCATTAACACTGAAATCCTTTTGAGCTAATAATAATTAAATTGGTACTGCGCCTATTGCCCTTTGTAGATGTATGACTTAGCCGTACTATAAACACGTCCTGAGTCTCGTTATGTTTATCATAATATTTCGTTCTCGTATTTTTACTGTATTATTTCACTGTAGCGCTTGGCGCCCGCGTCAGTGTGCTGCCAGCGAAATACTGGGCAAGCGGAGTCGCACTACCTATGCGGAGCATCGAAAGCGATCGTTCTGTTGATGAATTCTTCCCTGCACGGTTGTTTACCCAAATGCTCATATGGAGTTAAGAACTTATGCTCACTTTTTTTGTCTCTCCGCCCGGTGCGTCTGCTGCGGATAGGGACAGGGTTTGGATCTCTCCGTTCCCTTTCCGGCGCAGTCTCCTTTTCTAAAAAATCTAAATCTATATCGTATGTTCCTTATTGTATGTAAGTATACATGCGACAAAATGTACCTAATTTTAGCGTCTAGCGCGCTTTATTTGCGATTGTGTACTTTATAGGTATCTAAATTTTTCCCGCTAAAGCTGTGTTCAATTAGGACCAAGTATTAAATTTAAAATTGTAGATCTTTCTAATGTGATTATATGGGCGTGTGATTGCCAAGTTAGGTATTTATTCAATAAGTAAAGATGTCTTTTATTGGCACGGTCACTATAAAATGTTTTTTTAGTGTCAACGAATATCATTGTAGTTAGTTAACTACAATGATATTCGTTAACTACCAGTACTTAGGTAAATATTTATGACATAGTTGTTGGACACAGTCTCCCATAGATAGGTTACCTACTGAATAAATTAATTGACTTGGTTTAACATTAGATCTGACAAATTTTTACGGTCGAAAACTGCGTTGCGAGATTTGGTATTTTTTATGTTTTTGATGGCAAATTGTTTTAACATCAAACTCTTTACCTTTTAAATTTTTTTTGTGTAATCGGATTAATCGTACAAATTTTAGTTCTTAAAATATTGGTTTAGATATACGATTTTGGTACGGAACCCTAAAACTATGTTTCTTAAAATTGTTACAGCTCTTGAACATGTTGAAATTCTATGCAAGATTTGAAATCAGCGATGAAACAGGGGACCCAATGACTGATCGAGATATGACTTTACAACACTATTCTAGGATTACTTCTTTGCAGGTAAGCTTACGAAAGCCTATGAAAACAGACCTAGTTGTTATTATAATGAATATCTACTATTACATAAAATTTGTATTCTTATTTTAGAAAGCAGCGTTCTCCAAATTTCCTGACCTACGTTTATTTGCTCTCGCAAATGTAGCTAGTGTGGACACAAGAGAATCTTTGCATAAACATTTTGGTAACTTAAGGTTAGTCTGTATAAAATGAATAATAGTATATTTTGTGAGTGAGATAACTACTACCCGTACGGGTTTACTTGGCACTTGGCTCGAGTTACATTTTGAAGTTTTAATTTAACAATTCGATTTCGATGAAAATAGTATAAACGCAACGATAACTGTGATGCTAATTTGCGTTTAAAATATATCGAGCCAGGTGCCAAGTTAACGCTTACGAGTAATAACTCTCTGCCTCGTACTCCTGAAGCTTCACACGGTGCGTGATATTGCGAGTCCTCAATATGACGCACAGGGTAGTTCCCGTGGGTCGCGAACTAGCCGGCAGTCTCGCTCCAACGAACCATGAAAAGAGTCCGTAGCGGTCAGTAGCGGTGCTCTCTTTGCATTTTGGAGCGACAAAATGGCTTCGGATCTCAACAAGACCTGCGCAGACTGACACGCACCGCTGGAAGAGCCTTGGTGTGCAGCCGGTTGATTCTGTAAGCCTCTCACCGTGAAATGTCAGGTGGAGTGAGCACGCCATCTTGATTACATGGATTGACAGCTTCACCCAAGCCTTCACTTCGACATGCTTACAGAATTGCACTGCAGTGCGTCGCTGCCCGTGGTCGTCGGCCAAGTGTTAATAAATTCACGTACCGTCGGGCGCTAGCTTTACCGTTGTACGTGTAACAGAATAAACGTAATAAATACCTGAAAAGGGTTCATTGTGCTCGTCATTATGAACCACTTAGTTTTACTATGGGACCAACACTGAAATCGCGAAAAAAAAATTGACTGCCCATCATAACTCGACAAAATGTACTGAACAGCTGATTCATTTTGTTCGCTTTTTTATAATGACCCCTTTTACTGCGCTTGAGTGGGTGACACAAAAAATATTATTTGATTGCAGTGAAAATGCTCTGCGTGCAATAGCTACATACCTGAACCTGGTCCCACCAGAAGGAAAAGAAAACGAAGCCCCTTGGCATCGAGTAGACAAAGAGTTTCTCAAAGAATTATTGGTAAGAGAGAAGTACTTAATGAATGTGAGGAAATATATTATGTTTGTACTTTAAAATATTCTAATTGATAGTAACATATTATTCTTGTTCACCAGATATCACGACACGAACGTCGCATATCGCAGCTAGAGGAGCTGAACTCCATGCCTCTGTACCCAACAGAGGAAGTCATATGGGATGAGAACGTGGTTCCTACAGAAATTTATAGCGGGGAGAATTGTTTGGCTTTACCCAAGCTGAATCTACAGTTTCTTACCCTGCACGATTACTTACTGAGAAATTTCAACTTGTTTCGTTTGGAAAGCACATGTGAGTGAATGTAGCTCTTGTACTTATTAAGAATTTAGGACAATTAATGTCGTTTAGGGAGACCCTGAGCTAAGGCATAAACCAAAAACAGAAGAAAAAGAAAAAAAAAACAAACAGGTTTTTATTAACCGCTGCGGCCCCGACATGTGAAAATTCCCAAAAAAAAGTAAATCTTATGTAATAGGTAAATAAACATTAAATTCGCGATTAATTCGCGACACACCGGTGTGTTGCCGGGGCCGACACTAAACTGAAACCCTTAGAATAATAACGCCTAGAAGGAGAGTCTCATACACGCTCCCTACCAAAAAATGAAGCAACTTTCGTACTTATGTGTGAGTGAGCGGTATGTAATTACAGCCACAGACGTAAAAAAATGTTGCTAGGAATGAACACTTTCCCTAAAATCGGGAAAAATGTTAATATACTTGGGACTAATCATAGATCAATATAAAAAAAAATGTTAAGTACGTAACTTGTCGGTATGTACTAATTGTAATCGAAATCCAAGATGGCGGCGACGAAATTTGCTAACTTTTCGTCATGGGTGTCATTTTCATGGTTTCTGTGGTCGCTAAAATCGATTATGGGGTCAAAATTGAAATCCAAGATGGTGCCGACGAAATTTGCTAACTTTTCGTCATGGGTGTCATTTTCATGGTTTCTGGAGTCGCTAAACCCGATTTTGGGGTCAAAATCGAAATCCAAGATGGCGCCGACGAAATTTGCTAACTTTTCGACATGACATTTTAAACATCAGGAGGAAAGATAGTGGTTTTTCACTTTTATAGAAAACTTCAAATCGTTCTCTCTCTCCTTCTAAACTCTTTTTAGAAAATGTTCTCAACTAACTATTTAGACCTGGTTAGATGGCGTATGGATACTAAGTTTTCGATTTTGACTCCATAATCGGTTTCAGCGACTCCAGAAACCATGAAATTGACACCCACAAGGAAAAGTTAGCAAATTTCATCGCCACCATCTTGGATTTCGATTTTGGCCCCATAATTGGTTTTAGCTACTCCAGAAACCATGAAAATGACACCCATGACGAAAAGTTAGCAAATTTCGTCAGCGCCATCTTGGATATCGATTTTGACCCCATAATCGGTTTTAGCGACCCCAAAGATCGCGAAAACGACACCCATGAAAGACTGGTCGGCACCCGCGGGGCCGACAAGGCTCCCGCCTCCCCCTGCCCCCCCCCCTGGTTGGCCGCCCAGTCTGATGTTCCTTTATTTCAATTTTAAGACACGATCTCATACACAGGTGTCGGTGTCGCCGCGTGTCGCGACTATGGTTTTTTCCCATATGAAAACTGCCCAACGCGCCTAAAGAACTTTTCACTTAAAAAAATGCGCAAATTATTTGAATCAACCGTAATTATTAGCTTTCGTTTCATACTTACAACTTTAAACAATAAGCATCATAATACAGGTAGACTCCAACAGTTAGTGCTTACTGTATTATGGGTAATTTTTCTTTACACCTGGCAACACTACATTGTGATAAATTAGGTTATGAAAATTTTAATTTGAAGATCGATTTACGTAAAAATAATGGATTTAATGTAAGTACTTACTTGTGAAACGTGATTTTATCACATTTTTTTTGTTTTCCTGGTGTGTTAGAGCATCTTTTTATGCAACAAACTGTCATTTTTAAATATTTCTCGGGAGGTGCATTCAACAGAGCGTGACCTTGAGCACTGACGGCTCGCTGCGCCGAGTACTCCGTATATGGAGTAGTCTGAGTTGCTTCACTGTTGATGCTCGTACTAGGTTTCTAGGCGTTATTATTCTAAGCTGAAACCACTAAAAGGAAAAAAAAATATGATCAAACTGTCTTTAATATTAATTATGTATGACGGAAAAGCTGGCGCGATGCTGTGGCGCCTGCAAAATATACGGGCTTATGTGGCGGGTCGCGAGACGGGCGTGCGGGTGAGGAACAGTTCCATCCTACTCAATCTTAGTGTCTCGCTCGCACGCTGTGACTCTGAAGAACACATAATGTTATCTGCGCGCAACACGTCCTTGCGATCTTCGCCTTAGTCTTGCATGCGCCTTAGCAGCGCGTTGACTTGCCTATTTCTTGAAGTGCAAGTGCTAAGATATTGTAACCCACTCATGCAGAAAGGAATCATGTTTAATAACATAAAATAATAATTCTTTATAAATATAATAAAATTTGTTACAGACGAAATTCGTCAAGATATCGAGGATGCCGTGTATCGATTGGCACCATGGTACGTATTTTTAACCGACTTCGAAAAAAGGAGGTTATCATTTTAACTTATTATTTGAGAATTTTATACCTTATTCACTCTGGCCAGGAATGCATCCTGGAATCAGCTATTGCTTGTTTCACGGAACTGAGTACTGACGTGTTCTTCATTTCAAGAGAGTGTATGTTCACAGGCGTGCCGAAGATTCAACCGTTTATTTCGGAGGTTGGGCACGAATGGCCCACCCTATATCCAGCTTCGCGGTTGTGGAGGTGGCCAAACCGAACATTGGAGAGAAAGCACCTTCATGTGTGCGAGCCGACGTAACGGTTACACTCAGCGTCAGGAACGAGATCAAACATGAATGGGAGAGCTTGAGAAAGCATGATGTTTGCTTTTTGATCACTGTAAGACCAACACAAGGCATAGGTAACTTTTTGCTATTTCGTTATTTGTGTATTTTTCTCCAAGTCTACTTACTAGTATTAGCTTCTAATTATTCCATCTTGGCAGGCACTAAATATGATTATCGAAAGAGCATGGTCGAGCAGGCAGGCATAGTCTACGTTAGAGGGTGCGAGGTAGAAGGTATGCTGGATGCCTCTGGCAGGGTTATTGAGGAGGGCCCGGAACCGAGGCCAGAGCTCGAAGGAGACGCCAGAACATTCCGACTTCTACTAGACCCCAATCAGTACAGACTTGACCTGGATCACGCCAGCAAAGGGAACGAGGTTTGTTCTACCGTTGAATATTTTTTTCTGTAACATGCTACCAGCCGGAGAACTGGGCATGTCATACTTAGGTCGCTTAAAATAAGAACTAATGTTTTGAAAGCAACGGATCCGGTATTTGTGGAATGTCACGTACGCCTGGAAGAATTTTCAATAAATAACAAATGAATCACTTGGCTTGCCCGTCATGTTTTTTGCATTAATACTTACTTCAAATTTTAATACTCTTGGAATCCTATCCTATCCTTCCTACTAATAATATGTTTAAATAATTATTATAAATGCGACAGTTTGTGAGGATGTATGTATGTTTCTTACTCTTTCAAGCAAAAACTACTGAATGGATCTTGATGAAATTTGGCACAGCGGTATATTATAGTCTAGAATAACACACAGGATACTTTTTATCCCGGGAGTATGTTCCCTTGGGATAATTATCGACATTCACGCGGGCGGCAGTTAGTAGTAAATAAATGCAAGTGGTTCGTGACGTTAAAGGAACTACCACTTACCATGACTAATGTGTCACAGGTTTCCCCTGCCGCATCAAAATACTCAGTGATTATGACTAATGCTTTTCCTAAAATGAAATCGGTTTGATTATAAATTGATTTTTTTAAGTCAGTCACGTGGTTTAAAAAAACATCGCCAATTTTCGTGTACTGATTCATTTAGATAAAGCCGCTGAGAAAAACATCGTAGATAGATTGCTCCATTCAATACGATAATCCACATAATATTGTCGTACACAGGACGTATACGAAACGTTTAACATCGTGATGAGGCGAAAACCCAAAGAGAACAACTTCAAAGCTGTGCTGGAGACGATTCGAGAGCTGATGAACACAGAATGCGTTGTTCCCGAGTGGCTCCACGATATTGTGCTGGGATATGGAGACCCTGGTCAGGCACATTACACCAGGTAACCTTCTCTTGTTTTACTACTCTAGATTTGCACAAGGCGTATTTGTAAGCGCCGTCGACACGCGTTTAATTGCGCTGAGATATCAAGGCAGAAAACGCGCCGTAAACAAACCAAACTCCATTTGCATAGACCCTTAGCCACCCCCTCCCCCTAGCTTAACTAGTTTCGTGTACAATATAGTAACGTATCTACATAGTTTTTTTTTATCTTGGTTTCCCTGAAAGTAACAGAGCGTAAACTCTGTCAAAAATTCAATTGTTTTAGAATGCCGAATGAGATCCCCACACTGGACTTCAACGACACTTTCTTGGACATGGAACACCTACGGAACAGCTTCCCGGGATACGAAATCAAGGTGCAGACCGACAACCCTAGAAAGCTGGTCAGACCTTTTAAGTAAGTTCTTAAAAATGTATATTTAAGTTGGGAGTGTTGGTACCAGGGCGGGAAGTCTCGACTCTCGTCTAAAAACAAAGATCTGATCGTGTTCGAGATTGACTGTGTATATGCGGCCTTAGAACTTATCGACCGAATTCGGTTGGTAGGCGATCGGTAACTATGTCGAGACTACCCGCACAGTAAAAAATTTCGTATCTGTAAAAAATCGATGACAGTTTAGAATTTTGTCTCAGCATGATACAGCAAATTTTTTGAGGTCCTAATAATGGCTCGATTTTTTTTGGGTTTTGTATAAAAAAATACGCTTATGAGCAAGTCACCAGATTCTCAACTCACCAGATTCGCAACTAACCAGATACTCAATTCACCAGATTCGCAACTCACCAAATGTACAATGAAACACAAAGTCACAAAAAGTAACAGAATAGTACCTAGATACTTTATTCACGAAAAAAAAAAAGTAAAAACAGTTTCTGAAATTGCAATTTCTTCAAAACTATTAGAACTCAAGAGTTTTGAAAAAAAATACGTTTTATAGCAAAGAAGATGGCTAAATGACTGCCCCAAGCATGTTTTTTATTAAATATACATTCATGAATTGTTAAAAAGTGTTTAATGCCGACCTGGCTCCGTCGCGTGGTCGAGGCCTATTTGACGGATAGGGCTGGCATCTACCCCAGTCACCGGGGAGACAATATGTCGTCCGGTGTTCCACAGAGTTCGGTTCTGGGGCCGCTCCTGTGGGATATCATGAGAGTCAGCTGGGTCTGCTACGCTGACAACACGCTGGTCCTGGCGCAGGGTGGGTCGCACCAGGCGGCAGCCGACCTAATGACACGCGGAATTGCGATAGTCCTTGAGAGGATCCGGCGACTGGGTCTCGAGGAGGCCCTGTACAAGTCCGAAGCCATGTGCTTTCACGGAACAAGCCACCATCGGGATTCTAAATAAAGGTAGGAGGGGTTCACATCGGCGTCGGGTCGACGATCAGGTACCTGGGACTCATTCTCGACTGCCGGTAGAACCGGGCCGGGGCTGCCTTCAAGCGGCTTCCGATACCTCAACGCGACCAAAAGGGTCATGGCCTGGCTGGCCCGGGGAAATACGCACGATCTCCGGCGAGGCGGCGAGCCTCCTTATCGGATTGCCATCATGGGATCAGGAGGCGAGAACTCTTGCGCACTTTTACGCGTGGCGTGTGGAGGCGCTGCGCTGGGGCAAAACTCCGCTGTCGCGACAAATTGCAGCGCGGTGGACGGAGCTCCGGCAAGATACCATCGCGGTATGGAGACTGGGACTATTGCAACCCAGTGCTGGGCACGCCACTATTGTGGCGATGAGTCCCCTCTTAGAGGAGTAGCTAGAGAGGCGCCACGGCGTCCTTACCTTCCACCTGATGCAAGTACTCACCGGACACGGTTGCTTCGGGAGTTACCTGTTTCGGATTCAGCGAGAAAACACGTCCGGGTGTTATTACTGTGAGGATCGATCGGAGGACACGGTGGAGCATACAGTGGAGGTCTGCCCCGCTTGGGCGGAGTACGCCGTGTCCTCGTCGAGGCGATCGGCGGCGGCGACCTCTCGCTTTCGACCCTGGTTCAATCCTTGGTCGAGGAGGCATGGAAAGCCGTCACCTCCATCTGCGAAGCAGTAATGCTAGTGAAGGAGGAAGCGGGCCGCGTGAAGCGAACTTCACGCTCCAGCCGCCGAAACAGAAGAAGACGCCCCGGGCGTCAGGAGTCGCAGGGCGATTCCCGGCCACCGTGGACGCGGGCCTGCGGACGGCGAGCGTTGCGTGGCTGAACCAATTGGTTTCACCAGGACGAGACCTGTTATTAGCAGCCTGCGACTTCGAACGCGCATATCCCCTTTTTACCCGTTCCCGTATAGCCTAATCCAGCTTCATCATGAACGAAAGGAAAAAAGCTATCTGAAACAAAAAGAATTTTCCAAATCGCACTGGTAGGTTCAGAGATTAGCGTGTTCAAATAAACAAACTCTTCAGCTTTATTACTGCTACTACTAAATATAGAAATTATAGTAGGTAGTCAGGAGGTTGTATATCGATAAAATAGTAGTAAGTACATTTTTAATTTGAAAGTTCATATAATTTATGTGTTGGACAGTACATCATCTGATGAGTTGCGAATCTGGTGAGTTGCGAGTCTGGTGAAATGCGAATCTGGTGAGTTGAGAATCTGGTGACTTGGTAATAAGGGAAAAAATATAGTAAGTAGGTACTTACTTATCCCAACAAAAAAAAACGGTTTTCGGAATTATACTGTCCCAAAAAGTACACCTTCTACGTCAACATTACAAAAAACGGATTGACAAAAGTTTGAAAGTTTCAACTCGCTTTTTCTAACTTTTTTTTGTAAACCTTTAAAACATTGTCATAAAGAGGAACATAGCCGATCCGGAATACCTTATTTCGTTTTCAATTTTAATCCAGATATTAACAGCGGTTTTACCAATTACCTAAATGGCGCCCAGTGACGTCAAGGATAATTTTGTTTGCGGTTAGATATTTCGCTGAAATTGTCAAATATAAATTACCCGCTGCGGCCCCGACATGTGAAAATTCCCAAAAAAAAAAAAATCTTATTTAATAGGTAAATAAACATTAAATTCGCGATTAATTCGCAACACACCGGTGTGTAGCCGGGGCCGGAGCGGTTAAGGGAATTAATACCGGAAAACTGTAAACAAATCCTTTTTGATGAGTTTACGTTATATACGACGTGGCGCATCGCCGTACGTCCGATGATGGAACTGGCTAGGCGGAATTAAACTATGCAATTCCGTAGCACACTCCCCAAAATGCAACCCAGAGAAAACCGACAGGCTAGCAACTCGGCGTCGATGCTCAAGACTTTGGAGCTTCGACTCGACGAGTTTATTATTGCCGATGATCCTCTTGGCTCGTTTCTCAATTGACTTAAGGGCATCAAGCTGGTATCTCGCAGATCCGTCCAAAAGATGAGAGCAGTTACTCCATACACGATTGAATTTGCGCTTCATAAAGTTTGAGCAGCTGTTCCGACGTGAAGTAGTACCTTTTGGCAGACACTTGAGCCTTTGTCTCTATGAAAGGATCAAAATTGAGGGTAGATGTTAACGGAACATCAAGAAGCTCAAGTTGGTTGGGTATCGGCACGGTTACACCTCAGAAAGATGGAACTGGGTGGAATTGGCACCTTTTAGCGGAATAAAGACACGCCTGGTTCTATTAGAATGGAACTTGTTCAGATTGGCATCGACCCATTCAGAGACAGCAAGTTCAAACGCTCAACCATAGTCTCTCGGAGAGACCGGATCTGCAACCCATCAGCTCGTGTGTTGGACACGTATCTCTCACCAACAGTGCTGTCGTCTGCATAGGACGACAGCACGGTTTTAGCAGATCATTAATATGTAGCAAGAACAATGCTCTCGACAACATTGTTCTTGCTACATATTAATGATCTGCGAGGAACCCCGACATTAATATCCAGGAGCTTACCTGAATGGTAAGCTCCTACATACCTGTCATACACGCGTTCCATACTCTGTAAGAGTATTCCGAAGAAATGAACCAGTCAAACATAGCTCAAAACATACCTCATGCGGCGGGCGATCGCCTGCAACTTGTATGGTGACTAATCTTGTCGCCGCACGGCAAAAGATGGAAGGCACCCAACTTTGGGGTTTGCGATTTTAGGCACTTACGGCCATCGAATTGTTATTTTCGTCATATGGCCTAGCCGTGCTGCGAAAAACGACTCGTGTAAACTTATACGGTACGCTCATGGTACGGCGCCGCGTCACACGGCGCCCCAACGTATCTTGTGGCATGGTAGAGTGATTTGTATGTAGAATGACACAGCGGCAACGTCAATGCATCTTGTAGCATCGCCGATAGCCTGGCCAGTAAACTAAGCTATTAATAATTATAATTGTGTAAATTGACAGTAATTAATTATTAATATAGGCGCCAGTACTTATTTTAAGTTATCTTATTATTCTGGCGTGTGTTAATTTATGGCATGTCACATTTATGCTCAGTTTTACTTGGATTGATGAATATTAACATCATATAAACATTTTTTGGACATTACGCGTTCCAAAGGTTACAATATTAATTGTATGCATCAGGAAACCCACTAACATACCCAAATATGATTGTATTAAAGTTAAACTTTTCAGGCTACCTACGTTTAGATTGTCTACATATCAGCAGTAGTCTGCGTGTTGGGTATTATTTATAATAATATAAGTCCCAGCGACTGTAAATCTGACTCTCAAGGTCCTTCGTATAAAATGATATAAATTATTTTTATGTCAGGGTAACGTTTGAGGATGTGCTCCGGAAGCAGAAGCATGGTGAGGAGGCCATGGAAGAAGACGAGCCTCGTAAGGTGATTCTCGTTGAACCCCATGTCCAGCCTAAAAGAGGACCCTATTTATCAAACGAACCCAAAAAGTAAGTACCTAACCCAATCATTGATCTGAAATATCGTGATAGATTTTAATGTAAATCCGTGTTTTAAAATAAACCCTAAGTTTTAATACACATAGGTCGTTATCTTGTTTTGTTATCAAGGAAGATTTCTTTAAGTTCACATTACCGTGAAGATTGGAATCTAATAAATTTTTCGTAAACACGTGAACTAATGGAATGTTGTACCAACCAAAACCAAGTATGCCTATTAAAATATTTAAAAAAAAAAAGAGTTGTGCCTCAGAGTGCTCTGTATAAATCTGCGACTCTTCTAAAGCTTTCGACTGAGTAAATGACTAAAAAGGAAAAACCACTTATGAAACATAGCCACTTAGAAATATGTCTTTGACCTTTTTGTGTTACTTGTGTTATTAACAGAAAAAAAGGGATGCAAGAGTTAACAAGTCCGTAATTTCTGTCATAAATTGTGACAGGCGTTCCACAGGGTTAAATTCTAGGACCACTTTTTTTTTGCTTGAATGATCTTCACTTACCATATCTTGATTAGAATATATGTGATATTGCGTAGTTTGCTTGCTGTTAATTATAGTCACATAAAATATACTTCGTGGTTTTGTGAAAGAAAGTCAGTACGTAGGTACCTTACCCGTACCCGTAGTATCCGTTTTTCTCTATATTAAATAAAGAATTTAAGTAAAACTAAGTGGATAAATTAGGCACTTCGTATGTGTGGTATTGAATATTTTAGTGGTAATTAAATTAACTAAAAATGAACTGTTATCTGATGATCTCAACCTCTAAACCTTCTTTTAAAAAACGGACTAAGCATCCAGTTTAAACAGTCTGATTTCATTTGGTTTACCTAGTGTGTGAACCTTAAATGTTGCACTAGAGAGTCATATTAGACCTTCCTCCGCGTCGCTCATTAACTTTTGTGGTCTGCATGTTCGCCAACGGTAAAGTAAGGTTTATTTATTCTTATTATAGAAAAGCTGATGTGGTAACACCGTACGAAGCTATAAAAAGAACACATCAAAGCATAAAATGGCTTTTTTATGTGTATACCACATTCGCAGCTGAGTTCACTGCGTGAAACATTTAAGGCAGGTGTATTAAAAGTATTTTTGAATGTTATTCAAAATGTACAAAATTACATAACAGGTACCGCAATGGTTTGTGAATATTTGTGATGGTGTTAAAAAAGAGAAAGCACTTTAAACGTGACGTGTCTTCAACATAGGTTTGTAAAAAAATAGTGGTATCCAGGCAGTTTCTGGCGCCGTAACAACAGCATGATAATATTTAAAGGACATTGTAAAAAATGGCCTATGAACCAACACGCATGAAATATTTACTATAATTACTAGTTCTTTTAATAATATACATTACTTATATTTTAATAGAACGGACACTTTTTAATTTCGAAAACATTTTAAAAAGTATTCACTTTCGTCCTTAGCTTCCGTCATAATCCTCGGTGATAGTTCTATTATTTTTTGGTTCAATTTGAGGTTACACAGCCAAGTCTTTGTAACAGCACTCTTAATAAGAGTTTGACACAGACAAGCGTCAGTATTCTCAACACTTGATATACGATAATGATTTTTAGTTACAAACAGTCCGCTATGATGTCGCGGAACCATAATAAGCCTTATCAAAAAACTCGATTGAAAGTGCTGTTTGAAACGAGCAATAATATCGACACTGACAGTTGACGAATTGACAGATGACAACATTTGACATTTGGTAATGTCACTTGGTGCGCGCATTCTGTGCTCGATCTGCGTTTGCGTTGGTTGCGTACTGAATTCGTTTGCATTTTCTTACTTTTCCGATTTTATCTAACAACTCCATAAGACTCCCGACTCCTAGAGTTCAATGTCAAGAAGCGCGCATCTGTCGTACTTACATTCAGTAATAAATGCTAAGTTATTGCTATATATCGAATGTTTTTATTGACGTAATTATAACCTCAAAATCCGAAAGTGTTTTGATTTTTTCAGAATTTTCAAAAGTGTCCGTTGTTTTAATTTACGTGTAATCGAATATATACATTATCTAAAACCCAAAGAGTAAATACACCTCCCTGTTGGATCTTAGGCGAGCTATGTATGGACGACGAGCAATATCCTTTAATTCCAAATAGTCATTTTAACCTATAGCTATATGACAACAACAATTTGATCACAGTACCACAGCCCACAGTACGTTTAATTAAAATGCAACGCACTAAATCACAACACATTATTAATCGTAAAATATGCAATGAATAGGTACTGTCGAATAGACTTAAAGATAATGCGATGGAATGCGAGAATACGCGTCTGGTAGGCAGCCGCTCCACGCAAAATACTGGTACTCAGCTAAATCCGGTTTGACTGGAAGCCGACCTCAGTATAGTTGGGAAAAGGCTAGACAGATGATGATGCGTGAAAACGCGTGTAAACCAATTTTCAAAATTAAGTTCTAAAATGTTGGTTTACGTGTTTGGTATTATTTGGATTTCTCGAGGCCTTCAGTGGGATGCCACACTTACAAAATAAATATCTCGCCAATAGAATAAACGTTTTCGATTGCGGGCCAAGTAGACGGAAAGACTACGGTTTCCTTTGTTTTAAATTAGCCCATATACAGGGTGATTCAGAAGTGCATGGTCATATTTTAGGGTGGTGTTCTGTATCTGTAGTATAATTTAGAACTTTTGAAACACCGCGTATACTATATGCTCTAACACACTTGTTCGGCAGGCACGATCGATTCGGCTGTGTGTTGAACAAACAAACAGTGTGTAGTCGGTCCAATATGCCTAGCACAAAGAACCCTTCTTCTGTGTGCGTGGTTTCCTAAGTTCCCAGAATTCGATATGCTCGTGAAACAACTCTTACAATTCATTCTTTGAAATACTATACTTAGTACGGTAAATTCCATAATATTATAGTGAACATAGTGTTTGATAAGGGTTTTTTTACAGGAACACAATCCCATTTACTCCTACTCAAGTAGAGGCTATTCGGTCGGGGATGCAACCGGGACTGACGCTGGTAGTAGGACCACCTGGAACAGGTTAGTTCTTTATACATTTTACGGATTACTAGATACCTTTCTTCGGCTTTCATCATTATGAACTTCCTTAATAATATTTTATCACTGCACGAATGCTGAGTTCTGGGTCGGCCGGAGAGGTCAGCCACACTTTGAACGTATTTTTGTATTCAGGGCGCGGATTTTTTACGAAAACACGCGTGTCTCCTCAGATAAAATTTTTGGGTATCGTGGATATCTATGACGATAAAACATAAGTACTCGGATTACATGCAGGTGATGTGATAATGATAAGAGGGATGTGGAGTAGAGGAATACCAAGTTTGGAACGATGGATGGATTGAGTAAAAATAATAAGTAAGGAAATTCACAGAGATGTATGGAAGAAGAAGACATTCTGCGGATACACGAATAAATTCGATTAAGCAGGTAGAGGATCACACATAAGTACTATTCCGAAAGCCGAAATCAATCTGGACTTATTCAGATATTTTGCTTTACTGTGGTATGTTAATGTACCTTACAAAAATATTATTCAATAAACATGTAGCCTTATCTCTCGAGCGTAAATTGCACGGCAACGGGTTAGTTGGATGTCTTATCGGGTGGCAAAAGAAAGGGCAATGCACCTCAGACAAGGATAAGGGATTAATTTCCAGTGAACGACAGCTGCGGCGAACAAAGCGATTCGTTCCGGTCTAATTGGCCTGAAGTATTTAGTTTCAATAGAGTTTATCAATGTTGCTGCAAGAATAAAATGGTATACCTATAGCTTAAATCCGCCTTAGTAAAAGATTAAAAACGAGGTTTTTATCGAAGACCAAAAGGTTATCAGTAGGTTATCAGTTTGGCGTTTCTTTTTTGCGTTGAATTGAATTTATTTACATAAATTTAATTATATACATGGTTATATTTAACTAACTTAACTATATACAAACTAGACTAAAAATTACCAAATTATGTACAAACGTGTATAAAAACAAAATAAATCATTGAGCATCAAAAAATTCATCCACATCGCTGTCAATGACAAAGTGCCTAGAACACTAGCAGCATTGCCGCGTTGAATGGCAATGCTGATTCTTTGGCCAAAGAAAAGCCCAGCCCTCTGGTCACGTGTACAGTCGACATGTTGTTTGCTGATGTCCCGAAAGACTCGGTGAGCACTTTTTGCGTTTGGTTTATTATTATTTATTATAGTTTATTTTATGATTCTAATACTTACCTATAGACCGGCATTCGGTAGATTTAAGAGTTCATGAAGAATTCCGTGTCCGTATAGTTTTTTGCGTCATTATATAAAAAATTCTACCCCTTTTTACGAATATTACGCGGACGGAGGAGTATGAGATTTGGCACAGTTAAAGAAGAAGGAGAAGGAGTGCAGCAAGTTAATATTTTATTATAATTAAGTATGCTTAAAAAACATATTAAATATTTTTTTAAAAATCATTACACACACTACCATGCGTTTGATAGATACAAAAATAGATACTCATTACTAAAAATTTAATAAATTGTAGTCGTATTTCGACCACTACGGCGACCTTAGATGATAAAGACCGAAACCGCTAAATAATACATTATTTGTATCACAGGAAAAACTGACGTGGCCGTTCAGATAATATCAAATCTGTACCACAACTTCCCATGGCAACGCAACTTGGTGGTGACCCACAGTAATCAAGCGCTTAACCAGTTGTTCGAAAAAGTGGCAGAGTTAGATGTGGACGAACGACACTTGTTACGTCTTGGACATGGTGAGGAAGCCCTACAGACTGACAAGGATTTCTCCAGGTACGTTAATAAACAAAGAACATTTTTACTCCATAAAATGAGCACATAAAAGCGGTACGTTCGCGCGCCGCTTTCGCTCTGGGTAGATTCCACTCCATGCTGAATGCACGCAGCAAACTGTCCCTTAAATGTAAACTGCGCATTTACACAACGTGCATTCGCCCGATAATGACTTATGCGTGTGCCACATTCGCACACACAAAATCAAAGCAAATCCACAGGATGCAAGTAGTCCAAAACCGGTTTCTCCGAAAAGCCACGGGCGCCCCGTGGATTATTAGGAATGAACGACTTCATGTCGACCTTAAAATCCCATAAAACAATTCATGAAACGCCTTACAAAGCGTTTTATTGAATCAGCTGAGAAACACAGCAACGACCCAGCCTGTTGTCCCTTGCTGTCCCAAACTGACGCCGCTAAGCCGAGGTCGTCTTCCACAGGGAATGCCCTTAGCGAGCGGTCAGTAGTTTTAGCTTGTAGCTAGCTTTGTTGCCTTGGCTGGGGGCCTTAAATTCATTTGAGGTCACCACAGGATAGTCCGGTTAAGCAGTTGATAGCCCTTACGTGTTAACTTGCTAGAGGTCATACCGAAAAAAAAAAAATACTCCATGAAAGGTCTTTTGGAAAATCAATGATTTCATTAGGAACTAATGATTTATTAGACTAAAGTCATCATCTGCCTAGCCTTTTTCCCAATTATATTGGGGTCAGCTTCCAGTCAAATCGGATTCAGCTGAATTCCAGTATCTTACGTGGAGCGACTGCCTATCTGACCTCCACAACCCAGTAACTGGCTAACACGGTACTTAATGACAAGACTGGAGTCAGATTTTCTGGCTTTCGGAACGACTGCCAAAGTTCTCGAATGACAGTCGGGGCCAACGGCTTAACGAGCTTTCCGACGCACGGAGGAGTACCGGTATGCTAAGATGGTCACCCATCCGCAGACCGACCTCGGCAAGCGTTGCTTAACCTTGAAGATCTTCAACACATGAGTATGACTGATACCTAAGCGTAAGTAGGTCGTAATCGCAAAGTGTGGAAATGCAGTAACTAAGAATTGCGTTTCCGCAAATTGGGATTTAATTACTGTTAAAAACAGTATTATACTGTTTTTCACTTTATTATACTTTTTACTGTCGGACAAAAGAACAGTATAAAAAATACTGTTTTTAACATCACTGGTTTATTTATAGGCACGCCACACCACACAGTCGCGCTATGCATTGCATGCAGTGCAGGCCTCCTTCGTTTCAGAACGAAAACGCAACTGACAATGTCAAAATTGTAGATCATTTAAAGCATAGACTCAGTATTGGCATAGATGATTTATATTCAGAATTAGCTAAGTTCAAAGTAATTTATGAAAGAGTATCAGAAAACATAAATTTTATTCAAATGAGTACTGGCGAAAAGTGGAAACATTTGTTAGTAAACACTTTAGAAGAATGTAAAAATATTACATAAAAATCTTATCTACTTTCTGTTCCCGCCACCTCAGCATTTACAGACAGAGGTTTTCTGTCATGAATGCAAAGAAATAGATCTATAAATTTAATAAAAAATGAGCTCCTTATTTACTTTCATTTTGATTTCACTTGTAGTAAAGCTTATGAAAAATAGTGTGTGCAACGGCATATAAATCATATAATTAGGTATTAAAACACTCGTGTGATAAACCCACACTCGTGTTTTAATAAACCTTTTTATATTATGATCGTTGCATAAACTACTAACATTAAAAAAATAAAGTATTGTTTATTTTATTGAAATACTGTTGAATTTCTTTCTCCAACCTGAATATACTGTATTTTTTGCCAAAAAGGGGTTAATAAAACACGAGTGTGGGTTCTTCTCACGAGGCGTAGCCGAGTGTGATAATAGTATCACACGAGTGTTTTAATACCTAATTATATGCCGTTGCATACACTATTTTATCTCCACTCATACAGCTGAAATAAAATAAGTAGAAAAATAGTTTATTCCAATATGGCGGATATTCTCATTGCGTATGAATGACTGCACAGCGCACGCATCCATAGACAATGATAAAAGCTGACTTGACTAAAGGGGAAAGCGCCAGGCTTGCGCTCGAAATTCAAATTTCCTCACGTTTTTTGCAATTTGCAGGTCAGTATCAGGTTGTATGTTGGGTCAAAATATGATTCGCGACCGTAGCAAGTACTTATTCATTAAACGATTCGTAACGATTTCATTGAAATACTACATTTGGTATCAATTGTAACTGAAAGAATTGTATTGATGATTTTAATGATTATAGCACTTCGCCCGCGACTACGTCCGCGTGGATTTAGTAGGTACTCAACAAACTTCAACGCCCCCTATACCCCCTTATAACGGTTAGTTTTGGAAAATTAAGCACAACGATTTTCATTAATTACTTAGCCATTTCTACTTATTCTATGGTCTTAGGAGGCCCCAACCAATGTACCATTTAATTTGCGAATGCGGCTTTCGAAATGCCAAAATGTCGGAATTTCGTCACGTGACATTTCGATAGCATCTGTCAAACCAATACATTTTTGACGTATTGACAATCGCGTACGCCACGCCATTGTTGACAGAATCTCACTTGTCTCGAGCCCAGGTTCAGCGCAACTGTTCACCCCGGCCCCGTTCAACCCGTCAGGGTTTGATTATGCAAAAATTGTTAGGTATCTGTTTCAATTATCCCGCTTTTATTTTGTTCATAGCATTCCGACGTAAATTGAAGCAAGCAATTATGTCCTCCCCTAAAATCTTAATCACCCCTGCTTCACTCCTTATTATGTATGTAGTTTATTTTCGAAAAATCCAAACATTTGTTATTCTTATTGTTTTATCGAAAACATTTAAATGCCGTGGTGTTTCAACTTCTTCGGACCAAGCATTGATACGATTCTCCCCAGTTCACTCAAGCCGCGACATTTTTCTTACTCCGAGCATGTTTATTACCGTCGTAACTTTTGAATGAAAGGTACGATTTGAATAATTTAAAATGTAATTTACACGGACATAATCAACCTTAATTATCAAACCATTTAAATGGATAAGGATTAATATCATGATACTAAAATCACCATTTGTTATTTCACCATGGGATTTGCTTGAATAATATGAACAAAAAGCAGTCATGGTGACTTATCCATAATAGTTAGACATATGGTAACGCGGACTTTTTTGTAGATATTGATGACCTCTATAAAACTGTAGTACATCACTTTGCTCTATTGTCAATAGATTCCGCAGCGTACGCGATATAAGGATTTTTTCTCACACCTTGGATTACCTTATCGAAGTTTTCATACGGATCCCTAACTTTTTTGAAAATATTCTATAGCCTATGTCCATCACCGATAATGTAGGATTCTAATGGTGAAAGATTTTTTTAAATCGGTCCAGTAGTTTCGGAGCCTATTCATTTCAAACAAACAAACAAACAAATCTTTCCTCTTTATAATATTAGTGTAGATAAATTAATGAATACATACCTGCTACGGCCGCGAATCAAATTTTGACCAAGATAGAACCTGACACTGACCTGCAAATTGCAAAAAAACGTGAAAGACAGACAAGACAATTTGAATTTCACGGGCTACTCTGGCACTTCACCGCTTCAAGGTATCCCGCGAAATTCAAATCGATTGACAAATGTTATGATTTCATGAAATATCTACTACATTTGACATCAATTGTAAAAAAACGTAAGAAAATTTGAAGCCTTGAAGCTTTCACTTTAAGTAGGTAAGCCCGCGGCAATAACTTAAAAAGTAAAAGTGTACTATAAAAATTAAAAAGTTATTTTATGATGTAGTTGTTAAAATATCGAAAGAGAATGTTGAACTGTAATGGTTTTTTTTTAAATTTTACCTATAAGTACACGAAAAAAAGTATGTGTTTATGCATTCGTTTTTGAACTCATATTTGGAACATTACCTTTTGTGAGTGTAGAAAATAGTAGTTTATGCAACGACCATATAAAAAGGGATATTAAAACACGAGTGTGGGTTTATCACACGAGGCGTAGCCGAGTGTGATAATAGCATCACACGAGTGTTTTAATACCTAATTATATGCCGTTGCATACACTATTTTATCTTCACTCATACAGTTGAAATAAAATAAGTGGAAAAATAGTTAATTCCAATATGGCGGATATTCTCATTGCGTATTCGAATGACTGCGCAGCGCGCTCAAACATAGACAAAGATAAAAGCTGGCTCATTGACTTAAGTCAATGAGCCCGCGTCAAAAATTAAAAAGAAAAAGTGTGCTATAAAAATTAAAAGTTATTTTATGATGCAGTTGTTTAAAAATCGAAGGAAAATGTTGAACTGTAATGGTTTTTTTTTTTAAATTTTACCTATCCACGAAAAAAAAGTATGCATTTATGCATTCGTTTTTGAACTCATATTTGGAACATTACGTTGTGAGTGTAGATAAACATACTTATGCAACTTGCTAGAATTACGCTATGATGTTGCACTATGGTTGACAAAGCTTTTATGTTAACGGGCACCTTGCACACAAACAACCAAGTCTGGTATAGATAATACATACTTAAATACGAGAAAAATAATGAACATAGGTAATGGCTTGCTTTGTGATAATTACGCCAACAAAGTACCTATTTGGAAGTAATGAACTTAAAACTAGCTTATCAACACAAGTCGATACGCGAATAACCCTGGGTTTTTTGAACATATCATTCATAATAGAGAAATACGGTTTGTGTAAAATTATAAATTTTTGTTCAGTACCTATGCTACTGCAAAAACGATGTTTTATTTTTTCACTGAATTTGAAATATCTTTTTTATCGTTATCTTCTACACGAATTCTTTGGAAAGAATTCGTGTAGAAGATAACGATAAAAAAGAATTCAAATAAGAATTCAATGCCTAGGTATCTAGTCCTATGTCCACATAGGACTAGATACCTAGGCATTGAATTCTTATTTGAATGTGTTTGCTCCAAATCATAAATATTGCAGCTGGGTTTTTTTCGTTCTAGTTTAAGTAGTAGGTAGACCATGAACGAACAAAACAGAATACGCGAATCCAATTTATCTTACTTTAAAAATCTGAAATGATGATAATCTTATGTACCATTAAATAAAATCATAAAAAGGTACGACCAGAGTTTCTAATGTTCAAGCTTGAGGACACTGAACTTGTCTAACTGATCAAGGCAAAACGTAGGTAACCGGTGTGAACCAGCCAATTTGTACGGCCAGCCGTCAGCCAATTTGTACGGCCAGCCGTCGCGCGTCGTTCAGTAACACTTGACCTATAAAAAAACATCTTTAACTAATTACAGCCTTTGACTCTCTCACTGCTGGATAAAGCCCTCTTCTTCTTCTTTATAGAACGCTCGATCATTATTACCACTTGCTCTAGGAGGGTTGCAATTTCAGTCTACCAACTTACTATTTTAAATGTAAGTTTTCTCCCTTAATGCCACGAAATAAAAATTAATAGCCTTGACAGTGTCCTTGTAAAATGTTAAAATAATCGTTATTGTTCAGAAAAATACATAATATAGATACACTAGGATTCCCTGTGTCGTGGAGGCCAGTCTCTTTCATTGTGGTTCAAAAAAGATACAATGCATTTGACTGCACCGAACCAGACGTTAAATTAAAAACAAAAAAACTTGCGTCAGCCGGCCAACGTTCATCGAATTCTCGTGGTCAGAACAAAAGGGATAAAATACTCAAGGTTGAACTAGTCGCGGGCTGGACCTCACTGGTGCATGGCCAAAAAGCACGCTGTCTCACCGGGCATCGTACCCGACAGCAGAGACAGTATCAGTGATGAGCAGTTAGACTCTTGTCTACACGCACAATGTCTAGTTCCCACGCACACAAACACTGTTCCGAACGGAAACAACGTTAGACGATGCACGAAAAGTCTATTGGAAAGTTGGGGTTGATGAAAACACCACTGCATAAATCAATTACAAATAAAATTTATTGAACTCTTCTGTAATTGAGGTTTGTCGGTGCCGACTTTGTTTTTGAGATTTTACACTTCTTTTAATACTTATTTACGCCCAAAGTTGCGTTAAAATTAGCAAGAAAAACGAATCTTTGTTGGCTTATAACTTTTAATGGCTTTTTATTTTCCTATTCTGTTTCCGTACAGACAAAATGAATAATGAAATAAAACGATATCATGTTTGACTTTGAATGTATAATGTCAAACAGTGGAGTAATACCCCCCGAAATTTGTATGAAAAACATATCGACTAGTGCAACCTTAAGGTTTGTCCCCATGCTGCTTTTTTGCGGCTGTAGCTCCGAACTACTTTGATCTCAAAGACCTGTTTATATATTTATAGACATTTGTCAAGTGTTACTTAAGCGAATATCGATCTGCATTATCGTTTTTAGCTAGCCAGTCAATATAAGCGAATATCGAGTTCACACCCACAGACACTCAAATTCGATATCTGCCTGGTTATGATTACGAGAGTTAAATTATTACAGTGGCGATGTCGCAGTCAACTATCAGCCGTTTAATTGGCTGTCTAGCCATTTCATTCAACGGCGAAATATAAGTCCCCGCATTTAATTGAACAGCAGGGCAAATGCCTTGGATCTATATCGTTTAATGACTTGCCTAGACTAGTAGCGGAACATAGGGCAGAAGGAGCTATGGGCACCCCGACACGGATAGGTTAGGTTCGAATTGTATGGCGGGAGCTAGATTGAGCGAGCTAAGTGATTGAACTTTGCTACCATCATGCCTCCGTCGCGGGCTCCGTTGCTGAGGTTAGAATTTTGAAATTGATTGTTGAATTTAGAATTCCCAAAATTAAATATTTCATATATTTTCGTCACCACGCGGCCACGGTTACCCTATTCTATAAACGGCCTAAGCATCTGCTAGCCATTGATTACGGCGCCGTTCAATGAAAAAGCTAGCCAGCCAATTAATATACATAAAATCCTAAAAATATCATCTGCCACCAAAGTTTATATTATTAATTGATAAGAAAATATACAGGGTGAAATTTTAAAGTGTGCGTGGATGGCCAAATCCGAAACTATGAGGATTAGCGAAAAACATTGAAAGGAGTCTCGAGCCCGATTTTGATGAAAACTAAAAATGCATCATTGGATTTTTGAAAAATCGGTATTCTTAGCCAGAATTCGAACCGGTCTATTTTGAAAAAAAAACACGCACCTGTATTATTACACCATCCAAAAGTGTCACTAATAAGGATCAAATTCTGAGAAGTAATAACATGGCAAACTAAAAGAAAGCTCTAATTTTTAACAAATTGCCTGACCAAGTAGAACAATTCCTCGTCTCAGCTGAGAAAACAAGATGTTGTTAATGAAAGTAAACATTAATTTTTCTAAACTTGCCTGCGCTATAAATAACAGAATATAAACTTGTACATGTTCTGAAGTGCATTAGTAATAGATACTTTATTTTAATCTTAATTAAAGCAACTCCGCTCATTCGAGTGGGTCAAATCTCGATTGGCTCCTACTTATAGGACTTAAAATAGATCTGAAGTAGTCGCTAAGATTATAAATGTAGAGCTATGCATTTATTAATAACAGATTCATCTAAAGGCACTCTCCAAAGTGATGGGATGTCCCACTTCGTGCAATAAATAAATATACGGAGCGTGGATTGTGCTCGATTGCCAGGTCGGGCAGTGCTATTGGGTAAAGTAGCAGCCCGGAGTTTTGTATCTAGTGATGTGACAGGCAAAATATTAAGCCGACGGTCCTTCGCCATATCCCTCCCCGGTCGTGCCGGATTGCCGTCTCATCAGACTTTGAATAAGGAATAGAGTTTGCACCTATGTTTGCCCAGACACTTGTACACGATAATATCTCCTGTATACTTGGCTAATCTGCGTTTTCATTGGCCATGGGGACTGGGAGGATTATACCTATTCCAAATTCGAGTCTATCGAAGTGTATAATTTAAGACACAGAAGATGGTAATCTCATCCTGCTAAATAAAAATAAGGAAAACCACATAATGGACTTTTCGCTGGCTGCATGAATGCAATTTTCTTGTAATTAAGTTGACATTTCTGGCGAAAAAGACTGATTAGCCACGCCATATGGTGACATTTCTAGAACAAGGTCTACAAGCAACGAGATGCTTAACACTCATTATTTTTTTGAACGAAACGATCGTAAACATTAATCTTTCAGAGGAGCTCGTGGCTAAATTATAAAAACAGATGCACGGGTCGATTTTCGAGGTTAAGCGACTCTTGCTAAGGTCGGTCCATATATGGGGGATTATCTATTAAATAACGAGTCACCTCACTGCCTCGGAAAGCACGTTAAGCCGTTGGTACTGTCTGTCATTTGAAGATCTTTGACAGTCGCTGTGGATAGTCAGAAGCCAGAAAATCTAACACCAGTCTTGCCAACGGCATCGTGTAACCCAGTTACTGGGTGGTGGAATAAACAAGTTTCGCTCATTGCACAATTCTGGTACTCAGCTGCGTACGGTTCGATTGATATTTTAATGCCAATATTTTCTGATCTGGATAAGGGTTAGGTTACATGCAACGCGAACACAGGAAATCATAGGCTTTACTTTGCACTTATTACTTTTCCACCGAACAGATATGGTCGTGTGAACTACGTGCTGGCCAAGCGCTTGGAACTGCTGGAGCGCGTGGGTCGTCTGCAGAGCACCCTGGAGGCAGGTGAAGATGCTGGCGCCACCTGCGAGCTGGCGCACCACTTCCACGTCTACCATGTGCGGCCACGCTGGGAGGCCTTCCTCGCCAAGTGTGCGCAGGACCAGGTATGTGAAGTTTCAAAATATTATTTTCGTGTTTATGAGTTGAGCCAAATAAGAAGGCAAACGGTAAATGACTACGGGGAGGACTTTGTGTTTGGCAGTCTATGTATTTGTATATGGATGTATTGAAATTAGTGTTTTCTGGGCTCGCTCTTTCCATCGTAACACCTCATTCAGGGCTTATTATTTTACGAGATCGAACAAACTGCTAACTTAATCCAGCTGTGTTATCATAGAACACTTTTTGAAAGACACTTGGATTTTTAAAACAAATATTTCACTTTAGTTGAAACTATGAATAATCATATCACCAAACGAAGTGTAGTGGCAGTGGGCAGGGCACATTGCTCGCAGAACAGATGGTTGATGGGGCCGACAAGTTCTGGAGTGGCGTCCGCGTACAGGAAGACGCAAAGAAGAAAAGGAAGGCCTCCCACTAGGTGGACCAATGACCTGGTGAGGGTTGCGGGTAGCCTATGGATGCGAGACGCACAAGACCGGTTGTTGTGGCGACACTTGGGGGAGGCTTATGTCCAGCAGTGGACGTCTTTCGACTGATATGATGATGATCCAGTCTACTTCTGGCGCTGAATTGCTTGATGTTCCTATTTTTAATTTTTCAGACGAAATCTATGGAGGTAATAACCAAAGAGTTTCCATTCCACGAGTTTTTTGATGATGCGCCTAAACCACTATTCCCTGGGAAATCTTACGAAGAGGACATGGAGGTAGCTCAGAGTTGCTACAGGTAATTAAAAATAATCTAAAGGTACAAAATCTAGTCAACTTTTTCCTAGCTATGTTGGAGTCGTCTTCAATACCGACTGCTCCATGTAGACTGACAACATAAAGACTGGAACAAAGTTGAGATAGCAAATCATCTCATCTGTTTTTTATATTTTTTTAAATATTATGTATTTATTTACAAAAATTGCTTCTACCACGTTACGTCATACGCACGAATGTGGTCACGAAAATCTTAAAAAAAGATTCTAAAAGTAATTCGGGGTTTTCCTGAAAACGCTTTTTACAAGAAGCTCGTGATCCAATGTTTTTTCCTGGCACGCTAGTTTCGCCAATTGGGAAAACCAAACTCTTAAATAAAAACACATGGCTCCCCATATTAAGTTTGTTATTAAAATAGCGACAGATGTTATTGGGATCCTGTTACATAAATAAATTCCTGAAAAACAGTCTGACTTGCTGATTAATAACATTGAATAAATATTGCGCGCTGTGACATTAAATAAATGTCTATGATTGAAATAAAATAATTAGTCACGATGAGTAATTAACTCTTAAAACTCTTCTTTAATTGTTTATTAATGTACCAAGCGAAACAATAATAGATAACATTAATGCTAGTAAAAAGGGACTGCTTATTTCTAATGAAATTTCTTCCTACAGACTTCACATTTACAACATGTGACTTTATTTATAATATTAATTTAACTACATACACTTATAATAAAAATAAAAAATGAAAACTCCTAACTAAAATATGACGTCAAAAAATTCGTCCGCATCGCTGTCGACTGGAAGAGAGCCCAAAAGACTGGCGGCATTGCTACGTTTTATGGCAATGCTTATCTTGTGTCCAAAGTAAAAGCCAGCCCTTGGGTCACGCGAAGTGTCAACTAAGCGTTTAGCAAGTTCTATAAATAACACATGAGCACTCGGACTCCACGGTCCAAGTATTTCAAGCCCAAACGGCTCGAAAATATAATTGCCAACTAGGTTATTATATTTCCGCCGTTTCAGGTTTTCAGCAGCCGCAGCGGCAGCGCCAGCACAGCACGACGAGCTAGGAAGATGGGATGGCGCAAGAGTATCGACAAAAGTAGTTTCCCACACTAAAAGCCTACCCATCTTCCACGGGAATAAAGACATATAGTCCGGTCGCTTGCGATCGTCGCGGGCCAGGCCACTGGGTTCTAGTACGACTGGAACGCCGACGGCATAAAAAAAGCGCGTCAGAATAACATGTAACAGAATAAACGCAATACCTCTTAAGGGGGCATTGTACTCATCATTATGAACAACTTTCACAATGGGACCAATACTGAAATCACGAAAAAAAAATCAGCTGTTCAGTACATTTTACCGAGTTATGCGCACAGAAAGTTATGGGGCAGTCGATATTTTTTTTTTTATTAATAAATAAAACATATGTAATGAAAATAAAAAAGTTGTTTATAATGATGAGTACAATGGGATATTTCGTTTATTCTGTTACACGTTGTACTCGTATATGTGTTTAAAAGTCGCGACAGTCATGATCGACACTAAAAAGTCATGGCATTGAGTATTGTGGTACCATTTTCCCAAAGTTCTATTTGGATTAGTCAAGTTTACACGCCTACAGCTCACATGCGCTCGCGTATGCTTCTGACATTAATAGACGACCTTATGTAAATAGATAAATGTTAATGTAGGTCTCAAACAAGGTCATTCAACAAAAGTCAAGGTAGAGTCGGGTCGTTGACACCTCTACGACACTGGTTATTGTAGAACTTGACCCTTTTCACGTTTACGTTATGACGTTACGTAAACTAGAAAAGATTTCCATTTTTTCTTTTTTCTTAAATTGTTTTCCAGCTTTTCGTCATCTCGTTAGAAATCTTGTAGTCTTTGTTTCTTTATACAGGGTTTATTGTAAAACACCAATAACCTTTCAGGGGGTGAATGTACTTATCATTATAAACATCTTTTGCTATGACCAACCCTGAAAAATTTTCATCGGGTAACTATTGCATTTTGTATGAATCAGCTGATTTAATTTTTGATATTTCAGAGTTGGTCCCATAGTAAAAGTTGTTGATAATGATGAGTACTTTCACCCCCTGAAAGGTAGTTGGTCTTTTACAAAAAACCCTGTATATTTTACTACCTTTCGCATTTGTGTACTCAACAGTGGTGTAGATAGGTGAGAGGGGAGCAATGCGATTGCGCAGCAGCGCGCTACAGTATGATAATAACAGTAATAAAAAGTTATATATTTTTGAGGTGACACCACAATGTCCGCACTGGGTCACACCCATAGCTGCGCCTCTGGTACAACATTGTAAATGGCTTTGATGACGTCGGTGTACTTCCACAGATATATCGACCACATATTCGAGGAACTAGAAGAGTTTCGTGCATTCGAACTTCTGCGGTCAGGATTGGACAGGTCTAAGTACTTACTGGTGAAAGAGGCGAAGATCATCGCCATGACATGTACACACGCAGCGCTCAAGAGATCGGAACTGGTCCAAATGGGTAAGATTTCATTTTTATAGTATTTTAAACTTTAGGCAAGGTGGATATGACGTACTTAACAGAAGTCTATACTTCTGTTAAGTTCCGGAATCACCATTCACTAGCGATATGATGTGACAACTTGACAAGATGCCTTTGGGATGTACGCAGGCGTCGGTATCGTTTGCTCTCGACGCGGCTTCCTTTGATGTTAGGCAGCACGCGCGGCATTTTCTTCGAGGTATTCATGCGGTTGTAATTAACTCGAGTAGGTAACTTTACTAGTTGAAGCACTTTAAATCACTGATGAGTTGATGACTATTGTTAATTTAAATTCTTAGAATTTCAGTCATGATGGATACGAGACTTGTCATCTCATTGATATTGACAGGACAGACACTATTCAATCAGTTGGTCACGATTCAGAGAAATACCATTCTTATACCTTTTTGCAGACTGTGTTAACTGACTATAGACCACCTACGACAATCAGATTCTAATCATTTTATGTTATGAAATTATGAGTCACTGGGATCTTGATCTTTTTCATTGTACCTATGTCTTGTTTTCTACTAAAGTACTTGCGAAGTTTTTAGAAAATAATGAGCAATGGTTTGCTGACCTTCCATTTTTTTATGCTTGATCTCAGTTTTCTCTGTGCTATCTGCTACCAGTCACGTATATTCATAATAAAATATTATTATAAACATACATGAGTTTCAAGAGTGTCAAACATAGACACATGATGTAATCTGATAGTTGCTTCTTCAGCCTTCAAATGTCAAAGTAAGACATCTTTAGTATTTAATAATATGAGACTCTAGCAACAAAGTGATAAATAAACGTTATAAAATCTGAATATTCAATTAGGCCGCCAAAACTAGATACCACATAGGTGAAGGTCACATTCTGGAATAATAATAGAAACTCGAGAAATAACCAATAGAAAACTACAGTGTTGCCAGCCGCTAGAGCGATTGAAATTAAAGAAAGGTGATTCTCCAGTTCCTTAACAGTTTTTTTCTAATCAGACTATAGGTATCCCACTGCTGGACAAAAGCCTCACACATTTATCCTTTTTGCTTATAGTCTATACCCGTCTAAAAATAGTGCTCATTTCAATATGTCCGAATTGTCGCCGCATATTATAATAATTATAAGGCAATTTTTCCACCGTCACCTCTCCTTTCGCGCCACCGAGCATTGCCATCGCCTCAAAACTTTTCAATAAAACAAATGCGCAACGATTTCTTGTGGACTTGCGGAAATCCGTTGCGACTTGCGGCTTTCCATTACCGACGATGACAGGGCGAATGAGAAGATGAGAGGAATGGGATGGGAGATTCACTTACACATGGAAGCCTTTTTCTTTGGATGGTAAATCATCAAATTACTTTTCCCGCTCTGGAGTGGGCAGGAGAGTGTCACAATCTCTTACTGACTTAAACCCACCCGTGTTCCTTCAAATTCCCTTTCGAAGAATTCCGCAACCTTGGCAGGGCCCGTGAAGGCCTAAGCCTAAGAGAGAGTTGGAAGAACGTATCTGTTAATCAGGTTAACTTCATTTTAGGCTTCAAATACGACAACATACTGATGGAGGAATCTGCTCAAATCCTGGAGATTGAGACCTTCATTCCTCTTCTACTGCAAAACCCACAAGATGGCCGCTCGCGCCTCAAGCGCTGGATTATGATCGGCGACCACCACCAGCTGCCGCCCGTCGTCAAGAACATGGCCTTCCAGAAGTACTGCAACATGGAACAGAGTCTGTTCACCAGGATGGTCCGCCTAGGAGTGCCATATGTGGAACTGGATGCTCAAGGGCGAGCCAGACCAAGGTCAGTTACCTACTTTGTAGTTTTTCTTGGATACATCACAAACACGTTTGTCGAACATCCTTTGACTTGTGCACGAAAACCGTCATCGACGCCGATAGAAACGTTGTGTGTTTTGTATCGTTTATCGACTAAGTATGATAAAACCGACGCGACGTGGTTACTTTCGGACAGGAAAATCATAGAGAAGTGGAATTTATTTTCGATGCTCCGTCCGCGCCATCAAGGCACCATTTTTTTGGATATTGCAGCCGTATCATCCGTCGCGGACGGACGACTTTACGCAGCCTCCGCGGATCATCCGTCGCGGGTGGCTTTACGCAGCTTATCATCCATCGCGGACGACTTTACGCAGCGTAAACATTTTATCTGGTTCGGAAGTCAATGCTAAAATTATTCTGAACTAGTACAGTTTAGCTATGATGTAAGAAATAACTATGTCTATACGGTTCACGTAGGCTGGTAGGACGTGGAAAAAATGTTAGCACAGCCTCTTTACTTCTAGATTATTACTTATTATATCTAGATAAGAAAAAATGTACCTATCACGCATCACTTTGTTTGTTTTCTGCAGAAATACGTTATCTTTCCGACCCGTTTTCACGGAAAAATAAAAATCTTTATTCTATCATAGTAAGTACCGCATTTCCGCGTGTTATCATTTTTCTCTTTTTAAATGCCTTCAATCTTACTCTTGCATGTGAAATAATAACGAGACATCTCCGAACATAAAATATGTTTGATGACAAATATGATGTAATATAGTGTAATTATTGAAAGGCTAACGTTTGATCAATATAAAACTTCAGGATAAATAGAATATTATTATTATTATTATAGCCTCTTTATTTCCTTAAAATAATTAATTTCATAAATTTACTTAAATTCAAATACATTAAATTTTTATAAACAACTTAATCAAGTACAGACATCACATTTAAGTTCTTCTATTTATCAATATTTATTTAGTTGTCCATTATCATTATATTTATTATTATCATTTATTTTTACTTATTATTATTTATTTAGTTTATTATTAATAACATGCATTTCAATTAAATTATTATTAAGGACCTCTTAACGAGTAAAGGCCTCCTCCATTTTTCTCCATTTTATTCTATTATTTGCCTTTACAATCCAGTCGCTACCAGCAACTTTATTTATCTCGTCCATCCATCTCTCTTTTGGTCTTCCCCTCTTCCGTTTATTTAATGGCCCTGGCCAAGTAGTTATTCTATGGGTCCACTTATCTTTGTTCATGCGTGCAATATGGCCAGCCCACTTCCATTTCAGTTTCATACAATACTCGAGAGCGTCCATAACATTTGTTGTTTTTCTAATTTCTGTATTTCTTACTTTGTCTTTCATTTTTAAGTTTAATATACTACGTTCCATGGACCTTTGACATACTTGTAGTTTGTTTTTTGTGTAGTTGTTAAAGATCCACGTTTGGCAAGCATAGGTTAGACATGGTAATATACAAGAATCCAGTACTTTTTTCTTCAGTTTAACAGGGAGGTTAGATTTTAATATCTCCTTGTTACTCCAAAATTTGTTCCATGTAGCATTTATTCGTCTTTGTAGTTCATCATGGTGTCTGGTCGAAGATAACGATATCTGCTTACCCAAGTAGATATAATCTTGAACATATTCTAGTGAGATATTGTTAACTTTAATGGGTATTGTTTGGTGGTTGGTCATGACCTTCGTTTTTGCGGTATTTAATTCCAAGCCAATTTTTCTGCTCACAGTATTTAGCTCATTTACCATTTCTTCCAGTTGAGTTGGTGTTTCCGAAAAAAGTACAATATCATCTGCAAAACGGAGGTTGGATAGACATTTTCCTTGTATGTTGATACCTTTTCTTTCCCAGTTTAGACTTTTCATAATGCTTTGCAGAACTGTTATGAAGATTCTCGGTGAGAGAGGATCACCCTGTCTGACGCCTCTACATATGTTTATTTCCGGGCCCTGTTTTTCCATTCTTACGCGACTTTTAGATTTACTATATATGTCTTTTATCAGCTCAATAGTTTCCAGTGGTACATCGCACTCGTATAAGGCTTTCCACATGCTGCTATGGGATATAGAGTCGAAGGCTTTGGCGTAATCAATAAAAGCCAGATAGAGTGGCCTATTATGCTCATTATACTTCTCTATGATCAAGTTTAGTGCGTGTATGTGATCTGTGGTAGAGAAGTTTTTTCTAAAACCCGCCTGTTCCGGTGGTTGATGTTTTTCGGTGTACATGGAGAGGCGTTCTTCTAGACATGAGGCAAATAATTTATATATATTTGGCTGAAGGCTGATGGGTCGGTAATTTCCGATGTCAGCAGGGTCTCCTTTTTTGTATAGTAAAATTATGTCGGATTTTGCCCATTCTGTTGGTATTTTCTTGTCATCTAGAATCTTATTAAACAGGTTAGTTAGAGGCGACGCTAGTAGATATTTGCCAATTTTTATTGCTTCATTTGGAAAGCCATCTGGTCCATTGCTTTTGTCAGATTTTAAACGTTCTATTTTCTTTATGACCTCATAGGTAGAAAATCTTTCGAGAGTTTTGGAGTCTCCAGCGAGAAAAGAGATTTCTTGATCCGATTCTTGAGTTGAGTACAGGTTTTTATAAAATTTTGTGGCTGTTTCTATAATTTTTGATCTAGAAAATGTTTTGTTATTGCGACGTGGTTACTTTCGGACAGGAAAATCATAGAGAAGTGGAATTTATTTTCGATACTCCGTCCGCGCCATCAAGGCACCATTTTTTTGGATATTGCAGCCGTATCATCCGTCGCGGACGGACGACTTTACGCAGCCTCCGCGGATCATCCGTCGCGGGTGGCTTTACGCAGCTTATCATCCATCGCGGACGACTTTACGCAGCGTAAACATTTTATCTGGTTCGGAAGTCAATGCTAAAATTATTCTGAACTAGTACAGTTTAGCTATGATGTAAGAAATAACTATGTCTATACGGTTCACGTAGGCTGGTAGGACGTGGAAAAAATGTTAGCACAGCCTCTTTACTTCTAGATTATTACTTATTATATCTAGATAAGAAAAAATGTACCTATCACGCATCACTTTGTTTGTTTTCTGCAGAAATACGTTATCTTTCCGACCCGTTTTCACGGAAAAATAAAAATCTTTATTCTATCATAGTAAGTACCGCATTTCCGCGCGTTATCATTTTTCTCTTTTTAAATGCCTTCAATCTTACTCTTGCATGTGAAATAATAACGAGACATCTCCGAACATAAAATATGTTTGATGACAAATATGATGTAATATAGTGTAATTATTGAAAGGCTAACGTTTGATCAATATAAAACTTCAGGATAAATAGAATAGATAACATTTATTCGACACATACACAACAACAACAAACTTACTAATAGTAAAAAACCGGCCAAGTGCGAGTCGGACTTGCGCACGAAGGGTTCCGTACCATTATCTATAAAAAAAAAAGGCAAAAAATCACGTTTGTTGTATGTGAGCCCCCATACAACAAACGTGATTTTTTGCCGTTTTTGCCCTTAAATATTTGTTTTATTCTGTTTTTTAGTATTTGTTGTTACAGCGGGAACAGAAATACATCATCTGTTAAAATTTCAACTGTCTTACTATCACGGTTCATGAGATACAGCCTGGTGACAGACGGACGGACAGCGAAGTCTTAGTAATAGGGTCCCGTTTTTACCCTTTGGGTACGGACCCCTAAAAAGAGAAAAATAATATTACATAACAACGATACAGTAAAATTGCGCTGATTGTGCATACCGAAAAGGTTACCAGCATCCCAACGTTTGGTGGGCGTCAGACACCCAGCAAGTGTATGATGGAGCATGTTCCATACTTTCAAAAATGTGTTCCTGTCCACCTAAGTTTCAGGGTTTAAACATATTAGTAGATAGGCACCACATTGAAGATCTAGCTTTAGACCGGGCGAGTCAATCCAACAACTTTACGACCTTGGCACTTATTGCTCAAACACATCTGTCATTTTATTGTTTGTCTGATAATTGCATATTGTTTTTATTAGATAAATATCAGAGCTTGCGTGTTGACTTCCTCATAATAATGTCTAAAATATAAGGACACAACCTAGCAAACAATGACGGAAATTGTTCAATATTTTATATCCCATAATCATATCGGTGAGGTGACTCAAGTTATCTTCAAATCGATATGACAACATTGCCCCACCCAATCACGACTTGGAAAAGCTTGGATCACAATTGAATTGGTATCCGGTGATGCATGGAGTACTTTATATTTCTATCGGGAATTGTCCATAATACAAAATGACATCACGACTGTGTATTCCACAACAGGAACAGAGAGGTTAAGGTACATCCACATTTCATAAAAGTTGTGGCATCATTATCGCTGCAATTGCAATGCTGAGAAACTTTTGTTAACCCTGCAGATGAGGCCAGTAGGAAATCAGTCCACTGTTATTAACGAACAAATCTAGACTCCAGGCTGCTACAGAAAACCTGTCTGTTAGCATCCATATTAATATTTGAAAAAGGGGAAGTAACTTTTTCTGTCTGTTTATTTTTTTACATATTCACTTCTTATCGCCTGACTGGATTTCAATGAAATTTGCCACACGGGTAGACTATGGCCTGGATTTTTATACCGGGAGAAAAGAACATGCATTAGGATGATTTCCGAATTTAATGCGGGCGAAGCCGCTGCCTGGCAGAACCTGTAATGCCTTATAGCTTCCTTAGTTCTAAGGCCTCGTTTACGGAGACGCGGCCCGCACTAAATTCAAACATATCGCGTTGTATGAGAGAGTTTACGGAGAAGCGATTTTACACGCGTTTGCTTGAAATGCAGACGAAGCCCGTGAATAACTTCGCCGCGTCGCACGCAGCGTTGCGACCAGCTGTTCCTGCAATTCTCCGTTCAAGAGCTGTCTATAAATGGAAAAAAATGTACAACGCGATGCGCGACGACCCGCGTCTCCGTAAACCTGTTCTAAGTCACACCATCGTTTTAACTCCTCATTCATCCACAGCATCTGCAACCTGTACCGCTGGCGCTACCTAGCCTTGGGTGACCTTGGCCATGTGACCCGGCTACCGGAGTACCGAGCCGCCAACGCTGGTCTGCGGTACGACTTCCAACTCATCAATGTCGACGACTTCAACGGAGCCGGGGAGACCGAACCTAGCCCGTACTTCTATCAGGTAAATACATTTTCTACTCTTTTCAAGCTGTCCCATGAGGTCGACACTAAATGTTGCATTCTTCTATTCTCACCAGATGTTTTTAAAGTATTGATTGTTCTCGCTTTTAACCACTATCTCACCTGATGGTAAGCGATAATGGATTTGACCATGGAGCACGCTTGTCTAGCAGTAATCTATTCACTCTAGATGTAAGGACCCCCAGGATAAATGTATCAAGAAACACACAAGACTCCAATATGGAATTCAACTCCTTAAACTCATAAAGACGCAACTGCAATTTTTGCGTTTAAACGGGATGTCCCGTAGTGGTACATAATCACTGCAGCATCGCCGTACGTCTTGCTGTCCGATAATGACACGGACTTTCCAGAATGAAACTGTACGTTCATCACGTTCACGTTCGTTCGTCGGTGTCGCCCCCTCAAACCATCAACATTTACATTGATTACTCTCTTTGTCAGATCCTTAACTCTCGCCCGCATAATATCTGCGCAACACAATTCCCAAATGTAATCGTGCATTCAATTCAAATAGCCCGCATAAGCAAATGTATGTGGGTACTACGTAACCCTCTGGGTAGGTACACTCACGTCCTGTAAGGCACGCCTTAGAGTAGCCTAGATGCCCAGTGAGACGTGCACGAAACAGTAGACCAGCTGCAAAAATGGTTCGCATGCTCTAGCACACATGTATATACATAATAATGTGTTATGTGCAAATGGTACTCATATTTTACCTCATTAACTAATAATTTTGTAGGTAAGCTAACATAGCGGGTACCTATCGAGGAGAGTTAGATATCTTCATGGTTCAAAGGTGAACGACCTTCTTGAAAGTGGGTTGCCCGTTACAACATCTTGCCGATATGTTAAGCATTCACATCGATGTAGAAGCACGATTAAGGAATTAATTTACCTTAAATTAATCAAAGTAAACAACATGCCAGTGCGTAACACTAATATAAATAAAAGCCGACCTATGTTAATTGTGTAATTATCAGCTTGTTTACTAGGAATCCCAAAGGGGATAGGAC